>CM066333.1:62076739-63350489 GCA_033807585.1 Hydrophis major | reverse complement strand
ATGTCGCTATTATCGGCCAATCAGAAGTGCAGGATTAGAACCCTGCTTTTTACTTATGGTTGTTAAAACTTTATTAAACGCCTTTATTAGTTCACAACACCCCTTCCCCCTAGGTTCCGTTTGAGGGGTGCAGTGACGTAATCCTGCAGATATTCAGGTTGTTTCAACTGTCTATTAGATTTGCGCTGTCCCACCGGTTCCTGTCTGTAGTGCGGTTTTGGTGGAACGTTTTTTGATTTATCTGGTACAGGCAGTTCCGCATCCTTACAGGATGACTCGGCACCACTGATTCTGTCGTTGTTGTCCTCCAGTCTCTGCGGGCTCGCCTCCGTTGAGGTATTTCTCTGTGGCAAGGCAACCCCCATTCCTGATTCTTCTTCAGGTAACGCGCCGGGCTGCTGACTTCCTTCGATTTCACCTTCCATCTCGAATTCGGTTCCCTTGACATCCCCTTCCCCCTCAGTTTGAGAGTCACAGGAGTCGCGGGAACTGGGTTGCAACCTGAAGCAAAGCTGATCTATATGGCGTTTCCATATCTTTCCATCCAATGTTTGCACGAGGTAGGATCTTGGCCCGGTGGTTTGGGTTACGGTTGCTTCAACCCATAATGGTTCGCCGGAAAGGTTTTTAGCAAAGACTAAGTCGCCTACCTTGAACTCACGGCATTTTCCCCTAGATCCACAGGGTTTCTCTGGCACGTAGGACGGGTGGAGATGATCGAGGTGGAAGCGGAGCTTGCGTCCCATCAACAGTTCAGCTGTAGTCTTGTTGGTGACGCTGTGCAGGGTGATGTGTTGGAGTAGGAGTATTCTGTTTAGTTTGTCATTAATGTCCCCATAGTCCATCTTGTGGAGAGTTTTTTTAACAAATTGGACCATGCGCTCAGCCCTGCCATTGGCCGCAGGGTGAGCCGGTGAGGTTAGCGCATGGCAGATACCCCAGTCCGCTAAGTATTGTTCAAACGCCAGGGCAGTGAACTGGGGTCCATTGTCGGAGACTAGAACGTCTGGCAGGCCATGTATTGCGAATAGTTTATTTAATTTGCAGATGACTGAATCGTTTGTAGTAGTCTTCACCTTGTGGATTTCGAGCCAGTTGGAATAGGCATCCACTGTTAGGAAGAACATATGCCCCTTAGTAGGTCCCACAAAGTCAATGTGGATGCGGGACCATGGCCCCCGGGGTGTTTCCCACTCCATTGGACTTGCTCTAGGTGGGGCACTGCTGACTTCTTGGCACTTTAGACAAGTCTTCACCCAAGCTTCGATCTGTTTATCGATGCCTGGCCACCACATGTAGCTTCGTGTGAGCACTTTTATATGCACGATGCCGGGGTGACCATCATGCAATGCTTTCAAAACTGCTCGTTGTAACTGCTCTGGGACGATGATTCTGTCTCCCCATAGGATGCAGCCTTTCTGCGAGAAAAGTTCTGTTTGCCAGTTTCTGAAAGGGGTGAAGTCGTCAGGGGTTTGTTCTACTGGCCATCCTCGTTCGACCCAGCTGAGAACTCGCGCCAGGACAGGATCTCGTTTCGTTTCGATAGCGATGTCTCTGGCTGCTAGTGGCGGTGAATGTAGTGTTTCAATCTGGAGTGTCGTGAGGGTTGGAGCTGGGTCGTCGACGGTTTCTGGAAGTGGGGCACAGCTCAATGCATCAGCGTGGGGAATGGCTTTCCCCGGGTGGTGTTGCAATTTATAATTGTACGCAGCTAAGTACTCCGACCAGCGAGTCATTCTAGGTGACAATATATAGGGGGTTGGCTAGTCTCCCGCTATAATCCCCAGCAAAGGTTTGTGATCGGTAATAATAGTAAAAGCTCGTCCATACACATATTCATGAAACCGTTTTACAGCAGATACAACAGCAAGAGCCTCTTTGTCAATTTGGCTATAGTTGCGTTCAGCCCTCGATAAGGTCCTTGAAAAATAGGCAATAGGGGCCTCACTAGCATTAGGTAACACATGACTTAAAATGGCTCCTACTCCAAACGGTGACACATCACATGTAATGGTTAAAGGCAAAGTCTCGTTATACTGCATTAAAACAGCATTGGAGGTTAGTAAGTTTTTCACTTGTCGGAATGCGTGCTCCTCTCAGTGTCCCCAGACCCAGGTGGCTTTTTTGTCAAGAAGCCTATGTAGGGGCTCAGCTACGGTCGCCTTCTGGGGCAAGAAGATGTTGCAAAAGTTAATGAGCCCCAGGAAAGCTTGGAGGTCTGTCCTATTCTTGGGTCTTGGGGTGTTTTTGATCGCTCTTCGTTTGCTATTAGTGGGGTGAATTCCTTGCTTATTGATTAGGTACCCCAGGAACTCTATTCTCTCTGTACACAGTTGACATTTATTTTTTTTAACCTTTAGGACGGAGTCTTTAAATTTCTGGAGAACCATTCTAACACACCTCTTTAGTACTTCTCTATTTGGGGCCGCAATTAAAACGTCATCAAAATATGGCACGACCCCCTTGATCCCTTGCAAAAGTCTCTCCATCAGACTTTGAAAAATCCCTGGGACTACGCTCACTCCGAATTGGAGTTGGTTGCATTTAAAAGTGCCTCAGTGCATAACGATTGTCTGTGCTTCGGCGGTTTTTTTAATCTACAGGCAGTTGTTGGTATGCCTGCGCTAAATCCAATTTAGCGAAGACTTTTCCGCCCCCCAGGGAATGGAGAAGGTGTTGAACCACCGGCACCGGGTAAGCGTTCTGTTGAAGGGCGTGATTGATGGTGGCCTGGTAGTCCCCACAAATCCTTAACGATCCATCCGGTTTGATGGGTGTTATGATTGGGGTTTCCCAAGGAGCGTGGTTGGTTGATTCTAAAACACTCTGGGCTTTTAATTTATCAAGCTGCTCGTCGATCTTTGGTTTTAGAGCAAAAGGCACCTGATGAGGCTTAAGGCAGATGGGGGCTACTTCAGGGTTAAGGTTAAATGATATCGGGGTCCCCTTGTACTCACCTAGTTTGTCTGCAAAAATGTCCTGGAATTCCTGGATGAGGGCCTCCTCCCAGTTGTCGCTTCTGGTTTGGTGAATGCCAGCTACCTCGATCCCGAGTGGGGCGAACCATTGAAGGCCTAACAAACTAGGCCAATCACGATCGATGATGGTCAGCGGTAGCGACGCAGTGCAATTTTTCAATGATACTTGGACTTGGCTGGAGCCAACGACCAGAATTCGGTTCCCTGGTAATCTTTGAGTATAATTCTTTTGGCTCTGAGGTCTTGACACTGGACGGCAGGGATTAACTGTTTGAGGGTTTTCCAGGAAACCATCGAGAGGGATAACCCTGAGTCAACTTCCATCATGCAAGGTTGGTTTTCGATGGCGACTCTCACTCGGATCTTCTTTGCATCTAACGATGAAGCGTGACCGATGGTAATGGTCTCGTTGAAGTGGCCAGTGTTTTATTTCTGTAGGAGTGATTGTTCCATTGGCGGTTCAAGTGTTCCCGACTCACAGGACGATTCCCTGTGGTCTGGCAGTAATTGTTTTCTCTCCGAATTGGGCTGGATCCTCGCTTGCTTCTACAGATCTTCCTGATGTGGCCTCTTTTCCCACAGGAATGGCAGAGCGCGTTGAGGAATTTGCAATCTGATCGCAGGTGGTTTGCCCCACAACCCGTGCATTGGTGCGGTTGTCTTTGATTCCGCTGGTTGCGTTGGTCGCGTTTGGACCGGAGCCAGTTGACCTCCTCCTCCTCACTTTCTGATGGAGATATGAGGTCCTCGTGGTGGGTCACTGTTGTGTGCCTCTCTAGGCGAAGTGAGGTATCGTTGGCGAGTTGATGGAGCGGTGCGTTGGTGCGGCGCATTCAGGCGGCCGACTTCCTGGTTGCTTCTGCTGCCGTAGTGTCTTTGATGACATCGGCAAGATCGATGTCCCCTTTGGCCATGATCTTGCTCTGCGCCGTGTGGTCATCTAATCCCAGAACTATTCGGTCTCTCAGAGCTTCTTCGAGGTCTGAAAACCCACAGAGGCCTCCCAGGTTCCGGAGGTCCACGATGAAATCTGCGACGCTCTCTCCTTTCCGTTGGTCCCTCTGATAAAACTCATGTCTTCGGACAAGCGTTGGTACGGCGGGTGCATAATGGACCCATAGAAGGGGCATGAGGACATCCCAGTCCATGGATTTTACCTCAGCCGATTTCGCTAGTGCCTTGGCCATCTTAAAGATGGCTGGCCCGCAATGTGTCAGGAACACTGCTCGCTTTTTCCCCGTAGTTGCGTCTTTCAGGTTGTTGGTCTCCAGAAACATCTGGAACCGGTCCATGTACAAGTACCAGTCTTTTTGTGCCAGGTCAAATGGAGCAGGTGGTATGGCGCCGCCGGACATGGTTTCCATTGTTGATGCGCCTTCAGCCACGTGCTCTGTTTGGTGCTCTGTTCAGTCAGCTCTGATGTCTCCAAATCCCACCCTCGTCGCCAGTGTTAAGTTCTGCGCATGGGTGCAAGGAGCGGAGACGAGGCAATGAACAGTGAACTTCAACTATTTATTAAGCATACTGAACAGACCAATCACCTAGGGCAGCAACAGCCCTTTTATAGGGTTGGCTGCTGTCCTATTAGCCAATGAAAAACATGGAAGTGTTAAACCCTTGAACCAATGAAAGTTGGCCTGTTAACAGCCAATCAGATTTCCCAGAAAGGACCAATCCGATGTCGCTATTATCGACCAATCAGAAGTGCAGGATTAGAACCCTGCTTTTTACTTAAGGTTGTTGAAACTTTATTAAACACCTTTATTAGTTCATTACATGAAGCTCTGAATATTTCCACATTTGGCTCAGTTTATTTATTGAAAGAGGGTTAAATATGTGGATGAATGATTGGAAGAAGACTTTACAAGTGTTTACATGAGGAGGTACAGCTGTTGAATGAAGCCCACGGAGTCCGTCTGTGTCTCAAATGCCTGTATATTTATCTACCAACTTTTAGTACATGTGGCGTTGCATAATCTGAATGAACTATGTTACTTCTTACTATATTCATAGTATTAAATATTAGGAAGAAAACATTTAATTTGGCATTATGAAACTTATATCTGTCTCCCCGTGTAATTTTTATAATGGTAGCTATAATTTTATAATTAATCTTATAGTTTACTCCTGCCAACCTAGCTATTTGAAAGCATGCAGATGCAAGTAGATCAATAGGTACTACTTTGGAGGGTAGCAGCCCTCTCTGACATCATGCAGATCACATGACCACAGAAATGTGTTGGGACAATGCTTGCTCAATGGCCTTGAAACAGAGGTGAGCACCATTCACTAGAGTCAGCAATGGCTAGTGGAGTAAAGTCCCCAGCTCCCCTGTTGGGTGTTTGTAGCTTTCCATAGGTCCACTCTGCTTTCAAATTCTTCAAAGTCTTCCATCGACCTAAGGAAGCTTTTCATGGATTATAGACACTGATAAAGCTGGTTGTAGGCCATAGAGGAGGAGGTGTTGCCTAGATATGGATGATTTGAGTCTCTCTCTCTCTCTCTTTCCCTCTCTCTCTCTGGTTGTAGGCCATAGGGCCATAGAGGTGTGTTCAGGTCTTTTCCGTGTAAGATTAAAAGTATCTTGGTGATGTTTTGGCGAGGTCCCACTCGCCATCCTCAGGCTAGTGCTTTCGGCTTCATGCCAGTGCAAGCAGTGTGTGATCGGAGCTGCCGTCTCTCTATAAATACTGGTGGTGGGGGCTGGTGTGCTGGGCTGGTTGGCTGCACTGCTGCCCCTTGATTGGTTGATGGAATTGATGTTGGTATAATGGGCTGTGTGATGGCCTTGTGAGTTTTGTTGTGGAGATATCTTGGATCTTGTGCTGTAATCTCCTGGGTTGTTTGTTTTGTAGTGATCTTTTTTCCATTAGCCACTCGTATTTTAATGGCTTGGGTAATGGGTTGTGTGATGGGCTTGCGAGTTCTTTTGTTGTGGTATCCTGGGTCCTGCGTTGTAATCTCCTGGGTCATTTGTGTTTTGATCTCTTTTCCATTAGCCTCCTGTGTAGTACTGGCTTGGGTAATGGGTTGTGTGATGACCTTGTGAGATTTATTGCTGTGGTATCCTTGGTCTTGTGCTGTGATATCCTGGGTCATTTGCTCTGTTACAACTTCTTGAGTTCTTGTGGTGTAATTTCCTGAGTTTTCTGACGTGATATCCTGAGCAGGTGACTGTGATGTAGCATTCTGGGTTTTAGTCTGGCTTTGAGTTTGGGGTCATTATAGTTGTGCTTTTAAAGTTGTAGCAGCATTTTGGTAGAATCTCATCTGCCATCATCAGGCTTCTGTATTGTGTTCATCTGTGAGTCAGACTTTCACAGCCGTTTCTGTTTTAAATTTGGTGCTGTGAAATGGCTGTGAAAGTCTGACTCACAGATGAACACTATAACAGAAGCCTGATGATGGCAGATGAGATTCTGCTGAAACGTTGCTTCAACTTTAAAAGCACAACTATAATGACATGGAAAATACCCAAACAAAGCTGAATACCATGCCAGCAAGGTGGAAGAGTTTATCTTATCTAACTGGTATTGTCTGCAAATCTGTTGAGCTCCCTTTCTATTCCCTCTTCTAGGTCATTGATGACGATGTCAAAGAGCACTGAGTCCAAGATCTTGGGATACCCTAATGACTGCTTCTCTTCTTGTATGATGGATTACACTGGAATCGATTCAAGACTTACATAACGTGCATGTTTTATTATTTTTGCTAAGGAGAGCTATTTGAACAATAATGAAGGACTCTAAGAAGAAAAGATCAATAGGTAGAAAGGTACGTCTGTTTTTAACTACCGTATATACTCGAGTATAAGTCGACCTGAATATAAGCCGAGGCACCCAATTTTACCACAAAAAACTGGGAAAACTTATTGACTCAAGTATAAGTCGAGGGTGGGAAATGCAGCAGCTACTGGTAAATTTCAAAAATAAAAATAGATACCAATAAAATTACATTAATTGAGGCATCAGTAGGTTAAATGTTTTTGAATATTTATTTCAAAGAAAAACAGTAAACTAGCTCTGTAAGTGGAAAAGAGAGCCAACAAAACCAATATGGTATCAACAATAACTTTAAAAGTACAAAAACCTTAGCTCAATCAGCAACCAAGCTAAAACACAAGAGTTAAAATCCTTCAAAACTGGATTCCTCATCATCATCTGTATGTTATATTTATGGACAAAAGTGGATATTCATTCAGGCTAGAGTGCTTTAAAATGTAAATGAGGTTAGTTTCACACACACATGCACACCGTTTCGCTTTCCATAAACTAATTTTTTAGTGCATGACAGATGAAGTGCCTGACAGATGAAAGTCCTCTTAGGAAACTTTAGATCTTAACTGGCATTACATTTAAAATCAAACATGTTCACATTCTTAACATTTTTCCATGGCAAAGTGTTTCTCAAATAATCCATAATAATGCCGCGGGAGGGAATTATTGTCTAATTAAAACGTTCATTAGGACAGTTGAGAATAAGTTTGATGTTCACAATTTCCTCTTTGAAAGAGACCAGTAAATAGGGAACAAGAAGATGAAGAAAAAGAAGTGTGTTTTTTCACATTTTTCACACTGCAGTGAACAAAAATGGCATCATAGGAACAGGCTTATTCTCAGTCCAAAGGTTTGTTTCTGATTTCTTCCCTGATTTAA
This sequence comes from Hydrophis major, assembly GCA_033807585.1. Lineage (NCBI taxonomy): Eukaryota > Metazoa > Chordata > Lepidosauria > Squamata > Elapidae > Hydrophis > Hydrophis major. The sequence continues at coordinate 63,342,856 of CM066333.1, read as the reverse complement.
GGGAAATTTGGGAAACGATCTCACTATCATGAAAGGTTTAACTGATTCACTAACCCAAAAGATGATAATGATGACAGTGGGAGGCAGGAGTCACTCTCTCCCTTGCAAGAAAAAAGCATATGTATGTGCTGCATGTACATCCTGTTTTGGAGAGCCACCATCTCTTTCACAGCTCTCCCTCATGCCTCCATTGCATGTGCACACATGCCATGGCTCAGTAGTAGGTCAACATACAGATGTCACACTAGGTTCCCTCCTCAAAAGGAACATCCAACCTTTCTTGAGAAGTACAAACTTCATCTGTTCAGGATTGTGGTGACAAAGGTGAAGGAGGATGGGGCTGAGAGAAGGGAAGGGAAGAAAAGATCATTGACAGGGAGAAAGACAGGGAGAAACACCTGGAAGTGTGAGCCCTCGAGTTTCCTTAGGGAAGACCAGACAACAAGGGGAGAGGAGAGGAGAGGAGGAGGAGGAGGAGGAGGAGGAGGAGGAGGAGGAGGAGGAGGAGGAGGAGGAGGAGGAGGAGGAGGAGGAGGAGTTAAAAAAAAGAGTGGGAAGCCAACTCACGCGTGCCATCAAAGCGGGTTGCTATGGTATCCAGGAAGGTGTTTTGGGGAGCCAGGAGGCCCCTCATCACCGGCATTTTAAGACTTGCTCAAGGACATCGCCATCGTCCAGTTGGAAGGGGGAAAAAAAAGCCAGAGGTATCTGAGAAGGACGGGAGCCGAGACAGGGCCCTTCGCTTCCTCTCCCCAAGACAGGCCAGGGGGAAGCGGGGCTTTCTCCACCTGCTGCTGCCAGAGGGGTGTGGGGGGGGGGGCTTTGCAAAAAAAAAAAAGAGAGAGAGAGAGAGTGAGAAAGAGTGTGAATGAGAATACTGACCGTTCTTGCGACGGCAGAGGTGACTTAAGATGACTCCCCGTGTGGAAAGTCACCCGGCGCACACCTCCTCCTTCCAGCCTGCTTGAGTAACCCCCCTCCCCCCACGCGCGCTTTCGTGGCTGCTTGATGCGCTGGGAGAAACCTGAAGCGGACGCCGCAGCCGAGGCGACCGAGAGTTGCTAGCAATTCCCTTCCCAGCTCGCACTGCAGTCTGAAGGGAAGGAAAAGCCTTGCTGGAGCCCAGCCCGCCCTTCGCTTTCCTCCTGGGCTCCCCCGACAACTCCACAGACAGCTTCTCTGCTGTCTTGCTAACAAACCCTGCCAACCCTCTGTCTCGCTCTCAATCGCTCTCTCTCTCTATGTGTGTGTGCCACCGCCGCCTTCTCCAGACGAGCGCCCTGATGGGAGGCGATCGCAGCCGCGACGGCAGAGACCGCGACTCGCTGAGCCCTGCAAACGGCCGGCCGAAAGACGAGAGGAGGACGCCCGGGCGGCTGCCGCCCCTGAATCCTAACTGGAAAGACCTCACCACCTCCGCCGCCTCCTGCTCAGGCAGGGTCCCCATTCCCCTGGCCGGCCAGGGGCACAGCCGCTTCCCACTCCCAAACAGCCTGGGCGCCGCTAGTCAGCCTTGCTCAGCTCCCGGGGCGGCATTGCAGATGCAGCCTTTTGCAGAGCCGAGCCGGGCCATGCCTCACCTCACCTCCTCACCTCCTTCTCTTGCTCTTCTTGCAAAGCGCTGCCGACTTGGCGGCGAGCGGCTCCTTTACCCGCCTGTTGTATGGGAGCTACCGCGCTCGCCTCCGGAGCAGCCGTCTGCAGTTTCAGCCGGGGAGGGAGGGGGGCACAAAGCAGCCCAAACGCGTAGCAGTGGAAGGAAGGCGCGCTGGTGCGAGGAAGAGAGAGAGAGAGAGAGAGACACACACACACACACACACACACACAGACACACACAGACACACACACACACTCACTTTGCCACTTTGTACCTTGCAAATGCAAAATCCTGGGGGTTTTGCATTTGCAAGGTGCAAAGCGGCGGGGGCGGATCCCGCGTGCTGGAAAGGGCTTGACTGTATTACGGGGAGAGAGAGAGAGAGGGAGAGATCATAAGAACGGCTCTTGCTTTTTTCTTGCAAGGGAGAGAGCCTTGCTTTTTTCTTGCAGCTGGAGCTGAGGAAACGAAGCTGAGTGGAGCCGAAGCAACCTCGGCTCACGTTGTTTTCTCAGCCTCGCTTTTGCCTTCTCCCTACATCTTCCCTCTGTTAAAATCCACCCCACACACACACACAGAGGGGAATCTGACTCGAGTATAAGCCGAGGGCGGTTTTTTCAGCACAAAAAATGGGCTGAAAAACTTGGCTTATCCTCGAGTATATACATTAATTTGATTTTCTAATTGAAAGGTGTAGTTCAAGAATTCTAGCCCTTCAGCTCCTGCTAACACGATTCTTCCTTATGAAGAATTTTACAGATTGGCGCAATATATTCCATCTCTCAGACTAATTATATATCAAATCTACCTTTTTACAGGTGGCTTTCTGTGATCCCTTTTCCCTGAATTCTGACGGCAGCATCTAATCTCATTTTTAAAAACTCATTGCCTAAAACTATTTTTGTGCACCTTAAATGCTTTTTTTAAAAAAATAATGTATTATCTTGTGAGACTCTCTTTTTTCAGAATGGTCTAATTAGAACTGAAAGTTGCTCATATTTTGTGCTCAAGACCTTTTCTTTTTTTTCTTTTTAATTAACGTGCTGCTGAACATTGAATGTGTGTAACACACCTACTGAAATGAGGGAAAACAATAAGAAAGTTTACCTTGTTTTGTTTTTAATGGCCTTGATATATTTTGTAATAAGAATGCAAACCGTCGCGCTGGCTGCCCATTGCTCTACAAGCGTTACCTAAGTTTGGTAAATTATTAAATTTGGGGAATATCTTTTGGTTATTATATTACTCGGCCTTGCAGCCAACTAGAGAATAATTGTGCTCATTGCACACTGGTGATATTGGAAATGTATTTTACAGAGAGTGTGGCTCCTTGGCTGCAAAAGGCCCATTATGAATACAATGCTGTTTTATGTTACAGAATGCATTTCCATCTGTTTGGCCTTTTTGGCTTTCCTCTTCAAGTCATTTATTTTTAAACGAGGTTGGTAACATTCTGTGGGTTAAACATCTACAGTGACTTTTTTCTGCCTCTTTCCAACCGAAGACATCCTTGTTCTTTTGGATATATAGTCATGGCTAAATTCTTCATCTGGACACGGTCACTCATGATGAGACAGGCTCAGAAGATGTTTTAATCAGTGGTGGGATTCAATTTATTTTACTACTGATTATGTGGGTGTGGCTTGGTGGGCATGGCAGGGGAAGGATACTGCAAAATCCCCCTTCCCTTCCCTTTCCTCCCCACCCCACTAACCTGCTTTCCAGCTCCATTCTCCTGTGCAGGGCAACAAAAGCAGACCCAGCCAATCAGCTGGGACTCAATGAGAGGCAGAGAATGGATGGGGTTGGTGGGGCCAGTCAGAGGTGGGATTGGCCGGTTGTCCGAATGACTCAAAATTTCTGCTACCGGTTCCCCACAACCGGTCTGAACCATCTGAATCCCACTTCTGGTTTTAATACTTACAGAGAAGAGAGAATGTATCAATGCAACGTCATCTCTTTGGCATCTGTCTCCTTCACCTTTTATGATTTTAGGACATTTCCAGGTTGGTCCTCACTATCAGCTGAGGCGTTTATATTAAATTTAACACAGTTCAACATTAACTGGACAATCTCCAGCTGGGAAATTCAGGTGACATCATGCCATCTTTCTGAAATACCTTCATGAACATCTTTCCTCCCATCAAAAGGGCTAGATAAAGCAAACCGAGATAACCCAAAAGCAGAAGACTCAGCCTGAACTTACCGGGAACGGCATACAGCATGTAATTGGGAGATGTCTTGTGGTTAACCCCAGCCTGCTTTCTTGCTTCTCTTTCTGACTCACACTGGGGGCCACATACGATGTGTCAAAAATGCTTTGGATGAATTTCCACCACACCCACTTTTACCCCTCTTCTCTAATCCATGTTGGCATCAAGTCAGTCTTCCTTTTCATATAGCCCTTCGTTTCGGCCTACTGAGACGACTGTGAAGTGAGGCAACTTTTCTGGGGGAAAGTGTCAAATGGCGTTTTTGTGGGTGTTCGAAGGGGACTGGGAGACATGTTGTAGGCATGATCCAGATCTTGCACAATGAAAGGATAATTGGTCTGAGAGCAATAGTTGAGACTTGGTTTCAGGAATCTCCGATCATGCTTGTTTGTTAAGAAGATGGACCTGTTGCCACAAACCACACACACACACACACACACACACACACACACACACACACCATGCCACTGATGGAATTCTGACAGGCAGGTAGAACAAGCCATGCTTTCTGAATGGCCTTTTTCCTCCCTTTCTTCTTCCCTGGGTCTTTCAGGATGGGCAACCATTAGACTTGCATCCACATGGGACTTTGGGGGGGGGGGTTAAGTTAACCTTTTGTCGGGCCAGCCCTGTGGCCCCCCATGAGGAAGGCGATTTTGCAGCCTAATTGATTGGCTCAGATGGCCCCCCCACTGGAGGTCTTCCATTGAGCCAAGTGAGAGATTTAGGAATGGTGTTTCATCCCACTTTACGATTTTTCTTGCCACATTTGTTAGGTAAATCCCTGCGGTTGTTAAATTAGTAACACCATTGTTAAGGAATCTGGCTTCCCCATTGATCTTGCTTGACAGAAAGCTGCAATAGGGGATCGTGTGACCTTGGGATGCTGCAAAGGTCATAAATACAAGTCAGTTGTCAAGCGTCTGAATGTGAATCACATGACCACGGGGATGCTGCAACAGTCCTATGCAGGGGGGCTGGCAGGGGCTCAGGAGAGCCCCTAGCTAAGACTCTGCAGGGCTCTCTGAGCCCCCAATAACCCCAGAAAGACAAGCAGCCAAGGAAAGCTCTTAGTAGGCTTAATTGAACTTCTGGGCTTTCAGCCAAAAGCATTTCACACCTGGTAACAGTGTGGCAAACTAGATAAACAATGCTCTTGGTGCTTGTGAGGAAGAGCCATGGAGAAAATCAGGTAACATTGCCACTAACCTCTGAGGGGATTAATTCCCAAATAATAAGAATCCCACAACTCACCAGAATCTTCACTAAGACTCCAAGATCCTTCTCACAGTCACTGCTATTAAGCCTGGTTTCACTCAGTCTTTTCTTTAAGTATATAAAGTGAAATAATAAACAACTTTTTGGTGTATTATCTTTTTTTAGGTAATTAGGGCAAAGAAGCGATGTCAAGTTGGCCACACCCACCCAGTCACATGATCACCCAGCCAGTCATTAGGGCTAAAAAAATTTTGAAGTCCACCCCTGGTCCTATGTGTGAAAAATGGCCATAAGTCCCTTTTTTGTAGTGCCATTGTAGCTTCAACCAGTCACTAAGTGAACTGCCAAGGACTGCCTGTACACATGGAAGATTTACTGATTTGTATTCTGCCTTTATTACTTTTACAAATAACTCAAGGCAGCAAATGTACCCAACACATCTTCTTCCTCCTATTTCCTCCACAGCAACAACCCTGTGAGGTGGGTTGGACAGAGAGAGAAGAGGGGGAGAGGGAGAAGGAGAAGGAGAGTGTGTGTAGGTCTGGCCCAAAGTCACCCAGCCGGCTTTTGTGGCCGAGATGGGATTTGAACATGGATTGAAGAACATTGAGTTCAATTCAACTGGAGGCTTGACTGTCCATATTTCCAAGGCACAAGGGCGGAAGCTGCCTCTGCTTCTTCCTGTACAAACCCCAAGGCCTTAAGCCCACTTTGTTTCTAGGCCTCCAATTTATAAATTAAGCCTTATGGCACAATCGCTTTCTCTTCTTTGTGGAAACATATGGAGGAGGAAAGACAGAGGCTGAACAAGGGCATCTTTTCAGAAGTTTCCTTCCAACTTCTGCTGTATTGTACCCTTAACCACAGGAAACCTCTTAGCAAGGGAAAGATGGAACCAATCCATGTTTTTAAAATATTGCGAGGGATAGTTGCACGGGAACCCTCAGTCTGGAAAGAGTTGTCTTGTCTTTGCCGTCAATGGGATTTACTATAGGGGATCCATAGTGTCGTGTCCGCAAAAAGACGCCAGGAGTCGGTGACTACGTTTCAAGCTCTTTATTTAACAGTTGTGAACCGAACCGGCGAAAAGGAAAAAGCCCGCGGCTTTTATCCTTTTCGCTGCGGCGGCCGCGGCCAATGGCAGCGATTCAAGTCTCCCGCTCTTGGAGTGAGCCAATCGCGGGAGACCTAAAACGGGCCAATCGGCGCGGCTCGCCTGGCCAATCAGAAATCCCCGCGCTTTAGCCAATCAAAGCGCGGGGATTTCAAGTATGTAAATTAAGGACAGAACACCCCTCCCCTCTTGGTATAGTCCTTACGTTGCGTAGTCACGTAGGTAGGCGGGGCTCCGTCTAGTCCTACTTGACCTGCGCAACTCAGTTGCAAGCTGGATTTCGGCCAGAGCGGTCATGTTTTTGGCTGCTCCCTCTTCTGTGCGAACCGGTTGGATGATCGGGCCGGTTCCTTCTCCGTGGCTCCCACCTGGGCCTTCCGGGTTGGTTGAGCTACGGGTTTCGCCGCTCCCGCTTGGTTTCTCCGAGTTGGTTGAGCTGGCTAGGTGGTTCTTCTCCGGTGGGGGATCGCGATGGCTGCGTTCCGGTAAGTACCATGGTTTATTTTTTCTTGCGTTTGCTTATTCGGGTATTCCCTCCCCCCTTGGTTCGTGTTTTGGGGGTTGAGCTCTGTTGCTGTTCGTGACCTGAGCTGGTCAATGTGCCGTTTCCAGGCTCGCCCATCTGTGGTTTGGAGCCGGTAGGATCGTGGGCCTGTGGTTTGGGTGATGACGGCTGGGATCCATAGGGGGTCCCCCGTCAGGTTTTTCGCGTACACTAAGTCGCCGGGTGCGAATGTTCGGTATTTTGTACTCGAGTCTGGGGGCCGCTCCGGGTTATATGTTGGGTGTAACCTGTCGAGTGGGGACCTCAGCTTCCTTCCCATTAGTAACTCGGCTGGGCTTTTGTTGGTAGTGGTGTTCGGGGTGATATGTTGTATAAAGAGGAGTTTATTGATTTTGTCGTTGATCTCCCCGTGGTCCATTTTCCGGATGGTTTTTTTGGTAAATTGTACCATCCGTTCCGCCCTACCATTCGCCGCCGGATGCGCCGGTGCTGTTAATGCGTGGCGGATGCCCCTCTCCGCCAGAAATCTCTCAAAGTCGAGGGAAGTAAACTGGGGCCCGTTGTCGGAGACGACGACGTCTGGGAGGCCGTGTGTTGCAAAGAGTTTGCAAAGTTCTTTGATTACGGCCTCCGTGGTAGTAGATTTCATGTCGCTTACCTCCAACCAGTTGGAGTAAGCGTCAACTGTTATTAGAAAGGTATGCCCATTCGTGGGACCGGCAAAGTCTAAATGGATTCTGGACCAGGGCCCCTTTGGTGTTTCCCACTCCAGGATGGGTGCTGCGGGTGGGCTGGGTCTGGTCTCCTGGCATCGTTGGCACCTAGCTACCCATGCTTCTATCTGCTTGTCCATCCCTGGCCACCAAGCGTAACTCCTGGCCAGGGCTTTAGTTCTGACGATGCCAGGATGCCCCTCATGCAACATCTCTAAGACCTTCCCTTGGAGCCTGTCCGGGATGACCACCCTGTCACCCCATAAGATACACCCCTTAAGTAGCGAGAGTTCGGTCTGGCGGTTTCTGAATGTCTTAACGGATTCGTCATTGTCCCTTTCAGGCCAACCTTTTTCCACCCAATGTAAAATCCGCGCCAGACGTCTGTCTCTAATAGTTTCCTGGGCAATGTCTGCCGCGGTAATGGGTAGGTTGGGCAAGTTTTCGATGTTAAGGGTGTTTGTCGTTGGTGCTGGGTCAGGGTCGGAGTCTGGTAAGGGCGAGCGGCTTAAAGCGTCCGCGTGCGAAATTTTCTTACCCGGCTTGTATATCAGTTCGTAGCTGTAGGCTGCCAGGAACTCGGACCACCTTGTCATCCGGGGCGACAAAATGTTCGGGGTGGCTCGATTTCCTGCAAGGATGCCCAGCAACGGCTTATGGTCTGTCACAATGATAAAGGGGCGGCCGTAAAGGTATTCGTGGAACCGCTTAACGGCGGCAACTATAGCCAAGGCTTCTTTGTCCAGCTGGCTATAGTTCCGCTCCGGTTTGGTTAGAGTCCTGGAGAAGAACGCGATGGGTGCTTCTCTTTTGTCCGGGAGGGTATGGCTGAGGACAGCGCCGACGCCGAAAGGTGATGCGTCGCAAGTGACGGCCAGGGGCAAGGTTTCGCTGAATTGGATCAGGACGGCGTCGGAGGTGAGGAGGTCTTTAGTTTTTTGGAAGGCGGCTTGCTCACGTCTTCCCCAAGTCCAGGTTGCCGCCTTATCCAGGAGCCTATGCAAAGGCTCCGCCGCCGTTGCCTTTTGGGGTAGGAAGACATTATAAAAATTCAGCAACCCCAAGAAAGCCTGTAATTCAGTCTTAGACCTAGGGGTGGGGGCCTCTTTGATAGCTTTCACTTTTTTAATTGTAGGGTGAATGCCGTGCCGGTCTAGAAGGTAGCCCAAGAATTCCACTCGCTCCGTGAACAGTTGGCATTTTTCTCGTTTTACTTTAAGTCCCGTTACTTTAAATTTTGTTAAGACCTCTCTGAGTCGGTTTTCTAATTCGGCTTCGTTTGGCGCCGCCACTAATACGTCATCGAAATAGGGCAACACCCCCTTGATGCCCTGCAGCAAACGTTCCATCAGGCTCTGAAAGATGCCTGGTGCCACGCTGACTCCGAACTGGAGTCGGTTGCACTTGAAGGCCCCCCGATGGGTAACGATGGTCTGGGCTTCCGCTGTTTTTTCATCGACCGGCAACTGTTGGTATGCCTGGGCGAGATCGAGCTTGGCAAAGACCCTGCCCCCTCCCAGTGAGTGCAGTAGGTGTTGCACGATTGGGACGGGGTAGGCGCTTTGTTGCAACGCGCCATTTAGGGTGGCCTTATAGTCCCCACAAATTCTCACGGACCCGTCTGGCTTGACCGGGGTCACTATAGGGGTCTCCCATCTGGCATGGTCTATCGGCTGCAACACCCCCTGTTCGACGAGCTTGTCAATCTGCTCGTCGATCTTAGGTTTTAGGGCGAATGGCACCCGCCAAGTTTAAGTCGCTTGGGGGGAACCCTAGGGTCTAGGTCAAATGAGATAAGGGGCCCCTGGTACTTGCCCAGGCTTCCGTCGAAGACCTCCCGGAACTCCTGGGCTAGCCGCTGTTCCCAGCCGTCGTCGGCGACGTGGTTGACTCCTGTTAGCGCGATGTCGAGCGGGGCGAACCATTGTAGGCCCAGCAGGCTTGGGCGGTCGCGATCGACGATTGTGAGTGGGAGTTGTTCGGTGCGGCCCTTATAGGTCACATTAAAGTTTCTGGTGCCCACTACCGGGACGCGGTTTCCCTGGTAGTCTTTTATAATAAGTTTTTGGGCATTTATGTTCCTCTTATGGAGGGTGGGCACTAACCGTTTTATCTCGTGCCATGCAATCATGGAGAGGTAGGACCCGGAGTCCACCTCCATCTTGCATGGCTGGCCCTCAATATGGACTTCTACGTGTACCTTTCTGGCGCCGTCGGAGATGGCGTGGCCGATGGTTACCGTCTGGTGGGTTTCTTCCTTGCGCCGACTGTCGCCGCCTCTTGAGGGTCACTGGATTCGGTCCCAACGGCCATCCGAATGGCGATCTCTGGTCCTGGGCGGGGGGCTTTCCTTTTTTCGATCGTGTTGGTCCCATCTGGGTGGACTGCGAGTCTTCTTTTGGCGGCAAACGCGAGCGATGTGTCCCCTTTTTTCACAATGCCGACAGATAGAGTCAAAAAATCGGCATTCTGATCTGGGGTGGTCGCCGCCGCAACCGGCACAGTTGGTCCTCGACCTACGACCTCTTCGGTTCCGTTGGTCGCCGCGCCCCGTCTGCACACGATGTATGTCCTCCTCGTCTTCTGACGTGCTGGATGCAGACTGGAATTCTCCGTAGTGTGCGGTTGATTCGTTTTTTGGGTCGGCCGACCTTGCCGGGTTGTTGTTTCCACCCTTCGCGTCTGATTTTCGCATGCTGTCAGCGGAAGTGCGGGTTGCTTCTGCGGCTGCGGCTGTGGTGAGGGCGTCTGCTAGGCTGATGTCGCCCTTAGCCATAAGCCGGCTCTGGAGTGCAGGGTCCCATAGGCCGAGTACGAATCGGTCTCTTAGGAGGCTGTTCAGACCTTCAAATTCTCAGAGTCCTCCTAGGCGCTGCAGCTCGGTGATGAAATCGCTGTTTTTCGCCCGGTTTCTGGTCCCGCCGGTAAAATTCGTTGCGCCGGATTAGGATGGGGACCTCGGGGGCGTAATGGCGCCGCAGGATAGGTTCGAGGATGTCCCAGTCCATGGCGGTTGCGTCGGCCGGCTTGGCCAATGCTTTGGCCATCTGGAAAACTTCGGTTCCGCAATGGGTAAGGAAAACGGCGCGTTTTAGCGGGCCCGGGGCGTCCTTCATTCCGGTGCACTCGAGGTACATGCGGAAACGGTCTGAGAACGATTCCCAGTCCTCGGTGGCGGGGTTGAAGGGGGCGGGCAGTGCTATTTTCGCCATTTCGGTGCTGAAACTGGCTCTTGTTGGACACGGGGTTCGGTTCAGGGTCGGGATCCCATCCTCGTCGCCAGTGTCGTGTCCGCAAAAAGACGCCAGGAGTCGGTGACTACGTTTCAAGCTCTTTATTTAACAGTTGTGAACCGAACCGGCGAAAAGGAAAAAGCCCGCGGCTTTTATCCTTTTCGCTGCGGCGGCCGCGGCCAATGGCAGCAATTCAAGTCTCCCGCTCTTGGAGTGAGCCAATCGTGGGAGACCTAAAACGGGCCAATCGGCGCGGCTCACCTGGCCAATCAGAAATCCCCGCGCTTTAGCCAATCAAAGCGCGGGGATTTCGAGTATGTAAATTAAGGACAGAACACATAGGGCCATTCAAGTTTCAGCAAATATTTGATGGGTTAAAATGTAGCATGGGTAGAGAAAAGATGACTTGTATGTTTTGGAAAGCTGAATTTAATATTTACCTTGCGTGGTTAAAAAGAAATCCCTAAAACTGTTAAGGGAACAGGGGGGCTTGACTGCCCTGCTAATAATTTAGTTTTTATTTTATTTTATTTATTTATTTTGTCAAACGCTTATTAGATAACAGGTATAAATATAAACATGGTTATAAATACATGAAATGGATACGAATAAGAAAAAAGGAAACAATAGGACAGGGACAGTAGGCACGTTTATGCACTTATGCACACCTCCTACAGACCTCTTAGGAAAGGGTCAATAGTAGACAGTCTAAGGTTAAAATTTTGGGGGTTTGGGGAAGAAACCACAGAGTCAGGTAGAGTATTCCAGACATTGACCATTCTGTTGCTGAAGTCATATTTCCTGCAATCAAGTTTGGTGCAGTTTATCTTGAGTTTGTATCTATTGTGTGCTCTTGTATTGTTTTGGTTGAAGCTGAAGTATTCATTGACAGGTAGGACATTGCAATATATAATTTTATGTACTATACTTAGATCAAACCAATTATTATTATTATTTTGTTTTATTTTATTTTATTTCCAATAACTATTCAAACTAGAATAAAATGCAGAGCTACTAAAAACTTGCCTAGGTTAAAGCAAAACCTTATTTTCCCTCCTCAAACTTAAGAGTCTGGGCACCTGTGAACATTGGAGCTCTTGCCTCACAATCAGGAGTTCAATCCTTGGTAGAGGCTAATATTTGGAATAGACTCTCCTGCTCGATCAGGGGGCTGGACTAGATGACCTCCAAGGTCCCTTCCAACTCTGTTGTCCTATGTTCTATTTGATCTTTTCTTGCAAGAAAAACGATAGTGCCTTTGTTTATTTAACCTGCATAAACTGATCCCAGGAAAGAGAGCAAACTCTTTAACCTGCCAGACTAATCCATGATGAACTCATTCTCAAGCCTCACCTGTCCCACGTGGTCACCTGGAGGATGCAAGAAAGGACAATCCAGCTCTCCAATCTAACACTCTCAACTGCTGGTGCATACCTTGATTGCTCTGTCAGGAACTTATTTCTTCCCTCTTTTCAGGTTAACAGGAGAGAGGTAAGAATAAAGATGGCAGAGAGAGACCAAGCAAAACAGTACCTTAGGAGCAACGCAGAGTTTCTTGGCCTCAGCACCGTCCATTCATGACTTCTTGAGTGGAGGAACGGAAGCCATCCTGTTCTACTCACTCCAGCCAATTGCAAACGCACCTTTCATCCATCTTCTCCCGCTTCAGTTCAGAGCTGCTGTTTTGCAACTCAGGTGTCTTAAGGTATGAGTGAGGATGTTCTCCAGGGCTTTGGTTCTTTCCAGCAGTGAGCCCAGCTTCGATCATTCAGCCTTCAGCCAGTGGGCAGCATTTTGTTTTCCACAAGTGGCAGGAAGCCTGTTTCTCTTGTCTCCTTACCTCCTGCCCAAGTTCTACAGAGCTTCCTTTATTTCCCCTAATGCCTTTTGGTTGCAAGTTGGGGATGTGGCTGGTTTTGTTTCTCTGCCACTGACAAAATCCCCTTCCTTCTTTGCTTCTGTTGATCTTACAGAGGAATGGACTATTGCAAGAACAACCTGCTCCCTGTTGCTTTGATTGCACAACAAAGATGTCATGAGTAAAAAGGAAAAGCTTATTTGTTAGAGGTCTATGGAGATTCGTAGCTCATGATTGTCCCATAGGTGCTTTTTTTCAAGAGACTTTCCTTGCTTTTCCTTGAAGACGTTTTGCTTCTCAACCAAGAAGCTTCTTCAGTTCTGACTGAATGGTGGAAGGTGGGAGATTTACACTCTTTGCAGTCATCTGGTCGTTAGCACTCTTTCTGAGAGTCATTGAGGCCACTTGGAGGTGTATCTGTGCCCTCCCAGTCCCTTGAATAGTGCAAATGGATGAGGAGCCTTCTGGGAACTGCTGAAAGGGTTGTGGTGCCCATTCTGTGTTGGTGTCAAAGGAGAGAATGTGGAAGGGGTGGTAGTGCTAGAGGCACCCACGGGTGCAAATATTAGGAAAAGCAAAGGAAAGTCACAGTGAGAAAGGAACAATTTCTGTCAGTACCAGGGAGTACTGATAGACCAGCCCACCCTGGAACCAACCCGGGAGTCTTGCCTTTTCTGCGTGCATGGAAGGAAGGAGCAGCTCAGGAATGACCCAGCCAAATGACCACAGCCATGGCTGATCCATTGGGATCCAGGCTAGAATTTCAAAGTTGGGTTAAGCCAGGAGCAACATGGAAGAGAAGGAGCTGATGCTGCAGTGAGTAACCATCTTTGATGAACAATAAGGCAGCTTCCGGCTGCAGTTGTGAGGGGTTGGGTCATTCCCTTCATTCACCCCCAACTGAAGAGATGGCTCAGATCAGTCAGCCAGTCTCAGTTCTTCCTCTTTGTGTGTTAAAAAAAAAAAGGGAGCCATGAGCATGGAACTGAAAAGCCCCTGCCCTTTTTTAATCTATGCCACCCAAGGCTAATCTTTTCTGCTGTAGAAAGGAAAATACTTCTGTTTTTTTCTTATTTAATATATGTGGTGGTTGTACAAAGTCAGAAGCTTTAGCCTTATTAAGCTAATATGTTTCGGTTCTTATTAATCTCCCTCATTGCATTCCTTCTATATTAAATCGTTTTATGCTGCTAAGAGAGGCTGCGAGATCCAAGTAGGTACAGAGGAAAATTCACTTTCCACCTTTGGTGCTCTCTGCTTTTTCACAGCTCTTCTGCCATTTAATTTAATTATGTCAATGAAAAGTGGGGGGAAGGAAATCAATAAGATATTTTTATCTTCATGATTGATCCTCAAGTCATGAATATGGAGGTTTTGTAGTTGGTTAATGACAGAGAACTGCTATGCATTGTAAGACCGGGGAGAAATAGTTTTAAATGTCTCCTTGACATATAAACTGTGAATAAGAATGAGTTGGTAATGTAGCACCCGAGTTTCATGAATACTTTTTAAAACACTAAAAACTGAACTATTGTTTCAAATGTTGCTTTAATAATAAATTGTACAATTGATTATTTGAAAAAAAAATTCTTAAAAAGAAATAATGCTCAGATATTATTATTCAGTTTGGAGGCCACCAAGTAAAAAGCATGTCACACATCTGAATCTATTGAATAAACATATTAATATGTAGTAAACCAGCTTATACGGTTTAGATTAGTTTAGATCAGGGGTCTCCAAGCTTGGTGACTTTAAGCCTGTGGACTTCAACTCCCAGAATTCTTTTAACATATCCAAGAAAAATTCTTTCTAAATGTCCCCACCGGCATGAAAATTTTGAAAATCCCTTATCTGGTAGAAAGGAGAGCCATGAGATTAAAATGGTCACTTTAAAAAAAAAAAAGTAATTTTATAAAAAAATGACAAATGCAACAAGGACAACTAAGCAGTCCACAATTTCTTCACCAAAAGCCAGAACCTTTCCATCCTAAAGGGAGCCTTAATGGACCAATCCTACCACATACCATTTTCACATGCCAGGGAGGAAGAAATGTATTGAGTTCATCTGTATCAGACAGCTATCATTTCACATTCAATTTATTTTGAACAAGCAACTTGTTTTCAGGTTTACATTCCGTAATTGAAATTACAGCTTTCACATTTTATCCACATGGAGGATTATCTTCACAGGTTTTTTTTTTTTTTGTCTTTTTGTCTTTTTGTGGACTTAGGTTTTGCTTTCCTGCCTTTTAAAAATGAGAACATCCTAGTCCATTAATGAATTTTGTACTGAGGCAAAAACTAGTACAGTTAAACAGATGAATGGCAGGCCTTCAACACCACTAACCAAATGTGTTATTATGGAAGTTGGACTCAGGGGAGTTTCTGGTGCTTTCTGAACTTGTTCGTTTGCTTGCAGATGTTTCATTGTCCAACTAGGAACATCGGTATGAAGTCTGTTCATAGGGAGTGATTTCCCCTGCCAGTGCTGGTGTCATTAGAGCAGGGATTTGCATCAGACAAACAATCCAAAGCGGAGAAGGCCATCATATTGCCCACTAGGACAAAATGGATATAGGTATTTCTTGACACTCTGATTAGATATGACAGCTTTCATAGGAGCTGTTATGGCACAGTGGTTAGAAGGCAGTATTGCAGGCAAACTCTGCCCATAGCCTGGAGTTTGATCCTGACCACCTTCAAGGTTGACTCACTCTTCTATCCTTTGGGGGTCAGAAAAATGAGGACATCTAGGTGATCAGGGGCAATATGCTGGCTGTAAACTGCTAAGAGAGGGATGTCAAGCACTGTGAAGTGGTATATAAGTCTTAGTACTATTGCTATTCCTTCCTTCCTTCCTTATGTCCCTCCCTCCCTCCTTCCTTCCTTCCTTCCTTCCTTCCTTCCTTTCTTCCTTCCTTCCTTGGTGGCACAATGGTCTGAATGCAGCATTGCAAGGTGACTCTGCTCACTGCCAGGAGTTTGATCCTGGGTTTGAGGTTGATTCAGTCTTCCATCCTTCCAATGTTGATAAAATGAGGACCCAGATTCTTGGGGGACAGAGGCTGACTCTGTAAACTGTTTAGAGAGGGCTGGAAAGCACTGTGAAGCAATATGTAAGTCTAAGTGCTATTGCTGTTAGTATTTAATCTGAGTGTATAGACACAGGCATACATACATATTATACAGTAGACACATAGGTTAAATTTATCTAGAAGAAGAAATAATCTATCAGTCTAATGCAACTCTACAGAACTTCATCTTCAAAGACAGTAGACTTCTGAGAATGGTAGTTTGTGTGAAGCAGGAAGGGGCAATTGTTTTTCAGCATGCTTGTAAAACAAGCAGAACATTAAATTTTCTCTAAATTCCTCAAGACTAGTTATGTATGGTTTGGGTTGAAGGGTTATATCATGGTCCTGGATCAAGAAACAAACAGGTTCTTCAAGTCTGTGAAAATGGAATCTTATCAAGTTACAGAAAACTTTCCTGTCCCTCAATTTATCTCCAAATCCCCTCTCTTTCTTTTACTCACTTAATCTCATTATTTAGCCCCATCCCCCAAATCTATTTTATAAAAACCGCTTAAGCTTTCCCAACACTTCTTGCATTGATCTCCCAATATTTTAAAGCGATGAAATGAAAAGCTAAAGAAGTAATCAATCTGATTTTACTCTTACAGTAAATGACCTGAGCTAGCTTCAAGGGTGGGCTTCTATGGAAGCTGAATATAAACAAACCAAGTGAATTTAATCTCTCCTTTTTTTCAGAGGGGATGATGAGGTATCTGTCTGGAGATGTTATTCTCATGAAGTATCATGCCCAATTTGGGGTGGTATGAAGAACGTGGTGGCATTGTGCCTTGATTATATTAGGACACAACAAGATTTCGAAATGGAAACAAAACCAGATTGTTTCATGAACAGGAAAGTAGGGAGGAGATAAAATTAATATTAATTCATCTAAGCCGCGGGGTTCTGCAGCAGTGCCAGGATATTTCAATGAACAAAGCAATTATAGAAATGAATCACAGAGATACTTTGAGCATGGATTTTATCCTCCATATACTTGGTACTGAACATAAGTTTTCGATAATCCCATTTCATAATGCCAGATAATCCTGCTGTTTATTTTGATATGCCTATTCTACCCAAGAGAAAGGAGCTATTTTCTGTTCAGATGAAATGTTTGCCTGTTAAGTTAAAGCACTGTAGAATGATTTAAACCATAGCTCTGAGGGCAAGAATCTGCTCAATTGACGTTACAGGCTGTGTCCAGTAACAAACATGGGCATGGATTTTATAGGGGATCATTGCTGGATAGGAAACAGTCCAGGAAACAATTGGGTTATGGATGTCCTGTTGAGAAAGAAATAGTGCAATATATAATTTAAGTGTTGAATTTCTACGGATCCATATCATTATATAACCATATCCTGCAAATATATTGAATAATATGAAATGTCACTAAGTTGTAAAAAAAAAATTCAAAATTAATTATCCAATTGTGAATGATGATGCTAAATTTGATGTGTGTGTGGTGGTGGTGGAGTAGATGCGTGTGTTGTGGGAGAACTGCCCATCAATGCAGGATAAGAGACATGGATAGGAATACATTACAGATACAGATTAACAGAGTTGGAAGGGACCTTGTAGGTCATCTAGTCCAACCCCCTGCTCAAGCAGGAAACCCTCTACCATTTCTGACAGGATGGGCAATAGTAATAAGCACTTAGATTTATATATCAGCCCTCAACCATCAGGGTCCTTATTTTACCTATTTCAGAAGGACAGAAGGCTGAGTCAACCTTGAGCTGGTAAGGATTGAACTGGTGGCAGTGGAATGCAGAGTTAGCCTGCAATGCTGCATTCTAAGCACTGCGCCACCACAGACATGCCTTTGGATAGACTGCCCAGCTAAGTAAGCCTGTGTATAAATCATTGAAAGTTATTTAATAGAAGTCCATTTGTTTTGTCATTTAGTTAACCAAATGACTGTTACATCTTCCCCATGTCCCACTAGTCAAGGCGTCATGAAATACAGTAAAAGGGAAGAAGGAAGGAAGGAAGGAAAAGAAAGAAAGAATAATGAAAGAAAGAGCATGGGTCTAGGTAGAAAGGAAGGGAAGAGACAGTTGTCAGTTCCCACAATCTAACACATAGTTGGAATAAGAAACAAAAAGAATGGCCATAATTTGCCATGAGAATGCTTCTGATGCACCAGGAAACACAAGAAAACACTGAATGGGTCACCACCCCAGGAAGTATTCAGCCTGATGTGCCACCAGCACATGATTATGAAAGTCCTGGTCAAACTGAGAAGAGGGATCTATTTCACAAGAAGAGTCCTCCACTCCTCTACTCGCAGCAGAATACCTTATGCCACCAGACTTGAAATTTTAGGCTTAGACAACTTAGAACTACACCGCCTTCAGTCCGACCTAAGTGTAGTACACAAAATTATCCATTGCAATGTCCTACCCATTAATGACTATCTTCAACTTCAACCACAACAATACCTGAGCACACCATAGATACAAACTCAAGGTTAACCGCACCAAACTTGATTGCAGAAAATACGACTTCAGCAACAGAGTGGTCAATGCCTGGAATGCTCTACCTGACTCTGTGGTTTATTCCTCAAACCCTCAAAACTTTAACCTCAGACTGTCCACTGTTGACCTCACTCCATTCCTAAGAGGTCTGTAGGGGACGTGCATAAGTGCACCAATGTGCCTACCATCCCTGTCCTAATGTTCCCTTTTACTCTTAACTTATATCTATTATCTAATACATGCTTGAAAAATTAATAAATAAAATAAAATAATCTTACATGGACTCCCAGGCGCTGCTCAGTTATGGGGTAAGGAGCTATTATTTCCTGTAAAAAAATGTGGCCCGGTTAGAGGTTGATTCCAACAGAGCTGTCATCTTTCTGGATCCCTTTGTCCCTCAGCTTCCATACACCTGGTGAGGAATTGAAAGGGAGATGACTTTCTAAAGGGGCCACATTAGCACATTATCTTTGTGCCGGAGATAGATCAGAGGGTCACCTAGTGAGGTGTGTTAGGCTGTCATCTTTTTAAAGCAAGATGAGGTCAATTCTCAAGGGATAGACTCTTCCAGGAAGATTTTGAGTCATAGCTCCATATGGACATTTGTATCTATTGTCCGCAACGGAGTGGCCATCTTAAAGAGGAAGTTAGATCATTGTTCTTGTTTATCCATCCATGCCTTACTGGGTGTTCTGCTTAGATGGTTGGAATGAGATGAGTTGAACCATCACATTTGTTTGACCTTGATTCGTGGTTTTCTTGGTTGCCTGGAGAATGGCCTGTGGGGAGTAAACATGTCCATGAGAGGAACCCTAATCTGATCCACAGACTGATCTGGTACATTCCTTCTTCTTTACGAGATTGTGAATTTGAGGCAGTGCAAAATGAGGTAATGGACAATGATAGGGGAGGCTAGGTTACAAAGGCTGCTGAGCCTAAGATTCTCTGCTTCTCTAAGATACATGTACGAATACAATCAGACGTAGTGGAGAGACCTGGCCCATAGAATCGCCAAGAGTCAGACAGGGCTGAATGGATATCATCATCATCGTCACCATGTACCAAGAATTCTATCATTCTTTTTTTAGTGTTCAATGACAGTGATAGAGAAGCCACCCGGAATGCACAGTTGAGCACTCCTTAACTGAGACCAACATTGGTAGAAAAGCATATGCAAACGCTTAACTCATTCTTACAAAAACTCTATAATTTAAACAGACTTCTTATAACTCTTTTGCTTCAGATTGCCTATTGAAGGGAAAGTGGAACTGACCCCCAGTTCATTAGCCACTAACCTGCCTTAGGTATTGGGTTGAAACATGGATTTTTACTTGATTTTGTGGTGCTCAACCATGGATGCAATTGGATAAGCCTTTTTCCAAATACTTTGGGGGTAGAATGAAAAGCATCTGTTAAAGCCCACTTCTTTTATGGCTGTGCCTTCCTCATTCACTCAAAGGGAAATCTCCATAGGGATTTTTTTTAAAAAAAGATGGCAGCTGTGAGTATAAGATCAGGAGCAAGGGCCCTTCAGATGCAACCTCCATCAAAAGGGAGTAGGCTTTAATCACATGGACATGATCTTGACTTTTTTGACTCACACCTAAGCAAAAGAGTTTATGAAAAAGTCCACCTATTTGTGTCCTATCTGATTTCTTATATATCGTAGCTCAAAATTGCTAACTTTGTTTCTACAGACTATTTATATGTATACACACACACACACACACACACACACACATTTTTCTTTTTGAGACCATATACTTCTTTTGTAGAACAATTATATTTTCCCTTGTGGATTGGACCAATGAAAACATAGCAGTTTGTCCTGCTTCTGATATTTTGGAAACATGAAAGTTGCAAGGTTGATTTCCATTGGTAAAAGCACAAGCACGGACCCCCACAGGGGGAATATCTTTCTTCAAATGCCATAGCCTCCATTTCCTTACTTCATAAATGAGTTCCCCTATGAGGCTCTTGTCGTTTTCCCTAGAACTTCAGTTTTAATTGAAAACACTCCCAGGGAGCTGAGGATGTCATGAAGATATTTTATTTTAGCTGGCTCAGAATATGATTTCGATGGTGTGGAATGTTGATGCAGCAGATTTATCCAGCTTGGAAGAAAGAGAGAAAGAGAGACTGCCGGGAAATGGATGGAAAGTTGTGCTACTTTAAAGGAAAGCCTCTTTTTTCAGAGGGCTTTGTTTCCCAGCTGGCCCTTTGTCAGAGGATCAAAGGGTTTTAAGGCTCATTGATTAGTGAAGCCTTGATTCCACTCTGAAGGAGCGAGGAGGGTCACAGTGATGGCAAGAGTGAAGGGGGGAGAAAAGGGATTGGAGAAATGCCGGTTGGCTGGATAATTGCAAGACAGGTTAAAGAAAGTTGAATGGAGATAGCAAGGTATCTGCTGAAATGCAAGGTGAATTCTTAAAGCATTTCCTTTGGGGAAAAAGGTGTTGAATTGTACTGTTAAAAAGTTAGCTAATTAGTTAGTTGCCATTTTCCTGACTCCAGATGTACAAATGTATCTTCCCCTGTCTCTGGGGACAATATAAGTCCTTCCAGTGAGTACTTGGAAGCTCTCCATTCAGCTTATCCATTGTCTTATTCTTCTCCTTCCCTCAGAGGTTTTTCCCCTGTAGTCATTGTTCATTGTTAAGGAGAAGCATAGAAGTTCCCTCTAGTCAGTCTAGCCCAGGAATGTCCTATCTTGGCCACTTAAAACTTAATTCTTTATTGGCCAAGTGTGATTGGTCACACAAGGAATTTGTCTTGGTTCAAATGCTCTCAGTGTACATAAAAGAAAGGAGACATTTGTCAACAGTCAAGAATCATAAGGTGCAACACTTAATGATAGTCTTCAGTTATGGACTTCAATTCCCAGAATTCCTCAGTCAGCATGGACTAGACAACTCTGACTTAGTAATTCCTGTTGCAGTTTCCTTTGTCCTGCTCCCCCAAAACTGAACAAATTAAGATTGTGCATTTGTCTGCAGAAGGATGAACTCAAGATAAGACTCTAAAGTAGGCATGTAGAACCTTGGCAACTTTGCATTTTATAGGCTTCAACTCCCAGAATTCCCCAGCCAGCATGGCTCTCTGGGAGCTGAAGTCTACAGGTCTTAAAGTTGCCAAAGTTGCACACCAAAGTTCTACAGTGGTAGGATTCAAAAAAACTTTACTACCGGTTCTGTGAGCATGACATGGCTTGGTTGGTGTGGCTTGGTCGGTATGCTGCAAAATCCACCCTTCCCTCCCCACCTCACTAACCTGCTTTCCAGCTCTGTTCTCCTGTGCAGGGCAACCAAAGGAGACCCAGTCGATCAGCTGGGACTCAATGGGAGCCAGAGAAGAGATGGGGTTGGCGGGGCCAGTCAGAGGTGGGATTGATCGTTTCTCCAAATTACTCAAAATTTCCACTACCGGTTGGCTGAATCCCACCTCTGCTGTTCTAGTCCAACACACATCCCTTTAATACAACTTGGAAGGTCAATTCTTCAGCTGAACTTTAGTTACCTTTAAGCAATAGAATATATGTAGAACTCTGTATTATTTCATCCTGGATACCCTGAATTCTTCTGGAAATTTTTCAAAGGCTGAACAGGGCTTATTAAACCAAAGGAAACATTTAGCAAATGGTGAGCCTTGTTCCATTGTTTGGAGCCCTGAAAGAATGAAGAGTTTCCACCCACCTCTTTTTAATACATTTTCACATAGAACTTACATGAATGCAAAAAACAATATATTGTTTATTATTCAGCCCACGCGTACCAAATCCTTAAACAGCATATCCACTCCTGAACTCTCCATGAAAAGTCATTCAAAATTCTGAAGTTGAACGTTGAATGACTGATGTATGCATTCTCAAAACAAGCTGGTTATTGAGAGGAAAAGCAATTAAGGCTAACAGTTAGCATCAAAGCCACCCCATTCTAAAATATAAAGTAGGAGTGTGGGATTATGGGGCATCCAAAGATTTGTATTACTGCATCCAGTTTTGGTCACCACGATACAACAAAGATACTGAAGCTCTGGAAAGAGGGCAGAGAAGAGCAGAAAAAATGATTAGGGGACTGGAGGCTAAAACATATGAAGAATTGGGTATGTCTCGTCTTGAGAAAAGAAGGCTTAGGAGAGACATGATAGCAGTCTTCCAATATTTGAGAGGTTGTCAGAAAGAAGAAGAGCGGATTGACCTATTCTAGAAAGCACTTGAGGGCAGGACAAAATGGAAATCCCTGTTGCATCTGTTGGTTGACCTTCTTGGGTTAGATTCCAGAAACAGCAGCTCCTGGGATAAAATAAATTGGGTCTCCATTTGGATGGATGACCTAAAGATGTCCCATGTTGCTGTTCTGCTGATTTGGCAGGGAAGTTTGTTTTGAGTTTGAAATGAAACATTCTGCTGCATGCATACTCCTAAGCCAAACAGAGCCACCGCTGCCATTTAAAGGCCTTCCTAGCTTTGTGTTTTCCTCAGGATCGGCCCCTGAAGCATTTCAAGCAACAGAAGTACTTATGGAAAGGAATTTAGCTCTATTTTCAAGGGAGTTTGTAATGGTTCAGCCATAAAGGTGGATACTATTGGCAGTAAACAGCAGCTCAGGGACATGAGTACAAAAATGGGACTCTTATACCCCCAGAAGCTCTCCTGAAATATGGTTTTGAAGTCTCCTTGCAAATGCAATCCCATCCCATCCAACCTTTATTACAGTCATTAATGAGCATCAGGTGGGTTTGGTTTTCTCTTTGGTTTTCTCCCTTGGTTTTCTCTTCTCCAAAACCTGCTGCAGCCTTTGCTCACTTGCTCCTCCAAAGAATTTCAAAGTTTAAATGTTAAATCCGCTTCCCTGGAAACTTGTCTGAACATCAGAATTCCTGAGTGGATCTGCACTAAACGAGATTGCAAGAATAACCGGAGCCAGTCCTTCACCTGTAAATATTGGAACAGAGAAGGTATTGATTGTGGAAAAAGCAAGCTTAGGGAAATAAGACATGGGGGAGGAAGAAATGGTTTTAAGAGACATGATGAAAATAAAAGAAGAGGGAAATCACACAAAAGAATTGAATATTTTTAGACCACATTTTTTACTAAGTGAAAAACTGGTCGAAAAAAAATAACAAGGGAAAAAAGAATATACGACCTTCAAAGTGTAATAGAAATGAGTGACACACTTGAAAACACATCTATATGAAATAATCAAAAAAATACAGTAATGGCAAGAAACTTCAATTTAAAGCAACATGAAACAACACTTGAACATATCCACACCAAAAAAACTTCAATATCAATAATAAAACAATAAATTTATAATAAACTGCACTCGAGGAAATATTAACAGAGATGAATAAAGCAACTTTTAAATACTTCTAATGTATGAAGTTGATTAGTGCACGATTGATTAGTTGATTGGTAAATGTAATCACCAGTTTTTACATGAGGGATTCACAGTATTTGGATTGTGAGCATAATATTAGCGTGGGTGAAGCCACAACTTCACCTGGAAACAGACAGAATAGCAGTGTTGTCAACTGTACGGTGGAGTTTGGATTGTGTCAGCTGGATATGCAGGTGTTTAAACAGAGTCTGGATGAGCAGTGCGTTTACTCATGAAATCACATCTGTAAAGCGAGGTTATAAGTGGATAAATGCAAAAAAAATTAGAAAAGGATATATTGCTATATACTCGAGAGTAAAACAGAGATAAAATCAGTGGAATTAATTGGCTACTGATAAACACAATTATGATGCTAAAATCTATAAATCACTCTAATCCAGGGGTTCCCAACCTGGGGTGCTCGCACCCCCTGGAGGTGTGAGATGATATTCCAGGGGGTGTGAGAAAAGTCCAGGTAAAAAATAGGATATTGGCCATATGTTGCCATTTTTATTTATTATGCAATGGATTTACTTTGTTTTCATTTTAGAGTTAAGTATCGTTATTTAGTATAATTTCAGGGAATGCAAGGTTCGAGTAAAATTTCTTTAGGGGTGCGGGAAAAAAAAAAGCTTGGGAACCACTGCTCTAATCTATACATCATCAAGCTACTTATTAAAACAAATTCCAAATGGGCTGGTACTGGTTTCCTATTGCTAAAGCAAATTAATTACATAACCAAGAAGCCACGGCTATATACAGAAAGGAATACGATAATGAAATAAAACAAAAGAATGCTTATAGAGAAAGACGTAATATATTACTTAAAGACAAAGCTTGGGTCCTCTGCAATTATGGATAGCTCATATACAAATCTGTTTTTGCCTGAGACATTCACTTCTTGGTGAGTCAAGAGGTGGCTGAGATGAACAATTTTCGTCTGATCTGAATGTCGTGTTAGGAGCAAGGAGATCTAGAAGGCCAGGAAATATCTGTAAATTCTGTGGCCAACCTGTGGCTGTCCAAGAAGACCTAATTGTTTGTTTTTGCTTCTAACCCTCCAGAATTCTGGGACCAAAATTAATGAGTTTGAAATTGTTGACTTTGACTTCAGGCATCGTTATATTATTCAAAAGGAAGGATAATCTTGTGAAATGGCTTTGAACTCATCCTACCTTTGATCTGTTCACTAATTTAAGGTTAAAAAAGTTAGAAGAATAATTGAGAACTTGGTGGGCCAGTGGTTTGTGTGTGTGTGTTTTGTCTGAATATTTGTCCTGATCATGGTAAAAGAAAGAGGTACCGTGTTAGTATAATTACTGATGTTTATAGCCTATATTTCACAAAGTAAGGATGACAAGCAATGGGGTACTTATTTATATTTTCCTCTTACATTTTCTACTAGCCTTCCCTATGAAAATAAGCCTTTCTTGTTCCATTAGCAGCACTATATTACAAACTTGTCTGCCAATATGGAAGACA
Organism: Hydrophis major; assembly: GCA_033807585.1. NCBI lineage: Eukaryota > Metazoa > Chordata > Lepidosauria > Squamata > Elapidae > Hydrophis > Hydrophis major. The sequence goes on along the minus strand of CM066333.1, from coordinate 63,317,991 downwards.
AGTTTATCCTTGCAGTAAACATGTTCTGTTTTAGAATCCCATTACTGTTGCATCCTTATTTGATGTGAATGAAAAGTGAACTTAAAGGTTATAGTAGATCCAAGAGATCTCTTCAAGTTATCTCTTATTTTCAGAAGAATGGCCACTGTGGTCTTCAAACACCTTCCAGTTGTGCCCTAGTAGGGAACTAAATTATATCCTGACTTTGCGTCCCAAAGTCAGAAATCTGCCAAAACATGATTAAGATCTGAGATAACCTTACTCGGTTAAGTGTTCATTAGATTTTTGGAAGTGTGATTTTGCTTCAATTGGATTAACTTTTAAAAAGTAAGGTCACTTTATTTCACATTTTAGTTTTAACAGATTTTGTGCTGGGTTGTTTTGAAGGCTGAGTATATTTCTTTTCATTTTGGCACTATGTAAATACTCAAGTCCATAATACATTTGCAAATTTGGTGGGGACAGGCCAAATTTTTTGTTGCTATCAAATTTATCTCTTGGAAGATAAGCAAAAATTCCTGTTGACGTCTATTTGCAAAATTATTATTTCTGATTTTTCACTGCAGTCTATACTTATAAACTTAAAATTCACCAAGAGCTGTTAGATGTCAAGCTCAGGAAAATCAGGAAGTCCAGACAGGTCAAACAAACATGAACGTTTATTACAACTTATGCTCTTTATAAGAATCTGAACTACTTATGGTCCAAGCCATTTGGCAGCAGGTAAGAATCAATGGGATTCAAGGTAGACTTAGATCTCTGGTGGGCATAAAGGGTCTCAAGACTAATGACATGCGTGACCTCTCCTCCCTCAGGCTCAGCCTGGTCATCTCATACATAGGGATCTGGGAGTAAGATCCTTTTTTCAAGCAATCTGCCTCTACTTAAACTCAAAGAACATAGACATAAAGGCTATAAAACCTTTATTAGTTAGATTAGTATCTATGTATGGGGATAAATAGATGGAGAGACAGACAGACAATGTCAACTGTCCAGGTATATGCAATCAAATCTATTTTTCTTTGGCAGTGTTGCTCAGACTTGGCAACTGTAAGTGATGTAGACTTCAACTTCCCGAATTCCCCAAATAGCATGGCTGGTTGGGGTGGGGGGTGGGGGTCTGGGAGTTGAAGTCCACACATCTTGCATTTCCAAGGCTGGAAAACACTGTTCTGAGGGAATAGGAAGAAGAATTTAATTTATAGCTGAAAGATTGTCCAGCAGCCTTGGATAAAGCTTTGAGCCCATCAGCAAAGATTCTATCAAGGGATTAAGATGAAGGATGTGAGAAAGCAGAGTTTTAAAGGAATGCCTTTTCTGGGGTCGCCAACCACCTTTTCAGTGAAACATGCCATCTTGTAAATTGGACAAAGGTGTTCTCCATGTCTCCTCTGTCTTTGCCACTAGATTCAGCTAAGTGCTCTTTCCCACCCAGCAGGTTGCAGTTGTGATGGAAGAAAGTGAAGTGAAGTGCAGGAAAAAGACATCTGACCAGTGAGGCCTCCCCCCACATTTCAAAGGGGGAAGAGAAATTGGGTACCAAATAAAGGTAAGTAGAATCAGCCTTTTTTTTTTTTTAATAAAAAAATTTATTTTTATATTTATAGTATTTCCATCTTTCATTCATACGGTGTGTTGACTAGGTCAGTGGTTGCCAATCAGTGGACCGAAGACCACTGGTGGTCCATGAGAAAATTTTGGTGGTCCGCAGAGAAATGTCTCCCCCAAAGCAATTAATCCAGGCTGCGCCGCCCACATGGCCTGTGGGAACACAAGGCTTGCGTCGCTTGCATTGCGAAAAACACGAGGTAGTGAGAGGAGGGGGGAAAGGGTGGAGGGGAGGGGAACTTGCCCCACTCACCCCACATGCCTGGCCTGGCCACCAGGCTGCTTCTTTCCACTTCTTTCTTCTTCTGCTTTTGGCTGCACACAAGGAAAGCAGCAAAAGTCTTTTTTTCTCTCCCCAAAACTCCGCTAGAAATGAGTCTTTGGGACCCTGCAAGGCCTCTTGCTCCACGAGGCTGCACCGACAAAGACTCATTTCTGGTGGAGTTTGGGGGAGAGAAAGAAAGACTTCTGCTGCTTTCCTTGCATGAAGCCAAAAGTCTCTCTCTCCCTCCCTCCCTCCCTTCCCCCACCTCCTGTGATCCCAAATAAAGAATGATCGATCTGTCAGAAAACAAGGTGGGGGATTTTCCCAAGGTCTCTGGTCCGTGGGATTTAAAATTATGAGTTTGGTGGTCCCTGAGGTCCAAAAGGTTGGTGACTCCCTGGACTAGGTATCTTGTGCTAACAACTGTAATTAGTACTTTTCTCATCAATATAACAATGATCACACTTTCTTTATAAGCCATTATGTCTTATATCTATTACTTCTATAACAATCTTAACTTATTTCTCTCTACATTCATCTATTCAATTTTAACTTGTTTTATTTTCCAACCATTGATAAAATAGAATCCCATGCCATGTAATATCCAGTTTCTTCTTTTTCTTTAATTGCCAGTGTTAATCTGTTCATCTCTGCATATTCAAGTATTTTCTCAATCATTTTTCCCTCTCCAGATATTTTGTCACTTTTCCAATTCTGAGCAAATACAATCCTAGCTGCTGTTAATACATGAATAATTAAATATATTTCTTCTTTGCTGTAACATTCAGGTGCCATCCCTAATAAAAATAATTCAGGTTTCAAATCTATATGTTGCTTTATCATTTTTTCCAGCCATGGAGGTACCTTTGTCCAATATCTTTTAGCTTCTATCCATGTCTACCACATATGGCAATATGTTCTGGGTGTCTGGTGGCACTTCCAGCATTTGGTTGATTTGTCTTTGAACATTTTTGCCAGTTTTGCTGGTGCAAAGCAGGTACTTTTTCTTATCAATGGGAAAGCACAGGCCAGGAGCATGCTTTGCAATGGGAACAGCAGGAAGGAAATCTATTTACATGCAGCATAGTTTAAATGCAGGGATAACATGCCTGGCTTCTGAGATTCTACATTCTGAGAATAACACAAATTTAGCATACTTTCAACAGGAAAGGGTAATCCAAGATGACTAAAAGGCCATCATTTTGGTTAAGCTGAGTTAACATTAGTGTACCACTAAATAGTAAGGCACCCTCTCTCTCTCCTTATTTTTTTTAATTTTTTTTATAGCTAGTACAATTCATTGCTACATGTTCTATTATTTCCAGATGACAAAACAATGAGTGCTGAAAACTATGAGAAAACTCTGCCGAGCTGATGAATTCTCTGCCAACTGAATCATATGGAATAATTGAATGCGGCTCCTTTATTATCTCACCATTGATTAAAAAAGAAAGGCAAATTCCAGAATGAGGATCTTTGAAAGAAAACAAATGATGGGACGGAGAGGTGGAGAAAGATGGCCTATTCCCTTGTTTAAGACAAGGCTGACCCATTAACTTTGCTTTTATTACAGGGTGCCTTCGAAAGCCTCATCTCATGGGGGAATATTGTCGTAAAAATCCAGCATGCTTTAAAAAAATTGCTTTTCTTTGTTTCGGTTCTCAAAAGCCCGCTTTTGCAGAAATTCAGAATCAGGGTGCCTTGTAAATAAGCTCACAAGACACAAGCTATTAACATAGGCTCAATAGCACTTAGACTTAAATACCACTTCAGCTTCTTCTGAATGATTTACAAAGTCAGCCTATTGGCCCCCAACAATCCACATCCTCATTTTACCAACCCCGGAAGGATGGAAGGCTGAGTCAACCTTGAACTGGTCAGCATTGAACTGCTGGCAGTTGGCAGAATTGGCCTGCAATGCTGCATTATGAACATTGTTTCATGAATTATATTTCATTACTGTATGTTCTAACTCAATGGGATTGTCCTCAAGACAGGAGGGATTTCAGTTGGTCCATGAAAGAATACCACAAAAGGTGGTATCTAATTCTCAGGTTCCCCCATTAAGAAAATTGCAACATTCCTCTCAGCTGCCTTCACCCTTCTTATTTAATTTTCCAATTTTTGTAGTATATATGGTTTTACTTAACTCTCCTATATTTCTTACATTCCATCTAGGTCTTATCTTCTGACACACCTTAATTGCCATTGACCAGTACAGGTAGTCTTCAGAAGAACAGAGCTGGAAGGGACCTTAGAGGTCTTCTAGTCTAACCTCTCCCCCATGCAGGAGACCCAACATCATTCCAGACAAATGGCTGCAAGTCTCCTTTTGAAAACCGCCAGTGTTGGAGCACCCACAACTTCTAGAGGCAACTTCTGTTCCACAAGTTAATTGTCCCCCTGTTAGGAAATTCTCCTTTGCTTCAGGTTGCTTCTCTCCTGGATTAATTTCCACCCATTGTTTCTTCTCTTGCCTTCTGGTGCTTTGGAAAATAAGTGGACTATGCTTTCTTTTTATCTCATATCACTCAACCCTTTTTAAAAGTTTGTTTGTGATGCCAACTGTTTAATCTGCTGATCAGTGACCATTGTTACAATTCTGTTTTGTATCTTTGCACAAATGTGAGGCATTGGAAAAGCAGACCATACTAGCTGAGAGATACTAAAATGGCTTCATCTCATATCTCATATCCTAATATGTGTTATCCCGTTCCATATTTCATTTTGCAGAGTTTCAGGGCATTTGTACGGTTTGTGACATGGGAAGTGCTTCCTTGTGATAAAACATGGTCATTATAATCCACACCAACTTTAGAAAGAGAAACATTCCAGAGAGGGTTGGTTGCTATATTAGAATGACAAGACATTCCACCCAATTCCTAAGCAATTCAGTGTTCAATGTTCCAAAAGCTATGCGAGTATTATGAGAGATAATTTCATTTTGAATTCTCGTGGTAGACTTCAAGCAACCTGCAGGCTAAAGGGCCATGCATCACTGAGCTCAATATGAATATGTGAAGGATTTTGGGCCATGAAGTCCCCTCTGCTTTTAATCTATCTGAATCTGGATTACTCACTCAACCTGGAACCCGTGGAAAATAAGCCGTAACTGCCTTTTCATATTATTTGAATGAGAACCAAGTGCATTCCTGATTAAACTTCTGTGTGCTCCAAATTTAATATGAGGACAACACACATAAATTATGCTATGATGAAGTGTTTTCTGCTTGCTGAGAGATATTCTGCCAACTAAGACATGGATTGGGAAAGAGAAACAATATGATGCTTTTTGAACCAAGGACATGTCCATCCTCCATGAAATGCAGAAATGGAAAAGATAGAAGCAGAAAAACCAACAACCAGCTTTTCTGCACACTATAAGGAACGGGACCTGCAGAGGACACTCCAGTGGAACTGAGGTAGCTGATTGAGTCAGATGGTCACTCTTGTCTTTGGTGCTTCTCCTCATCCAAGAGACTTACAGATTTTATCAGATTTCTCTAGAAATTTGTAAGATAATGTTTAATTAAAAAAAGAAAAGACCTCATTTCCTCATACATGCCAAGATAAGAAACAAAAGGTTTAAGTATTATTTTGCCAATTAATGTATAAATAAGGCCTATGTTTTCTTCCCAATTACAGGAATGATTGACATGTCTCCTATATTTATGGTGGCAGAATTCTGGACCTGGCAACAGTTTCAAGTAATTTCAACCTACCTGAAACCTACTCAATAACTTGATCATGGGATGTAACTACAATATAATACAATAGTACAAATCATGGCCAAATGTTCTGAAACTGATGTATGGGCAGAGTAAGTATACTATTTCTGGTAGAGCTGGTAGAACTGGGTACCAGGTATTAACAAAAATATTTGATCTTAGATATGTAATAGTACTACATTTTGTTTTTCGGTGTAAATTGCAGAATTCACAGGAATTTGGATAATGACCCTGGGCTACATACAATTCGAGTTTTAATTTATTCAGCACTGCATAAATTCTGTTTCTGGATTTTTTATTTTTGGTTTATGGTTAGGATTTATTTTTTTGTATTCTGAATTCAGAAATAGTGACCAGGCTTCAAATATGTAATATTCAAATTGAATCTTGGATTTTACAAGGGCTATTTTTAATACATTTATTCTGGAACTGAGCAACCTAAGATGAATGGGGATAGATGGAGCCTGAGACACAGGAACTGCTTTATAGGTTTAAAGAGATTTATTTGCTGTTTGGATTATCAAAGTAATGTTCCAATTTTCTTTCTGGGAGAGAAATGAACAAAACTTAATTTAACCTACATCTTAGTGTGAGCACTGTAACAGGCATATCTTTCAGCAAACATTGAGCTGATAGGTATTTTCATCATTCATTTACAACAATTTTCGGTCAGCTTTTCATTCAAGGTAATCCCTTATCAATATACCCTGGTTTGCAGTAATAACATCAAAAGTGAGTTTCCCAGCTAACAGATTATTCACATATTTTATGAATAATAATGTTTGTTCTCGTCTCTAAAGAAAGCTACATCCTGCATCCATTTATGCAATAGAATAACTTTGTTATTTGGGACTGAAGCCAATCTGAAATGCCCAAACTATGATTCTCTTTCTCAAGAGGACTATAACTAGACTCCTTATAATATATGAGTTGGGTACTTGAAGAATATTCTAGGCTAGCAAGCCAGGCCAGGAGACCATTGGTGCACCTGTAGAAATAAATGTGCAGCTCCCACAGCTTCTGTGGAGCTTTAAGTACTGAACAATTGTATGTAGGAGTTTCATACATAGTCAAGGACATCCATTTTTCTCCATCCTGCTCCAGAACACCCATTTCCTCCATCCTTCTCTCAAATCGCACTGCTAGCCTTTTGAAATTTGGGGAGTTTCCTGGTATATGATTCCTTATCTAGAATTCTCAGATCTGGTCAGGATCCTGAGGAATTCTGGGAATTGGATTTCACACATCTGAAAGTTTGCAGAAAGTTTTTTTACAGAAAGCTCACCAATAATTTCACAGTGAAGGGAGCTGTAGTTTTGTAGTCCAGTACAATTTTTCAGGAATTTCACCATTAGTCTCTGATCATTCACAGAATTCAAAAGAATTCCCATCTAAAATCCTAAGTAAGAGCAATGCTGGAATTCCTGAAAAGTTGTACTATAAAACTACAATCCATCTTTTTCCTTTGAAACTTTCTGGAAAGCAGCTTGTTGGAGGTTTGGCTATGATGTGGTTGAGTTGATTTTGACTCAATGTCTGTGGAGAATCTCAGTCCTCCAGGTCATGGTTGTCCCCAAAGTGCTTTTTCAAGAGGCAATTGGACTGCCTTTGTTTTCTCTTAAAGATGTTTCACTTCTCATCCAAGAAGCTTCTTTGGCTCTGACTGGACTTTCTTGCCTTGAAGACATTTCGCTTCTCATCCAAACAGCTTCTTCTTCAGTTCTGAAGAAGGGAAGTTCTTGGATGAGAAGGGAAAGGTCCAACAAAGAAAGTCCAGTTGCCCCTTGAAAAATCTCCTTTGGGGTTTTGATTCAATGTACATGATATGAATCCCATTATAATGAGTTTCCTGGGCATGTGATCCCAACTAGTGTAGCCTGGTGAACAAAGCCCAGCTCAGCATAATCTATCAGTCCAGTGAGACAGTAATGGACACAGTTTGGGATTCAGAAGACAAAGGTATTTTTTCACTACCATGGCATATAAAACCAAGCCCCAAAGGACCATGCATACACACAAATGCACATTCAGTTGCAGAGAAAAAAAAATGGGTGTGTTGTAGAATTGTATGCTGTATGCAGAAATTTTTACACTCCTAATTGCAGTTCCACACCCCACCCTGAAGAAAAAATTCCTGTGGACGTCCATGTCTGCATTTCATTGAGAAATAATGACTACACCAGAAGCATAGCCAAGCTTTTGGTGAATGGTTTGGACATTTCTACTTTACTCCAAATCCTACTTTTCTCAGGCTATGAGACTGTATACTAAATTATCTCCCTTCGGTTCCATCATTATTTTAAGATAGGCATCATGCTCTTCTGTAAACCTTACTCTCATGTCTCATAATTGCTATAAGTTCAGCACCATATGGAAGCATTTTAATTTTAAAATTCTAGTGCTATCCCCTTCTCCTCAAAACTTTTTTTTTTAAAAAAAAAACTCTGTAATCTGTACAATTAGGATGCTAAATGCATCCTAAAAGAATTCCTTCATCTGTTATTTTTTTGTCCGTTTTTAACCTACTTAACTCTGATGGGAGCTGATTTGGAATTTACCAGTTTGACTGAGATAATCCAAGTCTTTCCAGGTTGTAGCTGAGGCAACGGTGTTAGAGGGACCATTTTCCCCAGGAATTAAATTCCATGATCATTGTCTTATTAAATTTATGAACCTACTACTAAAGAAGCCAAAGCAATTATCTCAAAGGATTTTCAAAAGCAAGTGGGCGTCCTTTGTTTTCTTTTCTTGAAGACATTTCACTTCTTGAATGAGAAGAGGAATGTTTTCAAAGGAAGAAAACCAAGAAAGTCCAGTCACTGTTGAAAAAGCACCTTTGTGACAACTATGACCTGGATGACTGAGAATCTTCATAGACACCAAAGTAATTAGGTAGCGAGATCTGCTGATGAGGAAACCTAATGGGATCTGGTAGAAATCTTGTGGCCCTAGAAAAATGACTGATAGCCTAATGATTGGAGAAATGCACAGGTAGATGATACATATCAGTGGGATGAAAGGTGTTCACAGCACAGAAGGGAATAAAGCAGACATATAGACTTCCATCTTAGTTCACTCAAGCTGTCGTGCTGGTTGGAGGTTCAGGAACACTACAAGTAGTAGTCCTCTCTTATCCACCACTCATTCAGTGACTGTTTCACCACTGGAGATAGAGAAGACCAGCCCTCCATGTTGTGACTGTGGTAGCATCTCCACAGCCACAGGGCTACCAGTTGCAACCTTCAGAAGTTATTTCCGATCAGCAAAGGCAATAAGGAAGACAGCAGGAAGTCACAAGTCATCATGGAAATAATGCTTAATGACTAATTGAATTGATGTCATAAGTCAGTGTGGTCCCACGATGTTGCACTCAACAATTGCCCTGCTTAGTGACAGAGTTGCTGGTCCCAACTGTAGTCAGTAAGTGAGGATTGCTTGTAATCTCAAGAGATGTAATTTAACATGACTGCATACGGTCCTGTAATCATGGTTATGTTTACCACACAATTAGTATATTTTGATACTCCTCCCAGACAGCTTTCATTTTCATAACTAAACTAGCTTCAGAATGTAATACTAAGCCAGGAATGTTAAGCCCTACTTAAGCCTTAGAACCCTTGTCTGCCATGATGTTAAGCCACATTTAACTGGCTGGTTCAAAGGGTTTCTCACTGAGGGGATTTCCAACAGAGCACTCTTGAAGCTGTATCACCAGATGAGCCAGGGATGGCTGGATGGCTGGGAAACAAAGTGAAGATGGCAGCCACAACAAGGCAATCAAACCTCCTATTTGCCAGATCCTGTGATTGAAGCCTCAATCACTTTCACCAGACCTGGTGGACAGTTCTGGCCAAAAGGTGGGTGAATTTGGCAGGCCTTGCTCAGTAGGCATTCTTCCAACTGGACAATCATGATCAACACTATCCACAGTAACAATGGTACCAGATTGAACCTCCCTTGGCATGTGACAAAGGTCCTATGGTTGAATAGCATCAGTGTGAGCCATGGGTAATCACAGAATGAATGGATATGATCAGCAAGATCTGGTCAGAAGATACCTGCAGTCCTTTGCTTTCAAAAACATTTTTGGGTGGCTGATGGAGGTATTCATTTACATTATCTCATTTTCCTGAAAATCTGACTGCTTGGGTATAAACTAACTCCTTGAGAAGGCTGGGATGACATGGTAAGATGTTTTAATTGCTAATCCTCATCAAAGATTAAACTACAGTTACAGATTGTGGCCCATTACAAAGGTACCCTGTCTTCCTGTTCTGAGACCCTTAAGCCCAACCAGTATGGCTTGGTGTGTTGTGTGTGCACTGTCTACATTTACCCTTCTGACATTCAGCAGGGTTCTCCAAGCACACAATTGGCAGTTTCAGAAGAATAGGTACAGGGATTATGAACTTTTCAAGATTATTGTAGAGCTAAGAAATCATAATTTAGCAGCTTGGCTAAATCTGGTAAAAAGGTAACACCTCCCTGGAGTCAGTTTTAACTCCTGCTCCTCTAATTAATATGCACAGATGGTTGTTTTAATTACTACCATTTTAATTGCATCAGCACAAGCTTAGATTCTGCAAACCCCAAAGCTACACTTTGCATCCCCCTTGTCAGCCTCTTTCTTACTTTGTATAGAAAAGACTAGTATTGTTTTCCTGTGTTGCCTGCTTTAGAAATGTCTCAACCATGGTAAAAATGTCTTCTGAGAAAGGGGGGAAAAGTGAGACATTTGCTAAACATGGAGACATGGGTGAGAATTTGCAAGCTGTAATAGCTGGTGGCAAGTAGGGTGGCAGATGTAATCCACTTGCAGAAGGAAGGATAAATAAGCAAATGGCTGAAGGTGGAAGGGACAGGAGAAACATGGGAGTAAGTTGAATACCATGGAAATCGGGTACCTAAGAAGAAGGAAGGTTAAACCAAGAGTCAAACATGGTTGGATGCCAACTGAATACAAGAGTAACTTGTAATGAGTATGAAAAAAGTCTATTGGGGTGGTTTGGTCATATAACATGACCTGATGGGGTCCAGAAGAACCTTTTCTGCTGTGGCTCTCTGGAACAACATGCCCTTTGAGGTGAGTTCCACACCCACCATTTTCACCTTCCAAGAGGACCTGAGAAGAAGCTCTGCCAACTGGTTCTGGGGCCCAAATATTGATGGTTTTGGAGGTGGTCAATGGACTAAGATAACCCAATGACAGAGTTGGAAGCAACCTTGGAGGACTTCTAGTCCAACCCCCTGCTCATAGCAGGAGATCCTATACCATTCTGGATAAATGGCTGTCTAGTCTCTTCTTACAAGTTTCCAGTGATGAAGCACCCACAACTTCCGGAGACAAGTCATTCCACTGATTAACTGGTTAACCCATCAGGAAGTTTATCCTTAGTTCCAGGTTGCTTCTCTCCTTGATGAGTTTCCACCCGTTGCTTCTTGTCCTGCCTTTGGGTACTTTGGAGAATAGCTTGACCCCCTCTTCTTTGGGGCAGCCCCTCAAATACTGGAAGACTGCTTTCATGTCACCCCTACTCCTTCTTTTCATTAAAGTAGACATACCCCATTCCAGCAACTGTTCTTCTTACATTTTAGCCTCATCTTTGTTGCTTTTCTCTGCACTCTTTCTTTCTTGATCATCTTTGTTGCTTTTCTCTGCACTTTCTTTCTTTCCACTCTTCCCTCTTGCCAACTGAATTTCCACGATTCTGAGATTCATTTTATTTTCTTATATTAACAGAACAGAGCCATAACACCCTCAAAAGAGTTAAAGAAAGTCTTCATGAAAGTAGATTAGTTTTTCTTTTCTCTTGTTATCTGCTGCTCTTTTCTTCTGATAATGTTCCTTGCCTGAAAGGAAGTACCATGACAGGTGTGCAATCTAGGACTTTAGAAGGTCTCTTCTGTACTTCTTGGTCTTTGTTGTTGCATCATAAGTATTCTTTAGTGAGTGCACTGCACATCTTTTTCATTTTGTTTTAATATGGCTGCTAGTTTTGTAGGCTCTCAAAAATATATTTATTGTATTAATTCCATTTGCACAGCATACATATATGTAACCTCCTTCTCAAGTTACTGTATCTAGATAGGGCAGTCCATAGGACGAATAGCCAACCAATTCTACTCAGTCCTGTGTGCTGAGCATCAAATACTTTGAAGGCCCAAATCGGTGGTGTGAACTACTTCATTAAGTGAGGCTCACTAGCTAGGTTCAGCCATCCTATCCATTGTCTTCCACTTAGATGAATTTGAAATGAATCCAGTAGTATCTTTCTGAGATAGAAGAATCCTTGTGCTGATGGAGTTAAGTATAAAGCTCTGCATCCCACCAGGCATTTCACCCATGCAAAGAGAAGGGGATACTACGGTTTTTGTTTTCAGTGTAAAAGCAATTAAACATTAAAGCAGGGGTCCCCAAACTTGGTAACTTTAAGTCTTGTTGACTTCCAGAATTCTCCAGCCAGCATGGAGAATTCTGGGAGTTGAAGGCCACAAGTCTTAAAGTTTCCAACTTTAAGAGGTTTGGGGACCTCTGCATGAAAGGATCTCTTCTATTGTTTGGGGGCAAAATGAACCTGTGGGAAATTGTCCTGTTGTGATCCGATGACTCTGATTCATTGCAGAGCATGTGTGGTTGCTGGAATGGCCACCATGGAGACTCGTCATTCTTCCAGCCTCCTAGATGGGCTTCACTTGTGTTTCCTTTTCTTCATTGTACATTCCCGCCTAGAGCAAAACCACAAAGTTTCTCAAGATAGAGCCCAGCTTTGCCAAGAACCAGAAGGTGTCAGGATGGTGAAATGCGACAGACCACAGTCCATTTGGTAAATTAATGGGGTGCAGGGTTTGTGGTGGAGCAAGAGGAAAGGGTGGGATACAGGAATCGAATTCTACTCCAACTGATTTCACATACCACAAGTGCCATTTGAAAACTCACCAAACCCCTCTCTCTGTTGGCTGGAGAACCCAAGAAACCATCGTGATTAAGAGGAATCAAAGGCCTCTCCATTCACGGTTCTTCCTGAAAGCACCACTGTGGTTTATTCTCACAAAGAATTACAGAATGTTCCAGGTTTTGTATAGATTACTATATCTGGCATGACAGGATCTTGCTCCAGGGAAATATATTTCTTGTCTGTTGTCTGAATGTGTTCTCAATGATTTTAAATCATTTGACAGAGGTGTCAGTTTCTTCTCCTACCTTTAAAGATTTAGTTTTTTAAAAAAATCTTGCCACGAATTCCCTAAAACCCTTTTCTGTATAAGAAATCACAAAGTCCAGTGTATTTCTGGTGTAATCCTAGGTGTGACTTTGGAAAGGGAAGCCTTTAGCACCAGTGGTATATTCTCCAACTTCTTAGAAATCATTTTGGGAAATTACAGAGCAAATAGAAATATTTGGGGCTGATGTGAATTAATAAAAGTGCTTAAATAAAGATTATTAAAACCTTTAGAAAAATGCAGGGTTCTGGCCCTGCACTTCCGATTGGCTGATAATAGCGACATCTGATTGGTCAGTTCAGGAGAATCTGATTGGCTATTAGCGGGCCTCTTTTATTGGTTAAGGGAACTAACGCTTCCCGTTTCTTATTGGTTACTTGATCAGCAGCTTGCCTATAAAAAGGGCTATTGCTGCCATAGTTTTTGCTCTGTTCCACAATGTTAAATAAAGAGTTGAAGTTCATTGTTCATCGTCTCGTCTCCACTTCTTGCGCCCATGCGCAGAACTTAACACTGGTGACGAGGATGGGATTTGGAGATGTCAGAGCTGACTGAGCATCACAGAGCGCTAAACAGAGCACGTGGCTGAAGACGCACCAACGGCTGAACCATGTCCACAGCGTCATACCACCTGCTCCATTCGACCCGGCACAAGAAGACTGGGACTCATATATGGACCGATTCCAGATGTTTCTGGAGACCAACAACTTGAAGGATGCCACTACCGGGAAAAAGCGAGCGGTATTCCTAACTCACTGCGGGCCGACCGTGTTTAAGATGGCCAAGGCACTAGCTAAACTGTCTGAGGTGAAGTCCATGGACTGGGACGTCCTCGAGCCCCTTCTATGCACCAACTGTACCAACACTTGTTCGAAGACATGAATTTTACCAGAGAGATCAGCGGAAGGGAGAAAGCATTGCAGATTTCATTGCGGATCTCCGGAATTTGGGAGGCCTCTGCGGGTTCGCCAACCTCGAAGAAGCCCCGAGAAACCAAATAGTTCTGGGACTAGATGCACCAGCCACATAAAGTAAGCTGATGGCGAAAGGCGACATTAGCCTTATAGATGCCATTGCTGACACTACTGCAGCAGAAGCAACCATGAAGTCAGCTGCCCGAATGCGCCGCACCCACACCCTGCTCCGCCAACTCGCCGGCGAAGCCTCACCTCGCCTGGAGGGACTGGAAATGACAGCCCACCATGAGGACCTCAAAGCGTCATCAGAAAGTGATGAAGAAGAAGTCAACTGGCTCCGGTCTGAACGAGACCAATGCCATCAACGTAACCAGAAATTGCAGTATCAATGCGCTGCTTGTGGGGCAAACCATCCATGATCAGACTGCAGATTCCTCGACGTGCTCTGCCATGTTTGCGGGAAAAGAGGCCACATTGGAAGAGTCTGCAGAAGCAAGCAAGGATCCAGCCCACCTCAGAGGGGGACCAACTACCGCCAACCCACAGGAAGTCGTCTTGTAAATCGAGAACCCTTGAACCACCAATGGAACAACCACTCCTACAGAAACAAACCACCAGCCAATTCAACGAAACGAGAAGAGGCACACCAAACCATTATGATTGGTCACGCCTCATCACGAGATGCCAAGAAGAAGGTCGCCATCAAAAACCAGCCCTGCATGATGGAAGTCGATTCAGGCTCATCCCTCTCGATGGTTTCCTGGAAGACCCTTAAACAATTAATTCCTACCGTCTGGCGGCAAGACCTCAGATTCCAAAGAACCATACTCAAGGACTATCAGGGAAATCGAATTCCAGTCGTAGGATCCAGCCAAGTCCGTGTCTCATTTAAAAATCGTACTGCATCCCTACCACTGACCGTAGTCGACAGGGATCGGCCTAGTTTGTTCGGCCTCCAATGGTTCGCTCCACTTGGAATTGAAGTAGCCGGCATTCACCGAACCAACAGTGACGACTGGGAAGAGGCCCTCATCCAGGAATTCCAGGACGTCTTTGCAGATAAACTAGGCGAGTACAAGGGGACCCCGATATCATTTAACCTTAACCCCGAAGTAGCTCCCATCTGCCTTAAACCTCGTCGAGTTCCATTTGCCCTTAAACCAAAGATTGATAAGCAGGCTTGATAAATTAATAGCCCAGGGTGTGTTAGAACCAACCGACCACGCTCCCTGAGAAACCCCAATCGTAACACCCATCAAGCCGGATGGATCGTTAAGAATTTGTGAGGACTACCGAGCCACCCTGAATCACGCCCTTCAGCAGAACGCTTACCCGGTACCAGTGGTACAACAGCTTCTCCATTCCCTGGGGGGCACAAATGATCGTTATGCACCGAGGTGCATTTAAATGCAACCGACTCCAATTCGGAGTTAGCGTGGCCCCGGGAATTTTTCAGAGCTTGATGGAGAGACTATTACAGGGGATAAAAGGGGTTGTACCGTATTTTGATGACGTTTTAATTGCCCCTCCGACTAGAGAAATACTAAGGGAGCGCCTGAGGTTGGTTCTCCAGAAATTTAAAGACTCTGGCCTCAAAGTTAAAAAAAATAAGTGTCAACTGTGAACAGATAAAGTAGAATTTTTGGGGTACTTAATCGATAAACAAGGCATTCACCCCACCGATAGCAAGCGGAGGGCAATCAAGAATGCCCCAAGGCCGCTTCCGGTTTCGCGTGGCTTTGGGGCAGCAGGAATTCGCGACAGCTCGCGATTCCTGCTGTGCTAGCCGCCGAGGTACCCCCGATCCAGATGGGTCAGGGGGATATGGCTGTCCTGTAGGGACAGCTGAAGAGAGAGGGGAGTCGGACAGGGGGTTGGGGGTGTCGCAGACCCCCTCCTCCTCCGGAAAAACCCCTTTTTCCCAAGGCGGTGGAGCGGCGGTCAGCAATGGCCGCCACGAAGAAGCCAGCAACCGGGTAAGATTGCGCTGGAGGAAGTAAGAAGAGTGAAAGTGCTGTCTGAGCTGGGTCAAGTAACATCTTTCAAATTGATTGGAACTGAGCTGTTTGAATTGCTGGAGGATACATTGTATCCCTAAGAAGATCGAAAGCGGCGGAGAAGCTGTTAAAAGGAACTTTTTTTTTTTTTCTTCACTCTCCCACCCCATGGAAACAGCAGAAATGTTTGGACATATTGGACATTGAAAGTGAATTGTTTTGAGAGTTGAAGCTAAGGGACAAAAGGATTTTTGGACATTGAAAAACTTAAGAAATTGGAAAACCCTTGTTGGAGGTATGGATTTCTGATTATTTAAAATTGATATTGCAAGTGGGAAGGGAGAGGAAAAAAAATTGGAGCAGAAGCTGAAAAAGGAGGAGATTGCCTAGAATCCCAAAGAAAGGTATATGGTAATTGGACCTATTTGATTAAACATTAACCCCAGAAAGAGAAAGAGAAGAAGGAAGAAAAGTATTAATTTTTGGAACTTTTTTTGAATTATTTTTGATTAAAAATACTTGTGGTTGTTTTGGGAAAAGTTTCTCTTTTCATAATGGCATCGCTTGTGGATGAACTAAAGACTGAATATCAAAAATATAAAAAGGAAGATACTTTGGGCACTTTGTTTCAATTCTTAGAAATGGCGTTATGTACTTATGAAAAGTTGACTACGCAGCAGAAGGACTGGGACAAAGAAGAAGAGGAAGAAGAAGCCATCTTTGATGAACAATGGGTTCTTTCCGGGGAGGAGGAGAAAAAGGATAAGAAAAAGGGGATTTTAAGAATTATAAAAACAACCAAAGAAGAAAAAAATGAGCGGAAAGGTGGAGGCAAGGTTAGAAAGCAAAGGAAAAGGAGTAAGAAAAGGGAGGAGGAAAGACAAAGGGGTAAAAAGGGCAAGGAGAAGAATAAGCAAGAGAGAAAGGGGGGGAGGAGAAGCCTCAATGGGGGGAAGCAAGATCTAAAGAAAAAAAGTTTATTCAGAGACAATGGGTGAATTTAATTTAGGATAAAAGAGGGATTCTGGAGGGTACATAAGATTGTGTTTTTTATATGTGTATTTAGAGTATAAAATTCATTGTGTAATTTTAGAATCTTTTAAACAGAATCCCAAGAAAAATTGTTATATGAAGTACTTTCAAGTTTAGGGTAATGAGTTATAGACGTTACTCCAATTGGTGTATAGGAGGAGTATAATAAAAGAAAAAAGATGAATGGATAGTTGGAAATAGAACAGACAAAGAATATTATTGAAAATGGTAATAAGATATGAAAGGATATATAAAGGTTTTGTTATGCTTTTTTTTGGGGGGGGGGATGTTGTATATTGAAAAAAGACAAAAAAATTTTTTTTAATTAATAAGAAATAGTTTGGATGAAAAGGAGAAGTTGGGATAAGATATGAAGTTAAATAGACAAAGTATTGATACTATTGTTATGTTCTATTGGTTTTCTTCTTTTATTATTTTTTCTTAGAAAAGAACTTATAAGCTGTTATGCCTTGTGCATTGTTTATATAAAATTGATAAAAATGGTTTATATATATAACATAAAAAAGAAAATGATAATAAGATATGGAAGGATATATAAAGTGAATATGATGTTTGAATTTGTGTCTGTGCGAAGAGTTTCAACCCGGGATCAGACAACCTTCAGAAAAGATCTTTTAGTTTTGTTTGTTTTTTGTAAAATTAATAAAATTTGTTTAAAAAAAAAAAAAAAAAGAATGCCCCAAGGCCCAGAAATAAGACTGATCTCCAAGCTTTCCTGGGCCTTATCAATTTTTACCATGTTTTCCTGCCCCACAAAGCAATAAATCAACAGTTCTTTCTCTCTCCCGTTCCAGTAGGGGAAAAAACACAGTCTTCAGTCTATCCAGTAATTAGGGATCATCAAGCCAGAGAGAGCAAGCTGCCGTTGTCTTGCTTCTTTTATGGTGCTATTACAACCACTCCCTGAATTACATTCCTACAGTTAAAGTTGCAGACACTTTAACTAACAAACCATGATAACATATTTATTATTTTACCTAAACCAGTTAGGGTAAACAATGTTATCCCTAACAACCTTGTCAGAGGCAAGCCCACAAAGGCTAGAGGATAACGAGGACATTAGCAGCACCGAGTTTTTAAATGAAGAACCGGAGGCACCCTACTCGCCAGAAAACATCCCGCCCAAACAAGATTATAAACAAGTACCGGGGGGGGGGGGACAGCGTAAATCTAATAGACAATCTAAACAACCTGCCTACCTCAAGGATTATGTCACCGCACCCCTTAAACGGAACCCGGGGGGAAGGGGTGTTGTGAATTAATAGAAGTGCTTAAATAAAGATTATTAAAACCTTTAGAAAAGTGCAGGGTTCTGGCCCTGCACTTCTGATTGGCCGATAATAGCGACATCTGATTGGTCCGTTCAGGAGAATCTGATTGGCTATTAGCGGGCCTCTTTCATTGGTTAAGGGAACTAACGCTTCCCGTTTCTTATTGGTTACTTGATCAGCAGCTTGCCTATAAAAAGGGCTATTGCTGCCATAGTTTTTGCTCTGTTCCACAATGTTAAGTAAAGAGTTGAAGTTCACTGTTCATCGTCTCGTCTCCACTTCTTGCGCCCAAGCGCAGAACTTAACAGGGGCCCTGATCTTCAACACTGACATACTCCTACATACAAGAGCAGACAGGAGCAGATCCTTGAACACTGAGAAATGTAAAAGAATGATATTGTTGTGTAGCAAATGTACCTCAATCTCACGAAGACCCTACTGAAGGAAAAAAAACAGGTCAAAACATGACTTGATCTTTTCTTGGGGTTGCATGAATGAAGAAGACTAAAACTACCTCACATGATACAAACCATGGCTGAAATACTGTACTTCTATCAAATATTTCAGATCAAAGGCTGCAAATTCCAACAAGCTTTGTTTGGTTTACTGATTGAAATTATATAGCTAATGGCTATCTAGATGACCTAATGATGGGATGTAACCCACTGCATGGAGGTATTCATAAAAAAGAGTGAGATAAAAGCTAACATCAATTAAAATAAATAATTTAAAGCAGATATAGGAATGCTGACAAAGAGCATAACTTAAAGGAGAAGGTTAGGTTGCAGATGTAAGACCCCAAATGCAAGGGGGGGGGAAGGAATTAAATCCAATTAGTTACTCTCCAACAATAATTTAACATAATTTCCCTTGGTTTAACAGCCCCCTTAAGCAAACTGCTAGAAAGTAGAAATGCAGTGTACCTCATCCGTATTCTGAACTGGAGGCTTCAAAAAATGTAACGAAACATAAATGGAGTCTGATAATGTTCTGAATCTGGTTAGTATGTTTCTGTGTGCAGTTATCTCCTCATCAGCATCAAAACTTAACAATTGAATTGAAGCTTAAAATTCAGGGGCTTTGGAATAATATATACCGGTGGGAAAGAGAATGCATGTTCAAAGTAATTCTTGCTAGAATGACAATTGTTTCAATATTATTAAAACGTTGTAGAAATCCTTCTTCAAGGAGAGGTTTGATTGATTTGCTAGTAAAGGCTTCACTTCTACTTAGTGAACGTGCACATACATGTGGAAAACCATTTATCCCAGAGGCAATTATTCTAAATAAACATAACATAGAATTCTGCTGTCATTCATTGAGCTGAATGGTACTTCCTTCAAATTGAACATGGCTGGGATTATGCATACTGAATATTTACATTTTGGTGTCAATTTACAAAGGAGTTGAGTCACAGATAGAAAATAACACAGCCCTGTTGCTTGTTTGGTCTCTCTGTCTGTCTCTCAGTTGGTCTGTCTATTTGTCTATCGAGAGAAGAGGTCCCCAATCCCCAGTCCTGTCCATGGAAAAACCTTTCTCCATAGAACTGATCCCAGGTGTTCAAAATATTGTGGGCCACTGATTGAGAGATCCAACCTGGAACAAAGAAGAAATTTCCTGATATTGAGGACAATTAACTACCTTGGAGAACTAGCTTGCCTCCAAGAGTTGTGCGTGCTCCATCACTAGAGGTGTTCAAGAACAAATTTGGACAGCCATTTCCCAGAATAGCATAGGGTTTGAAAAAGAGATTGGGCTAGAAGACCTTTAAGGTCTTCCAATCTTGTCTTTCTTTCTTTCTTTCTTTCTTTCTTTCTTTCTTTCTTTCTTTCTTTCTTTCTTTCTTTCTTTCTTTCTTTCTTTCTTCCTTCCTTCCTTCCTTCCTTCCTTCCTTCCTTCCTTCCTTCCTTCCTTCCTTCCTTCTTTCCTTCCTTCCTTTCCATCCATCCATATATCTATCTATCATCTATCTACCTACCTATTCCAACTATCGAAATACCTGTGGTAACTATCTTACTATCCTAGACCTGCCTGGAGAATTCCAGCTTCAGTTGAACTACTGGTTTATTGCTTTTAAAATAAAATCTTCATTTGCTACTATTAAGATTTACTGTTTAAAAAAAATAACCTCCTGATTTATTCTGTTTCATTGTCAGTAAATGAAGCATGACTATCAAGTTCCTAAAATATTATTTATTTGATAGTCTATAATACTAATCTGGAGCAGTCTGTGAAGGGGATTAAAAATAAATAATCCTTCCTTTCTAATGCAGTAACATGGAAATATAACCAAATTTGCTAATAGAACATTTGTTTTCAATTATAGTTCTTCCTTCCTATGCCTCTTCAGACACTGTATAACTGACACGTTAACTGAAGTTCTGAAGGAATCTTATAGTACATAAAATATTGTAAATTAGACAAGCATCATATCGAATTTTGTTTATTGAAGTTACTTGTAGCTTCAAATTTCTGAAAGTAGCTTTCACGAGATTTCCCAGAACAACTAACATCTTACTGAGCAATTTTCCAACCTCAAGTGTTCCAGTTGCCACAGGTGCTTAATCACTGGGCCATAGCAGTTCTCTGAGGGAATAAACCTAGCCAAAAACGGGGGCTGATGAACATCCAGATGTTCTAACTTCACGACAAAAGTTTTTGGATCCTCCAGGCTATTTCTGTTGTTTCTCCCAGCCTCTGGAAGTGGATGAATAATGAGATATCCTTTTCTCTGACAGATTTTTAAATGTTGCTTATTCAATTCACATCACTGGAAATTTTTGATGCTACTAGTCATTCATAAATAACTTTCCAAAGTATATCTAGAAAAAAATTAGGAAGTCTGTTATTTTTTTCATTTCAAAAGGACTTTTTACATGTATGAAACAGGCAAGTAAGAAATCTGTCCTTTAAAATTCAAACAATGCAATGTTTAGATGCATCACATTCAAGAGAAATTATCATATGTTTATTAAAATTATTCCTATTTTACCCACACTAGTGAGTACCTAACTATATCAAATATGATTTTTGCATATAGCATTAATGCATAGAATGGTACTTCTTTTTTCTTCATGTCAACACTGAATATTTTTATTAAAGCTGTGAAATGGCTATATAAAGGAAGATTGACTTCATTGTGTAACATCAGACAACTCCCCTTGCAAATATTAGAGCTATGCAGGTACATGCTGTTTCTCCCAGAAAAGAGAAAGTTATTATAGTGTAAAACAATTTTTCCTCAGTTTTTATGTTTTTTTTGTAAATTCTGAGATAGTTTTTCAGATAAGCTCAAAATATTTGAGAAGATTTACACACCAGGCAATAAGTCCTGTAGCTGTGGAAACTTCTGGTCTGCTGCTTCAT
Organism: Hydrophis major; assembly: GCA_033807585.1. Lineage (NCBI taxonomy): Eukaryota > Metazoa > Chordata > Lepidosauria > Squamata > Elapidae > Hydrophis > Hydrophis major. The sequence goes on along the minus strand of CM066333.1, from coordinate 63,296,562 downwards.
TGACAGATTCTGGAGGTAGTTTATTTCATATGTCATTCATAAAGTAATATTTCACTCCATAAGCTCCATTCCGGTGGAAGAGTGGCTGAATGGGGCATACAGGTGGCCTGCTCGATCGGGGCCTGATCTTTAGGAAGACATGAAAAGCTTTCAGAAATGGGCAATCATTTTTAACATACCTGTGGGAAAATCCCTGTCCTAACCAGATGTAAGCTAGTGGCTGACTCAGTCCGTAAAGAATGTGTGTTGACAGGCTGTCTAAATTTTGTAGCCTTAGCTGAGAATATCCTTATCATCTAATCCTCTTTTTGGAATCTTCCTTCTTCCTTTGGGAATTTCTCCTGGACTCACTGAATCAATGAGAATCTCCTGTACTGACAAATTGAAAGCTGTTATGAGCAATTCAGCCACAAGGCTACCTCCAAACTCTGATATCAATGACATCTGGTCTGAGGAAGGTGGAAATTTAAATTATCAGATGCTCTCAACCTCCACTCTTTTGAGACTTTAACCTTTGGCAACACCATAGCATTTTATTACCTTCCAATAAAAAGGAGCCTTTGTGATACATCTCATTATATTTTCCTCAGAGCGAAAGATGCACTCTCTCTCCCCTTCTCTCTTTCTTTCTCTCTCTCTCTCTCTTTAAAAAGGGCCAACACAAAAGCAATTATGTCATGCATGTTAAAGGTTTTCATGTAAAAATAAATTGGTTTCAATATACTGGTAATCCAATTGTTCCTACAGCTTGAAAACGCATAAATAATACCATCTATCTACTTAGTAATGTGCAACCATCTGATTATCTCAGTAAGCACCCATAAGGTTTACACAAATGGAAGCCCTGCCTGCTGTCATGATCTGCAGGAATAATATGAGTTTCCATTCCTATAGAATAATATGGCAAGAATATGGCAGGAATAATAGAATAATATGGCAAGAATATGGGCTCCTGGTGACTAATATGGCAGACATAATATGCAGACATGACAACAAGGAAGCACCAAGCCTTTAATCCAGTATGCCTTCCTTGAAACTGACATGTGTTAGATACTGAACTTATATTCCAAGTGTAGATATTGCTGAAAGTCTGACTGCAGGTCGGGTGGTCAATTTCTGGCGTCTTTTCAGCCTCAGAGAACTGTTTCTGCTGGTTGTCATTCTGATCCTTAGTGTTCCATGGTCTGAATTACTCAAAAGCCATCTTGTAACTTTCTTTGTAGTAGGAGTCATGTGAGGTATGGATGAAATTCGCACTGACCACCCTTTTATCCACGTCTTTCTCAAACTTCCTCTGGATCTCTTCATTCAGATTCATTTGGCATTTAGTTCTCAGGCTTTCTGTCCACACGACAAATCAACTCAACCAACTTCTGTTGTATCTTCCTGTTCATATTCATTCAGCCCCCATTCCTTATTGACCCTCTCTCCAATTCTCACTTACAATGAGTAAGTAGCCCATTGCCACTGATTTTTATTTCTTTCCTAAGATACCCACATCTCACTTACACTCAACGGAGTAAGCAGAAGCACTTGTATAAATGATCATCTTTGTGTCTTTTCACAAATATCCATTTCTTGTAACAAACACTACTTTTAAACCCCCATTTGTATGTTTTAGAACAGGGGTCCCCAAACTTGGAAACTTTAAGACTTGTGGACATCAACTCCCAGAATTCTGGGAGATGAAGTCCACAAGTCTTAAAGTTGCCAAGTTTGGAGATCTCTGTCTTAGAAGGTCTCTACTCATTCCCCATCTGTAGCAAATCTTCAATCAAAATGCATGTCTTCATAATTTAATAATTTATTAAAATGGTGGGCCCATTTTCTGCTATAAATTTTCATCCATGAGCTGCTAATAAATAAAGCCCTTTCTGGATTTGTTAGGTCTCACCGGATGTTGAATTCTGTTGAAATGTTTTGTGGATTTTGTAAAATTTATCTTCATACAAGAGGTTATAAGAACCAATCTATGGAGAAGAGAAATGTACTATATTATAAGCATTTCTATCTCAGCTCTCTGCCTCGGTGGAATTATTTTCATCTGCTGATTTATTAATCTTTTGTTCATTCATGACTAAAATGAGTTCCCAAAGGATGAGTTCTTGCGTAGGAGATCATTTCATAGTCTCGTAAATGAAACAAGAAAATAATATTGAAAAGTGCGGACTTTTCCTTTTTAATTCTATCCCTGCCCTTTCCTTATGCATGTATGGATGAATGTACTTATAAGGAATACCTTACAATTCAGGAAAATAATTTTTTCCTTATGTTTCCCTAGTTCAACCACAATGACCCTTATTTGTTCTGACAGCAGTTCCTTTTTTCAACTAAATTATTATTATTTTCTTAATCAATAGGGAGGATATGACTTTTGTTCCTAATCAATACAGGTAGTCCTCAACTTAAAACAGTTCATTTAGTGACCATTCAAAGGGCACTGAAGAAAGTGACTTATGACTGTTTTTCATGACTGTTACGGCATTCCCATGGTCAAGTGAAAAAAATGTGGACGCTTGGAAACCGGCTTATATTTATGACGGATGCAATGTCCTGGGTCATAGATTTGCCTTTTGTAACCTTCTGACAAATAATGCAAACGGACAAGCCAGATTTCCTTAACAACTATGTTACTAGCTGAACAACTGCAACAATATATTTAACAATGGTGTCAAGAAAGGTCATAAAATGAGGCAAAATCTGAGGTGGGATTCAGCAAGTTCTGACTAGTTCTGGAGAGCTAGTAGCGGAAATTTTGAGTAGTTTGGAGAACCGGCCAATCCCACCTCTGACTGGCCCCGCCAACCCCATCTCTTCTCTGCCTCCCATTGAGTCCCAGCTGATCGGCTGAGTCTCCTTTGGTTGCCCTGCACAGGAGAACGGAGCTGGAAAGCAGAGTTAGTGGGGTAGGGAAGGAATGGGGATTTTGCAGGAACCTTCCCCTGCCACACCCACCAAGTCACACCCACAGAACCAGTAGTAAAAACAAATGAATCCTACTACTGGGCACAACTCACAACAAATGTCTCATTTAGCAATAGAAAATTTGGGCTCCATTGTGGTTGTACATTAAGGACTACCTGTATGGAATCATCTTGATTAAAAAAACCATTTTGTATAGCAGGGGTCTCCAACCTTGGCTCCTGGAAGCCTGGCGGACTTCAACTCCCAGAATTCCACAGCCAGCTGGCTGTGGAACTCTGGGAGTTGAAGTCCGCCAGGCTTCCAGGAGCCAAGGTTGGAGACCCCTGTTGTATAGGAATGTACAGGTTGAATCACTAGCAACTCACACACTCCTCCAAAAATTTTGGATGCGATCAGTGGTGGGATTTCAATAATTTAACAACCGGTTCTCTGCCCTAATGATTTCTTCCAACAATCAATTCACCAAAGCTGTTCAGAAAGTTAACAACCACTTCTCCTGAACCGGTGTGAACCGGCTGGATCCCACTACTGGATGCAATCCAAATTGTTATCTGCAGTGTAGTAGAAAATCACAATTATTCAGTATATGAGTGGTGGTATTATTTGTATTTTATTTATTCATCAGGTTTACTTGTCACCCATGTCATGCTTCAAGGTGTCTCTGAGCGGCTTTTATAGCTATATTGACTATAGCTGGGTTAATTTAGTTATATGTAAGTGAAATTAAACCAGGTTCCATTCTAAATGGATGTCGTCCTTTTGGCTAGTGAAGTTCTCTATTGTTTCCCATTATAGCTCTCAAAATGCCTCCCCCAGGCACCACCTATAGTTTGCCATTTTCAAAGATCTGTGGAAAATGTGTTATATAATTTATAGCAATGTTTTTTAATCTTGGCAACTTTAAGATGTGCAAACTTCAACTCAAACTTCAAACTTTACCACCATGCATGATCTACTGATGGCTGTCTAGGAAGAGGCTTTCCATAGAGTATGTGGCAAAGAGTTGGATGCAGCTCAGTGACCGAGTACCAAAACCTATTTTTTTATATATACAATTGAATGATGCAGACTTCAGCATAGATATCAACACCATACATTTCTTCTTGTAATCAGACTAAAATAATGCATTATTAATTTGGGCACAGGATTAAAATGATTTGTTAATAAACTTTTATCAATTGAACATTAACAATTTCACCCAAGTGGGCAGGCAATAAGATGCTTCTTATTCCAAGGTGAGTCTAATTCAGTCTCTCCAAATCTCAGTATTTCATGAAACAAAATGATGGAAGAAACAACTTTCATCTTCAGTGGTTCTGCTACAAAATATTTCTGTTTAAAAGCCATATAAGAAAATTGCCTTCAAGATGGAAATGGCTGCCTTTTCACTTCAACAGATGCAGAACATTCAGAAAAATATACATCATTCTCAATGAGATTTTAATTACATCAACATGCACTGCGGAACCAGTGTCGAAAATAATTTCTTTGAAAACAAAAAGAGAAGATTTTCATTTGTGTTTTTAAGAATGCTCTAGGCTCCATGGAAACACACACAGCATCATAAATTCATACATTTTACTTTTAAGGTCAGTCATAAATGCAGATTGTGCAACAATGATGCTGCAGCAGTCTATTGTCTAAGTGCAAAATGAGCTTGCTTGAAACACTGTAAATTAAAATCTATTTTAATTTTTCTACTAGTTAGATTGCTTAATGGTTCCAAAATCAAGTGATTTTTTTTGTAAGTAACCCATTCCACTGATTGCGAATGCAATCCATACCTAACCCAATGAGATGTCCCTCTTCAGAGTGTCTTTGGGCAATCCAAAAAAGTCAAAATGGTGGCTGCAACCACACAATGAATTTCAAAAGGGGTTAAGGCTTGAATCACACAGTTCTAGCCACCATCTCAACCTTTTCCCAAATCTCTCCTGCCAAGGCCCTGGCCCTACCTCCACAAAACTGCATTGTGTCATTCGCATTTGACTAAAGAGGCAGACGAGACAGGCCATTGGTCTTACCCAAGAGAGCTTTCCTTCCCTTTTTATCATCATGGAACCAAGCAAATCAAATCAGATGCGGCCTCTTTTGTGATGTTGCTATAAGGGCTGAGAACAGGGGAGCAAGTGCAGTTGCTAAACAGCATTTCATCACCGAAACCAAACTTGACAATTGAAGCCCATTCAAATTGCCCGACAAACTGAAGGCAGGTTCTAAGGAAAGAAAGGGGGGGCTTGGGGAGAGAAGCAAGGAAGTAATAAATGGATATGTTGGACATTAATAGTTCAGCCCGGATAAGCCTGAAGCAACATTCAAGGCTAATTTGGGAGATTCCCAAGCAAAAGAACTTGTGAGATGGCTTTGGGGGCTAAAAATAGTTGATTAACAGAAGCGATTTACAATGGCAATTTTTCATGCTGATGAGTTGCAAAACGGGAATTCATTGTCCCTTCTTACAGGCAAGGATTTTCAAATGTCTTACATTGCTTTTCCTATACATAAGTAGGCATGACGGATTAGAGAGCAGAGATACATGTGTGAGGATTGCAATAAAGTGTGTTGACAAATGGTGATTGCAAAACCATTCTTCTGCTAGACAAAACGGCATCCAGGAGTAATGCTTAGATGCCCCGCCACCTGTCTAGACGGTTGAATAATAGAGAACCGATTGAAAATATCACCACTCCGAAGTGGTGGCAGCTGCGCTCATTAGCTGATGATAACCTTCTTTATTTTTGGCAAATTTGGGCACATCTCTCCCAGCACACCTCATTTATTCGGAATGGCAACAATGGATTTGTTGTTGACAGTGAGGAGAAAAGGCTTTAAGTCTGAACAAAATAAATGCAGCTGAGCAGTAACTCTCTCTTTCTGCCCTCATTTGCCACTGGGCGTTCATTCCAGAGATTCATTTTTCTCGCCCTCTTTCAGAATTTGCTCTTCAAGAGACCCCAAGTGGACTGATACAGCAACACGAGGCTCTTCCCCTCACCCCAAGAAGGCAAATGTGATGGGGGCGACCAGGGCTGGGAGCTGGTCTGGCCACAAGGACCTAGTCACACTGAAATATTCCAAAGGACTAATAATAAGTGTTAAAAGAAAGAGGGTGGAGGCTTAGGAAGGGAAGTGCAGCAAACAGGCATCATGAGATTATTATGAGGAATTAAGCATTGGAGCATTGCAGGACAAAACAACCAGCCCCAAAGGTAGTTTTTTCCCCTCTGCCATCACTCTGCTGGACACTTAATTCCTACAGCATTGTCTTATTTCTTCTCTTTCTCCTCTTCTCTTACCTATTATCTTCTCCTGTTGACTTCTTATGATTTATCAATTGTTGTTTGTAACTTCTGATTAATGATTATAACTATGATTTATGACCTATTATTACTTGGTGTTTGTATGCACACTGAGAGCTCCTGCACAGGAAACAAATTCCTTGTGCATCGAATCACACTTGGACAATAAAGAATTCTATCCCATCCCATTCTATTCCATATTTTCTTTTCTTTTCTTTTCTTTTCTTTTCTTTTCTTTTCTTTTCTTTTCTTTTCTTTTCTTTTCTTTTCTTTTCTTTTCTTTTCTTTTCTTTTCTTTTCTTTTCTTTTCTATTCCATTCTATTCTATTCTATTCTAAATAGGATATTTTATGATGATCTAAATGGGATTCTCCATTGAGAGGTCCAGGAACCATCATGGAATTATCAGATATTTCTCAGTGCTCACCAACTCTGCTGAGCCATTTAATTTTTCGTTTTCTCTTACAAAAGCCCAAATATGCCCAGAATAGTGTAGGTCCTGTTATAAACCTCTGTGACCCAGGTGGAGAGCCATACCCTACCTGATACCACTGATATGGTATGAAAGGGAGATGTTCATTTTAAAAAAATTCAAGAACAGGCCAGCTGTCTGGTCAGGAGGGTTTCGGCTCACTGCATCTGCTTCAACAGCCAGACCCCAAACTTTGAATCTGCTGTGAGCCAAAATATGAGGTGCCAGCTGACACAAAAGCGGGTGCCACACCAGTTTCTTACTCAAGCTGAGAAAGGACTCATGCTAAGAGAGCCAAGGCATCTGTTTGGCAGGCTTGCAGAGCAATTCTCCAGCGAAATAAACCAGTTTAAATACACATCTTTAAAAAGAGGGCATCTGGTAATTCTGAAATATGCCAGACCCTCACATTCCGTGATCCAAAAAGGAACAGCAACACTTATCTCTCCATCCACTGTGGCTCCATCCGGAAAAAGGGGCAGCATGGAACGGATGTCAGCATGGGACAGGATGATGCCACGATGGTGCAATCTCACTTTAAAAGTCTTCTGGGAGCCTTCCTGCAGGAACAGAAAGCATTTTCCCATTCACAGGACTTATTAACTTTGTCACTTTATGTGGTTTGTGTATCACAAGTGCTGGTGTGCCCTCTCAATCTCTCTGCTCTTAGTAGCCTTGTTCATGCCTTTCATAGTGTACATTATCAGCGTACATTTGATGTATTTTGTCCTGCTGAACAAGCTGGAGTGGGGAAGGCTGTTTTGTTATGATTGAATCCAGCTGGGATCACTAAAGGTGGTTAGGATGGAGCTGACAATGCTATACAGCCCTGCACACCAGAACAACTAGACACAAGGGAGTTCTTTCCCCAAATGCCATCACTCTGCTAAACAAATAATTCCCTCAACACTGTCCAACTATTTACAAAGTCTGCACTACTATTACGGTTAATCTTCTCATCACTCCTTATTGCCCATCCCTCCCACTTTTGACTATATGATTGTAACTTTGTTACTTGTATCCTTACAATTTAAATTGACTGTTTCCTAGTATGATTTGATTATTGACTATTATTAAGTGTTGCACCTGATGATTCTTGACGAATGTATTTTTCTTTTATGTACACTGAGAGCATTTGCACCAAGACAAATTCCTTGTGTGTCCAATCACACTTGGCCAATAAAGAATTCTATTCTATTCTATTCTATTCTATTCTATTCTATTCTATTCTATTCTATTCTATTCTATTCTATTCTATTCTATTCTATTGAGTCAGGAATGCTGGTATACAAGCGTGTCTGTAGACGACACCAGGATTCTCCAACCTTGGCAACTTTAAGACCCATGGACTTCAACTGCCAGAATTCCTCAAAGCTGGCTGAGGAATTCTGGGAGTTGAAGTCCATCGGTCTTAAAGTTGCCAAGGTTGGAGACCCTTGGACTATACAACCCAATGCTTTCAATCAGGATCTAGGAAGGCAAGGCTGCATATATGGCTTTTTTTTGGTTCCTAGTCCCTATGACAAAATCACCCTTCAGTGATTGGGGAGAGAGAAGGAAATACTTCGGTTCCATCTTCCTTATTTTTCCAGATTTTTAAGGTAGTGCTGTTTTTTGATTGGGGGTATCAGTGGTAGGGATAGGAGCTTTGTTGTCTTTACCTGAAATCCTTCCTCCTTTTATTTTGCAAAATGCAGTAAAAATTGGTTCATGTGTGTGTGTGTGTATGCATTTATATATGATGTTTGAGAAGGATTCCAAGCTACTTTTCTGTGCTCGCAATTATGCTCAAATTCCACTGAAAACAGTGTCAAAACTAAACCATTTAATAGATTGATTTCAGTAGGCAGTACATGCAGGAGTATTTTGGCCATCAACCGCCTTATTATACTGATAGTAATTTTATTCTATTTCATCTTTCAAACTTCTTTTGTTCTAATGCTCTTCCTGCAGGGTAACATTAAAAATGCTTTGCAGAAAAGTTAACGTAAGCATTAAATACAACTTTCATTTCTGTGCATTTCTTCATTTATTGCTACTATACTTTCTCAATGATCATAATGCTGCAGGTGGTTACTATATATCCAATTGTTTTCTTGCTCTTAACTTTGAGGTCTCTCTTGGCCCTATAGCAGGCCATTTTTTGCAAGTCCATATAATCTGAAAAATAATTTTTCAATCATCACAGCAATTCTGACATTCAGTTATGGAAATTATAATACACACACACACACACACTGCAATCTGGCTGGAAACTACACAGAGCCACTCCTAAGAATGGAATCTCTCCACCATCCCCATCAAGGATGAGGTCACAGTTGCATAGACATCCTTGGGAGACAGTTTTGTCATTTGGGTGAATTGTTTCCATGCCTTTGGTTGGGGTACATTGTTCGCAGCTGCTCTGCCCGCATCCATTTGGGTGGGAATCAGGTAATTAAAACTGGGAGGCTGCCTTAGGTGAAGACAAGCTCATCTTCACAAGGCTCATTTTTAATTATCCACAGACAGTTTAACTCATTGAATTATTCAGTAGCTGTAGTGTAAATTTCCATTAATAAAAACATAAGCCCTTGGTATGGTTTTCCTTCTTCATTTCTAACATATATTTTAGTTGAAGCAGCAACTTTGGCGAACATTTAAAAGAGGTGCAATGATTATTTTATTGGGTGTAGGTATCTCTCTTCTCCAGTGTAGTGGGATTTCCTTCTTACTCCCCCCTTTCTAGATAGATTCTGGTGATCCAATATCAATGCCAGAATCACAGAGTTGGAAAGGACCTTGGAGAACCTCTAGTCAGGAAACCTTCTCAAGCAGGAAACCCTCTACTGTTCCAGGCATAGGGCTGTGCAATCTCTTCTTTAAAATCTTCCACAACTTCTGGAAGCAAGCCAATATCCCTATTAATGCCAGACCCTTTAGGCTTTTTATTCAGCCTTTGGGCTACATCCCACACGGACATCAAACCCAAGTGCTAAATAAGTTCTGAGAACTTCAACACAGTTTTCCATTGCAGCTCTGTGCAATGCAATTATAGGTTGAACACAATTTTACCTTTTGAATAATGTGAAAAACAGTTGATTTTTTGACCTCTATCCACTACAAACACTTCTGTCATAGTAAATACGTAAATGAAATGTTAAAGGCTTTCAGGTGTTCTACACTTCTAGAGGAGAGACAGTGAATACTTTCTGGAAAAGAATAAATGAAACATTCCCAAACTGTCCTTAAATATTGATAGAATAAAATGACATGCTATGCTGTTTTTCTTCACAGCATCTGAGGCCACTTCTGAGTGCTTGTATATTATTGTAAAATATTGACAATGTTTATCCCTGCCCCGGATTTCTCCATCCTATACAATTGTCAGTCCCCATTTTTAATCTGGCATTGACCAACTAGTATATTTAGGGCATGAATTCTTTGTTTATTTTTCTTTGAACAGCTGTTCTCCTTTGCTTCACAAGCTCTGTTTCCTGTAAGGAATCCTTGATAAGAAAGCCCCTTTTAGAAAGAAAATTGCAGAGACAAAAACAAAGGTATCTTTCTTTTGTTATCTGGATATCAGCATTTCTCGGCAAGTACAGCTTTAATGACAGTTCAGGTTCTCCTTTCTTCAATCTGTCAATCTTCTTTGCAAGGAAACACTCAAGCCATGCATGGCAAAAGCGCTAAGACTTATATAGTGCTTTACAGCCCCCTCCAAGCAGTTTACAGAGTCTGCATAACTTCTAGGAAACACTTCAGATATCTTTATAAAGTGAGTAAATTTATAAATGCTTAAATGGAGAGTCTTCGTTCCTTATTGCAATAAGCAACAATGCCCACGTAGCTGGCAGACCTTCAATATAGGAAAGGCAACATCTGGTTAGAGGGCAGGCAATTGTAGAGTCATCCAGTTTTGAAAATATTGCCTACCGCTTGCTGTTCCATGCTTGGTGACCCATTCACTAATGCTGGAGGACAATCAAATTTGGAAAGCATCAACCTGCACATCTGTGGGTGAGAGGCGAGTTTCATTGTCACAACCATTTATGTTTTTAAAGTGACACATTGTCACCTTAGGTAACATGACAGCGTGAAGTGAATGAGAAAGGGCATCTCAATAACCAGGCCGAAAGCATTAATGGACATATGAGGTGGAATACATGCAGGAAAAAGATCAATGTGTAAAAAGGGTGGGGAGGTTTTTTTTGAACAAGGAAAATGCAAATATCAAACAAATGGCAACTTCAAATCTCAACAAATAAATGCTCTGTCTTACATATTGGCAAAATAATCAGAGAATAAAATACAAGATGAATAGTCAAGACCTTGTTGATGATCCAAACTCTGTCAAGGACCTTGGAGTTCTCATCTCTAATGATCTAAGTGCTAGAGCTCACTGTAACTACATAGCCAAAAAGGCATTAAGAGTTGTTAACCTAATCCTACGTAGCTTTTTCTCTGGTAATATCACACTACTAACTAGAGCATACAAAACATTTGCTAGACCAATACTTGAATACAGCTCATCAGACTGGAACCCACATTAGGGGGTATTAGCATAGTTGAGAAAGTCCAGAAATGTTACACAAGAAGAGTTCTCCACTCCTCTACTTGTTGCAGAATACCTTATGCCACCTGACTTGAAATTCTAGACCCAGAAAACCTAGAACTATGCCACCTTTGATCCAATCTAAGTATAGTACATAAAATCATACATTGCAATGTCCTACCTGTCAATGAATACTTCAGCTTCAGCCATAACAATACAAGAGCACACAATAGATACAAACTCAAAGTTAATCGCACCAAACTTGATTGCAGGAAATACGACTTCAGCAAAAGAGTGGTCAATGTCTGGAATACTCTACCTGACTCTGTAGTTTCTTCCCCAAGCCCCCAAAACATTAACCTTAGACTGTGTACTATTGACCTCACCCCTTTCCTAAGCGGTCTGCAGGGGGCATGCATAATTGCACCATTGTGCCTACCATCCCTGTCCTATTGTTTCTTTTATTTTTCTTATATGTATCCATTTCATGTATTCAAAACAATTGACAAATCAAATAAATCAAATAAATAAATAAAAATAAATATAATCGGGCAGCAAAGATTGGACTGTAGTGACTCTGGGATATTCTGTAGGTTTGAGGATTAAAATTAGGGAAAGCAGGTTGGATGGGAACTGTTGTCCCAACAGCCTTGGAGAAATACCATTGGAAAAGCTTCTCCTTCATTTTCCTCCTTTTTAGATCCAGTTCTTTGAAAGGACTATGTGGAGTACATGCCTTTGTTCAGGATACTTTATATTCAGGCACTGCCTTAAAGTAAGTTATCAACAGTTGAATATAAATTTTTGCCACTCCAGGAAATACGTTCCCTCGGTGTTTAGAAGCATTTAGGAAATGGCTCTGTCTCTTATTAAGAGAGATGAACCAGGAAGAGCCATAAAGTTTATAAAATTCACTTTAATGTGAACTTTAATGTGACCCCAGGCATTTTGCTGTACTTTAAAAAGAAAATAATTTTAAAAAGACATCGATGTGCTTAGTATCTATAGCATTCAGCTGTAGCGAAGTTTAGGTGATATGATCCCAGTGCTAATATGTGGTGTTATAAAGTCAGCTAATAATGACAATTTTTATCTTCATCATCAAAAAAATTATGGATGGCTTATATAGAAAAAGTTCAAATTATAACATTTACAAAAGAAAAATTAAAACAACCAAAAACAAAACCATATAACTATATATAAAATAAGGCAAAGACAAATAAAGACGGTGATACCATATACACCCCCCTCCCAAAAATACCTTCCCCAAACAACTTAGTCCAAAAGACCACCAAAGATACCACTTTCCTGATGTCCACAGAGAGGCCATTAGATGGACTTCCTTCCTTCCTTCCTTCCTGGGTGGGTGAATGGATGGATGAAGGGATGGATGGATAGACTAACTTATTATGGTGAAAGTTTGGAAGATTTGGAAGCCCATGCAGCTTTATTATGGAGAAAATGTATCTGTGTGATCATAACAATCAACATCAACTTGATGTCTCATAATCAATCCAGCCAGCCAGCCAGCCAGCCAATCAGTCAGTCAATCAAACAAGTGTAAAATGCAAATAAAAGGGGGGAGGGGGCTTCCATTGCATCATGTGATCAGACAGTCTTTGTAAAGTGGATACATAAAATAAAACTGCCATAAGAGTCCATTTCATTCGGCCCAAGCAGTGTAGCCAGAGAGTTTGGATATTGACCACTTCCCTGATATCCCTGGCCCCCTTTTATGGCAGAAATTCAAGAATGACACTTGGAAGATTCTGGAGCCTTCTGCAAGGCACAACATAGAGAAGGCTTCAGTGCATTTCCAGGACTAGTAGTAGAGGAATATATAAGAAGCAGAGAGAAAACACAGAAGTTTTTTTAAGAAGTATTAAAAGTACAACGCAAGATGCAGCACAACATTAATATGGTCTACAAACTTTAAGGAGCTAAGCTATTAGCAGATAATAAAGCCATATATTGTATAAAAATCTATCAAATACATGACAGATGTGGAAAGACAGTTCCATTACGATATCTCATGACATTTTAAGACTTTTTATGATATATAAAGAAGGGAGCTAACTTTGAAGAAATGAATAGAGCTTACAAGTGACTCGAAATAATATTGATGATCTTCCTACTGGAATTGCAGCATTCAAGACCGAGTCAACTTTCTGTGCTACCAGATTCTATGAAGTTGATACTGGATAAACAGGACTTATTTCTGTTAAAGGCAAGAAAAGCCAAACGCACAAATATAAGATAGGTAATACCTGGTTTAACAGTAGTGTAGTAACTGTGAGTCGGATCTTGGAGTCCTAGCAGACAATCATTAAAAAGCCAATGCAATCCTAAACTGCATTAATAGAGGGATTGAATCAAGATCATGTGAAGTGCGAATACCGCTTTATAAGTGGCTTGGTAAGGCCACGCTTACTGTCTGCAGTTTTGGTTACCACAATTCAAAAAGGATGTTGAGACTGGAAAAAGTGCAGAGAAGAGCAGCAAAGATGATTAGGGGAAAGCTAAAATATATGAAGAACGATTGCAGGAATTGGGTATATCTAATTTAATGAAAAGTGGGTGACATGATTGCAGTCATGTCAAAAGGAGTGATATGATAGCAGCTTTCCCATATTTGAGGGGATGCCACAAAGAAAGGGGGGAGGGTCGACCTATTCACCAAAGTACCTGAAGCATCTGTTTATCGTGTATAAGCAAAAACTGCACTCTTGGGATACCACTGGAGATTTTGAAAAAAAAAAAATCAGGCTATCCACATTCTTCTAATCGGGAAAATACTGTTCCAGCCAATGCAATAAACGTAACGGGTTTTTTTTTTCATTCAACAGCAGTCCCAACAATCGCAAGTTTTCTAAAAACCATAACGTCCTCTATCATGTTTTATAAAATGTGTCAAGTATATTTTCCTTTGCAAAGGCTTGTCAAGGCAAAACCCTCTGAATGATCTAATTTCTAATGAAAGTGGCACCAGGAATTCGAGGAAACCAGACAAACGCCTGCCTTGCATCCTGTTTTTTTCAGACTCCCTCGAAGGAATCGTGGCTGTTTTAGTTTGGAGCAATTTGTCAAATTAGCACATGACTGACACAGCACGAAACCTTCCTTGACAACCAGCAACGTGATGTATTAGCAAGGGGCTGGATTGAATTGTTATCACCAGGTGAAGCGTGACAAGGTTTTCTGCTCCACCGTCACTCCCTCTCATTCAACTAAACATGGGATAAACCCACTAAAGGCCATAATGTTCCATAGGTTCCTGGAATGCTGCTTTTCCGGCAATCTTTCCAAAGCAAATACTTGAACACTGAATGAGACGCTTAACTGGCAAGGTGTTTAGCTTCTTTTTCTAAACCAGTTGGCATGGTTTCCTCTTTTTCTCTTGGCTGAACAGCTTTGGCATTTGAGCATAGCCTATAAAAATGATGGGTGGCAGGTAGAAGTTTCCTAGCTTATCCTTCTGTAAGGACCGTTTCTTTCTCTTTCTCTCTTTTAAATGACTTTCATGTGGAGAATGTGCATAATCATTGAAAAGTTTGCATCTGGACTTCCCTATTTCTTAGAAAATGAAATAGGTACTGCTAATTTATTTTAAGGTTTGTATGTTCTAATGTCCGAGCTGAAAATTATTTTTATTGCTAAAATTAACCTGCACTGTCAACATTTTTAAATATGAACCTGAGTTCTTAAAAAATGCATGAAGCTGGTAACAAACAGATTGCAAACACAAATAAGTATCAGTAAAACATACTCTCCCAACAATAATTTGAGAAAATTGTTTTTCTACTTTTACTCTTTTAGAAAATGAAGTTATATTCGTTTGGTGGGGATAGAGTATATCATTGCAATTTTTATGTCTAAAACTGTTTCTGGTTTAAGCTTCTTTCCTTATTTGGCATCACTTTGGATGATTTCCGCAATCACTGGCTGATCATTTTGTCATTTATGCTGATAATCAAATGTCATGTCAAAGATTCTAAGTCAAATAATGACATCAAGGAACCGAAGTCTCATGCTGAAATTTTTAGTTCCTCTTCATTTTGCAAATCTGACAAAGTCTGGTACACTATGTGAGTATAGGTGTTAGTATTTTAGGGGTTGGTAATCTGTAAACTGCTTATCTCTTTATTTTTAATCTAATTCAAATAAAAACAAAAAAGGTTTATGTGAAAAGCCAGCAGTCATTACAGGATGATTGGAATTAGTAATCTTGTAATGTATGTTCAAGTGAGTCATCTAAGATACTTTGGATGGAAATTCTAGTGGATTTAGAAACAAAGCAAATCTATTTGCAATAAAGAAACAAGGAATAAAGAAACAAGAATCTAAGGGTTACCTAGCTACCATATTAACTACTGTAGTTTGGTCTGCTGCAATTTAACTCTTAATATTCACCTAACATTTACAGGAACATGATTCTATAATTAATCATAATTGTGACCTATATATGGAATTGCTTCTATCTGAAGTATAATTTATTCTTTTAATTATTCAGATTGCCCAGTATATATGGTTTGTTCTGTTGTTTATAGGGTGGCTTTGTAGCTCAGTAATTGAAATGTTTGAGACCTGAGCACCATGTAACAGGATGAGTTCCTGTCCTCACCCAAGCTCTTGCCAACCTAGCAGTTCAAAAGCAGTCAGATAAAGAGGTACCAATTTGGTGGGAAGGTAACAATCCTCTGTGATGTCATGCTGGCCATATGGCCACCAAAACGTCTTCAGACAGCACTGGCTCAATGGCCTTGAAATGGAGATGAGCGCCACACCTGTTGTCAGCAATTAGTAGCAGAATAAAATCCTCAGGCACTCCTTTTGTTACCTATATGGTTGTTGATAGGAAAAGTGTTCAGGTGAGCATAGCCTCCTGTCATTATTTAAGATCAGCAGGTATGAAATATTGTAATTACTCTCTAAATTAAAAGCTTCAGGAAGTAAAGATTGTCCTGGCTAGCAAAATGAAATTCAATGGTGAAAAAAGTAAGGTTCTACATTTAGGCAAGAAAAACCAAATGCACAGGTGCAGCATAGGCGGCAACCAGCTGAATAGTAGTAATTCTGAGAAGGAGTCCTAATTCTGAAATCCAGAATTCCCCAGCTGGTTATTGTCTCTGTCTCTCTGTCTCTCTCTCTCTCTCCCCTTCTCTCTCTGTCTCTCCCCTTCTCTCTCTCTCTCTCTCTCTCCACATGGAGGCCACAAACATACAATCAAAGCTTTGATTGTGCAGCTATGGACTTCATCTTGACTTTTTTAGACCTCTCTCCCAATGCATTTTCAGCTTTGCAAGTGAAATGCTTCTGGTGAATGATGAAGACAATGAAAATCACCAGATGTTCTATTTCCCCTTCATTTTTCTTTAAGTCTCTAAGTCAAAAAGTAAAATCTGTATTTATATTTGGCATTAGGAAATTTAATGTTTGAGATTGGATGATCATGATCTATGTGCTTCACATACCCTAAGGGGGTGATTATCTCCAGATAATCTTACTCCTTGAAGTTCTCCACAATGTTAATATTAAAAACATATATTTTCAGGTGGGATGGCATTAAGTTGTCAGACCAGAAATGTTGTATAGTGGTTGAAATGAGCAGGGCAGAAATCATGCAGGTTAGTTTAACCCATAGGGGAGGCTGACTTGATAAATCAGAGGAACCTTAAGACCAGCTGCAATACTGAGCAACATATCCCATCTGCAAGGAAATAAAATGATATTGTTTCCTAGAAAAACAATGTTATTTCACCACACTGTATTGATGAAGTTTCTGTTCTCTGCTTTGAAGTTTACATTCTTGTTTTCTCTGAGTTCAGCTGTTTATGTGTGCATTTTTGAACTTAAGGAAACATGCAAATGGTTTTATAGCTAGATCTGAAATTAATTTGCTCCCCTACATTTTTTTTTTTTTAAATTTCAGGGTTCATTTTCTTCAGATATTATCTGCATGCCTGGACAAATACTAAACATTTTCTAATGCTTCTGATATTTGCCTGCAAACAAAGCATGTAAGCAAAGCCACAGGTATCTGTGGATAAACATAATGAATGGGCTTAAACATAATCAGTTGTGTTGGATTTTGACTGTCTGAGCCTAAACTATACAGGTCACATACAGTATTTTGCAGTAAAGAAACTTCAGAACAAAAGCACAATACAAAAAATCTTTGCAAAGGTTTAGATGTTCTGAGCTTTAATATCTTGTAAATAAAAACCTAGGATGCTGTAATCAAGGGGAAAAGAATTAGTGATGTACCTTGGACGAAGGAGAGATGTTAAGAATCAGTTGCATGTATTTGTAATTTAAAATGGTTAAATCGATTAAATAAGCAAACATGTATCATTTGTAGTTTAACGATAAAATAATTAAATGAGTACTGCTTTTATAATTTTGTTGGAATAGATTTCTTCACAATCTTATTCTTGTCACTTTCTTTTTCTTATATAATCCTGTATAAAATCAGAATGGAAAAAAATAGCAGGGCAAAGTATGCAAGTAACAAACAATGTTAGTTGCATTAACATGTACTTCAGCTTATAAGTAAGAATACATCATGTAAGTGGGGAGGTGTCTTCAAATCCAGCTTGACTCCTGGGGGTGGTAGTCCAGGGCCACAACTATGGCAGCCACTTCTTGGCTGCCATATAGCCATTGCCTGCTGTTGCCTTCTGCTGGGATGTATTTATTTTGTTTTTCTTTACTTCTCAATCTAGCCTGTAGCCATGTAGCTTTGAAGCCCATGTGTGATCAGCCAGACGTCGCTACCTGCTTGTAAGAAAAAGTAGAGGATCAGGCACAGCAAAGCAGTGACAGTTTTAAAAACATGATTAGTTAGCTGCTTTCAAGTCAGATGAGTGAATGAACATCTATTTGTCATCCTGACCTATCTTTGGTTTATAATTCATAGTCCTACCAAAGACTTTCTGGTAAATTTTCCTGAACCTGCTGACATAGCAGAAGGCAGAGAAAATTCCCTGAGAACAGTTGGGTTGGATGTCCCAAAGATGTTTTTTCAAAAGGCCACTGGAAGGAGCTTCTTGGGTGAGAAACAAAACTTATTCAATGAAAAACAATGAAAGTTCCAGTTGCCTCTTGGATAAGCACTTTTGGGACAGCCATGACGTGGGTGATGGAGAACCTCCATAGATAGTTGGGTTGTATTACAACAGTGTTGAGTGCTGCTAAGCCCCAATGATTTTCCTTCAACTAAACCCAAGCACGGAATGGGACAACTCGCCATGGCCACCTTGCCATGGGACAATTCACCACAGCCAACTCACCATGGGACAGTTCAATAATTTGATTTAATTGCTTTAAATAATGAAGGCATTATTTTATTTTTTGTCATTCGCATTTCATTTTGTCCCTCTTTTTGGCATCGTTTCTTTAATGATTCTATTCCACCATTTCTTCGAGATTAATGTAAACTCTTGTCCCATGTTGAGTTGGCCATGGCAAGTTGGCCATGGCGAGTTGTCCTAGAGCCCACAAGCATTGGTTCACGAATCCCCACTTCCCAATCCCAGTTTCTACTGTATTCCTACTCATCCCCATTTGCTCTCTCCATGTTTTAGAACCAGTTTTTCTAGTTCTAAAATAGTCGTTGCTTTCTAGTGTTTCTCCCAAACTCTCTGCTGTACCCTGACTGTGTTTTTAATCCTATATAGTATCTCTCCATTTAAAATGACTTCAACTTAGCCATGACTAATATATTCATGACCAATATATTCATGAAAAAGCAGTTACATTGCAGACTCTTAATATTTTGTTAGTGAATTAATAATCCCTGAAGCTCATAGGATTAGAAAAATCACTGAACAGAAACTATGATTAATCCCTGGGTAGAGAGACCTTGCCACTTTCAATTTATTTGTTTTTATTTGGAAAATGTGTGCTGCTCTTTCACCTTCCAGTTTTTGCCTAAAGAAACTACAGTTTTGAAAAAGTCATAATGAGGAATTTAAATTTAGTCAAGGTTAATGCAGCAGATTCATTGAAATCAGTAGGTCTCAAATTAGTCTTTAATTCTGTTCTGAAAAGAAAATATTTGAATGTAATCACGCTTTAAATTAAATTTTAATTGTTATTAAATATTATCATGGACAAATTGTACCAAATGTTAGTCCATGAGATACTATGTTGTACAGGAAAAAAAGCCAGTTCTATGGAATAATAAGATAGTATTTTAGCATGCCAGTAGCTTAGTAGCCCCACAGTCCAATATTTAAATCATTTACATTCTTAGTATTTTAGACTATAACCATTCTAGGTTTTTCTGGTTTTTCTGGGTTTCTTTTTATTTATTTAGCCTTTCTTTCACCATGGAACTTTGCTAATGATACTAAAAAATTCTGGTCAGTAACTGTACTAAAGGACATTGATTGACCGTTCATTACATACACACACGTGGGTCAAAATTAAAGTCTTTGAGGGACGTTAGGTAAAAAACCTGTTAGTATCAAGCACAAACAATAAAAAGTAAACATGTAAAGTACATCATTAAGTGAGTATAATGAAATTGCATCCAGTAAAAGAACAACTAAGCAAAAGGATAAATGTGAATTGGTTGGGATTTTTTTAAAAAATACTTCAGCTATTGTTAACAGTCCTGGTAGAACCAGCCATAACTCCAGACTTGATTGGTTCAAGTCCAGCATCAGTCATGGGGGTTACTGAATGGTTTTGAGCCATTCTGACAAGATGGTTGCCTAAACTGACACTATATAACCCTCCTTGCACCTAAGGAAAAGAGAGGACTCATTGGAAAAGTCGCAGGTATTGGGAAAAATGGAAGGCAGAAGGAAAAGGGGGGAGGAGATGATTGAATGGTGTCATTATTGATGCAATGGGCATGACTTTGGGCAGACTCTGGAAGACGGTGGAGGGCAGGAGGGCTGGAACTGGACTTAGTAGTAAATGGATAACTGTAACCCACCCTATCAATAAATAGATTTTTATGCAAAACAGGACAAGAATGACTTGAATGCACATATAATATTGAGTCACTTAAATTACTCTGGTTGTTGGATTACTGCTCACTTCGCCTCTTGTGTGACCTCAGCCAAAAGGCAACAGTTTTCCCATGAAAACATGGTGGTCACCATCACAAGGCAGCCTCCAGGCCAGATTCACATTTTAACTGACCATTTCCACGTTGAAATTTAAGTCAAGCATCTTACTTGGAAGAAGCCTCAGGTTGAACCTGCTGGAATCATTTAGACATTGGCTATTCTTTAAATATGTTAAATCTTACTGAACTGATTTATTTAGACGTGGGTGTTGGGTGTGCGTGGTGGAAAGTGCAGGATGGGAGGAGGGGAAAACCACCAGCCAAACATAGTTGCATAACTGGGCTCAGTACGGAAGCAGAAGATTTCACCAGGCTGTTTCCAGGACAGCTCAGAAACGACTCCAGGCTGACCCAGAACAGCCAAGATGAAGGAAATTCGGCTCCTTCTTAATGTGTGTTCAAATGGTGTTGGCAGCTGAGCACAATTTTTTTTAAAAAAAACTCTCCCTTTCTAATCAATTTACATGACCCCAGTATCCCTGGAAAACATTTAGACTTGATTTTGTACATTGGAAGACTGCAAACAGTTGTAAACAAATAAATAGCACAAAACTTTGACACCCCTTGTTTTGAATTGTGTGGGAATAGAGACAGTAGGAACAGACTTCAGTTGCTTTGGCTTCAAGAGGGAGAAGGACAACACGCTCCCTTCCCTCTTGCCTTCCAAAGCGCCAAGTGCCAAGCCACAAAGTTCAGGTTCTGACATGTGGGTTCTTGTCACGCTATTAATAGGTAACGACTCCCCTGAGTTGAGCTTCTGTGTGGTAACTATCAGGATGTTTCTGCTCACTTCCTTGGCAGGAATGAAGAGTGGTTTGCCACTGCCTTCTTCGGGGATGTTTATTCAACTTCCCAGTCTAGACTACACTTCGGGGATTTCTGAGAGCCACACGGGATTGACCCTGTTGAGTTATTTTCAAGGTCAGGCAAAGTCCACCAGGTGTTACTACCTGCTGCAATTGCTTAAACTATTTATTTTTTTTACTTATACATCCTTGACCAAGTGACACCCTATTTCTGGTCAGGAAAGTAGGTGAGAGATTCCACAATGACATCTGACAATAGGATTCTCCTGTATTCTCTTCCTATACCAACCACTTTGAGGGACCTCTGTAGGAGGATTATTACTTTGTTGCTATTTCTCAGTTGCTTTGACCTTTTTTCTCCCCATTCTTCTCCTCCACCTGTTTAGGAAGCTTGTTTTGACTTGTAGGGGCTTCAACATTTTAAGGGTACATCTTTTCCCTTAAATAGCCTAACTTCTAATGTCTAAAACAGGTCTTCCTCATGCAAACTATTCTTGTTTATTATTCAATATATTTGCATATTTATCTTGCTTGGTGTAACCAACCTATCTTTTAAACTGAAGGCCATTCTACCTGAAGCCTGTGGAAATAATTCTGCCTTTTTAAAGAAGTGAATATCCCATTCATTCTTAATCATAAAGGGTTTCCAATCACAGTGACATCATCTAAGTTCATAATTTTGTGATTCGTTACAGAAATGTGCCTAATACATAAAGCTTAGCATATTGTTAATCAAGATCTAGGAATATGTGCATTTTGGAAAAGGAGGCAAGGACATTTACTTGCTTGTGTCCTGATAATTATAGTCCACTCCAACCCAACGGTACTGTGAAGATGGGATAAAGTAAGATCAGTTTATTGTGAGCAAGATGTTCTGAACACAAATTAGAAATAGCCAGGTTTATGTCGGGCCCAACCACAAAGACAAGACAGTGAAATTAAATCCAATCCAATCCTTCATTTGCTTCTACCTAATGGACAGAATCTTGCCAAAGTAAAACCCTCTGACCTACTAGATGTATCCTGAGAAATTCTGGGGTGTTGTACCCTGAACCTCTTTCCAACTTTCTCATCAAGACAATGCAGTTTCTTGATCTGAGCTTCTCTCTGGAGTGACTGGCTTCATCTCTGGGAAACTGTGGTGTGGTTGAGATTCCCCTGCTGCTTCTCCAAGGGCATATTCCATCACAGTTTAGGTGACATCTTTCCCCATCCAGAGCAAACCTAGTTCCATTAAATAATTGGGCATAGCGTCCTACTTTGGTTTTATTTTAAAATCTGTCCTGCTTTTTTTTCTTCAGTGTTTCCCACAGAGAAGCCAATTCAGAACTGTAATTGGAGGCCTGGATGGGAGATCCAAACATAACATCACATGTGAACAGAGTTTGCATCCAGTGATAGTCAAGTTCTGTTTGCCTTTCCCACAGTCACCCTGGAGAACTGGAAAGCAAATTAAAATAGAAATGGGATCTGATCAAGTTTTTGACCACAAGACTTTTTCAGTTACGCATTTGCAAAACCTCAGCTCTACGAGAGGTTGGCCAAGTCTGCTTAAATTACAGCCTCAGTTTTTAGAAAACAGGTCGGGATTTTCAAACTTGTCATTATATAGATTGTCAAGCTTTTTTTAAAAGAAAAAGAGAAAAAAAATCTCTGATTTTGGTTCTGTTATGATTTGAACCCTGGCAATGGAAACAGAGGAAATAAGCCTGGTTTTAAAAACAATGCATAACATCACTGATTTACTTTAAAATCATTATGGTTACCTTTGATGCTTTCCACAATAAGGGGAAGTATTTCAAACAAACCTTCTAGGGTTTAAATATTAGAAGAAAAATATTCAATTCCTAACACAACTTTGGTCCCAATCATATGCTGTAATGTTTTCTGCACCTCACCTAAAACAGCGAAGGGGGTACATGGAAGCTTCCTCCTCTTCCTCTTTCTTCCTTCTTCCTTCTTTCCTCTTCCTCCTCCTCCTTCTCCTCTTCCTTTTTTCCTCCTCCTCCTCTCCTCCTCCTCCTCTTCCTTCCTTCTTCCTGCTTCCTTCTTCCTCCAGAAAACACGCTGTGGACTTCTATAATTTGCAAGCACTTATTTGTAAGGCTGTGCCTGGTGTTAAGCCATCCCCAAACTTACAAAATGCATGCAGAGGTGTTCCAAGTGAGATAATTCAAGGCCAAATGCAGTGCAGCTAGTGTGGTGATGACTGCGGGAGAAAGAAGGGAAAGGAAAGCTCTGGAGAAACAGGGCAGGAAAAAGAAAGGTGTCCTCCACTTAAGCTTAGTCATCTTGAGTTTGCATGGATCTTTCCTGTTTGCTGATGCAAAATCGGTTTAAAGTAATACATAAAATAGAAAGAATTCTAACTTTTCTGAAGAGCTCACAGCCTGACATAAATGCTGCCCATGGTTTTTATACTGGCTGGCCTTAAAGGACACTGCTGATGGAAGCCAGACCAATTCTGCTTGATGTGGAGGCTGACATATTCAAGAGATAAGGACCTATTAGAGATGAAGTCATCCAGTTAAGTCCATTTTCTAGCTTTTAAGCACAATGTTAGCTTGCAAAAACATCATTCACCCTTTTAGCAAAGTCCCAGCCAGGGAGAAGAAGTGTCTTCTCCTCCGATTAGCAATTTGCAATGAGCAGTCTAAGGCCAGATCCTCTGGAAAGCAGGAAAAAAAAATCTCCCAAACCTTCATCTGTTTCCAGCCTGCAGCTCAGGACCGAAGCTATTCCAGTGCCCTTAACCATGGAAAAAGAGCCAAATTAAGCTGGGTTAATACATTAATGTCCACAGTGACAATGTGACTCTCTTAAGAACAATCAGAACAAGGATCCATCTGCCGATTGCATCTCCACTGCCTTCCATTCCCTCTGTCAAAAGAGCAGCAGGTCTCTCTGACGAAGACAGCGAGGAGCTCAGAGAAGTAGAGCAACTGAACGAAGGATGACACATTAGTCTTGCAAATCAAGTCTGAAGTCGTAAGATCTCATTTTAGATCCACTATTGTCTTTTCATTATTTATAAAGCCAGGGTGGTATGGAGCAAGCTAAAAAGATCTGAAGGGGAAATTTTTCCCCACCTGAAATGGCTTTTCACAATCAGCCCCTTCAAGGAAACAGAATGCTTAAGAAAAGGGGATGTTGGTTGCATTACAAAGCGGCAATAGAGATGTGATTATTAACCAAGAAGCTTCCAAGGTTCGCTTGGTTTTATTAGTATATTAAATATCAAGGGCTTTAGCTGCTAGAATAATGAACAGTGCCAGGATTTAACCTTATTTAACCTTCTGAGTGCTGGGCTAAAACTCATTAGTTCTGCTGTGCCCTTTTCAGAGGGAAATGTGGATGAATGTGGGTTTTTGTTTACTGAATTGGCAATTTAATCACCCTTCATTCAATACAATGAAAAGGAGCCCATATTGAAGCTCTGACAAGATGCATGTGAAAATCATTTAATGAAGCAGTACGTAGATCAATTTAATATCTTTGGCAGGGGTGGGTGTGCAAGGGAGGAGCCACATTAGATTAGATTTTATTAATTTTGGTCAGTGACCAACTTAAAGGGTGGGCAATCAGAAGAGCCAAAATGCCATGACTGCAGGGTCAAAGCAATAAAAAGGGAAGGACCCTTCATTGTACATCCATTTCCCCCATCTTGGCTTTTTGGCTTCCCTAATCTTTAGTCAATAGTGTTATTATTACTGCAACCTGAGGAGGGGGGAACCAGAAGTCCTTCTTATGTTCTTTCCATGAACTGCATGTTATCCATTCACATGTGATTTTTCTGAACTTTCTAATTGTTCTTTAAGTTCTTCATTGTGTTACGCATCGTTCTGTTTGCTCCTTCAAAGGTTTCCGTGTTGCTATTCTTGCTACTTCTTGTTGTTCTGTTTGGTTCAAAGTTTTGCTTGTTCTGCAACACATTTGCTTACTTCATGTGGCAAACCTGTTGAAGAGAGTAAGGAAGATGACCTTGATGGAAATATGCAAAAATGTTCTCCTAGGGAAAAGGGGTTGAAAATTTTTTTAAGTTCTAGAAATGAGACAACGTTTGGAAGTGCCTCAGGCAGAGGCTGACCTGATTCAGTAGAGTATATAAGAAGGGTTGGGAGATACAGAATGTGGGAATAAACTTTGACTTCAGTATTGGGTAATGATTAGTCTAAGACCTTATACATACATGTCTGCCTAAGGGTCACTGAGATAAAGCAAGGAAATTAAAAGCAAACACCAGAAACATTTAAGCAGCTCAGACGACTGTAAACAATTCTGTGTAATTATTTTAATCCACAATGTGAATGCTTACTATGTACAAAATTCTCAATAAAAGGGAGCACTAGAATTTGCTCTGGGCTCCCATCCTGAGTACACCAGCCTGTGTCTCATTCTTTCCATGGGAGACCACCACAAATGGTGATCCCGACGTGATCCACTGCAGGTGGTACGTGTCTGGACCTCTGTGTTTCCTCGCCTGGAATAGGTAAAGTACGTACTTAACTATTGCTGGACAATAGGATTTTTTTCAGGGAACATGGGGGGAAAACTCTCTCAGCCACAGGAATGGCATGTTAGTGAGCTGCTGAAGTTAGTCAGGACAAACTTCTTTATCTTCAAAGCCTCCGGGGGGGAGCAAATAGTTCTTTCAAAAGATAATGTGAGAGAGCTGCTGCAAGAGATCTGGCAGCAATGTCCCTGGTATCCAGAGAAAGGCTCTTTAAAGTTAGACTCATGGAGGAGAATTGGAACTATCCTTCATGAAGAGCCACGGGCAACAGCTGAAATTTTGATATATTGGAAGGTTGTTATGACTGCTTTAGAGACCCAGCAACAACTTCTTTTAAAAACTTTAGTAGAACCTCCTCCTTATAAAGAAATTGTATTGCACCCTCCTACCCCAAAACTGGAGTGTGCTTTATCATTTCCAACAGCGCCTATGCCTGTGGATGATAAAATCCAACCAAAAATGGGAAAAGTTCAAGCCATGATGCATCAGGCTTTCAATGAGGGGAAATTAGAGCCTGATGAGATTCCCCAGATGAATTTGTTTCCAGTCAATAGGCAAGTGGATGCTCAAGGCAATCTGCAGACTGAATGGGTTCCGATTCCTTTAGCAGTTCTTAGGGAAATTAAAAAAGCAGTTAAAGATTATGGTATTCAAAGTCCTTTTACAAAGGGGCTCCTGACAAGTTTGGCTACCTCACACATGATTCCTAGTGACTGAAAAGATTTAATGAGAATGATATTGAGCTCTACTCAGAATGTAGTTTTTGACTCAGAATACCAAAGGGAAGCTATCACTAAGGGAAGGAATTCGGGGGGGGGTCTGTATACGCCAGACCAAATCTATGGGGCAGGCTTGTTTGAATCTACTGCTGATCAAGCTGCTAATTTGCCTGATCACGTATTTCCAGTGGTTATGGCAGCTGTCCTTAGGGCGTTGCCCCACATCCAGGATGTGGGAACCCCAGCACGGTCTTTTTCTCAAATTAAGCAAACAGCATCTGAGTCTTATAATGATTTTGTGGAAAGGCTACAATTGCCTATTATCAGGCAAATCTCTAATGAGGAAGCTGCAAAAGAACTTTTGCTGAAATTGGCAGTTGGAAATGCAAATGCTAACTGCAAGCGTATCTTACAGCCCTTGGTGGCTAGAGGTGAGGTTACTCTGGCTGATCTGTTAAAAGCATGTGCAGTGGTGGGTTCTCAGGCTTACAACATGGAGACTTTGGCTATGGCATTGCAAAAAGGGATGAAACCTACAGGGAATTGTTTTAATTGTGGAGAGCCTGGCCATTTTAAAGCCCAGTGCCATGCCCCTGGGGGGGGATGGCATTTAACAAAAACAAAATTAAGGACGTCTGTCCAAAATGCAAAAAAGGGTTTCATTGGGCAAATCAATGTCACTCTAATCAGAACCAAAATCCAGGAAACTAAATTTGGGGCGTGCAGCTAGCCCCGCTCCCAAGGCTGTCACAAAAGCATCGCCTGCAATTACTGGGAGTGCAGGTTTGGGTTTAAAAATGTTGAACTCAATTAATGTGACCTTTCCTAATCAAGTGTATATTGAGAACACTCATTTGCATTGCCAGAAAAAACAGTGGGATTAGTACTTCCCATGTCTTCTGCATCAGAAAAAGGGTTTTTTTTGTTATTCCAGGAGTTATTGATCAAGATTATAAAGGGGTTATTAAGATACAATTGTACACTGATACTCCTGCATCATTAATGGCTGGTGACTCTATTGCCCAGTTATTATTGCTTACATACATCCCTATAAATCCTTTAATTGGGATCCCACGAACTGGTGGTTTTGGATCCACTGAAATGGCCAGTTCTCCAGTTGCTGCAGAATTGCTAGCGCTGACAAAAAATTTGACTACAGACCAACCAAAAATGACAATTGAAATTCAGGGAAAATCATTTTCTGGCCTTATAGATTCTGGAGCAGATGTCTCTGTGATACGCCAAAAGGAATGGCCAAATGAATGGGTGCTTGAAGACTCTCCAGCTGTTCGTGGAGCGGCATGGTGGCCTAGCGGCAAAGCGAACTGCCTTATGCGGGGGAGGCTCACAGTTCGATCCTAGGTAGCGGCAGATGTTTCTCTCTCCCTTGGGTGCAAATTCAAAAAAAAAAAAACCCCTCTGCTGCGAACACCACGTGGTGTCAGGGAAGGGCATCCGGCCAGTGCGCACAGACAGCGGCATCCGCTCCGCTCCATCAACCCCGACTCCACAAGGAGCGAGTCGTGACAAGGGGAGTTATTCCTCCTTTAGGAGTCATGATGAACTATAGAGATTTGCATCATTTAAACAATTGGACAGTTACTATGTTTAAAGACACCATTAAAACTCTAAAACTGCTTGAAGAAGAGCAAGGAAAAATCCTTGACTTTGTCCTGCAAACCAGATATGCGGTGGACACTATTTTGGCTGCGCAAGGGGGAGTTTGCGCTGTGATTCATACACATTGTTGCATGTATATCTCTGATTATTCTCCAAACATTACAGCTACTATACAGCATATGGAACAAACCCTGAGTGAGAATCCATTACAATCGGAGGACGAGGGACTGGACGTGTGGTCTGCACTTTGGTCCTGGTTGCCAGATGGTTCATGGATTCATCACCTAATTGTTGGAGTGATATTGCTTTTTATACTTTCTCTTTGTGTATGCTGTTGTATCCAATGTCTCCCTGGACTTTTAGGAATGTGTCGGGTGAAGCCTACGGAAGGAGAACTGTTGTTGCAGATGGCGAAAAGCTACCGAGGCATCCGCGATCATCAAAAAACTAAAACAGGGGAGATGTGGGAATAAACTTTGACTTCAGTATTGGGTAATGATTAGTCTAAGACTTTATACATACATGTCTGCCTAAGGGTCACTGGGATAAAGAAAGGAAATTAAAAGCAAACACCAGAAACAGCTTTAAGCAGCTCAGACGACTGTAAACAATTCTGTGTAATTATTTTAATCCACAATATGAATGCTTACTATGTACAAAATTCTCAATAAAAGGGAGCACTAGAATTTGCTCTGGGCTCCCATCCCGAGTACACCAGCCTGTGTCTCATTCTTTCCATGGGAGACCACCACAACAGAACAATCAGACTTGGAAGATTCTGTTAATAGAGGATCTCAATAAAAACATTTCTTGATTAGAGTTGATTTCCTAGCCTGGTCTATCAAGAAAGTTTTCATTACTTGCAGACACAGTGATCATCACTGAGGGCTTCATTTCTCTGGAATTGTTGATACCTTTTCTTACTCATGAGCCAAAGAGCCAATCTATATCCATAATTGGAGAGGTGGTGAAGTAACAAGTATTGGAAGCTGGAATGACTCCTCCAGATGCTTCCCCAGATGCCTCTCCAGATGTCAGCTCAGAGAAGGATGAACCAGTCCCAGGTGAATCTGGAGGGGAGTTGGCCAATGGCTTCAAGCAGCTGTCTGAGGGGGATTTGGCTGAAACGCAGCTGTGACAGGACAGCCCTGAGTCTCCAGGTGGGGAAAGCACGCAGCTGGAGCTAGTGAGTGAAGCTGGTCAGTGCCTTCTGCACCTGATCCAAGAACATGTAGGGCAGAGAAAAGGCAGGAGCAGAGAAGGTCAGCCCAATTATGCGTGAAGAGGCAGCCTCACTCCTCTTGATGGACTGCACCAGAAGCTGGCTGTTTAGCACAGCAGACAATATGCATTTCCTAGCTATGTCAATTGTGTTGCTTTCTTCTTCAATGCTGCTCTTCGGGGATCTTAGATGTGTTAGCAGTCAAAAAAACAAGACACAATCCAAAGGTTTTTAAATAGTTTATAAGCTATAGATCCACTTCTACTATTTCAATCTCAATACATGTGCAGTTAAAACAAGGTCTGTTACAACCAGGAAGGAAAAGATCCAGTGCAGGGATAGCATTTAGTTTTGCAGTCCATATTTAGAACTGGAACCAGATTTCAATCTCTTGATCCTGGGATCTTAATTAAATAAGATTATTTTTTTTTTAAAAAAAAATGACACATCTCACATATGAGTTTGATTACCCGTTTCCTGCATTTACTTCTTCAGCACCATCTACGTGTCTGTGTTATCACAGCACTTAGAGGCATTTATTCCCTAAAATCTTCTCAACGAGAGACAGATGGATTTCATGAACTGCAAACCTCACTTGAAGTTTGCTGTAGGATATGGATTTTTTCCCGGTGGCAGAAAAGATTAGGAAAAAAAGAAATAACAAAGCAAAGGTCATTTCTTTGAAATGTAGCTCTGTGAGGACATCTCTAAAGTTGTTTGAGGTCACCACTAAAGTTCAGTACGAGGACACTGGTTGCCTTTAAAAGCCTACTGAGAAAGGAAGACCAGCCACAGAGTGGTCTAGGTCATACTTCTTCTGATAACTTGATGGAAGGCAACAATGATTCATGAGTTCTGGGAGGACTCTCAACTTTCCAACCTATTTCCTGGTGATCTTCCATCCCAGCACTAATCAGAGCAAACCCTACATAGATTCCAAGAAATGGATGGGAGAGTTTGCCATTGTTTTTAACTCTGTTAGTGGATAAATTACACTGATTGTTTAATTACAGGCAAGTGAGATGGCCAGCTACAGAAATTCAGTCATCTGGATCCTTCCAGGGAACATGTAGAGGCAGTTGAGTAAAAGAATGGTGCACCACTATAAAGAAGGGATTGGACATGAGAGGCTTTCTCTACATTCCTTGAGTAGGTCCTTCTGCCATCTTTCCATCTCCTACAGTGAAGGCAAAGTCACGCTAGGGTTTGGCTCCTGGTGCCTGCTTCCATCTGTGATGGGGTAGTGTTATCACATTGCTTCAAGGACAGGGCATGTCTAATTCCTTATTTTGTTTTTATAAACAAATGCTTTTGTGAAGAAGGACCACAAGATGGTCCAACTCCACTTGCGAATATTGCAAGCTAAGTGAATGTCCTGCAGGAACATTTATTCCAAGGTTTCTCTCAGGGGAAATTGTCTGAAGTATGCCTGAATATTTTTTATGAAGACAGTAATCCAGGATCTACAGTACATTCCAAAGAACAATCAGAATTTATCGGAGGCAAATGCGGGGACCTACAGAGGAGGCCCTGGCCCTATCTGTTCCTCCAATGCAGAGCCCATCAGAGCCTTCCCCAGACTCCAGGACTAGCCCATGTTCCTCCCCAACCTCCTCACTGTCCGAATCTGCCACCAGCGCAAAAAGTCAAGATGTCAACTATGAGCGTCCAATTAAAGTCTCGCCCTTTTCTCCATGTGCCCCATGTGCAGTGTACGTAAAGAGAGGTGAGGCTTAGATTGTGCCATTGCAGATCTCATCTCTATTAGATTCACTTGGCTGCAAAGATGGGAATTTATCAGGCATGAAAGATGAAGGCCACAGGTGATGTTTCAATTAAACTGGTTGATTATTACTCATACCTGTGCATAGGAATCTACTCAACGAATGCTCAGCACTATTTTGGTGCTAGGTAAGGTTCAGTGGAATTCAAGAGCGGTTGAACTTGGACCATTTGTGGCCATGTCATGATTCTAAGCTGATTTCTCTTTTGATTCCGCCCCTAGATTCTGGCACTTCTTCTCCTACAAAACTAAAGATTGAATTTCTGCATGGGAGAAGGAAGCAGATAAGCTCCCGTTAGTCTTGCCAAAATGTGAGGGAAGTGATCCAGAACTTAAATCTAGGCTAGGAAGCAAGACAAATTTTCTCTTACCGGGTAGACCAAAGGGGAATGTTCTTATTTACTAATAATTAGTCCAGATTTATGGACTGTATGGGAGGGAGGCAGCTCCGTGGTTTGCAAAAAGAGGGGAAAAGGCCATTCTGGCTTCCTCACTATCTTGTTAAAATTTGTTTTTCTTTCAGGATGTTTTCTCTCGGTCTTTTGATGGATACAAGTCATCTTACACCTACTTCTGAAAGTATATTGTTTTTATGGATTATTTTACCTTGAATATTCAAATGTCTGCTTTGCCTTTAATTCTTTTTTATTAAAATGCTTTTAAGGGAAGAGTTAGCTTCACAGCCTTGGTATAATATTGCAAATGTATTTTATAGTCTTTCCAAATGTACAACTTCATCCTGCCTTTAAGTATAATTTAACATCAGGCTCTTTGCTATGAAAACAGTGTGTGACAAAATATGTTCCTGTCAGTATGTGTGAAACACTGAAAAATATGGGTTGCATTCTCCTAGCAGTTCACCAGAGTGATCCAGGATTTCTCTTTATGGGAACCTATGAACAAAATTCCTGAGTGTTTTATAAATACATAAAAGGACATTGAGATTATGATTTGCCTTAAATTTTAGCCAATTTCAGAGGTTGTTTTTCTAAAATTCCAGACTGCTTTTGTGACATTTAAATGCGTAACAGTGCAAGTAACCTTTGCCACTCACTCTACATGGTACGAATGTACTAAAGAAATACTATAACAGAAGAATATTGAATAGAAACAGAATGAAAAGTTAACAGAATGGAAAGCTTTAATACAGGCATTGTGATAGTTTGCATGAGCCATTATTTTGCTGTATGCCACTTAAAAGACATAAAGTGCATTTGGAATGATAGCCTTAAGGATTCCTTAAGAACTTAACAGGTTTATTTTGGAAAAAGCTTTCAGGGTTTATAGCCTGTTTAACAAACAGTTGGAGTGTTGTTGAATATGAATCAAGGAGAAATAAAAGCAATGAGGTGCAAGAGGAAAATAGGCAGAAAATATGATAATTGCATGGCATAACACATGCAACACACAAGTATTTAAAAATGACATTTTCCCATCTCCCACTAGGTAATTAATTTTATGTTTCACACCCTTAGCACAAATACTCTTCAATCTTGCTAAAGAAAACTTCTCAGTTGTGTGTTGGGATAAATTTAAAATACATAAAGACAAAGTTAAAACAGGCAAAAGAAAATAAATGTCTTGGATCATTAGACACCAAAAATGAGTGCAGGGAAAAGGAAGTAAAACAAACCCTGATTTATTTTGTTTCCACATTGGTGCTTGTTGCTATCATAGCATAGTGAATATAGAACAGTAGGGTTAGAAAGGACCTTTGAGGTTTTCTTGTCCAACTCTGGACAATGGCTGTCCAATCTCTTCTAGGAAACTTCCAGTGCTGGAGTGCCCGCAGCTTTTGGAGGCAACTTCTGTTGCACTTGGTTCATTGTCCTCATTGTTAGGAAGTTTCTCCTTAGTTCTAGCTTGGATGTCTCTTGAATGATCTTGAAAACATTGCTTCTTGTCTTGCTCCCAAGTGCTTTGAAGAATAGATATGTTTTTTTATACAGAAATAGATGACGTCTGTGTCTTTGAAAACATTCCCATGAAAAATTAGTCAATTCTTTTCAAAAAGTTTGACTTACACTGCACCTAAAAACAGAATAATTAACATATTTGGATTTTTCTGTGAACTAAAAATCTTATACATTAACAAGATCTGATAATTTAGCTAATAATTTCACACCAACAGTCATATCCGTTGAAAGAGTCCTGTTAGCAGGATTTGATCGAGGGAAGCAAAACAGTGTAACTTGGTAAAGTTTAGAAGCTAGAGCACTAGGGCAGATTTTTTCCGTATGGATTTACAAACGTGGATGGACATGGTTTTAATTTATTATTCATTCTACATTCTATTCTACTGAGACTTGGTGAAAGAATTAACATTGGTTCCCATCTATAGTGGTTATTTAGAAATAATCTCGTAGAGTGTGGAAATGTTATTTTTACAGAGATTCGGGACTTATAGATCATTCTTCAGATTTAGCAAGAAGTTATTGTGGCTTCCTGTTTAGCAATCAAGAAATATAAGATAACTTTTGCTGCTTTTGAGTCTAAGTGGGTCAACTTCTAAATATGATTTGTAAAACTTCTAATGCTAAAGGTTTAACATTTTGATAACTGCATCCAAGCACAACTGCTTGTTTTTATAACACAGTGTAAAAGTAAAGGGATCTATCTATCTATCTATCTATCTATCTATCTATCTATCTATCTATCTATTAAGTCTGGAGCATGGGTACGAATGATGGAGACCAGCTGGTAGAAACAGTGAACTTCAAACTCTTTATTTATATGGTGTGACAGCTCAAACTGGAGGGCTGCTATAGCCTTCCTTATATAGGCAACTTATTAACTATTCAACCAATAGCAATCCTGGAGCACTAGCTCCATTAACCATTGGGAATGGCCTGTTAATGGCCAATCAGATGCTCCTGAACGGACCAATCCGATCCTGCCATTAACAGCCAATCAGAAGTGCAGGGCCAGAACTCTGCACTTGACTTCAAGCTCAAGATAACTTTATTGGCAATATTCATTCACAACACTATCTATCATCTATCTTCTATCTTCTATTATTTACTTCGGACACTCAACATTTTAGTGTTTATTTTTCTCAGATTATCTTGCCTAGAGTGGTTTATAAAGAATAAATAGAACAGTCTTTTTCCAAACTTTAGTAAAACAAAAAATACTCTCATTTACTTCCAAGAATGGCACATCTTTCTAGAACAATTAATGTTTTGTAAATTGATGTGACACCCAGTGGATCAACAAAGGACTTATCTAAGAGCAATATTGTTCATAATAGATAATAATATGCATATGTATATGAATAATGTATGGTTGGCTGAAAAATATGCAAATTGCATTAAGCAAATTATCTATAAAGTGAAGTGTTTTGGCAGGAGGTAAAGGGTCTGTTCAGACACAATGCATAAGCAAAATTATAGAGATACCCATAAGCAAATCAAGCTGGATTTTTATTTAATTAAAATATAAATTTCATACCAATTTGGAAACAGAAGACTATTAGGTGTTTGATAGGAAAGGAAACAAATTAATCCCAACAGTCAGGACTTCTGATAATGCACCCCATTAGGGTAATGCCATCATTAGGCTTCTGTATAGTGTTCATCTGTGTTCATCTGTGAGTCAGACTTTTACAGTGGTTTCAGATTTAAATTTGGGAGAGCCTATTGCTGTGCCAGAATGGTTTTTTCTTCCTCCTGATTGGTTGGGAGTCTTAGTCTGTGTTTATTGGTCTTGGAGTTTGCTGTGTTCTGCTTGATTGGTGTTTCTGATATCTTCTGTCTTTTTTTGGCTCTTTTTGTATCTTGATTGGCTGGCAGCATTGTGTTACTTTATTGAAGGCCTTTAGTGCAGCTTGGCTTCGGGTAAATGGACGGCTATCATTAGTTAGGAAGCTGGGTTTCATCTGGGTGCCTGGTTGGGGTGTGTTTGAGCTGGAGGTATTGGGGGGGATCTGTTTGTGCCCAGGTGTTTGCCTGGCTTGTGGTGTGGAGATTTTTTTGTTTGTGAGTGCAGGCTTCCAAATGATTGACAGCCTGGTGGAATCATCTCTTCTGTTCATGCTTTCTGCTCTTTTTTCAATCTCTATGGCTTCTCTGATGATTCTGTGGCTGGGATTTTCTATAGTGGCTAGGGTTTTGGTGCCATTGAAGTTGATGCTATGACCTGTGGCTTCCATGTGTTGGACTAGTGAGGAAGTGTGTTCCAGCTTTTTGACTGCATTTTTGTGTTCATCCAGGCGGGTACTTATTCTTCTATTGGTCTGTCCAATGTATGTGGCTGGTCATGATGCACAGGGGACTTCGTATATGCCTTGGTTTTCCAGGTCAATTTTATCTTTGGGGTTTTTAAGGATGGCTGCTATTTTTCTGTCTGTTTTGAAGGCAGTCTTGATGTGATATCTGTGTAGTACCTTACTTATTTTTTCTGTAGTACCTCTTATGTAGGGCAGGACAGCTGTTCCATAGGTCTGTTCATCTTCTGGGTCTCTATTATGTTTCAGTGTTTTTTTGTGGATCAAGCTGGTGATTTTGCTTCTGTGGAAGCCGTTGGCTGTCAGTACTTTAGTCAGGGTGGATAGTTCAGTCTTAATGTGTGTCTTGTCTGCCAGGCGTTTGGTTCTAGTAATTAGTGTTTTAGCCATGGAGTTTATCTGTGCTGGGTGGTGGTGGGATTGGGCATTGAGGTAGCGGTTAGTGTGTGTTTTCTTCTGGTATACGGTGTGTCCTAGTGTGCCATCTGTTTTTTTGTAGATTAGTACATCTAGGAATGGTAGTTGTTTGTTTGTTTCCATTTCCATGGTGAACTTGATTTTGGGGTGTGTGTTGTTTAGGTGTGTAAGGAAATTGTTTAGGTTTTCTTTTCCATGGGGCCAAATCACAAATATGTCATCGATGTATCTTAACCATAGTTTGGGTTTGTGGATGGCATTGGCCAGGGCTCTGGATTCGAATTCTTCCATGAACAGGTTTGCAATGACGGGTGACAGTGGTGATCCCATAGGGGCTCCTTCAATTTGTTTGTATCTTTGTCCTTTGTATATGAAATATGTGTTGGTTAAGCAGTGTTCTGTTAGTTCCATGAGCTGTTTAGCTGGTTGGTATTTATTTCTGATTATTTTCAGGGTCTCTTTTATCGGGACTTGAGTGAATAGTGAAACCACGTCGAAACTTACAAGCAGATCTTCTTGCTCCACATGTAGATCTTTGATCATTTCCAAGAAGTGGTATGAGTTTTGTACATGTGAAGCTGCTATTTCAGCATGGGGCTGTAGCTGTTTTGCTAAGTGTTTAGCTAGGTTTCGTAGTGGTGCTCCTCTGGAGCTGACTATGGGTCTGAGAGGTATGCCTTCTTTGTGTATTTTTGGGAGGCCATATAGTTTGGGGCATCTGGAAGATTTTTCTCTTGGGATGATCATCTGTTGGATCTCTTTGCTCATGTGGCTGGTTATAATTTTCTTCTTGGTTAATTTTTCCAGATATGTGGTTGGGTCTGTGTTTATGGGTTTGTATGTGGAGTCTTGGAGTAGGTCTGTCAATTTTGTTTCATAGTCTTTTCTGTCCATTACTACAGTGGCATTCCCTTTGTCTGCTGGGAGGATGATTATGCTGCTATCTCTTTTCAGGGTTTGTAGCGCTTTAATTTCATTTTTCTGCAAGTTGCTTTTGGGTGGTTTGCTTGTGCAAAGGATGTTGGTAACTTGGTGTCTTATTTTATCAGTTTCATCTGTATTTAATTTAGTTAGGCTGGATTCTACTGCACATATGATGGATTCTGTGGGGATTTTTGGGGGAAAAACTCTTGAAAAAATTAAAGAAATTAGAACATGACAAGAAAACCTCCAACAACTCACAACGACACCTGAAACAATTAGTGTACAACGTTTCCAACAGAGAACTCACCAAAACAGAAACAGATGTCCTAACCACAGATGTCCTAATTCAATTATGCTATAGCACCCCAAAAAATCCCCACAGAATCCATCATATGTGCATATGTGCAGTTAACTCTTGAACTCGAAGCCAAACAGCAAGATCACAGCTCATCAGCTCAAATCCCCCAGCAACTAAGACTAACCAAAGCACAACCAAGCCCCCACCTGAACAGAACATGCCTCCAGCCAATCAGAACACAGCCAACTCCCCAACCAATCAGAACACAGCCAAAGCCCCAACCAATGAGAACACACCCACACCCAATCAGAACACAGCCAAGCCCCCACCCAATCAAGTCACACCCCCACTAGCAGTTAAAAGGAAGAAGCAGCTGCAAGCTCACATCACTCTGAGAAGCACAGAGCTGAAGACCAAGCCTGAAGATGATGAATGAGACTTCATCGAAACGTTGCCTAGATACTTCCAATCTTACGCGGGAGAAAACCCGAAACTAACACTGAACTAACACTCATTTGAATCGTGAAAGTTTCTGCTCATGGATTTATTTATTAATTAAATTTTTAAAGTACCCATCTTCCTATAAGGTGACTCTGGGTGGCCTACAAGTTACAAAACAGGTAGAAAAATAAACAAAAGGTTAAAACCACATAGATTAAGATTTTGAAAACCAAGAGATTGACAGGACAAGTATCAGCTTACCCGTCAGCCACCTCTAGGGATGAATGCCCCCCCTCATTATCCCTTATCTGTCTCAAGAGGTCAAACTCCTAGAGGAGTCCGCCAAAAACCGGACTATTCTAGGCATTCCATCACCATATTTCAGTTTTTGTTATGTAATGAAATGGCCGGATGGAAAAGCCACCAGAAATGCTGGAAGACAGATGCTATTAATTTTATCCTGCATCATTCTGATTTTTTTTTTCAAAAAACTTTTATCCCCAACCCTACCTCACCCACCTTGAAAAAGAAATTTATTTCTTATCCTGCCCTCTGGTGTTTTGTAAAATAAATTGACACCCGCCTACACACACACTCTTTGTGGCAAATACTGGAAGATTCCTGTCATGTCATCCCTTAGTCCTTCTTTTCTCTAGACTGGCCGTACCCAGTTCCCTCTATGTTTTAGTCTCCAGGCCTTTAACCATCAGCCACCTTCCCATCTCACATTTAATTTACTTAATAAACACAATTAAATTACTCTCTGCACACGGTGGATCCTCAGACAAATTCTTAGGTGTCACATAGCATCTGCATTTTCTGTTTTCCAGACACGCTTGTTCAGGAAGTCATTTCTGATTTCTGATGGATGTTGTACTCACCATCTGAAGAGAAGGTTTTTCTTTTTTCTTTTTTAATATGTTATTAATTTTTCAAAGTTTAAAAGCATAAAATAAAACTATAAGCATTGTTATCAACATCACGACATCTTTTACATTTCCTTACATTTTTCAATATATGATTACTTATTCCATTACCATTACATCTTACTCTTGTTACAAATCAATATATTTCATCTTACACTTTAATCATTTCTATAACATATATACATATTTACATAATTTCTCATTCTTTTCCTAATTGCCATTTTATTTTCTTTTTATTTCTAAACCACTCATCCCAGGCATCCCAGACTCTATACTATATTTAATCTTCTTTGTCTTTTAATTTCAACATTAGTCTGTCCATCTCTATACAATCTATTATTTTCTTTATAACCATGCCCTCTGATGGTATCCTTTTTTCCTTCCAAAGTTGTGCATATGAAATCCTTGTAGCTGTTAGTATATGTAATATAATGTACCTATCTTTTTTACTGCATTTTTGTGTTATTATACCTAATTAAAAAATTCTGGATTAAATTCAATTTTCTGATTTATAATTTCCTCTCGCCATTATCTGATTGTATTCCAGTATTTCTTCACTTCTGGGCTTGTCCACCAGATATGAAAATAAGTGCCTTTTTCGTTCCCACACTTCCAACAATTTGGGTTTAAATTAAACATTTTTGCCAATCTAGCGGAGAGTAAGTGCCACCTGTAGAACATTTTATACGGGGTTTCCCTGTATGCTGTGGATATGGTTAACTTGTAATTTAGTCCCCACATTTTTCCCAGTTTTCCAAATCTATATTGTGGCCAACATTTTTCGTCCATACCACCATCATTTCTTTGACCACCTCCTGAAGAGAAGGTTTTTCTGAGACCCAAAGGACATTTGTACAAGGAGAACATTCCCCCTGTGGGTCACTGCGGATGACATCGCTTATGCTTTATCACAAGTGCTCACGCAACAAACAGCCTGAATTTCATGCTACTTATAGCAGCAGGTGGAGATCTGTTCTTTTCTTCAGATACGCAAAATTAAGAAAAATCAGGATTGATTCTGGCATGAGTGTAGGGGTGAATAAAATCCATTTCATCCATTTCATCCATTTTATCATTCTGCATAAAAATGTGTGTCTCTTTTTTCTTGCCCTGCATGAAAATATACATGAGGATATTAAGTAGCAATCCAGGAGCTGACTGGTTAAGAGTTCAGGATTTCAAAAAGAGGCTGTACTAGTGTTATGGGAAAAAACAAATTTTGATATTGAATATTGAACAGATTCATGGTTTAGCTCTTCTGGTTCAGAGTTTTTTCCTGCCTTCTCAGGATTTCTGGTGAATATCTTAAATGTCAGATGGAAGGAGAGAAACCTGCTTCTTTTTCTGTTGTCAATAGCATTCTACAATAATTTTCTATGATAATTTCATACATTGAATATTGCTATAGATTAAAACAAATAGGCTACCTCAAAGAACCAGGGACCATCAAGGAGGAGGAAGAATCTAAAAAATAAAAGGAATCTTATCTGGTCCTAAAATTTGGGGAAATAGAAAATTGTCACCACCATCTTGCAGAGTACAAGATTATCACCAGCTCTTAGTTCTAGTGTTGTCTGCTTGTTGCTAAATTTATTACATGGTTCCAATCTCTAGAAGCCATTTAATGATCTAACTTACCACACATTGTCTGAACTTCCAGATATCCTGGTGGTCACAGATGATCCTCACCAATATATAGGACACAGAATAATAGACTTGGAAAGGATTGGGGGGATTTTCTAATCCAGCCCCTTGCTCATGCAGGAGATCCTATACAATTTCCTATACAAGTGGCTGTCCAGTCTCTTCTTGAAAGCCTCCAGTGATGAAGCACCCACAACTTCTGGAGGCAGGTTGTTCCACTGGTTAATTGTTCTCACTGTCAGGAAATTTGTCCTTGGTTCTAGGTTGCTAGTTTCCATTCATTGTTTCTTGTCCTGCCCTTTACTGCTTTGGAAAATACTATGGAAAAGTAGCCACCGTGAGTTAACTACAAGTAATATACAATTACAAGAAGTAGGCAACAGATGATTATCCAGTATAAACAGCTGTATTGTGGCTTGTCTAAATAAATGATTGGGTCTAAACTAACAAACTAAACTAAGCCAAATAAAACCCGTGTTACATTGGACGTACAAAATAAAAGCAGCTTAAACTAAAGTAGAGTAAAGTAAATCAAGCTAAATTAAGCTAAACTAAGCTAAGCTAAACATAACTGAAGTCAATATTAAACTTTATGGCAGTTTACTGAAAAGATCACAGTTTGTGTGTGAGACGCACCAGCTAACCAATTTCCAAATGAATATTTTCTGTCCAAAAATCTGTTAATTTTTGTTTTTAGTTACATTGAAATAATAATGTTTTATATTGAGTCTTCAGGCTCAAATTCTCTCTCCTCCTGTTACCTCTCTCTTTTTTTCAAGTATTCCGTGTGTGTGTGTGTGTGTGTTTGGTTTTGTGTGCATGTATGTATTTAATATTCTGTCCAAAAGAAAAGAAGATTTTTTTTGACTCTACCATAAAAGAACTTAAAGTTTTGAGACATTAGGAAGCATTTGTGTTTGCATTATATCAACTTGGGATACACACTCAGGCAAAAGTCAGCTGTGGCATGTCAGGAAAACATCAAGTGCCATATAAATACAGTTCTGTTAATGTGGCTGTGACAGAAGCATATGCCATTCTATTAATTCCCAAACAAATTTGGGAAAGTCTTGCCAGTTTTTTGAAGGTGGTGGGGTGGGGGGAAACAAATACCATCAGATTTGCAAAAACAGAATTTGAATGAATTTCAAAGCAAACATCACAAATAAACACATATGGTTTCCTTTTGTTTCTAGCTCTGTGGTGCTATGGTTTCCAATCAAAGTGATAATTGGGCTGTGAAGGAGTAACCAAGCTGGAATATTTATTCATTAAACTAATTCCAGTTGATTGAAAAGTGTGAGAATGAGGGTTGAAGGAATTTGGAAACAGGAGATTCCATTAAAGCAAATAAACGGCATCCTGTCATTTATATGCATAACGATTTGGCTCCTAATGTTTTGGTTGTACTGGAATGCTACATTATCCGTGAATGTAACTGCATTTCATTGCCTGCTGGAATATCAAGCAAAAAGGCTGGTAACCAGGGGATACAGAAAATAAACCACAATATACCAATTTATAATCCTCACGAACGCAGATTTAAAACCTTAGAATGGTCCAAGACAGTTGGGAAACTTTGATGGGAATCTCATCTCTCTAGGCTAGACAAGGAAGATTGAAATACATCTGAAAGAAGCCATTGGCAAATCACCTCCATACTGCTGCCAAGCAAGAGCAGGGAGATAGGATCAAAGCAACTGGAGCCAACTTGAACGGTGGCATCTGTTTAGGCTCAAACCGATTGCTTGCTTCGCATGGAGCAGGTTTCTAAAGGTTAAAAAAGGAAGATCCTGTTGGGGATGGACAGGAATTCCTTCACTCATGTTCTTCTCTTTTTTCCCCTAGCTTTCTTTTACTTCCACACTATACCTCCCCAAAGTTGATTTGATCAGAATAATGGAGAAATTCTATGTTTTTTGTTCTTCCTTTGAACAGGATTGCCTGCAGTGGTGGGATTTCAATAATTTAGCCATCGATTCTCTGGTCTAATGATTTCTTCCAACAATCAATTCACCAAACTGCCCAGAAAGTTAACCACTTGTTCTCCTAAACCAGTGCAAACTGCTGAATCCCACCATTGATTGCCTGACTGTCACTTGATCATTTTAGCAAAATAATAGGAAGCTAGAACCCTCTGTGAGTGAAAGTCTTTTATTGAAACAAGAGGGGAAAAGGACTCCGAAGAAACTTAAAGGCCTTATTTCCATCCTTTCTCTTATGGCTCCTCCTGGCTCTTCACAAATGAAGCAAATGACAAGGTGATGGGTAGGCAACAAACCCAGTATAATCATCTGTATTGTTGCCTGCCTAAATAAAGCATTAGAACTAAAATAAACTCCACTGACTGCAACACTAAACTGTATGGCAGCCTCTGGAACAGCCATAACTATATATACTTGACACACCAGCTAACAAATTTCCAAATGAATATTTTTGAAAGAAACAGATATTTGTTGTTTCTGGTAAATATCAATGATGGTTTGAGCTGCAGATTGGTTACCCTCAATCTCTCCCCCCCTCTCTTTCTCTTTTTCTCTTTCTCCTCCTCCTCCTGGCTGACTTTGGGGTAATCCTTCTCCCTCAGCCCAACACACCTTGCAGGATTATTGTTGGGAGAAAATAGGGAGAGGAAGAAGTGGTAGGTCTGTGCTGCTTCAAGTTATTTATAAAGATAATATATGTGGATTTAAAAAAAAAATATTACAAGCCATGTGACATGAGGAAGACATGTTTTCTCATGTTTTGTTATTTCCCATTTGTTGCTATGTAATCAGTGCATGCCAATTGCATACATTCTTCATACTTTGAAAAGTAAATAGCTATATTAATATTCTAATGTAATCTGTCTGTTTTTTTCAACTTCATAAATCAGCATTGAACACAGAAATGTGAGGAAGATGTTATGCCTGGCACTGGAGGCATAACAGAAATGTGAGGAAGATGTTATGCCTGGTCTTCCATTGAGAGTGACTCATAAACAAGGGATTTGTTCCAAAACAACATTTGTGTTCTGAGAGAAAAATGAAATGCTATTTCTTCTATTATATGATCATCTAATGTTATATGTTATTTCTTCTATTATATGTTATTTCTTCCATGATCACAGAATTATTGTAATAATTCAAAAATGGTTGGGGAATTTACTTTCTCTCAGTTACGTAGGTGTATGGAGCAGTGCTATGATTGCAAACATTTGGAAAAAATTGAGGCATATATATCTAGCAAACAAGAGAAACATAATATATTAAGGCTAATGGTGTGAATAAGAATATTGTATTATTTTGGCAATGAATCATCTAATGAATAATGAACCAAAAGCTACAATAAGAACTGATTTTGAAGAAACAGAATGAGAAAGAAAGTGAGGTAAAAATGCATATTGTCCATGGGCCCATTTAACATATAAATTATAAGCATGTCAACTTTGGAAGAACGGCAGCTTGGATCAAACTTAGAAAATGAATTAGTGGAATAGGGAAGTGAAGACTTCTGTAGCTGAAAGAAAAGTGAGAAGAGGCCATTGTGAAAATAAAAATAGAAAGTGCAAAAATTAGTGCATGTAGTGAAATTACAGCTGGTGGTGAAGGTGGTGGATAATTTAAGAATCAGAGTGGAGATAAAGAAGAGATTAAGTAGAGATTAATCCTGCAGACAAAGGGGATGACAAATGAAGCCGCAATGGTGAGGAAAGGACATTTTGGTGACAACAAAATGTGCAATAATTAGAGCAGAGGGCTTTCTTCCCCCCCCCCCCCCCCCCCAGCAAAGTAGAGCTGAAGACTGGGAAAGGGGGAAAGAAACAAGAGAAACACTTTCCAAACAAGGATTTGTAGCCGTTTTCCAATAGCAGCAGGGCCTGTCAAAAGAGCCCATCAGTCAGTCAAGGACCAGATAAAGATGATTGCTTCCTTGAGACAAAGATCAGCAAGCAAAACCTCAGGTCAATGATGCATTAGGAAAACCAATGAAGCTTGGCAAGATTGACAGAAGTAGAAGAAGGGGGAGGCAATAAAGGAGGCTGAGGAAGGGGGATCAGAGAGATTATGGGGGTCTCCCTCAAAGAGCTACAAATTACTGCTGGGTGCAGGTTGGAAGGGTGAATCTATCCCTATGTGGGCAGCTGGAGTTGAGTCCAACTCAGTAAGTTACATGACTATGGAGATTCTCAGTCATCCATGTCAAGGTTGACCCAAAGGTGCTTTTTCAATTGGACTTTGTTTTTTTCTCTTGAAGATGTTTTGCTTCTCATCCAAGAAGCTTCTTCAGTTCTGACTGGAGGGTGGAGAACATCATAAATCCTTTCATTTTTCAGACAATCTTTTTTCCCCTGAGCTTGCAGGCTTGTTGGCATGACTTCTCATTGCCAACTCCTCATGTCAGCCTTAAATAAC
This sequence comes from Hydrophis major, assembly GCA_033807585.1. NCBI lineage: Eukaryota > Metazoa > Chordata > Lepidosauria > Squamata > Elapidae > Hydrophis > Hydrophis major. Next base: position 63,252,318 of record CM066333.1, on the reverse strand, counting down.
TCAACTCACCACCAACCATACCTCCTATTTTCCTCTGGATAACAGGGCTTCAATCTCTGCAAAGACAGGAGTTCCAAACCTTATTTGAGGTAAAGCTGAGGAATTACTCAATGTCTTTTAAACCCTCCAAAGCACCCATTCTGATGTGATCTACGGGTTGATTAGGGGAATGGTTTGATCGACTCTCCTTTGAATCAAATCTCTCATTTAGTCTTTCGCAGAGCCCTCAGCTCATCAGCTGTCTCGAAGTTTTTGGAATGGGTTTCCATAGGGATCCATCAGGCCTTTCCACTTCTACTGGTCAGGTTACAGTGGACTTTATATATATATATATATATATATATATATTTGGACTTTTTAAAACTCCATTGATTTGTTTCTCTGTTTTTATTTTTTAATATTGATTCAGCAGGGTTTTTTTCCTTGCTGGGATTTGTGGACTGTATCAAACCAGCCTCTTTTATCTTTGATGGTATCTGATAGCACTACAGTTTTATTGTTCTAACTTGCTGTTGGAACGTTTGTTCCCTTCAAGCAATCTGGAAATCTTTCAAATAAACAGAGCCAATAAACAAAACCCAATACATGGGCTGGGAGGGGGAGGGTGAATACAGCATGGTGGCCCTAAATCCTTGCTCTGCCTGTTGCCTTTCCAGGTCTGCTCCTTCATTTGTTTTCTTCCCAGCCTTCTTGGGAGGCCTGGAGAAGCGTCATCAAAGCAAATCAAAGCACCTCCTGGTGATCTTTTCCTACTCAAAAACAATGTGCTTGGGGTTACTAAAGGCTGATGTGTATGTGTGTAAGTGTGTTACGGCACACATAAAATACACACGTGCACATGTCTACAGATAGGCATCTGTGTACGCCTATTTGTGGACATTTTTCTTGGTGGTCATCCTGTTAGTTTCTCTTACACACATGGCCAAGCTCAATAAACTCTGGTCCTTGCCTACAGCTTTTCTCAAGCAGCAAACTGAGGGAGGCATATGGATAAACAAACATTTCTGCTTTTCTTGTATACAGAGACAAGGCTCCGTTTGAAGGGGGGAGAAGAGCAGCATTTCATTTCTTAGGGGGGAAAGAGGGAGAGAGAGAGAGGGAGGGAGGGTGTATACATATACATATACATATACATATACATATACCTATACCTATACCTATACATATACCTATACATATACATATACATATACATATACATATACATATACATATACATATACATACACATACACATACACATATACATATACATATACATATACATATACATATACATATACATATACATATACCTATACCTATACCTATACCTATACCTATACCTATACATATACATATACATATACATATACATATACATACACATATACATACACATATACATATACATATACATATACATATACATATACATATACATATACATATACATACACATACACATATACATATACATACACATATACATATACATATACATATACATATACATATACATATACATATACATACACATACACATACACATACACATACACATACACATACACATATACATATACATATACATATACATATACATATACATATACATATACATACACATATACCTATACATACATACATATACCTATACCTATACCTATACATACACATATACATATACATATACATATACATATACATATACATATACATATACATATACCTATACCTATACCTATACCTATACCTATACCTATACATATACATATACATATACATATACCTATACATATACCTATACCTATACATATACATATACATATACATATACATATACATATACATATACATATACATACATACCTATACCTATACCTATACCTATACCTATACCTATACCTATACCTATACCTATACCTATACCTATACCTATACCTATACCTATACCTATACATATACATATACATATACATATACATATACATACATACCTATACCTATACCTATACCTATACCTATACCTATACCTATACCTATACCTATACCTATACCTATACATACATACATATACCTATACCTATACATACACATACACATACACACACACACACACACACACATGTATGCAATATTTATAATAATTAGGGGGAGAGGGAGTGTGTGTGTGTGTGTGTATACCTATACCTATACATATACATACCATCTATATATGTTTTCTTAAGTTTTCGTGGGTACTTACATGTATGGTATTCAGCTTTGTTTGGGTATTTTCCCATGTCATTATAGTTGTGCTTTTAAAGTTGCAGCAATGTTTCAGCAGAATCTCATCTGCCATCATCTGGTTTCTGTATTTTGTTCGTCTGTGAGTCAGACTCACAGAACACAGTACAGAAGCCTGATGATGGCAGATGAGATTCTGCCGAAACGTTGCTACAACTTTATATATGGATCTTTGGTTATTCGGGTTTTCTCCCACGTAAGATTGGAAGTCTCTAGGCAACGTTTCGATGAAGTCTCATTCATCATCTTCAGGCTTGGTCTTCAGCTCTGTGCTTCTAAGTGTGATGTGAGCTTGCAGCTGCTTCTTCCTTTTAACTGCTAGTGGGGGTGTGACTTGATTGGGTGGGGCTTGACTGTGTTCTGATTGGTTGGTGGGGGTTGGCTGTGTTCTGATTGGCTGGAGGTGTGTTCTGTTCAGGTGGGGGCTTGGTTGTGCTCAGGTTAGTCTTAGTTGCTGAGGGATTTGGGCTGGTGAGCTGTGATCTTGCTGTTTGGCTTCGAGTTCATGGTCGTGCTGCATCTTCATGGTGGGGGTCAGTTCGCTTCATGTATGGCTCAGAGGGGTTTGAAGTGGGTAGTGATGCAGCTGCAGTGTGGCTTCTGGTCCGTGGTCGTGTCTCATCTTCTGTGTGGGTGTGAGTCTGCTTTCTACATGGAAGTGTGGTGGTGGCATCTTGTGTGGCTATCAGGGGTGTGGGTCTGGTGTCATTCTTCATGTTAGGTACTCGTCTGTTCATGAGGGCGGGTTTCCAAATGGCTGGTAAGCGGGAGGTATCATCTCGTTTATTCATGCTGTGTGGGCATTTTTCTATCTCTATGGCTTCTCTGATTATTCTGCTGCTGAAGTGTTCGGTTTTGGCGATAGTTCTGGTATTTTTAAAGTCAAGCTCATGTCCTGTGGCTTTGAGGTGTTGGACCAGGGAAGAGGTCGGTTCTTCCTTTTTGATTGAGTTCTTATGTTCTTCAATGCGTGCACTTATTCTTCTGTTAGTTTGTCCAATATATGTGGTGTGGCAGGCAGTGCAAGGGATTTCATATACCCCATATAATTTCGTAAGACTAACCTGAGCACAACCAAGCCCCCACCTGAACAGAACACGCCTCCAGCCAATCAGAACACAGCCAAACCCCCAACCAATCAGAACACACCCCCACCCAATCAGAACACAGCCAAGCCCTCACCCAATCAAGTCAAACCCCCACTAGCAGTTAAAAGGAAGAAGCAGCTGCAAGCTCACATCACTCTGAGAAGCACAGAGCTGAAGACCAAGCCTGAAGATGATGAATGAGACTTCATCGAAACGTTGAGAGAAAACCCGAATAACCAAAGATCCACATACAAATACCCGCAAGAACCTCAGAAAACAAACTTTATATATATTTATATATATATAAACTTAAGAAAACATATATATATATATATATATATATATATATATATATATATATATATATATATATATATATATATGTATATATGTATATATGTATATATGTATATATGTATATGTATATGTATATATATATATATATATATATATATATATATATATATATATATTTATATTTGTTGGTCAGCAAAATTTGAATTGCCTTTGGATCAACCGAAAGGCAAGATTGGACAATATAATTCCGTGTGGTCTAAGATTAATGCTTTAAGTTGAATCCTAAAGATTTGTGTAGTTGCCATTTTAATATAGCTTCTTTCCCTTAATCGCTTAAAATGAAGCTGTGTCCTTGTTATTTATATTGATTCAAAGATTCAATACTTTTGAAGAAGAAGAATTTGGAAGAAGGTGAAGGCAATACAAGGTGAAGGTTTCTTTTAAAAGTGTGGGTGTGCTTTTTGTTTTGAGAAGCAGCTTCAAAGCGATGCTGGCTTGAAGCACTGTTGAAGTCACACACCCTAAGGCGCAACCTAATTCACTCTTTATTTACCAGGCAATGGCTAAACCAGGTTGAGTCTAGTTGACTCAGATGGAGGACCGGCAGGTAATCTCAGGCCTGTGATGAAACTCAGAAATGGAAACAAATTCCCAGAAAAATGCAAATCATGTGTATGTTGTTTCAAAAGCCAAGTGTCAGGTCCAGCATGGTCGAAGTTAGCAATGTGGCTATGAGCTGAATATAAAATGTATATTTTGGACCCAATTAAGTGGCTCCAGTTTGCAAGTAGACCTCAGAATGGTGCTAGGTGGAGCTGTGTGGTTTTTGTCATATGACAGCTGCAAAGCTAGTAGCCACTCCTTGAAGTCTTCCCAAGCGAGCGTCTTTGGCGAGTCCTCATGATGACATGCTGGATAAGAAGAATGGCTCCCAATGCCTTTTGCAGAAGGTCACAACTGGGCTTTGAAGGAAGAATGAATATGAAAGAGCTTGTATTTGGGGTTGTTTATTTTGCAGATTCCTGAAACAGTTGTTTTTTTTCCTAAGATAAAAGCAATCATGGAAAAGAAGGAGTACATTTGCATGGTACAATTGCTCTGACATGGTCCAGTTCCTGAGTTATGGCTTCGTGTTTCTTAATCTTGGCTCCAGAATAAAGTGCTCAGAAGATGAACTTCCCTGCATGAACAGAGATGGGTCTCCGGAGCTCTTGCTGCAGCTTCTCTTTTTATGTCCACACGATTTACTGGACTTACAGATGGAAATAATTTACTACCATGGTGATTTTTTATAGCCTGTTTCCTTTCAGTTACTCTGTGCTTACTATAAGGAAAATACCAACAAGGTGCCTGATTGTCTTCTTCATGGGAGGAAAAAAAATCACATTTGTTTAAAACAAAAGGAGTTTGTCTAACAGAAAGATCCTACTTTCAATTTTCTTGCTGCTTCACCATCTCAGTCTGGATCCCAAAAAAGCATCTGCTGAAAAAGCCAATCGCTTCCAATTTTGCGAGAAAGAGGCATGCAACTTATAATGAGAAATAGGGACCACTCTAAAACCAGTCTCAATCCAATCTGGATTTTTTTTCTCTCTCTCAGTGGGAAAAATAAGAGGCATCCAATTAGGTTTTTTCAATGCCATATCCGGGAAGACAGCGAAATCAGTTCCTTTACATGTTGTGCTGTCCAGAGAAGCCCATGAGTTATTTCAAAATTCATAATAATGGAAAACATATCCAGGTAGAGTTTATTTGCAGATGATGCAGGAATGTTTTTAATTTGCTTTTGTTACATGCAGACTCAGCAAAACATACGACTCCAGACTTTCCCAGGAAGCAGTTTCCATAATGGAGAAGGCACCACGGAAACTACATGTCTGGAATAGCCTGGAATAATGTAATAGTCTGGAATAATGTAAGAGTTAGATTGTACAATCAAAGCACCATAATCCTGGACTTCAGCATACATTGGGTTTCAAAAGATTAATTCTTGTGAAAGTTGAAGTTCAATGGAGAAAATTGTAAAGAAAATTTCTTTTTCATACCAGGGTACTTAACTGACATGATATGATATGCCAGTGCTTCAAACTGCAGTGCTCTTTATGTCAGACAAACTTTCTTCTCACCAAGACAGGGGATGCTCTTGTTGCTAAGATTTATTGCTTTTCTATCCTCAACTGAAATTTCCTCTCCTTCGAGTCAAATATAACAATAAACTCTCCACATTCTGTCTTCCTTCTTCCCTTCCCTTTCCTGCCTCTTCTTCCAGATGCACACTTTAAATCAACCATAATCCTTCTTCCAAAATGGGGAAAAATACATGGTATAAATAAAAGGGTTGCCCATCATAAATCATCCTTGGCTTTTTTGGGGGGAGGAATTTATTGATTTTTCTATCACCAGTTGAGATAAGGCTCGCATTCTTCTCCCTCATCCTCCTGTTCATTTTGGAAGAACCATTCAAGATCCATGCTGATAAGAAAAAGGATTCTGTATTTCACCAAGGCCTTAAAAAAATAATCCATCGTGGGGTAGAATTAGCTCCAAGGGTGTTCACATTCCTTCCCCGTTAATGTTTTGGTAGTGGTGGGTCACCAAAGGGGAGTTCATCAAATACTATTGAATAATCGGTGATCTTGAAAGACCACGTACTCCCTTATTCCTCCTTTTGACAGACATTCTTCACACTTGGCACACCCAAGTGTGTTTTTTGTGTGTGGGAACTGGAGAGGCTCTTCCGTTCTGACATATCTGGTTTCGGGTCCGTTTGTTTATCACTGTTTTAAAGCCATGGACTTTGGCAGACTTTAAAAGCAGGGAGCAAAAAGGAGGTGGCCATGGAAAATCCAAAACCCTTTGGGCAGAAACAGACTTGACTCAAAGCTCCAGAGGAATTCTGAACTATGGAAAAGGCTAAACCAAACACCACTGATCCAAACGGAATGCACTGACCAGAAAATTACAATGAAATGGGATAAATACTTTGGTTTCCCTTGGTTTATATTTTAACATATAAGGACGCAAAATGTTCCTACAATTATGTGTGAGGTTATATCCCTGGGAGGTGCCCATACTTCCAACTGAAGCTGGGCCTATAAAATGCAACCAATTGGTTTCCATATCCCTTGCTTGTTTGTAGTTGCTTTTTATTTACACCATATGGGCAAGAATCGATTGGGGGTGCAGGTGTCTGCATACTTATTTACTTGGGCCCAATACAGGCATAGTCAGGAAATAGTATGTCAAAAGGCGTTATGCGTTAGATATCATATTTCATTGGATACAAGGTTTCTTGTTCCAGGTAGCAATAGCAATAGCATTTCAATCAATCAGAATAGAACTGAAAGGGACCTTGGAGGTCTTCTAGTCCAGCCCTCCTTGCTCATGCAAAAGACCCTAGAGCAGGGGTGTCCAACCTTGGCAACTTTAAGACTTGTGGACTTCAACTCCCAGCTTTTCTGGCTGAGGAATTCTGGGAGTTGAAGTCCACAAGTCTTAAAGTTGCCAAGGTTGGACACCCCTGCCCTAGAGCATTTCAGACAAATGGCTGTCCAGTCTCTTCTTAAAAAACCTCCAGGGATGAAGCACCCACAACTTCTGGAGGCAATTTCAGTTCCACTGGTTAATTGTCCTTGCTCTTAGGAAGTTTCTCCTTAATTCCAGATTGCTTCTCTCTCCTTGACTGGTTTCCACCCATTGCTTCTTGTCCTGCACACAGGTGTTTTGGAAAATAAGTTGACCCCCCTCCCCTCAAATCCTGAAAGACTGCTATCATGTCACTATTCCTTCTTTTCTCTAGACTAGCCAAACCCAAATCCTGCAACCGTTCTTCATGTGTTTGTTAGACATATATTTATATATTGAAAATGATATGATATATGATATGATATAATAATCTATAATAAAATACAATGTAATGTAATATAATTAAAATGATATACCACTCGATATTGCTTTTGCATCCTTCTCTAAGCGGTTTGCAGAGTCAGCCTCTGACCCCCAGCAAGCTCTTCTCCGGCCATCGCTGAGGGTGGACATCTGTGCCCGTTGCTGTTGTGTATGTACCATAGTTAATAAAGTATGAGCTTGAGGTAAAGTGCAGGGTTCTGGCCCTGCACTTCTGATTGGCTGTTAGGCGGCCAGATCGGATTGGTTAGTTCTGAGGAATCTGATTGGCCCTTAACAGAGGATTCTTATTGGTTAAAAGAGCTAGCGTTCATAGCTCGTTATTGGACAGTTCTTACAAGGGTTGCCTATATAAGGCAGAGTCACTGTTGTTGTTTTGGGAAGTCACTATGCAAATAAAGAGCTGAAAGTTCACTATTCAGAGACTGTCTCCATTTACTTCGACCCATGCTCAAGTACTTAACACTGGTGACGAAGGTGGGATTTGGAGACGTCTGAACCGAAGAAGCCAGGAAGCAATACTGAGCACGTGATAGACGACGCCAACAACGGAACCATGTCCGGCGGCATCGTACCACCCGCTCCGTTCGATCCAAACCAAGAGGATTGGGAATCCTACATGGATCGCTTCCAAATGTTTCTCGAGACGAATAACTTGAAGGACGCCACACCAACAAAGAAAAGGGCGCTGTTCCTGATGCATTGCGGCCCAGCTGTATTTAAGATGGCTAAAGCACTCGCCAAACCTCGAGAAGTGAAAGCCATGAGCTGGGACGACCTCGAACCCATCCTGAGAGACCATTACGCGCCAACCGTGCCTACACTCGTGAGATGCCACGAGTTTTATCAGAGAAACCAATGAAAAGGGGAGAGCGTGGCCGATTTCGTGGCGGACCTCCGAAATTTAGGGTGTCTCTGTGGGTTCACCGATTTAGAAGAGGCACTAAGAGATCGAGTAATTCTGGGATTAGATGCGCTAGGCGTGCAAAGCAAGCTGATGGTGAAAGGCGACATCAGCCTTGCTGATGCCATCGCCGAAGCCACGGCTGCGGAGGCAACCAAAAAGTTGGCTGCACAATTACAGTGAAGCCGCACTCTGGTAACACCACCGACCAGCGAAATCTCACCTAGCACAGAAGGGCAGCTTCTAACAACGCACCACGAGGATCTCTCTTCGTCGTCAGACAGCGACGAAGAAGGGGTCCATCAACTGCGGTCCGACTGGGACCCTCGCCCAAAGCCCCTACGCCCTTGCGCTGGCTGTGGAGCCAACCATGCCAGGGCCGAATGCAAATTCTGCGACGCACTCTGCCATGAGTGCAGGAAACGAGGCCACATCGGCCGGGTCTGCCGCAGCTTACCAGGACTCAGCCAGGCCTCAAAAGGGGCTAACTATCGCCAACCGACAGGAAACCGTCCTGTAAGGCGAGAGCCAGTAAACCACTCCTACAGAAATCGAGCTTTGAAAAGAGAAGAGGCTCACCATACTATCACTATCGGTCATGCCTCAGCTTTAGACACTAAGAAAATCCAAGTCACGGTAGCCATCGAGAACCAGCCTTGCCACATGGAGGTCGACTTGGGATCGTCCCTCTCGATGGTGTCCTGGAAGACACTCAAGCAACTCATCCCCACAATTCAATGCCAAGACCTCCAATTTCAACGCCTCATCCTCAAGGACTACCAAGGAAATCGAATCCCCGTTGTCGGGTCCTGCCAAGTCCGAGTCTCCTTCAAGAAGCATACAGCGTACTTACCTCTAATGATCATCAATAGAGATAGGCCTAGTCTATTAGGCCTCCAATGGTTCGCGCCACTCGACATTGAAGTGGCCGTCGTGAATCGAGTCGGTGGTTGTGAGTGGGAGGAAGACCTTATCTCTGAGTTCAGTGACGTTTTCGCGGACAGCTTAGGCGGGTATAAGGGGACCCCAATCTCATTTAGTTTAGATCAAAAAATAGCCCCCATTCACTTGAAACCCCGTTGAGTTCCGTTCGCTCTTAAAGCAAAGATCGACGAACAACTCGACAAGCTAATTACTCAAGGGGTGTTGAAGCCCATCGATCACTCTCCATAGGAAACCCCTATTGTAACACCCATTAAGCCAGACGGGTCAATCCGAATTTGTGGGGACTACCGGGCCACTTTAAACCACGCCCTACAGCAAAATGCGTATCCAGTTCCGGTGGTGCAGCACCTCCTCCATTCCTTGGGGGGCGGGAAGGTTTTCACTAAATTGGATTTAGCTCAAGCTTATCAACAATTACCAGTGGATGAAAAAACGGCCCAAGCCCAAACAATTGTAACGCACAGAGGTGCCTTTAAATGTACCTGATTGCAATTCGGAGTTAGTGTAGCCCTGGGGATCTTCCAGAGCCTCATGGAAAGCTTATTACAGGGAATCAAGGGTGTGGTTCCTTATTTTGATGATGTATTAATTGCAGCCCCTACCAAAAAAATCTTACAGGATCGTTTGAAATACATTCTAAAACAATTCCAAGAGGCCGGACTTAAGGTGAAAAAATATAAATGTCAATTGTATACTGACAATGTTGAGTTTTTAGGGTACCAGATTGATAGCCAGGGCATTCATCCAACCGAGAGTAAATTAAAAGTGATCAAAAACGCTCCCAGGCCACGCAACAAGGCCGATCTCCAGGCGTTCTTAGGCCTCATTAATTTCTATAATGTATTTTTACCGCACAAGGCAACTGTCGCTGAACCGTTACACCGATTATTAGATAAGAAAGCATTGTGGGTATGGGGTTACCGGGAAGAGCAAGCGTTCCGGAATGTTAAAAAACTGCTCACATCTGACTCTGTACTTATGCAGTATAACGAGACTTTGCCGTTAGTTATAACCTGCGATGCATTGCCCTTCGGGGTGGACGCTATTTTGAGCCATGTACTGCCTAATGGGAACGAAGCCCCTGTTGCATACTTTTCGAAGACTCTTTCACAAGCAGAGCAGAACTATGGACAAATTGATAAAGAAGCCCTCGCAATCGTTTCAGCTGTAAAGAAATTTCATGAATATGTGTATGGAAGGACATTTACCATTATAACTGACCACAAACTGTTGCTAGGGATAATAGCCGGGAACAAGCCAACCCCCTACATATTATCCCCTAGAATGACCCAATGGTCAGAATTCCTAGATGCTTATAATTATGGCCTGCAATATCGCCCGGGGAAAGCCATTCCCCACGCCAACGCATTTAGCCGAGCACCACTTCCAGAGACTCTTGATGATCCGGCACCAACGGCAACCACGTTGCAGATCAAAACACTCAACTCGCCACCTATGACCGCCCGAGACATCGTGAGAGAAACCAAACGAGACCACACCCTAGCTTGAGTCCTAGGCTGGGTAGAACGTGGATGGCCATTGGACCAAGTACCAGATGACTTCACACCATATAAATCTCGACAGACTGAACTTTTTTCCAAAAAAGGCTGTATCATCTGGGGCGATAGAGTCGTTGTCCCAGAGCGACTCTGGAAGACGCTGCTACGAATTCTGCATGAGGGCCACCCCGGCATCGTGCGGATGAAAACGCTTGCACGAAGCTACGCATGGTGGCCAGGCATGGACCGGCAAATCGAGCAGTGGGTCAAAGCGTGTACCAATTGCCAACAAGCCAGCAACGCCCCACCAAAAGCCATGCCTACCAAATGGGAGACGCCACGTGGACCCTGGTCCAGAATCCACCTGGATTTCATGGGGCCAACCAAGGGCTATACCTTCCTGCTGACAGTCAACGCATACTCCAATTGGTTAGAAATTCATTGTATGACGGCTACAACCTCCGAGGCAGTGATCAAGATTCTAAACAGACTCTTTGCAACCCACGGATTGCCAGACGTCCTGGTGTCCGATAATGGGCCACAGTTTACTGCACTAATGTTCGAGCAGTACCTCGCTGACCGCGGCATCCGCCATGCGCTCACCTCGCCTGCACACCCTGCGACCAATGGCCGAGCTGAACGCATGGTCCAATTTGTTAAAAAGACCTTGCAAAAAGTGGACTATGACAATATCCATGACAAGGTAAACCAAATTCTCTTTTTGCAACACATAACTCCACACAGCGTCACCGACAGAACTCCCGCCGAACTACTGATGGGACGAAGACTCCGCTCCCACCTTGACCAGTTGCACCCTGCCTACAAACTGGAAAAGCCAATAGGATCCAGCGGCCTCTGTCACACCTTCCAGGTAGGAGACCTCATTTACGCACAAAACTTATCGGGCGATCCGTTATGGATAGAGGCGACAGTAGTATGAGTGACCGGCCCCAAATCCTACGTAGTGAAATGCTGTGACAATAGACTGTGGAAACGGCATATCGACCAATTGCAGTCACGACTCACAACGGCCAGTCAACAACTCCCCCATGACCAAACTGAGGAGGGGGAGGTACGGAAGAAGATGAAGTTCCAGGGAACCTGCTCGAAGGGAGCGACGAACTAAGTGATACTCAGGAAATGGAGCAGGAAGGAGAATCGTTTGCACCGCAAGAAATTGCACCTGAGCAAGAAGCAGAACTACTGCCAAACAACAATCTACCTCAATAGGATTGCAATCAACCAATCCAACGAAAATCCGAAAGACTTAAAAGACAACCGTCCTATCTAAAGGACTATATAACTACACCGTAATTAAGAAGCCAGGGGGAAGGGGTGTTGTGTATGTACCATAGTTAATAAAGTATGAGCTTGAGGTAAAGTGCAGGGTTCTGGCCCTGCACTTCTGATTGGCTGTTAGGCGGCCAGATCGGATTGGTTAGTTCTGAGGAATCTGATTGGCCCTTAACAGAGGATTCTTATTGGTTAAAAGAGCTAGTGTTCATAGCTCATTATTGGACAGTTCTTACAAGGATTGCCTACATAAGGCAGAGTCACTGTTGTTGTTTCGGGAAGTCACTATGCAAATAAAGAGCTGAAAGTTCACTATTCAGAGACTGTCTCCATTTACTTCGACCCATGTTCAAGTACTTAACAGTTGCCACCTGTGGGAAACAAGTAATTTGCTGGCAAAAGATGAACCTGGCTGACAACACAAGGGTTTTATTTTAAATTGCACAAGGTTTTGTTTTATATGCCTTTAAGGGCTTAAAAAACTCCCAGAGCATGAGAGACATGTTATCTATCCTAAGCAAACAATCCAGACACATATGTGTCTTAAAGTTGGCTGGAGAAAGACAGACTAAGATGTTATGTTCAAAGGGAGGCCTGATTGACCAAGAGGAGAAAGTCTACCTATTCCCAGGGGGTGAATTCCCAGGCAGGCGAGGGCTGGAGGATGGCAGCCCTGCCAGAGTTTCCCAGGGAAGTTTCAGTTTGGTGGTGAGCACCAGCGTGTCACAGCACCTGGCTTGCGAAACCTGCCATTATTCCCAGGGAGACATGGTGAGGTCAAAAGGAGAAATGGCCCTTGTGGATCCTCGGCTTACGGAGCAAAGTGAACAAGCAAATGGATGCTCCTGGTTTAACTTTTTGCCCTTTTGGGAGCCTGGGATGGGGGGCAGGGAGTTGTTTGGAGATGGAATGAAAGGAAGGAAATGGTGCTTTGCCGATTCTCTCTTCCCCACTAGCGTTTCTACAAACAACAAGCGCATTGTTTTGCCTTTGTGACTGCCCCCAGCCTCTTCTCATATGACACCCATGTCTCAGATTCTGGGTGTTTCGTTGGGGTTTATGATGGATGAATGACGTGCTGTCTCTGAAAGTGGATAGTGAAAAATATCTTCCTGCTTGAAGGTAACAGAAGGAGAGGAGCCTTAATTCAGGAAATGGCGTCCTCTTGTTGCATTTGCTTCTCAGGTGGCATCTCATCTTTCAGGAGGAGGAGGAAAGGGGGATCTTGGCCATTGGCCTTTTCCTAATACCAGGCCTTTAAATGGTGACAATGACATTGTGACAAGTGACTGTGACTGTGGAAAGTGACTGTGGAGAGAATTATCCAAGGGGATCCAGGCCAGAATTTTCACAGTTGTGTTAAGTGAACTATTGCGGTGGTGAGGTTCGTAACACGATTGTTCAGTGACTTTCCCTGTTGAGTTTGCTCCTCATAAGGTTGCAAGAGGGGATCCCATGATCCCGAGACTACCACAACCATGATAAATGTGAGTCACAAGTCACTTTTTTCAGTGCCGTTGTAACTTTGAACTGAATTACTAAATTAACCATTGTAAGTCGAGGACTCCCTGCAAGTATATCCCATAACACCACATTTTCTTCTCTAAAATGGGCAGCTAAAGGTAACAAGTAACAAGTAATTTAGTGTGAAGGTAATCGAATCATTATGGCCTGCCTGGGCGATGTTTTCAGGTCATCTGACCCAGGAGGAAAAGAAATCCTCTTCCATGGCTGCACAGAGGAGAGCTGCCCCATCATTCTTTGCTTTTGGGAAGCAAAATTAGCCTAACAAAAGGTCTGGAAATTTTGGGTGCTTCTTAATGCTAATGTTCGAAATTCTGATATTCCATAATTATTGAATAATTCTGGTGCATCACCTTTGCAAGTGCTCGAGGCAGGCAAGTGAGAAATCCAATAATGTTCTGATGATAAACAGTTAGATTATTTAAAAGTTCCTAGGTGGAATAGCAATGCATGGAATTAAATGCACGTGCAACAATCATTATTCTTCTTTTGGGAACAATATAAGACAAACTTGAATATGTTAGAAAAATGAAAAGGGGACCTTATTCATTCGTTAATGAGTACAGAAGCTCTTTCACTCTTCTTCCACAAACCTCTTTCAATTAAATAAGAAGACAGTCACTTGCTCAGCACTACAAGTTTCTATTTATTTGATTTATTATTAAATGTTTTTGCAGCCCATCTCATTTTGAAATGACTCTAGGTGGTTTTGGAGCTACAAACTTTGAACTAGAAAAATACTAGCCTTTGGGTACATTTTCTTCTTTAGTGCAATTGTTTCATTTAATACAGGTTCTATTAACTACATGGGTTCAATCTTTAGCAAGTCATGCAAACTCTGACTGTCAGATAGGCTTGGATGTGATTTTGTGATTATGAGCCTTGCAAAGAGTCTCACATACTGATCGTGTTTCCGTAAGTTTCACTTCTACATCATTGCATTAGAATTGGCTCCATTTTTCTTCTCTAAACGTCTTATCAATGTTGGGAAAAGCTGTAGTTTTTAAGCAGTAGGAGGTCTTAATTGCAATTTTCATTTGCTTTCTTGCTATTTTAGAGAGAATTAACACATTTAATGCCAGTTGGCTCAGCCAACTTAACTTGCTCATAAATATATAGATGTCCTACAAATTAGCAACTGTATAAATTAATTAAACCTCCTCCTGCTGCTATTTACTCTCTCCGTTTTCACACTTATAATAGTCTTTCTTTTTCACTCTTCCTCCACAAATCCCTTACCCTCTGTTCATTATCACATATTCCACACTCTCTCTCCATCTCCCAATAGCAGTATATTTTTAACAATTCCAAAGTATTTAAAAAGAAAACATGGAAAAATATACTGAATAAACATATTTGTAGAACGCAAAGAGTTCAGCTCACAATATCAGCTAATGAGAGCATTTCATGTGGGTTTGAGATGCGGCAATCTCTTCTTTATTTTTTCAGCTGTGGTTGAAATTTATTGTGCCGTCTCTATATGGAATGAGTATTTTAGGACAGGAAGATCAGAGCAATATTTCAGCTGCAGTTTTCCAAACTTGATCACTTATCTAGTAAAAATATTAATTATTCACTCGAATTATTAACAACCTTTTAATTGCCCTTGTGAATAAAATTTTAGACCTCTGCCACTCTTCATTGTTTCAAATCAATTTCAACATATGAAGACCATTTCAAATCATATGACATATGATATGGTACAAATGGTATCATTAAACTGAATGAACCCAGGTTAATCTAAACATTTCAGTCTTAAATCAACTGAAATCGGATGGATTTTTGAAGCAATTTACCCATCCCGTTCTAGATGGGATTGGTAGACAGAATGGCCTTGAACAAGAACAGCCTCAGACATTATCATACATTCAGAAATGCAATTATGATATCCTACTTTTTTTAAAAAAAAATAATCCCATGCAGATAGGGAAACCAAATTAAAAAGTCTCTAGCCAATGCTTGAGTCAAGTCATTTTTCCCTTGCTTTATCTGAACAAGCCATAATGAAATTCCAATAACTGTAATTGTTGTGAATGAATAAATGCTTAATAAAGTCATCTAGAGCTTGAAGTCAAGTGCAGGGTTCTGACCCTGCACTTCTGATTGGCTGTAAATGGCGAGATCAGATTGGTCCATTCAGGAGAATCTGATTGGCCATTAGCAAGCCGTTCTCATTGGTTAAGGGAGCTAGCGCTCCCAGGTTGCCATTGGTTGAATAGTTAATTAGTTGCCTATATAAGGAAGGCTATAGCAGCCCTCCAGTTTGAGCTGTCACACCATGTAAATAAAGAGCTGAAGTTCACTGTTTTTACGGGCTCGTCTCCATTCTTCGCACCCATGCTCCACACTTAACACTGGCGACAAGGATGGGATGTGGAGACGTCAGAGCTGACTAAACAACAAAGAAGATAACCGAGCACGTGGCTGAAACGCACAACGGCGGAACTATGTCCGGCGTTGTCGTACCACCCGCTCTGTTCGACCCAGCGCAAGAAGACTGGGAGACCTACATGGATCGTTTCCAAATGTTCTTGGAAACCAATAATTTGAAGGATGCCACAACCGGGAAGAAACGGGTGGTATTCCTA
This sequence comes from Hydrophis major, assembly GCA_033807585.1. Taxonomy (NCBI): domain Eukaryota; kingdom Metazoa; phylum Chordata; class Lepidosauria; order Squamata; family Elapidae; genus Hydrophis; species Hydrophis major. The sequence continues at coordinate 63,236,006 of CM066333.1, read as the reverse complement.
ACGCATTGCGGGCCGACCGTATTCAAGATGGCCAAGGCGCAAGCAAAACCAGCTGAAGTGAAGGCTATGGACTGGGACATCCTCGAACCTCTACTAAGGGCCCACTATGCACCGACTGTACCAACGCTCGTAAGACGGCACGAGTTCTACCAAAGAAACCAGCGGAAAGGAGAGAGCGTTGCTGACTTCGTTGCAGACCTCCAAAACTTAGGAGGCCTCTGCGATTTCGCCGACCTGGAAGAGAGATCAAGTAGTTCTGGGATTAGATGCGCGAAACATGCAGAGCAAGATAATGGCAAAGGACGACATTAGCCTTGCCGATGCCATCGCTGATGCTACTGCGGCAGAAGCTACCAAGAAGTTGGTTGCCCAACTGCGCCGCAACCGCACTCCGACACACCAATCAGCCTGCGACATTTCACCTAAGTCAGAAGGACAGCTATCGACGGCCCACCACGAGGACCTCTCTTCATTGTCAGACAGCGACGAAGAAGAGGCCCATCGACTGCAGTCCGATCGGGACCATTACCCGAAGTCCCAGCAACCATGCGCTGGCTGCGGGGCCAACCATTACCGGTCTGAATGCAAATTCCGTGACACGCTCTGCCATGAGTGCGGGAAATGAGGCCATATCGGATGGGTTTGTAGAAGTGTCCTAGGACAAGCCAGACCTCGAAAGGGGCCAACTATCGCCAATCGACAGGAAACCGTCCTGTAAGGTGAGAACCAGTAAACCACTCCTACAGAAACCAACCCATGAATCGCCTAATGAAGCGAGAAGAGGCTCACCAAACTATCACTATTGGTCACGCCTCTTCCTTGGATGCCAAGAAAATCTGAATTAAAGTGGCCATCGAAAATCAGCCCTGCCAAATGGAAGTCGACTCGGGATCATCGCTCTCAATGGTTTCCTGGAAGACCCTCAAGCAACTCATCCCTACTATCCAGTGCCAAGACCTTCATTCCCAAAGACTCATACTTAAAGACTATCAGGGGAACCAGATTCCAGTTGTGGGATCCAGTCGAGTCCAGGTTTCATTCAAAAACCGCACAGCGTACTTACCCCTGACTGTGATTGACAAGGACCGGCCTAGCCTGTTAGGCCTCCAATGGTTCGCACCACTCGGCATTGAAGTGGCAGGCATTAACCGAATCGGCGACAGTGACTGGGAGGAGGACCTCATCCATGAATTCAGGGACGTCTTCACGGAAAAGCTAGGCGAGTACAAGGGGACCCCGATATCCTTTAGCCTTAATCCAAAAATAGCTCCCATCCACCTTAAGCCTTGTCGAGTTCCGTTCGCACTAAAGCCAAAAATCGACGAACAGCTTGATAAGTTAATAGCTCAGGGAGTGTTAGAGCCAACCGATCACTCTCCCTGGGAGACCCCAATCGTGACACCCATTAAGCAGGATGGTTCGATTAGAATTTGTGGGGACTACCGGGCCACCCTGAACCACGCCCTGCAGCAAAACCCATATCCGGTGCCGGTGGTGCAACACCTCCTCCACTCCCTGGGGGGCGGAAAAATTTTCGCTAAATTAGACTTAGCTCAGGCTTACCAGCAACTGCCGGTTGATGAAAAAACAGCACAGGCACAGACAATTGTAATGCACCGAGGAGCCTTTAAATGTACGCGGCTCCAATTCGGAGTGAGTGTAACCCGGGGATCTTTCAGAGCCTAATGGAAAGACTCTTACAAGGGATTAAAAGCGTTGTCCCCTACTTTGACAATGTGTTAATTGCTGCCCCTACTTCAAAAATCTTATGGGATCGTTTAAGACTGGTTCTCCAAAAATTCAAAGATGCAGGCCTTAAGGTGAAGAAAAATAAGTGTAAGCTGTGTACAGATCGTGTCGAATTTTTAGGGTACTTAATTGACAGTCAGGGTATTCACCCTACAGATAGCAAATTAAGAGCAATAAAAAATGCTCCCAGACCCCGGAATAAGGCCGACCTTTAGGCGTTTCTAAGCCTCATCAATTTTTATAACATATTCTTGCCACAAAAGGCAACTGTCGCTGAACCTTTACATCATCCACTGGACAAAAAAGCAATTTGGGTATGGGGTCATAGAGAAGAGCTGGCGTTCCGTAATGTAAAAAAACTACTGACTTCTGACGCTACACTAATGCAGTGCAATGAAACCTTACCGCTAAATATCACGTGTGATGCATCGCCTTTCGGAGTGGGCGCCATTTTGAGCCATGTATTGCCTAACGGTAGCGAAGCCCCTGTTGCCTATTTTTCAAAAACACTCTCAAAAACTGAGCGGAATTATAGCCAGATTGATAAAGAAGCCCTTGCAATTGTGTCGGCTGTCAAAAGATTTCATGAATACATGTATGGCCGGGCTTTTACTATAGTGACTGACCAAAAACCTTTGCTGTGAATAATAGCTGGGGATAAGCCAACCCCCTATATATTATCTCCCAGGATAACTCGCTGGTCAGAATTCTTGGCTGCTTATAATTATCAGCTGCAATACCGCCCCGGGAAAGCTATTCCCCATGCCAACGTGTTGAACCATGCACCACTTCCAGAGACTGCTGACGACCCTGTGCCAACAATGGCAACGTTGCAGATCGAGACACTCCGTGCATCGCCATTAACTGCCCGTGATATCGCGAGAGAAACAAAACGCGACCCCGCCTTAGCACGAGTCCTCACGTGGGTGGAACAAGGATGGCCATTGGACCAAGTATCAGACGACTTCGCATCATTCAAAAGCCGACAAACAGAGTTGTTTTCTCAAAAGGGCTGCATCATCTGGGGCGATAGAGTTGTTATTCCAGAATGACTCCAACAGGCACTACTAAGAACCTTGCACAATGGCCACCCCGGCATCGTGCGCATGAAGGCCCTCGCATGAAAGCTATGCGTGGTGGCCAGGCATCGACAAGCAAATTGAGTCGTGGGTCAAAACTTGTCGTAGATGCCAAGAAGTAAGCAACGCTCCACCAAAGGCAATCCCAACCGAATGGAAGACACCGCGGGGACCCTGGTCCTGTATCCATCTGGATTTTGCTGGGCCGACCAAAGGCCACACCTTCTTGTTAACCATAGATGCCTACTCGAACTGGCTCAAAATCCACTGAATGAGGAACACAACAACTGAAGTGGTCATCAAAAAACTAGAAAGACTGTTTGCAACCCACGGATTACCAGACGCTCTGGTATCCGACAACGGGCCCCAATTTACCGTGCTGTCCTTTGAACAGTACCTGGTGGACTACGGTATTCGACATGCGCTCACTTCGCCTGCGCATCCTGCGGCCAACGGCAGGGCCGAGCGCATGGTACAATTCGTCAAGAAAACGCTACAGAAAGTGAACTATGACAACATCGAAGAGAAGATAAACCGAATCCTCTTTTTACAGCATATCACTCCTCACAGCATCACCAACAAAACTCCCGCCGAGCTGCTAATGGGACGAAAACTCTGCTCCCACCTTGACCGGTTACACCCAGCCTACGAACCGGAGAAACCACTCGGATCCAGCGGCCGATGCCGTACCTTCCAGGTAGGCGATTTGGTGTTCGCTAAAATCTTATCGGGTGATCCGCTGTGGGTAGAAGCGACTGTGGTCTGTGTAACTGGCCCAAGATTATACCTTGTACAATGCCCTGACAATAGACTTTGGAAGCGCCATATCGATCAACTACGATCAAGGCTGCAGTCAGGCATTTCCAAACTCCCTAATGACCAAACTGAGGGGGGGGGGAGATACAGAAGAAGATGAATTTCAATTAGCAGAAAACCTTTTTGAAGGAAACGATAGTGGAACAGAAATGCGATAACAGGAATCAGGGATGGGAGTGAGTTCACCTCAGGGTGATACCGAAGATGTTGGTGACAACGAAAACGCAAACTCTGAATCAGAGGCAATCCTTTTGCCAAACAACGCCCTACCTCAACAAAAGTGCAGCCAAATACCGGGTGCACAGCGAAAATCAAAAAGACTAACAAAATAACCATCCTACCCCAAGGACTATGTGACCGCACCCCATAAACGGAACCCGGGGGGAAGGCGTGTTGTGAATGAATAAATGCTTAATAAAGTCATCGAGAGCTTGAAGTCAAGTGCAGGGTTCTGGCCCTGCACTTCTGATTGGCTGTAAATGGCGAGATCAGATTGGTCCGTTCAGGAGAATCTGATTGGCCATTAGCAAGCCATTCTCATTGGTTAACGGAAAGCTATATAAGGAAAGCTATAGCAGCCCTCCAGTTTGAGCTGTCACACCATGTAAATAAAGAGTTGAAGTTCCCTGTTTTCACCGGCTTGTCTCCATTCTTCGCACCCATGCTCCAAACTTAACAGTAATAATTGTCTATATTTGTTTTGTATTATCCTTTCCCTTCCTGCTTTTTCACTTTTGGCACACTGGACATTTTACTCTGCCTAATTATAAGAGCCCCTGAAGTTGGGAAAGACTCAGAAGGATGTCCAAATGAATGGGGTCCCTGGAATAAGCTGCAAAAATCTAACCCTGGTGATGTGTCTCTGATGGGCTTGACTAACATTGTCAAATGGTCACGTTTTCAAGCATTCCTTCAAACACGTGGATGGACCCCGGGAGAAGGTCGGCCATGCCCCCCCCCTTCAAGGTTTACCATTCTCCAAGGTTTCAGGGGAGGAATCTTTCTCAATCAACAGCTGACTTCTGTTTACCTTACTCCACACAGTTTCCTATGAGAAATAAATGCATGGGATGACATTGTGTCCACTGCCATTCCTACACAGCTAAAATTGGTTCTCACTAACCTTTTTAGCTCATCACTAATTATAGCCTCCGGTGGAAGTGCCAAATCCAGGAGATGCTCCTCCTAGCAGAATCTGGAGCAAAGTCTGTGTTGTTACTTAGAAACAGAATCCATTATGGCCTTCCCAGGGAGTCAGTCATAGAATCAATTATAACAGTTGTGAAATGTCAAGCAGAACTGCAAGAGAAAACAAAAACACCAAGTAGATTAATCATCACTCTTGAAAAATCCCTGACATTTTTTAAAAGAGAGCTGTCTCTCTCTCTCTCACACACACACACACACACACATACACACACATGCACCCCACACATTTATGGATATCAATATACATACTGTCGTGTCCGGAAAGAAGGCTCTGAGGCAGTGACTATCAGTAACAGCTCTTTTTATTGAAGACGTGAACCGAACCGCAAAAGAGAAAAAGCCTCCGGCTTTTATACTCTTTTGCCGCGGCGGCCGCGGCCAATGGCAGCGATTCAAGTCTCCCGCTCATGGTTTCAGCCAATCGCGGGAGACTTCAATCGGGCCAATCGGCGCGGCTCGCCTGGCCAATTAGAAATCCCTGCGCCTTAGCCAATCAAGGCGCAGGGATTTCGAGCAGTCCATTTTTAGTACACAACACCCCTCCCCTCTTGGTAGGGTCTTTCACGTGGTGTAATCACGCAGGTAGGCGGGGCTACGTCGGGTCCTAGTTGACCTGCGCAGCTCATTCTTCTGTTGTAGCTCGGCCGGAGCGGTCATCTTTTTGGCTGCTTCTGGCTCTGTGGGTACCGGCTGGATGGTCGGGCCGGTGCTCTCGCCGTGGCTCCCGCCTGGGCCTACCGGGTCGGTTGAGTCACGGATTTTGCCGCTCCCGCTTGGCTTTTCCGAGTCGGTAGAGTTGGCTGGACGGCTCCTCTCCTGATGGGATTCGCGGAGGCAGCGATCTGGTGAGTCTTTACTTTTTTTCTGCGTTTCTTTTGTCGGGTCTTCCCTCCCCCCTTGGTTCGTGTCTTGGGGGTTGAGGTTAGGTATTGCCCGTGACCGGAGTTGGTCGATGTGTCGCTTCCAGGCTCGCCCATCGACGGTTTGGAGCCGGTACGACCGTGGGCCTGTGGTTTGTGTTATGACGGCTGGGATCCATAGGGGTTCCCCTGTCATATTTTTAGCGTAAACCCAGTCGCCTGGTTGAAAAGTCCGGTACCTGGAGCTTGAGTCCGGGGGTCGCTCCGGGTTATATGTGGGGTGTAGACGATCGAGTGGTGACCGCAGCTTTCTGCCCATCAGGAGCTCTGCAGGGCTTTTGTTTGTTGTGGTGTTAGGTGTGATGTGTTGTATGAAAAGCAGTTTATTAATTTTTTCGTTGATCTCCCCGTGGTCCATTTTCCGGAGGGTCTTTTTTGTAAATTGGACCATCCGTTCCGCCCTACCGTTCGCCGCCGGATGCGCCGGTGCTGTCAATGCGTGGCGGATACCTTTCTCAGTCAGGAAGCGTTCAAATTCGAGTGAGGTGAATTGGGGCCCGTTGTCTGAGACAACTACGTCTGGGAGGCCATGTGTCGAGAATAGTTTACAAAGTTCTTTAATGACAGCCTCCGTGGTGGTGGATTTCATGTCAGCCACCTCTAACCAGTTCGAGTATGCATCTACTGTGATCAAAAAAGTGTGTCCATTTGTGGGGCCAGCAAAATCTAAATGGATTCTGGACCAGGGTCCCCGTGGTATTTCCCAGTCCCGGGTGGGTGCTGCGGGTGGGCTGGACCTGGTTTCTTGGCACCGGTGGCACCTTGCAACCCATGTTTCAATTTGCTTATCCATCCCTGGCCACCAAGCGTAACTCCTGGCCAGGGCTTTTGTCCTGACGATGCCAGGATGCCCCTCATGTAACATTTCCAAAACTCTGCTTTGTAATTTGCACGGAATTACCACCCGATCTCCCCACAGGATGCAACCCCTTAACAGAGACAGTTCAGTCTGGCGCTGCCGGAATTTCTTAAAAGTCTCGTCAATGTCCTTTTCCGGCCAACCTTTCTCTAACCAATGCAAGACTTTCGCCAATTGTCTGTCCCTACTGGTTTCCCTGGCAATATCGGATGCGGTTATGGGCAGGCTTTCTATGCTCAGGGTGTTAGTTGTAGGAGCGGGGTCAGGTTCCGAGTCCGGCAAGGGCGAGCGGCTCAAAGCGTCCGCGTGTGAAATTTTCTTTCCTGGCTTGTGGAACAGTTCGTAGTTGTAGGCTGCCAGGAATTCAGACCACCTAGTCATGCGTGGTGACAAGATGTTTGGTGTGGCCCGATCCCCAGCGAGGATGCCCAGCAGTGGCTTATGGTCGGTGACTATCTTGAATGGGCGGCCGTACAAGTACTCATGGAAACGCTTGACGGCGGCAACTATAGCCAAAGCTTCTTTGTCCAGCTGGCTATAGTTCCGTTCCGGTTTTGTTAGCGTTCTGGAAAAAAATGCAATAGGCGCTTCTCTCTGGTCTGGGAGGGTATGGCTGAGGACAGCGCCGACGCCGTAGGGCGATGCGTCGCAAGTGACAGCTAGGGGTAAAGTCTCACTGAACTGTATTAGAACGGCGTCGGAGGTGAGGAGGTCTTTGGTTCCCTGAAAGGCGGCCTGTTCTCGTTTCCCCCAAGTCCATGCTGCCCTCTTGTCTAGGAGTCTATGCAAAGGCTCCGCCACCGTTGCCTTCTGAGGTAGGAAGACATTATAAAAATTTAGTAAACCTAGGAATGCTTGTAGTTCTGTTTTGGACCTCGGGGTGGGGGCTTCCTTGATGGCTTTAACCTTTTTAGCTGTAGGGTGGATGCCCTGTCTGTCTAGGAGGTAACCCAGAAATTCTATTTGCTGCGTACACAGTTGGCATTTTTCGCGTTTGACCTTAAGTCCTGTCTCTTTAAATTTTGTCAAGACTTGTCTTAAACGGTTCTCTAATTCGGCTTCGTTTGGCGCCGCGATTAACACGTCATCGAAATAGGGCACCACCCCCTTGATGCCCTGTAGTAAACGTTCCATTAGACTTTGAAAAATGCCTGGTGCCACACTGACTCCGAATTGGAGTCTGTTGCACTTGAAGGCCCCCCGGTGTGTCACGATTGTTTGGGCTTCTGCCGTTTCTTCGTCCACAGGCAGTTGCTGGTATGCCTGGGCGAGGTCAAGCTTGGCAAAAAATTTTCCCCCTCCCAATGAGTGCAGTAAGTGTTGCACTATGGGCACTGGGTAGGCGCTTTGCTGTAGCGCGCTATTTAGGGTGGCCTTATAGTCCCCGCAAATCCTCACGGACCCGTCTGGCTTTACTGGGGTCACTATAGGGGTCTCCCATCTGGCGTGATCTATAGGTGTTAATACCCCTTGCTTGACGAGTTTGTTGATTTGTTCGTCAATTTTTGGTTTTAACGCAAAGGGTACCCTCCTAGATTTAAGTCGCTTGGGGGAAACCCATGGGTCTAAGTCAAAGGAAATAGGGGGCCCCTTATACTTGCCCAATCCTCCATCGAAGACCTCCTGGAACTCCTGGACTAACCGCTGTTCCCAGGCTTCCATGGAGACTTGGTTGACACCTGTCAATGCGATGTTCAGTGGGGCGAACCATTGCAGGCCAAGCAAGCTCGGGCGGTCACGATCGACTATCGTGAGTGGAAGCTGTTCGGTTCGGCCTTTGTAGGTTACGCTAAAGTTTTTGGTGCCCACCACTGGCACGCGATTACCCTGATAGTCCCTTATGATGATTTTCTGGGCGGGTACATTTTCCTTCTGCAGGGTGGGCACTAGTTTTTTTATTTCGCGCCATGCAATCATGGAAAGGTAGGACCCGGAGTCCACTTCCATCTTGCAAGGCCGACCTTCGATGTAGACTTCAACGTATATCTTTCTGGCGCCGTCGGAGATGGCATGGCCGATTGTCACCGTCTGGTGGGTTTCTTCTTTCCGCCGACCGTCGCCGCTTCTCTGGGATCTTTGCTTCTGGTCCCATCTGCCTGCTGGCTGGCGCTCTCTGGTTCTTGGCGGGCTTTCTCTCCTTCTATCCTGCTGCTCCCATTTTGGCGGGCTGCGTGTCTTCTTTTGGCGGCAAACTCGGGCGATGTGGCCCCTTCGGTCACAATGCCTGCAGACCGCGTCAAAGAAACGGCATTCGGACCTGGGGTGGTCGCCGCCGCACCCTGCGCAGTTGGTCCTCGACCTACGACTGTTTTGGCTTCGCTGGTTTCCGCGACCCGCCTGCATGCGATGTGTGTCCTCCTCATCATCTGAAATGCTGGAGGCTGACTGGTAACCGCCGTAGTGTGCGGCCGCTTCGATTCTTGCATCGGCCGACCTTGCGGGGTTGTTGTTGCTTGCGCCTTTTGCCTCGGCTCTCCGCATGGTGTCTGCTGACGTGCGGGTTGCTTCTGCGGCCGCGGCTGCGGTGATGGCATCGGCGAGGCTGATGTCGCCCTTGGCCATAAGTCGGCTCTGGAGTGTCGGATCCCAAAGTCCTAGCACGAAACGGTCTCTTATGAGACTGTTCAATCCCTCAAACTCACAGAGCCCGCCTAGGCGCCTTAATTCAGCGACAAAGTCGCTCAGTTTCTCGTCCGGTTTTTGACATCTCCGGTAGAATTCGTTCCGCCGAATTAGGATGGGGACCTCGGGAGCATAATGGCGCTTTAGTATGGGTTCGAGGACGTCCCAATCCATGGCAGTCGCGTCTGCCGGTTTGGCCAATGCCTTGGCCATCTGGAAAACCTCTGGTCCACAATGCGTCAGGAACACGGCGCGTTTTAGCGGGCCCGGGGCGTCCTTCATGCCGGCACACTCTAAATACATCCGGAATCTGTCTGAGTAGGACTCCCAGTCCTCGGCGGCGGGGTTGAAGGGGGCGGGCGGTGCTATTTTCGCCATTTCGTTGTCGCAAGTTCATCTGTGGACACGGGGTTCGGTTCAGGGGCGAGATCCCACCTTCGTCGCCAGTGTCGTGTCCGGAAAGAAGGCTCTGAGGCAGTGACTATCAGTAACAGCTCTTTTTATTGAAGACGTGAACCGAACCGCAAAAGAGAAAAAGCCTCCGGCTTTTATACTCTTTTGCCGCGGCGGCCGCGGCCAATGGCAGCGATTCAAGTCTCCCGCTCATGGTTTCAGCCAATCGCGGGAGACTTCAATCGGGCCAATCGGCGCGGCTCGCCTGGCCAATTAGAAATCCCTGCGCCTTAGCCAATCAAGGCGCAGGGATTTCGAGCAGTCCATTTTTAGTACACAACACATACATACATACATACATACATACATACACACACACACACACATACATACATATATTGCTGAATGAGAAAGCTGTTGAGTTCTGCAACATTCTTTGCAACCATTCTTGTTACCCTTGTTAAGTGAATCATTGCAGTTGTTAAGTTATTAACATGGTCATTAAGTGAATCTGGCTTTTCCATTTGACTCTGCTTGTCAGAAGGCTGCAAAAGAGGAAATCATATGGCCCCCCTTTTGGGATACAGCCACCGTCATAAGTACAAGCCAATTTCCAGGACTCTTGTAACTTTGAAAGGTCACTAAATGAACTGTTGTAAGTTGAGGACTATCTATGTATTGAAAAATAACTATATGAAGGAACATGCATTTGGCGTTTATTTAAAAAATAAAATAAGAGCAATAATTTTGCAAGGTATGAAAATGAGTGAGCCCTAAGAGTCTTGGCTCTGACTACTAAGGTATGTAGCTAAAAAACTAGTCAAATAAATACACTTTTCTTTGAAGCTTCAGTTCCCATATAATAGCACTTTTTTGAAACTTTCAATAAACATTATAAAAAATAAAAACATACCAAAATCACATGCACGATAACAGGAGCAGTCCTTTAAAGGAATACTGCTTTTTTCCTATTAATAAGGAAGAGTTTCCTTACAGAGTTAGAAGGATGTATTTCCTTCACCTAATTGCAGAATTTTATTTAAGCAACCCTGAACAATTGTTTGCCAGGTGTATCTCGGTCCAATGCTCCTGTTTTTACACCCTAAAAACAACAATGAGCACCTGCTAACTGGCCTAGGCAATGCTTTTGTCAGATGAAATGCTTAATTCTGATTGAAACCCCCCCTCCCAAATTGCAGCCAGGGATGCTGAGACCTGGAATTCTAAGAATGGCACTTGGTGCTTTCAACAATAGTGATGTGCCTGATGGGAAAATTGTTTTTATTTCCAGTTGTAATTGATTTGCATGGCAGCCTCCGAGGAGCATGTGAAATCCTGACAGCAGGAAAACAGGGTTGTCATTCCTGGCTTAGTCTGGACGATTCATTCATCATGTGTCACTTGTGGATGGAGTTGGTGGGAAATGAGCAGTCCCTTCAATTATATCCCATCCTGACTCACTGATACAAGTCTTGAAATTATGTGGTGTTTAGTGATGCAATGTTCAGCCCTTTCTCTTTGGTGTTGCCCTCTATTCCCTTAACATTGCTTGAGCTTCAGTGATAGAAGCAGATTGGGGTGAAGAGTTATCCTTCAGTTAAGTAACCATTGCAGTCAATAGCCGAGGGGTTGTGTCAGAGGGTTTGCAGTGTGACTCCTATTATGAGACAACCCAGGAGCAAAACACAGCACATAGAGGCATTGACAGTGGTTTATCTACAAGACATATACATGGTAGGCAAATACCTGGCAAGCAAGCAATCTTCTTAACTCTACAGAGAGAACTCTGCAATGGATATCGGACACAAGGAGAGAACACGCCCTCTGTAATAGCTGCCTTATATAAACACCTCTTAAAGAGGTAAAGACTTCTGTGGATCCATTCTTTGTCTTAAAAGGGAAATACCCATGCTATGCTGATTCATCCTTATTACATCAGCCTTACATTGCACCAACCTTACATTGCACCAGCCTCACATTACATCAGCTTTACAGTTGCTGGTCAACTCTTACATTTCAATACCTTAACAGGTTGCCCCAAAGAAAAGGGGTCATCCTATTCTCAAAGGCACCTGAAGGCAAGTCAAGAAGTAATGGATGGAAACTTATGAAGGAGAGAAGCAACCTAGAACTATGGAGAAATTACCCATCAGTGAGAACAATTAACCAGTGGAACAAAAGTTATCTTCAGAAGTTGTGCTTCCAACATTGGAAGTTTTTAAGAAGAGATTGGACAACCATTTATCTGGGATGGTATAAGGTCTCCTGTTTGGGCAGAGAGTTGGACTAGAAGATCTCCAAGGTCCCTTCCAACTGTAGTAATATGTTTGTCCATTTTGTTCATTTGTTTGTTCATTCTGATGACAAAGAGTGCAAGAGGCTTGATTTGCTTGAGAGAGAGAAAAATTGAAAATTGGAGACAATTCATAGCCCAGCTTCCATTTTAAATAAGAAATCCCAGCTTCCTATTTAAAAAACAAAACCAATAAACCTTCATCACTCACTCGCCCTGACCAAGGCAGCAGCTTGCCTTTTTAAATTATTCATAATTTTATTCATCCCTCATTCTGTGGGTTGAAAAAATGGCTCACTGCTCTATTATTTTACAGTTTGATACACATTTTCTATGCTGTTTTTGCAAGTTTTTATGCAATAATGCTGAATTTTCCATATTGCTGAATTACACGACATAAAATAAACAAATAAGTAATAAACACATAATAAACCAGGTTGCCTTTTTGACTTATTTATTCTTGAAAGGTTCTTGTTCCCCCCAGCTTGAACCCTTCTTTCTTTCCTTCCCTCAGTTTCAGCCAGAATGTTTAAATCATCCGAGTCCTTATTAAAGCAGTAATAATAATTGTAATACTAATTTTGCAGATACTTTCAGTGAATACTTTTAAAAGCTGAATGTTTTATAAGGCTCCTGTTGTTTCTTTTGTAAGGTAGACAATTCCAGGCAAGGATTTTGAGAGAGTGCCTAAAGGAAATAAGACTCTAACATTTCCCAATGTACTTCTACAACTCTGGATTTTATCTGTAGGAAACAAGAATTTAAAACCAGATTGTCAAGGGTTAAAATTCTAAACTGTGACTAATTTGACTTCTGCCTTATAATTATCCTTCAAATTCACTGGGGTGAATTTTGCTGTTGGCCACCTTGCATATGTTCACTGAATTCTTCATTTCTGCAAATTATCTCTGGGTTTTGAATATCTGCATTTGATGCTCTGTGGGAAATGGTCACTAGGACATTTATTATTTCATAGTTAATATTTGACAGTGTTCCACTAAGAGAAGGATTGAGTTTGGGAAGTCTTAAAAAACGTATTTGATTATGCATCAGTTTTAGGCTGTTATCTGTATTTTTTTAAAAAAATTCACATTTTGACAGTTTCATTAGGGGTGAAAGATACTTATCAACCAAATCAAACCCATCAATAAAAATATTCCATACGTAATATAGAATTATGTAATACAGAATGATGGGATGTGGTGGCTCAGTGGCTAAGATGCTTAGCTTGTCGATCAGAAATGTCAGCAGTTTGGAGGTTCAAATCCCCAGCACCATGTAATGGAGTGAGCTCCCATTCCTTGTCCCAGCTTCTGCCAACCTAGCAGTTCAAAAGCATGTAAAGATGCAAGTAGGAAAATAGGGACCACTTTGGTGGGAAGGGAACTGTTATGTTCTGCGCATGGGCGCAAGAAGTGGAGATGAGACGATAAACAGTGAACTTCAACTCTTTATTTAACATTGTGGAACAGAGCAAAACTACGGCAGCAATAGCCCTTTTTATAGGCAAGCTGCTGATCAAGTAACCAATAAGAAACGGGAAGCGTTAGTTCCCTTAACCAATAAAAGAGGCCCGCTAATAGCCAATCAGATTCTCCTGAATGGACCAATCAGATGTCGCTATTATCGGCCAATCAGAAGTGCAGGGCCAGAACCCTGCACTTTTCTAAAGGTTTTAATAATCTTTTATTTAAGCACTTTTATTAATTCACAACACCCCTTCCCCCCGGGTTCCATTTAGGGGGTGCGGTGATGTAATCTTTGAGGTAGGCAGGTTGTTTAGATTGTCTATTAGATTTTCGCTGTCCCCCCGGTACTTGTTTATAATCTTGTTTGGGCGGGACGTTTTCTGGCGAGTAGGGTGCCTCCTGTTAAGCCTGTGTTCCCCAACCAGGGTTAAGGAGACAAGCTAAACAGAATGTGCAGCGTTAGTCAGATAGGCACACAGATAAATGAGTGAGATAAGTTTGTATGTTTGTTAACATACAGTAAAAATAACAGATACGCTTGTGCTATCAAAAATATAGTTTATTCCATTTAGAGTTTATATCATAGTCAAAATAACAGTCCATTAGTCATGTATCATTTTAGTCAGTCCATTCAAGGATACTCAGTTAGCAAAGTCCGTGTAGAATATCCAATGTCAGTTCATTTACAAATCAGTCCTTTCTCTCTTCCTTTCCAGTAGGGGAAAAATGCAGTCTTCAGTCTATCCAGTAATTAGGGATCAAAAAGCCAGACAGAGAAAGCTGCAGTGCCTTGCTTCTTTTATGATGCTTTCACAACCACTCCCTTAATTACATTCCTACAGTTAAAGTTGCCGACACTTTAACTAATAAACCATGATAACATATTTATTATTTTACCTAAACCAGTTAGGGTAAACAATGTTATCCCTAACACCTCCGGTCCTTCATTTAAAAACTCGGTGCTGCCAATGTCCTCGTTGTCCTCTAGCCTTTGTGGGCTTGCCTCTGACAAGGTGTCTCTTTGAGGCAAGTCCACCATCCTCTCTGATCCTTCTTTATGCGTTAAGTCTGAATGCTCACTTCTTCCACTCGTGCTTTCTGCCATTTCGAACTTGATCTCCTTGGCATCTCCTCCCCTCTCAGTTTGGAAGTTACCGGAGTCGCAGAAACCAGGTTGCAGCCTTGAATGCAGCTGATCAATATGGCGCTTCCATATTCTTCCATCGCGACTTTTTACTCGGTATGACCTGGGTCCTGTGAGTTGGATTACAGTTGCCTCGACCCACAATGGATCGCCAGAAAAGTTTCTAGCGAAGACTAAGTCGCCTATCTGGAATTCGCGGTATTTCCCACTGGATCCATGTGGTTTTTCTGGTTCATATGATGGGTGTAGTTGGTCAAAGTGGGAGCGGAGTTTTCATCACATTAACAATTCAGCCGGAGTCTTGTTGGTGACGCTGTGCGGAGTGATGTGTTGAAGAAAGAGTATCCGGTTAATCTTATCTTCGATATCACCATAGTCCATTTTATGTAGGGTCTTTTTGATGAATTGTACCATGTGCTCAGCTCTTCCATTGGCCGCAGGATGCACTGGCAAAGTTAGCGCATGGCAAATACCACGGTCCGCCAAATACTGTTCAAAAGAAAGCACAGTAAACTGGGGGCCATTGTCGGATACCAGAACGTCTGGCAGTCCATGGGTTGAGAATAATCTGTCCAATTTCCTGATGATGGATTCAGTTGTGGTACTTTTCATTTCATGGATTTCAAGCCAGTTTGAGTAGGCATCCACCATGACTAGGAATGTGTGTCCTTTAGCAGGTCCCGCAAAGTCAATATGAATACGGGACCATGGTCCCCTGGGTGTTTCCCACTCTGTTGGGGTTGCTTTCGGTGGGGCATTGCTAACTTCCTGGCATTTGCAACAAGTCTTTACCCAGGCCTCGATTTGCTTGTCGATACCCGGCCACCACGTGTAGCTTTGTGCGAGCGCCTTCATGCGCACGATGCCAGGGTGGCCTTCATGCAAAGTTTTCAATATCGCTCGTTGCAGTTGCTCTGGGACGATGATTCTATCCCCCCAAATGATGCAGCCTTTCTGGGAAAACAGTTCTGTCTATCGATTCTTGAAAGGACTGAAGTTGTCAGGGATTTGATCCAATGGCCATCCTTGCTCGACCCAGCTAAGAACTCGTGCCAAAATGGGATCACGTTTGGTTTTGATCACGATATCTCGAGCTGTCAGTGGTGGTGATTGAAGTGTCTCAATCTGGAGCGTTGTGACGGTTGGAGCTGGATCGTCAACGGTTTCCAGAAGTGGTGCACGGCTTAGTGCGTCAGCGTGGGGAATGGCTTTCCCCGGGTGGTGTTGCAGCTTATAATTATATGCAGCCAAGAATTCTGACCAGCGAGTCATTCTGGGAGATAATATATAAGGGGTTGGCTTGTCCCCCGCTATAATCCCCAGCAAAGGTTTGTGGTCGGTAACTATAGTAAAAACTCACCCATAAATATATTCATGAAATCGTTTAACAGCAGAAACAACAGCAAGAGCCTCTTTATCGATTTGACTATAGTTACATTCAGCTTTTGATAGCGTTTTTGAAAAATAGGCAATAGGGGCTTCACTACCGTTTGGTAACACATGGCTCAAAATGGCACCCACTCCGAATGGTGATGCATCACATGTAATTGTTAAAGGCAAAGTCTCATTATACTGCATCAAAACAGCGTCTGAAGTCAGTAAGTTTTTTACTCGTCGGAACGCGTGTTCCTCTCGGTGTCCCCAAACCCAGGTTGCCTTTTTGTCCAACAGATGATGTAGGGGCTTGGCTACAGTCGCTTTGTGGGGCAGGAACACATTGTAAAAATTGATAAGGCCCAGGAAAGCTTGGAGATCAGTCTTATTTCTGGGCCTTGGGGCGTTTTTGATTACCCTTAGCTTGCTATCGGTGGGGTGAATGCCTTGTTTATCGATTAAGTACCCCAAAAATTCTACTTTATCTGTACACAGTTGACACTTATTTTTTTTTACTTTAAGGCCAGAGTCTTTAAATTTCTGGAGAACTAACCTCAGGCGCTCCCTTAGTATTTCTCTAGTCGGAGCAGCAATTAAAACATCATCAAAATAAGGTACAACCCCTTTTATACCCGGCAGTAGTCTCTCCATCAAGCTCTGAAAAATTCCTGGGGCCACGCTAACTCCAAATTGGAGTCGTTTGCACTTAAATGCACCTCGATGCGTAACCATCGTTTGTGCCTCTGCTGTTTTTTTAATCTACAGGCAGTTGTTGGTATGCCTGTGCTAAATCCAATTTAGCGAAGACTTTTCCGTCCCCCAGGGAATGGAGAAGGTGTTGTAGTACCGGTACCGGGTAAGCATTCTGCTGAAGGGCGTGATTCAGGGTGGCTCAGTAGTCCCCACAAATTCTTAACGATCCATCCGGCTTGATGGGAGTTACGATTGGGGTTTCCCAGGGAGCGTGGTCGGTTGGTTCTAACACACCCTGGGCTATTAATTTATCAAGCTGCTCGTCAATCTTTGGTTTAAGGGCAAATGGAACTCAATGAGGCTTAAGGTGGATGGGAACTACTTCGGGGTTAAGGTTAAATGATATCGGGGTCCCCTTGAACTCACCTAATTTATCTGTAAAGACGTCCTGGAACTCCCGGACAATAGCCTCTTCCCAGTCGTCGCTGTTGGTTCGGTGAATGCCAGCTACTTCAATTCCAAGTGGGGCGAACCATTGGAGGCCTAACAAACTTGGCCGATCCCTGTCGACTACGGTTAGTGGTAGGGATGCAGTACGATTTTTAAATGAGACACGGACTTTGCTGGATCCATCGACTGGAATTCGATTTCCCTGATAGTCCTTAAGTATGATTCTTTGGAATCTGAGGTCTTGCCGCTGGACGGTGATCCTGAATCGACTTCCATCATGCAGGGCTGGTTTTCAATGGCGACCTTCACCTGGATCTTCTTGGCGTCTAATGATGAGGCATGACCAATCGTAATGGTTTGGTGTGCCTCTTCTCGGTTTGTTGACTGGGCTGGTGGTTTGTTTCTGTAGGAGTGGTTGTTCCATTGGTGGGTTAAGTATTCCCGATTCACAGGACAACTTCCTGTGGGCTGGCGGTAGTTGGTCCCCCTCTGAGATGGGGTGGATCCTTGCTTGCTTCTACAGACTCTTCCGATGTGACCTCTTTTCCCGCACACATGGCAGAGCACGTTGAGGAATTTGCAGTCTGATCGTGGGTGGTTTGCCCCACAACCAGCGCATTGGTACTGCACTCTCTCGTTACATTGATGGCATTGGTCTCGTTCAGATCAGAGCCGGTTGACCTCTTCTTCATCACTTTCTGATGACGATTCGAGGTCCTCGTGGTGGGCTGTCGTTGCCTGTCCTTCCAGGTGAGGTGAGATTTCACCGGCGAGTTGGCGGAGCAGGGTGTGGGTGCGGCACATTTGGGCAGCCGACTTCCTGGTTGCTTCTGCTGCAGTAGCGTCAGTGATGGCATCTGTAAGGCTAATGTCGCCTTTCACCATCAGCTTACTTTATGTAGCTAGCACATCTAATCCCAGAACTATTCAGTCTCTCAGGGCTTCTTCGAGGTCAGCGAACCTGCAGAGGCCTCCCAAATTCTGGAGATCCACAATGAAATCTGCAATGCTTTCTCCCTTCCGCTGGTCTCTCTGATAAAATTCATGTCTTCGAACAAGAGTTGGTACAGTTGGTGCGTAGTGGGCCTGTAGAAGGGGCTCGAGGACGTCCCAGTCCATGGACTTCACCTCAGCTGGTTTGGCTAGTGCCTTGACCATCTTAAACACGGTCGGCCCACAGTGAGTTAGGAATACCGTTCGCTTCTTTACGGTAGTGGCATCCTTCAAGTTGTTGGTCTCCAGAAACATCTGGAATCGGTCCATATATGAGTCCCAGTCTTCTTGTGCCGGGTCGAATGGAGCGGGTGATATGAAGCTGCTAGACATGATTCAGCCATTGGTGCGTCTTCAGCCACGTGCTCTGTTTAGCGCTCTGTAGTGCTCAGTCAGCTCTGACGTCTCCAAATCCCATCCTCATTGCCAGTGTTATGTTCTGCGCATGGGCGCAAGAAGTGGAGACGAGACGATGAACAGTGAATTTCAACTCTTTATTTAACATTGTGGAACAGAGCAAAACTACGGCAGCAATAGATCTTTTTATAGGCAAGCTGCTGATCAAATAACCAATAAGAAATGGGAAGCATTAGTTCCCTTAACTAATGAAAGAGGCCCGCTAATAGCCAATCAGATTCTCCTGAACGGACCAATCAGATGTCGCTATTATCGGCCAATCAGAAGTGCAGGGCCAGAACCCTGCACTTTTCTAAAGGTTTTAATAATCTTTTATTTAAGCACTTTTATTAATTCACGACAGGAACAGCGTTCCGTGCACCTTCGGCATTTAGTCATGCCGGCCACATGACCACAGAGACATCTTCGGATAGTGCTGGTTCTTCGGCTTTGTAACAGAGATGAGCACCACCCCCAAAGTCAGAAATTACTGGCACATATGTGCAAGGGGAAGCTTTATCTTTACCTTAATACAGAATGCTGTTTAATATTTGACAGTTTTCCAAAATGGTAGGGTTGGGTTACATATTTTTCATACAGCATGACAACCAAAACTTAAGGAGGGCCTGCTCACACTCTTCGTGTGTGTGTGTGTGTGTGTGTGTGTGTGTGTGTGTGTGAGAGAGAGAGAGAGAGAGAGAGAGAGAGAGAGAGAGAGAGAGAGAGAGAGAGAGAGAGAGAGAGAGCTCTGTACTCTTAAAAACTCCTAGAAAGATATTGAGTTGATGAAGGAGTTGTCCTTGGATTGGGAAGCTTCAGGTTCATCTGTCCTTGGATTGGGAAGCTTCAGGTTCACCCTTAGCAATGAAGGTTTGTTTGATGAATTTGGGCTGATATTTCTCAGTTGCAACCATTGTACCAGGCTATTAATGCAGAAAATCTGACTTGAGAAATCTGAGAAATAATTAAATGTTGAATGTTCTCAAACGCTGCTGGAATGGCCATTGAGTTGTACACAATTACTTTGCTATTGCAGAAGAACCTCAGCCATGGTTGAAATACCATTTGGATGGATTTAACTATGGTCTGATTGAGTGCCTGTCCAATAATTCATAGTTGTCTGAGAAGGAATTTGAAAAAAATCAAACTATACATAAGGATCAAAGCAGTGTACAATCGACCTGCATTGGCATTTTTCATTCCAGAATAATTTATTAATTATAAGTAAAATATGTTTTGCTTGATGGTCTGAAACCCCGTACACATGTATTTCACGTCTGATGGGAAACTGAGAGGTGATTAAGCAATTCGGCTAATGGATTCTTTGTGTATTTATTGTTGCCTATCAAAGCTCTCAAAAACTCCCAATAAACGTAAATGATTTATAATATAGTTACAAGTTTAACATTCAAGATAAGAAATCAGATTTGGCATTCGAAAACATGTTTCTCAGTGAGGCAATTCCATATGTTGGTCAACAAAGCTATTGACTGTATAATTTGAGATACAAATTCTTTATTGTTTGCTATATTCTCCACTGCTGAAATTTAATTGGTAAGCAAGTAATTTTTAAATTGCAATACATGGCTAAAAATTAATCTTGGGAGCAACAATATATTTCATTATGCTTTACAAACATTACTGAAACCAAGTGTATTATCATCATAATAATAATGTCTGCAGATCCTGATAATATGTCTCCTTCACCAGTTGGGAAGCAAATATAATTTCTATCAGTTTTAGAACAGCCCCAAATTTGAGAATAAGGATATTTCAACCAATAAATCTAGAATAAACCCTCTAGAATATGATCAGGAATGAAAAGGAATGACAATTTCCCTGGAAATATTTCTTAGAAATCAAATACTATAGTTGATAGATTGCTTTTTAATTTTATCCTCAATTCTATAGTGTATTTTATAGCATTTTATTGACCTTGGAAGGACTGAAGGCTGAGTCAATCTTGAGCCGGTCAGGATCGAACTTCCTAGCAGTGGGCAGAGTTAGCCTGCAATGCTGCATTCTAACCACTGCACCATCACGGAGATACAAATATGAAGAGAGATTTTCACAAATATTTTACTCCGAGAACAAATATTATACATTATTAACCTGCTTTGAGCTATCATTTATTTATTTATGCTAGTTCTATCCATTCTATGAATCCAGACCTGGAGGGTAAATTGCTTTCACTGTACATATGTGATATGCAACCAGGCACCCTTTAGAATATATGAACATAGACTGTTTCCTGGAGAAAGTTTTAATATATATTTTGATATCAAGTCCAGAATTAAGACATTGAGACATCTGAGAATAATGCATATTGTTATGTATTAAAATGGACTACTCGAAATCCCTGCGCCTTGATTGGCTAAGGCGCGGGGATTTCTGATTGGCCAGGCGAGCCGCGCCGATTGGCCCGATTGAAGTCTCCCGCGATTGGTTCAAACCAAGAGCGGGAGACTTGAATTGCTGCCATTGGCCGCGGCCGCCGCGGCAAAAGGTATAAAAGCCGGAGGCTTTTTGCCTTTTGCCGGTTCGGTTCAACTATTAGAAATAAAGAGCTGTTAACGAAAGTCACCGACTCAGAACCTTTTTTCGCGGACACGACACTGGCGACGAGGATGGGATCTCGCCCCTGAACCGAACCCCGTGTCCATCTAAGAACTAGCGACAGCAAAATGGCGAAGATAGCACCGCCCGCCCCCTTCAACCCCGCCGCCGAGGACTGGGAATCGTACTCGGATAGATTCCGTATGTACCTGGAATGTGCCGGCATGAAGGACGCCCCGGGCCCGCTAAAACGCGCCGTTTTCCTTACGCATTGTGGACCAGAGGTTTTCCAGATGGCCAAGGCATTGGCCAAACCGGCAGACGTGACTGCCATGGATTGGGACGTCCTCGAACCCATACTGAGGCGCCATTACGCCCCCGAGGTCCCCATCCTAATACGACGAAATGAATTTTACCAAAGAAACCAGAGACCAGACGAAAAACTGAGCGACTTCGTCGCTGAATTAAGGCGCCTAGGTGGACTCTGTGAGTTTGAAGGATTGAATAGTCTCATAAGAGACCGTTTCGTACTCGGATTGTGGGATCCGACACTCCAGAGCCGACTTATGGCCAAAGGCGACATCAGCCTAGCCGATGCCCTCACCGCAGCCGCAGCCGCAGAAGCAACCCGCACGTCAGCAGACACCATGCGAAGATCCGACGCGAAGGGCGGAAACAACAACCCCGCGAGGTCGGCCGACGCAAGAAACGAAGCA
This sequence comes from Hydrophis major, assembly GCA_033807585.1. Lineage (NCBI taxonomy): Eukaryota > Metazoa > Chordata > Lepidosauria > Squamata > Elapidae > Hydrophis > Hydrophis major. The sequence continues at coordinate 63,214,275 of CM066333.1, read as the reverse complement.
ACCGCACACTATGGCGACTACCAGTCAACCTCCAGCACGTCAGATGATGAGGAGGACATACATCGCGTGCAGACGGGACGCGGAAACCAACGAAGCCAAAACAGTCGTAGGTCGAGGACCAACTGCGCCGGGTGCGGCGGCGACCACCCCAGGTCTGAATGCCGTTTCTTTGATGCTATCTGCAGGCATTGTGACCGAAGGGGCCACATCGCTCGAGTTTGCCGCCAAAAGAAGACCCGCAGCCCGCCAAAATGGGAACAGCAGGACAGAAGAAGAGAGAGCTCCCCGCCCAGAGCCAGAGAGCGCCAGCCAGCAGGTAGATGGGACCAGAAGCAATGACCTCAAAGAAGCGGCGACGGTCGGCGGAAAGAAGAAACCCACCAGATGGTGACCATCGGCCACGCCATCTCCGACGGCGCCAGAAAGGTACACGTAGAAGTCCACATCGAAGGCCGGCCATGCAAAATGGAAGTGGACTCCGGGTCCTACCTTTCCATGATTGCATGGCGCGAAATAAAAAAACTAGTGCCTACTCTACAAAGAAAAAATGTGCTTGCCCAGAAAATCATCATAAAAGACTACCAAGGTAATCGCGTTCCGGTAGTGGGCACCAAGAACTTTAACATAACCTACAAAGGCCACACCGAACAACTGCCACTCACAATAGTCGATCGTGACCGCCCGAGCCTGCTGGGTCTGCAATGGTTCGCCCCGCTTAACATCGCGCTGACAGGTGTCAACCAAGTCTCCATTGAAGCCTGGGAACAGCAGCTAGTCCAGGAGTTCCAGGAGGTCTTCGATGGAGGCTTGGGCAAGTACAAGGGGCCCCCTATCTCGTTTGATTTAGACCCAAGGGTTCCCCCCAAGCGGCTTAAACCTAGAAGGGTGCCCTTTGCTTTAAAGCCAAAAATTGACGAGCAGATCAACAAACTCGTCAAACAAGGGGTATTAAAACCGATAGACCACGCCAGATGGGAGACCCCTATAGTGACCCCAGTAAAGCCAGACGGGTCCGTGAGAATCTGCGGGGACTATAAGGCCACCCTAAACAGCGCGCTACAGCAAAGCGCCTACCCAGTTCCAATAGTGCAACATTTACTGCACTCACTGGGAGGGGGAAAATTTTTTGCCAAGCTCGACCTCGCCCAGGCATACCAGCAACTGCCTGTGGACGAGGAAACGGCAGAAGCCCAAACAATTGTGACACACCGGGGGGCCTTCAAGTGTAACAGACTCCAATTTGGAGTCAGCGTGGCACCAGGCATCTTCCAGAGCCTGATGGAACGTTTACTACAGGGCATCAAGGGGGTGGTGCCCTATTTCGATGACGTATTAATAGCGGCGCCAAACGAAGCCGAATTAGAAAACCGATTAAGACAAGTCTTAACAAAATTTAAAGAAACAGGACTTAAAGTCAAACGCGAGAAATGCCAACTTTGTACACAGCAAATAGAGTTTTTGGGTTACCTCCTAGACCGGCAGGGCATCCACCCTACAACTAAAAAAGTTAAAGCCATCAAGGAAGCCCCCACCCCGAAGTCCAAAACAGAACTACAAGCATTCCTAGGCTTACTAAATTTTTATAATGTCTTCCTACCTCAGAAGGCAACGGCGGCGGAACCTTTACATAGACTCCTAGATAAGAAGGCAGCATGGACTTGGGGGAGACGAGAACAAGCCGCCTTTCAGAAAACCAAAGACCTCCTCACCTCCGACGCCGTCCTGATGCAATTCAGTGAGACTTTGCCCTTAGCTGTCACTTGCGACGCATCACCTTTCGGCGTCGGCGCTGTCCTCAGCCATACCCTCCCAGACCAGAGAGAAGCACCTATCGCATTTTTTTCCAGAACTCTGACTAAACCGGAACGGAACTATAGCCAGCTGGACAAAGAAGCTTTGGCTATAGTTGCCGCCGTTAAGCGTTTCCACGAGTACCTGTACGGCCGCCCATTCAAAATAGTCACTGATCATAAACCACTGCTGGGCATCCTCGCTGGAAACCGTGCTACACCAAACATCTTGTCGCCCCGCATGACAAGATGGTCTGAATTCCTGGCAGCCTACAGCTACGAACTGTTACACAAGCCAGGTAAGAAAATTTCGCACGCGGACGCTTTAAGCCGCTCGCCCTTGCCGGACTCTGACCCTGACCCCGCACCAACAACAAACACCCTGAGTATCGAGAGTTTGCCCATAACCGCATCTGATATAGCCAGAGAAACCATTAGGGACAGACATTTGGCGCAAATCTTACATTGGTTAGAAAAAGGCTGGCCGGAAAGAGACATGGACGAGACCTTTAAAACATTCCGGCAGCGCCAGACTGAACTTTCACTGTTAAGAGGTTGCATCCTGTGGGGTGATCGGGTGGTAATTCCAGGCAAATTGCAAAACAGGGTCCTAGAGATGTTACACGAGGGTCATCCTGGCATCGTCAGGACAAAAGCCCTGGCCAGGAGTTACGCTTGGTGGCCAGGGATGGACAAACAAATCGAAGCATGGGTCGCCAAATGCCACCGGTGCCAGGAAACCAGATCCAGCCCACCCACAGCACCTATCCGGGACTGGGAAATACCACGGGGACCCTGGTCCAGAATCCACTAAGACTTTGCTGGCCCCACAAATGGACACACTTTTCTAATCACAGTCGATGCATACTCAAATTGGTTAGAGGTGGCTGACATGAAATCCACCACCACAGAGGCTGTCATTAAAGAGCTGTGTAAACTGTTCTCCACACATGGCCTCCCAGACGTCATTGTCTCAGACAACGGGCCCCAATTCACCTCCATCGAATTCGAACGGTTCCTGGCCGAGAGAGGTATCCGCCACGCATTGACAGCACCGGCGCATCCGGCGGCGAACGGTAGGGCGGAACGGATGGTCCAGTTTACAAAAAAGACCCTCCGGAAAATGGACCACGGGGAGATCAACGAAAAAATCAACAAACTACTTTTCATACAGCACATCACACCCAATACCACAACCAACAAAAGCCCTGCAGAGCTCCTGATGGGCAGAAAGCTGCGGTCCCCACTCGATCGTCTGCACCCAACCTATAACCCGGAGCGACCCCCAGACTCAAGCTCCAGGTACCGGACTTTTGAACCAGGCGACTTGGTCTACGCCAAAAACATGACGGGGGACCCCCTATGGATCCCAGCCGTCATAACCCAAATCACTGGCCCACGGTCGTACCGGCTCCAAACCATCGATGGGCGAGCCTGGAAACGACATATCGACCAGCTCCGGTCACGAGCAATGACTGACCTCAACCCCCAAGACACGAACCAAGGGGGGAGGGAATACCCGGTAAGACAAACGCAGGAGAAAATTAAATTTAAAAACTCACCGAAACGCAGCCTTCGCGAGTCCCATCCGGAGAAGAGCCGTCCGGCCAACTCTACCGACTCGGAGAAGCCAAGCGGGAGCGGCGAAATCCGTGACTCAACCGACCCGGTAGGCCCAGGCGGGAGCCACGGCGAGAGAACCGGCCCGATCATCCAGCCGGTTCTCACAAAGCCAGGAGCAGCCAAAAAGATGACCGCTCCGGCCGAGTTACAACAAGGAAGTGAGTTGCGCAGGTCAACTAGGACCCGACGGAGCCCCGCCTACCTGCGCGACTACACCACGTGAAGCACCGTACCAAGAGGGGAGGGGTGTTATGTATTAAAATGGACTACTCGAAATCCCTGCGCCTTGATTGGCTAAGGCGCGGGGATTTCTGATTGGCCAGGCGAGCCGCGCCGATTGGCCCGATTGAAGTCTCCCGCGATTGGTTCAAACCAAGAGCGGGAGACTTGAATCGCTGCCATTGGCCGCGGCCGCCGCGGCAAAAGGTATAAAAGCCGGAGGCTTTTTGCCTTTTGCCGGTTCGGTTCAACTATTAGAAATAAAGAGCTGTTAACGAAAGTCACCGACTCAGAACCTTTTTTCGCGGACACGACACATATAAATAAATGAGACTATCCTATATTAAAATATAGAATAGTCCATTAAGAACAAGAATATCCAATCAAGTATTTATTAACCATGGAAATATGTTGATCTGTGGAATTCTCAGCAATAGCCATGCTGCCTGGAGAATTCTAGGAGCAGAGATCCCACACATCTGACAATTTCCCAGAAGGGGCTGATAAACACTGCTTAACCAATAGAACAGTTGCTCCTTTAAAAATGTTGCTACTTCTTGGGGTTACTCCTGCAAGCAAAACTCAGAATACAATAGGCTTCATAATATGAATTGTTTATGCTACACATCCACATAAGTGCTTCCGTGCTTCCAGTTGTTTGAAATTATTAGAATATGGAATACAGAATAACTGAGTTGGAAGGGACCTTGGAGGTCTTCTAGTCCAACCTCCAGCTCAAGCAGGAGACCTTCAAGGTCCCTTCCAATTCTGTGACAGCCCAACAAATACTAGAAGGCTGCTATCCTGGCTCTCCTAGTCTTTCTTTTCACTACACAAGACACACCCAATTCCTGCAACTGTTCTTTATATGTTTTATCCTCCAGTCTCCCAATCATCCTGGCTGCTCTTCTCTGAACTTTTTCCAGAGTCACAACATCTTTTTTATCGTGTGGTGACCAAAACTGGGCTCCAAATATGTCTCACTGAAGCAGTATAAAACAGTACAAACATTTTGTGTAAACTTGATATCAACCCTCTATTGTTGCAGCCAACAACTGCACTGGGTTTTTTGGTGGCTGCAACCCATTAGCTAGCTCATGTTCTATTTGTCCACTAGGACTCTTAGAACCTTCTCATGGTTACTACTGCTGAGCCATGTACCATCTATTCTATACTGTGCATTTGATTTTTCTTGCCGAAGTGTAAAACCTTGCTTTTCTTACCACTGAATTGTGTTTTGTTAGATTGGGCCCAGGGTTCAATTCTCTCAAATTCCTTCTGTGTTCTTGAGCTTATCTTCTAAATTGTTGGGTATTCCTCTCACCATGCAAAATTCAAGTGACTTTATTGACAGTCCCATAATTTCCATTTGATGGCTTCCTTTCCTGCTTTTGCATTTGAGAATTAACTGCATCACACTTATTCAGAATAGCTAGATCTGGGAACTTAAAATTAAGCTGATTGTAGAGAAAATGATCTGACAACATTAGCTCCAATCTCTTGCCAAATTACAGGTTCAAATGAGATTTCATAACAATCGCATAAACCAATTACTCTCAATTTATAACCCCATTAGGAGCCTCACTCAGTTCATCAGCCAACTGCTTTATAGATTCATATTTTCTCCCTATTTTAGAGAGACCGAATAGCCAACATAAATTGGAATGGTGAGAAGCATGGAATGCTAATGTCAACCTCTTGGAGAAGATTTTATTTGAGAATACAGGATCTTTTAGAGAGCTTGTTTCTAACCAAAAACCAAAACATTAGTTTTACAATATGCACACATACAGTTGCTCCCATCTGCAAAGGCAAGCTTGAGAAAGCTGCTTTATTAGTTATAGGTAACTTCAGTGAGAACCGCTTTCAATTCTCCCATGTCTACTTACTGGATAAACTCACAAATTTAGAAAACAGAACAACTTTCACCTTAAAACAGATAGAGAAGAGAACAATCTTGCATGGGGAACAAGGGTTGAGTGGGGGAGGAGGATATCAAGAGCAGCTACTAAGGAGTAGGAGCCATTAAATGTACCTCTCTTTGAGAAATGATGAATTTCTCAAACAATTCACTGATGAATTGTTTTCCACAGTTAGGAAATCCTCCTTAGTTCTAGACATTGTACAGGCCTAGAGATGTGTCAACACCACAGTTGTTGCATCGATGGCTTTAGACTTGCACAATTCACACTTGTGTTGTGCTTCCATAACGTGTCTCACTTTGTAAACTCAGCAAGCCCTAATGGGTGAGGCCTTGCCAGGGAGTGCCATTGTCTTTCCAAGTGGTTGTTGTCTGTGACAATGATAACAAACAAGAATAATTAACAATTAAACATTATAAAATAACAATAACCAACTAGTAAACTACTAGTTAGATGCTGCATGAAGATTAACTACAAACAATAGCACCCCAAAATAGCAATGATGCATTGAAATATCTGTAATAAATGCTATTTTCCTGCAAGCAAGAACTTATGGCAAGTTTTTATTTTGTAATCACCCATACTCACCCTGGCAAGCATAGTAAAGAGAGACCTGGTGGCATCCATGGCACCTACTAGACTAAGGTACAGATACACACTCCCCATAACATGTGTTAAAATGTGCCTCCTTCTTGCATTGTGTCATGGGGATTGGCTTTCCTCAACATGCCAGACCAACTTATACTCAATACCTCATGCAGCATCTCTGAGATCTACTTTAGCTAATTGGCAAGAAAGGTCTTTTTCTTGCAATTGTGTTATTTGTAATTATTTGGGAGTCCACAGCAATCCTTCCCTTTTCTGAAGAGAGAACAGAAAACAGCTGTTCCTCCAGCTTTCTCCTTCAGTGGAATATTGATCTGAATCCTGATCAATGCGATATACACACTGAATTTTCAGGACATTTTATAACCCAGTCCAGCCAGCCTTGAAGTATAATTCATAGTGACTTGTACCACAAGTCCTGTGTATGAAAGGATGGTGCATTTGTGAAAGGTTTATGGCATAAGGCACTCTTCCCAATCAATAATGCAGGCAAACCCAATTTTTATGCACACGGCAAACACAAGTGGGAATTTGTGGTTTTAAATTCTGCCTGAAACAGCCAAAGTGACTTTGTATTTGGTATTGTACTATCAAAATGATTCCTTAGCTAAGGTTTTTTTTTACAATGAATGAGTGCAAAGCCTCTCTCTCCTTCTCTTCTTTACTCTGTGTGTATCTCTCCTGTAAGTTCACTTGGTGGAATTATGCAGTGACGGGGCTTCTTTTGTCTATATTGCCGAATGAAACTAAGTATTTGTGGCACGCTGAATGGGTTAAATAAATATTTTCACCTACCATATATACTCGAGTATAAGCCGAGTTTTTCAGCTGATTCTTTGTGCTGAAAAAACCGCCCTCGGCTTATACTCGAGTCAGATTCCCCTCTGAAAAAAAAAATGGTGTGGAGCTCTGGAGCTGGGCAGCTGCTTTCCTGCAGGCAAGCCCCACTTCATGGACTCCGTCCATCCTCGTTCCCATCCACCCACCCACCCAAAGCGACGAAGTCCCCCAATCGCGCAGCCCAGAATTGCCCTCCCCTCAGGGGGCAGCAACGACGTCCGGTGTTGCCCGAGACAAGAAGCTCCACCGTGCAATGAAATCGCCCTGGCTCTAGGCTCAGAAAACAACGCGAGGCGAGGTCGCTTCGGCTCCGCTCAGCTTTGTTTCCTAGCTGCTTTCAGTCCGCTCGGGAGGAGGGGGAGGAGGTGGTGGCCTAGACCTCAGAAAACAATGCAAGCTGCCGCCACCACCTCCTCCCCCTCCTCCCGAGCGGACTAAAAGCAGCTAGGAAACGAAGCTGAGCGGAACCAAAGCGACCTCGCCTCACGTTGTTTTCTGAGCTCTAGGCTCAGCTCAGCTTCGTTTCCTAGCAGCTTTCAGTCCACTCGGGAGGAGGGGGAGGAGGTGGTGGCCTAGAGCTCAGAAAACAACGCAAGCTGCCGCCACCACCTCCTCCCCCTCCTCCCGAGTGGACTGAAAGCAGCTAGGAAACGAAGCTGAGCGGAACCGAAGCGACCTCACCTCGCGTTGTTTTCTGAACCCGCGAGCCTAAAGCCAGGGCGCTTTCATTGCACAGCAGAGCTTCATCTCGGGAAATACTGGGTGTTGCTGCTGCCCCGAGGGGAGGGTGATTCTGGGCTGCGCAATTGGGGGACTTCGTGGCTTTGGGTAGGTGGGAGCGAGGACGTTGACTTTAAGCGCTGCCGACCAAGTGTTTCACAAATACCAGTGGGACCTCCGTCCACCACCACCCCTCCCTCTTTTGCCTCCTTTCTGCTGATCAATCAGGTTTTCCTAGTATTTGCTCACAGCTGCGTTTTCTCTTCTGCTGTGCTAGGCATTGAACGTGGGGATTTCTGATTCCCCTTACATGTGCATGGATATGCCGCGGGGCATTTTCTTCCAAATGCCCCACTGGCAGAGAACACTGACTTTCATAATAGTGAGATCATTTCCCAAATTAATTGATTCACTAACCCAAAAGAAGATGTTGATGACAGTGGGAGGCAGGAGTCACCCTCTCCCTTGCAAGAAAAAAGCAAGAGCCGTTCTTATGATCTCTCTCTCTCTCCCCGTAATACAGTCAAGCCCTTTCCAGCATGCGGGATCCGCCCCCGCTGCTTTGCACCTTGCAAATGCAAAATCCCTGGGCGGCGGCAGATCGCGCATGCTGGAAAGGGCTTGACTGTATTACGGGGAGAGAGAGAGAGAGAGAGATCATAAGAACGGCTCTTGCTTTTTTCTTGCAAGGGAGAGAGTGACTCCTGCCTCCCACTGTCATCGTCATCTTCTTTTGGGTTTGTGAATCAATTAAACCTTTCATGATAGTGAGATCGTTTCCCAAATTGATTAATCTGTTTTTCTTTGAAATAAATATTCAAAAACATTTAATCTACTGATGCCTCAATTAATGTAATTTTATTAGTATCTATTTTTATTTTTGAAATTTACCAGTAGCTGCTGCATTTCCCACCCTCGGCTTATACTCGAGTCAATAAGTTTTCCCAGTTTTTTGTGGTAAAATTAGGTGCCTCGGCTTATATTCGGGTCGACTTATACTCGAGTATATATGGTAATTTCTCAGAATCTAGCCTAACAATGCCAAGAATATCTTTTAGATACCATTTCATGACACAGAATCATATTTTGATTTGTTTCCTTGCTGACACTTCACTTCTCTCGCTTGTCAATAATTAAACTGATATATTATTTGACTATAAATCTATTTTGTCATGTCACTTATGTTATGGACTAAGCCAACACAGCGATACAACCTAAACAGCTTTACTTTACAGCAGGCTTGTAATCCTGCACTTCTCATTGGCCCGCAAATAGCGAATCGTGATTGGTCATTTTTGGCCAGTCTGATTGGCTGTTAACGGCCCCCCCCCGATTGGACGCTTGTGAAAGCGGTAAACTCAAATCATTGGTTGTTTTGACAGCAGCCAGCTCTATAAAAAAGCTGCTACTGCCCAAGTATTTGCTCTGTTCTTATTTTACAATAAAGAGTTGAAGTCACCGTTCGATGTCTCATCTCCGTTCTTTGTGCCCATGGTCAGGACTTAACACTGGCGACGAAGGTGGGATGCAGAGACGATAGAGCTGACTAAGTACACATTGAACAAGACAGAGCACGTGGCTGAAGAGCGCACACCACAAACGGCAAGATGACCAGCGGCGCCATACCACCCGCTCCATTCGACCCAGCAACCGAAGACTGGGACTCGTATATAGATCACTTCCAGATGTTCCTGGAGACCAACAATTTAAAAAATGCTACTCCTGGCAAGAAACGAGCGGTGTTCCTGACTCATTGCGGCCCCGCCATTTTCAAAATGGCTAAAGCACTGGCAAAACTGGCGGAAAACCATGGATTGGGATACCCTTGTCCCAATCCTCTGGGCCCATTACGCACCCGCTATACCTACACTGATACAAAGACATGAATTTTACCAGAGGGACCATCGGAAGGATGAAAGCATTGGAAATTTCATAGCCGACCTTCGGAACCTAGGAGGCCTTTGTGGTTTTGCAAACTTAGAAGAAGCCCTAAGAGACCGCATAGTTCTGGGATTAAATGCACCACACGTGCAGAGTAAACTGATGGCGAAAGGCGACATCAGCCTTACAGATATCATCACTGCCGCAGAAGCAACCAGGAAGTCAGCCACTCGAATGCGCTGAGCGAACGCACCACTTCGCCAACTCGCTAACGATAGCCCACTCGCCGCTGAGAAGCACGCTACCATCACCCACCACGAAGACCTCAAGTCATCCTCAGACAGTGAGGAAGAGGAGGTCAACCAGCTCTTCTCAGAACGAGAGCAAAGGAACCAGAGACATCCGCGCCAATGTGCTGGTTGCGGGGCAAACCACCCGCGATCGGACTGCAAATTCCTCGATGCACTCTGCCGTACTTGCAGAAAAAGAGGCCACTTCGCAAAAGTCTGCAGAAGCAAGCGAGAGTCTAGTCCCAGCCGAAGGGAGAACAAACTCCATTGGGAGTCAGGCAAACCTCCTGAGAACCAGGACCGTCTGAACCACCAATGGAACAACCACTATTACTACAGAAATCAAGCACCTGCCTCTTCAACGAGACGAGAAGAGGCCCACCAAACCATTATTATCGGCCGCGCTTCATCGTTCGATGCAAGAAAGATCCGCGTAAGGGTTACTATTGAGAATTGACCGTGCGTGATGGAAGTCGATTCAGGATCATCCCTATCAATGGTATCCTGGAAAAACCTCAAACAACTGATCCCTGCCATCTGCTGCCAGGACCTCAGGATGCAACGAATCATCCTGAAAGACTACCAGGGAAACAGAATTCCAGTTGTTGGTTCCAGCCACGTCCGAGTATCCTTCAAGGACCGCACAGCGACGCTTCCCCTGACTGTTGTCGATCGTGACTGACCCAGTTTGTTAGGGTTAGAGTGGTTCGCCCCACTCGGGATTGAACTAGCCGGCCTACACCAAACCAGAAGTGATGACTGGGAAGAAGCTCTAATCCAGGAATTCCAGGACGTGTTCACAGGAACATTAGGCAAGTACAAGGGAACCCCTATATCATTTAATTTCAACCCCGATGTAGCTCCCATTCGGCTTAAGCCTCGTCGGGTGCCTTTTGCCCTAAAGCCAAAGATTGACGAGCAGCTAGATAAACTGATAGCCCAGGGCGTATTGGAACCAATTGGCCATGCCCTCTGGGAAACTCCAATAGTAATGCCCATGAAGCCAGATGGTTCGTTAAGAATTTGTGGGGATTACCGGGCCACCCTAAATCATGTTCTTCAACAGAGCGCTTACCCAGTACCAGTGGTTCAACACCTTCTTCATTCCCTGGGTGGCAGAAAAATATTCGTGAAATTGGACTTAGCTCAGGCGTACCAGCAACTACCTGTAAACGCGACAACTGCCGAAGCCCAGACAATAGTTACACATAGAGGCGCCTTCAAGTGCAATAGACTCCAATTCGGAGTAAATGTGGCACCTGGCATATTCCAAAGCTAAATGGAGAGACTATTACAAGGCATAAAAGGTGTCGTGCCTTATTTTGACAACGTCCTAATAGCTGCCCCCACTAAAGAATTATTAGTACAACGACTCAGAAAAGTTCTTCAGAAATTTAAAGATGCTGGTCTGAAGGTAAAAAGGGACAAGTGTCAACTTTGTACAGAGAAAGTGGAGTTCCTGGGATACCTTTTTGACAGACAGGGAATCCATCCTACCGAAAAAAAACTAACCGCAATCAAAAATGCCCCAAGACCTAGGAATAAGACAGACCTCCAAGCCTTCCTGGGACTCATTAACTTTTATAACATCTTCTTGCCCCAGAAGGCGACCGTAGCCGAGCCCCTACATAGACTTCTCGACAAAAAGGCTTCCTGGGTCTGGGGACAGTGTGAACAGAGGGCATTCCAAGAGGTAAAAGACCTCTTAACCTCCGATGCTGTATTAATGCAATACAACAAGACTCTACCTTTGACGGTTACCTATGACACCTCACCATTTGGAGTGGGAGCCATTTTAAGCCATGTCCTACCAAATGGGAATGAGGCACCTATTGCATTTTTTTCGAGAACTTTGTTGAAAACCAAAAGGAACTATAGTCAATTTGATAAAGAGGCTCTCGCTATTGTATCCACAATTAAACGTTTCCATGAATATGTGTATAGGAGACCCTTTGGCATAATTACAGACCACAAGCCGCTACTTGGTATTTTGGCGGGGAATAAACCAACTCCCCATATCTTATCACCAAGAATGACACTTTGGTCGGAATTTTTAGCCACCTACGATTACTGATTGCAACACCGCCCGGGGAAAACCATTCCCCACGCTGACGCTTTGAGCCACTCTCCACTACCAGACATCATAGAGGACCCAGCTCCAACCTTAGCCGTATTGCAAATTGAAACCCTCAAATCGCTGCCGCTGACCGCTGGAGACATTGCCTTAGAAATAAAAAAGGACCCTGTCTTGGCACAAGTCCTCAGCTGGGTAGAACGAGGTTGGCTGGTCAGCGCAACCAAGCCATTTAGGAATCGTCAAACAGAGCTATTCTCCCAGAAAGGTTGCATAGTGTGGGGAGACAGAGTCATAGTCCCAGAGAAATTGCAACATAGAGTATTAAAAACATTGCACGATGGATATCCAGGCATCGTGCGGATGAAGGCATTGGCCAGGAGTTACGCATGGTGGCCTGGCTTAGACAAACAGATAGAGACCTGGGTAGCAAAATGTCGCAAATGCCAGGAGACTCGCTCCACTCCTCCAAAAACTCCCCCAACTCAGTGGGAAATGCCTTGAGGTCCTTGGTCCCCGTATCCACATCGATTTTGTGGGATCCACAAGAGGACACACTTTCCTCTTAACAGTGGATGCCTATTCAAACTGGCTCGAAGTCCACAAAATGTAAAGCACCACCACAGAGGCAGTCACTAAAAAGCTGAATAAGCTATTCGCTACCCATGGATTTCCAGATGTCCTGGTCTCCGATAATGGCTCCCAATTTACTGCCCTGCCATTCGAACAGTACCTGGCAGATCGGGGCATCCGCCATGCCTTAACATCACCAGCCCACCCTGCAGCCAATGGTAGGGCTGAGCGAATGGTTCAATTTGTAAAAAAGACCTTGCACAAAATGGACCATGGCAACATTGACGACAAACTAAACTGGATGCTTCTCCTCCAGCACATAACCCCAAACAGTACCACGAACAGAACCCCAGCTGAACTCCTGATGGGCTGGAAACTTCGCTCACATCTTGATCGCCTCCACCCAAACTACACGCCGGAACAACCCCCAGGATCCAGCAGCAAGTATCGGGCATTCCAGGAAGGTGACCTCGTGTTTGTGAAAAATTTCTCAGCCAACCCATTGTGGGTCCCCACGACCATAATGTAACTTACGGGACCCCGATCCTATCGCCTACAAACTGCAGATGGTAAAATGTGGAAACGCCACATAGACCAACTCCATTCTAGATTAGCACCTAGTCCTATCTCAGCCCCGGAACCTCTTGCTGGGAGGGGAAGGGACATTGAGGAGGCTGAAGAAGAAATGATAATCGAAACCCAACAGCCTACACAACCAACCAGGGGATACTCACCATCAGAAGAGAACCGAGCCAGGGAGTGGCCTTGCTGCATGACAGCACTGCGATGGAAACAGATCCAGGGAACCCAGAAGACAGCACTGGCATAAGCAGGGAAAGCAGCCCAGGACCACAAATTTCACCATCCAACAAAGCTAGCAGCCCACCGGAAACAGAACCAGGAGAGAAATCGGTGGAACAGTGCAGGTCAAGCAGACAGGTGAAGCGACCTGCCTATTTACGAGAATACATCACCCCACCCCTCAAACGGAACCTAGGGGGGAGGGGTGTTATGGACTAAGCCAACGCAGCGATACAACCTAAACAGCTTTACTTTACAGCAGGCTTGTAATCCTGCACTTCTCATTGGCCCGCAAATAGCGAGCCATGATTGGTCATTTTTGGCCAGTCTGATTGGCTGTTAACCCCCCCCCCCCGATTGGACGCTTGTGAAAACGGTAAACTCAAATCATTGGTTGTTTTGACAGCAGCCAGCTCTGTAAAAGAGCTGCTGCTGCCCAAGTATTTGCTCTGTTCTTATTTTACAATAAAAAGTTGAAGTCATCGTTTGATATCTCGTCTCCGTTCCTTGCGCCCATGCTCAGGACTTAACAACTTACATTCGTAAACAGATATTTTCTGTTCTGTTTGTGGGTCATATATAAGCCTACCAACAGGCTTACCGTCCCTGTCCTATTGTTTCTTTTATTTTCTTTTTCTTATGTGTATCCATATATTCATACCTATTATCTTGTAAGCAATTGACAAAAATAAATAAATAAATAGGATCTAAGCACCTTATTATAGGAGGTGTGAAGTCATTAACCTGTCTTACCCAGACAATAACACTGATGAAGGGATGTTCCAAAACTTCTATTTGGTTGCTACAGAATATTTGAAGACATTTTATAATACTTTTTAAGACAATACCTCCCTAAGATTTCTTTTTTTTTGAACAAACTTTATTAGTTTTTTTTTACACACACAAACAAAACATAAGATGTAGTAACATAAAATATCTTTTCTAAAAGAAACAGATAAACCATCTTGTTTAAGAAGAAGATAATTCCAAATTATCACAATTCTATATATTTATCTTATCTAATCAACTTCATATCTTGTCCAAACTTCTCTTTATTACTCCCTTTCCTTCTATTTAATCATACTTCTTCTGCCTTAAAATTATATATTCACTGAATATAATTTCATTAGTATTCTTCCACATCCTGTCAAACTTAAACAGACATTACACAAAACATAAATACATAAAATTTCTTTTTGGAAGGCTGCTTACCCCGGGTTAACTCAATCAAAGTTTATACTCACCTAATATACTATCTCATATCTTATTTAACATTCTCTATTTTCCATATATTTTCTCTCTCCTAGTCATTCTTTTGATTCTATTTTATTTATTCCATCTCGATTAAATAATTTTATTTGCATCTTTGGTCCGTTTTCTTTCAATCACCTACTTATTCTTTCTATCTAATACAATATTTCTCCTGTAAACCTAGATTGAAGTATGACAACTTTTTATCTTTCCCCTAAATAACACTTAAAATAATACATATTTTCCATACTGATTCTGCTCCGTAATTCTAAGTATTACATTTCAAAATAATAAAACAAACAAATAATATTGAATTTAATAAATACTAATAAAACCCAAAACAAAGAAAAAGGAATATTAAATTTATAATATAATAAGAACAATATTTCACAGGAAATTAGATTCTATTATTAATTCTTAAACAATAAAAATAATATTTTATAAGAAATTAAACTCTATAATTAAATCTTGGCTTCCCTTAAATACATTTTTAAATCATATAATATTCTGATTTTCTAACTCAGCTTCAAATACTAATGTCTACAATACATTCTTATGTACTTTTGCAGAATCATTTTTATAAAATTGTCTTACCCCATATCTCTGAAAAAAATTCATTTTTTAGCATTTTGTTTAAATCCTTTATGACTTCTCTTTCCTTTTCCCCTTTCTTTCTTATCCATTCTAGCTTTTTGACCCCCCCATCTCTCAAATTTCACTCTCTTAGTCTTCCCTCTCTGTTGTATTTCTCTTTTCTGTTGCTTTCTGACATCATATCGCTTTTTCATCTCATTTTTCGTTTTCTTGGTTGCTTTTTTAAGTTTTAAGTTCACTTTTTCCTTGCCCCCCTTTTGCTTTTCTTCCTCCACTAAGTGTGTTTGTCCATTAAAGATGGCTTCTTCTCCTTCATCCCAGCCTTCCTGTCATTGTCATATTTCTTGATAGGTAGCAATTGCCATTTCTAAAAAGTGAAAAATAGATCCAGAAGAGCCCTTATCTTCTTCTTTCAGTCTTTGAAATTCCATTTGTAGTCCTTCAAAAGATAATGCCATTTTTTCTTTCCTTCTTTTTTGAAGCAACCCTAATGTCTTTAGTTCCCCCCCCTTTTTTTAACAAAGGTTCACAAAGATCTCAAAGTCACAAAGCAAACCAAATCAGAGCAAACAGTTTCATATAGCACTTTCTTCTTTCTATATTTTTACCTCCTAGGGTAGAATTCAAATACACAGTTCCAAGATGATCTTCTAGAAGTCTTAATGTCTTTTATTCCTGTTCTTATAGGCTCAAAGCAGTCTCCTTCAGTACAATCTTATAATAAATCTTTATCTTTTCCCTTCCCCTTGTAAAAACTAGAAAGAATTTTAAGTTTTTAAATCCAGTGTCCAGAAAGAATTTTAAGTTTTTAAATCCAGTGTCCAGAAATCCTTTATCCCTTGGCTTTAAATTTCAAATTGGATTACTTTCAGTGCCCAAGTAGATTTTCCAGATCTCCGTCTGCTGTTTCTATGGGGAGGGAGAGTGAAGAAAAAAACAATTTTCCCTTGACAGCTTTCTTTGCCACTTTCCAACTTCTTTTGGAAACAATGTATCCTTCAAGGAATTCAAGCGATTTAGTTTCCAGGGTAAAAAGTTTCTTATTGTCCCAGTTCAGCCAGCACTTTCACTTCTCCTACTTCCTCCAGCGCAAATCTTACCCGGCTGCAGGCTTCTTTGTGGCAGCCATTGCTGACCGCCGCTCCATCACCTTGGGAAAAAGGGGGTTTTTCCAGCTGGGGAGAGGGTCTGTGACACCCCCAAACCCCTGTCTGGATCCCCTCTCTCTTTGGCTGCCTCTACAGGGCAGCCATATCCCCCAGACCCATTTGGATCGGGGGCACCTTGGGGTCGAGCGCAGCAGGAATCACGGAGAGTCACGAATTCTTGCTGCCGCTGAAGCCACACGAAACCGGAACCCCTAAGCTTTTTTTTAATGCTTCTGTTCTGAATTAAAGCATAACTATACCAAAGGTGTTTTTTCAAGAGACAAGTGGACTTCCTTGTTTTTCTTTGAAAACATTTGAAACTCTAAAGCAGGGGTGTCCAACCTTGGCAACTTTAAGACTTGTGGATTTCAACTCCCAGAATTCCTCAGCCAGCTTTGCTGGCTGAGGAATTCTGGAAGTTGAAGTCCACAAGTCTTAAAGTTGCCAAGGTTGGACACCCCTGCTCTAAAGACACCTCCTGGATGAGAAGTGAAACATCTTCAAAGAAAAATCAGAAAGTCCAGTTGCCTCTTGAAAAAGCACCTTTGGGGCAGCCGTGACCCAATGGATGACGGATAATCTCCTGAAGTACTTAGTGACTTCCAACCTTTAAGCTTTGTTTAAGTTAGAGAGTGAGATATCTTTGTTTCTATTCTCTGATTCAATGCCAGAGCTGTTGAGCTTGTGAGCATCTGCTCTTCAATATCTAAAGAGCCTTTTCTGCCTCCTTCCGGTAAATTCCAGTTCCTTAGACAAATCATGATCTTCTTACCAAGTTGCTGTTCTTTGTATTGTGTTGACTTCCTTGTGGTTATGTTCTTATACAGGCAACAGTGTGGCAACGGTTGCCACTCAACATCCATCCCCCTTGATTTGCACTCTATCTCTAGCCTTCCATAGGAGGATTGCCTTCCAGGTGAAGTTCCTGCTGTCTTATCTGAGATACATTGAGGAAACCTTTTTTGAATGCTAAGATCTGCTATGTTAGTTGTTTGCTTCCCACCACAGGAAGCAGGATGTGGCATGGAAAGTGGACAACATGATCTTTGGTGTCATGGTTCCTGTAGGAGGTGACCAGGCTGAGCCTGAAGGAGGGGCCATACATCCCCACATGAGATCTGAGTGCAGCCCACCTTGAATTCCATTGACTCTTACTGGCCACCAATTGGCTTGGACTGCTAGTAGTTCAGACTCTTGTCTGAGAGTCTTTCACGTACAATAAATCTTTATACCCATTTGAACTCCCCCAATCTTTTGATTTCTCTGGCACTTGATAGCTCCAAGGATCAAAGAATGCCCTCCAACTGGAAATCAAGCTAGTTCATTTCAGCATCATGTGAAGACTTCATCCAAACAGTTGGTTTCAGCAAACCAAAGCCCTGCATAACTTTGTAAAGGTATATTACAGTATCTCTTAAGGGTCAGGGGTTAAGAGGCTGTGCTCCCCTCACTTACCTCAGCTCCTGCCCATCTAGCAGTTCGAAAGCATGCAAATGCGAATAGATAAATAGGTACCACTTCAGCGGGGAAGTAACAACATTCTGTGCACCTCAGTGTACAGCCACAGAAGCATCTTTGGACACCGTGGACTAGGAGGGATGCTGGGTTTGAGCTTATCACTTTGATTGCAAGTCAAGTATTTGGACATAAGCACCTTCATTTTCCTAAATGGACCATCCACCCCAAATCATTTTGCATCTAGCAAACTTAGAAGAAAGGGAAAACTCATTTCGAGTCCTCTCTGATGTCTGAATGTGGAGGCAAGATGAAAAAGAAAGCTGTGAGTTATGCATTTGCTCCCTTTGGGGAGGAGAATCTGTGTTATTTTACCTGCTAGAGGCCTCTGTTTCCAGTATGGTTTGTTTGTATATTTGTAACTAAAACAAATATTAAAGAGACAGAAGACATTTGTCTCTGCCTCTCTCTCTCTCTCTCTCTCTGTCTCTCCCTCCCTCCCTCCTTCTCTGAAATAAAATAATCCGCTTCCTCTGGAGATTCTCACCACTTGAAAATACAGAGCATGTTACAATAAAAGCCGACTTCCTCCTGTGTTCTGACTTATTTATATGTTCTACCTTTTTGGTGGAATCAAAAATCCCACCATGCCTAATGGAAACAACCTTCATTCAAACATGAACAGAAATGAAAATACAGTGAAGTTACAACAATACACACAAACACAGATACACAGCAAAATAAAAATAAACAGGATATAGAAAATAATAACATAATCAATGGTAAGGACTAATGTATCTGGACCTCCACTAGAGGACAGTAAAGAGATATTGAGGGCCAACTTTCTGCAGCCACCTAGTGGTCATTTGGCATTTTCTAGCCCTGCAGTGAAAGACTTCAAATAGGGTTTTGGGCTCTAAAGGAGCAGGAAACTGAAAGTCTCTTCCTCCTTGGCCAGCTGGAAGTTAGACAGGGCTGCCCAGTGGAAATGTAAAAGAGGTCCATCATCTCCTTGGGAATGCCATCAGAGAAAGGGGATATCAAACATTGAGTTCTGTGTGAAGAGATACTCCTGACAGAATTAATTTCAGCGAATAAAAGATTTTCCTGTTAGCTTGGTTGGGAGGAAACATCACAGAGCTGCTAAAATGCGCATCTTCTGGAAAAAAACGGACCAACATTGGAGAGGAAACTCCAATTTTCTCCTGTTCAGTGGGGAAAAGTGTCAGGTCTTTGAAGCGGCTCTAAATCTGAGCATTCCAGAGAAACAGATGACTGAACAAAGTGCAGGTGACACCCTCAAAATTGCATGATTAATGAGATCCCTTTGCCCAGGTCTGGTCTTGCTCAACTACACATCACTGCCATGTGTGTGAAAACTGCCCAGATTAAACAGCCTGGGATAGCTAAATCGTAGCACATGAAGTCCCAATAATACCTTGACTCTTTAGGAAGCAAATTGCACTTGAAAGGATCGGTAATAGAGAACACTTTGTAAGGCTGTCTGGGTTTGATTTACTAGTTTTATTCCCTACTGCAGCCTTTTCTGAGCCAGGGATTCATTTCCTACTAAATACCTTAAAAATTACCGATTGCATCCATGAAAATTATTCTCCCTGTTGCACCTCATTGGGTAGCATGTACACAGGGAATGGTAATCCCACAGTTGCTGCAAAGCTGATGCTACAGCAAACCTCTCCGTTTTCATCTAAGCTATGCATTTTGGAACAGAATCATCAGAAGGAGGAATTCTTGATGTACAACAGATTATTTAGTGACCAGTTGAGCTTACAACGGTACTAAAACAAGAAGTGATTTGTGACTGTATTTAACCCAGCCATTGAACCATCCTCAGGGCTGTGGGATTAAATTCAGATGCTTGGCAACTGCCATGTACTTGTGACAATTGCAGTGGCCATGTTTGTGTGGCCTTCTGACAAGTGAAGTCCGTGAGACTGCAGTGATTCATTAAGAACTGTGAGAAAAAAAGCCGCAAAATGGAGCAAAACTCACTCAACAACTGCCTCAGCAACAGAAATAATCAGCTCAATTATGGTCATAAATCAAGGACTACCTGTAAGCACCTGGCTGATTTTTGCAGCTCAAATTTTATGCCCCCCATTTGTAATATGGACATTGTAATAATATTGATCTTATCTTATATATGAATTGGTGGCAGATGTCATTTAGCAGCTTTTTTTCCTAAGTTCAATTATGCAAGAGGTGCGGTGGCTCAGTAGCTTAATGATGCTGGAGATGGTCCCAGCTCTGGCGGTTCGAGTCCCAGCACTGCCTTGCAGGATGAGCTCCTATCACTCCCTGCAGCTTTTGTCCACCTAACATGTTCTAAACATTTATCTACTTGCATAGAAAGCATATTCAGAGTAGATAAATAGGTATCACTTGGCTGGCACTCCATGCAGGCAGTCAGATTCCTGCTGGCTCTGAAGCTTCCCAATGCCCGTTTGAAAAGCGCCCCCAGGGTTCTGGTTGATACTACAGGAAGAGAGCCTTTTCTTTCTCCCTGGTGTGAAGCCAGCTCGCCTTCCTGTGGCATACCTCAGGAAGTGTGCAAGTGTTTCCTATGACAGAGCTGGTAAAATGGCAGCCAAACTACTACTCTGCAATAGCATTGTAGTGTCCTGGCTAATATAACAATGCCCTACGCTGCTACTGCTAATCATCATAAATCATCATTGTCATGGAAGATAATAGATAGTTTTCTAGTATCATGCATCTCTAAGGAATCCCTTCAACAAACCTAAAAGTGTTTGCAAAAAAAAGACTCCCTCTTTATCTCATGCCAAACTCCTGGCCCCACGGGCCAGATGTGTCATCACATTCTGGCCACACCCACTCCTGGTTTAGTGAAGGGGGGAAGCCCGATACGTCACGTGATGCTGCCGTGACGACGCGAGTTTGTCCCCCCTGATCTAGCATATTATCTCTGCTGATTTATTCACACGTGCAAATAATCAAGCGATGGCTTTTAGTAGAGTGCTAAAGCAAATCTTGAGTTCTAGCCATGAAGTGTCAGCACAGCACTTAGGAAATAATCTTATTGCCTCGTTTTAATCCCAACTCATCTCATTATCCTTGTTCCAATTACCAATAAGATGTATTTAACATTTCTCTTTCAAAATGTTGAAATTTTCACCTAATATTTGTGCCCTTTTTGTGACCACATATCGTTCATCGCAAGCATGTTCATTTGCTGCTGATAGCTGATATTTGAGATCGCTTTCAATATATAGTTTTGATCATACAATGTACTTACACATGTAACAAGGCAGGAATTGGAAGCAGACTTCACTATTAACTTGTGAGTGAACCTTAATATTTATTTTTTCAGTTTCCTCCTATGATTTATCCTGAGGCAGGCAGCAGTTCTCAGGAGGTTACTCAGCCCCAAAAACCTCATTCTGCTGTAGGCTCTTCTGCCCCCACTTTGGCCAAAACTCATGCTTTCCTATGGAAATACTATAAAAACTGTACTTATGGTTTAAAATAGGTTCCATGCTCTTCGGAGACTGCTGTCTCACATCCTAGAGCTGATTGTGGTGGCTTTTAATTCTGTTTTTTAAGTGCAATCTGGAGACTTCCTTATTGGGGTTTTAAAAGTCTGCATGTATCCAGGACTGCACAATCAAAGCACATTTGCAAAACAAAAAATATATAATTGCAGGCATCATCTTGATTTTTTTTTTTAATCCTCTCTTAACCCCTGCTGGTTGAGGACCTAGTTGGGACTGCGGGAATAATTGAATATCATTCCAAATAACTGTTGGATTGTCTAGAATATTCTGATTAGGCCCAGTTTACAGGCTCCTGACTATGTCAATGAGCAATTAGGTCACCCTGTTTAAGACAAACAAATTGGCCTCTTTCTTCTTGCACGTAAAGCCACGTCAGCCTCCCATGGGGTGGAACAGAGGTCAAAATTCAGGAAGCAAAGAAGCCCAGAATTGTAAAAACCGTTCCTTGAAAGTCCTAAAAGTTATATAAAAATTCCTGCGAAATGGAGAAATATTTTATAATATTTTTATAAGCCAGAAGATAACCATAATATTTCTTTATAAAGATCTAGTTGGGAATGCTGAACATATTTCTCTCTCCTGGGATCCTGTCGCTGCAGGTGGATGCCAGATGTTTGGCATTTTTCTAAAGAGCCTCTAATTTCACGACTTACCTCTCTAGCATATTGTGAGTAGGTTGTGTTGTTAGTAGAGCTAATGGCCACATGGATTAAATATAAAGTGGCATGTAATTAATTGATAACCACTGAAAACAGGGTATGCATGGGGAGAAGTTCATTGCAGAGGGTTGATCAGCCTTAGATTCTCTCCACATCCTTCTCCTCCTCTTTTCTGCTAGATATTATTTTTAATAATAACACCTATGCAGTGGCTGACCAACTTACCGTACTTTTTCTTATGGGGACGGAAACAGAAGAAGTGTTAGTTTGCTGGTTCCCTGTACTGAAGTTACACACTTACATGCCGAGACCAATGAAACAATCAAATCTCTTGTGACTTAATTCTTATCTTCTTACAGAGTTTTATAAGCCAGACCTATGAGGCTCATCTTAGGCCCAGAACAAAGCAATGTTTCTTTGGGGATGAGGGTGCCTCTTGCCCTCACTGCTCAGTTCAACTTGTCCCATGGCTGGGAATCCCCTCACCACGAGTTCCTCTCATTCCCATGTCCCATCAGCTAGCCCATTTCTGGCTGGTGCATCTTCTGCTGGGACACAGGGTTTATCTTCCCACATCCAGGGTGACTTTTTCTGTGCTGACCCAGCACCAACTACCCAACTGTGCCCCCACCCCCACTCTGTCCATGCCCTCCCCCCCTCCCTCCCCCCCGGTTTGCACCAAGCTGGCTGTGCCAAGTCATCCATGCTGAGTCATCCGTGTTGAACCGGCTTCCCCCACTCCTCCATGCCAAAATAGCTGTTTCCACCCACTCCATACACACAGCCCCACTCACCCTCCATGCCAACTTGGCCGCTCTGAATCACCCCACTCCACTCAAAGGAATATGCACAAAGTGGATAGTGAGAAATTATGATTAGTCTGGAATGGTGTAGGGTCTCCTTCGCAAGCAGGGGGTTGGACTAGAAAGTCTCCAAGGCCCCTTCCAGCTCTATTCTGATTGATATTTATATATCCAAACCATTGATCATTTTCAAGAAATCTCTTCTCTTGTGTGAAGTTTGTTGCCTACTGTTATGTTTGGAGCATGGGTGCGAATGATGGAGACGAGCCGGTAGAAACAGTGAATTTCAAACTCTTTATTTACATATTGTGACAGCTCAGCTCAAGGGCTGTTATAACCTTACTTATATAGGCAACTCATTAACTATTCAACCAATTTCAAACCTGGAGCGCTAGCTCTGTTAACCAATGGGAATGGCCTGCTAATGGCCAATCGGATGCTCCTGAATGGACCAATCCGATCCTGCCATTAACAGCCAATCAGAAGTTCAGGGCCAGAACCCTGCACTTGACTTCAAGATCGATGATAACTTTATTGGTATTATTCATTCACAACACCCCTTTCCCCTGGCTTCTGCCCATGGGGCGTGGTTACATAGTCCTTAAGGTAGGACGGCTGTTTTACTAGTCTTTTCGATTTTCGCAAAGTGCCTGGCGGTTGGCTGCACTTCTGCTGAGGTAGATCGTTGTTTAGTGGTAGGGGTGTCTCTGGTTACGAGTTTGCATTCCCGTTGTCATCAATATCACTGGCCATTTCCTGAGGTGCATTTACTCCGGTCCCTGGTTCCTGTTCCTGCGTTTCAGTTCCATTATAAGTCTCTTCAAAAAGGTTTCCCTCTAATAGTAATTCACTTTCCTCTGTATCTCCCCCCCCACCTCAGTTTGGTCAAAAGGGAGTTCAGAAGTACGGGATGGTAGCCGCGATCGTAGCTGATCTATGTGGTGCTTCCAAAGTCTATTGTCAGGGTACTGAATGAGGTATGATTTTGGGCCGGTTATGCGGATTACGGTCACCTCTACCCACAGCGGATCGCCCGATAAGTTTTTAGCGAATACTAAATCACCTACCTGGAAGGTAAGGCATTGGCTTCTGGATCTGAGTGGCTTTTCTGGTTCGTAGGCTGGGTGTAACTGATCGAGGTGGGAGCGGAGCTTCCGTCCCATTAGCAGTTCGGCGGGAGTTTTGTTGGTGACGCTGTGAGGTGTGATGTGCTGCAGAAAAAGGATGCGGTTCATTTTTTCGTCAATGTTGTCGTAGTCGATCTTTTGGAGAGTCTTTTTGACGAATTGAACCATGCGCTCAGCCCTACCGTTGGCAGCAGGGTGCACAGGCGAAGTGAACGCATGTCAAATACCACGGTCAGCCAAGTACTGCTCAAAAGGTAATGCAGTAAATTGGGGCCCGTTGTCAGATACCAGAACGTCTGGTAATCCGTGGGTTGCAAAAAGTCTTTCCAGTCTTTTGATGACCGCGTCAGTGGTCATGCTGCTCATTCGGTGAATCTCGAGCTAATTCGAGTAGGCGTCGAAGGTTAGCAGAAATGTGTGGCCTTTGGTTGGCCCAGCAAAATCCAGATGGATGCGGGACCAGGGTCCCCACGGCGTCTCCCATTCGGTTGGGGTTGCCTTTGGTGGAGCATTGCTTACTTCTTGGCATCTTTTGCAAGTTTTAACCCATGATTCGATTTGTCTATCGATGCCTGGCCACCATGCGTAGCTTCGTGCGAGGCCCTTCATGCGCACGATGCCAGGGTGGCCATCATGCAAGGTTCTTAGCAGTGTCTGTTGGAGTCATTCTGGGATAACGACTCTATCGCCCCAGATGACACAGCCCTTCTGCGAGAACAACTCTGTTTGACGACTTTTGAATGGTGCGAAGTCATCTGGTACTTGGTCCAATGGCCATCTGCATTCCACCCATGTGAGGACTTGCACCAAGATGGGGTCGCATTTTGTTTCTCTCACGATGTCACGGGCAGTCAATGGTGGCGTGTGGAGTGTCTCGATCTGCAACGCTGTCATCGTTGGTGCAGGATCGTTGATAGTTTCAGAGAGCAGTGTACGGCTCAGAGCGTCGGCGTGGGGAATGGCTTTACCGGGACGATATTGTAGCCGATAATTGTAGACAGCCAAGAATTCTGACCAGCGGGTCATTCTGGGAGAAAGTATGTAGGGAGTTGGCTTGTCCCCAGCGATAATCCCCAGCAATGGTTTGTGGTCAGTTACAATGGTGAAAACCCGGCCGTACACGTACTCATGAAATCTTTTAACCGCTGATACAATCGCCAGGGCTTCCTAATCGATTTGGCTGTAATTTTGCTCGGTTTTCGAGAGCGTCTTTGAGAAGTAAGCAACAGGGGCTTCGTTACCATAAGGTAACACATGGCTCAAAATGGCGCCCACTCCAAAAGGCGATGCATCACAGGTTATGTTTATTGGCAAAGTCTCATTGTACTGCATTAGCACGGTGTCCGAAGTCAGTAGTTTTTTTACATTACGGAACGCCTGCTCTTCTTTGTGACCCCACACCCAGATTGCTTTTTTATCTAAAAGACGATGTAACGGTTCAGCGACAGTTGCCTTTTGCGGCAAGAATACATTATAGAAATTGATGAGGCCTAAGAACGCCTGGAGGTTGGTCTTGTTCTGGGAGCGTTTTTTATTGCTCTCAATTTACTATCAGTAGGGTGAATACCCTGACTGTCAATTAGGTACCCTAAGAATTCAACACGATCGGTACACATTTTGCACTTATTTTTTTTTTGACTTTCAGGCCTGCTTCCTGAAATTTTCATAATACCAGTCTTAAACGCTCCCGCAAGATTTTTTGAGTGGGGGCAGCAATGAGCACATCGTCGAAATAGGGGACAACGCCCTTGATCCCTTGCAATAGTCTCTCCATTAGGCTCTGAAAGATCCCTGGGGCTACACTGACTCCGAATTGAAGCTGCGTACACTTAAAGGCACCTCGGTGTGTTACGATAGTCTGTGCCTGTGCCGTTTTTTCGTCAACCAGCAATTGCTGATAAGCCTGAGCTAAGTCTAGTTTAGCGAAGACTTTTCCGCCCCCCAGGGAATGGAGGAGGTGCTGTACCACCGGCACCGGATATGGGTTCTGTTGCAGGGCGTGGTTTAGGGTGGCTCGGAAGTCCCCGCAAATTCTAATGGAGCCGTCCAGCTTAATGGGTGTCACAATCGGCGTTTCCCAAGGGGAGTGATCCGTTGGCTTTAAAACTCCCTGGGCAATCAACTTATCAAGTTGCTCGTCAATTTTCAGTTTTAGAGCGAACGGAACTCGACGAGGCTTAAGGCGGATGAGAGCTATCTTTGGATTAAGGCTAAAGGATATCGGGGTCCCCTTGTACTCACCTAGCTTTTCCTTGAAGACGTCCCTGAATTCGTGGACGAGGTCTTCCTCCCAGTCACTGCTGCCAATTCGATTAATGCCTGCCACTTCAATGCCAAGTAGTGCGAACCATTGTAGGTCCTAACAGGCTAGGCCGATCCTTATCGATCACCGTCAGGGGTAAGTACGCTTTGCGGTTCTTGAATGCAACCCGGACTCGACTGGATCCTGCAACTGGAATTTGGTTCCCCTGGTAGTCTTTTAGCACGAGCCGTTGAAATTGAAGGTCTTGGCGCTGGATAGTGGGTATGAGTTGCTTGAGGGTCTTCCATGAGACCATTGAAAGAGACGATCCCGAGTCAACTTCCATCTGGCAGGGCCGATTTTCAATGTTCATGTTCACCCAAATTTTCTGAGCATCTAATGAAGAGGCATGGCCAATAGTAAGTGTTTGGTGGGCCTCTTCCCGTCTCGCTGGACAATTCACGGGTCGGTTTCTGTAGGAGTGGTTTACTGGTTCTCGCCTTACAGGGTGATTTCCTGTCGATTGGCGGAGATTGGTTCCTTTCGAGGTCTGGCTGGGTCCGAGGAGGCTTCTGCAGACCCGTCCGATGTGGCCTCATTTCCCGCACTCGTGGCAGAGTGCGTAGCGGAATTTGCAATCAGAGCGATAATGGTTGGCCCCGCAGCCCACGCACGGTTGCTGGGACTTCGGGTGTCGTTCCCAATCCGACCGCAGGCGATGGACCTCTTCTTTGTCGCTGTCTGACGACGAAGAGAGGTTCTCATGGTGGGCCGTGGAACGCTGCTCTTCTGCGTTAGGTGAAATTTCACCAGCTGGTTGGTGTGTTGGAGTGCGATTTCGGCATAGTTGGGCAGCCGAATTCATGGTTGCCTCCGCTGCTGTAGCTTCAGCTATGGCGTCTTTAAGGGTGATGTCGCCCTTTGCCATTATTTTGCTCTGTACGTTTAGAGCATCTAGCCCGAGGACTACTCTGTCTCTCAAAGCCTCTTCCAGGTTGGTGAAATCGCAAAGGCCTCCCAAGTTTTGGAGGTCTGCAACGAAATCGTCGACGCTTTCTCATTTCCGCTGGTTCCGTTGATAGAATTCGTGTCATCTTACAAGCGTTGGAACGGTGGGTGCATAGTGGGCCCTTAGCAGCGGTTCGAGGACGTCCCAGTCCATGGCCTTCAGTTCAGCCGGTTTTGCTAATGCCTTAGCCATTTTGAATACCGTTGGCCCGCAGTGCGTCAGGAATACTGCCCGTTTCTTCCCGGCCGTG
The DNA here is from genome assembly GCA_033807585.1 of Hydrophis major. Lineage (NCBI taxonomy): Eukaryota > Metazoa > Chordata > Lepidosauria > Squamata > Elapidae > Hydrophis > Hydrophis major. The sequence goes on along the minus strand of CM066333.1, from coordinate 63,186,862 downwards.
GCATCCTTCAGATTATTCATTTCCAAAAACATTTGGAAATGATCCATGTAAGACTCCCAGTCCTCTTGAGCTGGATCGAATGGAGCGGGTGGTATTACGCTGCCGGACATGGTTCTGCCGTTGTGCGCTTCAGTCACGTGCTTAGTTGGCTCTGATGTCATCCAATCCCACCCTCGTCGCCAGTGTTATGTTTGGAGCATGGGTGCGAATGATGGAGATGAGCCGGTAGAAACAGTGAACTGCAAACTCTTTATTTACATATTGTGACAGCTCAGCTCAACGGCTGTTATAGCCTTACTTATATAGGCAACTCATTAACTATTCAACCAATAGCAAACCTGGAGCGCTAGCTCCGTTAACCAATGGCAATGGCCTGCTAATGGCCAATTGGATGCTCCTGAACGGACCAATCCGATCCTGCCATTATCAGCCAATCAGAAGTGCAGGGCCAGAACCCAGCACTTGACTTCAAGATCGATGATAACTTTATTGGTATTATTCATTCACAACACCTACAAAGCTCTAATAAAAGCCTCCATTCATCCTCCACTAATTAATTGCTGTTTGTAAGTCTAACTTCCATGTTCATATATATGCTTTAATGGAGTGTTTGTGTGAATGAATGATGTACATCAATGAATGGGGAAACACAAAAGTGCCTTAATCTATGCCCATAAGCCTGCTTGCCAAAATCAGTGTTACCTTTTGGCCAAACTATTTTCCTACTCTCTGCTGAGTTCACTTCTTAAACAGAGATAATCTCAATGCCTCTAATAACTTCAAACAATTTCTATCTTGCCTCTTAAAAATCTTTCCTTGGCAGAGAGAATTTTATATTTTGTAATGCAAAAATTAGAATTGAGCTGCACATTAGGGAATGAAATCAGTTGGGCATGTTAAATTAGAATGTTAACACAATGATAGTCATGCAGCTAGAAAATGTTAAGTATTACAATAGGAAGGGGAAAGCAACGGTGGTAACTTCTGTTATAATTTTCATGAAATGGGTCTCCTTTATTCTAAGCTCATTAATTTAAAGTTCATGGAATATGTAACACATGAGAAATATTGTAAATCCTGGAGAACTGAAGTGCATCTTTAAGTCAACGATATTTCAAAGAGAAGGAAAGAACATTGGCTGAAAAATTGGCAGGTTAGCAAAGAGTCTGGAAGGATTCATTACTTAGGGAAGGTTTTACTAAATTCTGATCATGTTTGCCTTACTTAACAAGGTGGTGTTATCATTGTTTATACAAATGTATTTATGAGCAAAAAAACTGAATAAGGATGTCTAAAATATGATATTTCTTCTGAAGATCTACAATTTAGAGATGCTATGAAACCTCCTGTCTCCTTCCTCTTCCTCTTCTTCCATTCTCCAATGTGCTAGTTTCGTGTTCTTTATCTCTAGGTGATGTCATATAGGCAGTCCTTGACTTATAACAGTTCATTTAGTGACTGTTTGAAGTCACAACAGCCCTGGAAAAAGTGACTTAGGACTGTTTTTCACACATACAACCATGGCAGTATCCCCATGGCCATGAGATCAAAATTCAGACAATTGGTTCATATTTATGATGGCCCCACCATCCTGGGGTCAAGTGGTGTGAAAAAGAGTCATAAAATCACTTTTTTTTCAGTGCTGTTGTAACTTCACGTGATCACTAAATAGAGATTCATAAATCGAGGACTTCCTGCTAAAAAGTAATTCCTCTAGTTTCATTGGGGTTTATTTTTGTTTTAGGCAGATGCTGATTGGATCTGATTCTGATTCTTTTTTCATGTCTATCATTCTTTGAATATCTCTTCCACCAGTGTTTCCAAAAGCAACCAATGTCCATTTTTCCCTCCATAAAACTTGTCTCTACAAACATTCATCTGTGAATAATTCACAGATTGGAGAATCCTAAAGTCTGCAGTTGTCTGTTTTATAGATGAAAGTTCAAACTGAAGGGAAGAAACTGTCATTTCTATGACGGTCTGTTAAATATTCAGATAATTATCTTCATGTGGTTGATCATGAATTCACTTTTCTGCTCTGTTCTGCTCACTTGAGATTTCCACATACTTTGTTGTACAGTTTTTACCTCTGATTTCCAATGCTATGATAAGTTTGCGATAATAAATGGCACCCCAGTGAGACTGAAAATGTTAGATTGTGTACATTCACTTCTTCAGGAATGTCTGTAATAATAAAACAGAGAGCTCTCACTTTAATAGGGAGAGAAAGTATATATTTTTCTTGAAATATTCATGACTGCTGTTTAATTAAGCAGCACATATAGAACTATTTTATCGAAATATACTTGGTCTACAGTGCTTTCCCCTTCTCTCCTGGTTCACTTTGTCTCTCTGTCTCTGTGTATTAATTCTGATTTGATCCCATATTCATTGCATTACTATATGCAGATCACACCAGCATTAAAAATGTACTTCTAAAAAAAGAAAATGCACACAGCATTTATGATTTACAGAGTCAGGGGATATATTGTTTTTATTTTACACTTATTCATGTTTTAGTTTTTTTATCACTTGGGTAGCAAAGACAGTGATAAGAGGGCTGAGTGTCATAATATTTGATTCATTTTGCTAGTTGTTAATGTATTATTGCATCAATTTGTTTCATTCTGTTTTTGTTTTAATTTTCCTGGTCATTGACTGAATAAATAACAATAATGTTATTGATTTACATAGCATTTTTTTATGATTGCGATCTGAAGATTAAGCTTTGGAATCAATCTTGTGAGGCTCCTTTTGTCATTTTATAGATAAAACTGACCAACAGCTTTCTACAAAAACAAGCTACAGTATGTCATTCTCTGAATTTTTCTTATACATCAGTCAGAACTCTTTAAAGACACACAAGTATTCCATTTAAAGTGGAAAACAATTTGAGGTATTAAACATGATTAAAAATTGAAATATAATGAATTCTACTTAGGATGTTGCCTAGGTGTAACCACAGTCGAATGTAATTGCATTGACATCCGAATAAACATACTGAATATCACTATGGTTCTTTTCTCTGTTTCAATTTAATTCTCTTTGCAATGATTCCTTTTTGTAATATTCATGTTGCTACCTCTCAACTCCAAATTCAGCTGTTGTGACTCCTCTGTGATTATAAAGTTGTTCCAAGAAGACAGCCATGCTTGTTGGAAATCAGCAGCAAATATAAATTTGATGAAGAAGTTATTTTGTTCTTAGATGCACACCTCAAATAGATACTTCAACGTAGGTAATAATTCAGTCTGAAAAAAATCAGAATGTCCACTTTGATTTAGGTCTCATTCAGAAGTAAAATTTATGCCTTCCATTACATAGAATGGGAAAAACAAAAATGACTATTTGCTTTTTTTAAAAAAAAAATAGGATGAAAATTGCAGAGACATTTTAAAAACGGAATAATAAGGATCATCCAGTTTTGAAGAATTGGGAAAGAGATGAAGTATCCATATGATGAAGATGTTTTGACATAGAATAACATTTTAGGACAAACTGGTTGGAATCTTTTGCAAAGGGAGTCTGGAAGACTCATAATAAAGATTTATTAACCCTGCTATTTGCCCACAATATTGATGGGAATTCCAAATATGGTAGAGGCAATCTTTGCTAAGAACGGTATCCAGTTTCAGAGAAATACATTGTGTGGGATTTAAAATTAAACAGCCTTAAAATTCTGCTTATTTTTCTTCCTTTTGAGAAAAGTTCCTGCAAACATTGATTTGGGATAGCATTAGAACATGTTGTAGGCATTTTTTGTGGCAGTTGAGATAAAAACCTACCAATTTTAGATTGGTCTGCACATAGGGAGAGTTGGTGGTGCAAAGGAGCAGGTTTGATTATCTTTTCTGATACGAAAAAAAAATCTCAAAAGTTTCTTTTCTTCTTTTAACTGAAAAATCACTGTTGAGGTCTCAAAAAAATGAGATTCTTTTTTAAAGGAGGAGATGGAAGGTGAGAATAGGGGAGGGAGAGGACAGAGAGAGGGAGGAAGAGGAGAAGGATAGAGTGGAGGAAGAAGAGGAGAGGGAGAGGGAGGAAGAGGATGGAGAGGGGAAGCAGAAAGGAAGGAGGAGAAAAAGAAGTGGGGCTGAAAATTAGTTTTGTAGCTCATTACAGGTTTTAGTATGTTTCCAAGTTGAATTTAAAGTCCAATTTACCTGAAGGATTGTTTCCTTCAGTGGTGGAATTCTACCCGTTCAGACCAGTTCTATAGAACCTGTTGTTACAATTCTGTGCAGTTTGGAGAACTGGAAAATCACACCACTGGCTGGTTCCTCCCCTCCCCACCTGCCCCTCCCTGGCCCGCCCAGTCACTCCTATCTCACATGTGTGTCATCCAACTTGCCTGACTTATGCCTTAACCTAATTTTTGGTAAGTTGCTATTTGGTGATCAACTGTTCTGACTATCAGCTGTGCAGTGTGATTTAGATTAGCTAGAAAGCAAGAACCCATCAGATTTCTTGCTTTCTAGATAATCTAAATTGCTGTTGTACTGCTTTGGTTCACCCAGGAGGCGTCCCTGAAGCCCAGTCAGGGGTAGTATTCAGGGGATTTGCCGGGTGGGGGGGGAAGCAGCCAGAGAGCAGAGCTGAACCTTCCTTAGGACTGAAGTTTCTATTTTTCAGTGCAGACTCAGGCAGCAGATTGCGGAAAGGTAGATCTCTGAGTGACCCTGTGATTCTGCAAGCAACTCAATCTGCCTGCCTGCTTTGCCTGATTTTGGGTAAAAGTTGCTCCTTTTTAAAATAAAAAATTCAATATTTACATAAATATTTACAATATTTACATGCCCAGCCAGTCACATGACCACCAAGCCACACCCACAAATTAGTCCACACCCACAGAACCAGTTGTTAAGAAATTTGAATCCCACCTCTGGTTTCCTTCCACTGCAGTTGCCCATGCAGGGATTGATAGATCTGTGAAAGGAATGTCACATACTTGCAACACATTCAAATAGAGTCTACATTTCACCCAAATTTGAACATTTTTGTATAGGGAGCAGAATAAAATGTTTCCTTTTTTCTTTCCTTCTTCTGTCACTATCCTTACCAAAAATCCCAACTGGTCTTGAAAGATTTGGATGCTTCTGTGCCCAAAGAGAATCTATCAAATTTTCCTTGAAAATCAATAAATGTTTGTGGTTTTAAGTATACCTCTGTTGAAGTGAATTCCAGAAATAAAATAAGTGTTATGGAGAAACAGTGTTGTTTCCTTGAATTTGATAGCCCTTGTCATTCAATGAATATGAGTTCTAATATCAAAAGGGATTAAAAAAAAATTTCTCTAGTTTGGCTCTGATATTCACCATCTGTATAAAATCCTGATGCCCAAAGAGATCTCACTTCAATTTTTAAGCCAATTCTTTTTCTGATCAATATAGCTTGTCCATTCATTGAATTCAATTTTTTCCATTCCTCATTGACGATGATCCTCATTTCCACATATTTTAACCTTCATGATCAGTGTTCATTAGAGTTATTGGTTTTACTGCTGCTGCCATTGTTGTTGTTATTAAGAATTCTCTTTTCTAGAGCCTGCCATGTTGGGTTCTGTGAGGACTTAACTCAGGGGTCCCCAAACTTGGCAACTTTAAGACTTGTGGACTTCAATTCCCAGAATTCTCCAGCCACCATAGCAATTCTGGGAATTGAAGTCCACAAGTGTTAAAGTTGCCAAGTTTGGAGACCTCTGACTTCACTGAAGCCAAACAATTTTCTGCAGGAACATGGACAGTGCCCCAAATACCAAGCTCACCAATGCTTGAGACGGCTGGGAAACATGATGGGCTGATTCTCCACTGACTGGCCCTCTTTCTTTCCTACCCCTGCAGCCTTCAGAAAGAGGGGAGTGTTTTGCTTGGACGCTCATTAAAAAATGCTTGTCATTTTGGCACAGCTCTGAGATAATTTTATGAAGCGCTCATTGTATTCTGAAGCAGCAAGGAACTTTTCTTTAATGAAATGAATGAGCATGGCTTGGTATAGTGAATGGGACTTCGGTGGGTAGCATTTTGGGGTGGGTATTAACCTTCCACAGAAAGAAACAGTTTGGATTCCCCCACCACCACCCACCACCCAAAAATATTGTTCCCTTTAAGTAGAACAAAACCCTTGATAACTAAATGGACTAAATGGATCCACTGTGTAATTTATTTGGCACTTCCCCTGTTGCCCTTCTACTCAATTCTGCCAACTCCCTTCCACCTTATTATATAAGTGCAGGTTAATTGTGGGGGATGTGATGGCTCAGCAGTTAAAAATGCTGAGCTTGTCAGCTGGAAAGGTTTGAGCTTTCGAGACCCAGGGTTCGAGATCCAAGCAGCTGTAAAACAGGAAGGATAAATTACTTTTATTGAGAATGTCTTTAATAACAGAATCTTGCAAGTCTGTTAGGGCTTTATTCCTCCTTCTTTGTACAATTCAGAGAACTAGGGATGTATCCATCTGAACTACTTCTGAATACTATCTGTCTATTATCGACTTAAAGGTTTCACACAGAGAGAAACAGATGTCCCTCATCCTGATCATGCTTGCCTTCATCACAGTCATCTTCCTTACTCTCTATACATACAGCCCAATGCTCACAGTCTTACCTCTAATAATTCATCCCTTTTTCAGAAACTGCCTTGTAATTTTTTTTTTATCCCAGACATCCAAAGCTTTTCCAAATCCATCATTTTGAATACCCAAAGTTTAGATGTATTGGTCAATGCCATGAAAGAGCTGCTGATCCTGCTTCGAATTCCTGATTGATTGGCTCTTGAAGACTTGATCCTTTCAGCAGCTGTCTCCAAATCTGTAACTCAAAGGCATCTCTCCTCTTTCTCATTCTTTTTTTTTTTTTAAACAAATTTTATTAATTTTACAGAGAACACAAACAAAACTAAAAGATCTTTTCTGAAGGTTGTCTGATCCCGGGTTGAAACTCTTCACACAGACACAAATTCAAACATCATATTCACTTTATATATCCTTCCATATCTTATTATCATTTTCTTTTATATATATATATATAAACCATTTTTATCAATTTTATATAAACAATGCACAAGGCATAACAGCTTATAAGTTCTTTTCTAAGAAAAAATAATAAAAGAAGAAAACCAATAGAACATAACAATTCCAAATTATAGTATCAATACTTTGTCTATTTAACTTCATATCTTATCCCAACTTCTCCTTTTCATCCAAATTATTTCTTATTAATAAAATTTTTTTTTGCCTTTTTTCAATATACAACATCCAAAAAAAAAAAAACATAACAAAACCTTTATATATCCTTTCATATCTTATTATCATTTTCAATAATATTCTTTGTCTGTTCTATTTCCAACTATCCATTCATCTTTTTTCTTTTATTATATTTCTCCTGTACACCAATTGGAGTAACGTCTATAACTCATTACCCTAACTTAAAAGTACTTCATATAACAATTTTTCTTGGGATTCTGTTTAAAAGATTCTAAAATTACACAATGAATTTTATACTCTAAATACACATATAAAAAACACAATCTTATGTACCCTCCAGAATCCCTCTTTTATCCTAAATTACATTCACCCATTGTCTCTGAATAAACTTTTTTTCTTTAGATCTTGCTTCCCCCCATTGAGGCTTCTCCTCCCCCCCTTTCTCTCTTGCTTATTCTTCTCCTTGCCCTTTTTACCCCTTTGTCTTTCCTCCTCCCTTTTCTTACTCCCTTTCCTTTGCTTTCTAACCTTGCCTCCACCTTTCCGCTCATTTTTCTCTTCTTTGGTTGTTTTTATAATTCTTAAAATCCCCTTTTTCTTATCCTTTTTCTCCTCCTCCCTGGAAAGAACCCATTGTTCATCAAAGATGGCTTCTTCTTCCTCTTCTTCTTTGTCCCAGTCCTTCTGCTGCGTAGTCAACTTTTCATAAGTACATAACACCATTTCTAAGAATTGAAACAAAGTGCCCAATGTATCTTATTTTTTATATTTTTGATATTCAGTCTTTAGTTCATCCACAAGCGATGCCATTATGAAAAAAGAAACTTTTCCCAAAACAACCACAAATATTTTTAATCAAGAATAATTCAAAAAAAAAATTCCAAAAATTAATACTTTTCTTCCTTCTTCTCTTTCTCTTTCTGGGGTTAATGTTTAATCAAAGAGGTCCAATTACCATATACCTTTCTTTGGGATTCTAGGCAATCTCCTCCTTTTTCAGCTTCTGCTCCAATTTTTTTTCCTCTCCCTTCCCACTTGCAATATCAATTTTAAATAATCAGAAATCCATACCTCCAACAAGGGTTTTCCAATTTCTTAAGTTTTTCAATGTCCAAAAACCTTTTTGTCCCTTAGCTTCAACTCTCAAAACAATTCACTTTCAATGTCCAGTATATCCAAACATATCTGCTGTTTCCATGGGGTGGGAGAGTGAAGAAAAAAAAAAAAGTTCCCTTTAGCAGCTTCTCTGCCACTTTCGATCTTCTTAGGGATACAATGTATCCTCCAGCAACTCAAACAGCTCAGTTCCAACCAATTTGAAAGATGTTACTTGACCCGGCTCAGACAGCACTTTCACTCTTCTTACTTCCTCCAGCGCAATCTTACCCGGTTGCTGGCTTCTTCGTGGTGGCCATTGCTGACCGCCGCTCCACCGCCTTGGGAAAAAGGGGTTTTTCCGGAGGAGGAGGGGGTCTGCGACACCCCCAACCCCCTGTCCGACTCCCCTCTCTCTTCAGCTGTCCCTACAGGGCAGCCATATCCCCCTGCCCCATCTGGATCGGGGGTACCTCGGCGGCTAGCACAGCAGGAATCGCGAGCTGTCGCGAATTCCTGCTGCCCCGAAGCCACAACGTCAAGCTTTCACTGATTTGCTATTTGCTTTAGGCCCGGAAAAAGCCATTGCCCTTCCTCTTTCAATATTTGCTATCATAAAAAACATGCTTCTCTTTCATGAGTTTATCCGAGTGTGCCACAGCCTTTCTCCCTTGGATTATTGTCCTCTTCACTTCTTTAGCATCTTGCCATCTCAACCTCTATTTGGGTCCCAGATACCATCTACATTCTTCATCAGACTGAATTCCCTAAGAAAGCTGCTTGGCATCATTTCTACCTTCTTAATATTTAATAGTAACCTAGATTTTTCACTTTTCATTTTTACTTACATGAATTTTGTTCCTTTTTCTTTCAGCTAATCATGCTGTGTCATTTGCAGCTCTTACATTGTTAGTATTCCATCTTGCAGTTTTTAATTCATGTTACCATCTCTTCCTGTTCTCTTTCTGCTAATCTTATAATTGCTGTACAAATTGGACAGATACAAGGATAATATTCTTTTTTTGCTCACTTGCTCTCATTTCTGTACTACTGTGTTTCTTCAGATATCATTCTTTTTTCATTGCAATGATTTCAAACTCATTAGCATAGGAATTTAAACTAAGTAAACCAATCAACTAACTAATATTTAATTTTATGTGTTCATTAATTGCTGAGCAAAAGGAAGAGAAAATGTCCAAGAATGGAGATGAGCCACACCTTGGAATTATCAATATCTTGAGAGTGGGGAAGTCCAGGTCTAATCAGCAATATTGCCTTCCTGAGCACATTTTTTCACACCCTGACAGCCGCTAAAGAGTTAATGCAACCTGAAATAAAAGGGCTGTAGATAGGCTCAATTTTAGTCATCAATCATGAATGCTTCGCCTTGGATTCTGTCCCAGCTCCAGCTGTTTCTAACTTCAGCCCCCATTCCGGGCATACTTTCAGCCAACTTTAACTCAGCTCTTGAAATCTGCTTCTCAGGATTTTTCACGAGGCAAAGTGCATGGCTGAGGTTTACTTGATTCATATATCACCCAGTTTCTGTCAGAAACATGCTAATCTCCAACGCTGTGAAAGAGCCTCAACTTCCCTTTTATTCTCATGCATATTCCTTGGGGGACTGAAAAGACCTCCTTTATCTGACTTCCTCCTTGCTTCTCCTTCTTTCTGATCCTTTCTTTAATAATTAAAGACTTGTGGATTTTTGAGGGGAGGGGAAGGTGGGACATGAGAGAAGAAAAGGACCTTGGAGAGAAAGTAGCAGCCCTTCTTCACATGCTTTGAACCAGAGTCTTCCCTGAAGGGGTTCATTGGACTTCTAGGGCAGGAGAGAAAATGGCTGGCTTTGTGTCTCTGCCTTCCCCATGGAGCTGGCTTGATAAAGAGGTCTCCAACCTTGGCTCACTTTAAGCCTGGAGGACTTCAACTCCCAGAATTCCCCAGCCAGCTGGCTGGGGAATTCTGGGAGTTGAAGTCCTCCAGGCTTAAAGTGGCCAAGGTTGGAGACTCCTGGGCTAGAAAACTGCCTTCCTGTCGAGTCATTCCCAAGGGCCTGGGATGGGCAGATGAGGAGGTCTGATGGTGTTAGAGGTGTCATTGCTGGACATCAGCTGTTCTGAGTAGAACTGCCTTTTGCAATTGACCAATAGAGATTTTGTCAGTGCCAATGATGGTCAGGTAGTGCTCTAGTTGTTTTGGGTTTGCACCCAAGGCTCGCTATCACTCAGGATGTTTCAGCTTTGCTTTCTATTGCCACAAGTGTTCTATTCCTATTTGCAGGTCTTTATGTTTTGTTATCTTCTCCAGATCTTTCTCTTCCATTCTGACATCTTTAGATATTGCTACATCTGCTATCCGGATTTTTATTATTTATTAACTTTGCTGCCCATCTCACCGCAAGATGACTCTGAGCAGCTTATACCATCAAAATCTCTTCCGAAATGTTTAGATCTGATGTGTAAAAGATAGTTTTGACTTCTTTATTGTTCAAATGTCCCTCATGGTTCTCCTTTCTTCCCCTTTTCCCCTTCCGGGGGATATCATTCTCATGCTATCTGGTTGCCTGTTTCTTTGGTCTTTCTGAGCTTTTCTCTTCTTGTTGCTAGATGGAGGTTTTTTTTCTTAGGCAAATGGAAAATGACGGCCTTTCCCTGTGTGAATTGGGGTTGTTCCCTCTCACAATGCATTGAGGGGAGTCAAAACATGAAAGCATCTCTCTACACCAAGGGTGGGCAGCTAGGTCCCATTATGACTTGTGGACTTCAACTCCCATAATTCCTGAGCCAGCCAAACTAGCTGAAGGAATTCTAGGGGTTGAAATCCCAGGTCATAATGAGACCATAATTATCCACCCATGTTTTCCATTTTTGCTACCGTTCCAGTCTGGATGGGGAAATGATACAGTTGGACATTTACTTAGCTTTTTAAAAGTCCTTTGTAACTTCAAACAGCTGTTAAATGAATGGCTGAAGTTCGAGGACAACTATATGCTACTTGTTAAAGATAAGAGGGATTGTAGGATGTCTACAATTTGGCTTAACCAAGGGCAGAGGGGACCCAATTTGTCCTGTCAGCATGCACTGCAGTGCCTTGGAGTTTCAACCAGCAAATCCAGTCGCCCAAAGAGTTTTGTGTGTATTTGCTGTGCAGAAAGAGATTGTTTTTCTGGGGTACTTCCAGTAACCTCATCAGAGATATGTGCTCACATCCAGCCCTTGCACGGAGCCGGCTTTCAATTGCCAAAGCTTTGCACAAGCTGAAAAAATAATGGGTGCCTGCAACTTGGACCTCTGAGGGATCTTGGAATAGTTGCACTACATACACAAAGCTGGATCTTTGCTGCCATGTTTTGTACTTATCTCGTTGACCATCTCAATGGCTACATTCTTCATCGCCTACACAAAACCATCCCATTTATTTATTTATTATCAGATACAAGCTGACTCAGTAACTGCTGGGCAAACATCTTGCATCAATGAATAATGTGCACAGCGACTTTCCTGACAGAAAAAGCAGTAAAAATGGCATCCGCTGGAGAATCTGAGACACATGTGAATAGCATAAGCAATAGCTCTTAGACTTATATACTGCTTCACTGTGCTTTACAGCACACTCTGGGTGGTTTACAATGTCAGCCTCTTGCCCCCAACAATCCGGGTCCATATTTCACCCACCTCAGAAGAACCAAAGGCTGAGTCAACCTGGAGCCAGTCAGGATTGAGCTCCTGGCAGTTGGCAGAGTCAGCCTACAATAGCTGCCTTTGAACAACTGTGCCATCACCATACACACAACATCGAAAAATAGCAGTTTGTAGGAATCTCATGCTTGTTTGATGGACAAACTAAAGGGAGCCAATCTAAATAAAATGGGCATTACTTACAGACCTCCAGCATTAGATAGGAGTTAAGCCTGAAGACATCACAAGCCTATGAATTGTGTGTCTGTAAAGAGAGTTTGGGTTGTTTCACACAATGAAGTAAACAACACCCATTGAAACATTTCTGTCAATGGGATAGGAACCAGATTCCAAAGTCAGAAAGAGTTCATACTCTTTTTGTGAGTATGAACACTCTGGCCTTTTGTGTATAACGTCTGCTGAAGACAGGGATACTGTGAAAAGCTTTGTTTAATCCTTGTTCCAGATGATCTACTGTTAAGGATGACAAACAAACTCTACCTGTTTTCAAATAATGGTTTGTTTGTATTAAATAATTGGACTGCAAGGACTGTTTAAAAGAATTTAAATGCTGAAGCAGAAAAGTCAACATACTGGCCAAAACAGTTCCATGTAAACATTTAGTAACATAAAGGTGTTACTAAATAGCCCCAGATGAAAATAACCAAAAATTAAATTAGATAAAAGCTATACACTGCTATAAATGACATGGATTTCCTATATTTGCGTTGTGATCACATTGTCCTCAGAAGTTAGGAAGAGCCAGAGAGAAATTCTCACACTTCTAGCTTCACTTTAAACCCCTGCTTCTCCCTTGTGCTCCAGGGACCGAAAGAGAACAGATTGTTGGGTGTGTTTGTGTGGATGTGTAGGGAATCATCATGGAAGAAACTCTGTAGTGTCCATAGAAGCTTACAGAATCATCATCATTTGGTTAAAAAAAAGAAAGAAAGCAGTGGTGGGATTCAAAACTTTTTACTACTGGTTCTGTGGGTATGGCTTGGTGGGCGTGGCATGGTTTGATGGGCATGGCTTGGTGGGTATGGCAAGGGAAGGATAAATCCCCATTATTTCCCTACCCCACTGACCTGCTTTCCAGCTCTGTTCTCCTATGCAGGGCAACCAAAGAAAACCCAGCCGATCAACTGAGACTCAATGGGAGGCAGAGAAGAGATGGGGTTGGCAGAGCCAGTCAGAAGTGTGATTGGCCGGTTCTCCGAACAACTCAAAATTTCCACTACCAGTTCTCTAGAACTGGTCAGAACCATCTGAAGGCTACCTCTGAAAGAAAGATACTCTACTTATAAAAATGATGGTTTTTAGAGGAGACCGTGATAAACTGGTCAAATAAGGTCTTCTCCATAAAGTGATATCCACGACCACAGATTGGTTCAGGGGGGAAAAGAAAAGAAAAAAAAACAAATGAACTGCAGTTTATTTTCTATAAGGTCTCCTGGGAAATTCCTTCCAACCAGAACTTGGGGAAATAAGTGTGGGAAGGTTGATTGAACGTTGGAAGGAATCTGATGTGGTTAGATGGCCATCTTCTTCTCTCTTGCCCTGGATCAGGGAGGTCCGATAGAGAGCTCAGAGTGAGTCCATGAGCTTCTCCACCAGGTTCTGCTGGAGGTCTCTATCCTGCTTCTCATTCAATTCCAGGTGGTGCCCCTATGAGGGAGTAAGCCAGGCAGGTTTTTTCAAAGGACTTCACTCTGCAAATCACCACATAATCCTGTTTGAACCAACAATTTGAAGAATAATCCAGATTCCACTTCAAAAATCACTTTGCCAATCTATCTCTCCATCTCCAAACACCAAAGGGTAAAATATAGAAAGTTTTTCTAAAGAAAGACTTCAGCTAAATCACTGAGAATGACTTTTAGACTGCAAGAGTCTTTACTGCAAAAACAATTTTTGTTTGTCATCAGAGTAGAACTAATACAGATAGTTTGATTCATTTATATAAATATTTTTAACAGGCTTTTTTTTTTTTACCATGCCTAAAATGGTTGGCAATGATTAAAAACAAAGTAATTCCATAAAATATAAAATCCTCAGCAACTGAAAAGGTAAAAATGTAAAGGCAAATATAGAAATGACAAAGTGCTTTACACCTTCATTCACACTAAAGCATGATTACAGCTTCTTGCCTTCTTGTTCAAAAGTTCAAAGATCTGGCTCAACTAGTTTTTTTAAAAGTATAGAAAGTACCTAGGTGTAAATGAAAAACCCTCCTCCATGATTCAGCTAATAATAAAGGAGCTACTGTAAGCATGGAGAATAAAACTACATATGTGTGTGTGTCTTTATTAAATGATATTATATATTTAATAAGAAATCCATTCAAATGTGAAAAAAGACAAGACAAAAGGAATTAGAAAATGGAAAAGAGGAGAAAATATGAATATATATATATATATATATATGTTTTCTTAAGTTTTCGCGGGTACTTACATGTATGGCATTCAGCTTTGTTTGGGTATTTTCCCACGTCCTTGTAGTTGTGCTTTTAAAGTTGTAGCAACGTTTCAGCAGAATCTCATCTGCCATCATCAGGCTTCTGTATAGTGTTCATCTATGAATGAATGAATACTATACAGAAGCCTGATGATGGCAGATGAGATTCTGCTGAAACGTTGCTACAACTTTAAAAGCACAACTACAAGGACGTGGGAAAATACCCGAACAAAGCTGAATGCCATACATATATATGTATATATATACATATATGTTTTCTGAGGTTCTCGCGGGTATTTGTATGTGGATCTTTGGTTATTCAGGTTTTCTCCCGCGTAAGATTGGAAGTATCTAGGCAACATTTCGATGAAGTCTCATTCATCATCTTCAGGCTTGGTCTTCAGCTCTGTGCTTCTCAGAGTGATGTGAGCTTGCAGCTGCTTCTTCCTTTTAACTGCTAGTGGGGGTGTGACTTGATTGGGTGGGGGCTTGGCTGTGTTCTGATTGGGTGGGTGTGTGTTCTCATTGGTTGGGGGTTTGGCTGTGTTCTGATTGGCTGGAGGCGTATTCTGTTCAGGTGGGGGCTTGGTTGTGCTCAGGTTAGTCTTAGTTTCTGGGGGATTTGAGCTGGATTTGAGAATCAAAACACAGCCAAATCAGAAAGAACTGAAATGGCTCTACTAAGGAACAAGCTCCACAGTAAGAGATTCCAATTAGATCAGTTAAATAAAGATTTGTTAGCACTACACCTGGAATTGAGCAGAAAAATCCACCCTCTATTTTGGGACAAGATAAAACAACTTACAACTTGGAGAGCTGAATCTGCAAGCACTTACAAACAGGAAAAGCTCTTGAAAAAATTAAAGAAATTAGAACATGACAAGAAAACCCCCAATGACTCACAACAACACTTGAAACAATTAGTGTACAATGTTTCCAACAGACAACTCACCAAAACAGAAACAGAAGTCCTAACCAAAGGATTCAATTGCTATAGCACCCCAAAAAATCCCCACAGAATCCATCATATGTGCAGTAGAATCCAGCCTAACTAAATTAAATACAGATGAAGCTGATAAAATAAGACACCAAGTTACCAACATCCTATGCACAAGCAAACCACCCAAAAGCAACTTGCAGAAAAATGAAATTAAAGCGCTACAACCCTGAAAAGAGACAGCAGCATAATCATCCTCCCAGCAGATAAAGGAAATGCCACTGTAGTAATGGACAGAAAAGACTATGAAACTAAATTGACAGACCTACTCCAAGACTCCACATACAAACCCATAAACACAGACCCAACCACATATCTGGAAAAATTAACCAAGAAGAAAATTATAACCAGCCACATAAACAAAGAGATCCAACACATAATCATATACCCAAAGAGAAATCTTCCAGATGCCCCAAACTATACAGCCTCCCAAAAATACACAAAGAAGGCATACCTCTCAGACCCATAGTCAGCTCCAGAGGAGCACCACTACAAAACCTGGCTAAACACCTAGCAAAAGAGCTACAGCCCCATGCTGAAACAGCAGCTTCTCATGTACAAAACTCATACCACTTCTTGGAAATGATCAAAGATCTACATGTGGAGCAAGAAGATCTGCTTGTAAGTTTTGACATGGTTTCACTATTCACTCAAGTCCTGATAAAAGAGACCCTTGAAATCATCAAAAATAAATACCAACCAGCTAAACACCTCATGGAACTAACAGAACACTGCTTAACCAACACATATTTCATATTCAAAGGACAAAGATACAAACAAATTGAAGGAGCCCCCATGGGATCACCACTGTCACCTGTCATTGCAAACCTGTTCATGGAAGAATTCAAATCCAGAGCCCTGGCCAATGACATCCTCAAACCCAAACTATGGATAAGATACATCGATGACACATTCATGATTTGGCCCCATGGACAAGAAAACCTAAACAATTTCCTAACACACCTAAACAGCACACACCCCAAAATCAAGTTCACCATGGAAACAGAAACAAACAAACAACTACCATTCCTAGATGTACTAATCTACAAAAAAATAGATGGCACACTAGGACACACTGTATACCAGAAGAAAACACACACTAATCGCTACCTCAATGCCCAATCCCACCACCACCCAGCACAGATAAACTCCGTGGCTAAAACACTAATTACTAGAACCAAACGCCTGGCAGACAAGACACACATTAAGACTGAACTGTGCACCCTGACTAAAGTACTGACAGCCAACGGCTTCCACAAAAGCAAAATCACCGGCTTGATCCACAAAAACACACTGAGACATAATAGAGACCCAGAAGATGAACAGACCTATGGAACAGCTGTCCTGCCCTACATAAGAGGTACTACAGACAAAATTAGTAAGGTACTACACAGACACCACATCAAGACTGCCTTCAAAACAGACAGAAAAATAGCAGCCATCCTCAGGAACCCCAAAGACAAAATTGACCTGGAAAACCAAGGCATATACGAAGTCCCCTGTGCATCATGCCTGGCCACATACATTGGACAGACCAATAGAAGAATAAGTACCTGCCTGGATGAACACAAAAATGCAGTCAAAAAGCTGGAACACACTTCCTCACTAGTCCAACACATGGAAGCCACAGGTCATAGCATCAACTTCAATGGCACCAAAACCCTAGCCACCATAGAAAACCCCAGCCACAGAATCATCAGAGAAGCCATAGAGATTGAAAAAAGACCAGAAAGCATTGTAGATTCAGCTCTCCAAGTTGTCAGTTGTTTTATCTTGTCCCAAAATAGAGGGTGGATTTTACTGCTCAATTCCAGGTGTAGTGCAAGCAAATCTTTGTTTAACTGATCTAATTGGAATCTCTTACTGTGGAGCTCGTTCCTTAGTAGAGCCATTTCAGTTCTTTTCAGGATACGTTTAGTGGCTGCTGTGCTTTGATGAAATGTTAATTTGAAGCAGGCTGGTGTAGTATTGTTGTCTCTGCAGCTGTGTAGGAATTGGAGGTCACATAGTATTCCTGCTCTTTTAATTTCCAGTTTCTTGTAGGTTCTGATCTGGCTGTTTATTCCCTCCCCATAGAGGTTTGATATTTGTTTTCTTAAGTTTTCGCAGGTACTTACATGTACTTACACACACACACACACACACACACACACAGACACACAGACACACACATATATATATACACACACACACACATATATATATATATATGCATATATATATACATATATACATGTATATATATACATATATACATATCCCAACCAATCAGGATGAAGAAAAAACCATTCTGGCACAGCAATAGGCTGCCCCAAATGTAAATCTGAAACCACTCTAAAAGTCTGACTCACAGATGAACACTATACAGAAGCCTGATGATGGCAGATGAGATTCTGTTGCTACAACTTTAAAAGCACAACTACAATGACGTAGGAAAATACCCGAACAAATGCCATACATATACATATACATATATACATATATACGTATATATATTCCTCTTAGTGGTTATACATATAATCATATAACTTAGCAGTTATACATTTTACTGTAATAAAACCCATCTCTCTATAAGACAATATCGTAAGTCCCTTCTACCTGTAACATGTTCTTTCTAATCCTCAAAAACCATAACTCACAAAATCATGGTCTTTTTTTTTTTACAGAAAAAGTCCATAAGGGGTTTCTAGTCATTGATGAATGTCAATAATGACCTTTATTGAATGAAAGAAGTCAATTTGGGCATCTTGGTGAATCCCATCCATTTCCCCAACTATTCCTCCATTCACCAAATTCTTCTTTCTGGGGAAAAGATGTATGAAGAAAGCTGGGAGAATCTATTCCATATAAGACTAGCACACAGGGCAATTTGAGAATTCAATAGAAAATACCATTTATAATCTAATATACAACTATAATAAAAGGATAATGATCAGAAGCGAAGCAACAGTAACCAATGGCTTCCGGTGGAAAAATCTTAATGGGAAATTGAGTTGCTTCTGCGCTTAAGCAAAACAACAGACCTCTCTTTGGTAATGATTTGACAGAATGATCAAACAATAATTCTCTTGTTTCCACCAGTTAATTCTCCATGAGTGGTGATTTGCACCATTGTTTTTTGTTTGCTGTTGACTGGCTGTTTTTCAGTGGCCTGGAGGATGGGCAGAACTGAATGAAGTGATTGGAAAGGAGCCAACCTTTCAAGGAATTCTTGGGTCTCTTTCGTTCTTTTCCCCAGGACTGTTTGCGCTCCTCAAAGCTTTCTGTGCTCTTCCACAATCAGCATGTCCTCTACATGGACTCTTATTTTGAGCCAGATCTCCCAGAAGGCCAATGCCATGGAGCTAACCAAAGGGCAAAAGGTAATCTGGATGTTATCCAAGGATCTCCTTTCCAACAGATCTCCAAAACAGACCTTTGGCATCCTTTTCTTTGTGGGACGTAGGGAGTCATCCTTCTGGCCTTGTCTATTGTTCTGAGCCTTTTTTCATCAGAAGGTTTCTTAGGAGACCAAGCGCCTCCATTTTCAACATCTGTTACTGCTACAGGACTCTAGCATTCCCTGATTAATTTTGCCCTTATTTTACCCTGGCTGGCTGAGGAATTCTGAGAATTGAAGTCCACAAGTCTTAAAAGTTGTCCAGTTTGGAGGTCCCTGGTTTAGAACTACGAAAATCTTGAAAGTTAATTGCTCCTTCCATATCCTGCTCTACACATACGGGGGGCCACGCCATTTCCAAATCCTTTATAAATTGATGGAGAAATTGAATGTAATGCATGCATATTCGCATGTGGTGCATTTGCACTTGGGTAGGCAGTTTATGAAAACTGCCATGACAATTGCTCCTATGTGGTTAGGCTATGATAGAAATACAATTGTAATTGGGCGTTTTTTTAATTGTGTTCCTTTTTACTGCTTTTAGGGACTTTTTCTTCTGAGTCTTTTATGAGCTCTCTTTCTGTAACAACCTCAGAGAAATAAACAAGTTGCTCTGTCGTGATTTATGGGGTTCCTGGTTTTGTGTTCTGTGTCTGTTGTTTTACATCTGTGATATATTTATGTACGCACACAGATACACACAGAGATACTGCCATTACCACACACGCAGGCTGACAGCTGGCTGCACAGAAAATCTGGGGAAAATATGATAAGGTTGGACCTGCTCCATAGCTGAGTTTTACTGAGCCATTGTTTGAAACCATCGTTTTAATCAGTCATTTTCTATTTAGTAAATCAGACATCAGGCAGGTCTGGTTTTCTCAGGTGCATAATCCATTCCCCAACATTTCACTACAAAGAAAATAAATGGGTTGCAATTTACCAAACAGAATTGCTCATCAGAAGGGAGCCTTCTTTCTTAAGCTGTCTTTCACTTGTGATGTGTGTGTATGTGATGTGGTGTGTGGGTGGGTGTGGGTGTGGAGAGAAGTCTTATACAGCTTATGCACCTACCAGATTCTGCTTGGAAAGCCTTTGATAGCATCATCAATCCTGGATTACTTCTGGATTACTTTCACGGTTGGGGGTTATGGTTCTCCAGCTTCCTCCAAGAATGGTTTTGGTTGAGGGGGACAGGGGTTCAGATCCTGGGAGAAGTTAGTCACTAGTCCCTTTTCACTGCTGAGTCACAGGAGATGTGGTCAAAGTGCTAGTTAGTGTCTGAAAGGGAAAGAACAGAATTTAGTCTTGATAAGACTCTGAATTGTGAGTTTAGCAACCAACTGAGAGCAGTGATATTCCACCTTTGGTTCCAATTGGGATCTTATTCCCATGGACTGAATTTATTTGTCACTTGGGCAGGTGTCAGCTGTAGCTGTGGGACCTTTGCACAATTCTGACTTGTGTGTCAGTTATGCCTATTCTTGGATCAAGAAGGCCCTCCTCATAATCACCCATACCTCGGTCATCTATCAATTGGACACTTGCAACCTGCTCTGCATGGGTCTCTCAATGGGGAAACTACATGCGGGTAGCTCAAGTAGCTAAGGGGGATCCCTTTCATTTGCCTTGAGTGAGATCACTGCTGCAAACATTGCAGTGATGGCCAATTTACTTTTGAGGTGCAACTCAAAACACCTATAGTCGTCTCTACATCTCTACCTGGTTCTGGACCTGATATATGGAGAACCCACCTTCTCACAGCAGTTCTGTCTAACTAGATCTAGTAGAGGAGATCCTAACTTAAGTTCCATATCTGAGTTACCATTAGAGACATCATGGGATCTGCCTTAACTGCTGGCCCTCTGCTTTGGAGCAGGGCTCCACCTGAAGACAGGCCATCCACAGATCTGAGGGCATGTAAGAAAGCCACTCAGACCCGACAGTGTCAGAATGCCTCTGGAGTTGGTGGGTTCCTACCCTGCAATTGTTCAAAAAAGATCGTTGCTCAGCAGTGAGGAGGACCACGACGGTGGTGATGAGATGATGGTCTTTTCAATTGCTTTCATCTTTCTTTGTGGTATTGGAGACTATAGTACCAGAGAGCCATCTTTGGCTGATAAAGCTGAAGGGGCCCATCAACCTAAATAGATAAATGAGCAAGCAAGAAAGGCTCACACAAATGGTAACTCCCCAACCTCCCAAAACTTAACCAAGCTAATGTATCTGTTTTAAGTGCAGCCCTTCTATCTTGAACTGTGTGACAAACAACCATCGTGGGAGAATCCAGCCCAGAAAGATTACCTCCAGTCCAGTCAGTCAGAATAGATACTGGTATTACCTGATGGATAGGTAATTTTGTTTGAAAAAGTATCTTTTGTTTAGAAAATATTTCCCACTAGGACTCAAAAAATTTGTATCCCACAAAAGTTTGTGTGTCTTTTCCCAACTGGTGTCACTAGCAAATTGTCCCATGTGTGAAAGAATGTGCAAAGGTCATATAAAGACCAAGCTCTGGTTTTTATTTTCCTTTTTGAACCCTTTCTCCTTTTTTGTTTTTATTCCTACCCTTTAGCTAGGTAAGTCTGTTTTCCAAACCAGATAGGAATAGACCAGGCAACACAAAGGAAAAGTGCTAATGTGCCAATACAGAGTGCAGCGATATTGATCAGAGGAAAAATAAAAGAAAGACCTTTCCTGAGCTTATCTGGACAAGGTCACAAGCATACAGATAGTTTCTGCAAACTATCAGAGGTATTTACAGCATTATAATGAACATGAGTGCATCATGAGAAACTAGAATTTCACACGTATTTCATGTGTTTGTCTAAATTTGAGAGAACACTAGCTTTCCTGTCCACTTATATGAGATAATTATTTATTTTATATATATGTAACTCCCAATAATACTCTGGGCCATTTACAAATTATTAGAAACAATTTAAACATGTTATATAAGCAATTACATTCTTCACCATTGTGTAAGAGTTTTTATGCTTAATTATGATAAACACAATATTGTCCTTCATTCTATTTATTCCAGAGACCGTTAAAAACTCAACAACCTGGGAGATTGTTTTTTCCAGTTGTGCTTTTTACAATTTTTGCAAATCCTCATTCAAATTAACAAGCACCCTTCCCCCCCATCTTCTGAGCATCTCTATGAATGCAGGATCTTTGTCTTATGCCTGGATCCTTTGCGATTATTCCCCAAGTGTTACCTAGGAAATATTGCACCATTTGTTAAAGGGCATCTCATATGGAGGTTATCACGGATGCTGATTGATCCTTTTATTCTTCAGTCCTATCTGATAGGAATCCCATTCATCTGGAACCTTTTGACATGAAGCTCACAATGTTGCAAAACTTGCCCTCAAATTCTCAACAGCAGTGCAGGGAAAGCAGGCCTTTGTATAACAACCTACTGAGCCATTAAACACACAGTGAACTTAGAGGCAGGCTCTCTTGACTTCCAACCAGGTGCAAGCAGGGCCCTTTGAAAAACAATCCATGAGAGAAGCAGAAAGGAAGCCAGGCTGGACTTGAGTTGTGAAGATCATCCAAGAGCGAGGAACGTTGTTTTGGGGAAAGGCCTTCTTCGCACAAGGGCTGCTGGAAAAGCTCAGGAGCTTAGGAGCGAGATTCCTCCGGGATCAGTATCAGCCTTCAAGCTCAGAAGCCAAAGGGGCTGACCAGGCAGGATTTCAGCCTACACCGCAGCGAGTAGCTGAAAGAAATTCATCGGAAGAGGGATAGAGGAAGCTCTGAGGCAGTTGACCAGGAGTTGGAGCCAGCAGAGGTCCTGAACCCATTAACATACCAGCAATTAAGGAAAGAAGAGCCAAGGAAGTCAAGCTGCCACCTGGTTGTAAGGAAGAAGCTTGACTCAGCCAATTAGTCAAGCCCAAGGAACTGCAGGTTGAATGACATCTCAGAGCCTTCAACCTTCCCTGCATTATTGATATTATCATGAAATGTGCACGCTGCCTGGCTCGTAGAGATGTTGGGCAGTTTACAAATGAAATAAAACATGAAAAACCCAAAACAAAAGCAAGGAGAGAGAAACCAAAGGATAGAGAAGGCAGAATTATGAAACCACAGAAACCAATTGGTAAAAAGGGAGGCTAGATCGATTCTCACTAAAAAGCTGGATGAAAAACATTTTCCATCAGACATACAAAAAAATACCATGTTTACTCTCCAACAATAGCACAAATTCTTTTACGTACATGGCAAAGTCTTCACTAACTTCAATTTTTTGCATGTGAATTTGTTGGCCTGTCTCCATCACGTATGTATTGTGTTCTGAACAAGGGTGCCAGCCAAGGAGGTCTCATCCTGGTCTAACAGGTAGCAGGAAGGAGACTAACGGAGGCAATTCCAATCATTAGGTGTCCCTCTCAGAAGGAAGCCACCATTGAGATGGATTAAAGCCGTTTCCATACCATTCTGAGGAAACGTCACTCCGACCCTGAACAATTGTGTGAACGAGCCATAGGCTCCCAGTGACGTTCTCAGGTTGCTGCTTCCATTTCCCAAAATCAGAGCACAGAAAGATAGTCTGGAAAGGGTCCTCAGACTGCAAGGCTGTTGTGGTTCACCAGCAGCCAGTTCAGACAGCAGAGGTATCTGAGAGTGAGGACAAAAGGGAACCAGTCAGGGAATCTGGCAAGGACTTGGATGAGGGTGCTGTGTCCAATGCAGGAATGGAGCCAGGACCCTCTGAGAGTGGGGTGCTGCTTTTGGAGCCTTCGGAGTCTGGCTGCAGCGAAGCAGAGGACCCTCAGGAGCCTGTTCCCAGTGTGCATGTGTGCAGGGCTACTAGAAGGCAAGTGCAGCTGAAGCAGCAGAGGCAACTTGGGAGTAAGGCTGGGAGCTGATTGCCCCTCCCATAAGGGATAAAAACCAGCCCTCGGAGATGTTCTCTTTGCAGGAAGCAAACAAGTTCATTAGACTCTGATTCCTCATTGAAACCCTGTAAACTCTGGTTTGTCTTTGCTGGAACTTCTGTCGGTTGATATTTCTCAGTAATGGGACTTCTGTTTCTTGGCAGCCCTTTACAACCCTGAAAGGTGTGCTCTTATCTCAGACAATTGTGTTTAATGAGTTTTGGCTGTGTATGCAAATAATTCCCAGTGTCACATTTAAAAAGGTTTGCTTTTACACACAGTTTGTGTTTTCTTAATTTGAATGAAGCCTGGGTCAGAACAAAGGCACAATGAACGAAGGGGCCTTTGGTGTGAAGGGTGTTGGGTGGCCATTGACCCAAGGACTGGTATCCTTGGAGTGCAACCCTTCTCGGGTGCTCTAGGTGCATGCGTGTGTGTGTGTGTGTGTGTGTGTGTGGAAAGAGGGAGACAGGGAGATTGTGCTTTGCACTTAAGGCTCCTGCTTTAACACAGCTGTAAGGGCAGCTGGTTTTTTGAGCAGCCACTTTCTCAGTGATGAGCTTCATCCCCACCTACCTCCTTCAGAGCTAGAGGAGCCCTGAGGGTGGGCCTGTCCTCTCACAGAAAATGAGATGGAGGAACCTCTTGAAAAGCTTGCGTCATTTCGCTCAGTGAAAGGCGGTTGTGAGATAATAAGGGAAATTTCCAGAATGAAAGTGTAAGCTGACTGCTGAAAGAAAGCAGAAACTTTCTGTAAATGTTCACACGAACAGAGTAATTATGGTCTAATCCAGGGTTCTTCAAACTTGACAGCTTTAAGACTTGTGGACTTCCAACTCCCAGAATTCCTCTTCCAGTCATGTTAGCTCAGGAATTCTGGGAGTTGAAGTCCACAAGTCTTAAATTTGCCAAGTTTGAAGAGCTTTGGTGTAAACATTTGATCGTTCTGTGTTAACTGTGAGGTGGTAAAGGGACAACAAGGGTTTGAGGGAGGAGAAGCTGTAAGGAAGAACCCAGTGGCTTTGCTCAAACATTTCAGTTTCTTTTCATTGAAGTCTTCTGCATTTTGCTTGAGTGTAGGATGAACCAGGAATGCATTCAACATCATCAAGGCTTTGCATGACAAATTAACACAGCCTGTATGCAAAACTGGATTCATAGCAACCTGCATTGTTTCTCTGCCGTTTCTCCTGCAGATTTGGAAGGAGTCACAAAGGGCTTCTGTTGTGAATGAATAAATGTTAAATAAAGTTATCTTGAGCTTGAAGTCAAGTGCAGGGTTCTGGCCCTGCACTTCTGATTGGCTGTTAATGGCAAGATTGGATTGGTCCATTCAGGAGAATCTGATTGGCCATTAACAGGCCATTCTCATTGGTTAATGGAGCTAGCACTCCCGGATTGCTATTGGTTGAATAGTTAATAAGTTGCCTATATAAGGAAGGCTATAGCAGCCATCCAGTTCGAGCTGTCATACCATGTAAATAAAGAGTTTGAAGTTCACTGTTTCTACCGGCTTATCTCCATCATTCGCACCCATGCTCCAGACATAACACTGGCGACGAAGGTAGGATGTGGAGACGTCAGAACTGACTAAACAACGAAGAAGACAACCGAGCACATGGCTGAAACGCACAATGGCGGAACCATGTCCGGCGGCGTAGTACCACCCGCTCCGTTCGACCCAGCTCAAGAGGACTGGGAGTCCTACATGGACCGTTTCCAAATGTTCTTGGAAACGAATAATCTGAAGGATGCTACAACCAGGAAGAAACGGGCGGTATTCCTGACGCATTGCAGGCCGACCGTATTCAAGATGGCCAAGGCGCTAGCAAAACCGGCTGAAGTGAAGGTCATGGACTGGGACATCCTCGAACCACTACTAAGGGTCCACTATGCACCGACCGTTCCAATGCTCGTAAGGCGGCATGAGTTCAACCAAAGAAACCAGCGGAAAGGAGAAAGTGTTGCCAATTTCGTTGCGGACCTCTGAAACTTGGGAGGCCTCTGCGATTCTGCCGACCTAGAAGAGGCTTTGAGAGACCGAGTAGTTCTAGGATTAGATGCTCTAAACGTGCAGAGCAAAATAATGGCTAAGGGCGACATTAGCCTTGCCGATGACATCGCTGAGGCTATGGCAGCGGAAGCGACCAAGAAGTCGGCTGCCCAACTACGCCGAAATCGCGCTCCGACACACCAACCAGCCAGCGAACTTTCACCTAAGTCTGAAGGACAGCTTTCGACGGCCCACCATGAGGACCTCTCTTCGTCGTCAGACAGTGAGGTCTGACTTCGTCGTCAGACAGTCGTCAGACTGCGGTCCAATCGGAACCATTACCCAAAGTCCCAGCACC
Source organism: Hydrophis major (assembly GCA_033807585.1). Classification (NCBI taxonomy): domain Eukaryota; kingdom Metazoa; phylum Chordata; class Lepidosauria; order Squamata; family Elapidae; genus Hydrophis; species Hydrophis major. The sequence continues at coordinate 63,160,814 of CM066333.1, read as the reverse complement.
CGTGCTCTGGCTGCGGGGGCAACCATTACCACTCTGATTGCAAATTCCACGACGTGCTCTGCCACGAGTGCGGAAAACGAGGCCATATCGGATGGGTCTGCAGAAGTCTCCTCGGACCCAGCCAGACCTCGAAGGGGGCCAGTTTTCGCCAATTGACAGGAAACCGTCCTGTAAGGTGAGAACCAGCAAACCACTCCTACAGAAACTGACCCGTGAATCACCTAACGAGGCAAGAAGAGGCTCACCAAACAATCACTACTGGTCACGCCTCTTCATTGGATGCCAAGAAAATTCGAGTTAAAGTGAACATCGAAAATCAGCCTTGCCAAATGGAAGTTGACTCGGGATCGTCTCTTTCAATGGTCTCATGGAAGACCCTCAAGCAACTCATCCCTACCATCCAGCGCCAAGACCTGCAATTCCAAAGGCTCGTGCTAAAAGACTACAAGGGGAACCGGATTCCAGTCATAGCATCCAGCCGAGTCCGGGTTTCATTCAAGAACCACACAGCATACTTACCCTTGACGGTGATCGACAAGGACTGGCCTAGCCTGTTAGGCCTGCAATGGTTCGCACCACTCGGCATTGAAGTGGCAGGCATTAACCAAATTGGCGGCAGTGACTGGGAGGAAGACCTCACCCACGAATTCAAGGACGTCTTCGCGGAAAAGGTAGGCGAGTACAAGGGGACCCCGATATCCTGTTAATGGCAAGATCGGATTGGTCCGTTCAGGAGAATCTGATTGGCCATTAACAGGCCATTCTCATTGGTTAATGGAGCTAGTGCTCCCAGATTGCTATTGGTTGAATAGTTAATAAGTTGCCTATATAAGGAAGGCTATAGCAGCCATCCAGTTTGAGCTGTCACACCATGTAAATAAAGAGTTTGAAGTTCACTGTTTCTACCAGCTCGTCTCCATCATTCGCACCCATGCTCCAGACATAACTGCTTCCACTTCCTTACATTCCTTGGGATGGTCAAAGTGATCATTTTGTCCTCATTTACACTTTCCAGATAAAGACACAAATTGGTATGTTTTACCTTCTATTTTGTCTACTTCCCTAAATGGTATGATTCCACTTTCAGCTCAAAGCCTCACAGAACATGTGAAAATGCACTTTGTGCTTTGCAAAAAAAAAAAGTACATTAAGGATGAAATGCCTACAAAATGAAGGAGAATATGTGTAAAAGAGAGCTCCCTTCAGTGACATAATGTAAAACACCCCTGAAAAGCAGAGAGTGGACGATAATTGCACTAATCTGAACTTTCTTTGAATCCACTCCATACTGCATCACTGTATTCTTAGCCTTTAGTCTTAATTCTGTGTTATACTGTGGCCAATTTAGTTAGGACTGGATTGTCAGTAAAATATATTAATTATTGTAATACATAAAATTCAGGACTTGGCAAGGAAGGGCCATCACCTCACCAAGAAAGTCATGCAAATTTAGATATTGAAAGCAATCCAATTTTATTTCAAAATGTTTCCATTGGTATCTAGGACAAAATTTGAAACACATTTCAAGTTTCCTAACTAAAACATTTCAAATATTTTAAGAAAAATGAAAAATTGTTTTGCCAATACTAGTAAGATCTCCCAGGGTGAGTCTGCAGAGTTCCAGCTGTTACTGGTAATGTAAATTTGTCTTTCAGGTGATTTTTTGGGAAAAGAAATAAAAGTGAAACATGTCTTGTTTTAATATACACAGATATATCACTTTGGCACAATCACTATGCAGAAGTTCAACTCGTAGTCCATATACTAACCCTTCCCTTAGCATTCAATATCTCCTCCTCTTTCCCTTTCCTCCTCCTTATTGTAATTATAAATAAGCACAGTTCTCTATTTGGTCTATCTTAAGAGTGGGAGTTGATTTGTCTTGTCTTGCAATCCAGTTTTTCAGAGCAGTTCTTTTCCAAAAAAAATTCATTTATCATTTCCTGAACAGCATCTATTATCCTGGCCAACTAGCAGATCTCCCCCACTCTCTCTTTTTCAGCGAAATCTTAGAGAGCACCAAGGACCCCTCATGTCAACCCTGAGCTACAAATATTCTCCTTAATTAGAACCTAATTACTATTTGTGAGAGAAAAAGTGAGGAGGGGGGATTGAGAAACAGAGCCATGTCAGAGAAAACATAATGATAGTATGCCCTCAAGTGGTAAAATACAAATTCCACCCAGAGAGTTATAGACAATGAATCACAGCAGCAAGTTCTAATGAAAGTGACATCTGGTTCCACTGCCAACTTCCTGGGGACACATTGGCCTTTGTCTTCCTTCAGACAGGAATGTAGAAATAGAGACAATACAGTGGGCTGAAAACACAGAAGTACCTTATCCAGCCTTGACATGCTGTCCTGAATTGTTCTTCAATCAAGAAAGTTGAACCAACATAAATACATCTCATCGGTTACGTTGTGATTACTTCTGGGACTCTGCATTCTTTGCTTTTTCATGTAAACATGTTCTTGCCAAAAAAGAACATTCAAAGGAGACTCCAGCTTCATGCAAGTAAATCATATGTTTAATATGTCACCCCAGAATGCAATCCCTAAAGTCAAAGGTATGGTACCTTCAAAACTCCACTTTTTAATATGTGGTACTTGTATAAACAGGCCATCAATCAGACTGACAAATCCTCGGTGCTCTCTGAGTTTTAGGTAACATCATCAGTGCTAGCCTGATTTGCACTGATGAGATTACCTAGTTTGGGTCATGAAACATCTACAAGAAAACCAGCCAGCTCAGAGAGCACCAAGGACCCCTCATGTCAACTCTGAGCTACAAATATACTCCTTTATGGGCATCAATCAAACTGTCATGGCCTGTCAGTCAGGAAATGTGCACAACCAAAGATGAGAATGAGCAATGGCTAAGAGTGGCAAGTGGCTATGGCTGGCAGCACTCCAAAATTGTCTATGTAGTATGTACTTTTTAAAAAAAACAGCTTTTGAATTTTGGTTTTAGGGAGACACCTGAGAATATCATGAAAACAAACGGGTCATTGAACAAATCAACCCAAAATTCTCAGTTGAGGCACAAATGACCAGGCTCAAATGCTCCTACTTCAGACTCATTATGGAAAGACTCCACTCTCTGGAGAAGAAGGCACTAGTGCTGGGAATGGTGGAATAAAAGAGAAGAAAAGGACAACCAGGAGTAAGACATATGGACTCCAATAGTGATGATGCGGGCAATGGATGAGCTGAAGGAGGCAGACCATCAAACAGAAAATCTATCTATGTGGTCATTATGGATCAACAACTCATCAAAAACAGGTTGTTGACAACAAGAATCAACAACTGATGAATATGTTTTAAAAAATAAACACACATACAGAGTGAGAGAGAGAGAGAGATTTTGCAGTGTATGCACATTCAGAGCTCAGATTTTAAAGATTACTGCAGAATTGAAACCAGAAGCTTCAAAATGCAACAGAAAGTTAGAAAAAAAAAACACAGAACATTGTTTTTATATATGATAGCATGGACAGTCTTTGGTCGGAGAAAGGACAATTTCTACATTTATTGCTGACTGGAATTCCCTTATGGACCTTTTGCATGAAACAGACTTGTGATTTAAGCTTTCGATGATTAAGAACAAATAAAGTATAGGAAAGATTGGAGTTATGTTGTAAGCATAGAGTAAGGGGTAAATTTGTAGCGCTGTAAAAGAAAATGGGAAGCTGCTTTGTTATATATTCTTACTTTCTTCCCTTTCTTTCTGCACCTTTCCCTTGTTCTGCCTTTCTTTTTCTTTAGTTTATCTTAGTTTCTATCTTTCTTCTTTAAATGTTTTAATTAAAATTATATGTGAAAAGAGTCCACAGCAGCTTGATGACACATCATGGTCATCATCAGACCAAATGGCCTCGTTTTGTGTTTTTTTTTTTTTTCCCACTTGCTAAAACTTTCAGCACAATCCTTTTCTTATTATGGTCTTCATGTCATCTCTCAAAAAACCTGCCATTAAGTGTGACTCGGGCTCACATAAATATGCATCCAGTCTTTCCCTCGAAATGTTCGCCAATGTAAGCCAGAGAGACACAAAGACAAACTCCTTCATATTTTTGACTTCCCTGCTGAAGGACAGCTCAGAAAAACATGAGACTCCGGGCACTCAGCCCTCATTCTGTTCAGCAACCAAGTTCCTTTCGGTACTTCTGCTGTCAGGCAGAGAAACTTGTGAACTGCTGCAGCTTTAAGCTCCCGTCCTCAAAGCGGCTCTCCTCAAAGAAAACATTGATTTCCTTCTGATGGGACCACACAGTCAATGCCTCCCCAACATACAAATTGGAAGACACCCCGCTCTTCCTCCTCCCTGCCCCCACTGCCAGACAGGTTTCTTCTTCTATTTATACAGTAGGAGTGTGAGATTAGAGATTAGAGTAGAGTGAGATTCCTCTGATAGAAGAGAGTCCAGAAATCCCGATATTCCTGTCGTTATTGAAGCTCAGATGCTTTCCGCAAGAAGAAAAGCCAGCCACTGGCATTTTGACATTGCCTTTTTATTCCCCCTTTTCAATTAAAAGGACTGAAGGTTGAAGCTTGGAATATGACAATGAAGAAGTGGGAGGAAGCTACGTGATAATTAGGCTCAAGCAAACATGGAGCAGGCCCATGTTGGAAGAGGGTTGCTGTCACAGTTACCCATCGACTGGACCAGAAATGGGCAATCTGGTGACCTCTGGCTGTGTAGAACTATAACTCTTTGCAATGGTCAGTGTTAGATCCCATGCAGTTTGGATACCGAGCAAATAGATCAACAGATGATGCTGTTAACATGGCTCTGCATTACATCCTACAACACCTTGAATCTCCAAATACCTATGCAAGGATCCTCTTTGTAGACTTCAGTTCAGCATTCAATACCACAATTCCAGACACTCTTCTAAGTAAATTAAACCAACCAGCGGTACCTGAACACACTTGGAGGTGGATCATAAGCTTCCTAACAGACAGGAAGCAGCAGGTGAAGCTAGGCGGAATCACATCCGATACCTGTACAATCAGCACAGGGGGCCCCCAAGGCTGTGTGTTATCTCCACTTCTCTTCTCCCTATATACCAATGACTGCATCTCAAATGATCCATCTGTTAAAATACTGAAGTTTACTGATAACACAACAGTGATTTGTCTCATTTGGGACAACGATGAATCTGCATACAGACAGGAGGTTATACAACTTGCCTCATGATGTAACTGGAACAATCTGGAACTGAACACACTCAAAACTGTAGAAATGGTGGTAGATTTTAGAAGAAACCCTCCTATACTACCACCTCTTACAATACTGGACAACACAGTAGCAACAGTAGAGATCTTAAAATTTCTAGGTTCTACTATATCACATGACCTAAAATGGACACTTGACATCAAAAACATCATCAAAAAAGCACCACAAAGAATGTTCTTTCTGCGCCAATTCAGCAAGCTCAAACTGCCCAAGGAGCTGCTAATACAGTTCTACAGAGGAATTATTGAGTCTATCATCTGTACCTCTATAACTGTCTGGTTTGGTTCTGCAACCCAACAGGACAGACACAGACTTCAGAGGATAATTAGGACTGCAGAAAAAACAATTACGACCCATCTGCCTTCAACTGAGGACCTGTATACTGCCCGAGTCAAAAAGAGGGCTGTGAAAATATTTACAGACCCCTCACATCCCGGACATAAACTGTTTCAAACTCCTTTCCTCAAAATGACACTACAGAGCACTGCACACCAGAACATTTAGACACAAGAACAGTTTTTTTTTTCCGAAAGCCATCACTCTGTAATCTTCTCACCACTCCTTATCACCCATCCCTTCCCACTTGACTGTTTCCTAGTATGATTTGATTGTTGATTGTACCCTATGACTATCATTAAGTGTTGTATGTTTTGATTCTTGATTCTTAATGAATGTACCTTTTCTTTATGTATACTGAGAGTATTTACACCAAGACAAATTCCTTGTGTGTCCAATCACATTTGGCCAATAAAGAATTCTATTCTATTCTATTCTATTCTATTCTATTCTATTCTACATGTGCATGGAGGGAAGCAGCTCTGCCTTGGGCCCAGTGCTGTTTAACATCTTCACAAATGATTTAGATGAGGGGATAGAAGGGGAACTCATCCGATTTGTAGATGAAATGAAGCTGAGGAGTATAATCAACCTTGAGCCAATCAGGATCGAACTCCTGGCAATGAGCAGAGTCAGCCTGCAATGATGCAATTCTAACCACTGCACCACCAGGGCTCCTATACAGTCTGAATTGCTAAAATGAAGTAAAATGTCATCTGGCTTTGGTTTGAAAGTACAATTGGTCAAAGTTTCAAGGAAACATTGCCTGCTTTCCAAGACTTGAACAATCTATGTATGTATGAATATGTATTTGCCTGGATATACAACATCCTTCCAAGATCAATAAAATGAGGACAGATTGTTGGGGGCCAGATGCTGACTCTGTAAATGGGTTAGAGAGGGCTGGAAAGCACCATGAAGCAGCATATAAGTCTAAGTGCTGTTGTTATATATGGTCTTCAGTCAGTGTAATTCATTGTTTCCCAAATTGGACTTCAAGAGGCTGTGAATGCATAAAATCCATACATTGTTTTGCATTCTTATCAACAGCAAATTTCAAATCCTGGTAATTGTTTCACCAAACAGACAACCTAGAAGGGTATCTGAGCTGGAAAGACCCATTCTTATCAGAGCTGGTATACAACCAGTAGTTAAATTTTCTGTGTGTGAGAGCATAACGGCTTTAATGAAGTCCACAAGGTTCCCCGCTTCCCATCAGGTCTCCCCTCCCCCCTTTTTTTCATTTTGTGTCATTTCTGATCTTTATCAGCTGCTCTGGAAGTCATTATTTTTTTTAAGCTGACGAGCAAGATAAAAATGATTTAACTATATAATAATAAATAAAATACAGATGAACATCGAGAGCCCAGACTATGTTTTATTTAAGAGGCCCAGAGGACCAAATAGATCTTCTGGTCCTGAGAATAAAAGATTGTTCTCCCTGGGGAGAAACTTCCACATCTGGATTTCACCTTCAAAAAAGCCTTTTCTCCTAATAGCTACCACCTTGCTTCACTTACGGTGAGGTCTCTATGGAGGAGAGCTTCTCAACATCGGCAATTTTAAGAGGTGTGGACTTCCACTCCCAGAGGGCCCCAGCCAGTGTTTCTCAATCTTGGGGATTTTAAGATGTGAAAACTTTGTCTCCTGTGGCTGGCCTGGGAATTCTGGGTGTTGAAGTCCACCCATGTTCAAGCTCCCAAGCTTGATGCTCTATAGAGGATCTTGAGGCTTAAAGAAGAGAAATGGCCCCTTACACTCCAAGTGAAATCACCACCCACATTTTGGATCTTAAACTCTATCAGCAATTTATCATTTTCTTTTCTGGGCTGTTCCGCAAGGCGAGATAGACCCTTTGGTTTTAATTAGTAAAGTTTACCTTTCACGTTTACCTTTTAGAAACTGTCCAGGTAGGGGTGGGATACAAAAATCCCAGCAACTGGTTCGCTGCCCAGTTGCTGGATGAGCATGGCCATGGTGGGTGTGGCCTACCAGAACTTCTGGGAGGGCCATTTTTCACCTTCCCCAGAATCCGGAGGTTTCCCTCGGACCTCTAGGAGGGTAAAAGCAGCCTCCCCTGGGCTCCGGAGGCTCTCCGGAAGCCAGAAACACACCCATTTCCAGACTTCAGGAAGTTCCGGAAGGCCTGTTTTCCCCCTTCCTAGATCCTCCACACTTACATGCATCCAAAATGAGCTATGTAGAGACTCCTGAGAGGGGAGGGAAGCAGCAGGAGGGAAGGGGCCAGCCAGTCAATTCAACTACCAGTTCAGTGAACCAGATATAAATTTAACATCTGGTTCGCTAGAACCAGCTCAAACGGCTGAATCCCACCTACATCCAGGTAATCTGTAGGGCTGCCCCTGAAATTTGCAGGGGGAACAATGCAATCAAAATGCCTTCGCTGAACTCTCTGGCAGTTTGTTGACCACCTCTCTGAATATTTTGGCACGGCCACTTCGATACCTTTCTGTCTGGATCACTGCTGAAGAAATCTTCCCTCTTGGTTGCTTGAACAGCCAGTCAGAGTGGAGCAGACACAGATTAGCATATATATTTTTAATCCCATGGCTAATGAGGATATTTTTTTTTTATGATGACCCTGCCTGAGGTCACTACGAGTCTCCTTGATCATCTGCCTCTGTCTCTCTGACTGCATAAAGTTTTAGATATGATGCACTGTGTTCAATTTACCTCTAGGGATTATTAGCATTCCTTCCTGTTAGATTCCCAGACACAGAAAATCATTTCCCTCTGTCAATTAATGTTTCTTTCTTTGTGCTGTTGCTGTATGAGTATTAAAATTATGTGAGTAATAATTATTGCTGAATAAGTCAAGTTGAAATGATGTAGTGCTTCCACAAAGAAGAAGAGGGGGTCAACTTCATTTCCAAAGCACCAGAAGGCAGGACAAGAAACAGAGGATGGAAACTCATCAAGGAGAGAAGCAACCTGGAATTAAGGAGAAACTTCCTAACTGTGAAGACACTTGCAGCAGAAGTTGCCTTCAGACATTGTGGGCGCTCCAACACTGGAGGTTTTTAAGAAGAGACTAGACAGGTCTCCTGCCTGAGCATAGAGTTGGACGAGAAGAGGGCTGTCAAACTTGTGCCCCATGGGCCAGATATGCCACGTGCTGGCCACGTCTGTCATAGATTCAGGCATGGGTAGAATGAATGGAGACAGTCTTAGTTGGTGAACTTTCAACTCTTTATTGCATAGTGACTTCTAACTTGTATAACAACAACTCTACTTATATAGGTAATGCTAATGTTAAATAACCAATAGGAGCTTGTGAAATGCTAGCTCCAGTACCAATAAGAGTCCTTCGTTAAGGGCCAATCAGATTCTCAGAACCCGACCAATCCGATCTAGCCGCTTAACACCCAATCAGAAGTGCAGGGCCAGAACCCTGCACTTTACCTCAAGCTTGCCTTTATTCAACTATTTACATACATAACACCCCTTCCCCCTGGCTTCACAATTAGTTTGTGACTATGTAGTCCTTTAAATAGGACGGTTGTCTCTTGGGTCTGTCAGATTTTCTTTGGACTGGCTGCGTGCAGTCCCGTTGAGGTAGGGTGTTGTTTTGTAGTGGCTCAGCTTCTTGTTCTGGTGTGATTTCCCTTGGAGCGTACGATGCTCCATTTCCGGGGTTTCACTTGATTCATCGCTTTCCTGGAACAGGTTTCCTGGCATATCATCATCTTCTCTTCCTTCCCCCCCCTCAGTTTGGTCGTTGGGAAGGTGTTGGCTAGCAGTTATAAGTCGTGACCGTAATTGGTCAATATGTCTTTTCCATAGTTTCTCATCAATACATTTTACAATATAGGATCTGGGCCCAGTCTCGCGTATTATCGTTGCTTCAATCCAAACTGGGTCACCCGATAAATTCCTTGCATAAACGGGGTCGCCTACCTTGAAGGTACGGTAGCGTCCGCTGGATCCTGGAGGCTTCTCTGGCTCGTAAGCAGGGTGCAGTCGGTCGAGGCGGGAACGGAGTTTTCGCCCCATGAGAAGTTCAGTGGGAGTTCTGCCAGTTTCGCTGTGCGGAGTGATGTGTTGTAGAAGTAGAATGCGGTTTATTTTTTCGTCAAGATTATCATAGTCCATCTTTTGTAAAGTCTTTTTTACAAATTGTACCATGCGTTCCGCTCGGCTGTTGGTAGCAGGATGCGCCAGCGAGGTGAGCGCATGGCGGATGCCATTATCAGCAAGGTACTGTTCAAACATTAGCACTGTAAACTGTGGTCCGTTATCGGACACTAGGACGTCCGGCAATCCATGAGTTGCAAAGAGTCTATTGAGGACTTTAATTACTGCCTCGGAGGTTGAATTGGCCATCCGATGAATTTCTAACCAATTAGAGTATGCATCGACAGTCAACAGCAATGTCTGTCCTTTGATCGGCCCTGCGAAATCCAGGTGGATTCTGGACCAGGGTCCACGTGGCGTCTCCATTCAGTCGGTGCAGCTTTTGGTGGTGCGTTGCTGGTTTGTTGGCACTTGGTGCAGGCCTTGACCCATTGCTCGATGTGTCGGTCCATGCCTGGCCACCATGCGTAGCTCCATGCGAGAGCCTTCATTCGTACGATCCCGGGATGTCCTTCGTGCAGGATTTGTAACAGCGTTTTTTGGAGTCGTTCTGGGACGACGACTCTATCGCCCCAGATAACGCAGCCTTTTTGAGAAAAAAGTTCAGTTTGTCTTGTTTTAAATGGTGCGAAGTCATCTGGGATCTGGTCCAATGGCCATCCACGCTCTACCCAGCCTAGGACTTGTGCTAGGGTGTGGTCTCGTCTGGTCTCCCTCGCGATATCTCGAGCAGTCATAGGAGGCGAGTTGAGCGTTTCAATTTGTAACGCCGATACTGTTGGTGCCGGATCGTCGAGGGTCTCTGGTAGCGGTGCTCTACTGAGTGCGTCGGCATGGGGAATGGCTTTCCCTGGTCGATGTAACAATTGATAATTATAAGCAGCTAGAAACTGACCAGTGAGTCATTCTTGGGGACAATATATAGGGAGTTGGTTTGTCCCCAGCAATAATCCCCAATAAAGGTTTGTGGTCGGTTACAATTGTAAATGTCCTTCCATATACATACTCATGGAATTTTTTTACGGCTGACACAATTGCAAGAGCCTCCTTGTCTATTTGTCCATAGTTACGTTCTGCCTGGGATAGAGTCTTCGAAAAGTATGCAACGGGAGCCTCATTTCCATTAGGTAGCACATGGCTCAAAATAGCGCCCACCCCAAACGGTGAGGCATCACAAGTTATAACCAAGGGTAATGTTTCATTATATTGCATAAGTACAGAATCAGATGTAAGTAAATCTTTTACATTTCTAAACGCTTTTTCTTCTCGGTAACCCCAAACCCAAAATGCTTTCTTATCTAATAACCGGTGTAATGGTTCAGCCACAGTCGCCTTATGCGGTAAAAACACATTGTAGAAATTGATAAGGCCTAAAAATGCTTGAAGATCAGTTTTGTTATGAGGTCTGGGAGCATTCCTAATTGCCCTTAATTTACTCTCAGTTGGGTGAATACCCTGACTATCAATGCGATAACCTAGAAATTCAACACTGTCGGTATACAGATAACATTTATCCCTTTTTACTTTCAATCCCGCTTCTTGGAATTTTTTAAGCACACATTTTAAACGATTCTGCAGAATTTTTTTACTAGGAGCTGCAATCAATACGTCATCAAAATACGGAACCACGCCCTTGATTCCCTGTAACAATCGTTCCATTAAACTTTGGAATATTCCCGGGGCCACACTCACCCCGAACTGCAATCGGGTACATTTAAAAGCACCTCTGTGCATTCCTATCGTTTGGGCTTGGGCTGTTTTATCGTCCACGGGCAATTGTTGATAGGCTTGAGCTAAATCTAGCTTAGCGAAAACCTTTCCACTTCCCAGGGAATGAAGGAGGTGCTGCACCACCGGCACTGGATACGCGTTCTGTTGGAGGGCATGGTTTAGAGTGGCCTGGTAGTCCCCACAGATTCGGATTGACCCATCTGGTTTAATGGGGGTTACAATAGGAGTTTCCCATGGGGAATGATCAATGGGTTGCAGTACCCCTTGTTTAATTAATTTGTCAAGTTGTTCATCTATCTTGGCCTTAAGGGCGAACGGAACTCAACGGGGCTTTAAACGGATCGGGGCGACCTTAGGGTCGAGGCTGAATGAAATGGGGTCCCCTTATACTTGCCCAGACGATCTGCGAAGACATCGCTGAATTCAGACATAAGATCCTCCTCCCACTCGCAATCACTGACTCAGTTCACGCCGGCTAACTCGATGCCGAGTGGCGCAAACCATTGGAGGCCCAACAAACTAGGCCTGTCCCTATCGATGATCGTTAGAGGTAAGTATGCCGTATGCTTTTTAAACGAGACGCGGACTCGACAAGACCCGACCACAGGGATCCGATTCCCTTGGTAATCTTTAAGGATAAGGCGTTGCATTCGAAGGTCTTGGCGTTGGATGGTAGGAATGAGCTGCTTTAATGTCTTCCACGACACCATTGAGAGGGACGATCCCGAATCGACCTCCATGTGGCAGGGTTGGTTCTCTATGGCTACTGTAACTCGAATCTTCTTAGCGTCCAGGGCCGAGGTGTGACCTATAGGGATAGTATGGTGAGCCTCTTCTTTCTGCAACGCTCGATATCTGTAGGAGTGGTTTGCTGGGTCTCGCCTTACAGGACGGTTTCCTGCCAATTGGCGAAAGTTGGTTCCCTTTGAGGCCGGGCTTGGTCCTGGTAAACTGCGACAGACTCGACTGATATGGCCTCGTTTCCCACACTCGTGGCAGAGTGCGTCACGGAATTTGCAGTCTGCCCTGGGATGGTTTGCCCCGAGCCAGCGCAAAGGCGTGAGGTTTTAGGACGAGGGTCCCGGTCGGAACGCAGTCGATGGACCCCTTCTTCGTCGCTGTCTGATGATGAAGAGAGGTCCTCGTAGTGCGTTGTTGCCAACTGCCCTTCTGAGCTGGGTGAGATGTCGCCTGTCGGTGGGTTTGTGGGATTCCGGCTTCGCCGTAGCTGCGCCGCTAACTTTTTTGTTGCCTCAGTGGTGGTGGCTTCGGCGATGGCGTCAACAAGGCCGATGTTGCCCTTCGCCATTATCTTGCTCTGCACGTTTGGTGCATCTAATCCCAGAATTAGGCGGTCTCTCAATGCTTCATCTAAGTCTGCGAACCCGCAGAGGCCTCCCAAGTGCCGGAGGTCTGCCACGAAGTCAGCCACACTCTCTCCTTTTCGTTGGCTTCATTGATAGAACTCGTGGCGTCTCACGAGTGTGGGTACGGTTGGCGCGTAATGGTCTCTCAGGAGAGGTTCGAGGTCGTCCCAGCTTATTGCTTTCACTTCTCGAGGCTTTGCGAGGGCTTTAGCCATTTTAAAGACAGCCGGGCCGCAGTACGTCAGGAACAGCGCCCGCTTCTTGGCTGGTGTGGCGTCCTTCAAGTTGTTCGTTTCAAGGAACATCTGAAAGCGATCCATGTAGGATTCCCAATCCTCTTGGGATGGATCGTACAGAGCGGGTGGTACGATGCCGCCGGACATGGCTTCCGTTGGTGGCGCCGTTTTTTACACATGCTCTGTTTTTTTTCTTCCAAGTTCCTTAAGATCAGATGTCTCCAAATCCCATCCTCGTCGCCAGTGTCATAGATTCAGGCATGGGTAGAATGAATGGAGACAGTCTTAGTTGGTGAACTTTCAACTCTTTATTGCATAGTGACTTCTAACTTGTATAACAACAACTCTACTTATATAGGTAATGCTAATGTTAAATAACCAATAGGAGCTTGTGAAACGCTAGCTCCAGTACCAATAAGAGTCCTTCGTTAAGGGCCAATCAGATTCTCAGAACCCGACCAATCCGATCTAGCCGCTTAACACCCAATCAGAAGTGCAGGGCCAGAACCCTGCACTTTACCCCAAGCTTGCCTTTATTCAACTATTTACATACATAACAACGTCCATGTCCGGTTTAACAAAGGAGGGGTCCCAATATGTCATGTGATGCTGTCATGATGATGCGAGCTTGACACCCCTGGACTAGAAGGTTTCCAAGGTCTCTTCCAGCTTTATTCTGAATTTAAATTTGAAAATTATGCCAGGCCTTCCTCACCTTGAATGTACTTTCTTATTGAGTACAGATTTGACATACTCAAGAGAGAAATATTGGGGGGGGGGGAATTGAGCACTTTTTAAAAACATGTCAACCAAGATGGCCTAGTTCGCACACAGTATCTTTCACTAAAAAAATACGGGATATGCTGTGGGAGCTCCATCACTGGAGGCTTTCAAAAAGAGACTGGACAACCATTTGCCTGGAACAGTATAGAAAGTGGGATTAGAAAACCTCCCGGGTCTCTTCCAACTCTTATTATTCTATGTTCTTTTGTTCATCTGTCTGTCTGTCTGTCTGTCTAAATCCTGGAGAAATCAGGGCAGATAAAATGATTTTTTCATACACAATACATATTGAAAACATTGGAATTCACTACCATAACTATGGCTTCAAAACAGCTATTGTGAGGAGAGATTGCTGGAAAAAGATGGGCCAGTGGTCCAATTCAATGGGGCAGCATTTATCTTCTTATGACTGTAATTATGCATAAGACATCATAATCTGTTGGTTAAAAATCAGAAGTGGCTCCCATACCATCAGATACCTGGTTTGTACCTGCTGAATTGCTCGCCACTGTTTTGAATCGCGTAACTCATGCATGAATATTTGAAGTGGGTGGATGATTGCATGCTTATGGCACCCAGAAGATCTTACAAATCCAGAAACTAAAAAAACAAAACTGGTAGGTCTTAGTGTAGAATTCCTTTAGTCCCCTCCAGGTCACCAACACTCTTGTCAGAGGTGACATTTTGCCTTGTACAGGCCCCTGATTTATTCGCCAGCTCCACCATCACTGAAGACTTCCATATTCTTGAGTCAGTTGTATTCCCTTCTGTAATAATTAGCTTGGAAAGGAAAAGTCTTGTTACTGAAAAGGCTCCTATCATCATTATAACTACAACATTCTGTAGAATTACCTAGCTACAAACTGAAAAACATCCTCAGGGTATATGAACAATGTAATCAAATGACCTGCCAAAGCTGGTATAGGAATCTTAACATTTCCTGTTTGATTCCTTAGGAACCAATTTCTTCTAATTGAAAGTGTACTACAAACCTGGTTTGAATTTAAACATGTATAAAGAATGAATAAGACAAGCAACAATTTGTATGTTTTTTCTATTTTATTTTTTTTTAATTTGTTGAAAAAGCTGTTTTGGTATGAAGCCGCAGTTCCCAGTTACACAGTGATATATTTAATGCTGTGTGCTTGCTTGACAAAAGATTAAATGTCTGTTAAAATACTTATATCTCTATGAGCTGAGGGACCACATGGAACAACAGGCAATTACTGGTGACTTGGTGGTACTAAAACTGCTCATCTATATATACAAATTATTCTAGTAATAATGTTCAGCTGGACTCTGGTTTCCCTCCAAACTTCTCCAGATTGTTAAAATGAGAAATAAAATAAAGAGAACAAATAAAATAATAGAAAGATGCAAACTGTCATGCCCCTGTCGGAATCTGATTTGGAGGGAGAGGCTGAGCAGCTGACAGGGAGTGGGAGTGTGGCTCTGTGGGCTGTGGAAGAAACTGGGGAAGGGCAAAGTCCAGCTGGCTGGAGCAGGGGAGAGGTAGAACAAAGGAGAGGGAGTTCAGAGGAAGACCCAGGTCCACTCCCACTCCCTCTTCATCCTAGGGCACGCAGGGAGGAATGGGGAAGAGAGCAACATAAGTTGCATGGCTTATGGGAGAGGAAAGGGCCCTGATTCCCTTCATTAGCTGCAGCTGGGAACACAAGGTTTAAAAGGGGAGTTTGCGCACAACAACTTGTTGGGAGCAAATCATGAATTATCTTTTATTGTTGAGGCTTATCTGGGTTCCTGGTGTCTTCCCAACTGTTTGTGTTTTGCTGGCCTTTCAAGTCTGCAATTCCTTCTCCTGCCCTGTCAAGTTAATTACTGCAACATGGTTTGTGTGGATTTTTAGTTACAGTTTGTATGTACTTTGTTTTCGAACTGAATTCTCTCCACTTAAAGACTGTTGTTGGGAGAGGTTTTTCTCCAGCTGAAGGTAACCTGGACATTGGGGGCAAAGTTGGAGGTATTAAAGGGACTCTTCTTACTTATGTGACTGTGTTGCCTTTGTGCCACGCCCCTTTGGGTCATCACATTAAACAATCAGAAGACTCCACTTTAAGTTTTATACTCTGTCTTGAATTTTATAACTTTTCTTGCCCCTGTTGTTAAGTGAATCACTACAGTTGTTAAGTTAGTCAGACATTGTTAAGTGAATTTGACCTTTGCTTGTCAGAAGGTTGCAAAAGGGAATCCCGTAACCCCAGGACAGACACTGAGACCGTCACAAATAGGATTCATTTGCCAAGAATCTGAATGTTGATCACATGAGCACTGCGATCATAAGTGTGAAAAACAGTCCTAACTTTTTTCAGCACCTGGTCACTTGGGTCATTGCTGTAAGTTCAAGGACTACCCACAATCCCCTTCAAGACAATCAGCTTCAATTTCAATTATTCTAAAATTATCCCAGTTGTAGAACCAACATGATTTCCACCTCAGATGCCCTTCTTTTAATCTTGTAAATGCATTAGAGCTGAGGAGGGAACAGGAGGCCTCGTTCTTTGCCAAGCAATGGAAGCAAAAGGCCTCCATTCAAGATTCTTTGTTCCTCCCTCCAGATTCCACTCTATGAGGATTCACAGCTTTTCCTCCCCACAGCAGCCTCCCCTCCCAAGTATCAGGAGTGTTCAAGGCCTTGTACGTCAGCCCCAACAGCTCCCTCTGAAGGGACCAGAGTGTCTGTTACCTTTGATAAGAGAGGAGAAAAGGGGACTTAGAAGCAGGGATGACAGCTGATGTGCGAGGACAATGAAAAAGGAAGGCAGGATTTCAGCCTGAAAGAAAAGCTGGTGTAGAATGAGAGCTTGAGAGGGCAAGCTGGGAGTTAAAGAGATTAGTGGCTTAAAGATACAAGGGGAAAAACACACAGCTGGGTGCAGAAAGGAGCAATCTCAGGAGATAAGGAGAAGAAGATGTTAAGTCCTGAGCATGGGCGCAAGGAACGGAGACGAGACATCATACGGTGACTTCAACTCTTTATTGTAAAATGAGAACAGAGCAAATACTTGGGCAGCAGCAGCTCTTTTATAGAGCTGGCTGCTGTCAAAACAACCAATGATTTGAGTTTACCGCTTTCACAAGCGTCCAATCAGAGGGGCCCGTTAACAGCCAATCAGACTGGCCAGAAACGACCAATCACGACTCACTATTCGCGGCCAATGAGAAGTGCAGGATTACAAGCCTGTTGTAAAGTAAAGCTGTTTAGGGTTGTATCGCTGCGTTGGCTTAGTCCATAACGCCCCTCCCCCCTAGGTTCCATTTGAGGGGTGGGGTGACATATTCTCGTAAATAAGCAGGTTGCTTCACCTGTCTGCTTGACCTGCACTGTTCCACCGGTTTCTGTCCTGGCTCTGGTTCTGGTGGGCTGCTAGCTGGGTTGGATGGTGAAAATTGTGGCCCCGGGCTGCTTTCCCTGCTTACGCCAGTGCTGTCTTCCGGGCTCCCTGGATCTGTTTCCATCGCAGTGCTGTCACGCAGCGAGGCCACTCCCTGGCTCAGTTCTCCTTCTGATGGTGAGTATCCCCTGGTTGGTTGTGTAGACTGTTGGGTTTCGATTGTTATTTCTTCTTCGGCCTCCTCAATGTTTCTTCCCCCCCCCCCAGCTAGAGATTCCCGGGCTGAGATAGGACTAGGTGCTAATCTGGAACGGAGTTGGTCTATGTGGCGTTTCCACATCTTACCATCTGCAGTTTGTAGGCGATAGGATTGGGGTCCCGTTATGCGTTATGGTAGCGGGGACCCACAATGGGTCACCCGAGAAGTTTTTTGCAAACACAAGGTCACCTTCCTGGAATGCCCGACACTTGCTGCTGGATCCTGGAGGTTGTTCTGGTGTGTAGTTTGGGTGGAGGGGATCGAGATGCGAGTGAAGTTTCCAGCCCATCAGGAGTTCAGCTGGGGTTCTCTTCTGTTTGGGGTTATGTGCTGTAGGAGAAGCATCCGGTTTATTTTGTCGTCAATGTTGCCGTGGTCCATTTTGTGCAAGGTCTTTTTTACAAATTGAACCATTCGCTCAGCCCTACCATTGGCCGCAGGGTGAGCTGGCAATGTTAAGGCATGGCGGATGCCCCGATCTGCCAGGTACTGTTCGAATGGCAGGGCAGTGAATTGGGGGCCATTATCGGAGACCAGGACATCCGGCAATCCGTGGGTAGCGAATAGCTTATTCAGCTTTTTAGTGACTGCCTCTGTGGTGGTGCTTTTCATCTTGTGGACTTCGAGTCAGTTTGAATAGGCATCCACTGTTAGGAGGAAAGTGTGTCCTCTTGTGGGTCCTACAAAATCAATGTGGATACAGGACCAAGGACCTCGAGGTGTTTCCCACTGAGTTGGGGGAGTCTTTGGAGGAGTAGAGCAAGTCTCCTGGCATTTGCTGCACTTTGCTACCCAGGTCTCTATCTGTTTGTCTAACCCAGGCCACCATGCGTAACTCCTGGCCAATGCCTTCATCCGCACAATGCCTGGATGTCCGTTGTGCAACATTTTTAATACTCTATGTTGCAATTTCTCCGGGATTACGACTCTGTCTCCCCATACTATGCAGCCTTTTTGGGAGAATAGCTCTGTTTGACGATTCCTAAATGGTTGAAAGTGTCATTGGTTGCACTGACCGGCCAACCCCGTTCCACCCAGCTGAGGACTTACGCCAAAACAGGGTCCTTTTTTGTTTCTAAGGCGATGTCTCAAGCAGTCAGCGGCGGCGATTTGAGGGTTTCGATTTTCAATACGACTAAGTTTGGAGCTGAGTCCTCTATAATGTCTGGTAGTGGAGAGTGGCTCAAAGCGTCAGCGTGGGGAATGGTTTTCCCCAGGCAGTGTTGCAACTGGTAATCGTAGGCGGCTAAAAATTCTGACCAACGTGTCATTCTTGGTGATAAGATATGGGGAGTTGGTTTGTTTCCTGCCAAAATACCAAGTAGCAGCTTGTGGTCTGTAATTATGGTAAAGGGTCTCCCGTACACATATTCATGGAAATGTTCAATTGCGGATACAATAGCGAGAGCCTCTTTATCAAGTTGACTATAGTTCCTTTCAGTCTTAGACAAAGTTCTCGAAAAGAACGCAATAGGTGCCTCATTCCCATTTGGTAGGACATGGCTTAAAATGGCTCCCACTCCAAATGGTGAGGCGTCACAGGTAACTATCAAAGGTAGAGTCTCGTTGTATTGCATTAATACAGCATCAGAGGTTAAGAGGTCTTTTAATTGTTGGAATGCCCTTTCTTCACGCCGTCCCCAGACCCAGGAAGCCTTTTTGTCGAGAAGTCTATGTAGGGGCTCGGCTACGGTCGCCTTCTGGGGCAAGAAGATGTTATAAAAGTTAATGAGTCCCAGGAAGGTTTGGAGATCTGTCTTGTTCCTAGGTCTTGGGGCATTTTTGATTGCGGTTAGTTTTTTTTCGGTGGGGTGGATTCCCTGTCTGTCGAGAAGGTATCCCAGGAACTCCACTCTCTCCGTACAAAATTGACACTTGTCCCTTTTTACCTTCAGACCAGCGTCTTTAAATTTCTGAAGAACTTTTCTGAGTCATTGTACTAATAACTCTTTAGTGGGGGCAGCTATTAGGATGTCATCAAAATAAGGCACAATGCCTTTTATGCCTTGTAATAGTCTCTCCATTAAACTTTGAAAAATGCCAGACGCCACGCTTACTCCGAATTGGAGTCTATTGCACTTGAAGGTGCCTTTATGTGTAACTATTGTCTGGGCTTCTGCAGTTGTCGCGTCTATAGGTAGTTGCTGGTATGCCTGAGCTAGGTCCAATTTCGCAAATATTTTTCCACCACCCAGGGAATGAAGGTGTTGAACCACCAGTACTGGGTAAGCACTCTGTTGAAGAGCATGATTTAGGGTGGCCCGGTAATCCCCACAAATTCTTAATGAACCATCTGGCTTCATGGGCATTACTATTGGAGTTTCCCAGCGGGCATGGTCAATCGGTTCCAATATGCTCTGGGCTATCAAGTTTATCTAGCTGCTCGTTGATCTTGAGCTTTAGGGCAAAAGGCACCCAACGAGGCTTAAGCCGAATGGGAGCTACATCGGGGCTGAGATTAAATGATATAGGGGTCCCCTTGTACTTGCCTAATGTTCCTGTGAACACGTCCTGGAATTCCTGGATAAGAGCCTCTTCCCAGTCATCGCTTCTGGTTTGGTGTATGCTAGTCCCGAGTGGAGCGAACTACTGTAACCCTAACAAACTGGGTCGGTCACAATCGACAACAGTCAGGGGAAGCGTTGCAGTGCGGTCCTTGAAGGATACTTGGACTTGGCTGGAACCGACAACTGGAATTCTGTTTCCCTGGTAGTCTTTTAGGATGACTCGTTGAGTGCTGAGGTCCTGGCGGCAGATGGCAGGGATCAGCTGTTTGAGGGTTTTCCAGGATACCATCGATAGGGATGATCCTGAATCGACTTCCATCACGCACGATCGATTCTCAATAGTAACCTTTACACGGATCTTTCTTGCATCGAACAATGAAGCGTGGCCAATAATAATGGTTTGGTGGGCCTCTTCTCATCTTGTTGAAGAGGCAGGTGCTTGATTTCTGTAGTAATAGTGGTTGTTCCATTGGTGGTTCAGATGGTCCTGGTTCTCAGGAGGTTTGCCTGTCTCCCGATGGAAGTTGTTCTCCCTTCAGCTGGGACTGGACTCTCGCTTGCTTCTGCATACTTTCGTGATGTGGTCTCTTTTTCCGCAGGTACGGCAGAGTGCGTCGAGGAATTTGCAGTCCGATCACAGGTGGTTTTCCCCCGCAACCAGCACATTGGTGCGGACATCTCTGGTTCCTTTGCTCTCATTCCGAGCAGAGCCGGTTGACCTCCTCTTCTTCACTGTCTGAGGATGACTCGAGGTCTTCGTGGTGGGTGATGGTAGCGTGCTTCTCAGCGGCGAATGGGCTATCGTTAGCGAGTTGGCGAAGCGGTGCGTTCACTCGGTGCATTCGAGTGGCTGACTTCCTGGTTGCTTCTGTGGCAGTAGCGTCGGCGATGACATCTGTAAGGCTGATGTCTCCTTTCGCCATCAGTTTACTTTGAACTTGTGGTGCATTTAATCCCAGAACTATGCGGTCTCTCAGGGCTTCCTCGAGGTTTGCAAAACCACAAAGGCCTCCTAGGTTCCGGAGGTCGGCTACGAAATCCCCAATGCTCTCGTTCTTCCATTGGTCCCTCTGGTAAAATTCGTGTCTTCGTATCAGTGTAGGTACTGCGGGTGCGTAATGGGCCCAGAGGATTGGGGCGAGGGTATCCCAATCCATGGTCTTCACTTCCGCCGGTTTTGCCAGTGCTTTAGCCATTTTAAAAACGGCAGGGCCACAATGAGTCAGGAACACTGCTCGTTTCTTGCCAGGCGTAGCATCTTTTAAATTGTTGGTCTCCAGGAACATCTGGAAGCGATCTATATACAAGTCCCAGTCTTCGGTTGCTGGGTTGAATGGAGCGGTGGTATGGCGCCACTGGTCATCTTGCCGTTTGTTGCAGGCGCTCTTCAGCCACGTGCTCTGTCTTGTTTGATGTGTACTTAGTCAGCTCTATCGTCTCCGCATCCCACCTTCGTCGCCAGTGTTAAGTCCTGACCATGGGCACAAGGAATGGAGACGAGACATCATACGGTGACTTCAACTCTTTATTGTAAAATGAGAACAGAGCAAATACTTGGGCAGCAGCAGCTCTTTTATAGAGCTGGCTGCTGTCAAAACAACCAATGATTTGAGTTTACCGCTTTCACAAGCATCCAATCAGAGGGGGCCGTTAACAGCCAATCAGACTGGCCAAAAACGACCAATCATGACTCGCTATTCGCGGGCCAATGAGAAGTGCAGGATTACAAGCCTGCTGTAAAGTAAAGCTGTTTAGGGTTGTATCGCTGCGTTGGCTTAGTCCATAACAGAAGAGAAAAGAAAGAAAAAGGGAGCAGCAGTAACAGGTCCTAAGGAAGGGAAAAGGGCACAAGACAAAATTGTGCTTGAATTAGTAGAAGAAGTGGAGAGCTTTCAAAGGAAGTATCAAGCTTAGCTCTCTGTGTGCCTATGGATCTCTGCACATCTTAAATGCTGCACTTGTCACGCATGGAATCCCGGAGAGCCATGGAGCTCAGTCCATGGGTCCAGATTAAAACATCCAAGACAGAGAAGTGTCCAGCCTCCACTTGAATGCATCCAATAAGGGGCAGTCCATCCCTCCTTTAGATCATTGTTTCCACTGACAAATTGCTTTCACTGTTCTACACTTTAGTCAGGGTTTCCTAGACATTAATTCCCTGTCCATCTTGTGATGAAGGAGACCAAGACTTGAAATTCTCCTGGTGACCTTACTGAAGTGCTTGTACAAAGGTCTCATAACTTCTCCTCATCAATCCACCAAATCTTCTCAAGGCTGAGTCCCAAGTCTTGATGACCTTGTGTTATTTTGCTCATGCTTTGCATCAGTTAAAATGAAATCTTAGAGAAACTAAACAGAGCTTGAGTGACTAACAACAATTAATATTTTTTAGAGAATGCAGGATGCAGAACATCGTATAATTGGGTTGGAAGCAACCTTAAGCTCTTTGGATCCAATGTCCTGCTCAAGCAGGAGGATTTTCACTGACCAGAAAAGCCTAAGCCAGAGCCTTGTAATTAATGCTTATCCTTGCTGTTTATTTTTTTATTTTCAAGTGAAAATCTCTTAGCAGACTAAAATTTTCTCTGTTCTGGAGTGAGAAAAATGTGGGATGGGGAGAAATCACTTTTGCATAAACTTCCTTCTTAAAAAAAATAAGAGGCCAAAAATCTTCCAAAATTATTTACGCTATCTGCTGCTGTTCATCACAACCCTCAAAATATCTATATATCTACATATACCTATACCTATCTCTCTATCTATCTATCTATCTATCTATCTATCTATCTATCTATCTATCTATCTATCTATCTATCTATCTATCTACATATCTACATATACATATACCTAGATAGAGATATATATTGATTTTATTGAAGCCGAGTGTTTATAGCAATCTAAAATTGTGGCTTGTCTTGTGTCTAAAAATCAGCCTTACTCTTTCATGAATGGGAAAAAGCATTTCAGAAATGAAGCTCCACATGAAACACATTTTCTGGCCACAACAGACTTAGCATAATCCTTGATTAATGCCAGTTGCACAAAACAGAGACATTCCTAGAAGAGATCAATCAACTTGAGAAAAATGAAACTTCTATGAAGAGAAAAAGAAGTAGAAGAAAACATAAAGAATAGAGGTAAGTAGGAAAAAAGGGAATATTGTTAAATCAATGTTATAAACACAAAGCACAGTCAGTGGTATACTTAGGAAATATGTCAAGAAGGCAGCATTTTCACATGCATAAATGGTGTGATTAGTAAGTTTTCTGGTCCTAGGATATTTTTCCTAAACAAAATGCACATACCTACTTTCAATGCCTGCCCCACTGTGGTTGGTGACTTATGACCATTTTTCACACTTATGTCTACTGCAGTGTCTCCATGGTCACATGGTCAAAATTCAGATGCTTGGCAACTGGTTCATATTTATGATGGTTACAGCGTTGTGACCAAGCAGCGAGATCCATCTCAATACTGCTCCATCTCTTACCCTTGCTTCAATCCCCCCTCAAAGTCATGTTTTGAAAGCTTCCTAGAACTTGGAGGAAAGGTGACTTTATAGGTCTTGCAGGGAAATATTCACTACAGGAGAATCCTGCCCCCTCATCACACCTCACTTACCCCTAAACCTAACCCTTGGTTGCAGGTAGATTTTATTTGGGGCAGAAGTCTTGAAAAGTCTGCCAAGCCCAAACTTCATGGGAATCAAAAGTGATCTCCAGCACCTTGACTTATCCTTTTTGTTGGAAGGATTTGATCAATGCTAATGGCGTAATTTTATTTTTAATTTTCTAATTGGGAAAGCATAAAGTGTACCAAAAAAAGCAGAAAACAAGGATAAACGAGGCAAAGTAAAAAAAAAAAAAAACATGACCATCGTAGTCAAACTGTTGTGAAGATGATTTTTGGTGACACCTTTTCCCTCCCCTCCACACATTGGAAATTTTTGCTTGTATCTGTTTAAAACATTTCATGTATTGTTTTGATTGGTCTCTTATTTATTTTTTCCTAGAAATCGTATTTCAAAGATCTGGATCTGCCTTGCTATGTGACGTGTAGTATATAAAGTCCCTGCTTAAATTTAGTTACGTTTCTGTTATGAATGTAAAATGTCAGTTTTGCCATTGCTGCTTTTTCTCCAATTTTGGTTTCCAAGTCTTGTATCATTGGCAAACTTTCTTTTTTCCCAGCGTTGTACAAGTCTTGCTCTCGCTGCTGTCAGCAAATACCTTGATAGGTTGTGACATTTTCCATGTATGCTTTCTGGAATTATTCCCAATAAAAATATGTGTGGTTTCAGTTCAAACTTTATTTTTAAACTGTTCTGATGTTTTGATGTATTCACTTCCAATACTCATGAGGGGTTTTTTTTTGGATGACCACCACATGTAATAAAATGGCTATTTTTATTGAGTCCTTTCCAACATTTATTATTATATGATTTGTCCATCCTGGTGATCATTGACAGAACTATATTCTACCTATAAAACATTTTATACCTACTTTCCCTCAAATTACAGCTTGGAATGATTTTTCTTTATTTTTCATTATGCTTCTCAGTGTTCTGATGTTTACTCTTTAAATTTTGCATCCGCTTTATTATGTGAATTTTAATTTGTTCTGCCTCCATATTCTATTTCAGTAATAATTTATAAAAGTGGCCCAATAAATAATCTTGATTCTGTATTTCTGTATTTGTTGTTTTTCTCAAGGTCCATCCTTCTTCTTTAAAGTCACTTTTTTATTCTTCTAGAAAATATCTACCGTTATTGAGTAATTATTGTTGTTGTTCAGTCTGTTTTCTGAGTCTGGATGTAGCATATCAGCAAATCTTATTATAATTTTCCTTAAAAGAGAATAAAAAGAAATATTTGGCAGTGAAGTTGATGGATAAATCACCAGACATATCCTTGTTCTCAAAAGATTCCAATTTTTAAATAAACTTTGCCTTACCATGCGTTCTTTAAAATTCTTTTCTTCTTTTGTTTATATCTGCCATTTGAAATAAGAAGCTCATCTTGAGCAGTGCATTTATTTTTATTGTCACGATAAGTCCTGGCCAAGAAAGTTTTACATTGTTTTCACCTATCAAAATCTGGTTTTATTTCTTTCTATCAATCAGCCACTGGCCTTTTAGAAAAGATGTTTATTGGAGTTGATAACTAGCTTCTCCTCAGTGTAATTATGGCCATGGCACAAAATCTACCCCAGGCCTACTTGCATTAAAGAGAATATTGGTGCATTGTCTGAGGAAGGAGGAAAACCAGAAGGAGGAAAACCGGTCTATTACTCAGCATGGGGTGTGTTAGATCTGGGAGATTGGGCACAAGAACGGAGACGAGGCATCGAATAGTGACTCCAACTCTTTATTAGTGACTTCAGAACAGAGCGAAATATGAGGGCAGCAGCAGCTCCTTTTATAGAGCTGGCTGCTGTCACAACACCCAATGATTTGAGTTTGCCACGCTGGAAACATCCAATCAGCAGTGACCAACTAACAGCCAATCAGATCAGCCAACAACGACCAATCACGATCCGCTATCAGTGGACCAATCAGAAGTACAGGTTTATGAGCCTGTCGTGGAAGGAAAACTGTTAGAATTGCAAGCTAACGAGTTTGCTTAGTTCGGAACAACCCTCCCCCCTAGGTTCCATCTCAAGGGTGGGGTGATGTATTTTCGCAGGTAGGCAGGTCTTCTCACCTGTCTACCTGATTTGCGTTGCTCCACCAGTCTTTGCCCGGACTCTGGTTCCGGTGGGCTGTTTTTTGAACTCAGTGGTAATGGTGATCTGACTTCTTCGTTGGGTGATCGGGGTTGTCATCTCGACTCCCATCAAGGCTGTCATCTGGATTCTCTGGGTTTGCTGATGCCGCCGTGCTGCTTCGTGGAGAGATGACCATCTGCCTCGGCTCTTCTTTGGAAGGTGAATATTCCAGGTTTGGTCGCACTGATTGCTGGGTTTCGAGTACTGGGTCGGGTACTAGTTCGTTTTCGGCCCCCTCGATTTCCCTTTCCCCCCCTGGTTTGGAGTTCAGGGCTTGTGAAGGGAGTAGGTGCCAGCCTGGAGCGTAGCTGGTCGATGTGGCGCTTCCACAGTCTCCCATCAGCAGTTTGTAAATGGTAGGAACGGGGACCCGTAAGTTGAGTTATGGTAGCGGGGACCCACAATGGGTCACCGGTGAAGTTTTTTGCAAAAACCGGGTCGCCTACCTTGAACGTGCAATACTTGCTGCTGGACCCCAGGGGCTTTTCCGGTGTGGAGGCAGAGTGTGGTCGGTCAAGATGTGATCGAAGTTTCCTGCCCATCAGGAGTTTGGCTGGGGTTTTGTTTGTGGTGCTGTTTGGAGTAATATGTTGGAGAAGTATCCTGGTCACCTAGTTGTGGATGTTCCCTTGTTCCATCTTGTGTAAGGTTTTCTTTATGAACTGGACCATTCGTTCAGCCCTACCGTTGGCCGCAGGGTGGGCCAGCGATGTTAAAGCGTGACGTATCCCCCGGTCTGCTAGGTACTGTTCAAATGCCAAGGTGGTGAATTGTGGGCCATTGTCTGAAACCAAGACATCTGGCAAGCCGTGTGTAGCAAATAGTCTGTTTAGTTTTTTAACGACTGCCTCTGTGGTGGTGCTCTTCATTTTGTGAACCTCAAGCCAGTTAGAATAGGCATCCACTGTTATGAGAAATGTATGCCCCTTGGTGGGTCCCGCAAAATCGATGTGGATACAGGACCAGGGACCTCGGGGTGCTTCCCATTCAGTTGGTGGTGCTTTTGGTGGAGCTGAGCATGTTTCCTGGCACTTGTTGCAGGTGGTGACCCAGGTTCCTATTTGCTTATCTATACCTGGCCACCAAGCATAGCTCCTTGCTAGTGCCTTTATTCACACGATGCCCGGGTGTCCATCATGCAATAGTTTTAGGACCTTATGCTGCAGTCTTCCTGGGATGACGACTCTGTCTCCCCATAAAACACATCCTTTTTGGGAGAAAAGTTCTGTCTGCCTGTGTTTGAAAGGCTTGAAAGTCAGTTCATTGTCAGGCCAACCTCTTTCCACCCAGCTGAGGACTCGTGCCAAACAAGGGTCCTTCCTTGTTTCGGATGTGATGTCTTGTGCAGTCAGTGGGGGTGATGGAAGTGTCTCGATTTGTAGTGTAGCTAGGGTTGGAGCTGGGTCGTCCAGGACTTCTGGTAGTGGAGAGCGGCTCAGGGCGTCAGCGTGGGGAATGGCTTTCCCCGGTCGGTGTCGCAGTTGGTAATCGTATGCAGCTAGAAACTCTGACCAGCGTGTCATTCTTGGCGATAAGATGTGGGGAGTTGGTTTATCCCCTGCCAAGATGCCAAGTAATGGTTTGTGATCAGTGATTATAGAAAAGGATCTCCCATATACATACTCATGGAATCATTTGATGGCAAATACAATAGCGAGAGCCTCTTTATCTAGTTGGCTATAGTTTCTCTCAGTTTTAGATAAAGTTCTAGAAAAGAATGCAATGGGCGCCTCAGTACCGTTTGGCAGGATGTGGCTCAAGATGGCTCCTACTCCAAACGGTGAGGTGTCACAGGTGACAGTTAAGGGTAAAGTCTCGTTATATTGTATTAGTACAGCATCTGATGTTAAAAGGTCTTTTACTTGCTGAAAATCTCGCTCTTCTCGATGTCCCCAGACCCAGGAAGCTTTCTTGTCGAGGAGCCTATGCAGGGGTTCAGCAAGTCGCCTTCTGGGGTAGGAAGATGTTATAAAAGTTAATAAGACCCAAGAAGGCTTGGAGATCTGTTTTGTTCCTAGGTCTCGGGGCGTTTTTTATTGCAGCCAATTTTTTCTCAGGAGGGTGAATTCCCTGTTTGTCAAGAAGGTAACCAAGGAATTCAACCCTCTCAGTACATAGTTGGCACTTGTCCTTGACCTTCAGGCCAGCGTCTTTAAATTTTTGGAGGACCATTCTTAGTCGCTTTTCTTGTAGACTTCTAGTGGGGGCGGCTATCAAGACATCATCGAAATATGGCATGACCCCTTTTATGCCTTGTAGCAATCTCTCCATCAGACTTTGGAAGATGCCAGGTGCTACACTCACTCCGAACTGGAGTCTATTACATTTGAATGCACCTCTATGTGTGACTATAATTTGGGCTTCTGCGGTCTCTGCATCTATGGACAGCTGCTGGTACGCTTGGGCTAGGTCCAATTTTGCGAATATTTTTCCGCCCCCAAGGGAATGAAGGAGGTGTTGGACCACAGGCACGGGGTAAGCACTCTGCTGAAGTGCGTGGTTTAGGGTGGCCTTGTAATCCCCACAAATTCTCAAAGATCCACCAGGTTTTATGGGGGTTACAATTGGGGCTCCCATCGGGCGTGGTCAATTGGTTCCAACATGCCCTGGGCTGTTAATTTGTCCAATTGTTCATCAATCTTTGGTTTGAGTGCAAAGGGCACTCGACGAGGCTTAAGGCGAATGGGCGCAATATCAGGGCAGAGATTAAACGATATGGGGGATCCCTTGTCCCTAGCTTCTCAGTGAAAACTTCCTGGAATTCCTGGACAAGGGCCGCTTCCCAGTCATTGCCTTCAGTCTGGTTGATGCCCGCCAGTTTGATTCCCAGCGGCATAAACCACTGTAAGCCAAGTAAGCTGGGTCGATCTCTATCGATGATGGTAAGAGGTAGGGTTGCAGTGTGGTCCTTGAAGGAGACTTGGACGTGGCTGGAACCGGTGACTGGAATCCTATTCCCTTGGTAGTCCTTTAATATAATTCTCTGAGTGCTGAGGTCCTGGTGACAGATGTCAGGGATCAGCTATTTGAGGGTTTTCCAGGAAACCATCGACAGGGAAGACCCGGAGTCGACTTCCATAACGCATGGTCGATTCTCAATGATGACCTTCACTCGGATTTTTCATGCATCAAGGGATGAAGCGTGGCCGATGGTGATGGTTTGATGCGCCTCTTCTCATCTGGTAGAAGTGGCTGGTGCTCGATTTCTGTAGTAGTGGTTCCATTGGTTGTTTGGGCTGTCCCAATTTACTGGTGGGGTGCCTGTTGTCTGCCGGAGATTATTTTCTCTTCGGGTTGGGCTGGACTCTCGCTTGCTTCTACAGACTTTTGCAATGTGGCCCCTCTTTCCACAGGAACGGCAGAGTGCATCTAGGAATTTGCAGTCTGATTGCGGGTGGTTTCCCCGCATCCAGCACACTGATATGAGGGCTTACGATTCCGTTGATCTCGCTGATCACGTTCTGACCTGAGTCTGTTGACCTCCTCTTCCTTGCTTTCTGATGAGGATTCGAGGTCTTCATGGTGGGTGGTCATTGCGTGCCTTTGGACAAGGCATAGTATTACTGGAGAGTTGGCGGTGCGGTCTGTTTGCTTGGTGCATTCGAGCTGCCAACTTCCTGGTTGCTTCTGCTGCAGTAGCATCGGCGATGACATCTGCGAGGCCGATGTCTCCCTTTGCCATAATCTTGCTCTGGGTTGTGGGGTCTCTTAGACCCAGAACAATTCGATCTCTCATGGCTCCTTCGAGATTTGCGAAGCCACAGAGTCCCCCCAGTTTTCTGAGATTCATGATGAAGTCTCCAACACTCTCGCTTTCCTGTTGGTCCCTCTGGTAAAACTCATTTCTCCTGATGAGTGTTGGCACCGCTGGGGCATAATGGGCCCAGAGGATTGGGGTGAGGTTGTCCCAGTCCATCATCTTGACTTCAGCTGGTTTTGCGAGTTCCTTTGCCATTTTAAAAACAGCGGGCCCGCAATGGGTCAGGAATACAGCTTGTTTCTTGCCAAGTGTAGCATCCTTCAAGTTTCCAGGAACATCTGAAACCTGTCCATATACGAGTCCCAGTCTTCATTAGCCGGGTCAAATGGAGCGGGTGGTATGGCACCGCTGGTCATGTTGCCGCTATTGGTGTGCTCTCAGCCACGTGCTCTGTTAGCGTTCAATGAGTGTTCAGTCAGCTCTATCGTCTCTGCATCCCATCCTTGTCACCAGTGTTAGATCTGGGAGAGTGGGCGCAAGAACAGAGACGAGGCATCAAATTGTGACTCCAACTCTTTATTAGTGACTTCAGAACAGAGTGAAATACTAGGGCACAGCAGCTCCTTTTATAGAGCTGGCTGCTGTCACAACATCCAATGATTTGAGTTTGCCACGCTGGAAATGTTCAATCAGTGGTGACCCGCTAACAGCCAATCAGATCAGCCAACAACGACCAATCACGATCCACTATCAGCGGGCCAATCAGAAGTGCAGGTTTACGAGCCTGTCATGGAAGGAAAACTATTAGAATTACAAGCTAACGAGTTTGCTTAGTTCGGAACAGGATGGGTATAAATTCAAGCTGTCTCAATCTGTCCCAATCAGTTAGCATATAAATTCAAAATTGAGGCTGCCAAAATACAGTTTATATATCCCTCAGTCTGTCAATATTCTTGGATGTTCACTATGGCAACAAAGAGGTTTATTTGACATTTGTTTGAGTCAGAGCAAAAATTCAGTGCAAGAATGATTACTTTGAGACACTGAATATCCTTCAGCTAAACAAAAAAAGTTTGAAAATCTAGATCTCTTTAAACAGTTTAGTGCTCATTATGTGTAAGAATGAACAGATAAGGCAATGCCAGAATATGTTATGAAGAAACCCTTCATTATTCTTTGGATGTTGTTCAGTTTTTAAAAAGTTGTTTTGACAGTTCAGGTTTGTCAATTGATAAATAGCTGGAGAACCATAGAATTGGAGCAAATCACTTTAAAGGCATCCAAGGGGGTGGTAAGATAAATTTCTGAACAACCTTCACCTCATAGGAAGTAAATTAATAACTCGGGTATTCAGTTTTTTCCTTTGGAATTCATTTAGATTAAAACAAATTAAAAGGGGATTTGAAATATTGGAATTCCTTGTGCTGTATTTTTGTTTTTGTTTTTGTTCCTTTGCAAATTATCTTCCCTGTATATATTGCTTGTTCCTCAACATGGCTACCAAAGCCCCATTGAAGGCATCTGTTCTGCTTTGCAAGATTCAATTTATTCAGAAAACGCCATGTATGAACCAAGGTTATTCTATTTTGCAAGCACAACGGGCACATAACTCTGGAAATATGGGTAGCAGCCTAAAGAACTGATCCCCACAGCTGTGGAAGGTCTACAGATACAAAAGATTGGGCCAAACGTGAAGCGCCATGAGGAAACGAGCAAGAACACTGTCCAGGAAACTCTTGAGCAACAATTTATTTTGCAGCATAACAGATACATTTTTGCATGAATGAACTTTTTAAATACAAGCCAAAATCTTGTTCATTTCAACTCATGAATTGATTTGGCATTTTTTTTCCTCTTCGACTCATAAGCAATGCAACAGCAATCGCACTCCTTTAAAATTTTAGACTAGAGCCAAATCTTTCTCTGCTTTCCAAGCAGGCCTTCTGCTAAATTCACCCTCTTCTCCAGTGGGAAAGAAGGGAATAGAGAGAACTTCAAGCAAGACGAGGAAGAATTGGATCTGACAGAGGAGAAAAGAGTCCTTCTTGTGACTTTCATCTCCTAACAGATCACAATTGGATTTCTCTGTGTCCTTTCCTACTTCAGCAACCTTGAAACTCAGATTATACAGGCTGATGCTCATGCAGCCCTTTCAAAGTGGGCAAGAGATAAAATTTAAAGATTAAAACCTTTATAGACTTGTGTGTGATAACACGACATTGGTACAAAGGGGAGGGAGGGAGGGAGGGAGATTTGCATCTCAGCACCCAGATATTCCTTCAGGCAGGCTGGGACAGAAGCAAAGTCTGTAGAAAGGGAGTTGATTTGAAGGTGTGCCTTTCAATCTGGATCCAGGAAAAGGTCCATCTGCTGTCAACTCTGAATCAAACCTGGCTGAAGCTGTCTTCTGCTGCTTCCTAGTTGCCGCCTACTCTAGGGGAGAAGGGAAGTAGACAGACCGTCAGCAGACACAACAATGAGTCTTCCTGCAGGAACCAAGGTCATCCCAATGGATGGCAGTGACTGGGGAGCCTGCCCACTGTTTTAATTGGACCGTGTGGCTTGGGACAAATGAGGAGGAAAACAGTTACTCTTTTAATGATGCTATTAATGCGGGAAACTTCAGAGTTGGCTTTCACGAACCGTGTCAGTGTGATGCATCCAATAAACATGTTCTTTGAGGGACCTGCCTGCCTCGGAGTTCAGATTTCTCTGGGTGTCTTTCTCAGAACTCTGACATCTGCATTATAGACAAGCAGGAAGGGGAGGACCCCATACAGTAGACAAAGAAGGGCCCACTTCTGTCTTAGAGCCTTAATGTCAAAAATACCTAAACAGAAATCCCATATCATCCATCCGTGGACGGGAATCCAGGAATGCTTCTTGCAAGCTTTGAAGTCTAGGAACAGGAAACCCTCTATACAGGGGTGGGATTCTACCAGTTCTGTCTGGTTCTATAGAACCCCTTGTTAATTTTCTAAGCAGTTTGGAGAACTGGTAGTTAGAAGCAATCTCCTTTTGTTTTTTTCCACCCTTATTACATTCTTGGCAGTACGCCTAGACTTCTTGTCTCTGGAACTTCTGAGGCATTCTTAAAGGGGAAGGATTAATTCAAGATTTTTACACTGTTGTTGGGAGGAAATACAGTACTTCCCTGGACAATCAGAACTTTAAAGAAATAATTGAATCATTAAGCAAAGCTTTTAGTGACAGGAAACCAAGATGAATGACATTCAACAAGGTTTCTTGGCTAGTTAGAAAAATTGACATTCAAACATGAGTTTACATAATCTTTCTGAGTTTTGGTCTGAAATTGGGTTTTGGTGAAGGTTAATTCTATGCTTGGTGATGTTTAATCCTGTTTATTGATGGGATAATTTTCCCTATTCCTCTTCAACAAGCAACAGCTATTATTGTGATTTAATTATTTGTATTGTGTTTGAATTTTTTCCTGCCTCATAGTTTCTTTTTCGATCTGGGGAGGGGGGTCTTCCTTCATGGCTTTAGTACTATCTGGCACTGTCCTTTTGCAGTATACTTCCAAGAGGCAGGATGAAAGCTTGGCACTTATTTTTTACTGCCTTTCTGGGAGGCATGTGACCTTTCCTTAAATCTGCAGGATTTCCTTAGGGTATCTTGTGAGGCGAGTAAGACTAGCTGATATCTTTAAGTGGTGCAAATGGATCAAAGGATTGCTTTTCCTGGGTGTGCTTTTTCTGGGGAGTTTAAATGACCTCTCTGCTAAAGGGTTTCACTTTATGAGCAAGAGTTGGCTGCTTGATAGTTATCACTGCATTTTAACTATTTTCATTCCTCAAGGTGCTCTGGCACCCTGCCTGATTTGTAACTTAGGCTTGCAGGTATTTTTAATCTAATGACTAGTATTTAGGGCAGCTTTTTGCAAGCAAAGAAGCTTTCTGTATTTTTGTACAGGTAATCCTTGACTTACAACAGTTCATTTAGTGACCATTCAAAGTTACAATGGCACTGAAAAAAGTGACTTATGACCATTTTTCACACTTATGACCGTTGCAGCATCCCCCACTGTCATGAGAGGCCAGATGAGGAGAAGTGCCCCTTGACATGAGTGATATCGAGTTGGCCACGCCCACCCAGTCACATGACCACCAAGCCACACCCACCAACTAAACCATGCCCGCAGAACTGGTTGTTAAAAAAAATTGAATTCCACCCCTGCCTCTCTCTATATATCTACATACACACACACACACACACACACATATATATCCAGAATGGTGCAGGATCTGTTATGTTTGGAGCATGGGCGAGAAAGAATGGAGACAAGCTTCTGAACGGTGAACTTCAGCTCTTTATTTACAAAGTGACTTCTTGCTTCTGTAGCAGTTTTAACCCGCCTTATATAAGCAAACCCCGTAACTATTAACCAATAACCAACGAGGAGTGCTAGCTCTCATAACCAATAGGAACTCTCTATTAAGGGTCAATCGGATTCCCCGGAGCGGGCCAATCCAATCCGGCCGTTTAACAACCAATCAGAAGTGCAGGGCCAGAACCCTGCACTTTACTCCAAGCTCACGCTTTATTAAAACTTTATACATTCACAACACCCCTTCCCCCTGGCTTCTGTTTGCAGGGCGCAGTTACATAGTCCTTTAGGTAGGACGGTTGTTTTATTAGTCTCTTTGATTTTCGCTGTGTCATTTGGCTGCAATCATGCTGAGGTAGATCGTTGTTTGGCAGTGGGGCTGTTTCTGGTTCAGAGTTCATTTCCCCGTCGTTGCCCATGTTCTCTGTAATTCCCTGAGGTTCAACTGTTTCCCTCTCTGGTTCCATTTCCTGAGTCTCTATTATACCATCGTTCCCTTCGAACAGGTTTTCTTCTTCTTGGAATTCATCTTCTTCCGTACCTCCCTCCCCCTCAGTCTAGGGGAGTTCAGGACTGCCCACCAGAAGCCGCGATCATAATTGATCGATATGGCGTTTCCATAGTCTATCGTCAAGGCATTGTACAAGGTAGGATCTTGGGCCGGTTACACGAACTACTGTCGCCTCCACCCACAATGGGTCACCCGATAGGTTTTTAGCGTATACCAAATCTCTTACCTGGAAGGCACGACAGCGGCCGCTGGATCCTAGTGGTTTTTCTGGTTCGTAAGCTGGGTGTAACCGGTCGAGGTGGGAGCGGAGTTTTCATCCCATTAGCAGTTCGGTAGGAGTTTTGTTGGTGACGCTATGTGGTGTGATGTGTTGTAAAAAAAGGATTCGATTGATCTTGTTGTCAATGTTGTCGTAGTCTACCTTCTGTAAGGTTTTCTTCACAAATTGTAGCATGCGTTCTGCTTTGCCATTGGTTGCAGGGTGCGCAGGCGAGGTGAGCGCATGTCGAATGCCGCGGTCAGCGAGGTACTGCTCGAACGACAGTGCTGTAAATTGGGGCCCGTTATCAGATACCAGGACGTCTGGTAGTCCGTGGGTTGCAAATAGTCTTTCCAGGGTTTTGATAACCGCCTCAGAGGTTGTAGTCGTCATGCGATGAATCTCGAGCCAATTTGAATAGGCGTCGACGGTTAGTAGAAAGGTGTGGCCTTTGGTCGGCCCCGCGAAGTCCAAGTGAATTTGGGACCAGGGTCCGCGTGGTGTCTCCCATTTAGTAGGAATGGCTTTAGGTGGGGCGTTGCTCACTTCCTGGCATTTTGGACAAGCTTTAACCCAATGTTAGATTTGCTTGTCAATGCCCAGCCACCATGTGTAGCTTCGCGCAAGGGCTTTCATTTGCATGATGCCGGAGTGGCCATCATGCAAGGTTCTCAGAAGTGCTTTCTGGACTCGTTCTGGGATAACGATTCTATCGCCCCAGATGACACAGCCTTTTTGGGAGAACAACTCGGTTTGTCGAGTCTTGAATGGTGTGAATTCATCTGATAATTGGTCCAATGGCCATCCGCGTTCTACCCAGCTTAGGACTCGTGCTAAGGTGGGGTCACATTTGGTTTCTCTCGCGATATCTCGGGCGGTAAATGGCAGCGAGTTGAGTGCCTCAATTTGCAACATGGTTACCATTGGTGCAGGATTGTCGAGAGTCTCTGGAAGCGGTTCTCAATGCGTCGGCGTGGGGAATGACTTTCCCCGGGCGGTATTGCAGCCGATAGTTATCAGCAGCTAAGAATTCTGACCATCGAGTCATCCTAGGGTATAATATGTAGGGAGTCGGCTTATCTCCGGTTATTATCCCCAATAATGGTTTGTGGTCAGTCACGATAGTAAAAGCCCGGCCATACACGTACTCGTGGAATCTTTTAACGGCTGACACAATTGTGAGGGCTTCTTTATCGATTTGTCCATAATTTCGCTCAGTTTTTGAAAGTATTTTTGAAAAATATGCAACAGGGGCTTCGTTCCCATTAGGCAGTACATGGCTCAAAATGGCGCCCACTCTGAAAGGCGAAGCATCATATGTTATATTTAACGGCAAAGTCTCATTATACTGCATGAGTACAGAGTCAGAAGTGAGCAGTTTTTTCACATTGCGGAACGCCTGTTCTTCTCAGTGACCCCATAACCAATTTGCTTTCTTATCTAACAACTGGTGTAATGGTTCAGCGACCATTGCTTTATGCGGTAAAAATACATTATAAAAGTTGATGAGGCCGAGGAACACCTGGAGATCGGCCTTGTTTCGTGGCCTGGGAGTATTTTTTATCACCCTTAGTTTACTTTCAGTAGGGTGAATACCCTGGCTATCAATTAGGTACCCTAAAAACTCAACACTGTCGGTACACAATTTATACTTGTTTTTTTTTTACTTTAAGACCGGCCTCTTGGAATTTTTTTAGGACTAATTTTAACCAGTCCTGTAAGATTTTTTTCATAGGGGCTGCAATTAATACATCGTCAAAATAGGGGACCACGCCCTTAATCCCTTGTAATAACCTCTCCATAAGGCTCTGAAAAATACCCGGGGCTACACTAACTCCGAATTGAAGCTGGGTACATTTAAAGGCACCTTGGTGCGTCACAATCATTTGTGCCTGTGCCGTCTTTTCATCAACAGGTAGTTGTTGATATGCCTGAGCTAAATCTAATTTAGCGAAAACTTTCCCGCCCCCCAGGGAGTGGAGGAGATGTTGCACCACCGGCACTGGATATGCGTTCTGCTGTAGGGCATGGTTCAAAGTGGCCCAGTAGTCCCCACAAATTCAGATCGACCCGTCTGGCTTAATGGGTGTTACGATTGGGGTTTCCCAGGGGCAGTGATCGATGGGCTCTAACACCCCCTGAGCTATCAGTTTGTCGAGTTGTTTGTCGATTTTCGACTTTAAGGCAAACGGAACTCGACGGGGCTTAAGTTGGATGGGAGCTATCTTTGTGTCTAGACTGAATGAAATCGGGGTCCCCTTGTACTCACCTAAGCTGTCCGCAAAGACGTCCCTGAACTCATAGATGAGGTCTCCCTCCCAGTCACTTCCGCTGACTCGGTTTATGCCTGCCACTTCAATGCCGAGTGGCGCGAACCATTGGAGGCCTAGTAGGCTAGGCCTGTCTCTATCGATGACAGTTAGTGGTAAGTACGCTGTGTGCTTCTTGAAGGAGACTCAGACTCGGCAGGAACCAACGATGGGGATTCGATTCCCTTGGTAGTCCTTGATGATGAGTCTTTGGAAACGGAGATCTTGGCGTTGAATCGTGTGGATGAGTTGTTTTAGGGTCTTCCAGGACACCATCGAGAGGGACGATCCCGAGTCGACTTCCATGTGGCAAGGCTGGTTCTCAATGGCTACTGTGACTTGTATTTTCTTGGTGTCTAAAGCTGAGGTGTGATCAATAGTGATAGTATGGTGAGCCTCTTCTCTCTGCAAAACTCGATTTCTGTAGGAGTGGTTTACTGGCTCTCGCCGTACAGGACGGTTTCCTGTTGATTGGCGATAGTTAGTCCCTTTTGAGGCCTGGCCGGGTCCTGGTAAGCTTCAGCAGACCTGTCCGATGTGGCCTCGCTTCCCGCACTCATGGCAGAGCGCGTCGCAGAATTTGCATTCGGACCTGGCATGGTTGGCCCCACAGCCAGCGCAAGGGCGTAAAGGCTTTGGGTGGTGGTCCCAGTCGGACCGCAGTCAATGGACCCCTTCTTCGTCGCTGTCTGATGACGAAGAGAGGTCCTCGTGGTGCGTCGTTGCAAGCTGCCCTTCTGACCTGGATAAAACGTTGCTTGTCGGTGGTGGTACCGGAGTGTGGTTTCAGCGTAGTTGTGCAGCCGACTTCCTGGTTGCTTCTGCTGCAGTAACATTGGCGATGGCATCAGCAAGGCTGATGTCGCCTTTCGCCATCAGCTTGCTTTGAACGCCTGGTGCATCTAGTCCCAGAACTATGCAATCTCTTAGTGCTTCTTCTAAATCGGTGAATCCGCAGAGGCATCCCAAATTTCGGAGGTCTGCTATGAAGTCGGCCACGCTTTCTCCCTTTCACTGGCTCCTCTGATAAAACTCGTGCCATCTCACAAGCGTAGGCATGGTTGGTGCATAGTGATCTCATAGGAGAGGTTCGAGGTCATCTCAATCCATCGCCTTCACTTCTCGAGGTTTTGCTAGTGCTTTAGCCATCTTAAATACGGTTGGACCGCAATGCATTAGGAACACCGCCCGTTTCTTTCCTGGTGTGGCGTCCTTTAAGTTGTTGGTTTCTAAGAACATTTGGAAGCGATCCATGTAGGACTCCCAGTCCTCCTGTACTGGATCGAACGGAGCGGGTGGTACAACGACGCTGGACATGGTTCCGTTGTGTAGTGTCATCTGTCACGTGCTCGGTGTTCTTCGAAGTTTCGTTGTTCAGATGTCTCCACATCCCACCTTCGTCGCCAGTGTTATGTTTGGAGCATGGGCGAGAAAGAATGGAGACAAGCCTCTGAACGGTGAACTTCAGCTCTTTATTTACATAGTGACTTCTCACTTCTATAGCAGTTTTAAGCAGCCTTATATAGGCAAACCCCGTAACTATTAACCAATAACCAATGAGGAGTGCTAGCTCTCATAACCAATAGGAACTCTCTGTTAAGGGCCAATCAGATTCCCCGGAGCGGGCCAATCCGATCCGGCCGTTTAACAGCCAATCAGAAGTGCAGGGCCAGAACCCTGCACTTTACTCCAAGCTCACGTTTTATTAAAACTTTATACATTCACAACAGGATCCCCTGCCAGTGGAAGGCCTCCAATGTTCCTTCCCACCCATTATTCTATATTCTGCTTACAAATACTCCAGATTTAGGTATTTTGCATCATCCAGAATGCCTGATCTTGATAAGTGTGGCTCTAAATCATTTTCAGTCTGCTCTACTAAGTACATCCATAACTTCTCCCGCTTGGGGGATCTTCTAGATGGTGGTGGGATTCTGTTTTTTGGAATGACAAGGCTTTCCTAGAAATCAAATGGCATCATAACTGGAAGTGTGCAGTGGTGAAGTATACAAATAAATGGGATATACTGTATTTGTCTAAACAAGACCAATAGCCTAGCAAGAACAATATCCCTGCATAATAGTACAATACAAATCCATATACTGGGTCAGATAGCTTCTCTTTTTTAAAAAAAAAATTGCAAGTATGCATTGTGAGTATTGATCTATTTTCTAAGGTTACCAAAGCCTCCTGCATGTGAAATTTTAAGGCAGTCTGTCAATAAAGAGGATAGATAAACTGATATTATGCAGCGTGCAAGAATTCCTTTCTTTAATTTTTTTTAATGTACCAAAAGGAATATATCTTCTGGGCATCCAGAAATTTAGTTCTTCACCTCTGAACAACTTATCATAATTGATAAACTCCTTCAAATTGTTTAAATTGTGGAGATCTAGATTTTTTAGGAAGCAATTACTGAAAAGGATTCAAATGAGTTTTATTTATAACTAGCCTTTTCTCCCCAGGTACAGTTTATCAATTTCTTAGTGATATTGTTCCTCCAACTGACTTATCATTGGTCTATGACAGCAAAAAATGTGACATCTGAGAGCAGCTTTTCCAACTAATATATTGAATTAAAAGGCATAACCATTCATGAGCTGCCTCTCACTTCATCAGCTGCAGAGATTTTAATTTGGCATGAGATACAGGAAATTGGAGGGAAAGACAGTTCGACTATACATGTACAGGTTACACATGAAGAAGATTACCACTGAGCTATCAATGAACAATTGTAACATGCTATAAATGCATTTTGTTTGTTCAGAGCATTTGAGATTGCTTGGAACATTTTGATGTGTGTGAGTTCAGTAATCCCTAGTTCAATGGTGCTATTAAAATCTCATTTTCCTCAGACGGTCCCTTTGAGACCTGCAACAGAGTGCCTGATGCAAGCAGTGGGGGAGCTGATATGACTTTTCCCTTGTATTGAGTCCTGATATAAAATTTGGGCCCATTTGACACAAATTGTTGATTTAATACTATTAATTAATTATAGAAAGGACTTGAACTCTCAAGTACATCAAGCTTTAGAAAGTGCTTAGAAGATTAGGGGAATTCCAAAAGAACAGATTGTCCTTATGCGAAACTTACATGCAAGTCAGAAAGCCAAAGTACAACAGAAGATGGGGAAACAGACAGAGTCCAAGCTGCCAAAGAAGTATAATAAGGCCTTATACTGTCCCCTTATTTATTCAGTTTATATTTTTTAAAACAAGGTAAAAGACTCTGCGGATCTTACTCCACTATCCATTGCTGACTCTAGGGGGCAGCACTCATCTCCATTTCAAGGCTGTTGAG
Source organism: Hydrophis major (assembly GCA_033807585.1). Classification (NCBI taxonomy): domain Eukaryota; kingdom Metazoa; phylum Chordata; class Lepidosauria; order Squamata; family Elapidae; genus Hydrophis; species Hydrophis major. The sequence goes on along the minus strand of CM066333.1, from coordinate 63,120,714 downwards.
CCAGTGCTGTCCAAACACATTTTGAGGGTCATGTGGCCAGTGTGATGTCACAAAACGCCGTTATCTACTATTTATCTACTTGCATTTGCTTGCTTTGAAACCGTTAGGTTGGCAGGAGCTGAGGCCAGGACGGAAGCTCAAACCATCATGTGAGTCTCCAGCCTGGGCTGTTGGCTTTCAACCAGTAAGTCCAGTGTCTTAACCCCTGAGTAACCACGCTACCCATTCAACCCACAGGTGGGCCAAATATCAGTGAAAGCTGGAGAAGATTTAGAGAAGATAAGCATGGTTTGTTTGTTTTTTTGGACAAACTTTATTAGTTTTTTTTTTTACACACACAAACAAAACATAGCATGTAGTAACATAAAATATCTTTTCTAAAAGAAACAAATAAACCATCTTATTTAAAAAGAAGATAATTCCAAATTATCACATTTCTATAATTTAATATATATACCGTATATACTCGAGTATAAGCCGAGTTTTTCAGCACATTTTTTGTGCTGAAAAAAACCCCCTCAGCTTATACTTGAGTCAGATTCCCCTCTGAAGAAAAAATGGTGTGGAGCTCCAAAGCTGGGCAGCCGCTTCCCTGCTTCCGTGTTTCCTTTGCAACTTTTAAGCATGGGGGTAATCGGAAGCAGAAAAGTTCTTGCTTGAGGATATATTGTTTTTTCTTTTTTTAACTGTTTTTAGGGGGGGGAAGACCCACCGCCATGTGAGAATGCTCAGACACGAAATCTATCCAACCGAAAATAAGTGTGTGTGTGGGGGGGGATTTTAACAGAGGGAAGATGTAGGGAGAAGGCAAAAGCGACGGAAGATCCTTCAGGGGAAACTGAAGGGGAGATTCACCCTTGGTCCAGATGAGCCCCCTTCCCCTTTCTCTAGGCTGAGAAAACAACGCGAGCCGAGGTTGCTTCGGCTCCACTCAGCTTCATTTCCTCAGCTCCAGCTGCTTTCAGTCCACTTGGGAGGAGGGGGAGGAGGAGGTGGTGGCAGCTCGCATTGTTTTCTGAGCTCTAGGCTGAGAAAACAACGCGAGCCGAGGTCGCTCCACTCAGCTTCATTTCCTCAGCTCCAACTGCTTTCAGTCCACTCGGGAGGAGGGGGAGGAGGAGGTGGTGGTGGCAGCTCGCATTGTTTTCTGAGCTCTAGGCTGAGAAAACAACGCGAGCTGAGGTCGCTCCACTCAGCTTCATTTCCTCAGCTCCAGCTGCTTTCAGTCCACTCGGGAGGAGGGGGAGGAGGGGGAGGAGGGGGAGGAGGTGGTGGTGGCAGCTCGCGTTGTTTTCTGAGCTCTAGGCTGAGAAAACAACGCGAGCCGAGGTCGCTCCACTCAGCTTCATTTCCTCAGCTCCAGCTGCTTTCAGTCCACTCGGGAGGAGGGGGAGGGGGAGGTGGTGGTGGCAGCTCGCGTTGTTTTCTGATAGTGAGATCATTTCCCAAATTAATTGATTCACTAACCCAAAAGAAGAAGATGTTGATGACAGTGGGAGGCAGGAGTCACTCTCTCCCTTGCAAGAAAAAAGCAAGAGCCATTCTTATGATCTTTCCCTCTCTCTCTTTCTCCCCGTAATACAGTCAAGCCCTTTCCAGCACACGCGCGCGATCCGCCCCCGCCGCTTTGCACCTTGCAAATGCAAAAACCCTGGGGTTTTACATTTGGAAGGTGCAAAGGGGTGGTGGCGGATTGCGCACGCGTGCTGGAAAGGGCTTGACTTTATTCGGGGGGGGGGGAGAGAGAGATATCATAAGATCGGCTCTTGGTTTTTTCTTGCAAGGGAGAGAGTGACTCCTGCCTACCACTGTCATCATCATCATCTTTTGGGTTAGTGAATCTGTTAAGCCTGGTTTCCCCAACCAGGGTTAGGGAGACAAGCTAAACAGAATGTGCAGCTTAGTCAGATAGGCACACAGATAAATGAGTGAGCTAAGCTTGTACGTTTATTAACATACAGTAAAAATAACAGATACGCTTGTGCTATCAAAAAGATAGTTTATTCCATTATGAGTTCATAGCATAGTCAAAATAACAGTCCAATAGTCATGTATCATTTAGTCAGTCCATTCAGGGATATTCAGTTAGCAAAGTCCGTGTTGAATACCCTATGTCAATTCACTTACAAGTCAGTCCTTTGTTTTCTCTCCCATTCGAGCAATGCAGACTTGTTTCCTTGCAGTAATCAGGGATCATCAAAGCCAGAGAGATAGCAAGCTGCAGCCTTGCTTCTTTTAAAGTGCTTTCACAACCACTCCCTTAATTACTATCCCACAGTTAAAGTTGCAGACACTTTAACATACAAACTATGATTACATATTATTATTTACCTAAACCAGTTAGGGTAAAACAATGTTATCCCTAACAGAATCAATTAAACCTTTCATGATAGTGAGATCGTTTCCCAAATTTCCCTTAAATCAGGGAAGAAATCAGAAACAAACCTTTGGACTGAGAATAAGCCTGTTCCTATGATGCCATTTTTGTTCACTGCAGTGTGAAAAGTGTGAAAAAACACACTTCTTTTTCTTCATCTTCTTGTTCCCTATTTACTGGTCTCTTTCAAAGAGGAAATTGTGAACATCAAACTTATTCTCAACTGTCCTAGTGAAAGTTTTTATTGGTATCTATTTTTATTTTTGAAATTTACAGTAGCTACTGCATTTTCCACCCTCGGCTTATACTCGAGTCAATAAGTTTTCCCAGTTTTTTGTGGTTAAATTAGGTGCCTCGGCTTATATTCAGGTCGACTTATACTCGAGTATATACGGTACTTATCTTATCTAATCAACTTCATATCTTTTCCAAACTTCTCTTTATTATTCCCTTTCCTTCTATTTAATCATATTTCTTCTGCCTTGAAGTAAAAGATAAGCATGGTTTTAAAACTGCAGGAAGAAATATCAATAACCCGTGCCAAGCTGATGACATTACCTTGAGCGGCAAAAACATAAATAAAAATATTCAGGCCTAGTACTAAAAATCAAAGAGAATAATGAAAAAAATGGGACTCTAATATAGAAGAAGAAAAAGTAGAAAAACCAGAGATGACCTCAGAGATGTCAACCACCAATAGTAAAGGAGTAAGCAGTCAAGAAATATGCTACAGACAAACCCTTGGTAGAGCAGCCAAATTCAAATGCTGTGATGTATGATCCCGTGACATTCTCTGGAAGCATAAGATCGACTCTAAAGAAGCAATACACTGTTGGAAGAATATTGATGCTTTTAAACTTTGGTGTTGGAAAACTCCTGAGAGTAACATGAATAGCCAGAAAAACAACAATTGTTCTTGAAGAAATCAACCCAGAGTTCTCAGAATGATCAGGCTGTAATTATGATTAATTAAATTAAAATTTAAGAAGTAAAAAATATTAAAAATTCAATGGGTAGACTAGGACTTTTCCTGCTATCAGCTTTCTATATTTCAATGATATTTTGCTAATTATATTTTGGATCTAGTTCTCTTGAGAAATCTAAAATGCTTGTGGAGATGAACAGAAAGAGGAGGAGGAGGAGGAGGAGGATGTCACCCTAAGCAAATAGTGGAGACAAGAGGGCACTGGAAGACCTGAGAGGCCAAGATCTTGTAGACAGATCATCTTGGAGAAAATCTATGCCTTTAGTTGCTAAGAGTTGACACCAAATTGTTGGTGTCTGACCAATCAATCACAAATATGAATTGTTTTAACTGACTTGTTCAATTTTAAAAAACTAAGAAGATTTGATCCAGGAACATTTTGAATAAAAATCCCACAAAAACTTAGAATATTAGCAAGCAACCTAGAAGAAGAAAGTGGCAGACTGTTCTTGTAACATTGCCAAATAAAATTGTATGGACCTGCCAAAGAAGTCATGGAGAATGGAGTTCAATTAGGGGGTGTATTTACCTTTAAATTATAAGAACTGTCTTGGCTGAAAGGTATCCAAAACATTTTTTTTTAATTTTGACACGTCTAAACTTCCATCAGGATATTGTTTATACCTTATGCTCTCCTAATCCTACATTTTTAAAAGACATTTCAAAATGAAGAGGTATGTGTATGTGTGTCTGTGTGTTTCACATCCAAAATCAAACAGCAAATACTGAAACTGGGGATGTTAGAAATGCACACCTTTCAGAGAAAACAGGACTATACAAAAGGTAAAAGGACAAGGAAGGTATATTAAGACAAATTAAAGAGGTGAGGTGAGAAAAAATATAAGGGGAAATAGCTGAATTTTAGCTATGCTGACACCATTTATTATATCTCTTCCTCTTGCAAACTATTTTTCCTTTCATGTCCTTGTGTTTTGAAACATCTCATTGTTCTCCTTCTTAGATTCTCATCAACTTCATCCAACTACGAGTTTCTTGGCTTTGGGGTCTTCTCTCCCTGATCCCTCTTCTATGTTTGTTGTTCTGTACGGTCATTAACATACTTGTAAATGCCACATAGCGATTGGTCAAGCGCACGGATCTGATTGGTCGAGTGAGCCACACTGATTGGCCTGCCGCAAATCCCCCGCGATTGGTGGAAACTAATTGTGGGAGATTCAAAGCGGTGCCATTGGCCGCGGCCACCGCAGCCAAAGAATAAAACCTGCTGTTTTTCCTTTGGAGCCCGAGCCAATCTCGGGACCAAATAAAGAGCTGAAACTGAGTCACAGGCTCCGAGTCTCCTTTCCCGCGACGGACACAACACTGGCGACGAAGGTGGGATCTCAAGACTAATCCCCATCAAGCACGTGTCCTGAGGAAGCGAGACCAACAAGATGGCCAGCATCGCACTGCCCACACCTTTTAACCCTGCTACCGAGGAATGGGAATCGTATACAGACCGATTCCTAATGTTCCTTGAAAGTAGCAACTTAAAGGATGCAACCGGGCAGAAGAAAAGAGCCATCCTTTTAACACACTGCGGGCCCGTGGTGTTCAAGATGGCAAAAGCTCTCACAAAACCCAAGGATGTGAAGGCGATGGACTGGGCCGATCTTGAGCCGTTGCTCTGAAACCACTATACCCCTGCTGTGCCCACCCTCATCAGGCGGCACTATTTCTACTGGCTGGACCAGAGATCAGGTTAGAGCATCAGCAACTTTGTGGCTGATCTATGGAGCATAGGGGGCATGTGCGGGTTCACGGACATGGACAAGGCTCTGTGAGACCGTGTCATCCTCGGGCTCAGAGACCCAGTCCTACAAAGCTGACTGATGGCAAAAGGCGACATCGCCATCGCTGATGCCCTCGCCGAGGCCACCGCAGCCGAAGCAACCCAGAAATCGGCAGCTCGAATGCAGAGACCGGGCACCGGGGACTGTACCGTGACCACCGAGACGGGCACGGTGACCGAAGCATGCCCCGAAGCAAGCCACCAAGAGACCACCACCCACCATGGTGATTTCAACTCCACCTCCGATACCATGGACAAGGAAGAGGACATCCATCAACTTTAGACGGGACGAGACTGGTGCGACAAGCGGAGTCGTAAGTCGGGACCTCAATGTGCCGGGTGCAGAGGCGACCACCTTCGATCGGAGTGCCAGTTTTTCGATGCGATCTGCCGACACTGTGATAAAAGAGGCCACATCGCCCGAGTCTGCTGACTTAAGAAAGCCTACAGCCCCCGACGGCGAGATCACAGCAACCGGAGATGAGATGGCACCCCCCACAGGCCCAGAGACCGCCAAGCCAAAAATCGCTGGAACCGAGAAGGATGGGGCCGATGGAACGGCGAGAACCGACAGAGAGAGGAAACCCACCAGACGGTCATCATCGGCCATTCATCCAGCGCAGACACCCGAAAGGTATACATGGAAGTGGGCATCGAGGGTGAACCATGAAAGATGGAGGTGAACTCCAGGTCTTACCTCTCCATGGTTGCATGGCGGGAAATCAAGCGTTTGGTGCCTGCGATCCACGAAAGGGGACTGGAAACCCAGAAATTAATCCTTAAAGACTACCAGGGGAATCACATACCGGTAGTCGGAACAGGACATTTCGAAGTAACCTTCAAAGGGCGCACAGCAAGGCTTCACCAGACAATCATGGACCGAGACCGCCCCAGCCTTTTGGGACTACAGTGGTTCGCGCCACTCGGGATTGAAGTTACGGTCGTCAATCACGTCGCAGATGCCAACTGGGAAGAGCAACTCGCAAGGGACTTCCAGGAAGTGTTCGACGGCACCCTAGGCAAGTACCAAGGGCCCCCTATTTCTTTCAGCCTAGACCCTAGTGTTCCCCCGATATGCCTAAAACCATGGCGGGTACCTTTTGCACTCCGGCCCAAGATCGATGAGCAAATAGACAAGCTCATCAAACAAGGGGTCCTAGAGCCAATCGATCATGCCTGGTGGGAGACCCCCATAGTCACCCCAGTTAAGCCCGAAGGGTCGGTGAGAATCTGCGGGGACTATAAGGCCACCCTAAATTGCGCCTTACAACAAAGCGCCCACCCCGTTCCAGTAGTGCAGCACGTCCTACACTCACTGGGGGGAGGCAAGGTTTTTGCGAAGCTCAACCTGGTGCAAGCCTATCAACAGCTGCCAGTCGATGCAGAAACCGCAGAGGCGCAGACCGTAGTAACCCACCGGGGAGCGTTTCGCTGTAAGAGACTCCAGTTTGGAGTCAGCGTGGCTCCGGGAATTTTCCAGAGCCTCATGGAGAGACTCTTGCAAGGAATTAAGAGGGTGGTGCCCTACTTCGATGACGTACTGGTGTCAGCAGCCAACCAACAAGAACTAGAGGGGCGTCTAAAGGAGGTACTAACCAAATTCAAGGAGGCCGGGCTAAAGGTGAAAAAAGAAAAATGCCAGCTGCACACAGAGTGGGTCGAGTTCCTAGGATACCTCCTAGACCGGCACGGCATCCACCCGACCGAAAAAAAAATCAGAGCCATTAAAGAAGCCCCCACGCTGAAGAATAAAATGGAACTACAGGCATTTCTAGGACTGCTTAATTTTTATAATGTGTTCCTGCCCCAAAAGGCGACCACGGTGGAGCCTTTGCATAGGCTTTTGGACAAGGCGGCCACGTGGACTTGGGGGAAATGCGAGGAAGCCACCTTCATCAAAACCAAGGACCTGCTCACCTCAGATGCCGTCCTCATCCAATACAACGAGACCCTACCATTAGCCATCACATGCGACGCATCACCTTTCGGCGTCAGCGCCATCCCCAGCCACACTCTCCCCGATGGAAAAGAAGCATCCATCACCGTCTTTTCAAGGACCCTCACCAAACCAGAGAAAAACTACAGTCAACTGGACAAAGAGGCCCTGGCTATCGTCGCCATAGTGAAGAGGTTCCACGAGTACCTCTACGGCCGGACGTTCACCATCATCACCAATCACAAGCCGCTGCTGGGAATTCTTGCAGGGAACAGGGCCACCCCAAACATTCTATCTCCTAGAATGACAAGGTGGTCCGAATTCCTTGCTGCTTACAGCTACCGGCTCACACACCGACCCGGTAAGACAATCACCCATGCAGACGCCCTGAGCAGCACGCTGCTACTGGACCTAGACACCGACCCAGCACCCACGATGGCCACCCTTAGCACAGAGACTCTGCCTGATCTACCCATAACCGCGTCAGACATTGCCCACGAAACTAATAAAGACAAGCGTCTGGCGCGGGTGTTACATTGGGTTGAGAAAGGGTGGCCGGAAAAAGACGACGATGAATCATTCAGGACATTTCGGAATCGGCAAACAGAACTGTCATTACAAAAAAGTTGTGTGCTTTGGGGGGATAGGGTTGTTATCCCGGAAAAATTGCAAGGAAAGGTATTGGAGTTATTACACGAGGGGCACCCAGGCATAGTTAGAACAAAAGCCCTGGCCAGGAGTTATGCCTGGTGGCCAGGGATGGACAAACAGATTGAGACTTGGGTGGCAGCATGCAAACATTGCCAAGAAATCAGGCCGAGCCCTCCCACCGCACCAATCCTGGAATGGGAAAACCCCAGGGGACCATGATCCATGATTCACATAGATTTTGCCGGGCCCACTAAGGGACACATATTCCTTATCACGGTAGATGCTTACTCCAATTGGTTGGAGGTAAGCAACATGAAAACCACCACCACGGAGGCCGTGACCAAGGAACTCAGCAAGCTGCTCGCAACCCACGGCCTCCCAGATGTCATCGTGTTGGACAACGGCCCCAATTTACCTTGCTGGAATTCAAAAAATTCCTAGCAGTACGGAGAATACGGCACGCACTGACAGCGCCAGCACATCCGGCGGCGAATGGGAAGGCGGAATGAATGGTTCAATTTACAAAAAAAACAATCCAAAAAATTGAACACAGGGAAATCCAAGAAAAAATAAACAAAATGCTTTTTATACAACACAGCAAAGAATAAAAGCTGCTGTTTTTCCTTTGGAGCCCGAGCCGATCTCAGGACCAAATAAAGAGCTGAAACTGAGTCACTGGCTCAGTCATTTGCTTCAATCTTGGCAGAAAGGCTTAAAAAATATCTAAATAACTTTATTCACTCTGATCAGAATGGATTTTTACCAAAGAGACAGATTAAAGACAATATGAGGGTAATCCTGGACACATTGGAATATTATGAGGCGCACCCGGAAAAACAAATGGCTTTGATATTTTTAGATGCCCAAAAGGCATTTGATAATGTGAACTGGAGATTTATGTTATTACTATTGGAACAGATGGGCTTTGCTAGAAAATTTATTCAAGCAATAGAAGCCGTATATTATAAGCAAACCACAAAAGTAATGATAGATGGAGAATTCACAGACTCTATCAATATTAAAAAAGGTACAAGACAAGGATGCCCATTATCTCCTTTGTTATTTGTATTGACATTGGAAGTATTAAATAGAAATATTAGAGAGGATATAAACATAAAAGGAATGAAAGTCAAAAAGGAGGAATTTAAATTGCAAGCCTTTGCGGATGACTTGGTCTTTATTTTGGAAGACCCTTTAGGGACAGCTTTAAAACTATTGGAAAAGATAGAGACGTATGGTGAGATGGCTGGTTTGAAAATAAATAAAGACAAAACAAAGATTCTGACAAAGAACATGTTATTAAGACAAAGAGAAGAGCTGGCAGATTTATTGAAAATTCAAGTTACGAACAAAGTTAAATATTTGGGGATATATCTGACGTCAAGATGTACTACATTGAAAGAGAATAACTATATTAAACTTAAACAGCAGATAGCATCCGACCTGAAAAAATGGGAAAATCTACAATTGTCATTGATAGGTAGAATTTCAACAATTAAGATGAATATTTTACCCAGAATTTTATATTTGTTCCAAACAATACCAGTTAGGTTAAGTAAGGATTACTTTGAAGAATTAAATAAAATTGTGTTGAAGTATATATGGCAAGGCAAGAAAGCGAGAATAAAATTAAAACTTTTACAGGATGCTAGAATTAGAGGAGGATTTGGCCTTCCTAATTGGGAGTTGTATTATCAAGCTGCAAACTTAATGTGGGTTAAAGAATGGATAACGTTAAGAAAGACTAGATTGTTGGCATTAGAAGGACATAATTTATTATTGGGTTGGCATGCTTTTTTATGGTATAAGGGAACTAAATCACAGGGTTATTTTAGAAGGCATTATATACGGGAATCGTTATGGTTGAATTGGGAGAAAATTAAGAAACAATGTTATTTGAAAATTCCAGTTTGGTTATCAACTATTGAAGCTTTTTTGTATCCTATAACTTATAAGAAGGAACAAACAGTTAGATATGGGGAAATATTGGATGAAAAGGGTGAACTTAAAACGATGCAAAATTTAGAAGAACAAGGTATAAAGATGAATTGGTTTTCATATGCGCAAATACATGCAAGGTATCTTAAAGATTCTAAAACAGAAGGATTTTATGATAAATTGACTGATTTAGATAGGATTTTGACAGGTACTGATGAAAAAGTGATTAAAAAACTGTATAGTTATTTGTTGGAAATTAAATTAGAGGAAGAACAAGTTAAAGAAACAATGATTGCTTGGGGGAAGAATTTTAGATATGGGATTGATTTAGAGAAATGGCAAAAATTGTGGTCACAAAATTATAAAATGACAATGTCAACAGCATATAAAGAAAATTTGTATAAGATGTTTTACAGGTGGCACTTTCCCCTGACAAGAATAGCAAGAATGTTCAAGAATAAATCTGAAAAGTGCTGGAAATGTCATCAGATACCTGGCTCATATTACCATATGTGGTGGACTTGTGAGGAGGCCAGGAAATACTGGACTAGAATTCGCATATGGCTGGAAAAAATAACAAAGAAACACATAGATTTGAAACCAGAGATTTTTTTATTGGGAATCTTACCTGATATATATAATAAAAACTTAAAGTATTTGATTGTAAATGTATTAACAGCAGCTAGGATTGTATTTGCTAAACATTGGAAGAGTGAGAAAATACCATTAGAGGAAGAAATTAGTAAGAAAATATTGGAATGTGCTGAAATGAGTAGATTGACATTTGAAATTAGAGAACAAGAAGATAAACAATTAGAGAACAAGAAGATAAACAATTTTATGAAGTTTGGGATCTCTTTTATCAATGGTTAGATAATACAATATAATAATAGAATATTTAGAAATTTAGGAAATAATGAATATATAATTTTTCTTGGTTTTGATCATTTTTTAGAATACTTTATTAAGATAGATTTGGTATGATTCTATGATTTGTTATAAAATAATTTAACTCAATTATAGTTATCTCGCTTAAGTATGAATTAAAATTATAGTCAAATGATTGTTCAATAATGATATTAGGATATTTTACTGATGATTGATAATGTGAGTTATTATGTAATATAATTATTTCGATGACTATGAAATGGATGCACAAAAGGGAGTGGTAAACCAACCGATACACTGTAAATTTATGAAGAATGATTTTTTTTTTTATGTTATGTTTTATATTTTATATGTTTTTGTTTGTCGTTAAAATCAATAAAACTTTTATCAAAAAAAACCAAAATTGAGTCAGTGGCTCCGAGTCTCCTTTCCCGCGATGGACGCGACATTTGTTTTGCAATCTTGTCTCTGCTGCTGCATCTTTTGCTACAGTGGAAGGGGAGAAAAAAAAACCTCCCCAATTTTCCATTTCAATCTCTTGGCTTACAAAAGGCATTTTTTCTTTCATCCTGCTTCAAAAAGTAGCTTGACCGAAAGAATGGTGGTGATGCAGTGGTTAGAATGCAGGATTGCTGGCTAATTCTAATTCTGCCCACTGCCAGGAGTTTGATCCTGACCAGTTCAAGGTCGACTCATCCTTCTGTTCTTCCGAGGTGGGTAAAATGAGGACTCCCAGGTGGCTGGGGTGGCAAGAGGCTGACTCTGTAAAACGGTCAGAGAGGGCTGTGAAAGCACTGTGAAGTAGTGTATAAGTCTAAGTGCTCTTGCTAAGTATGTCCAAGGACACAACCAACATCTTCTACCCTTCTAATTCACAAAAGGACTCAATTTCTTCCTACACATGTTTTATTTCTAACACAGATTGCTGTGTGTAAAAAAAAATCCTTGCATTTATATGAACAAGTTTTATATACTTATGAAAGACAAAAAATATGAACAAAAGTAAAACAGGAAAATAAAAAAGCAACGGAATAAAAAATAGATTACAAGCTACATATGCATCTAATTTAAAGAAAATAAATGATAACATTCATAAAATATCATGAAATCCGTGCCAGAGAATTAGAATTAAAAACAATAAATTATTGAGAAAAAAATTAAGCAATGCTGTAAGCATAGAGTAAGAGGTTGATTTACATTTACTCTTAAAACAAAAACAAAATCAGAAGATACTTCTTTTTAATTTTTTTTTTTAAATTGTTCCTTTGTATTTGACCTTCTTTCTTTCTTTTATTATTCTCAGTATTAGTGCTTGTAAGATTTTGTATTTAAAATTGCAATAAAATTTTGTTTTTTAAAAAAGTCAGATTCCAAAGTTTTGGGACAGTTCAACATACATTAATACCTTTATCATGAAAAGAGTTTCCCATAAATTTAGTTAAGCACTTTAAATATTATTCCAAAAACATTTCAGTGACTCACAAGACCAGATTATATAAGGGAATGACTGCTTAATGTATTTACATAAGCAATAAAGGGAAAACTGGTATCCATCTTTTCATTTCAATCTAATATACCCATTAATAATTTAATGATACATTATTTGATTTTTTTTTATATTACTTTGAATTACATGTACATTCGAAGGCCTTCAAAAGCCTTTATTTAAAAAAAAAAAACTTTCAAAGTTATTCACTTTCTTTGGCTTTTTCCATCTCACTTGCCCTGAATACATTCTTCAAGAAATGTTGATCTTCCCATTGTAAAACTATTGCAAGCTAAACCCTGAGAAAGACAAGGGAATGAACAAAAGGATAAAAAAATGCAGGAAAAAATAAAAAGAATGAAAGAAAGAAAGAAAGAAGTTTATAATGAGAAAAGAAATATGTAAAAATGTGACTTTCAACCTTCATATGACAACCATAAATAAATTTAGCAACACTTCACCCTCTAAAAGATTGCATTCCATATCCTCTTTGTTACCTAAAAACAAATCCATAAAATATCAATTTTTCAATTCTAGCATCAACAAAAAGTCCATAAAAGGTGTTGAGTCTTCGGAAATGATGCCAGGAGTCGGTGACTTTGTATCAAGCTCTTTTATTGATGTGGGAACCGAACTGGGGCTATTGAGAAACTTCGCGGCTTTTATTTCTTTAGCCGCGGCAGCCGCGGCCAATGGCACCGCTTTGAATCTCCCGCGATCCGAATAGACCAATCGCGGGAGATTCCCAGCGAGCCAATCGGCGCGGCTCGCCTAGCCAATCAGAGTGCCCTGCGCTTTGGCCAATCAAAGCGCGGGGATCTCAAGAATGCAAATGAGGGGACAGAACACCCCTCCCCTCTTGGTTTAGTCCTTATGTTGCGTAGTCCCGTAGGTAGGCGGGGCTCCGTCTTAGCCTACTGGACCTGCGCAGCTCAGTCGTAGGTTGGATCCCGGCCGGTTCGGTCGGGGTCTCTGCTTCTCCGGATGCCATCGTGGGAACCGGCTGGTCGGTTGGGCCGGGCCGCTCTCCGTAACTCCCTCCTGGGCTTCCCGGGTTGGTAGAGCTGCCGGTTTCACCGGTCCCGCTCGGTCTCCCCGGGTCGGTCGAGCTGGCCTGGCTGTCTCTTCCTGGCGAGGTTTCGTGCTGGCTGCTTTCCGGTAAGTATGGTTGGTTTATTCTTCTTTGGTTTTGGTCCCCTGGGTATTCCCTCCCCTCTTGGTTTGTGTTGTGGGGGTTGGTTTTTTCCTGCTTGTGCGTCGGTGGTCTGTTGGGTGGTCGTCCTCGATCTTAATTGGTCGATGTGGCATTTCCATGCTCGTCCGTCTGTTGTTTGTAGCCGGTACGAGTGTGGGCCTGTTATTTGTGTGATGACGGCCGGTACCCATAACGGGTCTCCCGTTAGGTTTTTTGCGTACACGGGGTCGCCTGGTGCGAAGGTTCGGTGTTTGCTGTTTGAGTCTGGGGGCTTCTCTGGGTTATACGTGGGGTGTAATCTGTCGAGTGGGGACCTTAATTTCCTCCCCATTAACAGTTCGGCTGGGCTCTTATTCATTGTGGTATTTGGGGTTATGTATTGGGTGAAGAGTAATTTATTTATTTTATCCTGGATCTCCCCGTGGTCTATTTTCCGGATGGTTTTCTTTGTGAATTGCACCATCCGTTCCGCCCTACCGTTCGCCTCCGGATGCGCCGGTGCTGTCAGCGCGTGCCGGATGCCCCTTTCCGCTAGGAATTTTTCGAATTCTAGCAAGGTGAATTGGGGCCCGTTGTCGGAAACGACGACGTCTGGGAGGCCATGTGTTGCAAAAAGTTTGCCGAGTTCCTTGGTCACGGCCTCCGTGGTTGTTGTTCTCATGTTGCTTACCTCCAGCCAGTTGGAGGAAGCATCTACTGTTATCAGGAAGGTGTGTCCTTTTGTGGGCCTGGCGAAATCTATGTGGATCCTAGACCAAGGTCCCTTGGGGTTTCCCACTCTAGGACGGGTGCTGTGGGTGGGCTTGGCCTAGTTTCCTGGCATCGTTGGCACCTTGCTACCCAGGTCTCAATCTGTTTGTCCATTCCTGGCCACCAAGCGTAACTTCTGGCCAGGGCTTTAGTCCTAACGATGCCCGGGTGCCCCTCGTGTAGCAGTTCCAGAACCTTCCCTTGTAGTTTTTCTGGAATGACCACCCTATCCCCCCATAGTATGCACCCTTTTAATAACGTGAGTTCCGTTTGCCGGTTCTGGAATGTCTTAACGGACTCGTCGTTGTCCCTTTCCGGCCACCCTTTCTCTACCCAATGCAGCACCCGTGCCAGACGTTTGTCTTTTTTAGTTTCTCGGGCAATGTCTGACGCGGTTATGGGTAGGTTGGGTAGAGTCTCTAAACTGAGGGTGGTCGTCGTGGGTGCTGGGTCGGTGTCAGGTTCCGGTAGCGGCGAGCGGCTTAAGGCGTCCGCATGGGAGATCGTCTTACCCAGTCTGTGTATGAGTCCGTAATTGTAGGCCGCCAGGAACTCGGACCACCTTGTCATTCGGAGAGACAGAATGTTCGGGGTGGCCCGGTTCCCTGCAAGGATTCCCAGCAGCGGTTTGTGGTCGGTTATGATGGTGAATGTCCGGCCGTAGAGATACTCGTGGAATCTTTTTACTGCGGCGACGATAGCCAGAGCCTCTTTGTCCAGCTGGCTGTAGTTCCGCTCCGGTTTGGTGAGGGTCCTTGAAAAGAACGCGATGGGTGCTTCTTTTCCATCGGGGAGAGTATGGCTGAGGACAGCGCCGATGCCGAAGGGTGATGCGTCGCATGTGACGGCCAGAGGTAGGGTCTCGTTGTTCTGTATAAGGACGGCATCCGAAGTGAGGAGGTCCTTTGTTCTCTGGAAGGCGGCTTGCTCGCGTTTCCCCCAAGTCCAGGTCGCCGCCTTGTCCAAGAGCCTATGCAAAGGCTCCGCCGCTGTCGCCTTTTGGGGCAGTAAAACATTATAGAAGTTAAGTAGCCCCAGAAATGCCTGCAGCTCCGTCTTCGACTTGGGTGTGGGGGCTTCTTTGATGGCTTTGATTTTTTGGTTTGTGGGGTGAATGCCGTGACGGTCTAGGAGATATCCTAGGAATTCAACCCGTTCCGTGTATAATTGGCATTTCTCCCTCTTTACCTTGAGCCCGGTCTCTTTGAATTTGGTTAGGACCTCCCTTAGGCGACCCTCTAGTTCGGCTTGGTTGGTTGCCGACACTAAGACGTCGTCGAAGTAAGGTACCACCCCATTGATGCCTTGTAATAGCCTTTCCATTAGGCTTTGGAATATTCCAGGTGCCACGCTGACTCCGAATTGGAGCCGGTTGCATTTAAATGCTCCCCGGTGGGTGACTATGGTTTGCGCTTCTGCCGTTTCCTCGTCGACTGGCAACTGTTGGTATGCCTGGGCGAGGTCGAGTTTGGTGAAAACTTTGCCCCCTCCCAGTGAATGCAGTAGGTGTTGCACTACTGGGACGGGGTAGGCGCTTTGTTGCAATGCGCCATTTAGGGTGGCCTTATAGTCCCCACAGATTCTCACCGACCCATCGGGCTTGATCGGGGTGACTATGGGGGTCTCCCACCGGGCGTGGTCTATTGGTTGTAGAACCCCTTGCTTGACGAGCTTGTCAATTTGCTCGTCTATCTTGGGTTTAAGTGCGAATGGCACCCGCCTTGGTTTCAGGCATTTTAGGGGGACGTTTGGGTCTAGGCTGAATGATATAAGGGGCCCTCGGTACTTGCCTAGGTTTCCATCGAAGACCTTTTGGAATTCCCGGGCTAGTTGTTGCTCCCAGCTGTCGTCGGTGATGTGGTCGATTCCCGTGACTGCAATGCCGAGCGGGGCGAACCATTGCAGTCCCAGTAGGCTTGGGCGGTCGCAATTGACGATGGTCAGGGGAAGCCTTTCGGTGCGCCCTTTGTACGTTACATTGAACTGTCCGGTTCCGACTACAGGGATGCGGTTTCCCTGGTAGTCTTTTACGATTAGTCTCTGGCTGTCTAGGCCTTTTCTTTGGATGGTAGGCACCAAGCGCTTTATTTCATGCCATGCTATCATGGAGAGGTAGGACCCGGAGTCCACCTCCATTTTACATGGCTCGCCTTCGATGCCTACCTCCACGTAGACCTTCCGGGCGTCATGGGTTGTGGCGTGGCCGATGGTGACCGTCTGATGGGTCTCCTCTCTTCGCTGGGTCTTGCTGCCTCATAGGGATCGTCCGTTCCGGTCCCATCGGTTGTCAGAGGGGCGATCTCTGGTCCGGGGTGGTGTGCTTTCTCTCCTCCATTTGCTCTGGTCCCATCGTGGTGGGCTGCGGTTCTTTTTGAGATGGCAGACGCGGGTGATGTGTCCCTTCTTGTCGCAATGCCGGCAGATTGACTCGAAAAACCGGCATTCGGACCTGGGGTGGTCGCCTCCGCAACCGGCACAGTTGGTCCTTGACTTACGACCCCGCCGGTTCCGTGGGTCGCGGCCTGCCTGGAGATGGTGAATTTCCTCCTCCTCGTCGGAAGTGCCCGATGCCGAGTGGAAGTCGCCCTGGTGGGTGGTCGTCTCGGGTTGGGTCTCGGCTGACCTTGCAGGGTGGTTGTTCCCGCTGCGGTCCCCAGCGTTCGGTCGGCGCATGCAGTCGGCGGATGTTCGGGTCGCTTCGGCGACTGCGGCTTCGGTGAGGGTATCTGCAAGGGTGACGTTGCCCTTGGCCATCAGCCGACTCTGGAGGACGGGGTCCCACAGGCCGAGCACAATTCGGTCTCGCAGGGCGTCGTTCAGGTTGTCGAATTCGCACAGCCTCCCTAGGCGCTGGAGTTCGGCGACGAAGTCGCTGAAACTCTCACCCGACCGTTGGTCCTGACGGTAGAACTCATGTTGTCGGATGAGGATGGGCACCTCTGGGGCGTAGTGCCGCTGAAGTATTGGCTCGAAAATGTCCCAGTCCATCGCGGTCACGTCGGCGGGTTTGGCGAGTCCTTTGGCCATCTTAAATCCTCGGTCCCGCAGTGGGTCAGGAAGACGGCTCGCTTCATGTGGCCGGTGGTGTCCTTCAGGTCGCTGCACTCGAGGAACATGCGGAATCTGTCAGAGTACGATTCCCAGTCCTCGCTGGCGGGGTTGAAGGGTGCGGGGGGTGCGATTTTCGCCATCGTGGAGTTTCATCTGGCTTCCGTCGGACACGTGCTTCGGTTCAGGATCAGAATCCCACCTTCGTCGCCAGTGTTGAGTCTTCGGAAATGATGCCAGGAGTCGGTGACTTTGTATCAAGCTCTTTTATTGATGTGGGAACCGAACTGGGGCTATTGAGAAACTTCGCGGCTTTTATTTCTTTATCCGCGGCGGCCGCGGCCAATGGCACCACTTTGAATCTCCCGCGATTCGAATAGACCAATCGCGGGAGATTCCCAGCGAGCCAATCGGCGCGGCTCGCCTAGCCAATCAGAGTGCCCCGCGCTTTGGCCAATCAAAGCGCGGGGATCTCAAGAATCCTAATGAGGGGACAGAACAAAAGGTTCCCAGGTTTTTGCAAAAAAAAGTATTATTTAACCTTCATCAAATAAACCCACTTCATTCCCTTTTATTTCTAACAGTCTTTATCAAATATTGTGCTAGGATTTCAATTCTCTTCCATTCTTCTTTATCCCACCACAAAAATTTCTTCAAAGGTTTTAACAAGCTCTTTTGTAAATCTAATAAGAAAACCTTTTTCAGGTCACTCTTCATTTACCATTTATATTTCCCTTGTAATGTTTTTTTTTTTAAACTTCAGCCTGTTTCTTTTGAATATCCAATAAAACATTCCTTTTCCAAATTATTTTCTTGGCCTGTCATTTCTCTTCCATTTTCAATACTTTGATTTGTCAGATAAAATTTGTTCTACATCTGTCACTTCTTTGGACATTATTATCAACAATGTTGATATTGTAGTTACTAATTTTTGAATCCATTCTTTCAGGAGTTCCTTTAATGTTTCCAATGCTACAATGATTTGGGTAATTTGGTAAGTCCCAATATTAGCTGACAACAAGAACAGACTTGTATGAAATGTAATATTGCATGTTTTTTAGTCTTGCAGGCTACTTCTGAATGCTGAATAACTCTGATACTGGAGGCCAAAACTCTTATATGTACTTTTCATCTCCCCCACTTTTGGGGAGCGGGGAAATATATAGAGCAGAGGTCTCCAAACTTGGCAACTTTAAGACTTGTGGCTTCAACTCCCAGAATTCTCCAGCCAGCATAGCAAGTGTGAATAGATAAATAGGTACCACTTTGATGGGAGGTAAGAGCATTCCATGTGCTTTCAGTGTGTAGCCATTGTGGCCACATGACCACAGGAGCGTATTTGAACCATGCTGGCTGCCTCGGTTAAGAAATGGAGAAGAGTTTCCCAACTTACCAGGGAAAACCTCTACCTTTTTAAAATTGATCTGATAGTAATTTAGCTAACTGTGATTAACTATGCTTTTATCTCAGCCTTCTGTTATATTAAGGCAATTTTCACCAAATATCTGCCAGAAATCCTGTTAAGTCAGAACGTCAGCTACATAGTAAAGATATTTGGAGAGATTAAGTCCCTGCCCATTGAGGAATTTAGCAAATCTTAGAAAGAAGATTTCCCTTCTCACACTGCAATTGAGATTAAAAGGCATTTGAATTATTAACTTTTAAAAGGGTAATGTCTCCACCATGTAAAGTATAAAATAGTCAACTCTTGCATATCCATTCTGCATTCATTTTTATTTCTTCTTTTCATATAATCTTTGTTTTCTCCATCATATTCCAAGCCTTCCCAGTTTGATTCGATGAAATATCTTCTCCCATGGCGGTCAGTTTGCTCCTTGCCTATCAAGGTGTGAAAGTGTGATCATTTTGGTGGAGATATTTGGTGTCCCTCCACTTCCTTCTTCCACTCCAGTACAAGTTTAGCAGAAGGCACTTGGAGGGAAACACAGAGAACTTCAGGAGAAGGACAATGCTTTCTTACAAGAAGATTTGAAGATATTGGGGGTGGGGAGAGAAATCAAGATGGTAGTGAAGTCGAAGCTCCACCCATTTTGGGTGGGGGACGATGAATGGGTACAGCTTTGATGGTGCCCCTGTGGCTGCCACATGGCCGTTTTTGACCACCCCCTGCAGATCCCCCTGCCTCACTTTCCTCAAAGCCAAGTTGAAATGAAGCGCTGCTTCAAAGCTTGGGCAGCCCTGTAATTTTCTGGCTGCCTCTTTTTTCATTCCTGATGATCTTGAAGGAGCAGAAATCGGCTTCTGCCTTTGTGCTGACTCCATGTCCCATTAATAGCATATAACGATGCCTGACACAGATGTCTGAGCAAGATTTTCTCCATAAACTCATGAGAAGAAGGGTATGACTGAAACACAATATTCTGCTAAAATAATAATGCTCTCATAATCTTCATCTCATTAACTTGTCAAGCCTAGTGATGGTCCTTTAACAGGATTTTATAGGGTAGTAACTGACTTTTCCAAGCTATTTGGAAAACCTTCATGCAGAAAATCCTGTACCTGCAGTCAGAGATGGGCGTATTCTCTCCACGGCTTAAATGAAAACTGTGGTGCATTTTACCTAGTTTGTTTTTGGGCAATCTGCCAGCAGTTTTTCAGATGGGGCAGCTAACATTTAATGTATTTCTCCTTTGCCGACCATATTGCTTGCAGTTTCCAACGCACTGCTTGAAATTTATGATGGCTGGGCCAGAGGCTCTCGCTGAATGCAAAATGGAGGATAAAGAAATGATTGATACAAATTCCTCCGAGTAGTGGCACTGTCACTACCCTTACACACTAACAGTAAATGCTGTAAGTTGTGAAGTCATATCTCATTGGGATGTCAAAAATCTTCATTCTCACATAGTACTAAATGAGGAGGGATCTGTGCTTGATTTACCCTTGGAAAAAAACATTTAATTCCCTGAGAATTATTGCTTCCTCCAATTGTCTTGCTGCCCAGAATTTGTTGAGTCATCTGGAAGTGAATTCATCCTCTGTTAGTATCTATCATTGGGCAATAAATTTTAAAAAACCAAGCCACAAAGAGCAACATGTTCCTAGTTGGTTTTGCCTTCTTCTTGCTTCATGTCACTAGAAAATCAACCAAATTTTGTATATTTGGAAATGGGAAAGGTTCCCCTCAGGGTAAGTGCTGGAGAAATTATGAAGGAAACATAGAAGTTAAACAAGTGTTCCCATCCAGTTCAATAGGAATTAAGTATTTTTTTAAAAAAATCACTTGATTATAAAGAGAATGTTAAGCAGGGGTGGGATTCTACAGGCAGAACCGGTTTTTAACATTCTAAGAGGTTCAGAGGACTGGTCGTTAGAAGAAATTACTGGCTTAATCCTGTAAGGAAGGTAGGAAGGAAACATTCTGGTGTTGCTTACAGAAACTGCCTCTCCGTTAACCCTGATTACATTCTTGGCAGGACTAGTCTTCCTGTCTCTGGAACTTCACTGGAGTTTTTTTTCCTCCTTTGCTGGTACTTTGCTTGTGTGGAGTGACCATTCAAAGTTACAATGGCACTGAAAAAAGTAATTTATGACTGTTTTTCACATTTATGACTGTTGCAGCATCCCCACAGTCATGAGACGCCAGGTGTGGAGATGCATGCCTCAATGTGAGTGATGTTGAGCTGGCCACACCCAGCCAGACAATGACCACCAAGCCACACCCACCAACTAAGCCATGCCCACAGAACCAGTTGTTAAAAAAATTTAATCCCACCCCTGATGTTAAGTTAGTTTCTGTCCTGGGCAGGGCTGGTATATTGTAGAGCATTGGAATCCTATCTGGAAAGTTAAGGCTGGGATGGTTTTAATCCAGAGCTCTGAGTTTCATGGATTAGTTTGCTCCTCACCCTCACAGGGTTTGGTGGTGAGGAACACACGGAGACCCAGGGAAGTCATGGCCCAATCAAACACAAGGTAATAGCTCCACCCTATTTACTCAATCCTTTATTAACAAAGAGATAACACTGTGCAGTGGCTAAAAATGAAGGATAATAGAATTCATATACAGCCAACCAAGTAGTAGCCATGGGAGAAAAAAACACTTGATGACATACATGTAAATTAATATACATCATAGGATTTCTATCAAAGCTTTCTTTCTTTTCTTTTCTTCTTTTTTTGGCAATACCCTGCAGATATCTATGATCTCTTACAAAGAACATTTTGTCTGCAATAATACAAGTTTCTTTTCATTTCACCAAACCTCTGTTATTCTTTAATAAATGCAGTAAAATTCTGTTTTGTTGAAAAATATGCTTTCTGATACATACATACATACATACATACATACATACATACATACATACATCTCAGGAAACATTGCGGTTTCTTGGAAGAGCTGAATGAATTGTCTCCTGGCCTGTCTCTGACCCACAGTTGAAGAATATGGAGTTCTTCCAAGTCCACCAGAGTCTCATCGTGTTCTTGTCAAAGCTAAGAATATTGCTAAATCAGAACAAATTGGGAGAACAGAAGTGCTAGTTCTCCATAAATTACCAAGTTTCTGTCAAATTGTGGGTATTTAGCAGTTATAAACCTTTGCTATTGATGATCTATTATCTCAGAATATCAGATTGCTGACATCTACTATTCTGATTTATCTTGTTTTCACATCTTGGCTCCCATTTTTCCCATGTTCTTTTCATATTATCCCTGGCTTTTTGATCTCAGAGAGTTCTCTGATTACTTCTGTGTTCTTCCTGCCACCTGACTGGCAAACTATAGCAGCAGCTGCAGCATTCAACCTTGGCTGGACTCCATCTTCTTTTGTCTGGAACAAGACTCAATACTTTTGTATGCTATGTCGCATTGTATGACTGTTGGTGAACTCTTAAAACTTAGTGTGAATTTAACTAGACCTTTATTTTGGCTCCCTTCTGAGTTCTGGTACCTCTGTTTTCTCCTAGACTGATGTTTAATACAGTTGTAGAACTGTTAGTTTAAAAATTTAAGCAGAACCAATTTCCTCCTTATTCAGTGGAAAAGATCTTCACAAGCATAGTGGATATTACTCATACTTCCTTTCACCCAGCTCACCCTTGCGTCTTGTACAACTTTAGATTCAAATTCCTGTCATCTGTAACCTTACAGCATTTTCTTATATTCCTCCAAACAAAAGGTCTGTATCTTTATTTCAAAAGC
Organism: Hydrophis major; assembly: GCA_033807585.1. NCBI lineage: Eukaryota > Metazoa > Chordata > Lepidosauria > Squamata > Elapidae > Hydrophis > Hydrophis major. The sequence goes on along the minus strand of CM066333.1, from coordinate 63,098,505 downwards.
CTTATTGAGCAGCCACATATCTGTATCCCAGCTGTGTTTCTCTCGTGGCTGTAAAACATGCACAGGTTTTAAGCAGGAAGGTGCTTCTTTGTCCTCTTTGTATCAACAGTTAACTGTCTATACAAATGACTTGGGTTGGAAGATCATGGTGAAAATATACAAACCTGGTTGAAGAACTGAGGCCATCAGTGGCCATGCTCGAAGATGTAATTGTAGATTCAGAAATAATTCTCCAGCCTTATTTCACAAATATGTTGGTACTGTATACATTCAAAAGTTGAGTGAAAACACTTCTTTCCCATCTTCTGTTCTGCTGATTTCTTTTTTGCACCTTCATTTCTCTTCTTCTTCTTCTTCTTCTTCTTCTTCTTCTTCTTCTTCTTCTTCTTCTTCTTCTTCTTCTTCTTCTTCTTCTTCTTCTTCTCCTCCTCCTCCTCCTCCTCCTCCTCCTCCTCCTCCTCCTCCTCCTCCTCCTCCTCCTCCTCCTCCTCCTCCTCCTCCTTCTTCTTCTTCTTCTTCTTCTTCTTCTTCTTCTTCTTCTTCTTCTTCTTCTTCTTTTCTTTTTAGCTTAATTCTAATTTCCACAAGGCTACATAGATATAAATGAATTTTGTTCACAACCCAAAACCTGCTATCTATAGGAAATCTGATGGAACTAAATGCTAGATTTTATGCTAGATAAAACTAGCATAAAATAATTCTACTGGAGAGAAAGAAGAGGGACAGGGAAATACTTCTGTTAATTAATGTTAATTTTGGGCATATTGTTGGATTCAGGAACCCTCCAAGCTTGCAGGATTTGAGATGTGACACACACACACACCCCAGTAGCCCTTAATTTCTACCATATTCCTGCCCCAAAAATTAGAAAGTGAAAAGAAGAACCTTGATAAAATCATTTCCTAACTGGAAATCGGAATACCGTCCCCTCTTTTCTCTTCTCCCCAGTTTGCCAGAAGAGACATTCTGATTTTAATTGTGCACCCAACTGTGTGTTTCTTTTAGAAATGGTTCTACAACTTTGACACCCAATTTGTTTAAGACAGATCCAAACCTTTCTAAAGACACCTGCTTCAGTCTGAGCCTCGTCTTTGGTGGATACTGTACTTAATGTCTAGCTTAGTTACAGAAGACTGTACAAATCAGAACTTATTATCAGTGAGTAGAATTAGTGAGCATGTTTTGACTTCTTTCTTTCTTTTGTTAATTGGCAGTGGATGGGTGACATCATGATAATTAGCATAGTGAGAGGGTGCATATGCTAAGATTGCCATCAAGGAAAGCTTGTAGGGTGTCTTTCAAATAGCGAGAGATCATAGCCTCAAGACAAGTTTCCTTCTGACAGCCTCACTGGATTTTCCATCAATTACGACTTTGATCATTCCGCTGTCATTTGTTATCAGATAGGGCAATTCATTTTTGTGCCTTTCATGTACCTAATGGTTAACCACTATAAAACATAGTTCTGAATACATCTGCTCTCCAGATCCATTGAACAGCAACTCTGGTGCCACAATTTGGAGATTGCCTGGCTCAGATTGGCCATGTTTAATGTATTACTGTCTTTGATGTTGGGATAATGTAACCTTTTATTCAATAAACTCAACTTTTGTTATGGGCTTGGCAACAGTTTATAGCAAAATGAGAGAAGATACAGAACATGGAAAACCAAACCACTCAATAGGTGTTTCTATTCACTACTATTAAAATCAGGGAATTTTCCCTCGCAGCTTTGGAAATCTTGCCCTCTTTTTATGTTTTTTTATTTCTTTATGCTATCTTGGTAATATTCAGGACATTGATAATTGGAATCATAAGTTTTAAAAAAATTAAAAAAACATTTTGTAGCAATATATAAATTAACTAAAGGGAATGAGCTAAACCATCCAGAAAGGTTTGGTAACTGCATATCCAATTATGTCTTTTGAAAAAAGTAATCAAGAAGTGATAAGGGGAATTCATTCAGTGAAGACTTATGAATCAGACAATATGCGCAAAGATAGCTAATTTCTGTTGCCTTTTAAAGACAGCTTGGGTTTTCAGATGCCATGTCCAGAAGCCTTTAAAATGTTGGCAAAAGAATGACAAATTAAAAGCTAAACCTCACACTTTTGCAAAGCAAGGTCTAGCAAACTCGAAGGCACTGTGCAAAATTGCATCTAAACACAATCCTAGACATTGGTTTGCCTCATGAAAATATTTAAGAACTCCTGCAAATTTGATGTTGATTTTTGCTAGGTACTGAAAGGCCTATCAACTTCCCCTGCAGTTTGTTTAATCAGCCCATGCTGACATTTGGTGAAAAGTCCATCATACCTTGGAGTTTGTCAGCCTCCCTCAAGTTTCCTTGCCTTTGATCTGATTCCTCCAGGTCTCCTTCCCCCCACATTCTTCCTTAAGCTACGCTGTATTTCTTGAACAGGATGAAATGAAAACCTGATGGTATGAAGACTGACGTAGCAAGAGCTCAACTGACAAGAAAATAAAGCTTCATCACTCTTCTGCTCTCTCAGAGCTACCTCCTCTGACAGGCTGACCTTGTCCTGCTAATTGTAACTGGCAGGCCAACTGAATTGGGGAGGGGAGACAAATCACTCTGAACTGAGGATGGAAGGGAATGGGAAGGAAAGAGTTCATAGACTCCGCTGGTGTCAAAGGAAAGTAAGCAGTGGGGTACCACAAAATTCCATCTTAGGCCCAGGGCCCTCCAATATCTTCCAAAATGACTTAGGTGAGGGAATAGAAGGTGGACTCATCAAATTTGCAGATGACACTAAGCTTGCAGGAATAGCCAACATGCCAGAAGACAAGCTGCGGGTCCAAAAAGATCTTAGACAGACATGAACAATGGGCCCTATCCAAAGACATGAAATTTAATGTGGAGAAAAGCAAGGTTTTTCTACCTAGGCAGGAAAAAATGAAGGTATAAGCACAGATCAGGCAAAACCTGGCTCAAAAACAGTAACTGCAAGCAGGACCTTAGAATCCTAGCGGACAATCTCTTAAACATGACCCAGCAGTGTGTGAGAGCAGCCAAAAAAAAGTTATTACAATCCTTGGTTGTATAAACAGATGCACAGAATCAAAATTGCTACTGCTTTATAAAGCCTTAGTAAGGCCCCACCTGGAATCCTGCCTCCAGTTTTGCTCACCACGATACAAAAAAGAAACAATTTTCAGTTTTGCTCACCACAATACGAAAACTCTGGAAAGAGTGCAGAGAATAACAACAAAGAGGATTAGGGGACTGGAGTCTAAACCATACAAAGAACGGTTGCAGGAATTGGGTAGGTCTAGTTTAATGAAAAGAAGGGCTAGGGGAGACAGGAGAGCAGTCTTCCAAGGGCTGCTTTGAAGGGCTACCCAAAGATGAGGGGCTCAACCTATTCTCCAAAGTATCAGAAGGCAGGACAGGAAGCAACAGGTGGAAACTAACCAAGGAGAGAAGCAGCCTGAAACTAAAGAGGAATTTCCTGACAGTGAGAACAATTAAGCAGTGGAACAGCTGGTCACTAGAAGTTGTGGGTGCTCCATCACTGGAGGTTTTCAAGAAGAAACTGAACAGCCATTTGTCTGAAATGGGATAGGGCCTCCTGCTTGAGCAGGGGGTTGGACTAGAAGACCTCTAAGGTCCCTTCCAGCTCTGTTCTGATTGATTAATTAATTGATTGATTGATCGACGGTGACATGGAAAAGTAGAAAAAACAAAACACTGGGCACCCAGCCTTGCCGATGGCCATCTCTATCTCCCCCCCCTCCCACTCTTTCTCTTTCTTTCTCTCTCTCTCACTGGCCCAAGATCACCTGGCTTTGTGCCAAAGGCAGGACTAGAACTCACAACTTTCTTGCAGCCCTAGGCCAGACTGACTTGCCAGGGGGCTTTTCTGCCTTCTACCTTGTGGCTAGTTGCCATCCTATTCCCTCTTTTTAAGAGTTAATGGAAATCAGTACAATTTTTCTAATCTGGCCTATTAAAAATTAACCTTTTTGATCCTCCTTTTCCAAAAGAAATAAAACAACAAGGTTATCCATGAGCTAAGGTTCATAAATGTTTCTGGCAATTAGTAGGCTCCTAAAATTGGACCTCCAGTTTAAAAAAGAACTATTTAGTTTCTATTCGTAATCAGATAATCTCTCATTGTTAAACATTAAAATCATAATAATAATGTGTTCCATAGAGTGCCTATTCATAATATTGCTACAAATTTTAATATTCTCATAAATCACAACCAAGAATGACATTGCTTTTGTACTTGTCTGCTTTTGATCACAAATGTTGCATTTTTAGTTACTTTATGAAAGTTGAGAGAGGAGAGTCAAAAATATGTCCCTTTCAAGAATGTGTCAGAACTAGGAATTTATCAAGTGGTAGCCTGCTAAATGCTTATGTTGTATGTAACTTTGGAATGCACTCCCCCATTCTGAAGTTTGCCATTTTTATTTTTATTTCACTGATTTAATTGTATTGTTTATGATTCTGTTTCTTGTTTTTGATTGCTTTGATTTGTTTTTGCTTTAATTGTGTGCACTGCCCAAAGTCACAATATCAGAATAGTGCAAGTCACAATGTTCCCTGCGGCACTCTAGGGAAGTGAAAATTGAACTGTGGAGAAACTGGGTAGGGAGAGAATTGACCCTAGTTTTGGCTCTTTCAAGCTCCTGTTTCACCCAGAGCTCTTTAACCAGATGAAGTGATGTGTTGGATTACAAGGATTTGTAAATAAAATGAAATTCAGTGTAGAGAAAAGTAAAGTTCTACACTTTGGGAAGAAAAACCAATGATAGAAGTACAGATTAGCCAAAAGCTGACTCAATAGTAGTAACTGTGAGAGGGACCTTGGAGTCCTAATGGACGGTCCCTTAAACATGAGCCAGCAGTCTGCGGCAGCAGCCAAAAAAGCTAACGCAATCCTTGGTTGTATCAACAGAGGCATAGAACCAAGATCACTTAAAGCAGGGGTATCCAACCTTGGCAACTTTAAGACTTGTGGACTTCAACTCCCAGCAAAGCTGGCTGAGGAATTCTGGGAGTTGAAGTCCACAAGTCTTAAAGTTGCCAAGGTTGGACACCCCTGACTTAAAGTATTAGTACCACTTTACAATGCCTTGGTTATGCTCTCAGATCCAGTCCACATCCATCACAACTCCCTTTTCTACCTGCTCACAGCTAAGCCTCTTTAGTTGGGTTTTGTTCCCACTGCTGGTGGTTGAGAACAGAGTTTCTTTTTTTAAAAAAAATTATTGGTTTTTAAAACAAACATAAACAAACAAAACATAAAAACATCAAGCCATTCTCCATATATATACATACAGTGTGCCAGTTGGTTTACAAATTGTTTTGTGCTTCCATTTCGTAGTCTTCAATTACAATTACATTATGTATATTCTCATATTTTCAATCAAGTATTAAATACATTAATATCATTATTAATCAATCATTTGGCTATACTTTTATTCATTCATGTTTTACGAAGCCATCATATTTTACTTAATTCGTTTTATGACAGTTCATATTATCATCTCAAATCTATCCTACAATCATTTTGTAGATATAATAGGAAAAGAGCACATCTTTATATATGTATTATTTTCTAACTATCTACATATTTCATTACTATGTTTTATTGTTTAACCATTGATAGAATAGATCCCAAATTTTATAAAATTGTTTATCATCTTGTTCTCTGATTTCAAATGTCAATCTACTCATTTCAGCACATTCCAATATTTTCTTAATGATTTCCTCCTGTGATGGTATTTTCTCATTTTTCCAGTTTTTAGCAAATACAATCCTAGCCGCTGTTAATATATTTACAACCAAGTATTTCAATTCTTTACTATATATTTCAGGTAAAATTCCCAATAAAAATACCTCTGGTTTCAAATCTGTTAAGTTCTGCGCATGGGCGCAAGAAGTGGAGACGAGACGATGAACAGTGAACTTCAACTCTTTATTTAACATTGTGGAACAGAGCAAAAACTACGGCAGCAATAGCCCTTTTTATAGGCAAACTGCTGATCAAGTAACCAATGAGAAACGGGAAGCGTTAGTTCCCTTAACCAACGAAAGAGGCCCGCTAATAGCCAATCCGATTTTCCTGAACGGACCAATCAGATGTCGCTATTATCGGCCAATCGGAAGTGCGGGGCCAGAACCCTGCACTTTTCTAAAGGTTTTAATAATCTTTATTTAAGCACTTTTATTAATTCACAACAAAATCTATATGCTTTTTTGTCATTTTTTCCAACCACGTGTGGATTTTACTCCAGTATTTTTTAGCATCCGCACAAGTCCACCACATATGGTAATATGAGCCAGGTATCTGATGACATTTGCAACATTTTTCAGATTTATTCTTGAACATTCTTGCTATTCTTGTCGGGGGGAAATGCCACCTGTAAAACATCTTATACAAAATTTTTTATATGCTGTTGACATTGTCATTTTATAATTTTGAGACCATAATTTTTGCCATTTCTCTCAATGAATCCCATATCCAAAATTCTTCCCCCAAGCAATCATTGTTTCTTTAACTTGTTCTTCTAGTTTAATTTCTAATAAATATCCATACAATTTTTAAATCACCTTTTCATCAGTACCTGTCAAGATCTTTTCTAAATCAGTCAATTTATCATAGAAATCTTCTGTTTTAAAGTCTTTATCATATCTTGAACATATTTGCGCATATGAAAACCAATTCATCTTTATACCTTGTTCCTCTAATTTTTGTATAGATTTAAGTTCACCCTTTTCATTCAATATTTCACCATATCTAACTGTTTGTTCCTTTTTATATATTATAGGATAAGAAAATGCTTCAATAGTCGATAGCCAGACTGGAATTTTCAAATAACATTGTCTTTTAATCTTCTCCCAGTTTAACCACAGAGACTCCCGTATATAGTGTCTTCTAAAATACCCCCTGTGTTTTACTTCCTTTATACCATAAAAAAGCATGCCACCCCAACAACAGGTCATGTCCTTCTAATGTCAACAATCTAATATTTCTTAATGTTATCCATTCCTTAACCAGACCAGAGTTTCTTTAATAGAATCCCAATATGTAATTTTCAGCTGTAGGTAGTTTTATTAAACATATTGTGCGGTTTTTTTTTCAATTTCTAGGCTACCCAACTTTACAAGACTGTTTGCAGGTTAGAAATAAAAAATGAAACAATGCACAGCAAAGAAAAATAAAAAGCAACAACTATTTAAGACAACTATAGGTTTTAGGGTTTTTTTTTAAAGAGACATCTGCATGAAAATGCAATACATTTGCTTTTTGCACATTATTCATAATATTGAAGCATTTAACATCCCTCTTGCATTCCAGACTCCATTGATTAAAACTCTGACCTAACTTTCGTCCATTACTTTCCTTGCAGGATAAGTCAAATTCTTTTAACATGAAGTTCTGCCCCATCAATCTCCCTGAATCACCTTCTCTACCAACCCATAATTGCTTCCAACTGATTCCCTCCACTTCCAGCCACTTGTCAATCAAAAGGCTTAACTCCTGCTTGTTTGCTGTGGTATAAAAATCATTGAATGATCCAAATTCCCCACACTGTGAATTATTGAAGGAGATGAAGGAGTAATTGAATAGAAGGAGATTTTTTCCCCTCTTCCTCTCTCAAACATTCTTGGCAAAAACAAAGCTTAAATATTTTTCTATGAGGATTGAGACCCAAGTTCTCAATTAAGTTCGAAGTGAGGCCCATAGAAATGGGCAGCACAGGCCACTCGGGAGCCAGGTTCTTTTAAGGCTTCAGCAAGAAGGCTAAACAATACAGGGATGCTTTTGTAAACATCTGTCCTTTGGAAGGAACAACAACACAACCCCTCTGACCAATTTCTCTCACTAGACACCTGTGATGGGATCCTGATGAAGGGACATTCCAGCTACGCTCATTTCTAACATTGCCCAGTTCTTTTCCTCCTTCTCCTTCTCCTTCTCCCTCTCCTCTCCCCCCCTCTCTGACACACACACCCCTCTCTATCTCTCTATTTTTTGCTAGATCAATTTTTATATCCACTATGTACTGGCTAGGTCGGAACTGAACCTGGAGAACAAGCCCACGTCATTGAGTCTGTTGGGCATGAGGACTATTCAGCAGGTGGTTTTCCATTGCTGTCTTCATATTCCTTCTCTGGGGGCCTTTGGGTCAGTTTTTATTTCTTGGCAACTGCCTGGACAGTCCCTGCAGTTTGGCCATTGCTTCTTTCCTATGCTGAGAGAGAGAGATTGACCAGCCCTGGTCATCCAGCTGCAGCTTGAGGCAGGACTAGAACTCACAGGCTCCTGTCTTCCAGCCAGGTACCTTAACCAAACTGGCTCTTCTGCTCCATGGAATTGGCCTTTCGGACTGGGGTTCAGAAAAACGAAGAGGGTCCATCAGCAATCAGCAGCTTCTATACCTCTTCATTATCATCTGTTGGGCACCCAGAATCTGCAGTGCAGTCCAAATACAATAGCCCTGGTTTTCATCCAAAACTGTGAGCCCTCAAACTTATGTCATTCTTCAAGGAGCTGCCTTATACCCCTTTAATACATAAATAATATCATTTTGCATTCAATTTTGATTGCATGCATTTTTATTCAAATTGTAACATTCATGGTATTTTATTGTAAGCCACCAGAGAGATTCAGCTAGTGTGCAATTTAAATACATTTTAGTAAATAAATAAAAAGACAAAACGAGAACCTTTCCATCTCCACTCGTCCCCCTGTTGCAAACTGAAAGTTCTAGGCTTAGCATCAATGGCACATTATTTTGTCACCTAACAGAGACTGTTAAGAAAGGAGAGAAGGAGCTGCTGGACTTTAAGGCAGTACCCAGCAGTGGGTGAGAGGGAAGCAGCCAACTTGTACCTCTATGCTATTCTGCCCATGCAGGTAAACTGCTCAAATGAGAGTTGCCCTTTCTATTAACTGGATTTATTTCAATAAATGCAAAACACATTACAAAGACTAATTTGTACCTAATGTAATATGTGCACAGTGCTGATGGCATGAATAGAAATCAGGGAGACTTTTTGGGGGGGAGGCTAATTATTGGGAATGCTTTTCTTCCTCTGAAACTAATTAATCAGACTGTAAAATAAGAAGCAGCTGTGTTTACAGCCTCTGACTCTGTATAAGACTGTTTCCCATCTCTGTTGTTAATCAAGTCAAATCTGCTTTCCATTTTTGATGTAATTTCTCTGATGTAATTCCGATTGAAGGATTTTAGGAGGGAGGAAAATTAGGAAATCTCTAAGGATTTATTAAGTACTTGAGAGTATCAAGTTTTGCATCATATTGTGTCAATCTATCTAATAGAGCTATTAAATGCTTGAAACAGACAGAAAATCACCTAAATTCAGGTTTTAGCTTAATGTGCACCATTTGCACTTTAATACTAAAAAAACACATTTTTCTATGGAAAAGTTATCTACGAGTTGAAAGATTACCCAATATGAAAAGAAGAAAATAGGTAATTAATCACCGTCTCTAGTCAAAAGCTCTGGTTCCTGCAGCTTTTTAAAACTATCTTTCAACCCAGAATAGTTGGGAGTGGGAGGGGCAGAAAAGAACTTCAGATAAGGTTACCAAACTTAATAAACTCTTCCATAAATTACACCAAATTCTTAATCCTGCTTTTACAGATTAGGGTGCTCAGGGAGATCCAAAGTTCTGGTATTTCTCTTCTGATGGTCTCAGCCATTGTTAACTGAGGGGATGCCTCTTCAGGACTGCTATTATTGCAGACACCACTGAAATTGCGTCAGAGAAGAGACACAACAAAGAGAAATAGAGGCATTGCGGGGGGAGGAATCACCTTTATTCAGTTGAAAACCAGACCTTGATATAATTTAATGCAACCCTAGAAGCTATTTAGCTTCCATTTCTGAATTATATCTTATCTGGAATATTCCATATTGGAACAGTGCCTGGGGTTAGGTGGGTTTTAATGAAAAGAGTCTATGAAGCATAAAATGGTTGATAAATTGGTATGATAGACTGAGGCAATATTTTTATTCAACTTTACACATTTCCCAGAATCAGCCAATATAACTGAATTTGCTGAATTTGAGATGGAAACATTTCAGCCTTCTGGTACTAAAGGGTAGTATTATGCATAAATACTGCAGATCCCTGCATAGTACAAGGTGGAGAGAAAACACTTGAGCATTCTCTTTGGTTGATGGAAACATGGACTAAACAACTTTCCCATGGTTCAAACATACAGGAGCGGGGTGGAGAACTCTGCCTTCATTTGCTAAAAATTTGCAGACTCAGCTCTTAGAAACAAAATTGTTCCATTTCTCACAACGTCTGTAAATCTGCAAGTGGTCTCTTTTAAGGAGTCCAGAGAAATTCCAAAATGATAAACAATCCTTCAGAGACAGCTGGTTATTAAAAAAAAATTCAGAGGAGGAGGAGGAAAAAGGTTTTATAAATTACAGTTTTATAAAGAATTGGAACATACAACATGATCTAGTTTTACCACTGCCAAGAAAAATATAAGAGATGTCCAGTTATTTCTAATGATTATTCTTGCCATCTTTTTTTCATTATCGTGCCTAATACATTTCAACACTTTTTCTTGTGAAAATGGGATGATTGTCTCAGATTAATGACTGTAGTTGTCCCTTAATTGTACCTAAATTGTGAAGGAAACTGAAAGAATCCTAGATATATAGTTTTAAATAAGTGGTTAATAATGTCAATATAAAGAGTTAAGCACAGGGGTGGGATTCAACCAGTTTGCACCTATTCGCTAGAACCAGCTGTTAACATTCTAAGCAGTTTGGAGAACCGGTTGTTAGAAGAAATTACTGGCTTAATCCCGTAAGGAAGGCAGGAAGGAAACATACTGGTGTTGCTTACAGAAACTGCCTCTCCGTTAACCCTTATTACATTCTTGCCAGGACTAGATTTCCTGTCTCTGGAACTTCTCTGGAATTTTTTTCCCCTCCTTTGCTGGTACTTTGCTTGTGTGGAATGACCATTCAAAGTTACAATGGCACTGAAAAAAGTGACCTACAACCATTTTTCACACGACTGTTGCAGCATCCCCACAGTCATGAGAGGCCAGGCGAGGAGATGTGTGCCTCGATGTGAGTGATATTGTTGGCCACACCAAGCCAATAACATGACCACCAAGCCATGCCCATCACCTAAGCCATGCCCACAGAACCAGTTGTTAAAATTTTTGAATCCTACCCCTGGTTAAGCACCCTCAAGATTTCCATTGATTAGCTTTTCAAAAACTTTGGTAGGGTCGATAAATCAGTTAATAAGTATATTTTAATTAAATCAAGAGGGGATACTGAAAAACCATTTTTTCCCCTAAAACACAACTTGTACTTCTCTAAAACCCAGGAAAGATTTAACACTACTTACTGTTGGCTTCTACAAGTAGAGTTTGAAGGAGATTGTAAATATTTTAAGCATGCTAGCAAAGATGAATTGGTCAGTAGTATATAATAAGGGATGAATGTGCCCACAAGAAAAGTGGATTACGGCTTTCATAGGAAAAAACAATAAATACTTCCACTTTCCTGATACAGAATATTGCAGTGACAGTTTTTAAAATTTACTGTCAAACACCCAAATGAAATCTCTGAAAACAACCCTGGATGAGATTTCTCTGCAACATCTAACAGCAGAAAGAGCTCAAATAATATTGCAGCTATTTTGGATCTTCCTCATTTACATAGCTATAAAAGTACAATTTATCCGTAAATCTGAGTAGCTGCATATAAAAAAATAATAAAGGGTCATGATCAAAACTGGTTATAATACTGGTAGAAATGAACTAAACTTAAAAAAAAAATGAAAAGAAAAAAAATCCAGATCCATGTAACATGGGGGTGTCCAACCTTGGTAACATTAAGCCTGGAGGACTTCAACTCCCAGAATTCCCCAGCCAGCAAAACTGGCTGGGGAATTCTGGGAGTTGAAGTCCTCCAGGCTTAACGTTACCAAGGTTGCACACCCCTGATGTAACAGCTAGTTGATTCCTTTGTTGTATTATTAAGACCTGAGTATAGAACAGTGTCACTCAGGTTCAGCAACTTTAAGAGGTGTAAACTTCAACTCCCAGAATTCCCCAGACAGCAAAGAAATTAAGAAATGCTCTAGTAGAGAAATGGATGCCACCATTTGTTAAGCCTGGGTTCCCCAACCAGGGTTAAGGAGACAAGCTAAACAGAATGTGCAGCGTTAGTCAGATAGGCACACAGATAAATGAGTGAGATAAGTTTGTATGTTTTGTTATCATACAGTAAAAATAACAGATACACTTGTGCTATCAAAAATATAGTTTATTCCATTATGAGTTCATAGCATAGTCAAAATAACAGTCCAATAGTCATGTATCATTTAGTCAGTCCATCCAAGGATATTCAGTTAGCAAAGTCCGTGGAGAATATCCTATGTCAGTTCACTTACAAATCAGTCCTTTGTTTATCTCCCGTTCGAATAACGCAGTCTTGAGTCCATGCAGTAATTAGGGATCATCAAAGCCAGAGAGAGAGCAAGCTGCAGTCTTGCTTCTTTTAAAGTGCTTTCACAACCACTCCCTTAATTACATTCCTATATTTAAAGTTGCAGACACTTTAACTAACAAACCATGATAACATATTTATTATTTTACCTAAACCAGTTAGGGTAAACAATGTTATCCCTAACATTCTCCCCTTTTAGGTTAAATAATAATAATATAACTATTTACACTTTTAAATTATATTTGTTACAACTCTCTTTAAACTTGATTACTCCTTGAGCTTTTGTAAATTGGTCTGCAATGTTTTCTTCCGTCATGCAGTATTCCAATTTAATTAGCCCATTCTTTACAGATTCTCTAACATTTAAGTATCTTAAATCAGTATGCTTTGATCTAGGTTTTACAGCAATATTAGTAGCTAACTTTATGGCTGCCTGGTTGTCCTCGTACACAATAATGGAATCTTTAACAGTTATACCCATGTCTAATAATAACTGTTTGCACAAAATTAAATCAGTGCATAGTAATGACAGACATGAAAATTCCGCTTCCATCGTGGACAAGCTGATATGCTGTTGTCTGATTAACCTCCACCCTACTAGTGTTTTACCAAATAATATAGCCATCCCAGATGTTGATTTTTTAGTGTTTATGTCAGTTGCAAAACTTGCATCTGCATAGGCACTAAGACTCAAATCACCCTTTGATTCTATATACAATGCATGGTTCATTGTTCCTTTAAGATATCTTAAAATTCTTTTTAATGATTGCCAATGACATTGATGTGGATCTGAATTAAAACATGCCAGCTGATTAACACTATAAGCTATATCTGGCCTAGACCAATTGCTTATATATGATAAGCTACCAATCAAAGATTGATATATAGACTTATCAAATTTGGGACTTTGATCATTAGTTTGGCAAACTTCCTGACTCATTGGAGTCTTTGCCGATTTACAAAGTTCCATTTTATACGTTTTAATTAATTGGCAAATTTTATCTTTTTGATATATCTTAAAACCATTTTTTATTTTAATTGTCAATCCTAGATACTTTTTAATTTCACCTAAATGCTTTAATTTTATCTTTTTGGCTAATAATGATATAATCTCATTAGCTTCATTATTAGTCTTAGTTATCAAAGCAATATCATCTGTAAATAATAATAATAATGATACCGTTTCATTATTTTCTCTTTTAAACACACATGGATCTGCTAAACCAGATTTAAATCCTATATTGTTTAATTCTTTCACAATATATTGGTTACACTCAAAGCCAGATTGTTTCAACCCGTAAAGACTCTTTTTGAGTTTCCAACAATCATTACTATTTACTTTATTGTCTTTTATAATAACTGGCTTTTTCAAATATATAGTGTGCTGCAATGGTGCATGCAAATAAGCAATTTCTACATCTAAATGGTTAATGACATAGTTTTTCTTAGCTGCCCACACTAAAGCTGCTCTCAAAGATGTTGCTTTAAGACTTGATGCAAAAACTTCATCATAATCAGATGCAGTTTGATTAAATCCTTGAACTACCAACCTAGCTTTATGGGTAACAGTCCCATCATTTCCAGTTTTTACTTTAAATATCCATTTGCACCCAATGGATTTTTCTCCTGGAGATAATTTGGCATCTTCATATACTTTCATTACCTTTAATGAATTTAGTTCTTTTTCCATAGCCTTTTGCCAATTCTCCTGATCCTTAGCAGGATACATCCTAAGTTCATCTACACTAGTTGGAACTTTAGTTACTTGGCAAACTATACTTGCTTGATACCTATCAGGTGATCTAGTTACATGTGTAGTACGTCTAGGTATTACAGGACTTACAGGTGGACTTTCATTAACTAACTCTTCTTGATTATCTAACTCTTCCTGATCAACTGTTTCCTCTTGTTCTGGTCCTATTTGTTCTTTGTGGACTTCTTTAATTGGACTCTTCTTATAACTAGTCTGTTCTTTTTCTGCCTTTTGTAGGGTTCAATAATTACTTTATTATTTAAATCTTGCTCTAATTTATTCCATCCTACATGTTCTAGGAATTTAGCACTAGCACTGGTGTCAACTCTAGATGTACCTGGTTCCCAGAATCTATAAGATCTATGATTAGATTCATATCCTACAAAAAATAATCTTTTAGCTCTATGCTGTCCTTTGTGTCTGAGTTGTGTAGGGAAATGCACCCATGCTGGTGCTCCAAATGTGTGCATGTAACTTAAATCAGGTTTTGTACCATGCCACAGTGTGAATGGTAATTCACCTGTTGTTGAATTAACAACATTATTTAATATATGATTACCACACATTATTGCTTCTCCCCACACATTGTCAGGTATTCCTGAATCAGACAACATAGTACGTGCCATTGATTGTAGTGTTTGGCCTCGTCTCTCTATAAAGGCATTATGTTGTGGCCTATATGGTGCAGACTTTTTATGTTGAATACCTAACATTCTAAGTCTATTCTGGAATTTATTATTTGTAAATTCCGCACCATTATCTGTTATAAGAGTTACCAATTTCTTTTTAGTTTTTCTTTCTGCAAATTTTATCCAATGAAAGAGATTTAGATACGTTTCAGTTTTGCTCTTCATTAAATAGCAAAACCCATATCTAGAATAGTGGTCCATTATACTTAATATGTATCGAGCTCCTCCTACACTTGGTTTTTTTGGACCTATTAAATCAGCAAATACTACTTCTAAAGGCTCTTTGGTAGTAAATCCATCAACTCTATTAGCCGGTATGACCCTGCTTTTGCTTTGATTACAAATAGAACATTGCAAATACTTATTACAAGGTTTTAAACTTATTCCTTTAGAAAGTTGAACAGTTCTCTTAAGCATTTTAAAATTTAAATGCCCTAGCCGTCAGTGTAACAAGTGAATACATTCATCATGAGGTTTCTTATTATCATAAACTGTGTTAGCCACCTCTAAACCATTATCATTTAACACATATAATTCACCTCTTAAAGATGCAGTAATTTTCTTATCTTTTTTTTTTCAATTATGCAGTTATCTCCTTTAAAGGTAACTACATATCCTAGTTTAAGCAAAATTCTAACTGAAATTAAATTCAACTTGAGTTGTGGTACATATAACATTTTTACATTATCTTTTATAAAAGAACAATATGCTATACCTTGACCTTTAGCTTTCAGTTTCCAGCCATTGGCTAACAATATCTGCTGTGTACTCTGGGACATTTTAATAAAATTGTTGTTATCATTTGTTATACATTTGATGCTCCACTGTCAACCACCCATAAATTATTTTTTACAGTTCCATTAATATACATGGCTAACTCTAAATTTTTATTTATCTTTTGATTACTTTTAGTATTCTGGCCAGCGTTCTGGCGCTTTGCTTTTTTACAAAATCTTGCCAAATGTCCTCTTCCTCCACAATTAAAACACTTTATAATTGCGTATGCAGTAGGAGATTCATTATTTTCTTTTTGAGGTTGCTCCCTCCTTAACTTATCTCTTTCAAGTCTTCTTCTGGCCTCTTCAATCAATCTGCCAGTTATATCAGTTAAAGTTAAACTTTCCTTAGGCAAAACTTCAAGGGAA
The DNA here is from genome assembly GCA_033807585.1 of Hydrophis major. Lineage (NCBI taxonomy): Eukaryota > Metazoa > Chordata > Lepidosauria > Squamata > Elapidae > Hydrophis > Hydrophis major. The sequence continues at coordinate 63,082,422 of CM066333.1, read as the reverse complement.
GTGACGTAGTTATCATAACTTTCGTTTAGTGATGATAGAATTATGTAGACTTGGTGTAGTTCAGAGAAAATAAGCTCTTTCTCATGCAGTTCTTGAAAAATGCTTTTTATAGAATTCAAATGACTCAGCATATCACCATTCATCTGGAGATGCGTCTTGAAAAGCTTCCGTGTTAGATTTATGTGAGCACCAACGTTATCTCGAACATAAATCCTCTTCAGCTTCTGCCAACACCCAACAGCCGTTTGCTCTCCACGGATATGAACAAGTTGCTGGTCAGACAGTGTTAGTCCTATTATGCAAAAAGCTTGTTCATTCTTCCGCATAAAGTCTTTTATCTTTTGTCCATCTTCCTCAATCTCTGGATCCCATTCCTCTACGTTAGGTGGATTTTCTATTATGTTCCACAGACCTTCTCTTTGTAGAAGTAGACTACATTTCATAGACCATGATACCTAGTTTGTTCCATCCAGCTTGGATATAAGGGACAAACTTTGTAAATTGACTTGTGCCATGTTCTTCTTTTATGGATATAAAACTATAATTAATAAAACACAGCTGTCTGTTTACTGTAACGTATAACAACACAAACTCTCACTTTTTACATAAATCTGTTTTATCCTACTTAAACTGACTTTGCAGCCTCTGGGCCCATAACCAGTGTTCAGCCTGTGTTCCCCAACCAGGTTAAGGAGACAAGCTAAACAGAATGTGCAGCATTAGTCAGATAGGCACACAGATAAATGAATGAGATAAGTTTGTATGTTTGTTAACATACAGTAAAAATTACAGATACGCTTGTGCTATCAAAAATATAGTTTATTCCATTTAGAGATTATAGCATAGTCAAAATAACAGTCCATTATTCATGTATCATTTTTAGTCAGTCCATTCAAGGATATTCAATTAGCAAAGTCCGTGTAGAATATCCAATGTCAGTTCACTTACAATAAATCAGTCCTTTCTCTCTCCCTTTCCAGTAGGAGAAAAACGCAGTCTTGAATCCATCCAGTAATTAGGGATCATAAAGCCAGAGAGAGCAAGCTGATGTTCCTTGCTTCTTTTATGGTGCTTTCACAACCACTCCCTTAATTACATTCCTACAGTTAAAGTTGCAGACACTTTAACTAACAGACCATGATAACATATTTATTATTTTACCTAAACCAGTTAGAGTAAACAATGTTATCCCTAACACCATTTTCTCATTTCTACTCTATGAAGACATTTCAAAATACTGACAAACAACCTATCTCTTAAATCCAGTCCTTAATACCTGGAGCCCCGTTTTCTTTCCAATGGCACAAAATGGTTCTCTTAACTGATTCCAAGATTAGATAGAGTTCTCCATTAAAAGAGGGAAATACTGTATTTCTGGAATGTTTTTCAGCATCAGATTTCTATCTTCAACAATTACATTTTCCCCCAATGTTCTCTTAGAACAGAATTGGGGTGTTAAAGTCCACAAGTCTTAAAGTTTGGGGACCCCTGTCTTAGAATCCTAGAATCCTAGGGGTGTGGAAGGGTCCGTGGAGGTCTTCTATCTAGGCCAACCCCCTGCCCAAGTCAGGAGACCTTATTGCATTGCAGACAAATGATTGCCCCCTTTTTCCAGCCTTTAATTCTAGAGACTTGAAACCAAACAGGAGCACAATCAAATTGTGGGAATCAAATCATCTTTCTTACAATGCCAGCATAGAAAAGCTGGCATATTACTGGTCTCTCCAGTGTATATATGAAAAAAGGAAATAATTACATTGCCTTAATTAACCAAAGAATTCCAAAGCCTGCTGCTTTGGTATATGCAAGATGTACTTTGTAATCAAAAATAGCATATTTATTATATTCCATTAAAATGAACTACATTTCTTTTCTCTCAATATCTTGAATTTTAATGGTTGCCTTCTTGAAAACTGGAAGCTGTTCTAAGGATATCTTCAGAAACATGTTTCTTTTGCCATTTCCAAACAATATCAGTGCCAACCATTATGCTGTGTTTGCACATGTTTTCTCTTTTATCATAATGACATATCCTTGGAAGCCCCAAGTACACATTTTATTTTACAAACAAAGGGCTAGATTTTATACGAAAGGTTGAGAGGAGGAAATTAAGGTGGAAAATTCAAAGTATTTAAAGATTCCTTAGATTTTTTTTTTAATAAATATATTTCAGTCTAGATAGAGAGACTGGAATTTTAAAACTATGTTTTAAAAACTTGTGTTTGACAAAAATAAAAAAGCAAACGAATTCCATAAACTTGATATAAGTTTATTAAAAGAATTCTATAAACTTGATATAGTCTGTGATTTCTCAAACATGAATAACTGATGTTTTTTTTCCCCTTTTTTCACATTTCTATTCTAGGCACAGGATAACCAGTGACTTCCAACTTCTCTAACTTTTTGAGTTGTCAGATACTTAGTGTTTTAAACTAACAAATATTTCAGAATGGATCGGATTCAAGTTATTCTACTCTAGAAACAGTCCTCTAGAGAAGCCATAAGAGGCTTTCTAGAGAAGATGAAAGGAAAAAGAAGACACACCCAGGAAAAAGAAGACACACTCCTTGATGAGGAGCATAGCATTGGGACCAGGTTGGGTCAAACCACCCTAGAGAAAAACCTACTTATATGATTGCTAAAGGTCTACACTAGGGATCCCCAAACTTGGCAACTTTAAGACTTGTGGACTTCAACTCCCAGAATTCTGGAAGTTGAAGTCCACAAGTCTTAAAGTTGCCAAGTTTGGAGGCCTCTGGTCTACACTTACAGGATAGCACATAACCAATTGGTCACTGAGAACAAATAAGAAGTATGCCTTTGAAGACCCAAAGATGCTGGCTAAGAGGAAACTGGACTTTCTTTGTTTTCCCTTGAGGACATCTTGCTTCTAATTCAAGAAGCTTCTTCAGAACTGTTGATTCTTGAAAAAGCACTTTTGAGACAACCATGACCTGCTGGATGACTGAGAATCTACGTGCCTTTATTAAAGGTATAAATTGGATACTGTAGTGCAGATTTTTTTTTCTTCTAATATAAAGCGATGATAAAGCCCCAATAGCTGAGCAAATGAATACAGGTGGCAACGGGGAAGCTGAAAATATCTCACATGTCCTACTATTGTGCTGCAAGTTCTAAAGGGACCACAGATCAACATTCATTCTCCCTTCATTAAAGAGATTTCCAGGGAGATCAGATAATTTCTACATAAACCACCTCCTTCGGGATTCAAATGCAACTTGGATGATGGAGTATCAACAGCTCCATTGGTCAATGCCCCAAATTACCTCAGGAATGCCCACATGATCCAAGGAGACTATCCTGGGAGAAGAAAGTCTGACCTGATCCCTGTTAGACACATACATATACATATACATATACATATACATATACATATACATATACATATACATATACATATGCATATGCATATGCATATGCATATGCATATGCATATGCATATGCATATACATATACATATACATATACATATACATATACATGTTTTCTGAGGTTCTCGCGGGTATTTGTATGTGGATCTTTGGTTATTCGGGTTTTCTCCCACGTAAGATTGAAAGTATCTAGGCAATGTTTCGATGAAGTCTCATTCATCATCTTCAGGCTTGTGTCTTCAGCTCTGTGCTTCTCAGAATGATGTGAGCTTGCAGCTGCTTCTTCCTTTTAACTGCTAGTGGGGGTGTGACTTGATTGGGTGGGGGCTTGGCTGTGTTCTGATTGGGTGGGGAGTTGGCTGTGTTCTGATTGGCTGGAGCTGTGTTCTGTTTAGGTGGAACTTGGTTGTGCTCAGGTTAGTCTTAGTTGCTGGGGGATTTGAGCTGGTGAGCTGTGATCTTGCTGTTTGGCTTCGAGTTCGTGGTCGTGCTGCATCTTCATGGTGGGGGTCAGTTCGCTTCATGTATGGTTCAGAGGGGTTTGAAGTGGGTAGTGATGCAGCTTCTGGTCCGTGGTCATGTCTCATCTTCTGTGTGGGTGTGAGTCTGCTTTCTGCGTGGAAGTGTGGTGGTGGCATCTTGTGTGGCTCTCAGGGGTGTGGGTCTGGTGTCATTCTTCATGTTAGGTACTCGTCTGTTCATGAGGGCGGGTTTCCAAATGGCTGGTAGGCGGGAGGTATCATCTCGTTTATTCATGCTGTGTGGGCATTTTTCTATCTCTATGGCTTCTCTGATTATTCAACCCCTCCCCCAAGCACATCCTAGATCTGACCAACCACTGCCTATTCACCTACAATGGACAAAAATACAAACAAATAGAAGGAGCACCCATGGGATCACCCCTCTCACCTGTCATCGCTAACCTCTACATGGAACACTTTGAAACACAAGCTCTAGAAAAATATGATCACAAACCCAAACTCTGGCTCAGATACGTAGATGACAGCTTCATAATCTGGCCACACAGGAAAGAAAAACTGAACAACTTCCTCACACACCTCAACAGCCTACACCCCAAAATACAATTCACCATGGAAACAGAAGCTAACAACCAACTTCCCCTCCTAGATGTCTTGGTATACAAAAAATCCAATGGCTCCCTAGGACACACCATCTACCAGAAGAAAACACATACAAACCGCTCTCCACACGCACTCTCACACCACCACCCAGCACAGATCAATTCCGTAGCCAAGACAGACATCTCCAGAACAAAATGCTTAGCCGACGAACAACACCTAGAGACCGAACTACACACTCTCACCGGCGTGCTGACAGCCAATGGATTCCAAAGAAAGAAAATCACCCACCTAATCCAAAAAGAAACCCCAACCAAAATTGAAGACAGAGAACAAGAGAATGGCAAAGCCCTCCTCCCATATATAAAAGGCACTACAGACAAAATCAGCAAGATCCTCCAAAAACACAACATTAAGACAGCATTCTGCACAAACAGAAAGATATCCACCATCCTAAGAAACCCTAAGGACAAAATCGAGTTAGAAAATCAAGGAGTATACGAAATCCCTTGCACTACCTGCCCCACCACATACATTGGACAAACTAACAAAAGAATAAGTGCACGCATTGAAGAACATAAGAACTCAATCAAAAAGGAAGAACCGACCTCTTCCCTGGTCCAACACCTCAAAGCCACAGGACATGAGATTGACTTTAAAAATACCAGAACTATTGCCAAAACCGAACACTTCAGCAGCAGAATAATCAGAGAAGCCATAGAGATAGAAAAATGCCCACACAGCATGAATAAATGAGATGATACCTTCCTCCTACCAGCCATTTGGAAACCCACCCTCATGAACAAATGAGTACCTAACATGAAGAATGACACCAGACCCACACCCCTGAGAGCCACACAAGATGCCACCACCACACTTCCACGTAGAAAGCAGACTCACACCCACACAGAAGATGAGACACGACCACGAACCAGAAGCTGCACTGCAGCTGCATCACTACCCACTTCAAACCCCTCTGAGCCATACATGAAGCGAACTGACCCCCACCATGAAGATGCAGCACGACCACACACTCGAAGTCAAACAGCAAGATCACAGCTCACCAGCTCAAATCCCCCAGCAACTAAAACTAACCTGAGCACAACCAAGCTCCCACCTAAACAGAACACGGCTCCAACCAATCAGAGCACAGCCAACCCCCCAACCAATCAGAACACAGCCAAACCACCAACCAATGAGAACACATCCCCACCCAGTCAGAACACAGCCAAGACCCCACCCAATCAAGTCACCCCCCCACTAGCAGTTAAAAGGAAGAAGCAGCTGCAAGCTCACATCACTCTGAGAAGCACAGAGCTGAAGACCAAGCCTGAAGATGATGAATGAGACTTCATCGAAATATATATATATATATATATATATATATATATATATATACTTCCAATCTTATGCGGGAGATATATATATAACCAGGCTGGTATGTTGGGTTCGTCTTCGTTATGTGTGTCAGGCTTTTGCCGCCATTTCTGTTTTAAATTTGGTGCTCGCCTCATGCTTTGTTTGAATGGTTTTTTCTTCATCCTGATTGGCTGGGAGTCTTGATCTGTGTTTATTGGTCTTGGAGTTGGCTGTGTTCTGTTTGATTGGTGTTTGTAATATTTTCTGTCTGTTTTGTAGCACCTTTTTGTCTTGATTAGCTGGTAACATTGTGTTTCATGTATTGGGGGCTTTCAGCCTGGCTTGGCTTCGGGTGAATGGCTGGCTGTCGTTTATTAGGAAGCTAGGTTTCATTTGGGTGACTGGCTGGGGTGTGTTTGGGCTGGAGGTATCAGGGGGTATCTGTTTGTGCTGATTTCAATGGCACCAAAACCCTAGCCACAATAGAAAACCCAAGCTACAGAATTATCAGAGAAGCCTTAGAGATTGAAAAATGATCTGAAAGCATGAATAGAAGAGATGACTCCACCAGACTATCAATTATTTGGAATTCTGCAATCACAAAAAAAAAATCTCCACACTTCAAGCCAAGCAAGCACCTGGGCACAAACAGACACCCCCTGATACCTCCAGTCCAAAGTGGGGGGGAATCCTACTGCTTCGCTTTGCTTTTAGGATGGCTGTCTGCATGGCTGAGGAGCTGCCCAAGGCTCCAGCCTAAGGATCTGCCTGGCCCTTTCAGCTCTCACTCAAAACCTCTCAGCATAGAACATAGAATAACGGGGCTGGAAGGGACCTTAGAGGTCCCTTAGTCCACCCCCTTGCTCAAGCAGGAGTCCCTAGGGCCACCTCAGACAAATGGGCTGTCCCGTCTCTTTTGGAAAACCTCTAGTAATGGAGCCCCTTCGTCATGTCCCACAAAGATTTCTGTATCTTATGCGAGATCCAGATAATCCAGATAATCCCTAAACAGCCAACAAAAAGATAAACAAAATATTCAAGTCTATGGTGCCATAGGACAGTGTGGGGTAGGGCATGCTATGGCAGCCAAACCACCAAGTGTTTCTATCTTATTCCTTCTTTTTGCCTTCTGCGTTTTCCCCGTACAATTCTTCTTTCCCTCTCATCTTTAGAGGCTGAAGGTAAAGTGCTTTCCGCACCACTTTGCAGTATTGTCTGCTCTGCTTCAAATCCCTTGTGGAGAATTCAAGTAGAAACAGATGGTCTTGTGTCCAAAAGCTGTGAAACTCAAGGAGGTTTCAGATGAAAAGCAACAGATGGAAACTCATCAAGGAGAGAAGCAACCTAGAACTAAGGAGGAATTTCCCGACAGTGAGAAGAATTCACCACTGAAATGGCTTCCCTCCAGAAGTTGTGGGTGCTCCATCACTGGAGGCTTTGAAGAAGAGGCTGGGCAGCCATTTGTCCGGAATGACAGAGGGTCTCCTGCTTGAGCAGGGGGCTGGACTAGAAGACCTCCAAGGTCCCTTCCAACCCTGTTATTCTGCATTCTGTGTCCTATGTAGGTCATAATTCTCAGTAGATTAATTAAAGATGTGAAAATTTGTCCACTTGCTATTTATATTTTGCGTGTTAACTAAAATTCTACATTTGTAATGTGGCTTGCAATTTACAAATTGCAGGTATGACCATACAAATGCAAAAAAAACTCCATTCTCTTAGTAAAAATGATTGGGAAAAAAAGAAAAAAGTTGTACAGACAACACCGGAGAGCTGCTGCAAAACTCTGAATGAGTAAAAAAGCAAACTCATTAAAAGACTGCTGTTAACATGGGAGTTCATGGATAAAGTTACATTTACTTCAGAGTTTAGAAACCAGCTGGATGCCATCTCAACACATTGCTAAGAGGATTATGATGCTAGCTAGAAAGAGGACAGAGAAGAGCAACCAGGACGATGAGAGGACTGGAGGCTCAAACATACAGTGAATGGTTGCAGGAACTGGGCATGATTAGTCTAGTGAAGAGAAGGATCAGGGGAGACAGGATATCAGTCTTCCAATATTTGAGGGGCTGCCACAGAGAGGAGGAAGGGGTCAAGCTATTCTCCAAAGCACCTGAAGGCCAGACAATGAACAATGGATGGAAACTGATCAAGGAGAGATTCAACCTGGAAATACGGAGAAACTTTTTGACAGTGAGAACAATCAACCCATGGAACAGAAGTTGCCCTCAGAAGTTGTGGGAGTGCCATCACTTGAGACCTTCAAGAAGAGATTGGACTGCCACCTGTCAGAAATGGTGTAGGGTCTCTTGCTTGGGTGGGGAGGGGTTTGGACTAGATGACCTACAAGGCCTGTAAATTTGTATCTAAGTGTTTGAGCTTGTTACTGTTGTAGGGGTGGAAAAAATAAGCTCCACTACTGAACTTGTCAGAGTTGCATGGGGGAACCCAAGAACTGTACCTGATTGTGGTGAACATCTCATTGCAGGAGGAATAGCAGCTGAAAATGCTGAAGAGGTCTTTTGTGGGCAACACAGGTAACAATGGGAAGAGCTTTGGCTCTAAGGAGGGTCTCCAAGGAGATCCCTAAGAAGCTGCATTATTTCCCCAGGTCCTAGGAAGACAATGGATGCTCTCACCTGCCCAAGTGGGTGCAGAAGACATCTTGAATTGGTCTGAATAGCAAAGAGGCCGCTCCCACCCCCTGGATTGTGGCCTGGCCAAAACAAGGGTGCTTTTCAGTCTCTCCTGGAGAACTTTCTTCCCTTCAACAGATCCAGCATCGATACCTCCTCCCTTCTGCAGATCTGTGCTGGAGTTGAGTGCAAGACAGAGGAAGTCCCCAGTCACAAACAAATTCCAGCCAGAGGGGGAAAGGGATGGTAGGCAGAGAAGCTGATAACAAAAAACCTCACAAGGATCATCTCCTGGGAGTGGCACGGCAGCTCCTAGTGCCTCTCATCGATCATTTGCCAGTATGTTTACCCACCAAGTCTCTCCTTTGAAATTTCCTTTCTTTTGTAAACTATTTGGGAAAGTTGGATTGTTCACCCATAGCCAAACAAAGTTCACTTTCACAATACTGGAGACGCAGAAGATTGTGTTTCCAGAAGAAACTGGCAAGATTTGCTGCTTTGTTCTCCATGCTCCACACTTTACAAAGCAACGTGCCATTCTCTTGGTGGTTCCTATTATATCTCAGAGCTGGTGAGACAAGCCCACAATACTCAGAATTCAAGCTACAAAAGGAAATCAGATTATAATTTCTGTTTGGGCAAGTGACACAATCAAGTCCCTACATATTCAGTTTCACAACTCAATTGCATTTGTTTATACAACCTCTTAGGTATGTATTGCTGTATATTCTCTTTCTTTTCTGAGCAAAAGATTTGGAAATCTTCAGGAAAAGGGTAATTATATGATGAAACTATATAATTATAGCCCAAGTAAATCAAGAAAGGTTTCTTGAAAACGTCAGGAAAATTATATCTTAATGAGGCCTTTCTTACCACTAAAGCACGCTGATTTGTGGCAGCTGAAAGACTGACTCATTCACTCAGGGATAAGCTAATGAACTCTTAATGCCTGCTTTAAATTGTTTTTTTTTTTTTAATCATTATATACCACCTAGGATTGTTTCAATGGCTGAGGTGGCTAATAAAGTGACTAAAGAAATACGCTTCCACCTTGCAAACCAGGATGTGCTACTATATGAGTGCCAGAAGGAGATAACTGAGATAATATAATTAGGACAAACTCAAAAAACAATAAGGTCTCCTCATTTTAAAGTGCCTGTGGGGAAATCTATACCATATAGTCTTCTATTTACAAGAGGCTGTTTAGCGACCGTTCCAAACCCAAAAACGGGATTTGCAACCCAGGTTTGAAGTTCCCAAGTCAGCTCCCCTCCCCCCTTCCTTGTCAAGTGGCAAACTCCAGGGACTCAGTCATGGGATCAAGTGATTGCATTTTACAATGTTTTGCCCAAAACCGGCATTCCTAGTTTTTGAGAAACCTGCCCCCAATAGCAAGTCATTGGCTCACATAACAATGGTGGCATTCATTTAATGACCACAGCATTCATTTTACAACTGCAGATTTATTAATATTTCAGGCTTTGCTCCAATAAGATCAGCCTGTAACATTTTTAAAAGGATGACTATAGTTTGGAGAATGACAGATGCATATCCTTTGCAGGAGTGTATAAAAAGAATGTCCATGTGTAAACCAGATGTAAAACCAAATCAAAGACTGAATATATTAATGTTTTATTAGCTGAGGAGCTAAAAATGTTTGCTGAGAAAGAGTTTGCATCAGGTTTCACCAGATATTTTGCATTTTCTCTTGTGCTGCTGAAATTGAGTGCGGAATCTGACTAGGTGTTCCAGATTCAGATGGCAAATTCTGTTGTTAAAATAATTGCTTTGCTGTACTGCCTCAAACTTCAAGGCAGATATCCTATTACAAATGAATTTTTCATTTTCCTCCTCCTATAAAAACAGGTGTAGCCTATTCCAAATTGCAAAGAAGATTATATCTTTATTCACTTTATGCAAGTACATGGTGTGCTGGAGAGGGGTTTTCACAGGGGGCTTCTCCTCTTGAACTTTTGCTCCTTGTCTGTGATCTGTGTCTGTTTTATCAGAAGACAAAGAAGACAGAGATGGAGGAGGAAGAGGAGAAGAGGAGGAGGGGAGGGGGAGGAGGAGGAGGAGGAGATATTTTTGTGTCAGCACCAGTGAGGAAGTGGACTTTTCTTACTCCAGAAAAAATGAAGGTCCCCTTTTTAATTTTCTACCAGACTTTCTCTTCGGTGGAGTTCTGCTTTGGCACTGACTGAGCTCCTGATGATCAGATGACCAAACTGGGAAATCTTTTTTTGCTGCTGTTGTTTCTTTGGCTGAATCACTTTTGTTCTCTCTGAGGAGAACAAGAAACAAGAAGAAGTGGGTGATTTTCATACTGCATCATCACCTCCCAAGGAACAAGTAGACTTTCCTTACCTCACCTAATTAAAAAGTAGAAAGAGTTTCCATTGGTCAATTTCCTTCTCTGTTCACTCCACCTAGTAGAGAACATAGAACATAGAATAGGGTTGGAAGGGGCCTTGGAGGTCTTCTAGTCCCAACCCCCTGCTCAAACAGGAGACTCTCTGCCATTTCAGACAACTGGGTGTCCATTCTCTTCTTAAAAACCTCCATTGTTGGAGCACCCACAATTTTTGGAGAGAAGCTGTTCTGCTGGTTAATGGCTCTCACTGACAGGAAATTTCTCCTTAGTTCCAGGTTGGATCCCTCTTTAATGGTCTTCCACCCATTGTTCCTTGTCCTGCCTTCAGGTTCTTTGGAGAATAGATCGGCCCCCTCTTCTCTGTGGTTGCTCCTCAAGTCCTGGAAGATCCCTCCTAGTCTTTCTCTTTATTAGAGTAGAGATACCTGATTCCTCAATCATGCATCACATAGTTTAGCCTCCAGTCCTCTGAACATCTTTGTTGCTCTTCTTTGCATTCTTTTGGGAGCCTTATCTGTATGATGGTGACAGGAGGAATTGCAAAGAAGGGAAGGTTGGAGATTGACCTGCACATACATAGTGTTGCTTCCAGGCCCCCAACTTTAGGTGTTATGTCATATCCCAGTTATGTTAGAAAATTGTATTCTTGTTGCCCCCAAGAGCTCAGCTTTTAACTCAGTTTCAATAGCTGCTCACCCATAACAACTCTTGATTTAACAGCAATCAGAATAGAGTCAAAGCATGCCAGGGGGGGTGTCTAAAATCACTAATTTACTGTTAATGAAGAGGCTGGAAATTGCCTTCCCCCCTCCCCCTTTGGGCTTCTCAGTTCCTAACTGCTGGTTAAATGTTCGTTTCAGTTTAGCTTGACAGATTGTATTCTCTTGTGAATATAGTCTCGTTATTAAATACTAACCCAACAATCATGAATTTCAGCACTGCCCTGAAGGGTGTACAGAGCAGCAGATAATAAATTGTTAATAAATGTTGTAGAGGGTTTGATGCTGTCAAGCTGCATTTGGGGTGTCTGAAAGAAAATCAGTTTTCAGTCAAATATTCCAACTGTAGAGAAAATTGTGAACCAACAACAACCACTTCTCTCTCCAACAGATCACCATATACAGGAGACAATGCTGAGAAAGGTAATTATTTTTTGCTAAAATTGGACAGCTCCTTTGTCAAATAAGGACATTGTTATAGATTGCTCTTTAATAATACATCATTTGGGGTTCCTGAAAGAATGCTATGAACCTTTTCTTCTTCGGGAAGCCCCTGCTGAGACTTCTGTGAAAGAAGGACCCTGCTTCCCATTCTGGGGATAAGTACATGGGAGCCACCCCAAGATTCAGAGGCTTCTCTTTGGCCTCTTGTTTTGGAAAGAAGGCGTATCCCAGCACGGTTAGCGCGCTGATGGGGCCCCACTTGCACTTCCAAACTAGGAAGACTTGGCAGACTTCTCAGATGGGGAAAACCAGCACCCTAAGACCCAACCCTGGAAAGACCACTTCCATGCTACTCTCAAGACCATGGAGTCAGAGTTGCCAGGATCTCAGCTTTGGAAACTTTAGTTGCACTGCTAAACACATTTCTTGGTGTTACTGGTTACACTGACTAACTGAAGAGAAGCTCTGATCTTTACAATGATGATTTGATTAGATAGATGATGATTAGATGACAGATAGATGACAGATAGATAGATGATATAGCAAATTCAATTTACAACCATTTACTTAGTGACTGTGTAAATTATGATGGCACTGAGAAAATGTGACTTATGACAGTTTTTCACACTTACAGCCATCACAGCATCCCTCCAGCCATGTGATTGAACCCAGCCAATTGGCCACTGGTGAGCCTGGAGTTGTGGAGGTTGCCATGTCCCTCCCTGGGTCAGGTGAACCATCCCAGCTGACAAGTCAGACAGATTCACTTAATAAACTTATAAGTGCACTTAATTCCTTTAACAAGTGGGTCAAAACAGGCAAAAAGAGGGTGAAACTCCTTTAACCACCGTCTTCTCACTTAGCCATGGAAACTCTGGGCTCTTTCGTGCTCACACATTGAGGACCATCTGCACTAGAAAAAAACTGAAGTGCACATTTTTTTAATGTGCCACTAAACTCCTTGTCCCTAATTCCTCAACCGCTTCCTCATGTTGGGTTTTTCCTTTATTTTTCCCTTCTTTAAGAAGCCAGAGCTTGCTAACAAGCAGCCCCTGAAGAGACCTCCCTCTTCCTCCCACCTTTCAACCGTGGTTCATTTTCCTGAGATCCCTGCCTCCGTTTCTGATGCTTCTGCTGTCTCATTCCCACTCTAAAGGGAGGGGAGGTTATTATAAGAGCTATGATTGCCTAAATTACAATTTAATGAATGTCGAATGGAGAAATGGCATGAATGAACAAAGCTTTGTGGCTCGTCCTTGTGAAAAAAATCCCTCCTAAGTCATTAAGGGATGTTGTTGCTAAGGATTAAGCTGTGATTTCCTGGCAGCAAGAATCTGGCAGTATCTGGAGAAATGTATGACTCGGTTGGGGAGCCCCTGGCACCAAGAAGCCTTCTGGGCCCCATCCCTCCCCCCCTTCAATGCCTGGGCCATAATAGGCACCCCGTGTCGGAACCCTGTGGAGAGAGCCAGCCGCCATTTGCCTGAAACAAACAAAATGAGGCTGAGGAAAAGCCCACAATATTCAGAGGAAATTTTTCTTCTTTCTTTCTTTTCCCTTCCTTCCTCTCTCTCTTGTTCTTCCTTTTTCTTTCCTGTCTCTCTTTTCCTCCCTCCCTCCCTTCCTCCCTCCCTCTCTCCCTTCTTTCTTTCTTTCTTTCTTTCTTTCTTTCTTTCTTTCTTTCTTTCTTTCTTTCTTCCCTTCCTTCCTTCCTTTTCTCCCTCCCTCTAGCAGAACATGGACCATAATTCGCTGCTCATCTGGACATGCTGTTTTCAGTCAGGATTCTGCCTGCTCTGCCTGGAGCTCCCTTGTTTCCCAGGCAGGAAATTTCACTTCCCTGGTGAGCTGATTCTCCCTTGCAAAATGATTGGCAGCAGGAGGAGAACCAGGTGCAAAGATTATGCCCTGCATCTTTCAAAAAATATGGCAGCACGTACCACGGGGCCACAAAGGTGGCTTGAAAATATTTCCCACCTCTTGGAATGGAAACCCTGCCGGTTTTCATTTATCATCCCTCTTAAATAATCTGGCATTATAAAGCTCCAGGCTTCAGCAGCATCCCAACGGCCAACACGATGGTGTGTGACTGTCCCATTCATTCACAACGGAGACTGAACTTGGTGCTCAGTGTCACCGCAACAAGACAGCAAGCGGTGTTGTGAATCAGCCCTACGGCAAGCAACGACACCTGTCCACGAATCTAGTGATAATAGATGTAAATGTGTGTGTGTGTGTGGAAGAACCCTAAATGACTTCACACTCCTTTGTTTCACCCCTGTGTGGCCAAAGGAATCCTTTCCCCTTGCGGAGTGTATCTCAAACGCCCATTTAAAAACTCGGATGGACAGGCAGAGGATCTCACTCCAGGGAGTTGTAACACTGAGTTAGCTCTCCAAGCTCCTGACAGATGGATCCCTGTTGACGTGTTCAAACGTTGCACCACTGAGCTTTTGTGGGGGGGGGGGGAATGAAAGGAGTGTGAAGGAGCATCTGTGCCTGGAGGCTTGTATATCTGACCCATGAAAAAAGGGGGTAGCAGCCAACTTAATGAATCCGTTCCTCTCTGGTGCTGGCTCTCCTTGTGTTGACTTGGGTGCTCAAAGGCTGCTGGTGGGATCTTAACTGAGCCCCGAAAGGAATTAGGGCCATCAGGCAGGAGATTTGGTGAGGCTGTCTAATGAACCATCCAGGCTTCCTTATGAGACCCTTTCACTGAGCAGCCCTCTTGGAAGGGAAAATGGATCAACGGAAAACGCTCCATGCCATCCTTGGCAAAACAGAGAACTTGTTTTGGCCTAGGGTGAGCCAGAAGCAGCAGAGATTCCAAGGGCCCCCAAAGAGCCTCTCTTTGGAGCAACTTCAATGTGCCCTTTTTTTCCTAACCAAAACTTAAATTCAGAATAAATGCATGAACTTGCTCCTTGGAAGCAATTCCTGAAGAATTTCTCTAAGGAGCTCTAAGAATCCACAAGGATTTTGTAAATGAAGTGGGCAGGGAGAACACACATAATAATGGAGGTGGGGGGTTTGAAGGGAATTCTGAAGAAGATGACTTGTGTCTAACCTGAAGCTCCCAAAATATGGAGGACAACCACTAAAACCTCCCCACACCCCAGTATTGTTGAATTGTAATTATTAATACAATGAAATGAGAAGATGAATTGATATGTGAGAATAATCACAGTATACCTTAGTTGTATATTTATCTGCATATGAATGTTATTCTATGGTATTTAACTCCTGAAGAATTTCAGGAAAAAAAAAACCATACGTGGAAAAGTCTTGTAAAAATAATATATAGTTTGACTTTCATGAACATAACATAATGTAGCCCATGTGTAGCTCCTGTTTTAAAGTAATGTCTGGTCCTGAATTCACAAAATGGATTGCCAGCATAATCTCCCAGTGTAATCCCTCCATCTTTGATCCAATTCACTGTAAACAAAGCTGCCTCTTCTCTAGTAGCAAAGGGAGGGGGTGACTCCCTCCCCCCCCCCCCAGGCCTTCCATGAATCCAATAGAAAAATATAAAACTCTAGTTAAGGAGAGTTCAGAACACCTTTCCTTCCTTTACAGAATCTAGCAACCAGGCAGGTATATGGACAGGTGTGTACTGGCACAAGAATTTCTGCAAACAACAGAGCTTTAAACACAACAGGAATGAACCTGCTGGGTGCTTTGAGAGTTTTATGCACAGATAGATAGAGTGGTGATGGATTTCAAAATATGTAGCCAAAATGTGCATTCAAAATCCCTGTTTTGGTGAAGAGGCTCACAGCAGAGCTGCCTTTGCAAACATCTTATGCAGAAATTTGTCTCCTGCTTCTCCTGCTTGTTACTCCTCCTCCTCCTCTATCCTAACCCCCTGAATCCAGTTTGTTCTGTCCCCTCATTAGCATTCTTGAGATCCCCGCGCTTTGATTGGCCAAAGCGCGGGGCACTCTGATTGGTTAGGCGAGCCGCGCCGATTGGCTCGCTAAGAATCTCCCGCGATTGGTCTATTCGAATCACGGGAGATTCAAAGTGGTGCCATTGGCCGCGGCCGCCGCGGCTAAAGGAATAAAAGCCGCGAACTTTTGCTATAGCGCCAGTTCGGTTCCTACACCAATAAAGGAGCATGATTTGAAGTCACCGACTCCTGGCATCATTTCCGAGGACACGACACTGGCGACGAAGGTGGGATCCAGACCCTGAACCGAACCACGTGTCCGACGGAAGCCAGAATCTCCACGATGGCGAAAATCACACCCCCCGCACCCTTCAACCCCGCCACCGAGGACTGGGAATCGTACTCCGACCGATTCCGCATGTTCCTCGAGTGCAGCGATCTGAAGGACGCCACCGACTCTATGAAGTGCGCCGTCTTCCTGACCCACTGTGGGACTGAGGTATTTAAGATGGCCAAGGCACTTGCCAAACCTGCCAACGCGACTGCGATGGACTGGGACGTCCTCGATACAATACTTCGGCGGCACTACGCTCCAGAGGTACCCATCCTGATCCGATGCAATGAATTCTACCATCGGGACCAACGGTCGGGTGAGAGTTTCAGCGACTTCGTCACTGAACTACGGCGCCTAGGGGGGCTGTGCGAATTCGACAACCTGAACGATGCCCTGCGAGACCGAATTGTGCTCGGCCTGTGGGACCCCGTTCTCCAGAGCCGGCTGATGGCCAAGGGCAACATAAGCCTTGCAGACACCCTCACCGCAGCCGCAGCCGCCGAAGCAACCCGAACATCCGCCGACCGCATGCGCCGACCGAATGCTGGGGACGGCAACGGAAACAACCACCCTGCAAGGTCAGCCGAGGGCCAACCCGAGACGACCACCCACCAGGGCGATTTCCACTCGGCATCGGGCACTTCTGACGAAGAGGAGGAAATTCATCGCCTCCAGGCAGGCCACAACCCACGGAACTGGCGGGGTCATAAGTCGAGGACCAACTGTGCCGGTTGCGGAGGCGACCACCCCAGGTCCGAGTGCCGGTTTTTCGAGTCGATCTGCCGGCATTGTGACAAGAAGGGACACATCACCCACGTCTGCCGCCTCAAAAAGAACCGCAGCCCGCCCCGATGGGACCAGAGCGAACAGAGGAGAGAGAGCACACCACTCCGGACCAGAGATCGCCCCTCTGACAACAGATGGGACCGGAACGGACGATCCCTATGAGGCAGCGAGACCCGGCGAAGAGAGGAGACCCATCAGACGGTCACCATCGGCCACGCCACAACCAATGACGCCCGGAAGGTCTACGTGGAGGTAGGCATCGAGGACGAGCCATGCAAAATGGAGGTGGACTCCGGGTCCTACCTCTCCATGATAGCAAGCCTACTGGGACTGCAATGGTTCGCCCCGCTAGGCATAGCAGTCACGGGAATCGACCACGTCACCGACGACAGCTGGGAGCAACAACTGGCTCGGGAATTCCAAGAGGTCTTCGACGGAAACCTAGGCAAGTTCCGAGGGCCCCTTATATCATTCAACCTAGACCCAAACGTTCCCCCAAAACGCCTAAAACCAAGGCGGGTGCCATTCGCACTTAAACCCAAGATAGATGAGCAAATTGACAAGCTCGTCAAACAAGGGGTCCTACAGCCAATAGACCACGCCCGGTGGGAGACCCCCGATCAAGCCCGATGGGTCGGTGAGGATCTGTGGGGACTATAAGGCCACCCTAAATGGCGCGTTGCAACAAAGCGCCTACCCCGTCCCAGTAGTGCAACACCTACTGCATTCACTGGGAGGGGGCAAGGTTTTCGCCAAACTCGACCTCGCCCAGGCATACCAACAGTTGCCAGTCGACGAGGAAACGGCAGAAGCGCAAACCATAGTCACCCACCGGGGAGCATTTAAATGCAACCGGCTCCAATTTGGAGTAAGTGTGGCACCGGGAATATTCCAAAGCCTAATGGAAAGACTATTACAAGGCATCAAGGGGGTGGTACCGTACTTCGATGACGTCTTAGTGTCAGCAACCAACCAAGCCGAACTAGAGGGTCGCCTAAGGGAGGTCCTAACCAAATTCAAAGAGACCGGGCTCAAGGTAAAGAGGGAGAAATGCCAATTATACACGGAACGGGTTGAATTCCTAGGATATCTCCTAGACCATCATGGCATTCACCCCACAAACCAAAAAATCAAAGCCATCAAAGAAGCCCCCACACCCAAGTCGAAGACAGAGCTACAGGCATTCTTGGGGCTACTTAACTTTTACAATGTTTTCCTGCCCCAAAAGGCGACGGTGGCGGAGCCTTTGCATAGGCTCTTGGACAAGGCGGCGACCTGGACTTGGGGGAAACGCGAGCAACCCGCCTTCCAGAGAACAAAGGACCTCCTCACTTCGGACGCCGTCCTTATACAGTACAACGAGACCCTACCCCTCGCCATCACATGCGACGCATCACCCTTCGGCGTCGGCGCTGTCCTCAGCCATACCCTCCCCGACGGAAAAGAAGCACCCATCGTGTTCTTTTCAAGGACCCTCACCAAACCGGAGCGGAACTACAGCCAGCTGGACAAAGAGGCTCTGGCTATCGTTGCCGCCGTAAAAAGATTCCACGAGTACCTCTACGGCCGGACATTCACCATCATAACTGACCACAAGCCGCTGCTGGGAATCCTTGCAGGAAATCAGGCCACCCCGAACATTCTGTCTCCCCGAATGACAAGGTGGTCCGAGTTCCTGACGGCCTACAACTACGGACTCATACACAGACCGGGTAAGACGATCTCCCATGCGGACGCCTGAAGCCGCTCGCCGCTACCGGAACCTGACACCGACCCAGCACCCACGACGACCACCCTCAGTATAGAGACTCTACCCAACCTACCCATAACCGCATCAGACATTGCCCGAGAGACTAATAAAGACAAACGTCTGGCGCGGGTGTTGCATTGGGTAGAGAAAGGGTGGCCGGAAAGGGACAACGATGAGTCCGTCAAAACATTCCGGAACCAGCAAACGGAAATCTCGTTATTAAAAGGGTGCATACTATGGGAGGATAGGTGGTCATTCCAGAAAAACTACAAGGGAAGGTTCTGGAACTATTACACGAGGGGCACCCTGGCATCGTTAGGACTAAAGCCCTGGCCAGATGTTACGCTTGGTGGCCAGGGATGGACAGACAGATTGAGGCATGGGTAGCAAAGTGCCAACGATGCCAGGAAACTAGGCCAAGCCCACCCACAGCACCCGTCCTAAAGTGGGAAACCCCAAGGGGACCTTGGTCTAGGATCCACATAGACTTTGCCGGGCCCACAAAAGGACACACCTTCCTTATAATAGTAGACGCTTACTCGAACTGGCTGGAGGTAAGCAACATGAGAACAACAACCATGGAGGCTGTGATCAAGGAACTCTGCAAACTCTTTGCAACACACGGCCTCCCAGACGTCGTCGTTTCCGACAACGGGCCCCAATTCACCTCGCTAGAATTTGAAAAATTCCTAGCGGAAAGGGGCATCCGCCATGCGCTGACAGCACCGGCGCACCTGGTGGCGAACGGTAGGGCGGAACGGATGGTGCAATTCACTAAGAAAACCATCCGGAAAATAGACCACGGGGAGATCCAGGAGAAAATAAATAAATTATTCTTCACCCAACACAAAACCCCAAATACCACAACAAATAAGAGCCCAGCCGAACTGTTAATGGAGAGGAAATTAAGGTCCCCACTCGACAGATTACACCCCACGTATAACCCGGAGAAGCCCCCAGACTCAACCAGCAAACACCGAACTTTCGCACCAGGCCACCCCGTGTACGCAAAAAACCTGACGGGAGACCCATTATAGGTGCCGGCCGTCATCACACAAATAACAGGCCCACACTCGTACCGGCTGCAAACAGCAGACGGACGAACATGGAAACGCCACATCGACCAATTAAGGTCGAGGACGACCACCCAAGAGACCACCGACGCACAAGTAGGAAAAAACCAACCCCCACAACACAAACCAAGGGGGGAGGGAATACCCAGGGGACCAAAACCAAAGAAGAATAAACCAACCATACTTACCGGAAAGCAGCCAGCACGACCCCTCGCCAGGAAGAGACAGCCAGGCCAGCTCGACCGACCCGGGGAGACCAAGCGGGAGTGGCGAAACCCGCAGCTCAACCAACCCGGGAAGCCCAGGAGGGAGCTTCGGAGAGCGGCCTGGCCCGACCGACCAGCCGGTTCCCATGACGGCATCCGGAGAAGCAGAGACCCCGACTGAACCGGCCGGGATCCAACCTACGACTGAGCTGCGCAGGTCCAGTAGGCTAAGACGGAGCCCCGCCTACCTACGGGACTACGCGACATAAGGACTAAACCAAGAGGGGAGGGGTGTTCTGTCCCCTCATTAGCATTCTTGAGATCCCCACGCTTTGATTGGCCAAAGCGCGGGGCACTCTGATTGGTTAGGCAAGCCGCGCCGATTGGCTCGCTAAGAATCTCCCGCAATTGGTCTATTCGAATCACGGGAGATTCAAAGCGGTGCCATTGGCCGCGGCCGCTGCAGCTAAAGGAATAAAAGCCGCGAACTTTTGCTATAGTGCCAGTTCGGTTCCTACACCAATAAAAGAGCATGATTTGAAGTCACCGACTCCTGGCATCATTTCCGAGGACACGACACAGTTTGCTCCTCATCTTGACTCTTCTGCCTGAGTCGGTCAGAGTCTACCTCCAGCCAAACCCTCCAGCCAATTTCCCCAAGGGGGAAACTTCTCGTATCCTTACCCACATTGACCAAGAGTGCCAGATGAGCCAACTGATGCCTAGCATCCCTCCAAGCAGTTTTTGTAGGAGCAGGGAGGAATATCAGCAGAAGACCCCAACTGCTAGGAAAAGCTCCCCTTCCCTTCCCCTCCCCCCATTGACTTCTTACTAATGAGTAGTCTTTCCATCTTCTGTGCCCTGTTGGGTTGACCCCAGCCCATCTCATCCAGCAGCCTGCTTTCAGAATGGCCAACCGACTACCCAAGGAAGCTCAACAGTCTCCCAGACAATGGCCATCAGAGGCTGCCATCAAGGTTCATGGCCCCTGAGCCTCCATAAACCTGTCCAATCGAGTCATCCATGCTGATAGCCATGTCTTCCTTCAAAGCACTGGTTCATTTTCTCCTTATCTCCACAGGATTCCTTTTATTCCTTCCTATTTCTCTATCAAGCCCACCTGTGCCAAGCCTATTTCTCTTTGTTTCCCCCACATCTTTTTATTTTCATTCAGTTTCCCTCCAGGCCCAGATCTGGGCAAACACTTCATTAGCACCCTAGTGTATTTCCCTTGTTCTCCTGGCAAACCTATACCGATTTCCATCAGATCCCTCCCTTTTCCAACCACATTGGCACATCCTGGATTCCCTTGGAATGAGGCAAAAACAAATATTTTATAGTCACCAGGTCAAGTTTGCTAAGTACGGAGAGCCCAACTCCAAACCTCGTTCAAGGCAGAATTGGCAGTTAGGCATTTCTTCCTCTTTCCCACAAAGGAGCCTCGGAGTTTCTGACCATGTAACCATGTGTGGGAGGGACCTGGGAGGCCGGAGGAAGAGCCGTGGACTGAATGAGGGCAAGGAGTTTGCAAAGCCTCGCAGAAGCGACTCCCTCTGCTTTCCTGGAAAGTAAAATGGGGGAGTGGGAAAGATATTTCCAATCTTGCAAGGTTCTGCTACTGTCACTCAGCACAGAGACACAGGTGGCCCTCTTCTTATAACAGTTCGTATAGTGACTGCACTGAAAAAAAGGAACATGATCATTTTGCAACACTTACTGGCCATGGCAGCATCCCCATATGATCAAAATTCAGGCACTGGGCAACTGACTCATATTTGTGACGATTGTGGTGTCCCAGGGTCATGGGATCCCCTTTTGTGGCTTGTGGAGTCGGCACCTTGAGGGCTGAGAGCCACTTTGGCTTTTTGATGGGCCTTTTTGAGGAGGGAAACTGGCAGGAAAGTGGCAACAGAGGATGGAAGTCCTAACTCTTCCTTGCCTTCTTCAGTGACTGCCTCTCCCAATGGAAATTGGCCTCTCTGGGAAAATAAGGCAGAGGGAGCCAAGGGCTGCTTGCCAGGGATTTATTGTAATATGTAGTTTAATGCAGCCCTGAAATTTGTTGCCATGTAACATTCCTTAAGCAGTTCTCGTCAACATCACTTGCAATAGCTCCAAAGCTTCTTTTATTTTGTCTTTAGCAAATCCTTTAAAAATATAAAAATGGAAAGCATAACAACATTGTCGCTGTGCTATTTGGTGGGTTCATTGGCAGCCTAATCCATAAACTGAATACTGTATTTGACTGGATGCATTAAAGCACTGCTTTTCTGGCCATGTTTTGTTAGAGCTCATGGCAACACTTGACTGACTCTGTCTGGGCTCCTAAACTACTCTGGGATTCTCCATGTGGATGAAGATCTCTTGAGGATACCAAGAGTGTGGATTAGGCTGGGAAATTGGAAAAATAATCTAGAAGAAAGCAGGTTGCCTAGACGTTTTGTGGAGAAAACTTGGCAGACGGGTCAATGAAGCAGCCAAATCCAAGCTCCCTTTGAAGAAGATGTTCCTTTTGAGTCGCCATCCCTGACATGGAATTAGAGATGATCTCCCCTAAGCCTTTTGGTAAATTCCAACTCTCAAACGCCCATTGAAAGGGCACAATGCTTAACCTCACCATTTTACACGGTTTATTTATCTGTAACGGTACAAGACTGTTTGTAGTGCAACGTTGAAGCTTCACATATCAAAGGGAAACACCTGGGAAGCTTTGCTCTGTCGGAAGACATGGGAGAAGATGTCAAAAATAGCAGGAAGGGGGAGCTGGTGTGAAGTTATAAACCAAGATCCCCCACAAGCACAAAACAGATCCTTTAATCCCAAGACACAGCGATTCCTTGGGATTTTTTTTTCTATAGTGACATTTCTGATCTGCCACTTATAATAACATTCCTAAAAGACCTCAGCTTCCTCTCTGCTTTTATAAGAGAAAAAGTATGAAGGCCATTTTCCCTCTTCCCAGGCTTCTGCATTCACACTTAGATGTAAAAAAAACTGGAGAACAATAACATATAAAAGGGAATCTCATGGCCCTTTCTCTCACAGAAGTGACCAACAAATCCAGCTTAAGTTCCATTTCCCAGCCTTAACTTCTCCTCCTCCTTAACTCCAGCTGATAGTTAAGACTGCAGAAAGAATAACTGCAACTGCAACTAGCCTCCTTCCACAGGAGACCTGTGTGTTGTGTGGGTCAGAAGAAGGGCTGAGAAGTTGCCTCACATCCTGGACATAAACTATTAAAACTCCTCCCCTTGGGACCGCACCGTAGGGCATTGCAGGCCGAAACAACTAGACACAAAATAATTTTTCCCTCGTTTTCACACTGCTGTCTAATGTCGATGTCTATTTAGCCATATAGTGTGGTGTAGTTTTCTTATTTATCTTATTAGCTTCTTTAGTCACCCTTTTATTGGCATTATAATTAGTATTATTATTCTGCTGCTTTGCATGTACACTGAGAGCTTTTGTACCAAAGCAAAATCCCTTGTGTGTCTAAACCAGGGGTCCCCAAACTTGGCAAACTTAAGACTTGTGGACTTCAATTCCCAAAATTCTCCAGCCAGCTATGCTGGCAGCTCTGATGGAACCCAAAAGTAGGACTTCTCACTTCCTTGATAAGAAAGGAATGTGGTCGGCACAACTTCTTATAAGCTGGCAGGCAGGCCGCAAGGGGCCCTGCCTGTCCATATGGAGACGTCTGCTGAGAAACAGCCTTCAGGAATACAAAAGATGAAGAACTCGTGATGCTTTCAGTTGTGAATGAATAAATGTGTATGAATAAAGTTATCTTGAGCTGGGAGTCAAGTGCAGGGTTCTGGCCCTGCACTTCTGATTGGCTGTTAACTGGCGAGATTGGATTGGTCCGTTTTGGAGAATCTGATTGGCCATTAACGAGCCATTCTCATTGGTCAATGAAGCTAGCGCTCCAAGGTTTTCATTGGTTGAATAGTTAATAAGTTGCCTATATAAGGAAGGCTATAGCAGCCATTGTTTGAGCTGTCACACCATGTAAATAAAGAGTTGAAGTTCACCATTCACCTGGCTCGTCTTCATTCTTCGCATCCATTCTCCAAACTTAACACTGGCGACAAGGATGGGATTTGGAGACATCAGAGCTAACTGAACAAAGAAGAAGAAACCAAGCACGTGGCTGAACGCACAACGGTGAAACCATGTCCGGCGGCGTAGTACCACCCGCTCCATTCAACCCAGAGCAAGAAGACTGGGAAGCCTACATGGATCGTTTCCAAATGTTCTTGGAAACCAATAACTTGAAGGATGCCACAACCGGGAAGAAACAAGCAGTATTCCTAACGCATTGCGGGCCAACCGTATTCAAGATGGCCAAGGCACTAGCAAAGCCGGCTGAAGTAAAGACGATGGACTGGGACGTCCTCGAACCCATCCTGAGGGCCCACTACGCACCGACCGTGCCAATGCTCATAAGGCAGCATGAGTTCTACCAAAGGAACCAGCGGAAAGGAGAAAGTGTTGCCAAGTTTGTCGCTGACCTCCGAAACCTGGGTGGCCTCTGCGGGTTCGCCGACCTGGAAGAGGCTTTGAGAGATCGAATAGTTCTGGGACTAGATGCACTCAGCATGCAGAGCAAGCTGATGGCGAAAGGCGACATCAGCCTTGCCAATGCCATCGCTGATGCTACTGCAGCAGAAGCAACCAGGAAGTCGGCTGCCCAACTGCGCCGCAACCTCACTCCGGTACACCAACCGATCCACGACATTTCACCCAAGTCAGAAGGACAGTCTTTAACGGCCCACCACGAGGACCTCTCTTCGTCGTCAGACAGCGATGAAGAAGAGGTCCATCGACTGCGGTCTGATTGGGACCCCTACCCGAAGTCCCAACACCCATGCGCTGGCTGTGGGGCCAACCATTCCAGGTCTGAATGCAAATTCCGTGACGCACTCTGCCACGAGTGCGGGAAACGAGGCCACATCGGACGGGTCTGTAGAAGCCTCCTAGGACCCAACCAGACCTCAAAGGGGGCCAACTATCGCCACTCGACAGGAAACCGCCCTGTAAGGTGAGAACCAGTAAACCACTCCTACAGAAACCGAACTATAAATCACCCCATGAAGCGAGAAGAGGCTCACCAAACTATCACTATCGGTCACGCCTCTTCCTTGGATGCCAAGAAAATTCAAATTAAAGTGGTGATCGAAAATCAACCCTGCCAAATGGAAGTCGACTCGGGATTGTCCCTCTCGATGGTTTCCTGGAAGACCCTCAAGCAACTTATCCCTACCATCCGGCGCCAAGACCTCCGTTCCCAAAGACTCATACTTAAGGACTATCAGGGAAATAGGATTCCAGTAATAGGAACCAGTCGAGTTCGCGTCACATTCAAAAACCACACAGCATACTTACCCCTGACGGTGATCGACAAAGACCGGTCTAGCCTGTTAGGCCTCCAATGGTTCGCACCACTCAGCATTGAGGTGGCAGGCATTAACCGAATCGGCGGCAGTGACTGGGAGGAGGACCTCGTCCACGAATTCAGGGACGTCTTCGCAGAGAAGCTAGGTGAGTACAAGGGGACCCCAATCTCATTTAACTTGAACCCAAAAATAGCTCCCATCCACCTTAAGCCTCGTCGAGTTCCCTTTGCCCTAAAACTAAAAATCGACGAACAGCTTGATAAGTTAATAGCCCAGGGAGTGTTAGAGCCAACCGATCACTCTCCCTGGGAAACCCCAATCATGACACCCATCAAGCCAGGTGGTTCGATTCGAATTTGTGGGGACTACCGAGCCACCCTGAACCATGCCCTGCAGCAAAACGCATATCCGGTGCCAGTGGTGCAGCACCTCCTCCATTCCCTGGGGGGGCGGAAAAGTCTTCACTAAACTCGACTTAGCTCAGGCATATCAGCAACTACCAGTTGATGAAAAAACGGCACAGGCACAGACGATCGTGACACACCGAGGTGCCTTTAAATGTACCCGGCTCCAATTCGGAGTGAGTGTAGCCCCGGGGATATTCCAGAGCCTGATGGAAAGGCTATTACAAGGGATTAAAGGCGTTGTCCCTTATTTTGACGATGTGTTAATTGCTGCCCCTACTACAAAAATATTACAGGATTGTTTAAAATTGGTTCTCCAGAAATTCAAAGACGCAGGTCTTAAGGTTAAGAAAAATAAGTGTAAGCTGTGTACAGATCGTGTTGAATTTTTAGAGTATTTAATCGACAGTCAGGGCATTCATCCTACCGATAGTAAATTGAGAGCAATAAAAAACGCTCCCAGACCCTGGAATAAGGCCGAACTCCAGGCATTTCTAGGCCTTATCAACTTCTATAACGTATTCCTGCCACACAAAGCAACTGTCGCTGAACCTTTACATCGTTTACTGGACAAAAAAGCAATCTGGGTGTGGGGTCATAAAGAAGAGCAGGCGTTCCGTAATGTGAAAAAACTACTGACTTCTGACACAGTACTGATGCAGTACAATGAAACATTGCCGTTAACTATCACGTGTGATGCATCGCCCTTTGGAGTGGGCGCCATTTTGAGCCACATATTGCCTAACGGTACAGAAGCCCCTGTTGCCTATTTTTTGAAAACACTTTCAAAAACTGAGCGAAACTATAGCCAAATTGATCATGAAGCCCTTGCAAATGTGTCGGCTGTCAAGAGGTTTCACAAGTATGTATAGGGCCGGGCTTTTAATATAGTGACTGACCACAAACCTTTGCTGGGGATAATAGCGGGAGATAAACCAACCCCCTGTATATTATCTCCCAGAATGACTCACTGGTCAGAATTCTTGGCAGCATATAATTATTGGTTGCAATACCGCCTGGGGAAAGCCATTCCCCATGCTGACGCATTGAGCCGAGCACCGCTTCCAGAGACTATTGACGAACCCGCATCGACAGCGACCACGTTTCAGATCGAGGCACTTCATTCACCGCCATTAACCGCCCATGATATCACGAGAGAAACAAAATGCGACCCCGCCTTAGCACGAGTCCTCAGTTGGGTGGAACGCGGATGGCCATTGGACCCGATACCAGATGATTTCGCACCATTCAAAACTCGACAAACTGAGTTGTTTTCTCAAAAGGGCTGCATCATCTGGGGCGATAGAGTCGTTATCCCAGAGTGACTCCAACAAGCACTACTGAGAACCTTGCACGATGGCCACCCCGGCATCGTGCGCATGAAAGCCCTTGCACAAAGCTACACGTGGTGGCCAGGCATCGACAAGCAAATCGAGACTTGGGTCAAAGCTTGTCATAGATGCCAGGAAGTAAGCAACGCCCCACCAAAGGCAATCCCAACCGAGTGGGAAATACCACGGGGACCCTGGTCCCGTATCCATCTGGACTTTGCTGGGCCGACCAAAGGCCACACCTTTCTGTTAACTGTGGACGCCTACTCAAACTGGCTTGAAATCCACCGAATGAAGAACACGACAACCAAAGCGGTCATTAAGAAACTGGAAAGACTGTTTGCAACCCACAGATTACCAGACGTTCTGGTATCCGACAACGGGCCCCAATTTACCGCATTGTCCTTTGAACAGTACCTGGTGGACCACGGTATTCGACATGCGCTGACTTCACCTGTTCATCCGGTGGCCAATGGAAGGGCCGAGCACATGGTACAATTCGTCGAGAAAATGCTACAAAAAGTGGACTACGACAACGTTGAAGAAAAGATAAATCGAATCCTCTTTTTACAGCACATCACTCTGCACAGCGTAACCAACAAAACTCCCGCTGAGCTGCTAATGGGATGAAAGCTCCGCTCCCACCTCGACCGGTTACACCCAGCATACGAACCAGAGAAACCACATGGATCCAGCAGCCGCTGCCGTACCTTCCAGGTAGGTGACCTGGTGTTCGCTAAAAACTTATCGGGCGATCTGTTGTGGGTAGAAGCAACTGTAGTCTGCGTAACCGGCCCCAGATCATACCTTGTACAATGCCATGACGATAGACTATGGAAGCGCCATATCGATCAACTACGATCGAGGTTGCGGTCAGGGATCTCCGAGCCCCCTGATAACCAAACTGAGGGGGGGGAGATATAGAGGAAGATGAACTTCAATTAGCAGAAACCCTTTTTGAAGGGAACAATGACAGAACGGAAACACGAGAAGAGGAATTGGAAATGGGAGCGAGCTCACCTCAGGGTGATACCAAAGATGTTGGGGACAACGAAAATTCGAACTCAGAGTCAGAAAACCCCCTTTGCCAAACAACGCCCTACCTCAACAAGAGTGCAGCCAAATACCGGGTGCACTACGAAAATCGAATAGACTAATAAAACAACCGTCCTACCTCAAGGACTATGTAACCGCACCCCGCAAACGGAACCCCGGGGGAAGGGGTGTTGTGAATGAATAAATGTGTATAATAAAGTTATCTTGAGCTGGGAGTCAAGTGCAGGGTTCTGGCCCTGCAATTCTGATTGGCTGTTAAATGGCGAGATCGGATTGGTCCGTTTTGGAGAATCTGATTGGCCATTAACAAGCCATTCTCAACGGAGCTAGCGCTCCAAGGTTTTCATTGGTTGAATAGTTAATAAGTTGCCTATATAAGGAAGGCTATAGCAGCCATTGTTTGAGCTGTCACACCATGTAAATAAAGAGTTGAAGTTCACCGTTCACCTGGCTCATCTCCATTCTTCGCACCCATTCTCCAAACTTAACAGTTTCCTCAGAGAGAAGGTTTCCTCTTCTCTTCTCTTCTTCTTAGGGTCCACAACCCAAGCAATGAGTGCCTGCCCAAGGCCCCTAATTTCCCCCAATGGCCAGGAAAAGCTCTGGCAGAAGTAGCTCAGCATTCCCCACCATGAGTAGCCTGCTCCTGTTCCATTTTTGGTTGGAGAACTTAGGGTCAACTCTCTGTGCTTCCTTATCCAAGAGCTATTTTCCCACCATTCTGCCAAGGGCTGAGGAGGCTCCCTGGGGCTTCACTTTCATCTGCAGGTCAAAAGGCCACCTTGGAGCAGGCGGAGGGGGAGGATTTCCCATTGGGGGAAAAGCTGAGCTTTACCTGGGTGATGGCAGGTATGCAGGCTGACAGAAGGAAGGGAGAAGCCACAAGCTGGGGACTAGCCATGAGGGAAGACAACAATGACCCATCATCCACTTGTGGCCATCTGGTTGTATATTTCACTTTGAATCTTTTAAAAGCAACAGTCTGGCTGATGTAGCCTGTGGGCCATTTGATTGTGTATTTCACTGGAGTCTTTTGAAAGTGACAGTCCGGATGATGTAGGAATGAATGAGGAATTCCATAAACATTCTTCGCATATCCCAGTGAAGGGAGGGGAATGCACATGCACAAACATTTTGCAGTTGTGTTGAAAAATTGATAGTAGATAGTAGATAATTGATAGAAAAATTGACAGCTGGGATAGTACATTCATTTTATAATGGGAAAAGCTGTGATTGTTGGTTATTTCTCCTTCCTTCCTGACAAGGAAATAATCTCTGTTTATGAGCATGGAAAAATACCCTGAGGAATCCACCATATTTGCTACACCTTCCAGAAAATTGTGTTTGAAGGGGTGTGGGAGGAATTGCAATTCTCATTGGTGAAATAGACCTACCTACCACACCCAGGTTACAAAAATCCAGATAATCACACAAACAAAATATTAATGACTTGTCTTAATTTCTTTCAGGATTTTTGCAATGCAGAGTTTGCATAAGCAAAATATAGTTTGTAATATTCTGTGGATGCTTTCTTCTTTCATTAAGTTTTAATTAAATATAACCATCATCTTCTGAAGTCATGTCATTGACATATCATTGGACCTTCCAACTTTCCCAATTATAAGAAATTAAAAGAGAAGCCTGATAATTCCTGGAATTCTCCTGGCCAACATGTAAAATTTATTCCAGATATTACCTTCACCTGTTGCCACCAACCATTAAGAAAGGCTTGGGGATGAGAGGGAGGGAGGGAGAGAAAGGTAGGAAGGGAGAAGAGCTGGGCTGCATTGAGAAATATATCTTCTTCCAATTCCATCATAATTAATACTGGTCCATTGGAAAGTTATATGCAATATTGTTGACACTGCTATACATTTAAAGAGGAGCTCTCGATTTAATGAGAGATCTATCTGAAATGGAAGGGAGGGTCCTCACAGTGGTAACTTCAAGGAATATTATTTGGCCAAGAGGAATCCAGCCCATCTACAGAGCTTAGAACTCAACCTTCTGATGCTCTCACAGCTCATAAAACAGCCCCAGATAGCTGACCGGTTGTTCTGTCACAAAGGACCGGTTGTTCTGTCACAAAGGCCATATTTCCTAACATTTAAGCATGATAAAAGTGGACTTATTTTGGGATTCTTCCTCTTAACAATGATTGATGATGTTTAGGATTAGCTTAACATACTCATCATAGATCTCCGAAGGTCCAAGATGAAAGTTTTGGGTTTTACTGCTCAGATGTCTGGTACTCTTCTAAATAGTATGTCACGTTCCTGATTCCAAGGCTGCTCTGGCTTCAGGAAGCACTGGAAGGAAAGGGTTTGGGACCTCCCATTAAGTCAGCCTTTGTCTGAATCCCTGGAGCAGCTCAGCTGTCCCAGGGAGCCTGTACTGTGAGGTCCAAGCCATTTCATCCCAATTATTTTCAAAGCACGCACAACTGATTTTTCTCCTTCTCTGCCATTGGTGCCAAGCTGTTGAGTATCTTTTAGTGTGTTTGATTGTAGCTGTTCTGCTTCTCTAACTAAGCATATCAGATTTGTAACTTTTCATTCTCTTTCAAAAACACTTTGACCTACAGTGAGGTGCACATGTGTGGGAGAGCAATTATAATTATATTAACTGCTGATAAAACATTATTTGACAACAGGTTCATCCCCCAATATATTGTGAAACCCTTCACAATCTTACCTTGATGTTATTGATGGAAATACTATGGGACCATTGAATTGGAAGGACCCATTCCAGTATTAGTCCACATCCTGTTTGGGGTAAAGATCCAGATTAAAGTCTCCTAGACAGGTTAACATTTCTTAAACTTCAATTGAGGGGTCATCATCACCCCTCTGGATCAGAGGTTCCACTGTCAACTTGTTAGAAAGTGTTTTTTGAAGTGTTGATAGCTTCTGTTACATCCGTCTCTGGAAGGAAACTTGGGAGCCCATGACTTAGTTCAGCTCTTTTATTAAGTCCCAAGATCGGCTCGGGGTGGCTAGGCTAGACCGTGGCTTATATCGACCTAGCCAGCCAAGCCGCGGCCAATGACACTGCTTTGAATTCCCCGCGATCGGTTCCCTCCCATCGCAGGGGATTCATCGCGGCCAATCAGCCGCAGCCTGCTCAGCCAATCGGGTTGCCGCGCGTCTTAGCCAATTGGAAGGTGTATTTACAAGAATGCAAATTAATTATACAGAACACCCCTCCCCTCTTGGTATGGTCCTACGTAACATAGTCCCGTAAGTAGGTGGGGCTCCGTACTTGTCTAATGGACCTGCGCAGGTTAGTTGGCGTCTGGTCTGCGAGTGGTTCGGATGGGTTCTGTGTTGCGCCTTGCCTTCCTGATGGAACTGCCTGGAAGGTTGGGTCTGGCCTTTCACTGCAGCTCCCCCCTGGTCTACCCGAGTTGGTCCTGCTTTCCCGCCTGGTCTTTCTGGGCTGGTTGAGCTTGCTGGGCTGCTCCTACCGGGCGAGGCTTCGAGTTGGTCTTCCGTCGGTGGTTCTGCTGGTGAGTATGGTTGGTTTTCTTTTTGTGGGGGGTGGTTGTTTTGGTTTTCTGGGTTCCCCCTCCCCTCTTGGTTGGTATCTGAGTTTCCCCTTCCCCTGAGGTTTCTTCTTCTATGTGTGTTTGTGTGTCGGTTGTATTTCCCGTGTAGGTTCTCGATCTTAATTGATCGATGTGTCTCTTCCATGCTCGTCCGTCGGCTGTCTGTAGCCAGTACGAGTGGGGACCTGTCACTTGGGTTATGGTTGCTGGTACCTAGAGTGGGTCCCCAGTAAGGTTCTTTGCATATACCGTGTCACCTGGTGTAAATGTTCGGTGTTTGCTTGAGGAGTTTGGGGGTTTTTCTGGGTTGTACGTGGGGTGTAGTCTGTCGAGTGGGGACCTTAATTTCCTCCCCATTAATAGCTCTGCTGGGCTTTTGTTGGTTGTCGTGTTTGGGGTTATGTGTTGTATAAAAAGCATTTTATTTATTTTTTCTTGGATTTCCCTTTTTCTATTTTTTTGATTGTTTTTTTCATAAATTGAACCATTCGTTCCACCCTCCCATTCGCCGCCGGATGTACTGGCACTGTCAGTGCATGCCGTATTCCCCACTCCGCTAGGAATTTTTTGAATTCCAGTGAGGTGAATTGGGGCCCGTTATCCGATACGATGATTTCTGGGAGGCCGTGGGTTGTGAACAGCTTGCTGTGTTCCTTGGTGATGGCCTCCGTGGTGGTGGTTTTCATGTTGCTTACCTCCAACCAATTGGAGTAAGCATCTACCGTGATGAGGAATGTGTGTCCCTTTGTGGGCCCAGCAAAATCTATGTGAATCCTGGACCATGGTCCCCTGGGAGTTACCCATTCCAGGATTGCTGCGGCGGGAGGGCTCGGCCTGGTTTCTTGGCACTGTTTGTATGCTGCCACCCAAACCTCGATCTGTTTGTCCATCCCTGGCCACCAGGCATAACTCCTGGCCAGGACTTTTGTTCTAACGATGCCCGGATGCCCCTCGTGTAACAAGTCCAATACCTTCCCTTGTAATTTTTCCGGAATAACAACCCTATCCCCCCATAGTAAACAACCTTTTTGTAATGACAATTGTTTGCCGGTTCCGGAATGTCCTAAATGTTTCATCATCGTCTTTTTCCGGCCACCCCTTCTCTACCCAATGTAATACCCGCGCCAGACGCTTGTCTTTATTAGTTTCGCGGGCAATGTCTGACGTGGTTACGGGTAGATCAGGTAGAATCTCTATGCTCAGGGTGGATGTTGTGGGTGCTGGGTTGGTCTCCAGGTCGGGTAGCAGCATGCGGTTCAAGGCGTCTGCGTGGGTGATCGTCTTACCGGGTCAGTGCATGAGCCGGTAGCTGTAGGCAGCAAGGAACTTGGATCACCTTGTCATTCTTGGCGATAGAATGTTCGGGGTGGCCCTGTTCCCTGCCAGGATTCCCAGCAGCGGCTTGTGATCGGTGATGATGGTGAAAGTCCTGCCATAGAGGTACTCGTGGAACCTCTTCACTGCGGTGACGATTGCCAGGGCCTCTTTGTCCAGTTGACTGTAATTCCATTCTGGTTTGGAGAGGTTCCTGGAAAAGAAGGCGATGGGTGCTTCTTTTCCATCAGGGAGAGTGTGGCTGAGAATGGCACTGACGCCAAAAGGTGATGCGTCGCATGTAACTGCTAGTGGTAGGGTCTCGTTTTATTGGATGAGGACGGCATCCGAGGTGAGCAGGTCCTTGGTTTTGATGAAGGCGGCTTCCTCACATTTCCCCCAGTTTCACGTGGCTGCCTTGTCCGAAAGCCTATGCAAAGGCTCTGCCGCAGTTGCCTTCTGGGGCAGGAAAACATTATAGAAGTTAAGCAGTCCTAGAAATGCCTGCAGTTCCATTTTGTTCTTCGGTCTGGAGGCTTCTTTGATTGCTCTGATTTTTTTCTCAGTTGGGTGAATTCTGTGATGGTCTAAAAGGTACCCCAGGAATTCGACCCTCTCAGTGTGCAGTTGGCATTTTTCTTTTTTAACTTTTAGCCCCGCGTTTTTGAACTTCGTTAGTACCTCCCTCACGCGACCCTCCAGTTCTTTTTGGTTGGCTGCCGACACCAGTACGTCATTGAAGTAGGGCACCACCCCCTTGATTCCTTGCAGGAGTCTCTCCATGAGGCTCTGGAAGATTCCTGGGGCCACACTGACTCCGAACTGGAGTCTCTTACAGAGAAAAGCCCCCCGGTGGGTTACTATGGTCTGCACCTCGGCAGTTTCTGCATCGACTGGCAATTGTTTGTAGGTTTGTGCCAGGTCGAGCTTCGCGAAAACCTTGCCTCCCCCCAGTGAGTGTAGGAGGTGCTGCACTACTGGGACAGGGTAGGCGCTTTGTTGTAAGGCACAGTTTAGGGTGGCCTTATAGTCCCCACAGATTCTCACCAACCCATCAGGCTTGACTGGGGTGACTATGGAGGTTTCCCACCAGGCGTGATCGGTTGGCTCCAGGACTCCCTGTTTGATGAGCTTGTCTATTTGCTCATCGATCTTGGGCCAGAGTGCGAAAGGTACCTGCCGTGGTTTTAGGCGTATCGGGGAACGCTGGGGTCTAAGCTGAACGAAATAGGGGGCCCTCGGTACTTGCCTAGGGTGGCGTCAAACACTTCCTGGAAGTCCCTTGTGAGTTGTTCTTCCCAGTCTGCCTCTGTGACATGATCAATGCCCATTACTTCGATCCAGAGTGGCGCGAACCACTGTTGTCCCAAAAGGCTGGGGCGGTCTCTATCCACGACCATTAGTGGAAGCCTTGCTGTCCGACCCTTGAAGGTCACTTTAAAGTGTCCTGTTCTGACTACTGTGATGTGGTTTCCTTGATAGTCTTTGAGGATTAATTTCTGGCTTTCCAGCCCCCTTTTATGGATGTCGGGCACCAGGCACTTGATTTCCCACCATGCAACCATGGAGAGGTAGGACCCAGAGTCCACTTCCATTTTGCATGGCTTGCCCTCAATGCCCACTTCCACGTATACCTTTCGGGCGTCTGCGCTTGATGAATGCCCGATGATGACCATCTGGTGGGTTTCCTCTCTCTGCCAGTTCTCGCCGTCCCATCGACCCCGTCCGTCCCGGTTCCAACGATTCTCGGTTGGGCGATCCCTGGGTCTGGGGGGGGTGCTGTCTCGTTCCGGTTGCTGTTGTCTCGCCGTCGGGGGCTGTAGGTTTTCTTGAGCTGGCAGACTCGGGCGATGTAACCTCTTTTGTCACAGTGCCGGCAGATCACGTTGAGAAACTGGCATTCTGATCGCGGGTGGTCACCTCCGCACCTGGCACAGTTGGGTCTCGACTTACGACCCCGTCAGTCATGCCGGTCTCGCTCTGTCTGGAGTCGGTGGATGTCCTCGTCGTCCGTGGTTTCGGTGGCAGAGTCGAGCTCGCCATGGTGGGTGGTGGTGAGTCGGCGGGTTGCTTCTGGTGTTGTCTCAGTTGTCATGGTTGGATCCCCGGTACCTGGTCTCCACATGCGGGCCGCGGATTTTCGGGTCGCTTCGGCGGCAGTGGCCTCAGCGATGGCATCGGCGAGGGAAATGTCACCCTTGGCCATCAGTTGGCTCTGTAGAACCGGGTCCTTGAGCCTGAGCATGATGCAGTCTCAGAGTGCCTCGTCCATATCGGTGAAGCCGCACAGGCTCCCCAAGTTTCGGAGGTCAGCTTCGAAGTCACCAATGCTCTCACCCCCCTTCTGATCCCGGTGATAAAAGTCATGCCGTCGGATGAGGGTGGGTACGACGGGGATGTAGTGGCTTTGCAACAAAGGCTCGAGGTCGGCCCAGTCCATCTCTTTCATATCTTCAGGCTTTGCGAGAGCTTTCGCCATCTTAAACACTGCGGGCCCGCAGTGTGTCAGGAAAATGGCCCTTTTTTTCTGTCCGTTCACTTCCTTGAGGTTGCTACTTTCTAGGAACATCAGGAACTGATCTATGTAGGATTCCCAGTCCTCAGTAGCTTGGTTGAAGGGTGCGGGTGGTGAGATGCTGGCCATCTTGTTGGTTTCTTTGTCTGCGGCGCCACGTGCTCGGTGGGTTTCAATTCCGTGATCCCACCTTCGTCGCTAGTGTTACATCTATCACTGGAAGGAAACTTGGGAGCCCATGACTTAGTTCAGCTCTTTTATTAAGTCCCGAGATCGGCTCAGGGCGGCTAGGCTAGACCGCGGCTTATATCGACCTAGCCGGCCAAGCTGCGGCCAATGACACCACTTTGAATTCCCCGCGATCAGTTCCCTCCAATCGCGGGGGATTCATCGCGGCCAATCAGCCGCGGCCTGCTCAGCCAATCAGGTTGCCGTGCGTCTTAGCCAATCAGAAGGCATATTTACAAGAATGCAAATTAACTATACAGAACAGCTTCCTTCCTGTAACATAATTTTTTCTTCCATGTCCTTCCCCTTGGAACAAGATAGAAGAGATCCCAATCTTTTACTATCTGACATCTTTTCAAGCCTTTGAAGAGTGCTGTAAGGTATCCACTGAAACATCACTGCTTAATGCTAAGATCTTATGATCTCTTTTCATAAAACTTGCTGCTATTCTTCAGTCATCTATATTGTTCTTCTCTGAACATGTTCCAATTTCTCTGAATCCTTCCTTTGAAAAGGTAGGCCAAGGCGGTCAGATTATTACATTGGGAGTCTGATTAATGCAGAATGCAGTGGAGTAAGTTCTTCTCGTGATGTGGAAATTATAGTTCCATTATCACAATCTAAAATTGCATCTTCCTTCCTTGCAGCTAAATCATATATTCATTCTGCTTTTTCACAGAGCAGAGACTATATTCTTCAACTGAGCATTTGATGAAGTGACTTATTATTGTGGTTTGAACAATAATATGGTCACATTTTTCATGGGTAGCCATGTTATTCCTTTTTGGCTTAAGATAATTGAGTCCTATGTTTTTTAATCTTACTGTCATAAATCTACCTGTAGGAGAGGACCAGGCTGAGCCCGAGGGAGGGAGGAGTCAAACACAACATCAGCCTCGAGTCCCACAAGAGGTCTAGGTCCAGCCCATCTTGGATTCTGTTGACTCTTATCCTACCATTATTAGTTCAGATTCTTGTATTCCTTTGAACTGGCCAGACTCCTGATTACATGCAGTTCACACTATCAAAATTATATGAGCTGGGAAGTTTATCGACATGATTTAATAAATAAATCAGACCTGTATTCAAATTCTAGTCAATTACTCTTCCAAAAACATTTTTACGAGTTCAATCTCCATCCTATATCTGAAGAGTCACAATTTTTTTAAGAATGCAATGTTAAGTGTACTTCTGATCCATTTTTTATTTGAATCCCCATCGGGGCAAAGCCACCTCCAGAACCTCTGGGACAAGTGAAACTCATTAGCTGGACAACAGCCAAGGGGCTGGAGTTAAATGCAGGTGCCTTTTATATCTGGTTGAATACCAAAGGTTGCCTTGTCCTCCGAGGAAGAAATTCTCGACCTGACAGAGTTCCCTGGCCAACCTTCCCCTGGAGAAGAGCCAAACACGTAATGAGGCAGAGGGATGAGGGGTACGTATCCTGAGAGAGAAAAGCTGCAACAAGATGTCAAAGGACAAGACTTTCTATGTCACAACATAGCCTAAGCAAATCTATTCCTGTAAAGTGGTGCAATCCAGTGGCCAGTGATAAAGTAAAGGTTAAAGGCTAATCTAGCAGCTTCTTGTATCTGCAGTGGTGGGAAGAGAGGAATGCCACCAATTATTTCACAATACTCAAGTTAGCAATGGGATCCAGCACATTAAATCACCCATTTCACAACTCCATTGGAAACTGATTCCCCATTCCAGCTAATCTTTTTTAAATAACATGATGCACCAGAACAATGCAACTTGCATAACTATCTGAGCTCAGAAAGCTTTGCAAGGGTTTTGCAATCTCTCTCCAGGTTCAGCCAATGCTCCAGTTTAATATTTTTTTTTAAGTATATGCTTCCATAGAAACAAACTGGTTCCTTCATTGCCTCCACTATTTCAGTTCTCTTTTTACTTTGAAAGGTCTTCATGATTTGAGACCGAAGAGGAGGAGGAGGGGAGAAGGAGAAGGAGAAGAATGGTTGGGTTAAGTTAGAAGGAAACATCACAAGCCTTTTCAGGGAGGAAATTAGAGCTAGATTATACAGACAAGGAAATTTTCCCTCTCCTGTTGACACCATGCAAAGCTAGGCATATAGCAAACTAAGCACATATTATATTTCAGCAAAACAGGAGCATTATTGGACTCACTAGGAATAGAGGAAGAAGCCCTAACAATCCCACTTCCCCCTCTGAATGATCAAAGAAAGCACTTTAAAGTCCAGGAATGATGAAGTGAAAAAGAGGATAATTTCGAAAGACAATTGAGAAATGAATCCAACAAACCCAGCAAATAAAAGTCTATTCCAGAGCCAATGGGATGAATGGAGGCTTCTAGAGAAGAAATCAGACAGAGGAGCAGCTTTAGGCTTTTGAACATCATCCTGGATCCAATATCGACTCCTTACTTAGCTCTCTTTAATGGACTCAAATGTTAAAGAGAGAAGGAAATAAACATTTGTCTCTAGGGGTAGCTAACTAGGAGGTTTCATGTCTTTCTCCCTAGAGAACTAATAAGTGGATGCAATTACTAGTTAACAATGAAAGATTGATAATGGAAACACTTTATTCTTGATCTAACTCTTGCTGATCGCTCTTGTTGTGAATTAATAAAAGTGCTTGAATAAAGATTATTAAAACCTTAAAGTAAAGTGCAGGGTTCTGGTCCTGCACTTCTGATTGGCTGATAATAGCGACATCGGATTGGTCCATTCAGGAGAATCTGATTGGCTATTAACGAGCCTCTTTCATTGGTAAAAGGAGCTAACGCTTCCTGTGTTTTCATTGGCTAAGTACTCAAAAGCTTGCCTATATAAAGGGACCGTTGTGGCCGTATTTCTGAGCTGTTACACCATGTTAAATAAAGAGTTGAAGTTCACTGTTCATCGACTCGTCTCCACTTCTTGCACCCATGCGCAGAACTTATCACTGGCGACAAGGATGGGATGTGGAGACGTCAGAGCTGACTGAACACTATAGAGCGATAACAGAACACTTGGCTGAAATGCACCAACGACGGAACCATGTCCGGCAGCATCATCCCACCCGCTCCATTTGACCCGGCACAAGAAGACTGGGACTCATATATGGATCGCTTCCAGATGTTTCTGGAGACCAACAATTTGAAGGATGCCACTACCGGAAAGAAACGGGCGGTATTCCTAATTCATTGCGGACCGACCATGTTCAAGATGGCCAAGGCGCTAGCAAAACCAGCAGAAATGAAGTCCATGGATTGGGACGTCCTCGAACCCCTTCTAAGGGCCCACTATGCACCAACCATACCAACGCTCGTTAGACGGCATGAATTTTACCAGAGAGATCAGCGAAAGGGCGAGAGTGTTGCAGATTTCATAGCGGATCTCCGGAATCTGGGAGGCCTATGCGGGTTTGCCGACCTCGAGGAAGCCCTGAGAGACCGAATAGTTCTGGGATTAGATGCACCAAATGTGCAGAGTAAACTGATGGTGAAAGGCAACATTAGCCTTACAGATGCCATCGCTGATGCTACTGCAGCAGAAGCAACCAGGAAGTCGGCTGCCCGAATGCGCCACACCCACGCCCCGCTTCGCCAACTCGCCAGCGAAGTATCGCCTCACTTAGAAGGACAGGCAACGAAAGCCCACCACGAGGACCTCGAATCATCATCAGAAAGCGATGAAGAAGATATCAACAGGCTCCGGTCTGAACGAGACCAACACCATCAACGTAACCAGAGATCACAAAACCAATGCGCTGGTTGTGGGGCAAACCACCCCCGATCAGACTGCAAATTCCTCAACACGCTCTGCCATGTGTGCGGGAAAAGAGGCCACATAGGAAAGGTCTGTAGAAGCAAACAAGGACCCAGCCAGCCCCCGAGGGGGGCTAACCATCGCCAACCCACAGGAAGTCGTCCTGTAATTCGAGAACCCTTGAACCACCAATGGAACAACCACTCCTACAGAAACAAACCCCTAACCCACTTAACGAAGTGAGAAGAGGCGCACCAAACTATTACGATTGGTCACTCCTCATCCCTGGATGCCAAGAAGATCCAGGTGAAGGTGGCCATTGAAAACCAGCCTTGCATGATGGAAGTCGATTCGGGATCGTCCCTCTTGATGGTTTCCTGGAAGACCCTCAAGCAACTCATTCCTACCATCCGGCGACAAGACCTCAGATTCCAAAGAATCATACTCAAAGACTATCAGGGAAATCGCATTCCAGTTGTGGGATCCAGCCAAGTATGTGTCTCATTTAAAAATTGTTCCGCATCTCTACCCCTGACCGTAGTCGACAGGGATCGGCCTAGCTTGTTAGGCCTCCAAAGGTTCACTCCACTCGGAATTGAAGTAGCCGGCATTCACCGAACCTGCAGCAATGACTGGGAAGAGGCTCTAGTCCAAGAATTCCAGGACGTCTTTGCAGATAAACTAGGTGAATACAAGGGGACCCCGATATCATTTAACCTCAATCTCGAAATAGCTCCCATCCAACTTAAGCCTCGCTGAGTTCCATTTGCCCTTAAACCAAAGATTGATGAGCAGCTTGATAAATTAATAGGCCAGGGTGTGTTAGAACCAACCGACCACTCTCCCTGGGAAACCCCAATCGTGACACCCATCAAGCCGGATGGATTGTTAAGAATTTGTGGGGACTACCGTGCCACCCTGAATCACGCCCTTCAGCAAAACGCTTACCTGGTACCGGTGGTGCAACACCTTCTCCATTCCCTGGGGGACGGAAAAGTCTTCGCTAAACTAGATCTAGCCCAGGCATACCAACAACTGCCTGTAGACAAAAAAACGGCAGAGGCCCAAACGATCGTTACGCATCGAGGTGCGTTTAAGTGTAACCGGCTCCAATTCGGAGTAAGCATGGCTCCGGGAATCTTTCAAAGTTTGATGGAAAGACTATTACAAGGGATAAAAGGCGTTGTCACATATTTTGATGACGTTTTAATTGCTGCTCCGACTCAAGAAATACTAAGGGAGCGCCTGAGGTTGGTTCTCCAGAAATTTAAAGACTCGGGTCTCAAAGTTAAAAAAAAGCAAGTGTCAACTATGTACGGATCGAGTAGAATTTTTAGGGTACTTAATCGATAAACAGGGCATTCATCCCACCGATAGCAAGCTTAGGGCAATCAAAAATGCCCCCAAAATAAGGCTGACCTCCAAGCTTTCCTAGGCCTTATCAATTTTTATAACATTTTCCTGCCTCACAAAGCAACCATTGCAGAACCCCTACATCGTTTGTTGGACAAAAAAGCACCCTGGGTTTGGGGGCACCGAGAAGAACATGCGTTTAGACAAGTAAAAAACCTATTGACCTCCGATGCTGTTTTGATGCAGTACAACGAGACTTTGCCTTTAATGATTACATGTGATGCATCACCATTCGGAGTGGGTGCCACTTTGAGCCACATTTTACCAAATGGTAGTGAAGCTCCTGTTGCCTATTTTTCAAAGACGCTATCAAAAGCAGAATGCAATTATAGTCAGATCGATAAAGAGGCCCTTGTTATTGTATCTGCTGTTAAAAGATTTCATGAATATATTTATGGGCGAGCTTTTACTACAGTAACTGATCACAAACCTTTACTGGGAATAATAGCGGGAGATAAGCCAACCCCTTATATATTATCTCCCAGAATGACTCGCTGGTCAGAATTCTTGGCTGCATATAATTATAAATTGCAACACTACCCGGAAAAAGCCATTCCCCATGCTGACGCATTGAGCCGTGCACCACTTCCGGAAACTGTTGATGACCCCGCTCCGACCGTCACAACACTTCAGATTGAGACACTTCAAACACCGCCGCTGACAGCCCGAGATATCGCAATTGAAACTAAACATGATCCCATTTTGGCACGAGTCCTCAGCTGGTTAGAGCGTGGATGGCCATTGGACCAAATCCCTGACAACTATGTTCCCTTCAAAAATCGACAGACGGAACTGTTTTCCCAGAAGGGCTGCAAAATTTGGGGAGATAGAGTCGTTGTCCCAGAGCGGTTACAGCGAGCGGTACTGAGAACCTTGCACGATGGCCACCCCGGTATCGTGCGCATGAAAGCACTCGCACGAAGCTACGCGTGGTGGCCGGGCATAGACAAGCAGATCAAAACCTGGGTAAAGACTTGTTACAAATGCCAGGAAGTCAGCAATGCCCCACCGAAAGCAACCCCAACATAATGGGAAACACCCAAGGGACCATGGTCCCGTATTCATCTGGACTTTGTGGGACCTACTAAAGGACACATGTTTTTATTAACGGTGGATGCCTACTCGAACTGGCTTGAAATCCATGAAATGAAAAATACAACAACCGAATCAGTCATCAGGAAATTGGACAGATTATTTGCAACACACGGACGACCAGACGTTCTGGTATCTGACAACGGGCCCCAGTTTACCGCACTTTCTTTTGAACAGTATCTGGTGGACCGCGGTATTCGCCATGTGCTAACTTCACCGGTGCATCCTGCGGCCAATGGAAGGGCCGAGTGCATGGCACAATTCATCAAAAAAAAAACTCTGCATAAAATGGACTATGGCAATATCGAAGACAAGATTAACCGGATACTCCTTTTGCAGCATATCACTCCACACAGCGTCATCAACAAAACTCCCGCTGAGTTATTGATGGGACGAAAACTCCGCTCCCACCTCCACCGACTACACCCATCGTACGAACCTGAAAAACCACACGGATCCAACGGGAAATGCCGTAAATTCCAGGTAAGCGACTTGGTTTTCGCGAGAAACTTTTATGGCGACCCATTGTGGGTCGAGGCAACTGTAATCCAAGTAACTGGACCCAGATCGTACCAAGTGAAATGTCGCAATGAGAGAATATGAAAGCGCCATATTGATCAG
The DNA here is from genome assembly GCA_033807585.1 of Hydrophis major. Taxonomy (NCBI): domain Eukaryota; kingdom Metazoa; phylum Chordata; class Lepidosauria; order Squamata; family Elapidae; genus Hydrophis; species Hydrophis major. The sequence continues at coordinate 63,039,727 of CM066333.1, read as the reverse complement.
CTGCATTCAAGGCTGCAGTCTGGGGTCTGCGATTCTGGTGATTTCCAAACTGAGGGGGGAGGAGACGCCGAGGAAGCTGAGTTTGAAACGGCAGAAAGCACAAGTGGAAGAAATGACCGCTCAGATATAACACGTGAAGAAGGATCGGGGACAGGGGTAAGCTTGCCTCAAAGGGATACCGAGGACATTAGTGGCAACGAAATTTTAGATACAGAACCAGAGGCACCCTGTTTGCCAGATAATGTCCTACCCCAACAAGACTATAGACAAATACCGGGAGGACAACGTAAATCAAATAGACAATCAAAACAACCTGCCTACCTCAAAGACTACGTTACCGCACCCCTTAAACAGAACCCGGGGGTAAGGGGTGTTGTGAATTAATAAAAGTGCTTGAATAAAGATTATTAAACCTTAAAGTAAAGTGCAGGATTCTGGCCCTGCACTTCTGATTGGCCGATAATAGCAACATCGGATTGGTCCATTCAGGAGAATCTGATTGGCTATTAATGAGCCTCTTTCATTGGTTAAAGGAGCTAACGCTTCCTATGTTTTCATTGGCTAAGTACTCAAAAGCTTGCCTATATAAAGGGGCCGTTGTGGCCGTATTTCTGAGCTGTTACACCATGTTAAATAAAGAGTTGAAGTTCACTGTTCATTGACTCATCTCCACTTCTTGCGCCCATGTGCAGAACTTATCAGCTCTGAAACTGTTTAATAACTACTAGACCAAGGAATGTCTTGAGGAAACTTTCACACACAAAACAAATCTTTTGGCTTTTATGTAGATTCCCATTCAGAACTTTGCTTCCCAAATGAGTTTTATTGGGGGTGGGTAGGAAAAGAACTTAAATGCCAACTGCCTGTCAACCACAACTGGCACCATGATGTGGTTCTCCCCAGTTCCCTGGGTGACAATATTATAATATGGAAACATTACAAGGTGGGACACAGCAGCTCCCTGAATGAGATTTTTGCAAGAACACACTGAGTCCATTCCCAGACCAGATGTCACCTGAGCAAGCATCCTTAGACTACCTGTTGTAGCAAGTACGGATGCAAATAATACACCTGACAAGATGCTGGAGGGTTGCTTGAGTGGTAGACTGGGCTGGCGGTGAGGCAGGATTCGGTTATATTCATTGTGAAGCATTCATACAGAATGGAAGAGGATGGGAATTGTTAAGTCCTGAGCATGGGTGCAAGAAACGGAGACAAGACATTGAATGGTGACTTCAACTCTTTATTGTGAAATAAGAACAGAGCAAATACTTGGGCAGCAGCAGCTCTTTTATGGAGCTGGCTGCTGTCAAAACAACCAATGATTTGAGTTTACCGCTTTCACAAGCGTCCAATCAGAGGGGCCCGTTAACAGCCAATCAGACTGGCCAAAAACAACGAATCACGACTCGCTATTCGCGGGCCAATGAGAAGTGCAGGATTACAAGCCTGCTGCAAAGTAAAGCTATTTAGGGTTGTATCGCTGCGTTGGCTTAGTCCATAACACCCCTCCCCCCTAGGTTCCGTCTGAGGGGTGGGGTGACATATTCTCGTAAATAGGCAGGTCACTTCACCTGTCTGCTTGACCTGCACTGTTCCACCAGTTTCTGTCCTGGCTCTGGTTCCGGTGGGCTGGTAGCTGGGCTGGATGGTGAAAACAGTCCCGCTGTTCCTTCGAATGGCCCTGGGCTGCTTTCCCTGCTTACGCCAGTGCTGTCTTCCGGGTTCCCTGGATCTGTTTCCATCGCAGTGCTGTCACGCAGCGAGGCCGCTCCCTGGCTCAGTTCTCCTTCTGATGGTGAGTATCCCCTGGTTGGTTGTGTAGACTGTTGGGTTTCAATTGTTTCTTCTTCTTCTGCCTTCTCGATGTTCCTCCCCCCCCCCCAGCTAGAGATTCAGGGGCTGAGATAGGAATAGGTGCTAATCTGGAATGGATTTGGTCTATGTGGCGCTTCCACATCTTACCATCTGCAGTTTGTAGGCGATAGGATTGGGGTCCCATAAGTTGCGTTATGGTAGCGGGGACCCACAATGGGTCGCCTGAGAAGTTTTTCACAAACACAGAGTAACCTTCCTGGAATGCCCAACACTTGCTGCTGGATCCTGGGGGTTGTTCTGGCGTGTAGTTTGGGTGGAGGTGATCAAGATGCGAGCGAAGTTTCCAGCCCATCAGGAGTTCAGCTGCGGTTCCGTTCGTGGTACTGTTTGGGGTTATGTGCTGGAGGAGAAGCATCCGGTTTATTTTGTCGTCAATGTCGCCGTGGTCCATTTTGTGCAAAGTCTTTTTTACAAATTGAAACATTCACTCAGCCCTACCATTGGCCGCAGGGTGGGCTGGCGATGTTAAGGCATGGCAGATGCCCCGATCTGCCAGGTACTGTTCAAATGGCAGGGCAGTGAGTTGGGGGCCATTACCAGAGACCAGGACATCCAGCAATCCGTGGGTAGCGAATAGCTTATTCAGTCTTTTGGTGACCGCCTCCGTGGTGGTGCTTTTCATCTTGTGGACTTCGAGCCAGTTTGAATAGGCATCCACTGATAGGAGGAAAGTGTGTCCTCTTGTGGGTCCCGCAAAATCAATGTGGATATGGGACCAAGGGCCTCGAGGCGTTTCCCACTGAGTTGGGGGAGTTTTTGGAGGAGTAGAACGAGTCTCCTGGCATTTGCTGCACTTTGCTACCCAGGTCTCTATCTGTTTGTCTAACCCAGGCCACCATGCATAACTCCTGGCCAATGCCTTCATCCACACGATGCCTGGATGTCTATCGTGCACATTTTTAATACCTTATGTTGCAATTCTCCAGGATTACAACTCTGTCTCCCCACAAGATGCAGCCCTTTTGGGAGAATAGTTCTGTCTGTCGATTCCTGAATGGCTTGAACGTGTCATTGGGTACGCTGACTGGCCAACCCCGTTCCACCCAGCTGAGGACTCGTGCCAAAACAGGGTCCTTTGTTGTTTCTAAGGCGATGTCTTGAGCGGTCAGTGGTGGCGATTTGAGGGTTTCGATTTGCAATACAGCTAAGGTTGGAGCTGGGTCCTCTATGACATCTGGTAGTGGAGAGCGGCTCAAAGCGTCAGTGTGGGGAATGGTTTTCCCCAGGCGGTGTTGCAATCGGTAATCGTAGGCGGCTAAAAATTCTGACCAACGTGTCATTCTTGGTGATAATATATGGGGAGTTGGTTTATTCCCCGCCAAAATACCAAGTAGCGGCTTGTGGTCTGTAATTATGCCAAAGGGTCTCCTATACACATATTCATGGAAACGTTTAATAGCGGATACAATAGCGAGAGCCTCTTTATCAAGTTGATTATAGTTCCTTTCGGTCTTAGACAAGGTTCTCGAAAAAAACGCAATAGGTGCCTCATTCCCATTTGGTAGGACATGGCTTAAAATTGCTCCCACTCCAAATGGTGAGGCATCACAGGTAACCGTCAAGGGTAGAGTCTTGTTGTATTGCATCAATACAGCATCGGAGGTTAAGAAGTCTTTTACTTGTTGGAATGCCCTTTCTTCACACTGTCCCCAGACCCAGGAAGCCTTTTTGTAGAGAAGTCTATGTAGGGGCTCAGCTACAGTCGCCTTCTGGGGCAAGAAGATGTTATAAAAGTTAATGAGTCCCAGGAAGGCTTGGAGGTCTGTCTTATTCCTAGGTCTCAGGGCGTTTTTGATTACAGTTAGATTTTTTTCGGTGGGGTGGATTCCCTGTCTGTCGAGAAGGTATCCCAGGAACTCCACTCTCTCCGTACAAAGTTGACACTTGTCCCTTTTTATTTTCAGACCAGTGTCTTTAAATTTCTGAAGGACTTTTCTGAGTCGTTGTACTAATAACTCTTTAGTGGGGGCAGCTATTAGGATGTTGTCAAAATAAGGCCTTTTATGCCTTGTAATAGTCTCTCCATCAAATTTTGGAAAATGCCAGGCACCACGCTTACTCTGAATTGGAGTCTATTGCACTTGAAGCCACCTCTATGTGTAACTATTGTCTGGGCTTCTGCAGTTGTCGCGTCTACAGGTAGTTGCTGGTACGCCTGAGCTAAATCCAATTCCACAAATATTTTTCCGCCACCCAGGGAATGAAGAAGGTGTTGGACCACTGGTACTGGGTAAGCGCTTTGTTGAAGAGCATGATTTAGGGTGGCCCGGTAATCCCCACAAATTTTTAACAAACCATCTGGCTTCATGGGTGTTACTATTGGAGTTTCCCAGCAGGCATGGTCAATCGGTTGCAATACACCCTGGGCTATCAGTTTATCTAGCCGCTCATTGATCTTTGGCTTGAGGGCAAAAGGCACCCAATGAAGCTTAAGCCAAATGGAAGCTACATCGGGGCTAAGATTAAATGATATAGGGGTCCCCTTGTATTTGCCTAATGTTCCTGTGAACATGTCCTGGAATTCCTGGATGAGGGCCTCTTCCCAGTCATTGCTTCTGGTTTGGTGTATGCCGGCTAGTTCAATCCCGAGTGGGGCGAACCACTGTAACCCTAACAAACTGGGTCGGTCATGATCGATGACAGTCAGGGGAAGCGTTGCGTTGCGGTCCTTAAAGGATACTTGGACGTGGCGGGAACCGACAACTGGAATTCTGTTTCCCTGGTAGTCTTTTAGGATGATTCGTTGAGTGCTGAGGTCCTGGCGGCAAATGGCAGGGATCAGCTGTTTGAGGGTTTTCCAGGATACCATCAATAGGGATGATCCCAAATCGATTTCCATCACGCACGGTTGATTCTCAATAGTAACCCTTACGTGGATCTTTCTTGCATTGAACGATGAAGTATGGCCGATAATAATGGTTTGGTGGGCCTCTTCTCATCTCGTTGAAGAGGCAGGTGCTCGATTTCTGTAGTAGTAGTGGTTGTTCCATTGCTGGTTCAGGCGGTCCCGATTCTTAGGAGGTTTGCCTGTCTCCCGATGGAGGTTGTTCTCCCTTCGGCTGGGACTGGACTCTCACTTGCTTCTGCAGACCTTCACGATGTGGCCTCTTTTCCCGCAGGTACGGCAGAGTGCGTCGAGGAATTTGCAGTCCAATCGCAGGTGGTTTGCCCCAGCACCAGCACATTGGCACGGACGTCTCTGGTTCCTTTGCTCTCGTTCCAAGCGGAGCCAGTTGACCTCCTCTTCCTTACTGTCTGAGGATGACTCGAGGTCTTCGTGATGGGTGGTGATAGCGTGTTTCACAGCGGTGAGCGGGATATCGTTAGCGAGTTGGCGAAGCGGTGCATTCTCTCGATGCATTCGAGCGGCTGACTTCCTGGTTGCTTCTGTGGCAGTAGCATCGGCGATGACATCTGCAAGGCTGATGTCTCCTTTCACCCTAAGTTTACTCTGCACGTGTGGTGCATCTAATCCCAGAACTATGCGGTCTCCCGGGGCTTCCTTGAGTTTTGCAAAACCACAAAGACATCCTAGGTTCCGGAGGTCAGCTACGAAATCCCCAATGCTCTCGTTCTTCCGTTGGTCCCTCTGGTAAAACTCGTGTCTTCGTATCAGTGTAGGTACTGCGGGTGCGTAATGGGCCCGGAGAATTGGGGCGAGGTTATCCCAATCCATGGTCTTCACTTCCGCTGGTTTGGCAAGTGCTTTAGCCATTTTGAAAACGGCAGGGCCGCAATGAGTCAGGAACACCGCTCATTTCTTGCCAGGTGTAGCATCTTTTAAATTGTTGGTCTCTAGGAACATCTGGAAACAATCTATATACGAGTCCCAGTCTTCGGTTGCTGGGTCGAATGGAGCGGGTGGTATGGCGCCGCTGGTCATCTTGCCGTTTGTTGCGTGCACTCTTCAGCCATGTGCTCTGTCTTGTTCGATGCGTACTTAGTCAGCTCTATCGTCTCCGTATCCCATCCTCGTCGCCAGTGTTAAGTCCTGGGCATGGGTGCAAGGAACAGAGATGAGACATTGAACGGTGACTTCAACTCTTTATTGTGAAATAAGAACAGAGCAAATACTTGGGCAGCAGCAGCTCTTTTATAGAGCTGGCTGCTGTCAAAACAACCAATGATTTGAGTTTACCACTTTCACAAGCATCCAATCAGAGGGGCCCGTTAACAGCCAATCAGACTGGCCAGAAACGACCAATCATGACTCGCTATTCGCGGGCAAATGAGAAGTGCAGGATTACAAGCCTGCTGTAAAGTAAAGCTAACTAGTGGGTTGTTACTGCTGCATTGGCTTAGTCCATAACAGGAATTATCTGAACCACTTTTGTTATCTCTCCTTCAGGATGTGGAAGAGGAGGAAAAATACAGTTTTGGATAACAGGCAGCAGTTCCTGGGTACAGCAGAAGAGAACAGAAAGAAATAAGGAAATGACAAAATGCAAAGGTCAGGAAATAGAAGTAGCAACTGTGGCAAAAGAAAACAAAGGTAGTATCCAATAGGAAGAGGCACCCTGGGTGAAGTCCCAAAACATCTAGAGAACCATGGGCATTGAACCATTGGACTAGGTGACCTACAAGGTCCCTTCCAACTCTGATTGTCTGTTATCTGTTAACTCCATGGGCATTGACAACATCACTTTAAGTCAATTACAGAAGGCAGCTTTACTCAGAACAGCTTGCATCATCCTTTAATTTTGTTAAGTAACACCTGCCCATCACAGGACCTTGGAAAGGACTTAATAGATTGGCAAAAATGCCACTTTGAGTCTAAACTGCCTTACTATGTAATCAACCATAATAATAGCAACAACACAGGATTAAATTTTGTATTGCCTGACATTCACCAAAATCTAAATAAGAGTATTTATGGTCAACTATTGTGTCAGATACAAAAACAGAGACAAAAAACAAGAAGTTTCTCCACCTGGCTCTTTTCAACGAATAAAAGATTGGAGAGGAGGTAATTGTTTGCCTTGTCTCTAAAATGCCAGACAGTGTAAAACCAATTTTTCTTATCCACTTAGAAAAATAGAAAGGAACATTAGAGTCCCAGAACACAAATTCAGTGTTTTGCTTCTCTCTTGAAACTCCAGGCCCTCATTTCTTCCCTGAGGCCTGTTTACCAACCACCCTGATTGACAGCAATGCTGAATCCCTTCCAAGGACTCCAGTGGAATTCAGCTTTTAAATTAAGGACTGAAAAGCGATTTACTTCTGCTCTGGAAACATTTCCAGGCTGTAAAAAAGGGACCTGGGGAGGTGCTGCCACCTGTGCCTGCCTCTGTGCTAGAATTCCCAAGGCTCCTCCTGCCCCTGAGGCAACCTATGCTCTGCTTAATGACCTGCGGGATCCATTTAATGACTGCAGTGGGGAGGGGAGGGATTGGAGTCATTAAAGGAAGTAATCATGTGGCCACCACTATGACTTGCAGATGTAATGGGCAGGCTCCATTTCGGTTCTAAGTTGAAATGACGCATAATGCAAATGAATGAAACTGGGTTTCCATGGAAGTACAGCTTTCTAACATATCACCCATTAGATGCAAGAAGTTAAATACACTGTATGCGTTATATCACACTAAAAGACTGAGAATCACTTAAAGGCTAAAAGTGAGTAGCAGACAACACAACATAAACCGCTGAATAAATGAATGCAAGTAGTTCTTGGGTTATGACGGCAATTGTAGTGTGTTTTATTGCCTTTGAACTGTATTCAAACCCTCGCTATCCTGAGAATGGCCTGGCTTGAAATCCTACAAGGTGGCCATTTTCCAAAGGTGTCCTTAGACGCGTTGGCTCCACAATGAACCAGACTCCCTAGAAGAAAAGTAACTGAAACCATCAATAAAGCAGAGTTATGCACCCATTCCTACCATTTGTCGATACTTATTTGACCTAAGCTGACGGGTGGCTGAAATATAGGCGTATGCCAATGTGGTGCAATAGTTGCACTGCTATATCTGGGCCAGACAGTTTCCTGTTTGGGCACAGAGTCAGCTGGGTGGCATTGGGACAGTCTCTCTTCCTCAATCAAGATGGAGAAGTTGAAAAACGTCTGTCTGCCAGCCTGGAGTGGGCCAGTACAGCAGAGGATGGCCTGCAATGAAGGACCTTTCATCCTGCAGCAAATTAAATGATATATATTCATTCTGATACCGTACAGATTTAATATTGGCCAATGCTGTTCATGAAAGCTTCTCATGTGAATAATTTTTCATTATTCACAGGACCATTCTAAGTTAGACACAAACCTGGTTGACAGATTTCATACACTCTCAAGTTGTCTTTGCATTCGATATAATCCCAGACCCGGGTGGTCGTAATACAAAGCGGTTTCGATCCCAAAGGCGTGTTTGGAGAGTATAGCAAATCATGACTGAATATAAAAGTGCAACTAAACAAGCAGGAGTTGTTATGTCTTTTATAATTACTGGCTGAATGTATAAAGACAGGCAAACTCTACAAAGTTGTTGAGGTAATTCCCTGTTAGACTGATCCTTAGCAGGATACAGTTTTAATTCATTATAATTACTTGGAACTGAATTCACTTGGCACACAACACTAGCCTGATATCTGTCAGGTGGTTGTGTTACTTGGGTTGAACGTCTTGGTAATACAAGGCTTACTGGTGGACTTTCCTGTGCCTGTTCTACTACTTCCTCCTGTGCCTGTTCTTCCTCTTTAATGGCTATTCGTGGTTTACTTATTTCATCTTTAGGGACTATTTGGGTGTCAATAATAATAGCATTGCTGGATTCCTGTTCCAGTTTATCCCACCCAACGTGCTCAAGAAATTTTGCACTAGAACTACAATAAACATGAGCTGTGCCTTGATCCCAGAATCTAAACGATCTATGATTGGCTTCGTAACCTACAAAAAATAACTTCTTACCTCTATGTTGCCCTTTCATTCTTACTTGTGAGGGAATATGCACCCATGCTGGAGCTCCAAATGTGTATAGGTAACTTACATTTGGTTTTCTGTCCGTTGCAAAGTGAGACACGTGTTGAGCTTTGTCCCATTTTGTGCCACTGTTGAGTCACTGTAGTTGTTCAAATAATAACATGGCTGTGAAGTGAATCCTGCTTCCCTCACTGACTTCTCAGAAGTTCGCAAAAGGGGATCCCGTGGCCCTCCTGGGACATGGTGATCCTCATAAATACATGCCAGTGCATGTCAGGCACCTGAATTCTGACCCCCATATGACTTTTCAGGATTTTTTCAGGGCCATTGTAGCTTCAGGCGGTCACTAAACCAACTCCTTGCAACCCTTTTCCCCCATTCAGATTGTGCTTTATACTCATCTCCACTCTCCCAGAGTGGGTTTTCACAGACCTTTTCAGCTCTTTGGCCTCTTCTGCAACCTGACTTACTATTGAGTCGGGTCTATATACCTCCTGCCCAGGCTGACCCCAACAGAGAAGGACTCAGTTCTTCTCCTTAGTGGCAATCGATCCACATGGACGAGGGTCATTAGAGGATTCTGTGATTAATTGAGTGTTGTATCTAAAATATCAGTCTGTATTTTTTAAAAAATAACTTTTCAAAATTATAGGCATGGAGGTTAATTCCAATTGCCAACGGCCGTCATTATGTCTGTTTATTATTTGTTCCTCTCAATTTAAAAATCTTTCTGACCCGTAATGTCTCAAAAATAACACATGAACTAAAACATGAATCAAGGTCTTGTAATGCCTTCAACTTAGCTTCACTGTTTTATTAGTCACAGTTTAAATTCAAAAAGTAAATAATGAAGCAAAAGGAAACCAAAAACAAAGCACATTGACCAGAGTTCCAAGGCAAACCAAGGTAATTAATCACATATTCCAGGAAGATAACCAGGGAGAGTCCACGGGAAGAACCCAACAAAGATAAACCTCATCTAAGGAAAGCACTAATTTGACTCCAGCGTCTGTGAATACACGGTTCCAAACTCTTATACAGAGCTCACAGCTGCAACCCATGAGGAGGATCATGGCCCTCTCCTCCCAAGTAGACCATGTTTTTCCCTGATCCTCTCCTCTCTGCGTGCCCTAGGGTGGATAGGGGATGGCCCTGGATCCTCCTCTGATTGCTCAGCCGGCTTCTGCCCTTCCCCAGCCTCCTCCAGAACCTCCGGAGCCACACTTCCACTCCCTGTTGGCTGTTCCTCCTTTTCCTCAGAGTCAGTCTCCACCAGGGGCATGACAATCTCAGTTTAGAGATCTGATTTTCTACATTCAGTATGGAAAAGCAAAGATGAGAATAGAATAAAAGAATCTTTGGAGAACAACTAAGGTTCCCTTCTATGGGCTGCATAAATCAATAACTACTATATATAAGGCAAAGGAATGAAAAGATAGATGAGAGAGAGAGAGAGAGAGAGAGAGGCTGATTTTTAAGATGATATATTGAGAGAATTAACAAAGATACTTGATGATAAGAGTTTATGGAAAAGGAGCACTTTGGGAATTTTTGTAATATTGAGACTGGATCTTAAGAAAAATTAGACATGAAAAAATAAATAAAAGGGTGAAATAAACCGAAGAGAAGAAGAATGACTAGAAAAAGACAAAGTGCTGTAAGGAGTGGGGTTGTGTACATTTTGGTTGCCATCTAGTGGCCATTCAAATTTTGGCAGCCCAAATATGGAACCCGCAAGTGCCATTGCTTTTCTCCAAGATCTCAAGGTAGCTTTATAGGTGCATCCCTTCACTGCATTCCCAACTCTTCAAGGCAGAACAGAAGGAGAGACAATGCTTGGCCCAGGGTCACAGAGTGAATTTCCAAAGCCTTCGTCCTATACCAAGATAACTCCTCTACATGTTTCTCAGCCTTTCCCATCTAATGACATGAACTCAGAATAGAAAATGACAAAATGGGTGTCTGTGCAAAATAGGATAGTGCTATTTTCAGCAAAGTGCCCTTGTACTGTATATCTTGCATCCTAAAGAAAAAAAATTTCTGTCTCTCTGAAAAATAAATGAAATAGCTCACACTTAATCACCTGGATCTGCAGCAGTCCCTGGTGCTCAACCAAAGTTTTCAATTTTGCTTGTGAGATGAGCAAGGAGCACACGAAAATTAGCAAATTCATTTTCTACTCTTCTTTCCATATTCTTTCTGTATTATTATGTCACCATATTTCATATATATTAGAAAGTATTCGGTTCCATGGTATTTCATTTACAGGGGAAACAACATGGTCCAATCATACTGTAGTTTCTATTAAGTTAGAACAAAAAGTAGAGAGGAACTTAATACAACATGAAGTTGTATAACATTATACACCCACTGCAGTCGCTGATAGATTTTATTCCATTATTGTATTTGTCTAACTTCTGAGCCTTCTTGCCTCTACAGTTTTTACTCCTAAGCAATTCTGCATAAGAGTCATTGCAGAACAGATTGTGAAATTAAAGAAGCTATTTAAGGGGGATTTCTTGGGGTCCCCCTCATTTAGGCCAAGCTTTCCCACTCCTCAATTATCCCAGGATCTCTGAAATCAGACCCTACGCCTCGGTTCTCAGCTCTGGCCACCTGTAGAGTCGCATCATGCAATTTCAAGGAGAGACTTGAAGAAAGCAAGGTCTGAATTCCTCTGAAAACTTGGAAATGTCTATTAGGTTTTAGCCTGCATAAAAGTTTGAAGGTTTGTACTCTTTACAAAAGAACAGATGGGATTTAGAAGATCCATGAATTAAAATCCAATTAGCAAGGGAAACATTCAAAGAATTCACATTTTCCCTGTGAAGAATGAGTGTTCCTCCTGTCTCTTGGCCTGGATGTCCAATTTGAGCTTCTAGCAAAAGCCATTGATTGGGGGCTAAGGGTCAAAAAACCCTGAAACCCAAGATGGCAGCTGCAGTTGCAGGTGTGAGGCCCCAGCCCTTTCGCATGCCCAATGGTTGCCCAAATAGGAGAGGGCCTGGTGGTGGTCCCAGATTTGGGGCTGCCACCCTAGTTTTTTTCTATTCCCCCTGTGGACATCTTCATATGCTATTATTATTTATGAATGAGGAGAAGAAAACTGGAATGCCTCCCTCAAAGTTATTCCTGAAGTTACTCAGAGAGACGGATTCCAAAGCCAACTTTTTTTTTTGTTACAATCGCTCAGAGAATTAAATACTATTTTTCCACTGCTCTTCCTCCCCTCCACTGCTTTTCCTGGCATCAGTTCCTGTATTTCCAGTTACAAGTTCTTCAGCAAAGCAAAACACAATTTCTATCTGAAAAGGTTATAAGCTTCTGTGTCCTAAAGTAAATTAATCAATGGCTGTTGGCTGCCAGAGCTCAGTACCACATCCTGATACAGCAGAGGAATATTCTGAAGGGGATTAAAATGGGTGATGAATCAGGAAGGGTAAGAGGTCTGGCTTTTTCAGCAAATTGTTCAAAGATTTCTCAGCTGAATTTTGGGAATCATCCATTGGATGAAGCATCTCCTATGATCACCATACTTGGCCATTCCTGTCATCCTCATTCCAGCCAGAAGAAAGCTTTTCTTGAATATGTTCGTTTCACAGATGTTAAAGTTGCAAAGTTTCTGTTGAGGATGTTCAGACTTTAATGTTTATCTATTTAGAAAGGGGGGAGTTTCTTAATTGTTAACCATATAATTGGCTTCCAAGGCCATTTGATGCCCATTTACTTGGTAGTAAACCCTCCAATGCATAGGAAATATGCTGGCTTTGAAGATTATTTTGGTGAGTTTTGATGGCCAAAATAAGAATAGCCAAAAAAACCCCAGAGATTGCCCACTGCCTTGTTATTGAACAAGACAATGGTGACCCTGGGAAGAGATGGAGGGGTGGATTAAATCCAAGAGATATCAGAAGGAACACTGTGCTAAAAACCCACCTCCTTTGGAAGAGTGTCCATGTGGCACGTCTATGAAGAAGGAGTGAGCCTTTGCATTTCTGCCATCTGCCACGTTTGACACCATGGATGCTGCCAATAAAAGACCCACCTAATGGGTCTTTTGCTGATGGCCACTGAAATGGCCACAGAAATGGCCATCTTCTAATTGTAAAATCTTCTAATTTTACACCAATGATGGGAACCATCTCAGGAACCCACCAAAAATACATCTACAGAAAGTTGCCTCTTTCTGTTTTCCAGAAGCTGGCCGAGCTCTGTGGTCTGGAGCAGACGGCTCCTCTCCCTGCCTGTTTTATCTCATTTCTAAAAGGTTCCCTGGAATGAAAAACATCTGGCTAATTCATGCATCCCGTTCTTAGACAAAACGAAAATGAGTCTTCAAAAGTAAATCTCAGACTGGCTAATACGGAGAGACATGAAAATGTCCTGACATCTGGTAGGTGATGGCTCGGAAGCCACAGTCGGTGCCTGCATTCACATACTGTGACAAACCACGATTGTTGCTGGGTGGTTGTTGTTTTGGAACTGGTTTTCAATACTTGCACAGGATTCTAAGCCATAGTTCAACTAACCACATCTTGGCTAAAAGGATCAGTCATTACTTCATGCTGAGATCTGGAGCCTATCAGGAGGCAGTGAAAAAAAAGAGGGGGAGGGAGAATTCCTATTTCAGCCTCTCTTGGCAACCTCAAAAATAAGTCTAGCCACTTGTCAGCATCCAGCTTGCAAACTTGACATTGGAAAGGTCTTCTCAAAAAGAAAGGGAGGGAAAACGAGCTCTGAACCTTCTCAGCATCACCACTCAGCCTAAGGATTTGTCACTCTGTTTCCAGGACCAGATGTTTCCACATCAGCCCACATCCCAGCCAAATCTCAAACCTCTAAAAGAGCAGAGGACGCATCAAAGTCACCAATGAAAAGAAAGGCTACCAGATCTGGACTCAAAAGTGGACAACCAAGAGGTGTGCTCTGCATCTCCCTGCTGCCACCTACTGGTTGTCTGAAGTTTTGCAACTCAGTTTTGGTAGCTCTATATCAATGGTTCCCAAAGTGGGCAGTACCACCCCCTGGGGGTGGGTGGGATGCCTTAGAGGACGCTAAGAGGCAAGGGGGGCAGTAGGGGGCACTATGAGGCAGCAGGGAGGTGCTAAGAGGCAGCAGGGGGGCGTTCGAGGTGCCAGCCCCACAGGCTCACCCAATTGACTGTTGCACCACTCCAGAGCCGGCGCCTTGAATGCGGCAGCAGCAGCACGTTGGGAAAGTAGAGCTTGCCAGCACATTGAAACATCTTTGGCTTTTATTAAAGGTTTTGTAGACAAAACATGGTCAAGACTATCAGGAAGCTCTCACATTTTGTTGAGGCTTTATACAGGATCCATTGGACCAGACCTCCACCCTAAAAAATTACTTTTTCCTAATGTATTACAGTGCCAATTCTGAAGAACGTAAAACCAACATGTACTAGTAAATTACAAGGAGAACACACACACACACACACACTCCCTTCTAACCCTGCTGGAGCAGGTGATTGGACTAGAATAGATATCTCGTCTTTCTCCTCCCTCCCTCCTTCTTTATTTCTTTTTCTTTCTGTCCCTTCCTTCTACCACCACCCCATCTTTCTTTGTCCCTTTTTCTTTCTTTCCTTTTTCTCTTTCTTTTCTTCCTTCTCTCTTTCTCTCTCTATCTTTTTCCTCTCTCTCTCTTTCCCTCTCTCAGGTTAACCCCATTGACTTGGTGCACCACTCTGCTCGGACTTGCTTGGGCAGGTCACTCCAGTGCAGTGGGCTCGATGCAGGGCTGGCACCTAAAACACGGCAGTGGTGGCACTTTTGAAAAGTAGATCAAAGCCAGAGGTCAATAATTTTTGCTTCAAAGAATCACAAAAGCTTCAGGGTTGTGCACAAGAAGGGACATGTATGTCAATGCAATTCAGCAACATAAAATAAAGAAATACAAATAAAACAAATCAACAAGAATTGACAAAGCATCTCTGATTAGATTCTATTCACTATTAAATTAGATTCTATTAGATTGATAAGATTCTATTCACTATTAGAATATAATCAGAGATGCTTTGCAGATTCTAATCCAATGACCTGCTCAAGCAAGGTTAGAAGGGAGTGTATGTGTATGTGTGTGCATGGCTGTCAAAACTCCAAAAACAGTTCAAGTAGCTCTGGGGAGGCCAGTCATGAATTAAAACACTTGCTAAACAACTGGCCATTAAGTGAGGACCACTTGTATTTGGTTTGCCAGTCACCTGGCCACGCCCACCCAGTC
Organism: Hydrophis major; assembly: GCA_033807585.1. Taxonomy (NCBI): domain Eukaryota; kingdom Metazoa; phylum Chordata; class Lepidosauria; order Squamata; family Elapidae; genus Hydrophis; species Hydrophis major. Next base: position 63,024,699 of record CM066333.1, on the reverse strand, counting down.
ACATGACCACCAAACCACACCTACCCGGTCATGTGACCACCAAGCCACACCCAGCCAGCAAGCCAAGTCAGCCAGTCATGTGACCAACAAGTCACACCCTCAAATTAGGCTACACCCACAGAAATTTGAATTCCACCCCTGGGTGAGGGGCACCGAGGATGAGTTTGTAGCTTCTTCTTTAATGTCTATTCGTGGTTTACTTATTTTATCTTTAGGGACTATTTGGGTGTCAGAAATAATATCATTGCTGGATTCCTTTTCCAGTTTATCCCACCCAACGTGCTCAACAAATTTAGCACTAGCACTACAATAAACATGAGCTGTGCCTTGATCCCAGAATCTAAACAATCTGTGGTTGGCTTCATAACCTACAAAAAATAATTTCGTAGCTCTATGTTGCCCTTTCATTCTTACTTGTGAGGGAATATGCACCCATGCTGGAGCTCCAAATGTGTGTAGGTAATTTAAATTTGGGTTTCTGCCATGCCAATGAGTGAATGGCAATTCTCCAGTTGTTGTGTTAACTACACTATTTAACACATGATTGCTACACATTATGGCTTCAACCCACAGTGTTTCAGGCAAACCTGAATCAGATAACATAGTACAAGCCATGGCTTGTAACGTTTGCCCTCTTCGTTCTATAAATGAGTTATGTTGTGGTCTGTAAGGTATAGAACGTTTATGCTCAACACCAGCCAATTTCAACATAGTTTAGAATCTCTTGTTAATAAACTTAGTTCTGTTATCAGTAATTAAAGTAATTACTTTACTCCTCATTTTTCTCTCAGCAAATCTTAGCCAGTTAAAGAAATGTTGGAATGTTTCTGTTTTGTTTTTCTTGAGATAGCAGAAACTGTACTGTGAGTAATGGTCCATTGTACTCAAAACATAGCAGGTACCTCCCAAACTGGGTTTCTTAGGACCAATTATGTCAGCAAAAACAACCTCTAAAGGTTCTTTGGTCTTAAACCCATTTAATCTGTTTGCTGGAGTAACCTTGCTTTTATCTTGGCTACAGGCATTACAGTTTAAATACTTGCTACAGGGTTTTAATTTTACTCCCTCTGACAATTCAACAGTTTGAGCATTTTGAAATTAATGTGCTCCATAACCAGTGTTGAGGTGATTCCCCGTTAGGAGAATGAGCACACATAGGGAGACATAGTGAGAGTAGTGAAGAATAACACACAACTAGCACACAGATACACTGTATAGTAAAATGTAGGTTTTTACTTCCAGTAAAAACATTAAGCAAAGTTCAACAAAACAGTCCAAGTCATTCACGATTAAAGCAGTCAGTTTTCAGTCCAGAGATAATCCAACAACAAAGTCCCATATCAAAAACAGTTCATTAATAGACTCACATCAAATCAAAAGACTAACGATGATCAGCAACAATCAATAGGGAAATGCAGGAATGGCAACACTCTCCAGAACACAACAGAACAACCCAGGTTTCTAGCTCCATCTTATGGCCGTTTGAGGAACCACACCCAATTACAATTTTAGCATTTCCTTAAAGAAACAGTATTAAAATGCCTATCCTGGTTTGTATATTTTCCAACCCAACTGTTCGGTGACTTAAATTCCTAACAACCACCACCCTGTACCCCAGCAAAGAAGAGGTAGACCTCCAAGTCCTACCTAGGCATTCACTTTAAGGCTTCCTTTGAATTTCTCTTCCAAATACAGTTGCCTGTTCAATCTGTTAATGAACCCTCAGGTGGACATTTTAGTTCCTCAAAAATATGGAAAGTATTTTGCTCATAAAGACTAAGCTGTCAAGGAAGTATGGGCATATATTATAAATGAGGATAAGTCAACAAAAGAAGAAAATGAATTTTATTTACAAAGCAATATTGAATAAAATACCAGATTAAAAAAAACATGTATTTCTAAAACAGAACATTTTTTTAAAACTTGAGTGAGATTTGTCACCTATGTTTCAACAGAATTTAACCTAATATTCTCCTTGAGAAACACGGGCTGTCTTTTAGATGTCACATTTAAGGTATCCATTTCAACTTGAAAATGAGGATTTTATGGATATTCTTAACAGAATAATGCAAATCAGTTGGAAGGGACTTTAAAGGTCTTCTAGTCCAACCCCTGCTGAAGCAGGAGGCCCTATACCATGGCCAACAGTTTGCCCAACGTCTTCTTCAAAACCTCCAGTATTGAAGCACCCACAACTTCTGAAGGCAACTTCTGCTACACTGGTTGATTGTTCTTACTGTCAGGAAAATTCTCCTTATTTCTAGGTTGCTTCTCTCCTTAATTTTTAAGCCACTCAACAGTTCAAAACTGACACGGCATGTTTTCAGATCTTAGGTCCTAGCAATATGAAAAAGAAAATATATTCTCCCATTGATGCTAGTTAAATTATTCTCACCGTATAATTGTTTTGTCCCAACTTAATATCCACCTTCTTGGTGTTTTAATAAATAAATCTGGACAATTTAATAGAGCAACGTTAGTTTTGCCTTCAAAAAGTCCAACAACTTCATTTCTTCCCTGATCCGAATTAAAAGACTTGTTTTTGTTTTGTCTACAGAGCATAGCTCTATCCTAGTCCAGGGAAAGTATTTTTCAGTTTGAAGCTTAATCATGCCATGTATCTTTGTATCTTCCACCAATGGTTCAGCTCACAGAACATTAGATATGGAAAAAGAATAAATTAGCTAATCATTTGAAGCTTGATTCAGTTTTAATGACCCATGGAAAATTTTCCTCCATCTTAGAACAACTTCTTTGGTGGAAAGGTCAGCCATAGAGGAAAAAAACACATTGATTAACTTTATTGTGCCCCAGGGTTCCCCAAAGAGAGAAGAAGACCTTTACATAACCCCTTTTTTCAATCAGCTTTCAACAAGGAGACTCAACTCATTCATTTTCTGGGTAGGCAGGTAATATTCAATCATGAGACAACCAGAAAGGGAGGGAAGGAGGGCGGGAGGGAGAGAGTCCTGATTCAGTTTAACATTAATCACATTTTGTAAAGGAGACTTTCACTGAGTTGAACCCAGTGGCTGCTTAAACCTGAAGGCTGCTTCTTACTTCTCAAATCATTGGTTCCTCTTGTGCTTCTTTCTTCTGTGGTCCAGGAAGCTCAGCCACGAGCTGAGCATCAAGAACGCTTCTGGCCATGTTCTATATGTGATATAAGAAGAAAGGCGGCCAGTGGACAGAAATATCATTTATTACCCATAACCTGTAGTTGCTGGACTAAAAAAAAAAAAAAAAGAACAAGGCTAAGTACCACAAAGCCATGGAAAAGCAGCAGAAATAATGCCCTCAGGAGCTCCCACAGGGAAGATGGGCCTCCACACAATGTTGCCCATCAGATCTCTAGCCATGATTATGCCTGGTGACCAAACCATACAACCATCCATTAGCAGAATTTATTAGATCAACATGGGATTGGGTGGTCCACTAATCAATCTACTATTAATTTATTTGTATTAATTTAATTGTATTTGTATTTATGAAATGTAGAGAGGTAGTTAAAGACGCTGAGCTTGTCAGCTGGAAAGACCCAAGGACTGTGCAAAGGGTCCAGCTCCTGTTACTTGCCTCAGTTTCTGCCCACCTAGCAGTTTGAAAGCATGCAAATGCAAGTAGATAAACCGGTACCACTTTGATCCATGCGCCTTGGCATTTAGTCCTGCTGGCTACATGACCACGGAAATGTCTTTGGACAATGATTTGCACCCTTGGCTAAGAAACAAAGATGGACACAACCCCCAAGAGTCAGACAGGACCAGAGAGGGGGAATCCTTTACCTTTAGGAAATGTGTACACTGCTTCGGTCTTGGTGGACTCTAATCAGAGTAACCAGTTATACAACCCACCCATCCCTCACAGCCACACATCTCCCATTTTGGGAGGTATCATATCTTCTCCTTTGAACGTCTGAAGCGCAACTTAATTTTGCACTTCTGTGCAGAATATGATCATTAATTTCAGAATAAATAAGGCAATCAAAATGATAAACAATTCAGGGACACGCATACTACTAATGCCTGCAACATTTGTAGTGCAGCGTTGATTAGCAGCTTGAAATGTCAAATAATTTTGCCTCGGAGGACTTTCATTTGTTTAGCTTTTACAGTTATAATCAAAGAGAAGTCAGATGTTTAGATTATATGTCATGCTTCTCTGATTTTTATCCAAGCATAATTTAATTCAGGGTTAAATTCAATAAACGCTCTATATGTTTTTTAAGTGGGTATTTTTCTAGATCCATAAAATGTAAACAATTAAATTACAGATTGTATCTCACAATGTTTGGGCTGTTAGTTATTCAAGCAACAACTGAAGGGTTTATTTGGGATTAGGAAAAATTGAATTATTTGTATGTTTTAGCCTCCAGGCTCCTAATCATCTTTGTTGCTCTTCTCTGCACTCCTTGTATACCATGATGAAGCAAAACCAGAATGCAGGATTCAAAGCCTTAACAAAGTCTTAACAAGGCATTATAAAGTGGTAATTAACATGTATTTACTTTCACTCAGAATTCTGCTAACCATCTTCCCAGAGACCCCAAACAAAATCATCTTCCGATAGGGTTGTTGTTTTTGTTGTGATTTTTCGCTTGTTATTCTTTCCTTTGTACAGGGGGGAAATAATGGCATTCTACCAATGGTCAGGGGCTAATGAAAACTTTACACACATCTTTTAAAGATTATGCAACCTGCAATAAGCATATCAGATCCATATTTTAATATTTATCCAATTCTATGCCTCTTCAAAATGTACCATGTTCAATATTTCCTCAAAAATACTTAAAAGAGTATTTTCAACATTCTTTTCCTTGAACATTAACATATCTTGCATTTCTTTCGATTTCACTCCCACACAGACTTGAGTTATGTCTAGAAAGAGAGAAGAAGAATCATATATGTGTGTGTGTGTTGAATAAGTCAGCATCCCCGAGTTCTCCTTTGAGACTTTGGATTTCCCTCTATTCTGTAATAGCCAAACCATTGTATCAACTGACCCAAAAGGATATGGCTTGGGAGTGGACAGGAGAACATACCCAACCCTGGAAGACCTTAAGGGAAAGTCTAATGAGAGCAGCTTGTTTGGCTCTACCAGATCAGTCCCAAGGATTTGATTTGTACCTCACAGAACAAAAAGGCTATGCTATGGAAGTCTTGCTACAAAAAGATGTTCCAGAATGGGTCCCAATGTCCTACTTGTGCAAAGGGATAATGTTGTTAAAGGATGGCCTGCATGCTTAAAAGCAGTCACAGCTCTACAGCTGTCCTAATTGCAGAATCACAGAAAATTTTCACACCCCATGAGGTTCAGACTCTGTTAAAACAAAAGCAGGAATGGTTAAGCAACATCCAGTAGGATTTCCCAATATGTGAGTACTATAGTAGAGCAAGAAAATGTTCAGTTACCAAGATGCTAATTTTTAAACCCTGCTACTCTTTTACCATGGCCCAAAGAAGACACAGCCCATGATTGCTTAGATGTGTTAGAGTGCATCACAAATTCCAGATGTGATCTAAAGACTGAGCCATTGATGGATGGAAATCTGGCACTCTGGACAGATGGTTCGTCCTTTATGAAAAATGGAAAAAGATATACAGGATTAGCAGTAGTGACAGAAGATGGATCATTGCTTCAGAAATGGCTCCCTTCACACCTGTCTGCACAAACAGCTGAACTTATTATGGATCTCAAAAAAGCATGCTATTTAGCTGAAGGCTGATGAGTGACTATATATACTGATAGCCAATATGCCTTTTTAGCTACACATACCTATGCCACCTTGTGGAAAGCTCGAGGCTATGCAGGAGCTGATGGAAAAACTTTAAAGATGAAACCTCTTCTGGAAGATTTGATGGAAGCTATTCACCTACCTAAGCCATTGAAATCGTCCATTGCTGTGGAGACATCAAACTGACTCTGGCCTACTCTCTAAGGGCAATAAGGCATTGGACTATTGGGCTAAACAGGCTGCCATGGGCCCAGAGACCACAACTTGTGCAGTTGCTTTAATTCCAGAAGAACCTATTTATTACTTTCCTCCTTTGTATGATGGTAGAGACAAATTAAAAACAGATGGCCAGTGGAAAGATGGCTGGTGAATAGTAAAGGACCAAGTACAACTGCCTAGGCCAGCTTGGCCTATAGTGAGACATGTCCACCAGGCCACTCATGCAGGTCCAAGAGTAATGAAGAGATGGTTAGAAAGGAGATACAGGATTGAGAATATCAGAAGGTTGTGTCAGGTAGTAATGGATCAGTGTGAGATATGTCAGAAGAATAACCCCATAGGAGGAGCCAAAATCCCACAAGGACATATCAGAACATCCTGCTATCCAGAGAAGCGTGGCAAGTTGATTTCACAGAAATGCCGAAGAAAGGAGCTAAGAACAACTTTCTGGTCTTAGTTGATATGTTCACCGGATGGTCAGAGGCCATCCCCACAGCCACACAAACAGTTAAAGAAGTTGTCAAGATCATGATAGAAATAAACATCCCTAGATTTGGAGAACCAAAAAAGTATAGAATCTGACAATAGCCAAGTTATGTCAGGAGATTCATTTGCCTTGGCCACAGATCTTGCCCATTGCTTTAACCAGATCAGGGCATTACCTCGAGGACAGTGGAAACTGTCACCTTTTGAGATGCTCTATGGTAGACCTTTCTCAGTCAATATCAAGGGATGAAGGAGAGACAAATGTAAAACAATATTTGCAGAAACTGTCCCAGGTTCTGTCTTGTATTTCTCAACAGGTGCAAGATGCCTTGCCACCAATAACAACAGCACCACCGTGTGTCCAGCCTGGAGAATGGGTTTGAGTAAAGGAACTCTTCCCGAGTGCAACCGGGAAGCCAAGTGGTCCAACCCTCGGCAGGTTCTTCTCAGCACACCTATGGTGGTAAAGTTGAAGGCAACAAAGCTTGGGGCCACGTTTCCAGAATAAAGAAAATTCTACCACCCCAGTGGGAGTATCAACCCATCACCAACCTGAAGCTATGTTTTCAACAAACCCCAGCTTCACCTGCAGACCTTTCTGAGGACCTGGAGCAATGGTGGGATTCAAAAAAATTTACTACTACCTGTGGGCGTGGCTTGGTGGGGATGGCAGGAGAAGGATACTGTAAAATCTCCAGTCAGAGGTGGTATTTACCAATTCTCTGGACAACTCAAAATTTCTGCTACCGGTTCTCCAGAACAGGTCAGAACCTGCTGAATACCACCTCTGACCTGGAGTCCTGACTACTTGCTGTTCACTTTTATAGCAATTTTGTTTTTCACTTTGCTGCATTTCAAGAAGAAAGCTGTGTGTGTTTACAGCCACAGTGAACTTCACTATCCTCCTACTAGACCTAAGTGCTTGACTATTTGACCTGTCCACTGCTTCCTCTGGCTCGTGTTATTCCTTTTCCACAGGAGGCATTGCCAACTTATTTGTTATTGAGGATTTTATTTCTCATGACATCTTGCCATCAGAAGAGGAATATGACAGCGATGACTACAAACTATGCTCTTTCCACCTGAAAAGCATTCTGATGATGATAGTCAAGTGGTGTGTCACACTCCACAGGGAGTACGGTTTACCACTAATGGATAGGTGTATGCATTTGTGGGGGAAGATAATCATTATACCCAACAGTTGGCTTACAACCATACGACTTGGGCAAAGCTCAGAAATGACTGTTTGTCTTGATGCTTGTATATTACCTTGCTTGATACCTGTAATAAGATCAGTTGTTACTAGCACAATTTCTGGAATAACAGTGGTGGCTTCGGGAGGACAGAACAAGCCTGCCACGGTTCTTACTTTGACACCAGTACCCACAGCAATATTCACCATTGTTCCAGCAACAGGAAGCACCCTATTGCCTTAAAAAGGGAGGAAATGAAAAAAATTGGAGCATATACAGAGTATATCTGACTCAACCTTTGGTTCTCTGCTGAGCTGGGAGCTGGGCCCACTGCAGAGATAAAAACTTCTAGGAAAACTGCCAATCTTAGCCCAACAAGTAACTACTTGAGAAACGCAAAATGCATCTATCTGCTTGCTGTAACTTAGAATGTGTTTTTCCAGCAACTTAATGTGAGAAACAAAGCTTTGGGCTAAAAGGTATTTCTTTCCAATCCATCTAAGGATTGTAAAGAAATGCTGAGAAAATTTCATGAGCTTTACATGATATGAAATGATGTTTCTATAGCAATGAGAATCTTTGCAAGCGGTGTAATCTATAAAAGTTCAAGAAAAAGTTTTTGCGTGCGTGCCTTCTTTTCTCCCTGTGCCTTACTGTTTAAGGTGGGAGACTAAAAGGTAGCCCAGTTTTTGCTTTCTGATCAGAAATAAAACTGAGATTATCAGTAATCTCATGTTCAGAGTTTCACTCGAGCTGCACTCAAAAAACCTTACAATATCTCTATTTTTTAAAATGTTTCTATTTGGGAAAAGGACAAAAATAAGAAAATTAATGTGAAAAATCTTTTAATATTGGATGACTGTATCTGGGCCACAAAAATGAGGATGAACTCAAGATGCTGCCAAAGAGATATAGAATATGTTCACTTCTTCCTGCCACCTAGTGGTTCTCCAGACTTTTGCATCTTAAATCAATCAGTCTTAATGGGTGTTCTTTGCTTTAGTCAGAAAGCTTTAAATGGCTGTCACAGTATAGACTTAACTACTTCTGTTTCCTTCCTAATGGGATATATTGGTGGTTCAACTTACTATGGGAGGAGAACAGCTGGTGCAACCTAAGATTTGCCATGAAGCAAAATAAGCCTATGGTTAGGGCACCAAAGGAAGGGGTACCCCATCTCCAAGCTGTCATGCACTTGACTTCACTACCACACTTGACTTTATTTTTAAATAATTGTCCTTATCAGTCATGTTTGACTTTGCTCTGATTGTTAAAATGGGGTTGTTGTTTTTTTTGAATGGTGATTGACTAAAGTATAAAAGGTTTGATTTGAAGGTGTCAATAGATTTCACATTTGTTTTTGTTTTATGACATGAGAATTTTGCCTCTGTTGAGGGAAATCCTTGTTGGTTGAGCTTTGGGCATCAATTGGCCTTAATCTTGCCCTGGGCTGGTAAAACTATCTTAGAAAATGGTTATTGAGAGCATGCTCAGCTGAAATCCACAGAATCTGGTTGTTGGTCTTGAGTTTCTAAACTAAATATGCTTAGAAGTGTCAGTCACATCACTGTAGAGCAGGGGTGTCAAACTCGTGGCCCGCAGGCCAGCTGGCGCATGCCCAAACAAAAGGCTGAGAGATCCAAGCAGCAGCCTGCAAGTACAAGAGAGAGGGCACCCCATACCAGAGACCAAAATCCTATTGGCTAATGAATGTGAGCAGAAGCCAAAGGCCCCCTGGGTCCCTTGGGAGTCAATGTGGTCCAAGGGAGTAGGTGGAAGACAAGGTGACTGGACAAGTGGGATGAAATAGCTGAGTGGAAGCTTCCGGTCACTACCCACAGCCCATCAATGAAGTGGTTGAGAGAGAAGTTTGGCATTTTGGAAATCCAGCCACTTACACTGGGGACTGCAACAGTAGACACTGGGAAGGATGAGTGAAGCCACCAATGGTGTAGCTATCTTCCCCTCCCCTGCAGCTTCCTGTACCAACACCAATGGGGATGGATGGACCTTTGCACAGGCGATAGCAGCAGCTGGTCCCGCCACCCCAAGTCTGGCATTGCTGTAGATGGTCTAATGTTTCAAGTGGCATCTGGAACACCTGCAGAGGCGCCAATGGCAATGGGGGACATCCTGGTGCAGGAGGAGCACCCAAATCCTCCTTGGTAGTCCATTTTGATGAATGCCCAGACAACTTGGCCCATTTCCTGGCTTAAGTTTGGCACTAAATGGAGTACTATGGAGCAATGTACCCTGATGATGCAGCTCGGGTTCATGCCATCACGTCCAACCTGGAAGGGAGTGCTTCAGGTTAGTTGATGTCTCTGCATGATGAGGAGGCTCTGGAGGTAACTAACCTGGACACCTTCATGCAAGCACTGCGAGAGCAGTTTGAAGACCCTATGGCACTTGACACATGGAGGCCCACATCTGCACCCTAAACCAGGACAAGCAGCCAGTGACAGAGCACATCCAAGACTTCTGCAGTGAGCACCTAAGAGACTGGCCCAAGCACATTCTGGTTTACCAATTTCAGGAAGGACTAAACAAGGAGCTATACCACAACTGTTTACCACCAGGGAGGGTTGCTACACAACCTGTGGACATGGTACCACTGTAGTGAAGATTGACCTAATGGAATACTGTGAACACATTGTTAGGGATAACATTGTTTACCCTAACTGGTTTAGGTAAAATAATAAATATGTAATCATAGTTTATAAGTTAAAGTGTCTGCAACTTTAAATATGGGAATATAATTAGGGGAGTGGTTGTGAAAGCATTTTAAAAGAAGCAAGGCACTGCAGCTTGCTCTCTCTGGCTTTGATGATCCCTAATTACTGCATGGACTCAAGACTGCGTTACTCGAACGGGAAAGAGACAAAGGACTGATTTGTAAGTGAACTGACAATGGATATTCTACACGGACTTTGCTAATTGAATATCCTTGAATGGACTGACTAAATGATATATGACTAATGGACTGTTATTTTGACTATGCTATGAACTCATAATGGAATAAACTATATTTTTGATAGCACAAGTGTATCTGTTATTTTTACTGTATGTTAACAAACATACAAACTTATCTCACTCATTTATCTGTGTGCCTATCTGACTAACGCTGCACATTCTGTTTAGCTTGTCTCCTTAACCCTGGTTGGGGAACACAGGCTTAACACACATTATGCAGGAAAGCCTGAAAAACAACTGGCCCCCAGGAGAGGAAAGGGGAATGCACCTCTGACCAAAGGAGGGAAGCCTCGCCAAAGCCCAGAAACTTGCTTCTGCTATGGCAAGGAGAGTTATTGAGCAGCTTAGAGGTGGGAGAAGCCATGTATGGCTATTGCTCCTCCATCTCTAAGCCAGCTGAAGAAGAAAAAAAACCATCCGCAAAGCCAAAGAAGACATATATGGGACATAGAGTTCTCTCCTTAATCCAGTGAGGAGGAGGGAGCTGACCCCCATCAAACCAGGCCTGGTCTTCTATGAAAGTGACAATGAGGGGGAAGGCAACCCATCATCCCTATGACAGCCAGGGTGGAGATATTGGTGTCCTCCTTGGGAGTAAGGCAGGTCTTCATGGCCCTACTGGACCTGGGGTGTACTTGGAAAGGTACTTGGAAAGTCCCCAGGTGGTAGAGAAGCTCCGGATGAGGCTGAGGAGGCTGAGACAGCCTATGTAGCAAGGTTCCAACTAATGAACCCAAACAAATGAATGAAAAAACTAATGAACCTAAACTTCGAGACTTCTCAAAATACTTCTTTATTGAGTACATTATATTGGCATAGATTAAAGGAAAACCAACTCTAAATAATTCTAGTGGTTTCAGTATAATTAAAAGAAGAAATAAATCCATCCCAAATGTCACAGTTCATGTTGGCCAATTGGGTCAATTAGTGGGCTGTCTGAGCACTCCTTCTCCAACCTTATCTGTTCCTCATGGAAATGATCTTGATTCCCACAATAAAGTTTTTTGTTGTGTCTTACAAGGTATTCCAACCTCCTTCCCTCCTTCCCCTTTTGTGTAGCAATTGGGGAACAGTAAAATTGCTTCTGCCAGGTTCGATTCAAAGTTGACAGTCGGTTCTTCCCTTAGTGAGTGAGAAGTATCTGGAAAACACCAAGGACAGATAGATTAATTTCCTACTAGCCACCGCTCCCATCACTTGGCTGCTATTTTGACTTATGGGAATTTTTGTCATACATTTTCTAATCAGTCTATCTGTTCTTAGTTTTGACTCTTCACCCAAGTGGCTTCAGAAAGAGAGTAGCCCTTCCAATGTATTGTATCCTCCCTTTGTATAGTTTAGAGTCCAGGATCCTCTTTACTTTGTAATGAGTTTCCCTTTGTACTATGATGGGATCCGGGGCTACCCAAGCTACTGATCTTAGTCCAGAACCTATTACCAGTTTCAACAAACTGCTGTGAAAAACCAGATGCATTTTCCCCAACAGGCATGGTAGCTTCAACTATACTGTGACTGGGTTAATGACCCTTATGATGGGGAAAGGTACTGTAAATTTGGGACCCAGCTTTTTACAGGGCAATCTCAGATTTAAGAATTGGGTGGAAAGGTAAACCTTTTCTCCTATGTGAAAAGGCCTCTGGGAATATCACTTTTTGTCTGCTTGCTTCTTTTGCATTTTTGTGGCTTTTGCTAGTGCCTGTTTTACATCTCCCCAAGCATCCTGTAAGGAGTCTATCCATTTAGTTAGGTTCATTGATAAAGGGGGCCCTGAGGGTACTCAGGTATGGAAACAAATTCCACCCCTGTGGCCACCCTAAAGAGAGTAAGGCCTGTGCTGCTATGCAGAGCATTATTGTATGCCACTTCAACAAAAGGCAGTAGCTCAGGCCAGTTAGTTTGTTGGTAATTAACAAAGTACCTCAAGTACTGAACAAGTACAAAAAATAGAAAGAATGACACATAACTAAGGCAGAATATCAGCAGATAGCTAGAATCTGCAAAGACGAAGTCAGGAAAGCAAAGGCTCAGAATGAACAAAGACTTGCAACAAAAGTCAAATGGCCATAAATGTGGCTATGTTGAGTTATGTGGAGGGGGAGAATATCAGAATTTCAGATATGCATCATAAGTCCTCTTTTTCAGGTAGGACGTAGCTAAGCAACCAATTGTTAAATTGACAACTATCTGTAGAGTTTGGGGCTTGTGGGTAGGGAAATGGCTAATCTTGATGAATGAGGCCATTAGAAGTTCTTTATTGAGAAGTCGATGAAGGTTTACTGTGGAGAAAAGAGATGGCTTGGACAAGTCAAATGTAATTCTTGCCCTGGTGATTTTATGAATATTGGTCAGTTTTATATTTTTCAGTGAAGATAAGACAATGAAACATAACTAAACTTTCACCCTGGCCAAAACTTCACTTTTTCCAGTCCCTATCTTCATTCCTGAAATTCAATTGCACAGCCTCAATTTTGAAGGATAAGAAAGCATTCTAAGAACTCATTTGAAATAAGTAGGAAAGAAAAGGCTCAAAAGGCGTAAACCCCCTCTCCCCCACTCATGATTCTAGGCATCTGAGGGAATCCGGGAATGATCTCAGCAGGGTAGGCAAGACCAAAACAGTGAATTGAAAATTATTTTTTTGCCATTGGTGGGGTTCAAAGAGAAATGATATATTAGACTTCTTCAAATACCTGGAAAGTTATAGAAATATCCTGATGCCAGCATTACCCATAAAAACACCAGTGGAACTTTGATCATGGTGTTGTGACTCCCACATCTCTGTGAAGACACAAACAATCCTAGAAAAACAGCCCGGTCCTTTATTCATTGCTTTGTTTAGAGCCTATCTTGATCTTCTTTTCAAATCCCAGCTTCTTCATAACTTCTACATAATAATCTGTAGACAATCAGGCCTTACTACATGTCTAAACCAGTTTCATCCTTCTGTTCCTCAAGAATCTTCTAGTCAAGTTAAAGCTCAGCTGTTCTTTCTCAAGGACTGCCCAGGACTGTCTTAGTAAAGAAGAAGAGTGACCTAGGTTAGTTTACAGATTATTATTGTTGTGTCCGTCGTGGCAAGGAGACCAGGAGTCAGTGACTTGGTTCAGCTCTTTATTAGTCCCAAGAATGGCTCGGGTTCCGAGGGGAAAACAGCGGCTTTTTATGCCCAAGCCGCGGCGGCCGCGACCAATGACACCGCTTTGAATCTCCCACTATTAGTTTCCACCAATCGCGGGAGATCCGTAGCGGGTCAATCAGTGCGGCTCGCTCGACCAATCGGATCACTGTGCGCTTTGACCAATCACAGCGCGGCGTTTACAAGAATGTAAATGACTGTTACAGAACAATTATATAATTATACATGAGAAAAATGATGATAGAGTAAAAGACATCATGTTCAAATTCACCCTGTTTGTGCATTTGTATATGGGCACTTGAGATCTTTATGTCTGACTCTGGGTATGCTTCCTATGTCTCCTATTTGGTGTTTGAGTATGTCTTCCTTCCCATCCATCCTTACTTCGTTGACTTGCTTTCTAGGAATTTTTGCTTGGAATTAGGTCCTGGAGATCCTAAAGATTGGAAAGTGTTTTTGGTGATACTACCCTTTAGCCAGGAGTTCACTTCTAGAATTCTTTGTTCTCTTATCAGATGTTGTCCTTTCGTTGGCAGTACAGATGAAAAAACTACTTCTGCCCCTAAGTCCTTGACTTTCTTGGCTAGTTGTTCATAATCACACAATATTGTTTTCAAGTCCTTTTTTGTGTCATTCTCCCTACATGTAGTAGTAGAAAGGGTTAGTAGGGTTTTATTGTTTTGGTTAGGTTCTCAGCCACATCTTTGATTTTAACTCCAGGGAGGCAACATACATACCACTCTGGATTGACTGGTCTATGGACAGCTGGTTCTGTTCCCTTGAGAATTGAATCTCCTATCACTAACACTTGCCTTTTTTATTCCTAGGGAGGTTTGAGTTATTTTTCTATGTATCACAGAAGCATTTCATGATGCTACATTTTAGGGGTATCTGATGGTGCTTCTTTTCTATGTGTCTGCATGTTTTCTTCTAATGAGAGACAGAGGTGGCATTCAGCAGGTTCTGAACAGTTCTAGAGAACTGGTAGTAGAAATTTTGAGTAGTTCGGAGAACTGGCAAATACCATCTCTGACTGGAGATTTTATAGTATCCTTCCCCTACCAAGCCCACCAAGCCACACCCACAGAACTGGTAGTAAAAAAAATTTGAATCCCAGCACTGATGAGAGACCATGAAATTGATTGCTTAGCACCAGTGGGGCTGCATCAGAGTGGGTTGGTTTGGACAGGGGTTTTGTCCGAGGTTTTCTATGAGTGACATCCTTCTTTCTCTAAGGGGTCAATTCTTTTAGAAGTTGTTTGATCATTATTATGTTCAATTTGGGCATACTCTTTTTGCAAGGTTTGGGGTTTCTCATTTTGTAGGTTGAGTTTTTTGAGTTTCCTCAAGATCCTTTACTTTTTCTTGTAGTAACTTGTTAGTTTATATTTGGTACATATATAGTTTGGGTATTCTATGGGCATAAGTGTATACATGGAACATGTTATTCTATGGGCATAAGTGTATACATGGAACATGTTATTCTATGGGCATAAGTGTATACATGGAACATGTTCTGCAGATCACAATAGTATCAGTTTCTTCTTCCATGAGTGTACTTTTAAAAAGTGAAAGTGAAAGTATAGATGGTTTTACCACAAATTTTTTATTATTTTTTATCTTTAAATTTTATTTATTACACATTTCCCAACATTTACACCACATTTTCAATCTTGACAGTGCTTCAGTATCGATATCACTCATAATTACATATTAGTATTTTCATTTTTCTTCCTTTCCTCTTATAATACGTCTTATAATAATATTCTTACATATATATTTTGCCTTTTCACAAATATCTATATACATATATTTCCCGTCACTCTTAAGTAACCTTTATATACAGTCTTTACATCTGTTTTCTAACCACTCATACCATGTATCCTAAATCATGTAATATTCCGTTTCTCTCTTATCTTTTAATTCCATCGTTAGTCTGTCCATCTTCACACATTCAAACACCTTTTTTATCAGCATACCTTCTGTGGGAGTATTGTCTGTTTCCAATTTTGTGCAAAGATGGTTCTAGCCACTGTTGTTATATGGACTATAATATACTGGGTTTTCTTACTTAAATTGCCTTTTATTATACTGTTGAAAGGTGTCAAAATGCCTTTCTTTCGAGGATTCGATTTTCCCACTGGGAGAGCTCTGGTGCAAGGATACGGACAACTGCTTGAAAGCTGGATCTTTTTATTTTTCAGGAAGGCAGAGAACAGCGAGAAGCCTGCGTTTCTGAGCTAGCTAGCTTCTTATAATAAGTCCCTGGTTTTTTATACCCTTTTCTCCCTTTGTAAGTTGATTTTGTGTGAGTGTTTGTATTTGTGCCTAATGTTTCAAATCCTGTTTGAGTTTGTCTTTATTTCCATCAGAGGGCAAACTCCACGGGGTGCGGAAGGCAAACTCCGCAGGGTGGCCAGATTGTGTTATTGGTTTTCTGTAATCTCTTTTAGCTTGAAGATAGTGTTTCATATTTGTTCTGTGGCAATCTCCTGTCTGTCCCTTTTGTAATTTATATTTTGTGTCTTTTGTCTGTTTGTTTTGCTTATGTGGTATGTCCTGTGTTTGTAAGGGTTTTCTAAATTATCCTTTGTTTCCTTTTCCTATTTGTCTAGTTTTCTTAATTACTTAGGCTTTTGTCTATAGGGATTCTTTAATACTTTTTATTTGATTCCTTTTCCTGTGTAAGTTTGTTTTCTGGCTGACCTGATGTTCCCCTTGGGCTTTTCCTGTTTTTTGTGACACTACTGCCTTCATGAAATTCCCTTTCCACAATACCTAATAAAAATAATTCTGGTCTCAACTCAATTTTTTGTTTCATAATTCTTTCAAGCCACTTTTTTATTTTAATCCAATATTTCCTGGGTTCTGTGCACATCCACCAAGTGAAAAAATGTTCCTTGTTTATGCTTGCGTCTCCAGCATTCCATTCATCTATTTGGGTACATTTTCACTAGTCTTGCTGGAGGAGATGCCAGCAGTAATACATTTGATGTAAGTTTTCTTTGTATGTTGCTGACATTGTTAACTTAAAATTTTGTTCCCACAATTTTTCCCAATGTTCTAGTTCAATGTTATAGCTGAAATTTTTTGCCCAAATTATCATAGTTGATGGTTTTGTTCTTCAGATAATTCTATGTTTTGGTTATCATTTTTTCCTCCATTCCCAGTAGTGTGGAGGAAGGAGGAAGATGGGAATTAGAATCAGGGAAGGAAGGAAGGAGTTTAAAGCAGGGATGAAGGAAAAGAATTAAATGAGGGAGGGAAAAATGAAAGAATCCATGATAAGTTTTATCTATTCCTTACTTAAGTGAATGATGAAAGGGAGAATAAGCTTTTAAACTTGGATGTTACTGCAGAAACAAATCAACTTTTATTCTTTCCCATAGATCAAATCAGATGTGCAAAGCTACTGCTTCACTTGTTAATAGCTGCAGCATAAAAAAAAACTATGCAGAAAGCCTCAGTCTGGGTGGGAGGACAGAGCAAAAAGCTGCTGCTTCCAGTTATCTTGAACAAGAACCAGAGAAACATTGCATGGGAAGTGTTAACAAGAATCACCACAACAAAAGGAGATCAACACTGGCAATGAGAAAGCTTGCTGTTAAGTCTGGAGCATGGGTGCGAATAATGGAGACGAGCCGGTAAAAACAGTGAACTTCAAACTCTTTATTTACATGGTGTGACAGCTCAAACTCGATGGCTGCTATAGCCTTCCTTATATAGGCAACTTATTAACTATTCAACCAATAGCAATCCGGGAGCGCTAGCTCCGTTAACCAATGAGAATGGCCTGTTAATGGCCAATCAGATGCTCCTGAACGAACCAATCCAATCCTGCCATTAACAGCCAATCAGAAGTGCAGGGCCAGAACCCTGGACTTGACTTCAAGCTCAAGATAACTTTATTTAACATTATTCATTCACAACACCCCTTTCTCCCGGCTTCTGCTTACGGGGCGCGGTCACATAGTCCTTGAGGTAGGATGGTTGTTTTATCAGTCTTTTTGATTTTCGCAAAGTACCTGGCAATTGGCTGCACTTTTGCTGAGGTAGATCGTTGTTGAACGACAGGGGTGCCTCTGGTTCAGAGTTCATGTTTCCATTGTCACCAATATCTTCGGCCACTCCCTGAGGTGAACTCACTCCCATCCCTGGTTCCTGTTCCTGTGTTTCAGTTCCGTTATCAGTCCCTTCGAAAAGATTTTCCTCTAGTTGAAATTCGTCTTCCTCTGTATCTCCCCCCCCCCCCAGTTTGGTCATAAGGGAGTTCGGAAGTGCGTGACTGCAGCCGTGATCGTAGTTGATCTATGTGGCGCTTCCAAAGTCTATCCTCAGGGCACTGTACAAGTTATGATCTTGGGCCGGTTACGTGGATTACGGTCGCTTCTACCCACAGTGGATCGCCTGATAAGTTTTTAGCGAATACTAAATCACCTACCTGGAAGATATGGCATTGGCCGCTAGATCCGAGTGGTTTTTCCGGTTCGTAGGCTGGGTGTAACCAGTCGAGGTGGGAACGGAGCTTTCGTCCCATTAGCAGCTCGGCGGGAGTTTTGTTGGTGACGCTGTGAGGTGTGATGTGCTGTAGGAAAAGGATTCGGTTGATTTTCTCGTCGATGTTGTCGTAGTCTATTTTTTGTAGCATTCTCTTGATAAATTGTACCATGCGCTCAGCCCTACCATTGACCGCAGGGTGCGCAGGTGAAGTGAGCGCATGTCGGATACCATGGTCAGCCAGGTACTGTTCAAAAGACAGCGCGGTAAATTGGGGCCCGTTCTCAGATAGCAGAACGTCTGGTAATCCGTGGGTTGCAAACAGTCTTTCCAGTCTTTTGATGACTGCTTCGGTGGTCGTGTTCCTCATTTGGTGAATCTTGAGCCAATTCGAGTAGGCGTCGACAGTTAACAAGAATGTGTGGCCTTTGGTCAGCCCAGCAAAATCCAGATGGATGCGGGACTGGGGACCCTGCGGCGTCTCCCACTCGGTTGGGGCTGCCTTTGGTGGAGCGTTGCTTACTTCTTGGCATCTCTGGCAAGTTTTAACCCACGATTCGATTTGTCTGTCTATGCCTGGCCACCACGCATAGCTACGTGCGAGGTTCTTCATGCATACGATGCCAGGGTGGCCATCGTGCAAGGTTCTTAGCAGTGCCTGTTGGAGTCGTTCTGGGATAACGACTCTATCACCCCAGATGATACAGCCCTTCTGTGAGAACAACTCTGTTTGATGACTTTTGAATGGTGCAAAGTCGTCTGATACTTGGTCCAATGGCCATCCTCGTTCCACCCATGTGAGGACTCATGCTAAGATGGGATCACATTTTGTTTCTCTCGCGATATCACGGCAGTTAATGGCGGCGTATGGAGTGTCTCAATCTGCAACGTTGTCATCGTTGGTGCAGGATCGTTGATGGTTTTTCATCAACCGGCAGTTGCTGATAAGCCTGAGCTAAGTCTAATTTAGTGAAGACTTTTCCGACCCCAGGGAATGGAGGAGGTGTTGCACCACTGGCACCGGATATGGATTTCATTGCAGGGCATGGTTTAGAGTCGCTTGATAGTCCCCACAAATTCTAATGGAGCCGTCCGGCTTAATTGGTGTCATGATTGGGGTTTCCCATGGGGAGTGGTCGGTTGCCTTTAAAACTCCCTGGGCTATCAACTTATCAAGCTGTTCCTCGATTTTCAGCTTTAGTGTGAATGGAACTCGACAAGGCTTAAAACGGATGGGAGCTATCTTTGGATTAAGGCTAAAGGATATCGGGGTCCCCTTGTACTCGCCTAGCTTTTCCGTGAAGACGTCCCTGAATTCGTGGACGAGGTCCTCCTCCCAGTCACTGCCGCTGATTCAGTTAATGCCTGCCACTTCAATGCTGAGTGGTGTGAACCATTGCAGGCCTAACAGGCTAGGCCAGTCCTTGTCGATCACCGTCAGGGGTAAGTACGCTGTGCGGTTCTTGAACGTGACCCGGACTCGACTGGATCCTATGACTGGAATCCGGTTCCCTTGGTAGTCCTTTAACATGAGCCGTTGGAATTGAAGGTCTTGGCGCCGGATAGTGGGGATGAATTGCTTGAGGGTCTTCCAGGAGACCATTGAAAGAGACGATCCCAAGTCAACTTCCATTTGGCAAGGCCGATTTTCAATGTCCACTTTGACTCGAATTTTCTTGGCATCCAGCAAAAAGGCATGGCCAATAGTGAGTGTTTGGTGAGCCTCTTCCCGTCCCGTTAGGCGATTCACGGGTCGGTTTCTGTAGGAGTGGTTTGCTGGTTCTTGCCTTACAGGATGATTTCCTGTCGATTGGTGGAGATTGGTACCCTTCGAGGTCTGGCTGGGTCCAAGGAGATTTCTGCAGACCCGTCTGATATGGCCTCGTTTCCCGTACTCATGGCAGAGCGCGTCGTGGAATTTGCAATTGGAACGATAATGGTTGGCCCCGCAGCCAGTGCACGGTTGCTGGGATTTTGGGTAATGGTCCCGGTCGGACCGCAGGCGATGGACCTCTTCTTCGTCATTGTCTGACGACGAAGAGAGGTCCTCATGGTGGGCCGTCGAAAGCTGTCCTTCTGACTTAGGTGAAACTTCGCTGGCTAGTTGGTGTGCTGGAGCGCGATTCCGGCATAGTTGTGCAGCCAACTTCTTGGTCGCCTCCACTGTCGTAGCCTTAGCGATGGCTAATGTCACCCTTAGCCATTATTTTGCTCTGTACGTTTAGAGTGTCTAACCCGAGGACTACTCGGTCTCTCAAAGCCTCTTCTAGGTCGGTGAAATCGCAAAGGCCTCCCAAGTTCCGGAGGTGTGCAACGAAATCGGCAACGCTTTCTCCTTTCCGCTGGTTTCTTTGATAGAACTCGTGTCGTCTTACGAGCGTTGGAATGGTCGGTGCATAGTGGGCTCTTAGTAGCGGTTCGAGGACGTCCCAGTCCATAGCCTTAACTTCAGCTGGTTTTGCTAATGCCTTAGCCATTTTGAATACCGTTGGGCCGCAGTGCATTAGGAATACCGCCCGTTTCTTCCTGGTTGTGGCATCCTTCAGATTATTCGTTTCCAAAACCATTTGGAAATGGTCCATGTAGGACTCCCAGTCCTCTTGAGCTGGGCCAAACGGAGCGGGTGGTACTACACTGCCGGACATGGTTCCGCCGTTGTGCATTTCAGCCACGTGCTTGGTTGTCTTCGTCGTTGTTTTAGTTGGCTCTGATGTCATCCAATCCCACTCTCATCGCCAGTGTTAAGTCTGGAGCATGGGTGCGAATAATGGAGACGAGCCGGTAAAAACAGTGAACTTCAAACTCTTTATTTACATGGTGTGACAGCTCAAACTCGATGGCTGCTATAGCCTTCCTTATATAGGCAACTTATTAACTATTCAACTAATAGCAATCCGGGAGCGCTAGCTCCGTTAACCAATGAGAATGGCCTGTTAATGGCCAATCAGATGCTCCTGAACGGACCAATCCAATCCTGCCATTAACAGCCAATCAGAAGTGCAGGGCCAGAACCCTGGACTTGATTTCAAGCTCAAGATAACTTTATTTAACATTATTCATTCACAACACTTGCCTCTTTCCTATCTTGAGGGTGGGGGTGCAATTACCAAAACCTTGGCAGAAGGATCAACTCCACTTCCAGTCAGCCAAGAAAAATTAAGCATTTTGCAGAGAACTGCTTTGTCCTTTGAAAAGGCAGCTGAAGGGAAGAGCACAGACAAAGGGAGAGGTTGTTAAATAGAAGTTGGGAGGGGGCG
Organism: Hydrophis major; assembly: GCA_033807585.1. NCBI lineage: Eukaryota > Metazoa > Chordata > Lepidosauria > Squamata > Elapidae > Hydrophis > Hydrophis major. Next base: position 63,003,204 of record CM066333.1, on the reverse strand, counting down.
GGAGGCAGGAACTGTCGCTGGAACAAAACTTCTAATTTTCCTATCACAAAATTGCTCTGCATAGGAAGGAATCTCAGTAAAATCAACCTAAGTGCCCACTGCATTTAAGAGTCAAAGTGCCACTGCTTTGGACTTGGGTGCCTTTCCCTGCCATTTGATTTCTGAGCAACTTAAAACCACATTTTTCTTCTCTGAAATCTTGTGCCTATATTTCCTACCAGCTTTAGTAAGAGACAGACAGCCAAACACGGTATCCATAAAACTCAAAAAGGCAAGCCGAACAACATCTGGAACATTAAAATAATAATAATAATAAAATAAAACTCAGCACGCAATTCACATCCTCTCTTAGCAACAACAACCACAGTCTGGAGCTGACCTGAACTTGGAGCAAGAAACTTCAACAAAAAATGAGTTGCAGCTTCCCCGGGAGCCAAGCAAACTCCTTGGTTCTTTGGACAGAAAGTCTTTTTGCAGGGGAAGGGGCGAGGAAGAAGTAAGGTGGAGAAATCATCATTTCACAGTTGAAGACTCTGAAATCTTACAACCGGCTCTCCTTGCCCATTTCTTTTTTCTTTTTTTTAAAGAATACCCGTTTACATTTCATTAGCTGCTGATTCCTCTCCCCCAGCTGCGTATTTCAATTTCCTCCCCAAATGCATTGATATACAGACATCCCCTTCCACAGAGATTTTCTTTCTCTTTCCTGATTTCAATCCACCCCACCCCACCATGAATGAACTTGGGACGAAGGACAGCAAAAGTTGTCAGAGGCCCAGAAGAAGCTGTAAAAAGAAGAATCAGAAACAAAAACAAACATTCCCTGTTCATTTGCTCGCTCCTCCCCCCTATGAACCCCAAATGAATGGGAGCTCCCCTGTTCTCTTTGCATATTTCCCTTCTCTTTGCCAAATTCCAGCCCATGCTCATTGCCAGCCATGATTCAAAGATCCACTATTCAAAGATCTGGTCATTAAAAACTTACGCACATGCACACACATGCCAGAAATTGGAAAGAACTCGGTGGAAAGAAGGAGGAAGAGCAGCCATCTGAGCCAACACATGGTTAGCCTTAGATCCAACCCATATGGCCTCCTGGAGCCAGTGAGAAAATGCCTCGCCACCTTGGCCCCACCCCCTGCATATCCTGGGAGAAAGGGAAATGCTCTGAACACAATGGGGTGAAACAATCCCCGTAAGAGACACCAGGCGCCATGTGCGTTCACCACCTCCTTTGCAATTGCCCAGAGGGTGGGGAGGAGGCAGCCCCTCACTGGCTTTAGGGCAGCTCCATGGATCTAAGGCTGACCACATTCTGACCTGGATGGCCGCTACTATCAGCGTCCAGTTGGCTTGGCCGGGTCGGGCCGAGGCACCGCAGGCCAATCATTAGCTTTTCCCAGGGCAGCTCTGTAGACCAGAACTAAACAACCCATGGGCCGGATCCGGCCCGTGGGCCTTGAGTTTGACACCCCTGTTCTAACAGATCACTTATTTCAAATTTGGAGGGGAAAAGTGTAGTTAAAAGTTTGAAGTTCTAGCAGCTAAAGTTCTATAGTTCAAAATTGTCTAGTTTAAACATTTAAAGTTCTAGCAGATCATTTAGATTGTCCAATTTAAAAATTTTCAGTTTTGAGCGGGCTTAAGTACAACGTTCGTTCTTATCCTATAGTGGAATGTTCTATGATTGTCCCTTTCCTCCCTTCCTTCTTATGATCCTTTCTTTCCCTGCCTTCCAGTGGGCTTAATTTATCTATTTTTTATTTGCCTTTATATGTTCTGTACTTGCTACTGTCTACTCGCCTTTGATTTTTTTTTGTCTTGTGTCCTATGTTGTCTTTTTATCCTCTCTTCCTACTTGCCACTACCAGGTATATAGCTCTCCCTGCTTTTCTCAGTTCGTGATGTTTTCCCCCTCCCCTGCTGCCTGTTGGTCTCCCATGTTGCTCTGTTGCAGTTGTCAGTCACCCATTTGCTAATCCCTTTGCTGAAATGCATCACCACCACCAACAGCCTCCGGTTCCACCGATGCTGTCCCATTGCTTTCCACAATCCTCTCAGGTCTGAATCCTAGGATCTGCTTCACTGTGCTGCCCCTTGCTGCTGGCTCCCCTCTGTCCCACGCTGCCACTGCTCCTGGTTTTCCAGCCACGTGGCTCCTATTTGTGCTGTTCCTCCCAGGAACAGGATGGCCTGGATGGCCTACAGTGAGTTCGTCTCTTGTCTCCTTTCCACAGCCGCTTCTTGTCCTCCCTGCTCCTCTCTCTCACCAGCTCACTTTTTCCTTCTCTGCCAGTCATTGCTTTGCCTTCAGTCAGCTCGCTTCTCTGCCCCATGGATGATTTTCCTCCCTGCTCCACAGCTGGGCCCCACTTGCTCACCAGCTCTCTACCAGTTTGCTTTGCCTCTCTGCTCACCTCACTTCAGTGGACCTCTAGGCCTCTTGGGTGCAGCTGGGCTTCTCTCAGCAGGCCAAGTTAGCTGTGGATCGTTTTCTTCCTATTTTTCCAATCTTTCATCTCCTTTTCCTTTCTCCACTTTTTTTTCCTTTCTATATGATTTATTCCACGATTTATCTTTCCCTCTCCACCTCTCCTTCTATCGTTTATCTCAATTTAATAGCAACTTTTCTCTTCTTTTAACTCCCTGTGTTGTAAGTATGCTTCCTCCACTGCCGCTATCTTGAAAGATTAGCCTCCTTCCTCTCTCCAAAACCTTTCTTTCAGGGAGCATTTTTCAGCCCTTTGCTTAGAGCCAATCCTGCCTATCTAATGCTTTTGAAGCAGATGGGGACTCAGCCATCCTCCAAGGGAAGGGAGAGTTTCAAACCAACAACCAGCCTTCCCATTTTTCAGGGTCTTGCCAGCAATCAAGCCTTTTTGTATGACAATGCATGTCCCAGAATAATCTCTGGATTAAGGATAATCTTTCCAAGCTATGGCAGGGAGTCCAAAATCTTCTTCCAAGATGATTCTTTGGCATATGGACTATATGGCTGTTTGCCCAGGATTACCATGAATATCTATATGGTTAGTGTATTAAAATGGCTTACTACTGCCTTTTCTCAAGATTTTCACTCAACTTTTCAACCCTGGGAATTCCAAGGTGTTAAGACTGACTCGAACTTTCAACTATACAGGTAATCCCGAGTTATGAACATTCATAACAGTAAACATTTGAAGTTACATGATAAGTGCCCTCTAGTATTTAAGAACAACTCCCAAAATTACAAATTGTTCCGGACGAGCAGGCTTGAAAGCCTGCACTTCGGATTGGTCCGCTAACAGCAGGCCATGATTGGTCACTCCAGGCTGATCCGATTGGCTAGTAAATGGGCTGCCACGATTGGGCAAGCCAAGCGTGGCAAGCTCAAATCGTTGTCATTGGCTGCTTAGCCGCAGCCAGCTCTATAAAAAGGGCTGCTGCACCTAGGATATTTCGCTCAGATCAGAAGTCACTAATAAAGAGCTGTTGTTGCTATCTGAGTCTCGTCTCCGTTCTTGGACCCCTCCTTCCAGACTTAACACTGGCGACGAGGATGTGATCCGGAGACAGCAGAGCTGACTTAACACTCGCAGAAGATTGACTGAGCACGTGGCTGACAGCACACAGACACTGGCAGAATGGCCAGCAGCGCTATACCACCCGCCCCATTTGACCCAGCCAGCGAGGACTGGGACTCATATATGGACGGGCTTCAGATGTTCCTAGAGTCCAACAATCTGAAGGATGCCACTCCCAGCAAAAAACAAGCAGTCTTCCTGACGCATTGTGGACCCCGTCGTCTTTAAGATGGCCAAAGTACTTGCAAAACCAGCTGAAGTCAAATCAATGGACTGGAATACCCTTGCTTCCATCCTTCGAAACCATTATGCACCAGCAGTACCAACTCTCATCCACAGACACGAATTTTACCAAAGGGATCAACGCGAAGGTGAGAGCATTGGGGATTTTGTGGCTGACCTAAGGAACTTAGGCGGATTGTGTGGTTTTGCTAATCTAGAAGAGGCCATGTGGGATCGAGTTGTCCTTGGCCTAAGAGACCCAACGGTCCAAAGCAAGATCATGGCCAAAGGAGACATCTCCCTCTCAGATTCCATAGCCAACGCCACTGTAGCTGAAGCCACTCATAAATCAGCAGCACGAATGCGCCAGGCCAATGGGGCCAACCGCCAATCCACTAACAATATGGCAATGCCATCAGAGAAATACACGTCAGCCACCCATCATGAAGACATTGAATCCTCATCGGATAGTGAAGAGGAAGAAGTCCACAGACTCCGATCAGATCACGAACAACAAGACCAGCGGGATCGTAAATCAAATTTCCAATGCGCTGGATACGGGGGAAATCACCCACGATCTGAATGCAGATTCCTAGACACCATCTGTCGTTTTTGCGAAAGAGGAGGGCATATTGCTAAGGTATGCCGGAACCAAAGAGGTTGCAGCCCCAGATGGAAAGAAAACAATTCCAGACAAACTGAGGGCAATCCCACCACAAATCGGGACCGCCCAAACAACCAATGGAACCAGTACAACAGACCCCGGAAGTTTACTGGCGCACCCAGATGAGAAGAAGCACATCAGACTATCACCATCAGCCACGCTTCATCCTTGGACACCAAAAAAATCCGTGTAGTGGTCACCATTGAAAATCAACCTTGCATCATGGAAGTGGACTCCGGGTCTTCTCTATCCATGATCTCCTGGAAAACCCTAAAGCAGCTGATTCCCCACATCCGCCGCCGAGACCTCTGCATCCAGAGACTCATATTAAAGGACTACCAGGGCAACCGGATTCCAGTCGCTGGCACCAGTCATTTCCAGGTCTCCTTCAAGGACCACACCGCATTACTACCGCTTACTATCGTTGACAGAGACCGACCCAGCCAACTGGGTCTACAGTGGTTCGCGCCATTAGGAATCGGAATGGCAGGCATCAACCAAATTGAAAACGAAGACTGGGATGCGGCCCTCGTCCAGGACTTCCAAGAAGTCTTCAGTGAAAATCTAGGCAAGTACAAGGGGTCCCCTATCTCTTTTAATCTCCGTCCTGACATCGTGCCCATTCACCTAAAACCACGCCAAGTCCCTTTTGTTCTCAAATCCAAAATTGATGAGCAACTGGACAAACTAATTGCACAAGGCGTGTTAGGACCCATTGATCACGCCCAATGGGAGACCCCAATTGTGACCCCCATAAAACCTGATGGGTCTTTGAGAATTTGTAGAGATTACAAGGCCACCCTCAACCACGCATTAAAGCAGAGTGCCTATCCGGTACCAGTGGTCCAAGATCTCCTTCACTCACTTGGGGGTGGCAGAATATTTGCAAAGCTTGACCTGGCCCAAGCTTACCAACAGTTGCCAGTAGATGCTGAAACCGCTGAAGCCCAAACCATAGTTACACACTGGGGCGCATTCAAATGTAACAGGCTCCAGTTTGGCGTAAGCGTAGCACAGGGATTTTCCAAAGTCTGATGGAGAGGCTGTTGCAGGGCATTAAAGGGGTCGTGCCCTACTTTGATGACGTGTTAATAGCTGCCCCAACAAAGAGTCAATTAGAGAAACGACTAAGAACAGTCCTACAAAAGTTCCAAGATGCTGGCCTCAAAGTAAAAAAGGAAAAGTGCCAGGTATGCACTGAAAGGGTTGAATTTCTTGGTTACCTCCTTGACAAACAAGGAATTCACCCTACAGAAAAGAAATTGGCAGCCATCAAAAATGCCCCAAGACCAAAAAACAAAACAGACCTTGAAGCCTTCCTGGGACTCATTAACTTTTATAACATTTTCCTACCCCAGAAGGCGACCGTCGCTGAACCCCTTCATAGACTCCTCGATAAAAAGGCTTCCTGGTTTTGGGGTCAACGGGAGGAACATGCCTTTCAACAAGTAAAGGACCTTTTAACTTCAGATGCAGTGGTCAGCCAATATAATAAAACACTTCCATTAACTGTGACTTGTGACGCCTCACCATTTGGGGTAGGAGCCATCCTGAGCCACGTTCTACCCAACAGCACGGAGGCATCTATTGCATTTTTTTCAAGAACTTTGTCAAAAACAGAAAGGAACTATAGTCACCTAGACAAGGAAGCCCTCGCCATAGTATCTGCAATCAAAAGGTTCCACGAGTATGTGTACGGGAGATCATTTTCCATCATCACAGATCATAAACCATTACTCGGCATCCTGGCAGGCGACAAACCTACTCCACATATTCTATCCCCTAGAATGACGTGATGGTCAGAGTTCCTAGCCGCCTACGACTATCAATTGAGACATCGTCCAGGAAAAACCATTCCCCACGCAGACACTTTGAGCCGCTCACCATTACCAGAATGCCAAGATGACCCAGCTCCCACACTACCAATACTACAAATTGAGACGCTTCCCTCACCTCCACTAACAGCACAAGACATCGCACTAGAAACCAAAAAAGACTCATGCTTGGTACGAGTTCTTGGCTGGGTGGAGAGGGGATGGCCAGAAATCGAACCCAACGAAACCTTCAAACCATTTAAAAACAGACAAACAGAACTTTTCTCACAAAGAGGATCCGTGTTAGGGGGAGACCGAGTGGTCATACCAGCAAAACTACAAAAAAAAGTTCTACAGTTACTGCACAATGGGCACCCGGGCATCATACAGATGAAAGCACTGGAAAGGAGCTACACCTGGTGGCCAGGTATGGACAAACAAATTGAAACCTGGGTCGCCACCTGTAGCAGATGCCAAGAGACGCACTCGGCCCCACCAAAATTTTCACCAGCCGAATGGGAAACGTCCAGAGGCCCCTGGTCACGAATCCATATCAATTTCGTGGGACCTACAAAAGGGCATACTTTCCTAATAACAGTAGACGCATTCTCTAACTGGCTCGAGGTTAACAAAATGAAGACTACCACCACAGATGCAGTCATCAAGAAATTGAACAGACTTTTTGCAATGCACGGCTTACCAGATGTCCTGGTATCCGACAATGGCCCTCAATTTACCGCCTTAGCCTTTGAACAATACTTAGCAGACCATGGCATATGACACGCACTGACATCACCGGCCCATCTGGCAGCAAATGGTAGAGCTGAACGAATGTTCAGTTCACAAAAAAAAATTCTACAAAAAATGGAACAAGGCAACATCCACGATAAAGTCACCTGGATGCTCCTGCTCCAGCACATCACACCAAACAGTACGACCAACAAAAGCCCAGCTGAACTTCTGATGGCCAGAAAACTAAGATCGCCCCTAAACCGCCTACACCCTGCGTACACCCCAGAAAAGCCCCTGGGCTCCAGCAGTAAACACAGCACCTTTAAGGTAGGAGACCCCGTATTCGCAAAAAGCTTTTCAGGAGACCCATTATGGATCCCTGCCAAAATAACTCAGATTACAAGCCCCCGTTCCTACCCCCTAGAAACCACAGATGGGAGACTGTGGAAACACCACATCGACCAACCACGATCCAGGCTGCCCACATCTCCCATCAGTGACCCCAACCATGAAACCAGAGGGGGAGGGGGAACCAGGGATTCAGGAATAGAACCAACATCTGGCCTAGAGGAACAAACCCCACGATCACCACATCAAAGCCAACAATACTCACCAGCTGATGTAGAGCCGTGGCAATCGAGCGTCTCACCTAATAACAGCAGTCGAGCAGGTTCAGCGAGCCCGGAGAGCCCAAGCAATAGCAACAAAGGAAGCGTTTCGATCATCCCAAGGGCACCAGAAGGGAGTCACAGCTATGGAACCGGATCACCGTTCCGGACAATCCCAACGAACAGCCCATCGGAACCCGAGACCGGGCACAGATCTTTTGAACTGCGAAAGTCAGGTAGATAGGTGCAAAGATCCGCCTACCTGCAAGACTATATAACCCCACCCCTTAGACGGAACCTAGAGGGGACGGGTGTTCCGGACGAGCAGGCTTGAAAGTCTGCACTTCGGATTGGTCCGCTAACAGCGGGCCGTGATTGGTCGCTCCAGGCTGATCCGATTGGCTAGTAAACGGGCTGCCGCAGTTGGGCAAGCCAAGCGTGGCAAGCTCAAATCGTTGTCATTGGCCGCTTAGCCGCAGCCAGCTCTATAAAAAGGGCTGCTGTGGCTAGGATATTTCGCTTAGATCAGAAGTCACTAATAAAGAACTGTTGTTGCTCTCTGAGTCTCGTCTCCATTCTTGGACCCATCCTTCCAGACTTAACACAAATGTTGCAGCATCACAGCAGTTTTTGCCCTTATGAATGACCACAGAGGTTCTGCAACATTCACCCTGCCTATTCTCCTACCCCTACCCCCTCATCGGTCTCCACAGGCACTAGACCTGTGGATACTCACCTTGTGAAGATCTAGAGAGCCTTTGCTTTCTTGGCCTGTTTCAGCACTTCAGGCCTTCAGTGTTCACGCAGAGAATGGAGGCCTAAAATGCTGCAAGATCACATGAGATAAGTAGCACAAGATCTCATACTACTGATTTCATGTGATCTCTGTACTTTTTGCCTCTGTTCTCTGCAAATGGAGGCCTGGATAAAATCTGCAGCAAAAGGCTTTGCAAATGGAGGGAAGGCTTAAACATCAAAGCAAAAATAGACTTTGCTGCTGGGAGGCTGGGAGGGATGTGTACATTGCTCTGGGGTTCTGTTTTTGCCAGCAAAGGCCTTTTTTCAAGGCCTTTGCTGAAGAAAATGCAGCCCCTGGAGGGAGTGTGCATCGCTATGGGCTATGTTTTTGCCAGGAGAGGCCTTGAGGAAAGAACTTCACTAAGGAAAGTGCAGACCCCAGAGGAGTGTGCATCACTCCAGAGCTCTGTTTTTTAATAAAGGCCTTTCCCAGTGAAAACAGAACCCTAGAGTAACACATGCTCCCTCCGGGGGCTAAGTTCTCTTTGGCAAAGGCCTCCTCAAGCCCTATGAGGTTCTTCAAAGCAGTGCCCCATAGGTGCATAAAAACTGTTAGGCCAGAAGCCAAAACCTTCTGGGGGGGCCATGATCTCTTGCAACTTCAGGCAGCCACCTGCTTTTGCAGAGTATGGGTGCCTGAAGTCTCATGAGATTAGGGCAGTGGTTCTCAACCTTCCATATGCTTTAATACAGTTCCTCATGTTGTGGTGACCCCCCCCAACCATAAAATTATTTTCGTTGCTACTTCATAACTGTAATTTTGCCACTGTTATGAATCGTAATGTAAATATCTGATATGCAGGATGTATTTTCATTGTTACAAATTAAACATAATTAAAGCATAGTATTTTCTTTTCTTAACATTCTTCTCTACGTGATCCATTGACATGAGATGGTTTGCTAATGAAAATAATAAATAACAATAGCTTTAATAATTCAAAAGATGATACATGGCATAGTTCAGTCAATACAGTTCATTAAGGTTTCCTATGATTTACCTTTCTGTGTTGTTTTTTTACATACCTGTTACTATCACAAGGGGGCAGTATTCACATCAACCACAGCTGAATATAAAAAGACCGATCAGCATCCAGATTAAATTCCCATGGTACAGATAATTATTTTTTTTTTGTAGTAGTTGATGATTTTACAGTACATGATTTTACATTTAGCCAGTAATTATAATTCATGAAGTGTCGTTTTACCTCCAATACTGTTGCTTTCAACACAGTAGCTGCTTTTAATAGAATAGCTGCTTTTAACACATCAGTTACTTTCTACACAGTAGTTGCTCCCTACACGTGTGACTGATTCACATAAGTACATTATGACGCCAACCATGTCACATTCACCTGTATTTGTATGGGATGTATATGATGGGGTTGGCACGATAATGTCATCATGCCGGGTACTCGTATGTATCTGCAAGTGGGCAGACCCACCTGGAGACAGATGGAGGAACGGTGTCTCAGTTCCTAAGACCATCGAAAATATGTGTTTTCCGACGGTCTTAGGCGGCCCCTGTGAAAGGGTCATTTGACCCCCAAAGGGGTCATGACCCACAGGTTGAGAACCTCTGGTTTAGGGCATCCAGAAGCTTCCAGTCGATGCATGAAAAATGTTTGCATGCCAACGGAAGGCTTGGAGCAACATGATTTTACTGCCCCCAAGCATGCAAACACTTTTCTGTGCCAAGCCTGGAAGACTTTGGAAGAGATAAACTGAGGCTGCCTGCCACTCCAGAAGTGACAGGCAGCCTCAGTAAATCAGAGAAAGCCAGAGAAAGCTCTCACTACTCGCAGCTCACAGAGAAACAGAGAGGCTGAAAAGGAGACAGATCTTCACAAGGTAAGTGATTGGCATAGCAGGATGGGTGGCGGAAGCAATTGTGTGCATCCCAGGGGAGGGAGAATGAGGTATTTCAGTGGGTTGGTCGATGAGCCATGTGGCAATGGAAGCAGAGGATCAACCAACCCCCCTAGAGTCTTGTGACCTGGGGGAGCAAGTGAAAGGCTAGGTGAACAGCAAAGTGCCCTAATGACTAACTGGGTAGGCATGGCTGGGTGGTCATGTGACTGGGTGACCGTGGCCAACTTGACATCACTCACATTGAGGGGCACTTCTCCTCGCCTGGCCTCTCATGACCACGGGGTTGCTGCAACGGTTGCAAGTGTGAAAAAGGGTCATAAGTCACTTTTTTCAGTGCCATTGTAACTTTGAACGGTCACTAAATGAACTGTTGTAAGTCAAGGATTACGCGTACAAAAATTCAAAAAGCTTCTTTACTTGCAAAAAGCTGTCCTAAATACCAATCATTAAATTAGAAATACCTGCAAGCCGGAATTACAAATCAGGCAGGGTGTCAGAGCACCTTGTGGAATTAAAATAGTTAAAATACAATGATAACTATCAGCAGACAACTCTTGCTCATAAAGTGAAACCCTTTAGCAGAGAGGTCATTTAAGCTCTCCAGAAAGAGCACAGCCATGAGAAGCAAACTTTAGATCTATTTGCACCACTTAAAGATATCAGCTGGTCTCACCTCACAAGATATCCTAAAGAAATCATCCAGATTTAAGGAAAAATCACATGCTTCCCAGAAAGGCAGTAAAAAAAATCAGTGCCAAGGTTGTTTCCTGCCTCTTGGAAGTACACCCCAAAAGGAAAGTGCCAGGAACCACTAAAGCAGTGAAGGAAGACCTCCCCTCCCAGATAGAAAAAGATACCATGAGGCAGAAAAAATTCAAACATAATACAAATAATTAAATCACAACAGTAGCTGTTACTTGTTAAACCAGTTACCAGACCAAATAGACACAGGAACTAGCCAGATTTCTCAACCCAGTTTCTTTTCAGGAACAGAGATTAACCTTTTTCCTTCCAAACAAAGATGAATAGAGAAAATTATCCCACCAATAAACACATAATTAAACCTCACCAAGCACAGAATTAAACTTCACCAAAAACCAGTTTTAGACCAAAATTCAGAAACTCATGTTTGAATGTCAATCTTTCTAGCTAGCTAAGAAGCCTTGCTGAATGTCACTCATCTTGGTTCCTTGTCATTAAAAGCTTCTTTCCAGCAGCTCTGCTTCGTTATTGAATTATTTCTTCAAAGTGCTGATTGTTGCATCCTGGCTGGAAGAACTCCAACAGAGGAGTATTTCCTCCCAACAGCAGTGTAAAAAGCTTAAAACAACCCATTCCCTTTAAGAAAGTCAAAGTATCAGAAAAGAAAAAAAACTCAGGAGAAGCTCAAGTGACAGGAAGTCTAGGCATACTGCCAAGAATATAATAAGGGTTAATGGAGAGGCAGTTTCTGTAATCAGGGCAATAAAGATTAGGCTAGAAACAACACCAGAATGTTTCCTGCCTTCCTTATAGGATTAGCCCTGTAAAGTTGAAAAAAAAAACCAAAATATTTCTTCCAACAACTGGTTCTCCGAACTGCTTAGAAAGTTAATAGGTTCTAGCGAATAGGTGAAAACCAGTAGAATCCCACCCTTGGGCAGCCCAATAACTTGGCTTTCTTCCTGACCCAAGTCTAGAATTACATGGTGTGCCATGGAGCAATGTATCCGGATAGCATGCCCAGGTCAATGCCATTACATTGAAGGGGGATGCAGCAGTATGCTTGCTGTGTCTCCACAATGAAGGGGCTATGCAGCTGCAAGACCTGAATATTTTTATACAGATGTTGCAAAGACCCCACAGCAGCCCAGCATAAAGAAACCCAAATCCACTCCCTGCAGCAGGGCAAGTGGCCGGTGGTGAAATACATCCAGGATTTTCAGAGCATGGTGGCTCACCTGAGAGATTGGCCTGAGCATATTCTGGTCTACCAACTCCAGGAGGGCTGAACAAGGAGCTGTGTCACAACTGACTGCCCCGAGGGGTGCCCTGTGACCTTTGAGCATGGTACCAATTACCCACAAATGTGGAGCTCAACTTGATGAAGTACTGGGAGTAAATTGTACATGAGAACCAGCCCCGCCAAGTGCCTGAGAAATATCCAGCACCTTATGGAGGGAGAGACGGTGCAACCCCTACCAAAGGGAAGAAGCTCTGCCAGAGTCCAGGAGCGTATTTCCAATGTGGGAAGGAAGGCCGCCAGGCAGCTGATTGCTTTGCATCAGGCCAGCATCTACACTGCGAACCCTGCCCAACCAAAGCCGAAAAAACAACCCCCAAAACTGAAGTAGAAAATGCAGACTGCTGCATGGAGGTCTCTCCCCAATCCAGTGAAGGGGAGAGAACTTCGGCCCACAGAAAACCCAGCTTGGTCTTCTATGAAAACGCCAGTGAATGGGAAGACGACCAAATGGTGAATGGCACCATCACCCCTATGATGGCCCAGGTGGAGATTTTGGTGCCCTCCTCGGGAGTAAGGGGGGCTCTCATGGCCTTGTTGTACCTGGGGTGCCTAATTAGCCTTCAGACAGTGGAAAAACTAGGACTGATGCTGAGGAAGTTAAGGCAGCTCATAGAGTTCTCTGAGTTAGAAGGCTCATTTATGGGAGTGACACCAGCAGCTTGCCTAATGGAGCAGTGACTTATGTAGAGACTTCATTTTATTGTGACTCCTGGAATGACTGAGACCACGGTCCTAGGACAAGGATGGCTAACCTTTTCATCATTGCATGCCGAAAGTGCGCACGCGTGTCTGCACCCATAATGCAATGCGTGCATGACCCCACTTGTGCATACAGGCATGATTCCCCCGTACATGCACTGCAGATATCCAACAATCAGCTGGCTGGAGAGGCAAGTGCATGCACAATGGATCTGTTCTGGGTGACGGCTGATGTGCTGGCAGAAATGGCTCTGCTGCCACTTCTGGCACATTTCTTACAGAAAACAAAACACCAGGAGTCACAAAACCTGGGAGGGCACAGTCAACTTGACATCACTCATTCCCACCCAGTCACATGACCCCCCCAGCCAAAGCCTACCAATGTTTTGTGGCTCCCAGTGTTTTCTTTTCTATGGGAAACAGGTATCTCTCTCTGTCTCTTTCTCTGTCTCTTTCTCCCTCTATTCCTCCCTCTCATCTCTTTCTTCCTTTGTCTCGATCTCCCTTGACCTCCCTCTCTCCCTCCCTCTCATCTCTCTTCCTCTCATCTCTCTCTCTCTCATCTCTTTCTCTCATCTCTCTTTTTCTCTCTATCCCCCTGTCCCTCTCTCATCTCTCCCTGTCTCTCTCTCTCTCTTTCTCCCTCTCCCTTTCACTCTCCCTCTCTCCCGTCTCTCTTTCTCTCTTTTTCCCTCTCTCATTTGTTTCCCTCTCTTTTCCCTCTCATTCTTTCCCTCCACTTCTATCATTTCTCTCTCCCCCTCTCTCTCCCCATCTCTCTCTCTCAATTGTTTCTCTCCTTTTCCTCTCTCTCATTCTCTCCCTTCATCATTTTCTCATTTCTCTCTTTCTGTCAGATCCCTAAAAGTGATACTCCATTCAATTGGGAGAAGGGGGCCCTTAAATTCGATTTATTATTATTGCCTGTGATAACTGTTATTTTATAACTTGTTGCCTGGTGTCAAAGCACCCTGAGATATTCTCACCTCTTGGGGAATGTTTAGAGGGGAGGGCCATGTGGGTTGTTTCACTTTGAAAGCCAGCAGAAGATGGCCATGAGCACATGGCTTATCTGTTTCTCAGAGTGGCTGTACAATAACATCTTCATACCTGTGGATTGGCTGAATCCACATCTGGCTAAAGGAAGGGGTTTCTAATGTTTTAATTCTACTTGTCTTGCCTAAGGGTATTTAGATGCTGTTTTGAATGTACTGTTATCACTTCTGCTTAATAGGTTCCTTTTGAAATTTTTTGACAGTGAGAACAATCAACCAATGGAATAGCTTGCCTTCAGAAGTTGTGGAAGCTTTCAAGAAGAGACTGGACTGCCATCTGTCAAAAATGGTGTACGGTCTGCTTGGGTGGAGGGTTGGACTAGATGACCTACAAGGTCCCTTCTAACTCTGTTAATCTGTATCTGTATCAGAGCAGCTGAGCTGATTAATTCTGACATTAATTGGCTCAATGAGGGCCACACAGGGTGGACTTTGTAATATTTGAAACACAGTTTTTGTAGTAGTATTGTACAGGCTAAGTAAAATGGGGTTTCTTGTATTATAAATTTGCTTTTTCAAATGTATTGCTAATAATTTTCCATAAGCCTCTCTTTCAGAAAACAGTACTGGCAATAGAGCATTCAATACAATGGTAGATAACAGTGTCATTGTTAACTGTTCTCAAGTTTCCATGAACAAAACAAATATTCAAGTTCAACTTTGCGAAGCACTGAGAATGTATCTTAACCATATCCATTTTGATGTTTTTTTGTTTGCAAATGTTCCTTTTGCTTAGAATACAATTCTCTTTTATATGGCAATGCTCAAATGTATATGTGAATATTATTGGATGCTTTAATTTGTGTGATGTAACTTGACAGATGACTATTTCTAAACCAATCAAATTTTTCTTTGAAGTTCTTTCTTGTACTAAGTGTAAAAGTAAATGTAAGCCATTTATCCTGATTCTCCCTTTTTATCGGGAGACCCCATTTTATCAGAGTAATAAATTACTTTGAAACGATCTTCTAATTCAATTACTTGTCAGAAAAGATAAAGCTAAGGCAGAACCTAGAGACGGATTTGGCCATCATCCATCAAGCGAAGACACTTGGGAATGCTGTTGGGTCATGGAGACCTTCCCATTCTCCTGAAGAATGCAGAAGTCACGGGTAAAACATAGCTGAATCATGCATCATTAGCATGTCTGGAGAAATGAATGGATTTCCTGTCATTTTAAGAGTTTCCCCAGGGCAGAGTCATCCAACACTTCCTTATTACTACAAAATCAAGAGCCACTCTGGAGAAAGCCCACAACTTTTTTATCTCCGTGAAGCCAAACTGAAAGAGAACAGCAAGTACAGAGCTATTATGCCTTTGGCAGCAACAGCCAACCCTAAACCTAGTGGAGGGCGTGCAGTTTGTGATCTGAACACATTGACCATCCCTATGAATGAACAGAATATGTAAATTATATGCAGCAGCTCATCATTCATGGCCCCCATGATTGGCCAAAGACAGTGAGGAGATATCGGATGGTTGCTGTTCATTGGCCCTGCCTGAGAAAGAGGAGTTGACTCACCCTGTATCCCCAGGAGGCTCTTATGCAATTTAGATAGGTGTGGAGTTTGAACTGGGGCCAAGCAGGTGAGTGAGTAACGTTGAGCAGGAAAGCAATGGAAATGTACACACTGAGTTTCCATGGGAGAAGAAGAAGATGGAAAGTTGTAGGTGGATTTGGATGCAGCTCGCCAAGGAGCACAAGGCTTGCAGTTAGGCTGAAATAAATATTCACAGAGAATCAAGGTAGTAACAACCTCATCTTGGAAACTCCTGCTCAGAGTGTAGGAAATATCTCATCTAGCATTATGCAAACTGCTATATCATCATGAATAAAGCACTTTTTTTGAAAAACCCAGCAAGTACATTAAATAAGTGTGGGGCTTTGTTGATGAAAATAACAACAGTAGTCTATCCAACCCCTTAACTTCAGCTTCTACTTACTGGCTGTTGTGGGGTAAGTCTAAAGCCAGTAAAATTGAAGGGTCACACCCTAAAATGTTAATATTAAACATAGCCATAGAGTGAACAGTGCAGCAGTGCAGAAGAGTCTTTCCTATCATGAAAAGAGATGAAGGCAGTACTGCAAATCAGCATAGCCTTTTGTAGAGACTTAAGGGGCAGATCCTTTGCATATTCAAGGGTGTCCTTGCATTATGATAAAAAAAAGTGAAGATGGTGGTCATGGCAATGCAATCAAAAGTACACCTGTTTGGTACCCCTGAACCCAGAATATTACAAATAAATTTAGATTAGGTTGCCTAAAGCAGGGGTCACCAACCTTTTGGATCTCAGGGACCACCAAACTTATAATTTTAAATCCCGTTGGACCAGAGACCCTGAGAAAATCCCCCAAAAAGTCTGCAGGAAAATTCCCCACCCCATTTTCCTACCAATTGATCATTCTTTGTTTGGGACCGCAGGATACCATCTCCAGCTCCATTCTCAGGGGGGAGGGGGAGGAGAGAGAGAGACTTTTGACTTCATGCAAGGAAAGCAGCAGAAGCAGCAGAAGTCTTTCTTTCTCTCCCCCAAACTCCACCAGAAATGAGCCTTGGTGAGACTTGTCATGCCAGCACAGCCTCTTGGAGCAGGATGACTTGCAGGGTCCCAAAGACTCATTTCTGGTGGAGTTTGGGGGAGAGAAAGAAAGACTTTTGCTGCTTTCCTTGTATGCAGCCAAAAGCATAAGAAGAAAGAAGTGGAAAGAAACAGCCCAGTGGCCAGGCCAGGCATGTGAGGTGAGTGGGGCAAGTTCCCCCCACTCCCTGCCCTAACTACCTTGTGTTGTTCATAATGCAAGCAATGCAAGCTTTGTGTTCCCACGGGCCATGTGGGTGGCGCAGCCTTATGTTCTCACACAGCCTGGATTAATTGCTTTGGGGGGGTGTTTTGGAGGTGACATTTCTCTGCAGACCACCAACATTTTCTCATGGATCACCAGTAATTCCCAGCCCACTGGTTGGTGATCACTGGCTTAAAGTACCTCATCTTCTCAGGATCAAGCTTTAGATCAAGGGTGTCCAACCTTGGCAACTTTAAGACTTGTGGACTTCAACTCCCAGAGTTCCTCAGCCAGCTTTGCTGGCTGAGGAACTCTGGGAGTTGAAGTCCACAAGTCTTAAAATTACCAAGGTTGGACACCCTTGCTTTAAATAGTTCATTCACAAGATTGAAACAGAGAGAAGAATCTTTCTATTGTTGGAATTTTGATGTGATTCAAGGCCAGAATGGCCTCTCCAAGGAACCATGTAGATATGAAGAAAATGGGACAAAATAGAGCTTTAAGGAAACAAATATTAGAAGAAACTGCCTTATGATGTCCACAGACATAACTTCCTGTTCCCCAAAGAGCTTTGCTAAAAGCTAAAGTTACTAAAGTTACTAAAATATTCATTCTAATTCAGTTGGAATTAGATGTGGGACAGCTGACGCTACTTCAGGATGAAGTTTTTTCTTCTCTTGGTGAGCTGTATTCCTTTGCATGTTTCTGATTTCATGGGGACAGTGTGAGTGGACAGCAGTTCTTTCTTTTAGATATTCCAAGGGAGGGAGGCAGGAAGGCAGTTTGGAGCAGTTTGGTGTAGTGATTAAGACAGTAGGTTAGAAATTGGGAGACTATGATTTCTAATCTGACCTTGGGCATGAAGCCAACTGGGTAACCTTGGGCCAATCACTCTGTTTCAGCCCTAGAAAGAAAAATCTTGCCAAGAAAACTGCAATGACTTGCCCAGCCATGAGTCAACACGTCAAAGGCATCATATCTACCCATCCCATCCACACATGCATACACACACAACCTGCAAGAGGGAGCAAAGAACCTGGTGCTTGGGGTGACTGAAAGGAAAAGAAAAAAAAACAAGGCCTGTGTTAGGACCTGAAACTTCATGGGTGTTGTCTGGAGAAGAGGAATGTTGGGTCTTGATGGGAAATCTTGGGGGGAAATAAGTAGGGAGGTCTGCAATTGAGCCTGGGAGACAAGAAAACAGAGACCAATGATCTCACCAGGGAATAAGTGCAAGAGACAGATAATCAGCATAGCATGCAAGTGAGATGATCCTGAGAGGTAGGGATATCAGCATTGCTTATAAGAATTTTATTTATTATGATTAAAACCAAAAACTGAACTACATCATCTGCTTCAGTTACAACACACATCATTTATTCTATTTACTTGATGCTATCAATGCAAAGGATAGCATCGCAGTGTATACCAGTCATCCACACTACCTGCTGCTGTATCTATAATCAGAAAACATGATGTCTGAGTTATATCTAATTTATCCCTTAGTATGTTGTATATATGCAATCAGCCTTTTGTGTCAGTCTGAGTAGCCAGCTGCTCAGCCATTGGATGGACAAGCATTGGGTGGATCTTCTACCTGCTGTCCAGCCAGAGAAGATGAAAAATATCTAGAGGGCAGACTTGACCACAGGTGGAAGTTGCCACAGGTGGATTATTTTGAACTTCCCTGCAGATGCCTTAAATGCAAAAGTGTAGGACAAGGGAAAAAAGGTGAGGCCAGCCATTTTGTGAAAATGCTCTATGTCCTAAGAAATAACAACCCATGACAAAATGTTATAAGACCAGGATTACAACCCCCCCAAAATATTTATGGAGCTTTTTTGTCTTACCTCTCTGTAACAGAGCCAAAGAAATGATGTTCATGCATTGAAAGCCATGGGACTTGTTTGGGGGCTGACAGAATAGCTCCACCTTGCAGAGACTGGAAATCTGAATTAGTAGCTGAAGGTGTTCTAAAATTAATTTTATTGCACTAACAAAATTTATTTGGGACCACATGCTGTTGTATCAAGCCTACATGGCTCTTGGTTGTTGGAGTGATTAAAGATGTTTTATATCAGGGGTGTCAAACTCGATTTCATTGAAGGCCAGATCAGGATTGTATTTTACCTCAGAGGGCCAGAGTGGGTGTGGTCAGCTCAACATCACTTGTGACAGGGGTGCCTGTGGTGGCCCAAGCCCTCTGCCAGAGAAAACAGGCTCCCGAGCTCCATTTTCGGCTGCAACGGCCTCTTGTATGTAACCCTCTGCCAATGAAAACAGAGCTCAAGAGGGCTGTGTGCAGCCCACCCGAGTTCTGTTTTTGCTGACAGAGGCACCACAGGCCAGTCTTTCGCCGTTTCCAGGGTGGCCCTGCAGGCCAGATCTAATCACCCCATGGGCCAAATCTGGCCCCCGAGCCTTGAGTTTGACAACCCTGTTTTATATCTTCAAAAGAGCTTATACTTGACTGCCTGCGGGTGCGGGTGTTGATATTAAAAATGATATTAAAAAAACAAATGATTAAATGAAGTGAGTTCAGAGTACTCAGATCAAAGGCAAATCCTCTTACTTAAAAACAAAGCCTGCTATTTATAATGATATCTGCTGTTTATTTAAAAAGAAAATATAAAAGTAACTTTTTTTCTGAAGGCTTGCTATACAGTTTCCTGCTTGAGGAGTGGGTTGGACTAAAAGACCGCCAAGGTCCTTCCAACTCTGTTATTCTGTTCTGTTCCCTCCACCCCCAGCCTTTCAGAACCTCCATTCTGCCCTACCCATTAAAATAGTGATCCCATTTAACAAAATTGGGAGGAGGCAAATTTTGCACAGCAGTTAGAGCAGTTGATTTCTACATTAATATTGCCAATTCTGTCCCATGGATTTCTCTTCCCCCAAATTCTCTATGCTGTTCAATTCCATTTGCTAGACTGAAATGCTAGTGAGTAGATAGTGGCCATTAGTCTCACTAAAAATTTAGTTCTGAGTTAGTGCATTTAGGACTGCAGGCAAATTATGCACACATAGGAAAGAAAATTGGGGCAAGCAGAAGACAGAACCACAGAGAACTGTTTTAAAAGGCTTTATTTTAAGCAATATATATTCAAAAGTAAAAAAAAAAGTGCATAGCACTGAAATAATTACTTTAGCTAGAAATATACAGGAAAGAATGAAGCAATGCATGGAACTTTTCACATCTTTGTAACGTTTGCATAGTTCACTATACAAATCCATTTTTATCCAAGCCTGGCCCTCTTTTACATTTGCCACAATGGGAATGAGACTTTGATTGCATAGCTGTGGCCTCCATCTTGACTTCTTTTAAACTTTCCCACCACTAGACACCCATGAAATCCATTGAAAAATAGTTTTATTGTATCTTTGATGAAAAAGCTCATTTTTACTCTTCCTTTCCTAAATACAATATATCACCACCACCACCCAGACTTCCTTTTCTTCTTGCTTGATAAAGTGTTCTTAGATATCTTGGGCACTGATGTGCAAAAATCAAATTGGCCTAATAAAATGTGCCTTCGTGTTCATATTGCATATTATGACATAGAAAACAACTTCTGGCAATCCTTCCATCAGATTTATCCCTTTCATTTGACACTTCTCTCCCAAGTTAAACAGAGGAAGGAAGGATCAGGTGACAGGTGGAGAGGATTAATAGTTACAGTTACATATTTTTTTTAGCAAAAGAACAAAATACATTGCATTTACAATACTTCCACAAGAAGAGTTTGACCGGATGCACTAGAGAATAATTCATATTGTTTGTTCTTGATACTGTTTGCAAGACAGTTGTGCCCATAGTAACTTGGTCCACCTTCCTTGGCTTTCTACTTGCACTTTTTATCTTGTATCATTGAAACTATGAAGAAGCAAAGATGTTGCCACGTTTCAGAGCAGTACTCTTCAGCCACCTTTTTCTGATCCACATAATCAATATCTTCCACACAATCACTGGATTCTTTCTCTGGTTGCTTGGGTGCTGGGGTTTCTGGCCTGGCATCCATAACCAGTCTAAGATGGGCAGTAGGTGGCCCAGTCTTACAAACTTTAGATTTTAAAAGAGTCTTGGGGTCCTTACAGAGATTCTTCTGTTTCTTTAGAGATCGAGTGATTTCCTTCCAGAAGACCTTCTGGTTTTCTGC
The DNA here is from genome assembly GCA_033807585.1 of Hydrophis major. Lineage (NCBI taxonomy): Eukaryota > Metazoa > Chordata > Lepidosauria > Squamata > Elapidae > Hydrophis > Hydrophis major. The sequence goes on along the minus strand of CM066333.1, from coordinate 62,982,233 downwards.
ATACCGTGGGCAGGTAGATGGGCTGCCAGAAAAGGCACAGGAGAAGACATCTTCCCCTTTTTTGCAGTCCACCTTTAGCAGAGTGGTCTCTTTCTCATTTCGAATCCATGAACATTCAGCCTTCTCTTTAGTTATAAACTTCCCTTTTGTGGGAGAACCTCTTTGTCCTCTGTTTCTCTGACCCTTGTGATTGTTATTATGTCTAGCCTGGGCTCTTCCCCCTCTGCCATTATTCGGTCTCTCTCTTTTTCTCTCTTTCACTGTTTCACTGTCAGTTTGCAGTAGTTGACAGAACATCATGAGGACACACAGCAGAGCAAAATGCTTGATCTTCATGTTTCCTAGTGCTTTTTGAAACCTGTTTTAGAAACAAAAGTCCCTTGTAAAAATATGTATCTATCCTTATGTATGCTAGACATGCCCCAATATAATCAATTATCTATTATCAGCAAAGATTGTAAAATAGGACAACATCAGTGTTTCTCCTAATGATATTTTTGAGCATGAACTTTTAAGTCTGCATAATATAAATAGTGAAACTATTTCTTTTCCTCCTTGCAAGGAAGCCATAGCATGACCACAATGTTACTACATGGAGATACATGGGGCAATTTGAAGGGTTGATTCCTATAAATTTGTGGACCTCCATTACTAATCTGCTGCTGAAGTTGGATGATATTTGGGCCTGGTGTAGATGGTTTTTTTCCTAACCTCTATTCAAACAGATAATCAGCAGCAGGTGAATGGGGTTAGGTGAAATTATTAGCCCAGATTACAGCTGCTTTCTACTTAAACGAATTGAAGAAACATCATTTGAATGAAAAGAATTATTTATAACCATATAAATTCTAAAGAATTGCCAAAAATAGGGATGTCAGACCTAGAAAAATGGAGAAATGTTACAAATAGAAAGAAAATAATATGACCAATAAAATAATCAACAACTAGGAGAACTATTTTGCTTTAGAATTTGAGGGATAATTGGTGTCAGCTAATGTGAAATCCTCATTGTGGAATAAACCTCACATGGCAGGTTTATTATGAGGTCCAGAGAGGAAAGACTGATAAAACAGCAAATATATATTTAAACAGTGTTATGATGCCATAGCTTTGGAAAATTCTATTTAAAAAAGAATCCTACAACCCTCTTCTTATATTAAAGTAACCATCTTAGTCATGTCACATCTTCCTTACTCCTTTCTGGTTCTGACAATCTGGATCATGGAACAAAATCTCCTGTGATTCACCTGCCACTTTTTTGATATACATGAAATACAATTCTATTTCCTTTACAAATCTGTCCCATTTCCTTCATTAGAACTATTCACATGATAAGTGAACTCAATCAATTTCAAACTACTTTTTCCTGAGTACAATAAACCAATTCATTCACATCACAAAAAGTGAGGTCTACTTAGTGGGAAGACTTTCTATTTCAACAGAGGATTGGTCATCTAAAGTCTGACTTTCTTGGTAAGGGAGATAGCAAATTGACTTTCTGCACCTTGACTTTCCTGCCTTGTTGAAGATGGAAATCTAATACTATAATCCTCAGTCCACAGTCCAAAGAGTTGAATTTGCACAGTTATATTAAGACTGCAATCTTATGCAGACCTACCTCGGATTAAATAGCACAATGAATTATCAAGGGACATGCAATGCACAAAGGCATTAAAATTCAGGTATTTTATGCTATGGTACAATCCCACAGATTTATTAGGAAGAGCCAAAGTTCATTTTGATAAACTTGTGTTGGTTACTAATTACTGATAAGTCTTGGAAGCTGCAATCAGGAACTGACATGATGGAGATTCAGTACTTCTAATACTTTTCTACTAACTATCCACCCACAGAAATCCCTACAGTTTCCTACATGTTAAAGGTAGAATACCATATCTTTCTGTTCTGGGGGGCAGGGAGAAATTGACTTAGTAACTTTGACAGAAAGAGAGATGGGGAGGAATAGATGAAGCAACTTCTTGTTGGGTATAACTATCAAAAACAGCCCAGAAATAAGCAATTACATATAATATGTAGTTTGATCTTCAGAAGGCAAGCAGGAAATCTAGTCTTGCAGTTCTGAACAGTTTTTCACTGCTGATTAAAAAGTGCAAGAATACATACCTTTTGTTGTCACGCTGGCACGCCTCTGAAGTATGGCACATTTCTGCTTATTTATATACTCAGAGACACACCTACATGCCTCCAGAATCCTATAGCTTCATGGTAGTAGATTTGTGTGATTTACTCACTTATCAAGACACACCTTCTGCAACGGGCAAAATCAAATTTGCAACAGAAGAAAAAAATAGATGAGTACAATGAAGTGAAAGGTATAGACTTGAGAAAGGGAAGAAGTATAATAAGCTCTCCCATGGCCCTGTCTGAGGCTGAGAGAAGAAACTTCCAATAGATAGTGGCAAGATCAGAGCAGGGAAGGGTTTCCCAATGGATAGAAGGATAAAGTGATGGCATGAGGTGCCATGGAGTGCAGCTAAGTCCTTGTTATCACCTAAGAATAATAAGCAGAAGTCCCATTCACTGCAATGGAGTTTGCTTTCTCCTGCCAATCATCTTGTAGCAACACTGATTGAACACAGAAATAGACTTTGCCTTCTGTGATAAGGTCTTTAATCTGAGCAAATTGCCACAAAACAGCTAGGCACTGGCCCAAAAGAAAAGGCTTAAAGGCTTTTTCAGCCTATATCAGCTGGCTTACCATGAAATTTAGTAGACCACAACAAACAAAATCTATTGTCTGAGATTTCCTATGTCATGTCTATGGGCACACTGGTGATAGAGATAACTTTCTTCTCAGGCTGCAGCTCCTGGTCTTCTTTGGCCAAGTCATCCTGCCAGCCATTTTGCAAACAAGCACAGCTTCCCAATGGTGACTATGGCTTCTGCTCCAAGTTTTCCACTGGCCAAAATCTTTGAGATTCCAGCTAATTCCACAACCAATGTGTTTGTTTTTAAGGTCTTGTGCTGGTAGTGGTGTTTTCAGAAGCAGAATTGATTCCTGCACTCATTTCCTTATCTCTTGTTCCTACTATGTAGAAATGTAATTCTTCATCTCCCCCAAGGATATAATATATATGGAAAAGCCCTTGGGAGACAAGGCAAAGAGATTTGCCATGTGATCAGACAATAGAGAGCATAGCTTCAGCGAGATTGATTCAGCCTTCCATCCTTCTGAGGTGGGTAAAATGAGGACCCAGATTGTTGGGGGGCAAGAGGCTGACTCTGTAAACTGCTTAGAGAGGGATGGAAAGCACTATAAAGCGGTATATAAGTTTAAGTGCTATTGTTATAGATAGTGGGTGGGGCAAGAGATTCTACATCTAGAAGGACCCTCCTTAGCATTTCAGTCTGTAAAGGAGATGTGGGGGGGGGGACTGGATTTTCATACTTGCAAGATTGTTGTTAGCCTCCTGGAATAAACTAGATAGAAATCACAACCGTATGAACTAATTCTACTTTATTGCAAAGCGACACCAACAGAATCTTGCAAACTTAAAATCCATATTCAAATTCCCTTTCATATCTTTTACAACTTGAGAAACTAGGGAAGGTGTCTTTTGAGTCTCTTGCCCCACCCATTATCTAGCTAAACTGCCTTTTATCTGACTGTTCTCTTGGCAATTACTCTTGGTCCAGTCTTCTAAGATCTTTGTTACACACCATTACAAATAAGCTATTGTGTCATAGTAAGGTTTATGCAAGAATTTGTAATACTCATATATCCACATACCGTATATACTCGAGTATAAGCCGAGTTTTTCAGCACATTTTTTGTGCTGAAAAAAACCCCCTCGGCTTATACTTGAGTCAGATTCCCCTCTGAAAAAAAAATGGTGTGAAGCTCCGAAGCTGGGCAGCCACTTCCCTGCTTCTGTGTTTCCTTTGCAACTTTTAAGCATGGGGGTAATCGAAGCAGAAAAGTTCTTGCTTGAGGATATATTGTTTCTTCTTTTTTTAACTGTTTTTAGGGGGGGGAAGACCTACCGCCATGTGAGAATGCTCAGACATGAAATCTATCCGACCGAAAATAAGTGTGTGTGTGTGTGTGGGGATTTTAACAGAGGGAAGATGTAGGGAGAAGGCAAAAGCGATGGAAGATCCTTCAGGGAAAACTGAGGGGAGACTCACCCTTGGTCCAGATGAGCCCCCTTTCCCGCCCCTAAGGAAGCAGAGGCAGCCAGCAAGGGCAGGCAAGCCCCACTTCACGGACTCCGTCCATCCTCGCTCCCACCCACCCACCCACCCAAAGCGACGAAGTCCCCCAATCACGCAGCTCAGAATTGCCCTCCCCTCAGGGGGCAGCAATGATGCCCAGTGTTTCCCGAGACAAGAAGCTCCATCGTGCAATGAAAGCGCCCTGGCTCTAGGCTCTAGGCTGAGAAAACAACGCGAGCTGAGGTCGCTTCGGCTCCACTCAGCTTCATTTCCTCAGCTCCAGCTGCTTTCAGTCCACTCTGGAGGAGGCGGAGGAGGTGGTGGTGGTGGCTCACGTTGTTTTCTGAGCTTTAGGCTCAGAAAACAATGCGAGCCGAGGTCGCTTTGGCTCCACTCAGCTTCGTTTCCTCAGCTCCAGCTGCTTTCAGTCCACTCAGGAGGAGGGGGAGGAGGTGATGGTGGTGGCTTGCATTGTTTTCTGAGCTCTAGGCTCGCGGGTTCAGAAAACAACATGAGCCGCCACCACCACCTCCTCCCCCTCCTCCCCCTCCTCCCAAGTGGACTGAAAGCAGCTGGAGCTGAGGAAATGAAGCTGAGCGGAGCTGAAGCGACCTCGGCTCGTGTTGTTTTCTCAGCCTAGAGCCTAGAGCTCAGAAAACAATGCGAGCCACCGCCACTACCTCCTCCCCCTCCTCCTGAGCGGACTGAAAGCAGCTGGAGCTGAGGAAACGAAGCTGAGCGGAACTGAAGTGACCTCGGCTCACGTTGTTTTCTGAGCCCACGAGCCTAGAGCCAGGGCACTTTCATTGCATGGCGGAGCTTCTTGTCTCAGGAAATACCAGGCGTCATTGCTGCCTCCTGAGGGGAGGGCGATTATGGGCTGCGCAATTGGGGGACTTCGTGGCTTTGGGTGGGTGGGAGCGAGGACGTTGACTTTAAGCGCTGCTGACCAAGTGTTTCACAAATACCAGTGGGACCTCCGTCCACCACCACCCCTCCCTCTTTTGCCTCCTTCCTTCTGATCAATCAGGTTTTCCCAGTATTTGCTCACAGCTGTGTTTTCTCTTCTGCCGTGCTAGGCATTGAATACGGGGATTTCTGATTCCCCTTACACGCGCGTGGATATGCTGTGGGGCATTTTCTTCCAAATGCCCCACGGGCAGAGAACACTGACTTTCATGATAGTGAGATCATTTCCCAAATTAATTGATTCACTAACCCAAAAGAAGAAGATGTTGATGACAGTGGGAGGCAGGAGTCACTCTCTCCCTTGCAAGAAAAAAGCAAGAGCCGTTCTTATGATCTCTCCCTCTCTCTCTCTCTCCTCGTAATACAGTCAAGCCCTTTCCAGCACGCGGGATCCGCCCCCACCGCTTTGCACCTTGCAAATGCAAAAACCCCAGGATTTTGCATTTGCAAGGTGCAAAGTGGCGACGGCAGATCGCGCGTGCTGGAAAGGGCTTGACTATATTACGGGGAGAGAGAGAGAGAGAGATCATAAGAATAGCTCTTGCTTTTTTCTTGCAAGGGAGAGAGTGACTCCTGCCTCCCACTGTCATCATCATCATCTTTTGGGTTAGTAAATCAATTAAACCTTTCATGATAGTGAGATCGTTTCCCAAATTTCCCTTAAATCAGGGAAGAAATCAGAAACAAACCTTTGGACTGAGAATAAGCTTGTTCCTATGATGCCATTTTTGTTCACTGCAGTGTGAAAAGTGTGAAAAAACACACTTCTTTTTCTTCATCTTCTTGTTCCCTATTTACTGGTCTCTTTCAAAGAGGAAATTGTGAACATCAAACTTATTCTCAACTGTCCTAGTGAACGTTTTTATTGGTATCTATTTTTATTTTTGAAATTTACCAGTAGCTGCTGCATTTCCCACTCGGCTTATACTCGAGTCAATAAGTTTTCTCAGTTTTTTGTGGTTAAATTAGGTGCCTCGGCTTATATTCGGGTCGACTTATACTCGAGTATATACGGTATTTTCCTTCTTGATATTCCCTTTCACGGTCCTTTTTGTGTCATTTTTCTTGTAGCGAAGGGAACAGCTTCAACAACATGTAAAGATAGGCTTTCCATTCAGGTTATGTCTTTTTGCTTCCAGAAAACATGTCCTGACTTATGAGTGAAGATGTCATAACTTAGTCAACTATTGAGAAATATAAAGTATGAAACTACCAGAAAAAAATCAGATCACAGTGAACATCCCTTTTTTTTTCATCCAGGAAATCATCTCAAGACAAAGACTTGGAGAACGTCTTCTAGAATATCTTCTCACCATCTTGTTTTCTCAATATTTGGTGGTGGCCAAGACACTCCATTATATGTTCTTAGCTAGTTATGAGTATAGGTTGGCTTCCTGCCCAGTTCAAGTCCAGTTAAGTTTCTAAATTGCAGCAGTCTAAAAAGCTGGGCCCAAAATACACTGGGTTTTTCCCTATCTTTCATATTATTAATCCTGTCATGGTGAGATTGCAACTCCCTAAGTCATTATGGCAAGTCCACCCCATTTTCCATTGTAGCTTGCTGAAACCTGGAGTTACCTCTGATCTTTGTCCAACTATCACCCTTGTTTCATCTCCTATTATGGTAGAAGGCGAACAACATTTTGAAGTTCAAGAAATTCTAGACTCCAGGAAATTCCATGGAGCTACTCAGTACCTGGTAGCATGGAATCAACTCTCCTTCTCACACAATGAATGGGTTCATAAAGACATGTGCTAAATTAATATGCATATTTCATCAACTGTACCTGACAAACCTCACTGATTTTATGTTTTCTGGGTTTCCCCTTCCCTCTTTTTGTTTTCTTTCAGATGGACTTCCTGTTTTTTCTAGGAGGGCAGCATGTCCATTTTCAAATTTAATAGAAAGTTATTGTCAGGCCCCGTATAGATCTATTGAGATGCTGGCATTCGGGGGGGGGGGGGGAGGATTGGAGAGATCTCTATATGAAGTTTCTGTTTCTGTTTGCTGAATTGCTGTGCTGTGAGTTTCTCTTTCTATTTACTGCATTGCTGTACTGTGGGAGGGGTTTTGTCTGCACTGTTTTAAATTGCTGTTTTTAAGTGGGAAAATTTCATTCCTGCCTAGATGTCTTGCTATCACAAGCCTTTCAATAAAAACTCCTTCTGGAACAACTTCAGCTTCAAGAGCCTTGCTTTCTTGGGAAGATTGGAGAGACAAGACTTTATATATAGTTTCGTAATCAGTTTTGCATTGGAATTCAACAATATCTGATTGAAGATTGTTCTTTATAAAAACCATACATTTTCTCTTCTTTATCATATCTAGATTGTATTTGCAGTTGAGACAACCTGGAAGCCTTAAGAACACCCCAAAAACTGTCACCTAAGCAAATTTGTCAGGCACAACACTTTTAATTTTTCCTTGTGCTATCTTCCTGGGAGGAAGAACTTCACAGTGGATGTTTTACCTAGATTGCCCCAGTACAATAGTGCTTGACCAGAAGTAATCTGTCCAGTTATCACCTCAAAGCAACTGGATTCCCTGGCAGTCACCAGAGCCAAGGAGAAAGCAGACCTCGACCTTCTATGCTGCAATGGGCCTATGTTTCAAAAACAGCTGGTCACTTTGGTTTCGTGAAAACTTTACACCTATTCAAATGGCAGTTCTGGTGGCCCTTGTTAAAAAAAGGACATAGAAACCTTACATGGCGAGCTATCCTGTGTGTGCTTCTACTTAGAGCCCCACTGTTAGGAATATGAGTCACCTAACAGCTATTTGGGTTAGAAATATATAAGCCAAGATAAGACATTTTAATACTGTCTCTTTAAGAGATTACAAAAACTGCAATTGGGTGTGGTTTTTCAAACGGCCATAAGATGGAGCCGGAAACCTGGGTTGTTTAGTCTGAGTCTCAGAAGAGAGTGTAAGTGTATCTCTGTTTCCTTCTGTTGGAAAGTATTGCCATTGCTCCATTTCTTCTAATTGACTGATATTACTGGATTTAATGGAAGTCTGATACTGAACTGTTTTTGACATTGGAATTTGATATTTGGATTATCCCTGGATGAAAACTGACTGATTTTACCTGTGAATGACTTTTGGATTGCTTATTTTGGACTTTGCTTAAACCTTTCTGGAAGTAAAAACCTACATTTACTGTACAATGTATCTGTGTGCTCTGTGTGTATTATTCCAACACTACTCTCTATACGTCTCCCTGTATGCACTCATTCTCCTAACAGGGAATTACCTCAGCACGCCCCACCCCCCAAGGAAGCCTGCTGGGCTCTTCCAGGACATAGCCAGTCTTAGTGCCCCATGGAAGGAAATATCCACGGACTTCATTGTTGAACTACCTGAGAGCAAGGGGAACACAGTTATTTGTGTGACCACAGATTTATTTTCCAAGCAGGTGCATTTTGTACCCTGCTCCAAGATCCCTTCCACAAAAACACTGGCCAAATAGTTTATCCAACATGGGTAGAGATTACATGGGCTTCCTGACTGCATCATTTTGGATAGGAGGGTACATATCACCTCCCACTTCTGGAGGGAATTCCTGAAGTTGTAAGGCTCCACCCAGGATCTAAGCTCTGCCCACCACTCTCAAATTAACAGAGCCTGTGAACATACGAACTCAGTTCTGGAACACTACCTTCGGTGCTATGTAAACTACCAGCAGGACAATTGGGCCAACTTGCTGCCTTTTGCAGAGGCCACATATAATAACTCCAACTGCAGTAGCACTGGTTTCACCCCATTTAAAGTTGCTTCTGGTCAGGATTTTGTACCCATATCAGAACTGCCCCAGGGGAAGCCCCAAATCCCTTCCTTAGTGGAATGGATTAAACAGCTTCAAAGTGTTGTGTATGTATATAAGTAATAAAGTGTGAGCTTGGAGTAAGTGCAGGGTTCTGGCCCTGCACTTCTGATTGGCTGTTAAGTGGCCGGACCGGATTGGCCCGTTCTGGAGAATCCGATTGGCTCTTAACAGAGAGTTCCTATTGGTTATAAAAGCTAGCGTTCCTAGCTTGTTATTGGTTAAAACATTACAAGAGTTGCCTATATAAGGCGGGGTTTACTGCTATTATACGGAGAAGTCACTATGTAAATAAAGAGCTGAAGTTCACCGTTCAGAGGCTTGTCTCCATTCCTTCTCACCCATGCTCAATACTTGACACTGGCGACGAGGATGGGATTTGGAGATGCCTGAACTGATGGAACCAGGAAGAAGCACCGAGCATGTGACAGATGGCGCCAACAACGGAACTATATCCGGCGGCATCGTACCACCTGCTCCATTCAATCCAACGCAAGAGGACTGGGAGTCCAACATGGATCGCTTCCAAATGTTCCTAGAAACGAACAACTTAAAGGATGCCACACCAGGAAAAAAACGGGCGGTGTTCCTAACGCATTGCGGTCCAACCGTATTTAAGATGGCTAAAGCACTAGCCAAACCCCGAGATGTGAAGGCTTTGGATTGGACGACTTCGAACCCATCCTGAGAGGCCACTACGCTCCAACTGTGCCTACGCTCGTGAGACGCCACGAGTTTTATCAAAGGAGCCAGCGGAAGGAAGAAAGCGTGGCCGACTTCATAGCAGACCTCCGAAATTTGGGAGGCCTCTGCGAATTCACCGATTTAGAAGAGGCACTAAGAGATCGAATAGTTCTGGGACTAGATTCACCAGGCCTTCAAAGCAAGCTGATGGCGAAAGGCGACATCAGCCTTGCCGATGCCATCGCTGATGCTGCTGTGGCGGAAGCCACCAAGAAATCCGCTGCCCAACTGCGCCGAAACCATACTCCAGCCCAAAAACAGACAAGCAACCTTTTATCCAAGTCAGAAGGGCAATTTTCAACGACCCACCACGAGGACCTCTCTTCATCGTCAGACAGTGACAAAGAAGGGGTCCACCGGTTGCAGTCCGACCGGGACCATCGTCCGAAGCCCTTACGCCCTTGTGCCAGCTGTGGAGCCGACCATGCCAGGTCCGAATGCAAATTCCGTGACGCACTCTGCCATGAGTGCAGGAAACGAGGCCACATTGGACGGGTGTGCCGCAGCTTGCCAGGACCCAGCCAGGCCTCGAAAGGGGCTAACTACCGCCAATCGACAGGAAACTGTCCTGTAAGGCGGGTGCCAGTAAACCATTCCTACAGAAATCAAGCTTTGCAGAGAGAAGAGGCTCACCATACTATCACTATCGGTCATGCCTCAACCTTGGACACTAAGAAAATCCGAGTCACGGTAGCCATCGAAAACCAGCCTTGCCACATGGAGGTCGACTCGGGATCGTCCCTCTCGATGGTGTTGTGGAAGACACTCAAGCAACTCATCCCCACAATTCAGTGCCAAGACCTCCGTTTCCAACGCCTCATCCTCAAGGACTACCAGGGGAATCGAATCCCCATCATCGGGTCCTGCCGAGTCCGAGTCTCCTTCAAGAAACACACAGCGTACTTACCTTTAACGGTCATCAATAGAGATAGGCCTAGCCTATTGGAGGCTAGGTTCACGCCACTCGGCATTGAAGTGGCCGGCGTAAACTGAGTCGGTGGCTGTGATTGGGAGGAAGACCTTATCTCTGAGTTCAGGGACGTCTTTGCGGACAGCTTAGGTGAGTACAAGGGGACCCCGATCTCATTTAGCCTAGATCCAAAAATAGCTCCCATTCGTTTGAGGCCCCGTTGAGTTCCGTTCGCCTTAAAACCAAAAATCGACGAACAACTCGACAAACTGACAGCTCAGGGGGTGTTGAAGCCCATCGATCACTCCCCTTGGGAAACCCCTATTGCAACACCCATCAAGCCAGATGGGTCAATCCAAATTTGTGGGGACTACCGGGCCACCTTGAACCACGCCCTGCAGCAGAACGCGTATCCAGTTCCGGTGGTGCAGCACCTCCTCCATTCCCTGGGGGGCGGGAAAATTTTTGCTAAATTGGATTTAGCTCAAGCATATCAGCAATTAACAGTAGATGAAAAAACGGCACAGGCCCAAACTATTGTGACGCACTGCGGTGCCTTTAAATGTACCTGGCTGCAATTCGGAGTTAGTGTAGCCCCGGGGATCTTCCAGAGCCTTATGAAAAGGTTATTGCAAGGAATTAAGGGCGTGGTCCCCTATTTTGACGATGTATTAATTGCAGCCCCTATAAAAAAAGTTTTACGGGACCGGTTAAAATTAGTCCTAAAAAAATTCCAAGAAGCCGATCTTAAGGTTAAAAAAAACAAATGTAAATTGTGTACTGACAGTGTTGAGTTTCTGGGGTACCTGATTGATAGCCAGGGCATTCACCCTACCGAGAGTAAATTAAAGGTGATCAAAAACACTCACAGGCCACGAAATAAGGCCGATCTCCAGGCGTTCCTAGGCCTCATCAATTTCTATAATGTATTTTTGCCGCACAAAGCAACCGTCGCTGAACCATTACACTGATTGTTAGATAAAAAAGCAATGTGGTTATGGGGTTACCAGGAAGAACAGGCATTCCGAAATGTTAAAAAATTGCTCATTTCTGACTCTGTACTCATGCAGTATAACGAGACTTTGCCATTAGTTATAACCTGTGATGCATCGCCTTTTGGAGTGGGCACCATTTTGAGCCACGTGCTGCCTAATGGGAACGAAGCCCCTGTTGCATATTTTTCAAAGACTCTTTCGAAAACAGAGCGAAACTATGGACAAATTGATAAAGAAGCCCTCGCAACCATCTCAGCTGTGAAAAGATTTCACGAATACGTGTATTGGAGGGTTTTTACCATTGTGACTGACCACAAACCGTTGCTAGGGATAATAGCCGGGGATAAACCGACTCCCTACATATTATCCCCTAGGATGACCCGATGGTCAGAATTCTTAGCTGCTTATAACTATCGGTTGCAATATCGCCCGTGGAAAGCCATTCCCTACGCCGACGCATTGAGCCGAGCACCGCTTCCAGAGACTCTCGACGATCCAGCACCAACGGTAACCACGTTGCAGATCGAGGCACTCAACTCACCGCCACTGACTGCTCGAGACATCACGAGAGAAACCAAGCGCAACCACACCCTAGCCCGAGTCCAAGGGTGGGTAGAACATGGATGGCCACTGGACCAAGTATCAGATGACTTCACACCGTTCAAGTGTAGGCAGACTGAACTCTTCTCCCAGAAGGGCTGTATCATCTGGGGCGATAGAGTCGTTATCCCAGAAAGGCTCCAAAAAGCGTTGCTGAAAACCTTGCACGAGGGCCACCCCGGCATCGTGCAAATGAAAGCACTTGCACGAAGCTATGCATGGTGGCCGGGCATTGACAAGCAAATCGAACAGTGGGTTAAAGCTTGCCCCCGGTGCCAAGAAGTCAGCAACGCCCCACCAAAGGCCATGCCTACTGAATGGGAGACACCACGTGGAGCCTGGTCCCAAATTCACTTGGATTTCGCGGGGCCAACCAAGGGCCACACCTTCCTGCTTACAGTCGATGCCTACTCAAATTGGCTCGAAATTCATCGCATGACGACTACGACCTCTGAGGCGGTCATCAAGGTTTTAAACAGACTCTTTGCAACCCATGGATTACCAGATGTCCTGGTGTCCGATAACGAGCCACAGTTTACTGCACTAGTGTTCAGCAGTACCTCGCTGACCGTGGCATCTGCCATGCGCTCACCTCGCCTGTGCATCCTGCGACCAATGGCCGAGCAGAACGCATGGTCCAATTTGTGAAAAGAACCTTGCAAAAAGTAGACTACGACAACATTGACGACAAGGTCAATCAAATCCTCTTCTTGCAACACATCACCCCACATAGCGTCACCGGCAGAACTCCCGCCGAACTGCTGATGGGATGAAGGCTCGACCGGTTGCATCCGGCTTATGAACCGGAGAAACCACTAGGATCCAGCGGCCGCTGTCGCACGTTCCAGGTAGGAGACCTGGTTTATGCAAAAAACCTATCGGGCGACCCGTTGTGGGTGGAAGCGACAGTAGTACGTTTAACTGGCCCCAGATCCTACCTTGTGCAATGCCTTGACGATAAACTTTGGAAACGGCATATCGACCAATTACAGTCACGACTTGCAACAGCCAGGCCGCAACTCCCCTACGTCGAAACTGAGGGGGGGGAGGTACGGAAGATGTGGAAATCCTAGAGAACCCACTTAAAGGAAACGACGATTTAAATGTAACTCAAGAAGCAGAGCCGGAGGGAGAAATGTTTGCGCCTCAGGGAATTGCGGAAAATGTGGGCAATGACATGGAAGTGAACTCTGAACCAGAGGCAGCCCCACCACCAAGCGGCGATCTACCTCAGCTGCATTGCAACCAGCCAATACAAAGGAAATCCAAGAGACTGAAAAGAAAACCGTCCTATTTAAAGGACTATGCCTTGAACTAAGGAACCAGGGGGAAGGGGTGTTGTGTATGTATATAAGTAATAAAGTGTGAGCTTGGAGTAAGTGCAGGGTTCTGGCCCTGCACTTCTGATTGGCTGTTAAGCAGCTGGATCGGATTGGCCCATTCCAGGGAATCCGATTGGCCCTTAACAGAGAGTTCCTATTGGTTATAAAAGCTAGCGTTCCTAGCTTGTTATTGGTTAAAACGTTACAAGGGTTGCCTATATAAGGCGGGGTTTACTGCTGTTATACGGAGAAGTCACGATGTAAATAAAGAGCTGAAGTTCACCGTTCAGAGGCTTGTCTCCATTCCTTCTCACCCATGCTCAATACTTGACACAAAGTATTTGGCCTATCACCTGAAAGGCACAAGACGGGGCACATGAAACCCATAAAAGACAGGCCGACAAGAAAACAGTAAAACCAAAAGAGTTCAAAGTAGGGGACAGGGTCTTCCTATCTACAAAGTAATTACAGATACCCAGAAATCAAAGAAATTGGGGCCCAAATATGTAGACCCTTTCCCCATTCTTGGGTTCGTAAATCCAGTCATGGTACAGCTAGAGCTACCCAAATCCCTTAGGCGGATCCATCCTGTGTTTCATGTTAGTTTGTTGAAACCTGAGCATGTATCTCCTCTTCAACCAGGCCAACTTGCCCTTCCAATTCCCTTCCTAGATTATTTCTATCCTGTCTATTTTGTCTTATGTTTTTTCCTTAGGGCTAATGCCTTTATTGCAGGAGGGCCGAATGTCAGCCTGGATTTCCAGCCTGGGTTTTCGTTTGATGCTGGCTTGCTATTGGCTGCCAGAGTAATGGGGTGGAAGGCATGGCAGTGGGGTTTAGAAAATGCTGGTGTGAAGGATACCCATGTGAACTAAAAGGGAGGTTTGCTCTCAATAATAACTGTGCTGCTGAATGGAGTTGTTTACACCCTGTCAAGGCCAACCATCCTAGAACTCCAGATGGATGAAAACACCTGAAGATGATTTGACACTATGTGGGACGTGGATTGGACATTCAGTCTGGGGAGAAAGGATTTAGAGAAACTTTCAATATGTAACTTTTGTGCCTTTTGGCTCAGATCTTGCTTTTCTTTCACTGCTATCATTTCAAACTCAGTAAAAGTACCTCTTCTCTCTCTCAACAGAGTCAGGGGAGGGGTTATTTCTTGGGTTTTGAACAGAGGGAGGCTTGATGGATCTTGAACCTATCATTTGGGGTGTTGGCTATTCCTGTCACTTTAGTATCATCTGCAAATTTGGTAAGTTCCCCCTTCTATTCCCTCATCTAAGTCATTTATGAGCTCAAGAAGGTTCAAGATTAAAAACACACAAATTATTTGCTGGAGTCATTGCAACCACCCTCTTTTTGTCATTTGACTTCTGGTATGTTGGACAGGAATACATTAAAAGGGAAACCCATGCCCTGGCAAACTTTCACCCAACTTCATTTACAAATAGAACATGATCACATATGAGTTTCTCTGGAAAGCTCTGATAAGACAAAATAGTTTCCAGGGTATCTGCAACAGCGACAGAAGCCTTATCATGGAGTTGTACAATTTGAGAAAAGATAGGAGCAACCTTGTAGTTCAAAGGTGTCTGCTACAATCTTCAGACACAGAAAATGTAGAACAATGAGATACCATTGGCTTTGATTAAATCTTCAGCTTTTCACTTCTAGTGCTCAAGGGAATTGCAATTTTGTGGCTTATAAGCAATTTCTTATAGTGCTCAAGGGAATTGCAATTTTGTGGCTTATAAGCAATTTCTTTTCTTATGTGCAATTTCTTTTCTGTACAAATTTTCTTTTAAAGGCTAATATGGCTGCTGGTTAACATTGAACCGTTTTGTTCTGAGATGCAACAATCTCAGTGTTTAGATTTAATGTTGTGAAAGTTCTTGTATTAACAAGATAGCTAAATATCTATCCATTCAGGTTCTTCTAGACTGTAGATTGCCTTATTTTCCAGGAATGCATCACTGATATCCTGCAGAAAGCAGGGAAGCCCTAGAAAAGTGTATCTGGGACAAGAATATCTTTGACCTGGGAATGCCCAGAGCAGATGTCATATTTTAGTACCAGAAGGAACTTTATTTTGCATCTTTCCAGTAGACTTTTCAATTTCAGCTTCCAAAGACTTTTGGTTTAGCCACCACAGAATGAGACATGGAGTGACTAGTTGTTTTCAGGTCACCTCAGTTGCTCACCTGTTGGGAGAAGTAGCATGCATTGATGTGGGTTATTTTTACTGTGGTTGTAGCACCATCTACTGGTCATGTTTGTGGGACTTCTCCACCTGCCTCAGAAGCTTCCAATGTGAAAAAAACAAAGATGCCAGCTTTAAGAAGGGATTGCCTTAGCTTTCAAGAAGGGAGCTAAGGGGAAGGACTTTAAGAATTCTTCAATCAACACTCTTGTTGTTGACCTACTTTACCATTGTGGGGTTTTTTTGTTAGCATTTTTTAGGAACAGAAGTGAAGAATTTGGGATAAAAGATCCACACTGAGCAATAGCGGTGGTTATGATTTACTCTTATTTTTCTAAAATCCTTTCTGGGAAACGCAACTCTTGCCCCTTTTAGATCCTGTTGATGCTTATATTATTTTGGTATTTAGTGCCTTCATTATGAAATTCCTTCTGCTGTTGAATGTGATTTCGAATTTTAAATTCAGATTAGTGTTGGACTTAAAGCTCTCTTTTTACTACTCCAACTTGAGTCTTTTCTCTGTATATGTTACAAAGGCCTATTCTTCTTTCACAGAGCTTGTACTGGCCATGTGGAATTTCAGTCCTGCATCAAGGACCAAAGCAACAAAGTTAACGCCAGAGGAGCTTCTGGGAGGAGATGCAGAAATGGTAACTTTTCCACTTGAAGTTTGGAAAATTCATCCCCACAAAATAGTTGAAGTTTGGAAAATTCATCCCCACAAAATGGACTGTTCTTACATATCCAGGTTGGGACAATGCAAAGTATTATGAATACTGATCTTATCCCAATCAAGTATTGGGGATTGGGGTACATATTATGTATGCATATCCCATTAAATCTACCAACTATCAACTCAAGATATTACTGGAGATTTTATATGAAACCATATTCCAAGTTGCTGTTCAGCTCAGTTAGTAAGAGCAGCTGTGCTGTTATTTGTCCCTAGAAATACTCTATATCAGAATCTTGGGCCAGAATTTGCCTCTAAGTACTCTAGATTATTCTGAGTAATTGGTCATTTCTTCATCTCAGGCTCCCTGTGTGCTGCTGAAGACCCCCTCCTTTCAATAGACATTCTAAAGTGGGGAGACAAAACAACAGTGAAGCTAGGAAAGCACCTGTTTCTTCACACATGTTGACTTCTTCTGATGCATGTCATAATTGAGCATGATCAATAATTTCACATGTCATCATGATTTATTATGGAAGCCAGCACAACTGGAACAAATTGCTTAAGCAGAATCCATTTATCTCTGATACACAACCAAGTTTTAATCTTGTTTACCAACTCCTTCCATTTGAAACAAATATCAATCTAGATTTTATTTAAATTACTGAAAGACATTGTCAGATTAAAAACAAGAATGTTTTTCTACAATATTGAACACACACACAAACCTAACACGTATACCCAACCTTCTTAAGTATTCTACATACTGGATAGCTTAAAAATTGTCCTATTACTGAAAAACTTGCTGCAATCAATGACAAGTTGTTTTTAAACTTTAGTGTTAGGCAGAAGTATTGAATCATGTGGTTTACTCTGATTGCATATTCCATAATTAAATTATGGGTGCATATTAACTGTCCAATCTTTAAGTATCTTAAAATGATTATTAGAATGATTAGAATTCAATTCCAGCTTGGAAAATCTTGTGATCTCCCAAAATGGACTGTACATGTAGGAACACATTCCTAGTATTATTGGCATATACCACAATATTTCTTTACGTTCTTTCTGCAATTATCATCTAATAGTACTGGCCCCTCTTCATAACTGTAGAAATCATTCATACTCCCTTCCATTGTCCAAAACAGTGTTATATCACAATTTATTACTTCATACTTGGCGGTGCAGTGGTTAGAATGCTGTACTGCAGGCCAGTTCTGCTGACTATGGGCTGCCTGCAATTTGACAGTTCAAGTCCCACTAGGCTCAAGGTTGACTCAGCCTTCCATCTTTCCAAGGTGGGAAATATGAGGATCCAGATTGTTGGGGGCAATATGCTGACTCTGTAAACTGCTTAGAGAGGGCTATAAAGCACTCTAAGGTGGTATATAAATCTAACTGCTATTGCTATTGCTACATACCTGAAAATAAAAGTCACACCTTTGGCAATGTTAGCCACTGCAAAGCAGCTCTGAGATACTCTGAAGCTTCTCATTTAAATATCCTGTTTCCCCAAAAATAAAACCTGAACTTATTTTTTGGGGGGGCTCCAAAATAAGCACTAGGGCTTATTTTCAGAGGATATCTTATTTCTTCCCCCATGTAATTTAAGAGTACATCGGAGGCTCACTTCTTCTGCTTGCAGCAGGGCAGGAGGCCACACGTTACATCAATGCCATTGCCGCAAGGCAGGGGTAGAGCTGCTTCACACACCCCACACCAGCTTACCTTAGGGCCCCACAGCCAAGCCACCCATGCCCTAACACCTGCCTCGCCTCATGGTGATGGCTCCACCAGCCCTGTCCAGCAGGGCCTTTTGTGGCTGCCAGCCCACTTCTGCTTGCTCATGCAGCCACAACAGAGGAGGCTGAGTGATGTGTTGGCATGGATGGCCTGGCTGCCTGGACCCTGAGGTAAGCTGGTATGGGATGTGTGAAGCAGTTCTACCCCTCCATCTCGCCTTGCAGCCATGACACAATAAACCAGATGGAAAGGGCAGCTGACCTAGGCACTTACCTAGGGCTTATTTTGGGGATAGGGCTTATATCAGATGCATGCACAAAAATCTAGTAGGTCTTATTTTTTGGATAGGTTTTATTTTCGGGGAAACACGGAATCAAAAATTCAACCTCAACACAGCTTCTGTTATTCAGAAATAATGACTAGGAGAATCGGACTTATTCACATTGGGAATATGGTGGTGATTTACAATATTAAGATATTTCACCAAAGTGAGTCAGTGGTTGTCTTCTGGTGCATCTAATCGCTTTCCTGAAGCTTCAGAGAGATTTTTTTGTGGGAATATCTCTTATAAAAAATCCCCACTGCTTATTTGTCTACATGTGTGTTCAAAGACAGACAAATCAACCATACATTGCTCTCCTCACATAGATATATGTTTCAGCCTAAATAAAAATACTGTCTTAAATAAGAAATCAGAAAAAAATATTATCCTTCATTTACATTCATATTTTTGAAAACAGCATAAGACAGGATCCACAGTTCCATAGTTGCTTTTTTTTCCTGCACTTTTAACAGCACCAGAGAAATGTTGATTACTGAACAGGTTATTTATGAAAGATAACAAATGTTGCTTAATTGTTGTGAGACAGCTGTAAAAATCTCAGGTATAAAAGTCTCTGTATTCAAATGCATTTTTCATATAAACATATTTTATAAAGCATACAAACATCATTGGATATTTTAAGAAGAATCTAAATCATTTTGAACAGACTATTTAGGTGAAGCAAAAAGAAAAGAAAATGAGGACAATATTCAGTTAGACCTGTTTCATTTCATTTATATGATACACGAAAAAAAAAATGAAAATGATTTTATGAAACAAGACCAAAGCCTATTACAGCTAAGTTTTAATGGTTTCTTGGCAGCAAAAATGGAGGCCAGGTGGCCTGATTGCCATTAACCTGTCATTGGTTAACCTGTTATTGGTGAATTTCATTCACTTTATGACCAAAGATTCAGTAATTCTTTTTTTATGCAAAATTTGTTTGCTGTGCCATCTTCAAACAGGATGATTCAGTGGTGCCTTCCTTGAGGAGAAACTGTTGTTTCCAGAAGCTGAAAAGAAAGTCACAAGACAAAATTCAGAGCTCTTTCAGGATTGTCCCATTACAAGAGAATAGAGGTGAAATCACTTTCCAGTGATAGTGGAAACATGACTATAAGTGGACTCAGATACGGCCATGTTTAGGGTCAAAAATAGGGAGAATGGCAGAGGCCTCCATGACAACTGGTGCCTCTGAGGGGGCTTTTAATCTTTCTAATATGATAGAAGATTGAAAAAATATATATATCAAGGGTGTTAGGGATAACATTGTTTACCCTAACTGGTTTAGGTAAAATAATAAATATGTAATCATGGTTTATAAGTTAAAGTGTCTGCAACTTTAAATATGAGAATGTAATTAGGGGAGTAGTTGTGAAAGCACTTTAAAAGAAGCAAGACGACAGCTTGCTCTCTCTCTGGCTTTGATGATCCCTAATTACTGCATGGACTGAAGACTGTGTTACTCAAACGGGAGAGAGACAAAGGACTGATTTGTAAGTGAACTGACATAGGATATTCTACACGGACTTTGCTCATTGAATATCCCTGAATGGACTGACTAAAATGATACATGACTAATGGACTGTTATTTTGACTATGCTATGAACTCATAATGGAATAAACTATCTTTTTGATAGCACAAGCGTATCTGTTATTTTTACTGTATGTTAATAAACATACAAGCTTATCTCACTCATTTATCTGTGTGCCTATCTGACTAACGCTGCACATTCTGTTAGCTTGTCTCCTTAACCCTGGTTGGGGAACCCAGGCTTAACACTGGTTATGGGCCCAGAGGTTGCAAAGTCAGTTTAACTAGGATAAAACAGATTTATGTTAAAAGTGAGAGTTTGTGTTGTTATACGTTACAGTAAACAGACAGCTGTGTTTTATTAATTATAGTTTTATATCCATATAAAGAAAACATGGCACAAGTCAATCTACAAAGTTTGTCCCTTATATCCAAGTTGGATGGAACAAACTAGGTATCATGGTCTATGAAATGTAGTCTACTTCTACGAAGAGAAGGTTTGTGGAACATAATTGAAAATCCATCAAATGTAGAGGAATGGGATCCAGAGATTGAAGAAGATAGACTAAAGATAAAGGATTTTATGCAGAAAAATGAACAAGCTATTTGCATAATAGGATTAACATTAACTGACCAGCAACTTGTTCATATCCATGGAGAGCAAACGGCTGTTGGGTGTTGGCAGAAGCTGAAGAGGATTTATGTCCGAGATAACGTTGGTGCTCACATAAATCTAACACGAAAGCTTTTCAGGACGCATCTCCAGACAAATGGTGATATGCTGAGTCATTTGGAAACTATGAAAAGCATTTTTCAAGAACTGCACGAGAAAGAGCTTATTTTCTCTGAACTACACCAAGTCTACATAATTCTATCTTCACTAGATGAAAGTTATGACAACTACGTCACTTCCCTTGAAATATTGCCAAAGGAAAGTCTAACTTTAACTGATATAACTGGCAGATTGATTGAAGAGGCCAGAAGAAGACTTGAAAGAGACCAGTTAAGGAGGGAGCAACCTCAAAAAGAAGATAATAAATCTCCTACAGCATACGCAATTAAAAAGTGTTTTAATTATGGAGGAAGAGGACATTTGGCAAGATTTTGTAAAAAAGCAAAGTGCCAGAATGCTGGCCAAAATACTAAAAGTCATCAAAAGATAAATAAAAATTTAGAGTTAGCCATGTATACTAACGGAGCTGTAAAAAATAATTTATGGGTGGTTGACAGTGAAGCATCCCACTGTATAACAAATGATAACAAAAATTTTATTAAAATGTCCCAGAGTACACAGCAGATATCGTAAGCCAATGGCTGGAAACTGAAAGCTAAAGGTCAAGGTATAGCATATTGTTCTTTCATAAAAGAGAATGTAAAAATGTTATATGTACAACTTAAGTTTAATTTAATTTCAGTTAGAATTTTGGTTAAACTAGGATATGTAGTTACCTTTAAAGGAGATAACTGCATAATTGAAAAAGAAGATAAGAAAATTACTGCATCTTTAAGAGGTGAATTATATGTGGTTAAAGGATAATGGTTTAGAGGTGGCTAACACGGTTTATGATAATAAGAAACCTCATGATGAATGTATTCACTTGTTACACCGACGGCTAGGGCATTTAAATTTTAAAATGCTTAAGAAAACTGTTGAATTATCTAAGGAAATAAGTTTGAAACCTTGTAATAAGTATTTGCAATGCTTTGCCTGTAATCAAAGCAAAAGCAGGGTCACACCGGCTAATAGAGTTGATGGATTTACTACCAAAGAGCCTTTAGAAGTAGTATTTGCTGATTTAATAGGTCCGAAAAAACCAAGTGTAGGAGGAGCTCGATACATACTAAGTATAATGGACCACTATTCCAGATATGGGTTTTGCTATTTAATGAAGAGCAAAACTGAAACTTATCTAAATCTCTTTAATTGCATAAAATTTGCTGAAAGAAAAACTAAAAAGAAATTAGTAACTCTTATAACAGATAATGGTGCGGAATTTACAAATAATAAATTCCAGAATAGACTTAGAATGTTAGGTATTCAATAAAAAGTCTGCACCATATAGGCCACAACATAATGCCTTTATAGAGAGACGAGGCCAAACATTACAATCAATGACACATACAATGATGTCTGATTCAGGATTACCTGACAATTTATGGGGAGAAGCAATAATGTGTGGTAATCATATATTAAATAATGTTGTTAATTCAACAACAGGTGAATTACCATTCACACTGTGGCATGGTACAAAATCTGATTTAAGTTACATGCACACATTTGGAGCACCAGAATGGGTGCATATCCCTTCACAACTCAGACACAAAGACAGCATAGAGCTAAAAGATTATTTTTTGCAGGATATAAATCTAATCATAGATCTTATAGATTCTGGGAACCAGGTATATCTAGAGTTTACACCAGTGCTAGTGCTAAATTCCTAGAACATGTAGGATGGAATAGATTAGAGCAAGATTTAAATAACGAAGTAATTGTTGAACCCTACAAAAGGCAGAAAGAACAGACTAGTTATAAGAAGAGTCCAATTAAAGAAGAAGTCCATGAAGAGCAAATAGGACCAGAACAAGAGGAAACAGTTGATCAGGAAGAGTTAGATAATCAAGAAGAGTTAGTTAATGAAAGTCCACCTGTAAGTCCTGTAATACCTAGACATACTACACGTGTAACTAGACCACCTGACAGGTATCAAGCAAGTATAGTTTGCCAAGTAACGAAAGTTCCAACTAGTGCAGATGAATTTAGGATGTATCTTGCTAAGGATCAGGAGAATTGGCAAAAGGCAATGGAAAAAGAACTAAATTCATTAAAGGTAATGAAAGTATATGAAGATGCCAAATTACCTCCAGGAGAAAAATCCATTGGGTGCAAATGGATATTTAAAGTAAAAACTGGAAATGATGGGACTGTTACCCATAAGGCTAGGTTAGTAGCTCAAGGATTTAATCAAACTGCATCTGATTACAATGAAGTTTTTGCACCAAGCCTTAAGGCAACATCTTTGAGAGCAGCTTTAGTGTGGGCAGCTAAGAAAAACTATGTCATTAACCATTTAGATGTAGAAACTGCTTATTTGCATGCCACCATTGCAGCACACTATATATTTGAAAAAGCCAATGATTATAAAAGACAATAAAGTAAATAGTAATAATTGTTGGAAACTCAAAAAGAGTCTTTACGGATTGAAACAATGTGGCTTTGAGTGGAACCAATATATTGTGAAAGAGTTAAACAATATAGGTTTTAAATCTGGTTTAGCAGATCCATGTGTGTTTAAAAGAGAAAATAATGGAACGGTGTCATTATTGTTATTATTTACAGATGATATTGCTTTGATAACTAAGACTAATAATGAAGCTAATGAAATTATATCATTATTAGCTAAAAAGATAAAATTAAAGCATTTAGGTGAAATTAAAAAGTATCTAGGATTGAAAATTAACAAAACAAAAAATGGTTTTAAGATATCTCAAGTAGATAAAATTTGCCAATTAATTAAAACGTATAAAATGGAACTTTGTAAATCGGCAAAGACTCCAATGAGTCAGGAAGTTTGCCAAACTGATGATCAAAGTCCCAAATTTGATAAGTCCATATATCAATCTTTGATTGGTAGCTTATCATATGTAAGCATTTGGTCTAGGCCAGATATAGCTAATAGTGTTAATCAGCTGGCACGTTTTAATTTGGATCCACATCAATGTCATTGGCAATCATTAAAGAGAATTTTTAAGATATCTTAAAGGAACAATGAACCATGCATTGTATATAGAACCAAAGGGTGATTTGAGTCTTAGTGCCTATGCAGATGCAACTTTTGCAACTGATATAAACACTAGAAAATCAACATCTGGGATGGCTATATTATTTGGTAAGACACTAATAGGGTGGAGGTCAATCAGACAACAGCATATTAGCTTGTCCACGATGGAAGTGGAATTTTCATGTCTGTCATTATTATGCACTGACTTAATTTTGTACAAACAGTTATTATTAGACATGGGTGTAACTGTTAAAGATTCCATTATTGTGTACCAGGACAACCAGGCAGCCATAAAGTTAGCTACTAGTATTGCTGTAAAAACTAGATCAAAGCATTTAAGATACTTAAATGTTAGAGAATCTGTAAAGAATGGGCTAATTAAATTGGAATACTGCATGACGGAAGAAAACATTGCAGACCAATTTACAAAAGCTCAAGGAGTAATTAAGTTTAAAGAGAGTTGTAACAAATATGATTTAAAGATGTAAATAGTTATTATTATTATTTAACCTAAAAGGGGAGAATGTTAGGGATAACATTGTTTACCCTAACTGGTTAAGGTAAAATAATAAATATGTTATCATGGATTGTAAGTTAAAGTGTCTGCAACTTTAAATATAGGAATGTAATTAGGGGAGTGGTTGTGAAAGCACTTTAAAAGAAGCAAGACGACAGCTTGCTCTCTCTCTGGCTTTGATGATCCCTAATTACTGCATGGACTCAAGACTGCGTTACTCGAACGGGAGAGATAAACAAAGGACTGATTTGTAAGTGAACTGACATTGGATATTCTACACGGACTTTGATAACTGAATATCCTTGAATGGACTGACTAAAATGATACATGACTAATGGACTGTTATTTTGACTATGCTATAAATGGAATAAACTATATTTTTGACAGCACAAGCGTATCTATTATTTTTACTGTATGTTAATAAACATACAAGCTTATCTCACTCATTTATCTGTGTGCCTATCTGACTAACGCTGCACATTCTGTTTAGCTTGTCTCCTTAACCCTGGTTGGGGAAGCCAGGCTTAACAAAGGGCCTAGGCTAATCTATCTGTCTGTCCACCCATCAGCATGATCTCTCTCTGGAAAATGAATTGTCTGGAGCCAAAGTTAACATGGCAGACAAAGCCAATGCAGAAAAAGCAGGTCTACAGATGGGCTGGATGAGTCTGGGGCTGTGGAGAAAATCATCCTCATTGTCATTGTCATCCCCCACTGCCTCTCCGAAAGGAAGGCAAATTCTAAGACATTCTCTTCTTCCTCCATCTGAAGCTTAGGCAGATGGTCCCGGGCTTCCCAGTGCATACACACACACACATGCAATGAAAGTACATACACAAATGAAAATGGCCACCACTATAAAGAGTTGAAAATAATTTGGGAAGTCTTGCCCTGAAACATTGGCATCTTTATTAGCATTTACATGAACTTTTTAAGGCCACCAAAGTTTTAACAGATAAATAAGCCATGCAACTTACGGTAAATAATTCCAGTCTGAGTTACCACTGTTCCACAGAGCTAAGAGGGGAAAAATCCACAAAAATATAAATCTGTGTGGAGATAACTACATAAATATGGTAAGTCAAGAACAATACAATATAGAAACTGAAGAGTGAAAAGGAGCTTTTATTACCCAGTTTTATTCCAATTCTTAGGTTGAAAATATAGCCACAATGAGGTCATGCATTTGTGATCACAAAAGGCACCAGGGCATTGATCCCTCGACTTTTCTTTATGAACAAAAACATAAAGCTCTTTATAATCCACTAAGTATTGAGAACAAGGGCATGCAGATTGGAAAAGAAGATAAGGAATAACTAGGGGAAGAGAGCAAAGGTTATAAAGCTTTGGTATGAAAAACTGGGGGAAAGGAGTTCAAGAGCTAGTCTTTGCAATATCTCTCCAATGTACCCCAAAGTTCCTTCAGCATAGATGCCCATGGTATGATTTTTGACTATGGAAAGATGAAAGGAAATGGATGCTTGAAAGAATGGTAATTGATTTCCTAATGTGCTTTCAACAGATTTTCCTGTCAATATCCCTATAGAAGACAACTTTTCACAAAAAGAGTTCTCAATGTCTATTAATTTTTAAAATTAGAAATACTGATGATTTGTGACAGAAGTAGATTTGGAGTTTGAAGTATTCTGAACAGACCATCTCAATTTTAGAAACTGGCATCTAACTTCAAAATTGTCCATGACAATTGTGAAATAGGGTGGTCTTGTTCTGTTTTTTAACCTTTCCCCTAGTTCCTTAGCAAATATTGCTGTGGAACTTTGCTTTACCTCAAAAAGCTGGTTTTCAGCATATCCAAAGCTGAAGGAACTTTGGGGTACATGTTAGAAATATTGCAATTGGTTAGTCATTATTGCTAGGGGTAACTAGAAGGGATTTAAGGTTTAAAAAAGTTAATGTTTTCTTAAAATATATTCCAAAAATTTGGAATCTTTCACTCTATAAAGCACTTAGAATATAATGCCATTGGACTGTGGCAAGAAGCCTGATCAGATGATCATCAAAGAATAATGGTATCCTAGACTCTAGATGTTGGCTACCATAAAATTTGTCAACTCTCAGCCTTTGAATCAGCTGGGATATTAGCCAAGATAATACGTTCCTGTCTAGTTTAATTCCTTGTTTAAAAATTGCATCATAATATGGAAATAAGAGAAAAAATATAATGTTAATAGTCTACTTATTTAATAGTCTACTTTATCTACTTATTTATACATGGCCTTTAATATGATAAATATAATTTAAATAGAAACCAATGTATTTTTAATTTCCTTGTTTAGTTTACAAATATTCCTTTTAATACATCCTACATTTTTGTTCTTTGTTGAATGGATGGATGGATGGATGGATGGATGGATGGATTTATTTTTAAAATGATAGGTTTTTAAAATAAAATAATGGTATGTAGACTGCTATTTAATTTATATATAACTCAAAGTACTATGGCTTGTTTTTTTTTAAAAAAAGACATATTTGTAATGCTTTTCAACTTCAAATAAATGTTTTGAAAACAATGTTTAAAAAGAGAGCAGTTGCTCAGTAATGAAACCAATTTCACTGTTAAAATTATATTTTTATAGGATATAATGTCATATAATAGTCAAGGAAAAATCATGCAAAAAGAAAAGATATTGACTTTAAAATGTGCAGAAGTGTATATGAACAATACAAGAAATACTAAGGACACTTAAAAGGTGGGCAGTTTTAAACTTGTTTTACCTTGTCATAACTGGATTGTGTATACCATATAATTGTTCTTTATGATAACCAATATTACAATTTTCCAAACTGTAATAAAATAAATACATGAGGAAAGGAGTGGGTTAATGATAAAATGCAATTTAATTCAAATTGCAGTTACAAAGATGGTAATTAAAAAGGTCATTATCTGAAATGTTATCAGTTGCTTTTCCAAAAAATGTTAGATAAAGCAACTTATACCACAACCAATAACAGAAAACACCAATTCATCTAGTATCCTATAACATATAAAATAATGCAAATAAACAGACTCTCATTGGAGCCTATGAAATCTATGGAATGGAAGGGAATTCTACAGAATGTTCCATGTCGAAACATTTTGAATGTAAAATTTTGTAGTTATATATGTAGATCAAAAAAGCAGTGATAGAGAAAAATCAACAATCCAAATATGTTATGTTTGAAAATGTTTGACAATCTAAATATGTTATGTTTGAAACTAAAAAACCCATAAAAAACAAAATCACAATCACTCCCGCTTTACATGCCATATGTTTAATAAAGCTTTCTTACTTTTTCATGGGCATAGTTTCAACACTACAAAAATAATAAGAAAAAAGAATTATCATGTTATTTCTAGAAAATAATGTTTGGCATAGCAGTATTTTTTTTTCTCTTATAGCAAAAGTGTGATATAAACACAATCTTCGTCTCAAAGAAACAAATGAGAATTTTTTTCAAAAAGGGGGGGGGGAGGGGAGATTGGAAAAGGCATTGGAAAAACCTACCGAAAATGATTCATAAAAGTAGAGACTAGTGAAAACTCAGTAAATACAGTTATCATAATGTGCCAAATCCCTGAGACAGATGAACTACAAGACGGAAAAAGAGAAGTCCTATTATGCAGAGCAGGGCATAAACTAAGAGCTATGGCACGGAAAATATGGAAGCTAACTATCAGGAATAATTTCAAGATGTGGTAAAAAAAATCAACATGGCTGCCATAACGGAGCCAATCTTGTAGAACTTGTAGGTTTTTTTTATTTATTAAATTTATTGTGAGAATAAATCACATACTTTTCCCTTTGACTCTTCAAATTTTGGACGGCTATGCCTCCCCGCAGTTGTCTTCTCTTCTTAAGACTATTCATGCCAAGTTCCTACAACTAGTCTATGTAGAATTTAGCTTCCAAGCTTCTCACCATCTTTTTGCTATGGCTGCCATCTTGATTGTGCCTGCCATTCTGATTATTTTGGCCACACCTTGCAGATATTCCTTGAAAATATAGCACAATTTTGGTTCCATGTGTGATCCTCTTGCATTGTGGCTGTTCTTGGAGGGTTCTCCAATCTACTTTCCCTGCAGTTCTCAGAGAGATGACAAGAATTGTCCCCTGTTTCAAATTGCAGTAGTGGCCTTATGTCTTTGCACATATCAGTGAGCACAGGTGTTGGCAGGGAGATTTTGTAAATTGTGCCTTGCCTACCAGCTCTATTTATCTTCATTGCTCTTTTCAGGATCAACAGAAAAAAGAAAATATATGGACTGACATTCTTGTATTCCCCAAGGACAGCTGCATTCAGGTTTGGGATTCTACCAGTTCGCACCTATTTGCTAGAACCAGTTGTTAACATGCTAAGCAGTTTGGAGAACTGGTTTTTAGAAGAAATTACTGGCCTAATCCTGTAAGGAAGGCAGAGAGGAAGCATTCTGGTGTTGCTTACAGAAACTGCCTCTGCGTTAATCCTTATTACATTCCTGGCAGGACTAGACTTCCTGTCTCAGGAACTTCTCTGAATTATTTTTCCCTCCTTTTCTGGTACTTTGCTTGAGTGGAGTGACCATTCAAAGTTACAATGGCACTGAAAAAAGTGACTTATGACCATTTTTCACACTTATGACTGTTGCAGCATCCCCACAGTCATGAAAGGCCAGGTGAGGAGATGCGTTTCTCGATGTGAATGATATTGAATTGGCCATGCCCAGCCAATAACATGACCAGCAAGCCATGTCCACCCAGTCACATGACCACCAAGCCACACCCACTGACTAAGCCAAGTTTTTAACCAGTTGTTAAAAAATTTGAATCCCACCCCTGCTTTAACTGGTTCAACTTCATACTCCGCATCTGCCAGGGAGTGGCGGGCAACTTCCTTGCAGATGCCATCTCCTACAGGCTGCAGTACAACAGTGCCTGAGAGGTAGTGGTGACATCCATCATCTCATCCAAGCGGTGTGCAGCACCAGCTCTCAACCAACAAGAAATGACCAAGCCAGAGCCAACGCAAGACTTAGCATAACCCTTAAAAGTTGCTCTGAATAAGACATGAATGGTTCTAGCACCACAAAGATCTCTGAGGGAGGGGATGGCATGGGAGGGTGTCAAAATACCACATTTTTTATACTATAAGACACTTTTTTCACCAAAAAAGTTGGTGGAAATGCCTGTGCATCTTATAGAGCAAATACGGGCCTGTTTCTGGCCTCCCAAACCCTCTACATGTCCCGTTTTTGCTCTCCTCAGCCCCAGATGCACTCTGCCAGCCCAAATCAGGCCTGTCTTTGGCCTCCCAAGCCTTCCATACATATCACTTTTGCCTCCCCTGGCTTCCAGAAGCACTCTGCAGGCCAAAAATGGGACTGTTTTTGGCCTCCAGAGGACTTTCCCCTCCAGAGGGGAAAATGGGCAAAGCATCATGCTTAAGGGAGAGTGGGTAGTGAGCGGGCAGCGGCTCTGGGGCAAGGCCGGAGCTGGGGAATCATGCATTCCCCGACCCAGTCAAGGCAGCTGACGGTTCCAGGGACTCAGGGAATAGCGCGCATCCCTGGGGCCCCAACTCCCAAGCCAAGGCAAAGGGTCAGTGGGCGGCATGCATTGCTTACCTTTGGTGAGCTGACCGGTTATCAACAAGGCAACTGGGAGGCAATTAGCTGGGCCATGTGGTGAAGGCAACATATATAGGGCAGGGGTGGGCAGGGCGAGCTTTGAGAAGCTGGGAAAGATGAGCGACTCGAGTGTTGAGCATTGAGCAGCAGGAAGGGGCGAGCGATCATTGCACAACCGTACTGGTTCAGGGGCGTGGCCAGCCAGAAGTCACTACTGGTTCCACGACCCACGCCAAATTCTTGCTTCCGGGTCACCAGAACTGGTGTGAACCGGCTGAATACAACCTCTGCAATGGAGCCTGTTACTCTGACTCATTCTATTTTTACTTACTCATCATACACGTCCTCAGTATCCATCCTGCGATAGAATTTGGCTAGTTTCACCGCACAAATAATGGCAGGGATCAGCAAGATGCAACAGCCTCCTAGTCCGAACCAGAAAGCATTCTAACAAAAAGGAAAAAGAACAATTGGATGCATATCTAATCCAAGCTGCTTGGAATGCTTCTTCCTCATTCCTTCTGTAAGCTTCATCTCAAAGCTATTCATCCTTTTTCACTTAGGTAAAAACACCAAACTAGAGTCACTTGAGTATTTGAGCAATAAACAAGCAAAACTTCAGTTTTAGGAAGGATGAAAATGTGTGTTTCAAGGGATGCAGTTGTTCAAGTATAGTTGCTAAGCCCTCCAACTTAGCAAAGACATTTACTGCTCATGAGATCATAGGCCATGAAGTCTTTTCTTGCATGGAAAGTTTACATTGGCCTTGAATTCAACATCCTTTTCCGGGTGAGTCAGGATGAAGCTTTTCCCTGAGGAATCTGAACCTCCTGCAGAGCCCTACTAGAGATCCTTCTGGGAATGGGGTAGCCCAAACCAGAGACAGATTGTAAAACCATAAGCAGAAGACCTTAGGGATAAAACCATGCAAAAAAAGGGCCTGGCCTCTAAGCAGGCCATCAGCTTCCAAGAATCACCTGCAATTCCCATTTTTACATAACACTTTTCAGTTTTATGAGATCATTCTGCTGGAAGAGTCTAAAACAAAACAAAAACTCAGATTTTTGTTTTGGATAGCTAATTTTACATGAATCAAACTAAAAAGATAGCAAGCTGGTTTGGTTTCATATTTAAATGGCAGTAAAAAAAAATCTTTCCTTGACTTAGTATTTTCAGATAGTTAAAATACACACACATTAGTGCAGGCATATTTTTTTCTTATTTATCCCCTTATCTTGATGAAGCTATTTCCTTTATATCCTTCCTTTAGCTTGACAAGGATATGTTTGAATAAGGCCGGTTATCAGTCTTATTTATCATAAAATTTGTTTTATGAGGAATCCAACAGAAAGTGGCATAAATCCACAGAGAAAATCTAATAGAAAATCTTATTGGCTTCTTCACTCTAAAAAGCAGATAAAGTTTCTGGCAGAGAGATGGCTTAAACACCCACACCCTCCTCTAATTCCCACTTACCAAAGAATCCATTACATAGCTGCACAGAAAAATATCGACAGCTGTATCAATCGTATTTGCAATTGGTTTACAGGTTGCTACTTGTGTAGTAATCTGCAAGAGATGAGGTACAGATTTGATGTTCTAATGTGTCCATGAACATGCTTCTCCACACCCATCTTAAGACAGAAATGAATTCAAATGTATTCAGTTTTGATTCTTGGCTGCATATTTGATCTAGATTTTCATAACTGATGAGAAAACGATCCAATAAACCAAAAGGTCTTACCGAATCCTTCACCCATACTGAATACTGCTCAAAGTAACCTAAGATAGTATCCATATATTTCTTAGCTTCCTTAAAAGAAAGAAACCATTGTTAAGAGGCAAATAAGAATCCAAAGCTATGATCAGTGAAAGGATTTCTTTTAAGGGTTACTATGACAAAAATATTTACCTGGACAATTATAAATGAAGCATTGTTGTTTATAAGAAGTTGAGTGGCTTCAATGGCACTGATGACACTTCTCACTTTTTCCTGGAAAAGCCAGAGAAAAGACCTTAAGTGAAACCCATCCTCCAATTGTGATGAATTAAGGTCTTGAAACAGTGCCTAGCCAGACACTGCAATTTCTTTAAATCTAGATTTCCATAGTTATTTAAAGAAAAAGGATTAAAATCCATAGCGGGATATTTAAAAAGCAAACTAGATAGATCACTTTTCTTTAATTTCCTATTAAATGGAGATAAAATTCATTAAAATGTTCTGCTTATTCGTTAATACTTAATTAAAACTTTAAAAAAATAGCTAGTTTTTAACAAACACTTGGCCTATTATAAGCAAAACACTGAGAAATAAATGTTCATTTATTGTCGAAAATAAGAAAGAAAAACTTACTGGAAGTTCTAATGACGTTTTCTGTAGTAACCGAATACTCTGGTTTAAAGTACTCTAGTTTATAATAAAGAAAACAAAGATTTTATCTCTAATAGCTTGAGCCACACACTTCTTATGCCATTACTTTTAATGCTTAGGTGTGTATGTGGGGAGGGCAATTGTTATAATTGTGAAAATAAAGATATGCAATTAATTTTGAGATACTTTTATAATCTTGTCGCAGATACATGCAAAGATCTGTTTTAAAGCTGGTCCTTTATAATTGTATAAAATATCTAGAAGCTGATTAGTTAAACTGCATGATACACAAACCAGTGTGGTGTGAGATAGGAAAATACTAGAATTATTTGATGCTATAATTGCTTAGCTGCTTCTATAACCTTCAGCCCATGTTAAGAGTTGTGCTTTTCTTCTTGAATTGTAAATTTTAGCATATGCACAACATTTCATCTCAGTCCTTATTCTCCACTGCTGTTAAGAAGAAAAAATAAGCAGAAAAAAATATCCACTCTCTGTCCTTGAGATAATGGGGGCAAATAGATGAAAGTTTGCAAACCCTGAGTGTCTTGAATATTGGAGAATTATAGAAAGCAGACCAAGATTATAAAAGTATCTCAAAATTATTTTCTTTACAAATCTATGTAGCCAGTATTCATGGTTTTTAACATGCTTTCATGCTTCTAAAAATACTTCTAGCTATTGAACTAACATTCAACATTAGCGAAGGTAATTTACTGTGACGTCTTTGATACTTTTTAGTCTTTTCTTCAACTGAAGTCAAGCTTAGTTACATGCTTAATAAAGACTGTCTGAAACAGGCTTAAGCTAATTATTCAATTTCAGTATAAGAAAGGAAAAACACTTACCCTAGCTCTAACATATTTCTTGACAGCCAGTTTTTGAAATAAAAGATTGAGGATGATTAAAATTACTCAGCAGGAAAAAATATGAAGAAAACAATAAAGTAGAGACTTTTCAGAGAAGATAGTCAAGACAAATTACCGCAACATTAACAGAAAATTAGCACCCACAGACATTGCAGGGGAGGTGGTGTTCAACCAGTTTGGAGGCTAAAACATACCATGAACGTTTGCAACGTTTGCAATTAGCATGGCGAGTTTAATGAAGAGAACAACCAGGGGAATCATGATAGCAGTACTCCA
Organism: Hydrophis major; assembly: GCA_033807585.1. NCBI lineage: Eukaryota > Metazoa > Chordata > Lepidosauria > Squamata > Elapidae > Hydrophis > Hydrophis major. The sequence continues at coordinate 62,948,798 of CM066333.1, read as the reverse complement.
ATATTTGAGGGGCTGTCACAGAGAGGAAGGTTTCAAGCTATTTTCTAAAGGTGTGTGGGCCAGACAAGGAATAATGGATGGAAACCAAATGAGGAGAGATTTAACCTGGAAATAAGGATAAATTTTCTGACAGTGAGAACAATCAACCAATGGAAAAACTTGCCTTCAGAAGTTGTGGGAGCTTCATCACTAGAGGCTTTCAAGAAGAGACTGGGCTGCCATTTGTCAGAAATAGTGCAGGAAGGGTATCCTGCTTGGGGGGGGGGTTGGATTAGATGACCTACAAGGTCCCTTCCAACTCTGTTAATTTGTAAAGACCTATGAGATCATCAAGTTCATGCATATATCATCCCTGTACAACCTCTGCTTGAAAATTTTCAGCTGAGAAGCCACTCCATGAAATAACTTGTTCTATTGATTGCCCACTCTTACTATCAATAAATTCATCCTAAAGTTTACTTTATCCTTGAAGTTTTGCCCCATTTGTTTCTTGAACAAGTGAGAATAAATCTTTGCCCTTGATATCTGATCTCTGCCCATCCTGTCCCTCTCAAAACTTTCATCTATAAGCTAAACACACCTAGGTCTTTTCATCATCTGACATCAACCCTGAGGACCCCAGGGGACTGGTGAAGTATTGAGAGAGTTATTATTTACACTTCTTCATCCAATATTTCCTAGTTTTAGTTTTTTTTTTGATAGATGTTAAACTTTTAATGATTTTTTTTTTGTATGTATTAATTGTAGCTTCTTGTATGCTGCCCAGAGTAATTTGTTTTGTGAGATGGGCAACTATATAAACTTGACATATAAATAAATAAACAAACTAATAAATAAATCTTGGTAATCCTTCTCTGGACTTGCTCCAGTTTACCAATATGATACATTACAGATTCCAATATTACTGTAAAATTTTTTTACCATTCCTTGTTCCAACGGAACAACTTGCTGGTTATGTATCAGCCGAATCGTATTTGCATGTCCTTTCAAAGCGTTTTCTAATGCTCCTTTGGGCTAGAAATGCAATGAAACAATTAAATGTATAGTTTCCAACATGTAAGTTATTCTGCTGTTAGAGCAGAAAAGCAATAATATCAGAAAAGAAAACTGATATTCCTCCTTTTCCTGTCTGCATGCTTCCACTTAGAACAATCTATTATCAAGGGAAATACATGCTTTCAAACCCAACCATTTTTTCAAGAGATCAAAAATTGCAGATGCCTGCTGTTGTGTATGCAATAAGATTAATAAAGTGTGAGCGTGGAGTAAGTGCAGGGTTCTGGCCCTGCACTTCTGATTGGCTGTTAAGCGGCCGGACCGGATTGGCCCGTTCCGGGGAATCCGATTGGCCCTTAACAGAGAGTTCTTTTTGGTTATAAGAGCTAGCATTCCTAGCTCGTTATTGGTTAAACGTTACAGGGTTTGCCTATATAAGGCGGGTTTTACTGCTGTTGAATTGAAGAAGTCACAATGTAAATAAAGAGCTGAAGTTCACCATTCAGAGGCTTGTCTCCATTCTTTCCCACCCATGCTCAAAACTTAACACTGGCGACGGGGGTGGGATTTGGAGATATCTGAACCAATGAAACTTCGAAGAACACCCAGCACGTGACAGATGACGCCAACAACGGAACCATGTCCGGCGGCATCATACCACCCGCTCCGTTCGATCCAACACAAGAAGACTGGGAGTTTTACATGGATCGTTTCCAAATGTTCCTAGAGACGAACAACTTAAAGGACACCACAGCCAGGAAGAAATGGGCAGTGTTCCTAACGCATTGCGGTCCAACCGTATTTAAGATGGCTAAAGCACTAGCCAAACCCCGAGAAGTGAAGGCCATGGATTGGGACAACCTCGAACCTATCCTGCGAGACCACTACGCCCCGACCGTGCCTATGCTCGTGAGACGCCACGAGTTTTATCAAAGAAGCCAGTGAAAGGGAGAAAGCGTGGCTGACTTCATAGCAGACCTCCGTAATTTGGGAGGCCTTTGCAGATTCACCGATCTAGAAGAAGCACTAAGAGATCGCATAGTTCTGGGATTAGATGCACCAGGCATCCAAAGCAAGCTGATGGCGAAAGGCGACATCAGCCTTGCCGATGCCATTGCCGATGCTACTGCAGCAGAAGCAACCAGGAAGTCGGCTGCACAACTACGCTGAAACCGCACTCCGGTACCACCACCGGCCAGCGAAATCTCACCGAGTTCAGAAGGGCAGCTCGCGACAACGCACCACGAGGACCTCTCTTCGTCATCAGACAGCGACGAAGAAGGGGTCCATCGACTGCGGTCTGATCGGGACCCTTGCCCGAAGCCCTTACGCCCTTGCGCTGGCTGTGGAGCCAACCATGCCAGGTCCGAATGCAAATTCCGCGGTGCACTCTGCCATGAGTGCAGGAAACGAGGCCACATCGAACGGGTCTGCCGCAGCTTGCCAGGACCCAGTCAGGCCTCAAAAGGGGCTAACTATCGCCAATCGACAGGAAACCGTCCTGTAAGGTGGGCTAACTATTGCCAATCGACAGGAAACCGTCCTGTAAGGCGAGAGCCAGTAAACCACTCCTACAGAAATCGAGCTTTGCAGAGAGAAGAGGCTCACCATACTATCACTATTGGTCAAGCCTCAGCCTTGGACACTAAGAAAATCCGAGTCACGGTAGCCATCGAGAACCAGCCTTGCCACATGGAGGTCGACTCAGGATCGTCCCTCTCGATGGTGTCTTGGAAGACACTCAAGCAACTCATCCCCACAATTCAACGCCAAGATCTCCGTTTCCAACGCCTCATCCTGAAGGACTACCAGGGGAATCGAATCCCCATTGTCGGGTCCTGCCGAGTCCGAGTCTCCTTCAAGAAGCACACAGCGTACTTATCTTTAATGGTCATCAATAGAGATAGGCCTAGCCTACTGGGCCTCCAATGGTTCGCACCACTCGGCATTGAAGTAGCCAGCGTAAACCGAGTTGGTGGCTGTGACTGGGAGGAAGACCTTATCTATGAGTTCAGGGACGTCTTCGCGGACAGCTTAGGCGAGTACAAGGGGACCCCGATCTCATTCAGCTTAGATCCAAAAATAGCTCCCATTCGCCTAAAGCCCCGTCGAGTTCCGTTTGCCTTAAAATAGAAAATCGACGAACAACTCGACAAACTGATAGCTCAGGGGGTGTTGGAGCCCATCGATCACTCGCCACGGGAAACCCCTATTGTAACACCGATTAAGCCAGACGGGTCAATCCGAATTTGTGGGGACTACCGGGCCCTGCAGCAGAACGCGCATCCAGTTCCGGTGGTGCAGCACCTCCTCCATTCCCTGGGAGGATGGGAAAGTTTTCGCTAAATTGGATTTAGCTCAGGCATATCATCAATTACCAGTAGATGAAAAAACGGCACAGGCCCAAACTATTGTGACGCACCGAGGTGCCTTTAAATGTACCCGGCTGCAATTCGGAGTGAGTGTAGCCCCGGGGATTTTTCAGAGCCTTATGGAAAGGTTATTGCAAGGAATTAAGGGCGTGGTCCCCTATTTTGATGATGTATTAATTGCAGCCCCTGCAAAAAAAATCTTACAAGACCGGTTAAAATTAGTCCTAAAAAAATTCCAAGAGGCCGGTCTTAAGGTTAAAAAAAACAAATGTAAATTGTGTACTGACAGTGTTGAGTTTTTAGGGTACCTGATTGATAGCCAGGGCATTCACCCTACCGAAAGTAAATTAAAAGCGATCAAAAACGCTCCCAGGCCACGAAACAAGGCCGATCTCCAGGCATTCCTAGGCCTCATCAATTTTTATAATGTATTTTTACCGCACAAAGCAACTGTTGCTGAACCATTACACCGATTGTTAGATAAAAAAGCAAATTGGTTATGGGGTTACTGTGAAGAACAGGCGTTCCAAAATGTTAAAAAACTGCTCACTTCTGACTCTGTACTCATGCAGTATAACAAGACTTTGCCGTTAGTTATAACCTGTGATGCATTGCCTTTCGGGGTGGGCGCCATTTTGAGCCACGTACTGCCTAATGGGAACGAAGCCCCTGTTGCATATTTTTCAAAGACTCTTTCAAAAACTGAGCGGAACTATGGACAAATTGATAAAGAAGCCCTCGCAATTGTCTCAGCTGTGAAAAGATTTCACGAATACGTATATGGCAGGGTTTTTACTATTGTGACTGACCACAAACCTTTGTTAGGGATAATAGCCGGAGATAAGCTGACTCCCTACATATTATCCCTTTGGATGACCCGATGGTCAGAATTCTTAGCTGCTTATAACTATTGGCTGCAATATCGCCCGGGGAAAGCCATTCCCCATGCCGACGCATTGAGCCGAGCACCGCTTCCAGAGACTCTCGATGATCCGGCACCAACGATAACCATGTTGCAAATCGAGGCACTCAACTCACCACCACTGACCGCCCGAGATATCGCGAGAGAAACCAAACGCGACCACACCCTAGCACGAGTCCTAGGCTGGGTAGAACGCAGATGGCCATTGGACCAGTTATCAGATGACTTCACACCATTCAAGTCTCAACAGACCGAGCTCTTCTCCCAGAAAGACTGTGTCATCTGGGGCGATAGAGTCGTTATCCCAGAACGGCTCCGAAAAGTGCTACTGAGAACTTTGCACGATGGCCACCCCGGCATCGTGCGAATGAAAGCCCTTGCGCGAAGCTATGCATGGTGGCCGGGCATTGACAAGCAAATCAAACAGTGGGTTAAAGCTTGTCCCAAATGCCAAGAAGTCAGCAACGCCCCACCAAAAGCCATGCCTACTGAATGGGAGACACCACATGGACCCTGGTCCCGAATTCACCTGGACTTTGCGGGGCCAACCAAAGGCCACACTTTCCTGCTTACCGTCGATGCCTACTCGAATTGGCTCGAAATTCATCGCATGACGACTATGACCTCCGAGGCAGTTATCAAAATTTTAAACAGACTCTTTGCAACCCACGGATTACCAGACGTCCTGGTATCCGATAACAGCCCACAATTTTCCGCACTAGCGTTCGAGCAGTACCTCGCTGACTGCAGCATCCGCCATGCGCTCACCTCGCTTGCGCACCCTGCGACCAATGGCCGAGCAGAACGCATGGTCCAATTTGTGAAAAAAAAACCTTGCAAAAGGTAGACTATGACAACATTGACGACAAGGTCAATCAAATCCTCTTCTTGTAACACATCACCCCACATAGCATCACCAACAAAACTCCCGCTGAACTGCTAATGGGATGAAAGTTCTGCTCCCACCTTGACTGGTTGCACCCGGCTTATGAACCGGAGAAACCACTAGGATCCAGCGGCCGCTGTCGCACCTTCCAGGTAGGAGACCTGGTTTATGCAAAAAACCTATCGGACGACCCGTTGTGGGTGGAAGCGACAGTAGTATGTGTAACCGGCCCCAGATCCTACCTCGTGCAATGCCTTGACGATAAACTTTGGAAATGGCATATCGACCAATTACGATCGCGGCTTTCAGCGGCCAGTCTGCAAATCCCCTTTGACCAAACTGAGGGGGGGGGAGGTACGGGAGAAGATGAATTCCTAGGAAACCCATTCGAAGGAAACGATGGTTTAATAGAAACTCAGGAAGCGGAGCCGGAGGGAGAAATGGTTGCACCTCAGGGAATTGCAGAAAATGTGGGCAATGACGCAGAAGTGAACTTTGAACCAGAAACAGCCCCACTACCAAACAACGATCTACCTCAGCATGATTGCAACCAGCCGATACAACGAAAATCAAAGAGACTAAAAAGACAACCATCCTACCTAAGGGACTATGTAACTGCACCCTGAAATAAGAAGCCAGGGGGAAGGAGTGTTGTGTATGCAATAAGATTAATAAAGTGTGAGCTTGGAGTAAGTGCAGGGTTCTGGCCCTGCACTTCTGATTGGCTGTTAAGCGGAAGAACCAGATTGGCCCGTTCCGGGGAATCCGATTGGCCCTTAACAGAGAGTTCTTATTGGTTATAAGAGCTAGCATTCCTAGCTCATTATTGGTTAAACGTTACAGGGTTTGCCTATATAAGGCGGGTTTTACTGCTGTTGAATTGAAGAAGTCACAATGTAAATAAAGAGCTGAAGTTCACTGTTCAGAGGCTTGTCTCCATTCTTTCTCGCCCATGCTCAAAACTTAACACCTGCTACTGAGAAGTTTCATTATAAATGTGTAACATGAGATTTCAAGCCAGCAGCTGATTAACAACAGGAACATTCTAAATTGTCATGTTCCTGTTCAAGATGAAAATCTACATTCTTCCTAAAAGTATTCTAGATGGTCTTGTGGGGTCTTAAAAGAAGCAAAACAAGTTTTCTAACATGAACCTGCCTCTTTTCTCCTAAACAATTATGTTCTGCAGACTGGGCTTAGTTATTTTGGGCCTAACATTATCCATGACTTTCAAAAGACATTTTTGAAACCTTGCTGTAACTCCCAACCCTGAGCCCCAGAACAACTGCTACAGAATGCTCTATTTTATGCATGCTTTAAGGCAGCCCCAGCATTCAGTAGTTACAACATTGTCACTTGCTCAACTTACCAGCTGATCTGCTCTCGCTTCCAAATCATTAGCATATAACATTAGATCAATTTTAGTGATGCTCTTGTTAATCTAGAGCGAGGAAGAGAGGACAGAAAATCATGCAGCATTAGACTTAGAGGGAGAACAGGGTTAATCTGTAGCAACAAAAAAAATCAGTCTGATAGTACAACGAAGATTGTCAAAGGCTTAACAGGACAAAGACGGGTCTTCAAAAAGTGCATGTGTGTTTGTTTCCCATTCTGATTCTGCCAGCCTGGTCTGTCTACGTAAGCAATACAGGTAGTCCTCAAGTTATGAATGTAATGGAGCCTGCCCATTCCATTCGTAACCCGAGGATTTGTAGGAGTGAATCTCATACCTTGAACATGATCACTCCCTCCTTTTGCCCATGCATTTACTAATTGAATTCACAATTCGTTAAATGCGTGTGAGGCATCTCGGGGTGGAGAAGGACATGAACAGGCCACCTGCTTCAGACTACCCAAGGCCTCCTCTGACCCACAGCTCATTCTCCCTCCCCTGGGACCCTCACAATTGCTCCCCCCCCATCCTGCTGTGTCGAGTCATTTATCTGATGAAGGTCTGTCTCCTCTCCAGCCTATTCCTTCACCTGCTTCCTCCTTTTTCATCACTGAAGCTTTCCACAAGCAATTTGGCAGCAAGAAAGGAGGTCTGGAAGGGTGCATGCAGCCTTTCAGGCCTCCTTTCTCACTGCCGAACCACTTGATGACAGCTTTGGTGATGAAAAAGGAAGCACACCATTCTGGGCCTTCTTTCTCACTGCTGAATGGCTTAGGGAAGGCTTTGGTAATGAAAAAGGAAGCCTGGAGGGCTGCATGCACAATTCTGGGCCTCCTTTCTTGCTGCCAAACTGCTTGAGGATGGCTTCAGCAACAAAAAAAGCACAGAGGGCCATGCACAGGCTTCCAGGCCTCCTTTTGCTGCCGAACTGCTTGAGGATGGCTTTGGTGACAAAAAAGGAGGCCTGGAGAGCCACCCGCACCATTTTAGGCCTCCTTTCTCGCTGCCAAACCGCTTGAGGATGGCTTTGGAGGGCTGCGTCCTTCTAGGCCTCATTTCTTGCAGTCAAACTGCTTGAAGAAAGTTTTGGCAATGAAAAAGGAGGCACAGAGGACCACGTACCACCTCCAGGCCTCCTTTTTTGCCGCCAAAGAGCTTGAGGATTGCGTCCCTATAGGCTTCAGCAGCCCTTTGCAAAAAGCATTTGTCGGTAGGAGGCTTCCACTCCTCCCAAGCTTTGTTGATGCCGATAAAGGCTTTTTTCAAAGGGCTGCCAAAACCCACAGAGATGCAATCTCCCTTGCAGGTTTTGGCAAGAAAATGGTAAACAGAGGGAAGGCCTGAGGACCAAAGCCTTCATTTAGTTTGCAAACGTCCATGCCTCAAAGAATAGAGGATTAAAGTGCGAGATCATGTGAGATCAGTAGCACGAGATCTCATGCTACTGATCTGGCATGATCTCGCAGTATGTTAGGCCTCTGTTTTCTATAAACATACCAAAAGCCTGAAGCAACGAAGTAGGCAAAGAAATCACGACAGAGAGATCTTCACAAGGTGAGTCTCCACAGGCAGAGTGCCTGTGAAGACCCAGTGGGGGTGGGGGGGAGTGAATAGGCAGGACTAATGTTGCAGAGCCTCTGCAGTCGTTCTTAAACAACTTTTTCGCTGCTGCAACATTCATAATTTCTGCAACATTTGTAATTTTGGGACTGATTTGTAAACACTAGGGAGTGTTTGTCATGTAACTTTGAACAATCGCTAAGGGAACACTTGCAACCCGGGGATTACCTGTATTACTTTGTTTTCAAAATGAGGCAAAGTACTTTGTATGTAGATGATATAGTATATATTTAAAGAAGAGACCAGACAGCTACTTGTCTGGAATGGTATAGTGTTGGACTAGAAAATCTCAAAGGTCTCTTCCAACTGTTATTCTGTTATATAACAGTTGCTTCTTATAACTATCAGAGTAAAGCAAAGTGAAAAAATGGCTCCCTGTCAGGTGTCTAGAATTAGAGATTTAGTCAACACCTTACCTCTGACAGGTATGCCGCAAAGCTGATTTCATTTATTCCCGAAGAACCAAAATTCAACAAGTTCTCTTTTCCAGTGTTGCTCAGTAAAACTATATTGCTTAAATTTATATTGATTTTCTTGATTTTAAGGGACACATCTTCTGCATACTGTGTGGGAAAAGAGGTGAAAGGAAACAATTCTCAAATTTTGATGCCTCTCATTTCCAAGTGTCTTTTTTAGAAGTGCCTCATACCTATCACATTCAACAAGTGAGATACATGTCAGATCTACCATCTTCAGCACACTTCTCTTCATTGACATTCTGCCATAAAACACAAGGGAGTAAGGAGGAGGATGGGAAGTAAGGAATGGACAGAAGGAGGAAGAGAGAGAATGACAAGGTGACAGGAACCAGAGGTGTCAATCTGGAACACACCAGCTGATCAATTATGGACTGTGAGAGTGGAATGTGAAACTTGAAGAGGCACCAAACTTCAAAGCCATGGTTTGATAGCAGGGAGCCTATGCAACATTTGTCACCAAACTGATAGAGATGAAAATGAGGCAACCCTGAGCTTTTTTGTGGCACAAGGCATGGGTAGACCCCTCATACTGGATCTGCATGGCTCCTGAAATGGAACCCTTATGTGAATCAGAGGAGGCAGATATTAAAGATTCAGCAAAAGTCAACTGTCAGAGAGCCCAAAAGGAAACCATTCAGAAAAAGCCTCACAACATTTGGCAGGTAAGTAAAAGGAGAGGTTGCTGCAGTGATATGGCAATGAACCAAGGCAGACCCCCAAATCCCAAGGAGTGCTGGGATTAGGTTATCAATGAAAAAGACTCAGATGTGCTCTCCCCTCACCACTACCCTGACTGAATTATAGAAATACTGCTGGGAGGCAAATTACTCAAACCTAAATTATACACCATAACTCCAAAGGAGCTAGACAAGCTCCGGTCCTTTATAGATAGGAAATTGCAGCGGTAATTTATCCAGACAACCAAATTATGGATGGCTGCCTTGGTCCTATTCCAGGAAAAGAAGGATGGGTCCCACCATCTAGCATGGGTTAAATGCTATTGTGCTGAGAAAGTTTACTCCCTGTTAATGAAAGACATGCCTCCCACTTGGCAAAGAAGATCTTCAGCAAATTACATCTATGAAAGGCTACGGATTAAAGAGAGGAACAACTGGAAAACCACTTTCCTACACCTGAGTGAAGCACCAATTCTGGTGGCCATATCAAAAAAAGATCATTGAAACTTATGTGGCTAGCTACCCTATATGTTCATCAGCCAAAAGATGATCAGGAAACCCCCAGGTTTCCTTCGAACAGTGGCAAAATCTCAACCATCCTGGAAAAAATCTCCATGGACTGTATAGTAAAGTTACCAGAAAGTTCAGGAAACACACTTTGTGCCTTACTTCAAAATTCCCTTAGCACGTACTATAGCCAAACTCTTTGTGCAACGTATTTATAGACTTCATGGATCCCCAGAGCAAATTATCTCAAATCGCATGGTTCAATTCACAATTTTGGCAAGAATTCCTAAAATTGCTTGGCACCACCCAAGAGCTTATCTCCTGTCATCATCCCCAGATGAATGGAAGCTGTGAATGCACAAATGGAGTCTTAGAACAATAATTAAGATGTTACATTACTGAACTGACCTTTCTTTCACAGGATTATTGGACTGACCTTCCTTTCACAGAAGTGGCTTACAATAATGCAGTGCATAGCAGCACTGGTTTTAAACCATTCAAAGTCGCAACTGAATTAGGGGCTGAAGGCTAAAACATATGATGAATGGTTGGGGGAGCTGGGTATGTCTAGTCTAATGAAGAGAAGTACTAGGAGTGATACTGTTGTAAAAATAATTCAGTAAAAGAGGAACACAGACAAACCACAAGCAACAAATCCTACTTTAAGATCAGAGGTTTATTTCACGAGCAATTTGGAACATGAACAGCTATCATAACACAACTTATATCAAATAACTCATTGCAATGAAGTCCACTGACATGGCTGAATCTGGCAAGGAGTAATCATGACCCTGAACACATCCCAAGTCATTCTTTTTATACTTTTCTGCATGCATTTCAAACTTACTTCCCTGTGCTTTCTTACTGATGGACAGTCTCCACATACACCTGTATACATCTCAAACCTCTATCCATCAGCTACTTTCTGTTCCCTATTTCTCACAGCTAGGTTTTCAAAACTACATGACTTTGCAAAATCACATTCTATCACAACAGTTCAGCAGGATTACAAATAGCTCTGGTACATTTTGAAATCATCCTATCTAAAACTTTGGTTCATGTCTCTTTTATTCTGGGGTCTGCTATCATCCAAATGCCTTGTTGAATTTGATGGATCAAAAGCCTATTCTTTCTGCCAACAATACGATAGCAGTCTTCCAATATTTGAGGAGCTGTCACAGAGAAGAGGGAATTGAATATTCTTCAAAGCAACTGAGGGCCGGACAAGGATAATATTAAAGAAAGATCCAACCTAGAACTAAGAAGAAATTTACTGTCAGTGAGAACAAATGATCAGTGGAAAGGCTTGCCTCTAAAAATTGTGGGTGCTCCACCACTGGAGGTGTTCAAAAAGAGATTGCACAAACATTTGTCCAGAATGGTATAGAGTCTCTTGCCCGAGCACAGAGATGGACTCAAACACTTCCAAGATTTCTTCCCAATTGTTATTTTATGTTCTATGTTCTAAATCTGCAAGGCTAAACAACTAGATCAGAATACCACAAATAATCCCTTTTCCATGTCAACCCACCTAATGGCTGCAATAAATCCCTCTAGATAGATCGATCGATCGATCGATCGATATATGATTTGATTTGTCAATCACTTACAAGATAATAGGTATAAGTATAAACATGAGTAAGAATACAGGAAATAGGTATGACTAAATGGGAATAATAGGACAGGGACAGTAGGCACGATGGGAATGGGGTGAAGTCAATAGTGGTTAGTTTGAGGTTAAAGGAATGGAGGTTAGAGGATGTCACAACAGAGTCAGGTAGTGCATTCCAGGCATTGACCACTCTGTTGCTGAAGTCGTACTTTCTGCAATCGAGTTTGAAGCAGTTTACATGGAGTTTGTATCTGTTGTGTGCTCTTATATTGTTGTGGTTGAAGCTGAAGTAGTCATTGACTGGTAGAACATTGTAGCAGATAATTTTGTGTGCTACGCTTAAGTCTAACCGTAGGTGGCGTAATTCAAAGTTGTCCAACCCCAAAATCTCAAGCCTGGTGATATAGGGTATTCTGTTTTGAGCAGAAGAGTGTAGTACTCTTCTCATGAAATACTTCTGGACTCGCTTGATTGTATTAATGTCCAATATGCAGTGTGGATTCCAGAATAATGAGCTGTATTCGAGTATTGGTCTGGCAAAAGTTTTGTATGCTCTAGTTAGCAATTCGATATTTCCAGAGGAGAACCTTCATAAGATGTTAGATTTACAACTCTTAATGCCTTCTTGGCAATGCTGTTACAGTGAGCTCTGGCACTTAGGTCATTTGATATGAGAACTCCAAGGTCCTTGACAGAGTGAGAATCATCAACAAGGTCAGGGATTCAATCACTACGACACACAAACAGCTTACTTCTTGTAAATCATATTTTCTAGCAAAATCAAAATAGAACAAAATGCTAAAGATTGTATAGTAAATTACTAAGATACTCATAAACTGTTAAACTCACCATGCTGACGTTTAGGATTGTATGAATATTGAAGAGGTTTTCCAAGCGGAGTGTAGCATAAATGCCTTTATTTTCCTTGCAGTCACTAAAAGATATATAGAAAAAAGATAAATCAAGAGTTTGTTTCCAATTTTAGATCCTAGTATTTTCCATCAAAAATCTATTTAACTGTCCTTAACAACTGGGCAGCTTATAAAATCCCCAAATTTGCTAACCAAACCCTTCCTACCTTACCTCCCAAACACATTTGAAATTGAGAATTATTTGGACAATTTGTAATGACTCTGCTATTTGAAAGGGAAACATTAGACAATTCATCCAAAGTACCTAAAGATTTGGAAATTCCAAATAATCTTTGGAATCTAATTAATAACACAACTATTTCTTTCAAGATGTTGTAAGTATGAGATATTTCTATGTAACTATAAAATTAAACCTCTCTCAGACTCAAACATTGACAATATTTGGTTTATGAACAATTGAATGGAAGTAGTAACTGATATTTGAGTCCTTACTTAGCTTCTGCTTCAAAGCAAGAACAATCTGACTGTCAATTGTCCAACTAGTGAACCCAAAAGAAGGAAATACTCTCAGGAGCTTTGAATTCCCAAAAGTAAAATTTTATTGGATACACCATTTTGTTACTGAAGAATCAAAACCAGCTCTGGTTTTCCTGCGTAAATGCTTGCTTAGTTAAACAATAGCTTCCCTTTCTCCTGACCTCTAGGTCAGGGATGTCAAATTGGATTTCTTCAAGGACTGGATCAGCATTGTAGTTCTCCTCAGGTTAGTGGGAGGCACAGGATGGATGCCTCCTGTAGCACCCTGCCAGCCAAAACTGTGAGCTGGGGACCTGCACATGGCCCACTCTGCCCTTTTTCGGGCTGAACGACCTCCTGCACCAATTTGCTGACTAAAACAGGGTGCACGGAGGCCCTGCGAGGTCCCCGCATGGCCTGTTTTAGTCTCCACGGACCCCAACAGCACTTTGCCAGCCAAAAATGGGCCACACAGAGTGGCCCATTTTTGGCTGTCAGAGTGCTGCAGGAGGCTGTGAAGGCCAAAAATGGGTTGGGAGGCTGCACACAGCCCCGTGGCCTGTTTTGGCTGGCAGAGGCACCGTAGGCCAATCCTTTGATATTTCCAGGCTGTCCCTGTAAGCCAGATTTAAGCAACCTGAGGTCAGAGGTGGCCTGCAGGCCTTGAGTTTGATACCCCTTCTCTTGACACCCCGTCTCCACATTGTCCAATTATGAGACATCCTTTTGTTATGGGAACAATCCATCTCTTTCTCATGCACCTGCAATAATGACCTTGATGGTTGCCAAGCTTTCACAAGTCCATTCACACAATCTCAGCATTCTATTTCCCCTCTTCCCTCCCCCAGTTCATTGTCTAGTTGAAAAGCATTAAGGTTTGAAAGGAGCAAAGCTGTTCAATCTTGACATGCCAATCCCCTGAAGGAAAAAGACATCTGGAAAATATTAAGCATAAACACCATTACCTGGATAGACTTAGCCTTCAATAATCTCTTTGGTCATTGAGGATATTTTACATGGAATCTTCTTAGTAACTTTTCTGCATTAACATTACCGGCCTTTACTCACTCAGCATCAGCTGAGGGGTATTTTTTTCCACTGCACTAAGTATTGTAATTTCCCCTTAAAGTATCTTGAGTCTAACAGCTCTTTTTGATCTCATTGTGTTCCTCTCTTTCCCCACTACAACAGGAGGCAGAGGTTCCCCTTTGACTAGCCTTAACTTAGAGACTTGGAAGGGTTTCAAGAAGCTACAGTGGAACACAGGGTGAACTTTCTTGAGCACTTTTGGTAACCACAATTCCACTACAAGTGGGTTTATAATTCGAACAACTGGAAGCAGACCTATGTACTTGAGACCCAGTTTCTTACAAGTGTTGCTTCAGCTTCAGGTACTTAGAAGACATGTATACTTTCTCCCCAAGCCCAAACTCCTTTTAGGCGGTCTTTTCTGATCTGCCTGTTTCTTTTGCGACTCCCTAGCTTTATTCAGAGCTTTCTTACACACTTCCCCAGGTAGCTTTTAGAGTGTCCATCCAGTCAGCTAATGTTTCTGTGGGAGGAGGTTCCCCTGGAAATTCTGTCATTGGCACAAACTCAACTCCAGTACTTACTTTAAAAGAGGTGAACCCAGTGCTACTATGCACAGAGTTATTAAAAGCCACTTCTGTGAAAAGTAGGAGCTTCACCCTCTGTTTTTCTGATAGTTTATATAGCAACATAGGTCCTGCTCAACTCTTGTGTTAGCTCGTTCCGCCACCCCATTAGTACTCAGATAGAACTCCAAACTAATGGATTGACCCTATTCACTTTATGAACTCCCGCCAAAACTTTGCTGTAAACTGCACTTCCCGATCTGAAATGATGTGCCTTGGGGTTCCATGTGATGTGCTGCACAAACATCTTGGCCAGACTCTAGGCTGAGGGAAGCTTCAGACATGCGATGAAGTGTGCTTGCTTCAAAAACAGGTGAACCACTACTCACAGTACTCCCATTACTCTTAGACAATTCTACTATAAAATCCATGGAAATTTCTTCTCATGGTCTGCGGAGGTTGACCACAGGCTGGAGCAACCCAGGAGTCTTCCCTGACAATCACTTCATGGATATGCATACTGGGCAGCTGGTTATGTAGTTTTCTATGTCTTTCTACCTGTGTTTCCCTGAAAATAACCCAGTTTTATATTTTTTTGGTCACCAGAATAAGCACCAGGTCTTATTTTTGGGATGGGTCTTATTTTTTTCATGGTGGCAATGGAGCAAGAGGTGAGACGAGTGGGGGTGGAGGATGAAATGAGGCAGTGTGGGGGTGGGGTGGAGAACAAAGCTTCTCCTTGCTTGCTGCCACAACAGAGCAGGAGGCTGAGCGAGGCATCGGTGCTGCAGCCACAAAGCAAGGCAGTGGGGGTGGAGGATGAAGTAAGGTGGTGAGGGTGGAGGATCAAGCCCCAAGAGTATCCTTGACTGCCCAGCCTGCAGAGCAGTGATGGTATTCGACCAGTTCTGCCCGGTTCTGGAGAGCCAGTAGCAGTGATGAGCAGTGGAGACCGAACTGGTTCACTTTGCTGCTCTGTGTTTGGCCCACCCACCCGCCTGGGCTCCCACACTCACTTTTATGTCCAGAATTCAAAGCCCATCTGCTTTGCGCGGCACAGAATAGCGCTGCGCGGCAGCTGCTTCAGCAACCAGCATTGTGCAGGCTTGCAGGAGGCAAGTTAGAACACCTCTGTGCCTGCGCAAAATGCGTGTTTAGCGCACGTGTGCACACAAAGTGTGCATGCATGCAAAGCATGGCCACCAAGCCACGCCCACCAAACTTGTGGCAACTTTATTTGAATACCACCACTGCTGCAGAGCTCTGATGCTGGCAGAGTGAGGTGGCGGTAACCAGAGCAGCCTCTTCACCATCTCACCCAGTGGCGGCGGCCTCCATTCACATTCCACCACCAGTTACCTGGAGCCTTTGGGCTGCCTTGCCCCTGCTTTCCAGCTCCTGCCCAGTTCCACTTGTTTCCCCAAAGCTTCCCTTCACTAACCTGCTTACCAGATCTGTTCTCCACTACCATGTCAGGGCAACAAAAAAAGACTGTGGGACTACCGGTTAAAAAAAAGGGGGATGCTTTGGGGAAGTCACGGGAGGTAGGCGAGAGCTGGAAAGCAGGTGGCAAGGATGAGACGGGGAAGGGGCTGCTCCGGCTGCCAATATCAGGACTCTGCAGGCTGGGCAACTAAGGATACTGTTGGGGCTTCATCCTCCACCCCCCGACCTCATTTCACTCTCCACCCCCTAACCCACCACACACGGCCTTGATTGCCAGGCACTGGTGCTTCGCTCAGCCTTCTGCTCTGTTGCGGCAGTGAGCAAAGAGAAGGTTTGTCCTCCACCCCTCACTGACACATTTCATCCTCCACCTCACCTCATTTTGTCCTTCACCCTCCCACCGCCTCACTTCATAACCATGAAACCCTCCTTCAGCAGCAACCAGACAGAATGGGCAGGCAAAAGTAAGCCCTATTTAAGAGCCAGTTCTAGTTAAAGAACAGAAGTCAGCCCATTAGTCTGAAAAAGGGATAAGGTCAGTCATCCATTTGGGCACTTTATTGCTATGGAAATGGACAAAAGGGAAGAACGCCCTCCACCACCACAATCAATAAGAGGAGGTGGTTTCTATCTGTTCCAGTTATGGAGGAAAGAAGCAGATGATGCAGAGTGCAGGACACAAATTGGGAGATATTTCAATCATTTTCAGATGATTGAAGCTATACGTGCAATCTCAGCAAAACTATTAAACAATAGAAGCAGGAAAGAGTGAAAATTTACCTGTAAACTTTTTCAAATGTCAAGTCAATATCTGGGTTTTTCAAAATGATGCCAGATAGATAGTGTTTCCACTTGTGATCAAGCAAGTAGGGTGTGTCCAAAATCTAAAATGCAATTTAAAGAAGATCAACTTATAAATCTAATTTGGCTTCTACAAATAATCCTTGACTTACAACCACAATTGGCCCCAAAATTTCTGTTGTTAAGTGAGACATTAGTTAAGTGACTTTTGCCCCATTTTACAATCTTGCTTGCCACATTGTTAAGTGAATTACTACAGTTGATAAGTTAGTAACCCAGTTAAGCGAATCAGGCTTCTCCATTGAGTCTGCTTTTGAGAAGGTTGCAAAATGTGATCACATGACCTTGGAACACAACATAAATATGAACCAGTTGCAAAACATCTGAATTTTGATCACATGATAATGGGGATGCTTGCAAAGATCAAATCTGTGAAAAATGGTCATAAATCACATTCTTCGGGGCAACTGTAACTTTGAACGGTCACGAAGCAAACTGTTGTAAGTCGAGGACTACCTGTATTCAGAAATATGATCTTTTTGTTATTATAACTTGTTTTGCGACTAACAAGAAGCTACATTCAGAGGTGGTATTCAGCAGGTTCTGACCAGTTCTGGAGAACCCGTAGCGGAAATTTTGAGTAGTTTGGAGAACTGGCAAATACCACCTTTGACTGGCCCCGCCCCCATCTATTCTCTGCCTCCCGGGTCCCAGCTGATTGGCTGAGTCTTCTTTTGTTGCCTTGCACAGGAGAATGGAGCTGGAAAGCAGGTTAGTGGGGTGGGGAGGGAATGGAATGGAGATTTTACAGTATCCTTCCCCTGTCACGCTCACCAAGACTTGGCCACCAAGCCATGCCATAGCCACCAAAGCCATGGCCACAGAACTTGTAGTAAAAAAAATTGAATCCCACCACTGGCTATATTATATAATACCCATTTCCTAAACATAATGGTAATATTACATAGGGTGGCAACTTTAGAGTGTTTCAGAGGCCATGTTATTGATTAACTGAAGCACAAAATAGGAACTTAGCTTAGATCAAGTGAAGTTATTTAAAGCAAAAGTAATAACTTGGAATGATTGAAAAACCAAATGGGAAATCCAGTTCACATCTAATTTCTTTCAGGAAGTTCTTTCAAACTTGTTTCCTCATTTGTAATATATGGCTAATAATATTACCATCTACTTTATAGGAGTACTCTAAAGATGATACAATAATGACTATCTTACATCTACCTCAAGCTTGGCACCACAATAAATCATATATTAGGGCAGGAGTCCCCAATCCCTGGTCCATGGACCAGTATCAGTCCATGGCATGCCAGCAACCAGGCCATGCGAACAAGTGAAACCCATCTGTGAGATGCAGGCAGCACAGGAAACCATACCACCTCTGGTCTGAAGAAAAATCTCTCTCTACAGAACTGGTCCCTGGTGCCCAAATGGTTGGGGGGGGCACTGTTTAGGGCATGCTGTCACTTCCTACTTTCTGGTTTGTGGGCAGGCATAGCTAACAATCTACAGAAGTTCCCAACTGTGGCTTGGTTATAATTCTGAATCAAGAACTTGGGTTTGTTCCAGTCACAGAAAAAGCCAAGGAAAGAAGCAAAATGAGGTGACCTGTCATTTCTGTGCATTTCATAGAAGAAACCAGAGATTGAACACTGCTCATCTACAACAAAATTAAATATGAACTTTACATACTTTGCATGTTGTGTGAACATGCAGAATATTTTATGAAGTATTTTGAATGTTTTACAAGTGCATGGCAAACATTAGAATTATCAGAAAAGTTATGGAAATTCATGATTATACAGAGTGCCTTACTTGGAATAAAGTCTTGTCATCAAATGATTCACATATCAGCTTCTCCATGTTTCCACCGGTAATGAAAGTGACCACTACTGTCAGCATCAGAAGCCAAGAGAAGAGGAAGCTGAAAGTAACTCCACTGATGGAAAAGGGGACAAAAAGCATTTTAAGAATACATCATTGTAGGTATTTTAACAGCCAAATTAGACAAAGTAAACAAATATAAGAACATCTATTAATTCAGAAGTATACAATGATTTTCCAGATCAAAAATAAGTCTGTACAGGAGAGGGAACAAAGTGGAATCTTCTCTGCGGAAATAGCTTTCCTTGAGAATCTGTGAAAACAGGAGCAGGGCAGAATGCAAAACTTCTAAAATATAACAATTTTGAGTCTCATGTGAGAATGTTTAGCATTTCTTCCACAATTCTATTAAAGCACGACTATATTCTAAGAGAGTGTTCAAAGGGCATCTCTCTTTGTTCTTCCAGAACTTCAGGTAAATTTTGAGAGGCTTCATTTTTAGAGAACTGTAAGTCTGTCATGTAACTTTTACAGTGTTTTTTAAATTGCTTACAATTCCCAAGATGATTTTTAAGAAGTTACTATTTAGAAAAGGCGGTTTCATCAAAAGATTGTTAGGGGGGTCTACCTTACACAGAAAAGTAAGATGGATTCCTCCTTTTTAGAGAAGCCACTAAAAGATTCCATTTAACTCCATTTAATGAGATGCTGCTTTTGATTACCAGTAAGATCTCTTCATGAATGAGTCATTGGAATGGTTACCAGCTTAAAGCAACCAGCATAATTTTTAAAGTCTGTAATATGACACCTCTTGTGAGTTTATGATTACTTTAGGCTGTAGGTAGGGTCAGGCGCCACAGCTGTACCTGATTTAATTTACATATGTTTAGTTTAATTAAAGTTAGTTAAATACATAAGTTAACATAAAAACTAGAGCTGGGGTGTTAAACTGGCAGCCCATGGGCCAGATGTGTCACCTGCAGGCCATGCACCCCCAAGCTTCGTGAATGGGAAAAAACATAATAAAATGTCATGTGACACCAACATGACACTGCGAATTTGACACCTGTGAACTAGAGAGTCAGTGGTTAAGGCATCAGGCTAAAAACTGCAAGGCCTTCAGTTCTAGTCCTACTGTAGGCACAAAGCCACCTGGATAATTTGAGCCAATCCCTCTCTCTCACCTCTAGAAAAGAGGCAATGGCAAACCACTTCCATAAGCCTTTGCCTAAAAAAGTGGATTAGTCCAGATGTTTGCATATATAAACACAGAAAGTAAGTGTAACTCCAAAGTTCTATAATGCAAATTACAGAACCCAAGGCCAAGTTTTCCTCCTCCTTCTCATCTTCTTTTTTGCATTATATCTTCCAAGTCTATTTCTGCAATGCAGTTCTTTTAACCTGGGGAAAAAAATTAAAAGGGCAAGTACTCACGCCATCAGGAAATTTCCTCCAGTATTTGAGACACAGCCTCTAGTGGTTGGTGTAGCATTTTTGTCATAGCCACATGTACCACATAATAATCCCAGGGAGAAAAAGACCAGAATCAGAATCACCATACAACATAGGATTAAGCAGCCCAGCCACCTAAACAGAGTAACAAAAAGATGATTCCAAGATCAATCAAAGCCAACCATATTTCTCTAAATTTCCTATTCTCATTCAAGAGTATTAAAATTGGACTTAAACTTTTCTTGCATTTTAGAACCTTTTTAATAAAAAGAATGAAGATTCACAAATACACTCTAAAATTAAATGGTTAAAGTATCAGAGTATATTCATGAACTGGAATAGAGCTTGGTAACAAGGTCAGCCAATGAATAGGCATAGCAACTAAATCAGCCAATGAAGACAGTTTGGAAACTGAAACTAGAAGTAGCTTAAGCCTGGCAGCTATGTTAAGCTCTGCGGCTGTGAAGCTATGTTGAACTCTGAGTCTGTCTATTGAAAATGAAACTGGGGACTTCTGGTTGGACTCCCTCAGTGACAGACTGAAATCCGCGATCGTCCGCAGTTTCAGTTTGTGCTCTCCATTGGAGGGCCCTGATCTACTTGATTTGGGGTTGAAGCCACCCCATAGAGGTGGCAAAGAAGGAGGAAACTGCCAGCTGGGTTGAGGGGAGCCGCATCTCCCATCCTTGGCTTGGCATTTACTCCTCTCCAAAGATGGCAATAGCAGTGGTCAAAATGGCCACCCTGAAGAGGGAGATACAATCGGACAAGAATGTGCAGGAGCAGAGAAGAAGAGGGCAGCTTGAGTGACCAGGCTGAGCAGAAATAATATTTAAATACAAGGTACCCTGGAATTAAAATATTTAAGAACTTTTGAGAAAGATTTTTAAAATAGCAGTAAAGAAGAGGGAAAAAAAAGATTTGACAGCTGGAACTGGCTTTGAATTTTGAAAAAGAACTCAGAAAAAGTATTAGTGTAAAATGATCTTGACACCAAATAGGCAAATTTAAAGCTGAACTTGAAAATGTCAAAGGGAAAATAAGGAACTTTTGAAACTTAAAAGCCAGAAAAGAGGAAAAAGTGGAGAAAAGGGAAAATGGGTGGAACTTGGACATAGCAGAGAGTGCCACTTGGTGCTAAAAGAAATTAATTGTAAATTTTTAAAAGACCTTTATAGAATACAAAGTAAGTGAAATATTTCTACAATAAAATAGAGCCACCGGAAAGTGAAAGCGAATCTTAGATACTTTGAAACAAAGAAAGAAGTAGAAACTGTTCTGGGATAGTTTGGTGACTTTGGAAATTTTGGACATAAGATTGCTAGAGGATTTAACTGGAATTAACTGTGGGAAGTAACTTTTTAGACTTTGGTTGCTATAAAGTATTGGTTAGAAGTGTTTAAAGATGGCAGAACTTTTTCTGGAATTGAAAATGGAACTGAAAAATATGAAAGATCAGCTGCAAAAGAAGGGGGAATCATTTGGCTATGCTCTACAATTTCTAGAAATGGCGGTTTTGGAATATGAGGAACAACAAGGAGCTTCAAAGGGAGAAGAAGAGCTGAATAAAGGAGAGGCCATATTTAACAAACAAAAGAGACAACGAGGCTTGAAGCGAAAAAAGGGAATTAAAAATTGGAAATTAGAGGAGGTAATTGGAAAAGAGAACAGTTCGAAAAACAAACAAAATACAAGGGAAAAGCAGAAGGGAGGATCACAGAAGGAAGTGTTAAAGAGAGAAGGGGACAAAAATTGAAGAGAAAAAGAGGAGAAAAATAAAGGGGAAATAAATTATAACAAACAAAATCAGGAAATAAAGAAATATGGGAAATGAACAAGAATAAAAGAAAATAGCTTGTTTAAAAGACACAGAGATAATGATTAAAAATAAAAATTAAGAGAGGATCCTGCAAGGTGACAAGGGACAGTATAAATATATTAGATATTAATAAATTATGTAGAAATAGCAAAAGATATGTTATTAAAGTGGAAGATGAAAGTGATATTGTTAATTAATAGAATGTTTGCTAACAGTTAAATTAAATATAGAGATATGATTTAAAAATATGTAAATTAATTATATTTAATGATCTATAAAATATAATTGAAATGAATTATGAGAACAAGTGAGATATTAAAATAGGTATATTAATGATTCACTAACTATGAATTATGAGAAGGATTGTAAGAAGATCAATATCAGTTTCTAGGATGAATTTTAATAGATTAATTATTTTTTCTTTTTTTGAAATTTAAAGTTTATCAGAAGTGATTTAAAGGAACATGTGTAATCTGATTAAAAAGGGATTTATGTTATAATGTAGTTTTTAGGAATTGAATGTTATAATTGTTTAATCAAAAGTTGAATGTTTAATGGGACCGGAAAGGAAACAAATTATATGACACGAAGATGACACACTCTAATTGGTAATTATAAGGGAAACCTTGTTTTGTAATGTTTAAAATGTGGAGAAATTTGCTGGAAAATGATGATATAAAAATATATAATGAAATTCTAAACAGGTCAGATAAAAGTATAAGCATAATGATTATGAAGATATGGCAAGTTTGAAAATGAAATGAAATAGATTTAAAAATGAATGAGAAAGCTATAAAATAAGCCTGAGGGAGGTATTTGAGAAAAAACAAATGGAGAATGTATAAAGTAGCGATAAAATATGAAACTGAATATGAAAGATGAATATGTAATCGAGATTATGTCTGTATGGAGAAGTGAAAACCTGGAACCATGCTGTTCACTAAAAAAAGATGTTCTATTTTACCTTTTTGTTTTGTGAAAACTCAAATAAAATTGTTTAAAAAAGAGAAAATGAAATGTAACTGCTTCTCTCCTCTGCTGTGTATAATGCTTGCTACTGAAGACTGGTGCTCCGCTCTGAACTTGCAACAGGTTTCTGTCTGAGTTTGCTCCATGTTGAAGAAATCTACAACTGGTTTGTAAAATCTACTTATTATGTT
This sequence comes from Hydrophis major, assembly GCA_033807585.1. NCBI lineage: Eukaryota > Metazoa > Chordata > Lepidosauria > Squamata > Elapidae > Hydrophis > Hydrophis major. The sequence goes on along the minus strand of CM066333.1, from coordinate 62,925,834 downwards.
TATAAAAATGTTAAATAAAGCATCAGCATCAGTAGGAAAATGTCTCCCTTTTGAGAACCTCAACATGTATCTCTTGCACCTCCAGCATTGTCTGCTCACCAAGACCTCTCTGGTATAATAATTCTTTACTTCTTGGATCTGATCTTTGTTCTCTTGTCTTTCCCCCCTGAAAACATAATTAAGATTATCTATTTTCTGGATGGAATTAAGGTATTAATTAGTCTTCCCTCTAGGCACAAGAAGCCTATTTCTGAATTTGACTCCAAGATATTCTAATTACCAGTGCTTCCAGTCTCTGGGGCAGAACAAGCAGTTGAAGTTACGTATATGTAATTTATACTAATTTAAATGTACCTGAAGTATAAAAAAGACCTAAAATGTTTTGGCTTTGAATACTGCTGCCCTGCATGTTTTTCTACAGTTTATTATGTATTTGCATTGTGCTTGCAGCTATGCTTCTCCAGTTTAGCTAGATATGGCGATATAATAGGCATCCCCTTGTTTCAGCTCAAAGTAGTTTTACATGTATTGATCTTCAATAATACTTAGGGAATAGCCTCTGCATTTTTTTCATCAAAAATAATATGCACATACCTGTAGAAATCATATTGCTCCACTAATGGAAAATAATATTCAACATACGCTTCACTCTGAGTGAGATATACCGTGAAATCTGTTAGAATCTTCTGAATGGGAAGTTTTTTAGTAAAGGCTGTGATGTTTGAACCAACGTTTTCCAAGATACTTTTTATATCTGAAAAGGATGAATGCATGTTAAGGATTTCAATTATGCTTGCCACAAACAGAAAGGACTTATTGGATTCCACCTCTAAAAGCAAGCTTTTAATGTTGCAAACATACTGATGCAATGCTTAAGTTCGTGCAACCTTTCTACTGCAGCATGTTCATTCCAATGAAGCAACAGCCTTGTTCTCATCAAGGAGACAAGTCTGTGTCTGCTCCCATGACCAAAAGCCTACCTAGTAAAATGTGAAGCATTTAATCATGTAAAACCTGCAACCCAAATGAAATTCTACTACAAGAGTCTTCAAACTTGACAGCTTGTGGACTTCAACTCCCAGAACTCTTCCTTCAGTCATGTTAGCTCGGGAATTCTGGGAGTTGAAGTCTACAAGTCTTAAACTTGCCAAGTTTGAAGATCTTTGTTCTACTACTTTAAAGAGAACAACATGGGACTTCAATAGTTACAGTGATTTGGCTAGAACATTTTAATCTGATTCATTCTGCTCATTCATTACCTTTTCTAATAAATCAAGGCATTCTGCTTATGTATTTTCTTACTGCTTGGTGTTTTTATTTTATCTGATATTATTCAAAGCAGGTAGAAACCAGAAGCATTTTCAAGTGAAACAGGCCTCCAGCACTTGTCCTCCTGGTGCTCTGGGCTCAATTCTTATCTGTTCTCTACCATCTTTACTTAGCATGTTTTAGTCTAATTGGAGCCCAGAGGAATCAAGAGCTCTTTTGAAATTTGAGGAAGAAAATAATACAAGAGGGAGGTCCTGGAAGCAAGAAGAGTGAGATGACCCTAAAAAGCAAGAAGACCTGCAACTGGGAAATAAAGTATCTGAGCCATTGAGAGCAATTGGATGAGATGAAGAAATCTAATGCCAATCAAGCATTTACACCAGAAAGAAAAAAACAAGTTCTCTATGAGTGCTTGTCTGAGGAGGAGATAGGATATTTTTTAAGAGTGTTCTCATGGTCTTGACCCTACTGAGAATATGGTATGAATTGAACTGTAGTTCAAAATCACTCTGTTTGATCATCATCCAAATATTTCCACACATCAACATATTTAGGCATGTCTAAACCATTGGGTTTTTTTTCCTCCAGTCTTACATTTTACATGGAAACAATTCTAATTCTAAATTGAGATATGTAGCAAAAAATAAAAATAAAATAAACAGATCCAAAGTTACTTACTTTTTTAAAATGTCATAAATATTTGTGCAAGAAACATTCTGATATGTTATCTATACTACATGTTGGTAATAGTGCCTGCTTATGGAGATATGGACCTGCAAAGGATATGGCAGCTCTACTAAAACATTTTATAATAGGAAGAGCTATATGTATTAAAATGTGAAATTTTAAACCCCACCAGTTTCTAAGATCTACTAAAAGCAATTTATTAAGTCTCTCTGTGAAATTTAAGAATGCCCTCAAAATATTTATCTTTTGTCTTCAAGAAAATCTACCAGGAATTATGAGGGGTAAAAATGAACTGGGAGTTTTTGGGATGAAAATAGATGTATTTAAGTAGAAATAGGTGACCAGCATCTTCATCTGCATTCCAAGCAATATTGGACTTGCATATCAATATTAATTAGGTTGCAGATATAATATCTGATTTTCTCCATAATGGCAGGCTAAATATATAGCTTACCTTTAACACATTTTTTCACTAGGCAGAATGTGGCATGCAATTTCCACAAAAGCAATGGGGCTTAATGCATACTAAAAATAACTGAGTAATTGCTTTGCTTTTAACATCTCCCTGGTTGATAAAGGCATTCTGGGAATAATTTCATTTTTTTGACAAAGCATGCATATGTTTACATATACATTCCTTCCATGCTCTTTCAAACTTACGAGGTACAGCTGCTTATAATGGCAGAACGGATCCATATGCAAGAATGAAAATAGAAGAGGTTAATAAACACTTTCTTTGGTTTTCTTTATAACATGCAAGGACTTAGTTCATGAAAAGTAATAAACTACTAAAATTGTGTCTGGAGTGGTCAACCAGAAGTTCACAGGCCAAATCTAGACCTTAAAATGAATTTACCTGGTTCTTGAAGGATTTCAAATGTTAATTTGGGAATAAATATAAAAAAGTTTATGTGAAAAGGAAATTTACTGAAAAGGAACTTAATTCATATAGAAAGTACAAAGCAACAGTCAATCTTTTCTTGAATTGAAGTACCTGGGAACTGATAATAAAGAGAATCCATGATCAACCTTTCTACATAGATTCTATACTACAGCTTTGTACATTATTTTTACTTTTTACATCAAAGCATGGAGAGATGAGAAGGACATTCAGTACCTTCATGTGCTTTATTCAAAGCTTTCCCTACATCAGCCTTGCTCCTCAAGACAGACTGCTTTCTTTCCTTGGTCTTTCTCCGTTAGACTCCCATGTACCTCAACAACAACTTATGTTAAATTAATTCCACTTTTTAACAATATTATTAGAGTTCATGGATAATATTCTGATTCGGCTTTGTTTTGGGGAATAATTGTAAATAGGCTGGGACTAAAAAAACACACACACATCAAGCAGGGAGATCTATAGAAGAATCAGCTAAGAAATCTTGTGAATCACCATACTCCAAGCAGTGTTCATATTTGGTTGTTGCCTCTTCAGTAACTTCCGTCTTAAGAGTTCATGACTACAGTTGTTCTTTTTAAAAAGGAAGTCTTCAGGCCATGATGTAAGCAAGTTCACAAGGAATCAGGTTTACATAGCTAAATTGATATTATTCTCCTTTCAAACTCCCCTATTCTCTATTTATTGCTTCCCTCAATACATTTTTCCACAGCTTTACTATGATTTTATGTCTCATATAATGAACAAAAACACTCCAATCCCAAATAGCCAAGATTATGTTGAAGCAACTCTAGATGACTGCTATGACTGTAAAATGAAGAACAATTCAGAATCAGAAATTTTGATATATTTAGTGTTATCAATTGGAAGATAATATTTGTAGCTTAGGGTTGAACTGTTGGATCCTGAGTGCTTGGTTGCTTTTCTGCAGATGTTTCATTACTATACTAGGTAATATCATCAGTGCTGAAGATGTTAGTTTGGTGATGAAATGTCTGCAAGAAAACAACCAAGCTCAGGGAGCACCAAGGACCTCACAGTATATCTAGTATCTGTTGAATAACACATAACAGGCCTATATTTTAATTGTTTTTTCTCATTTTATAGGAAGTTTCCCATTTTTCCATTCCAATCGCATAAACTTTTACAGTCAACAAATTAATCCCTTAATCTTTCTTACCTGATAAAATATTCTTTGTTTGATCCCGTATCAGTTCAGGAGTATCATTAAATGCTGCATAACCCTGGAATGAACACATCCAGCAATACCACAATTACAAAAGATAACATTTATTTCTGTATTTAAGAGGCAGACTAATCCTTGTTAATGTAACTCTGTACATTACTGCTCCATTTTAATTTTAAAAACTGAAATATAAACTGCAAACAGAATAAGGCATTCTTACTCCAGAATCCAGCTAAATTCAAACATCCTGACCACTGTATGAGTTCAATGAAGGTTCTACTTATCAGCAGCACCCTGGGCCTGGTAGAAGAATAGGTGGATCTATGTTCTTAGCCCTTATTTCCTCAAAAAATTAGAAGAATTTTATCAGACAAAAGACTGGCTTTTATCAGGCAAAAACTTCACCATGGACCAATTTAAATTCAACTCTCTTCCTCAACACTCTGAGCTGGTATGTTCTTTTTTTTTTTTTTTAACAAATTTTATTAATTTTACAGAAAACACAATCTAACTTAAACATACAAAACACAAAACATAAACATGACTAAAAGATCTTTTCTGAAGGCTGTCTGATCCCGGGTTGAAACTCTTCACACAGACACAAATTCAAACATCATATTCACTTTATATATCCTTCCATATCTTATTATAATTTTCTTTTTTTATATATATATAAACCAATTTTATCAATTTTATAAAAACAATGCACAAAGAATCAAGGCATAACAGCTTATAAATTCTTTTCTAAGAAAAAATAATAAAAGGTTTCCGGTTTCGCGTGGCTTCGGGGCAGCAGGAATTTGCGACGGCTCGCGATTCCTGCTGTGCTAGCCGTCGAGGTACCCCCGACCCAGATGGGTCAGGGGGATATGGCTGCCCTGTAGGGACAGCTGAAGAGAGAGGGGAGTTGGATAGGGAGGTGGGGGTGTCGCAGACCCCCCCCCTTCTCCGGAAAAACCCCTTTTTCCCAAGGCGGTGGAGCGGCGGTCAGCAACGGCCGCCATGAAGAAGCCAGCAACCGGGTAAGATTGCGCTGGAGGAAATGTGAAGAGTGAAAGTTTTGTCTGAGCCGGGTCAAGTAACATCCTTTAAATTGCCTGGAACTGAGCTGTTTGAATTGCTGGAGGATACATTGTATCCCTAAGAAGAGCGAAAGCGGCGGAGAAGCTGTTAAAGGGAACTTTTGTTTTTTCTTCACTCTCCCACCCCATGGAAACAGCAGAAATGTTTGGATATATTGGACATTGAAAGTGAATTGTTTTGAGAGTTGAAGCTGAGGAACAAAAGGATTTTTGGACATTGAAAAATTTAAGAAATTGGAAAACCCTTGTTGGAGGTATGGATTTCTGATTATTTAAAATTGACATTTCAAGTGGGAAGGGAGAGGAAAAAAAAATTTGGAGCAGAAGCTGAAAAAGGAGGAGATTGCCTAGAATCCCAAAGAAAGATATATGGTAATTGGACCTCTTTGATTAAACATTAACCCCAGAAAGAGAAAGAGAAGAAGGAAGAAAAGTATTAACTTTTGGAACTTTTTTTTTTAATTGTTTTTGATTAAAAATATTTGTGGTTGTTTTGGGAAAAGTTTCTCTTTTCATAATGGCATTGTTTGTGGATGAACTAAAGATTGAATATCAAAAATATAAAAAGGAAGATACTTTGGGCGCTTTGTTTCAATTCTTAGAAATGGCGTTATGTACTTATGAAAAGTTGATTACGCAGCAGAAGGACTGGGACAAGGAAGAAGAGGAAGAAGAAGCCATCTTTGATGAACAATGGGTCCCTTCCGGAGAGGAGGAGAAAAAGGATAAGAAAAAGGGGATTTTAAGAATTATAAAAACAACCAAAAAAGAGAAAAATGAGTGAAAAGGTGGAGGCAAGGTTAGAAAGCAAAGGAAAAGGAGTAAGAAAAGAGAGGAGAAAAAACAAAGGGGTAAAAAGGGCAAGGAGAAGAATAAGCAAGAGAGAAAGGGGGGGAGGAGAAGCCTCAATGGGGGGAAGCAAGATCTAAAGAAAAAAAGTTTATTTAGAGACAATGGGTGAATTTAATTTAGGATAAAAGAGGGATTCTGGAGGGTACATAAGTTTGTGTTTTTATATGTGTATTTAGAGAATAAAATTTACTATGTAATTTTAGAATCTTTTAAACAGAATCCCAAGAAAAATTGTTATACGAAATACTTTTAAGTTAGGGTAATGAGTTACAGATGTTACTCCTATTGGTGTATAGGAGAAGTATAGTAAAAGAAAAGAGATGAATGGGTAGTTGGAAATAGAACAGACAAAGAATGTTATTGAAAATGGTAATAAGATATGGAAGGATATATAAAGGCTTTGTTATGGTTTTTTTTTTTTGGATTTTGTATATTGATAAAAGGCAATAAAATTTTAATTAACAAGAAATAATTTGGATGAAAAGGAGAAGTAGGGATAAGATATGAAGTTAAATAGATAAAGTATTGATACTATAATTTGGAATTGTTATGCTCTATTGGTTTTTCATTATTATTTTTCCCTAGAAAAGAATTTATAAGCTGTTATGCCTTGATTCTTTGTGCATTGTTTTTATAAAATTGATAAAAATGGTTTCTATATATACATAAAAAGAAGAAAATGATAATAAGATATGGAAGGATATATGGGGTGAATATGATGTTTGAATTTGTGTCTGGGTGAAGAGTTTTAACCCAGGATCAGACAATCTTCAGAAAAAATCTTTTAGTTTTGTTTATGTTTTGTGTTTTGTATGTTTGTGTATTGTGTCTTCTGCAAAATTATTTAAAAAATTAAAAAAAAAAAAGAATTAATAAAACCTTGGAGGAATGTTAGATGAGAATAATTGTAAACAAGTCAGAAAGAAATGAATATGATGACTATAAAATGGATAAATATAGAAAAGAAATGAAATTGAATAAGAGTAAAGAGAAATAATGAGAAATTTGCTGAAAGATATTTATGTGTCCATATGGAAATGGGATAAATTAGAATTATGTTGTATAAAAATAATGTTTTATCCGACTTGTAAAAATTTATAATGTTAAGAGGTTTTATGTACTTAATGGTTAATGATGTGTTGTTTGTCTTTAAAATTAATAAAATTTGTTTCAAAAAAAAGAAAAAATAATAAAAGAAGAAAACCAATAGAACATAATAATTCCAAATTATAGTCATCCAAATTATTTCTTGTTAATTAAAATTCTATTGCCTTTTATCAATATACAAAACCCAAAAAAACATAACAAAACCTTTATATATCCTTCCATATCTTATTACCATTTTTAATAACATTCTTTGTCTGTTCTATTTCCAACTATCCATTCATCTTTTTTCTTTTACTATACTTCTCCTATACACCAATTGGAGTAACGTCTTTAACTTATTACCCTAACTTAAAAGTACTTCATATAACAATTTTTCTTGGGATTCTGTTTAATAGGTTCTAAAATTACACAATGAATTTTATACTCTAAATACACATATACAAACACAATCTTATGTACCCTCCAGAATCCCTCTTTTATCCTAAATTACATTCACCCATTGTCTCTGAATAAACTTTTTTTCTTTAGATCTTGCTTCCCACCATTGAGGCTTCTCCTCCCCCCCTTTCTCTCTTGCTTATTCTTCTCCTTGCCCTTTTTACCCCTTTGTCTCTCCTCCTCCCTTTTCTTACTCCCTTTCCTTTGCTTTCTAACCTTGCCTCCACCTTTCCGCTCATTTTTCTCTTTTTTGGTTGTTTTTTCAATTCTTAAAATCCCCTTTTTCTTATCCTTTTTCTCCTCCTCCCTGGAAAAAACCCATTGTTCATCAAAGATGGCTTCTTCTTCCTCTTCTTCTTTGTCCCAGTCCTTCTGCTGCGTAGTCAACTTTTCATAAGTACATAACGCCATTTCTAAAAATTGAAACAAAGTGCCCAAAGTATCTTCCTTTTTATATTTTTGATATTCAGTCTTTAGTTCATCTACAAGCGATGCCATCATGAAAAGAGAAACTTTTCCCAAAACAACCACAAGTATTTTTAATCAAAAATAATTCAAAAAATATTCCAAAAATTAATACTTTTCTTCCTTCTTCTCTTTCTCTTTCTGGGGTTAATGTTTAATCAAAGAGGTCCAATTACGATATACCTTTCTTTGGGATTCTAGGCAATCTCCTCCTTTTTCAGCTTCTGCTCCAATTTTTTTTCCTCTCCCTTCCCACTTGCAACATCAATTTTAAATAATCAGAAATCCATACCTCTAATAAGGGTTTTCCAATTTCTTAAGTTTTTCAATGTCCAGGAACCCTTTTGTCTCTTAGCTTCAACTTTCAGAATAATTCACCTTCAATGTCCCAACATATTTCATATCTGCTGTTTCCATGGGGTGGGAGAGTGAAGAAAAAAAAAAAAGTTCCCTTTAACAGCTTCTCCGCCGCTTTCGATCTTGTTAGGGATACAATGTATCCTCCAGCAATTCAAACAGCTCAGTTCCAACAAATTTGAAAGATGTTAATTGACCCGGCTCAGACAGCACTTTCACTCTTCTTGCTTCCTCCAGCACAATCTTACCCGGTTGCTGGCTTCTTCGTGGCGGCCATTGCTGACCGCCTCTCCACCGCCTTGGGAAAAAGGGGTTTTTCAGGACGAGGAGGGGGTCTGCGACACCCCCAACCCCCTGTCTGGCTCCCCTCTCTCTTCGGCTGTCCCTACAGGGCAGCCATATCCCCCTGACCCATCTGGATTGGGGGTACCTCGGCGGCTAGCACAGCAGGAATCGCGAGCGGTCGCGAATTCCTGCTGCCCCGAAGCCACGCGAAACCGGAAAACCTGAGCTGGTATGTTCTTAAGGCATATATATGAAGGGGAAAAATCACACTTCTCTGATATGTAAGAGGCATCAACATATACAGAATAGCCTCTGTGAAATGTCTGCAAATACCATGATCCTGTTTCCACAATCTATTCATTTATTACAATTTATTTTAGCTGACTGGTTCAAATGAACCCTCTTTGATTTCCCATGACTCAATTCCCCCACAGCAACCCAACTTAGTGTTTTAGAACAGTGGTTGCCAACCAGTGGGCCAGGGACCACTGGTGATCCACGAGAAAATTTTGGTGGTCCGCATAGAAATGTCACCCCCAAAGCGATTAATCCAGGCTGTGCAGGAACACACACAAGCAATGAGTCACTTGCATTGCGAACAACATGAGGTAGTGAGGGGAGGGGGGAAAGAGCAGAGGGGGGAACTTGCCCCACTTGCCCCACATGCCTGGTCTGACCACCGGGCTGCCTCTTTCCGCTTCTTTCTTCTGATTTTGGCTGCATGCCATGACAAGTTTCACAATGACTCATTTCTGGCAGAGTTTGGGGAAGAAAAAGAAAGACTTCTGCTGCTTTCCTTGCATGAAGCCAAAAGTCTCTCTATCTCTCACTCTCACCCTGAGAACAGAGCTGGAGACAGTATCCTGCGATCCCAAATAAAGAATGATTGATCGGTAGGAAAACATGGTGGGGAATTTTCCTGTCCCTCTCCTGCCAGCACCATCTCCAACAACCGGCATCAGCAGTGGTGGGAACCATGGAAGTGTTTCAGGTGCTTCTCAGGAGGAGGAGCCACCTTCATAACTTCCATGGTTCTCGCCACTGCTGCTGTTGTTGGAGATGGCGCTGGTGAGAGAGAGACAGCTGCAGTTCAGCCTGGGCACGCTTGGAATGCAGGAACAGGCTACTTCTGGAAACTTGCAGAGCAGGAGGCTTGAGCACCCAGGGTAGCAGCGGCAGAGACACTCGCTCAACTCTTCTCACGCCAACCAGCCACTCAAGATTAAACAAAAATGCACTGCACGGCACTCCCCAGTACCTAAAACTGTTTTTTTCCCCTATGGTTGCAGGGATGGGGACAGGGGGAAAAGCGGGAGTGACTCAGACGCTGTTGTTGGAGATGGCACTGGCAAGAGAGGCACCAGCGCCAGCAGGAATTGTAGAAACTACAGAGGCCTGAGAAGTGGCTGAAATGCTGCTGGTGGACATCCACGACGACGATGCCTGCCTGTTGACCCGGGTCTGCAGCAAAGGCACTTGGCAGGGGTAGGGAGCCCTCCGCACTCCACCATAATCGGCCATTAGGAGTGGCTGGTGGCGAGGCGTGGCTGCCTGTGGGCACGCTAGACAAAGGTATGCAGGGGGGGAGAAATTAATTCACCCCCCCCAAAAGATATCCTAGCCATTTTTGGGGGGCTCAAAAAAAAAAAAAGACCCAGCCTTATTATATGAGAAACACACTAGATATAATAATCAATAAGATCATAAATTTGCATCTATATTTTATATACAGGATATGTTAAAACTCTTGTCTAGTGTAATTTATATTTCTATAATCAGAAAAAAGATATATAAAATCTATTTGGAATAATATTAAAAGTTAAATAGCACAGAAATAAATATAACCTCTCTTCCCCTGTTGTTTAATCCACAGCAGTAGTCAATTTCTCAGTACTTGTCCCCTTAAGTTATATATTGATTTTGTTAGCGATGCACACCCTAGCAGAACGTGCAACGGCAGTCTAGCAGGCAGGCAAATGATGTGAGATAAACGTTGTTGTAGTTTACACTCAGTAAGACAGATACACTGTGCCAGTTAAATAGTTTTTTATTCCAGCAAGAGTTATAGCATAGTCAAACAGTCCATATGTCATAAACTAGTTCAGTCCATCCAGGGATTAATCAGTTGCAAAGTCCAGTGTCGAAAATAGAGGTCAGTAAACTTACAAATAATCAGTCCAGCAATATATCTCTTTTGCAGTCAGAGATATGAAGAAAATCAAACCCCCTTTCTTCGTTTCAGCAACAGCAGGGAAACACACGCAGTTATCACCATCAATCCAACATTGTCAGCTCTCCAGTAAAAGCCAGCAAACAGTGAGCTCTCTTACTCCCTCTTATGGTGATTTTACAACTGCACCCAAAATACATGTTTTTCAGTTAAAGTGATACATACACTTAAACTCACTAACATAATTTATATATTATTTTTACCCAAACTAAGTTAGGTAACCAATGTTATCCCTAACATTCTCCCCTTTTGGGAAATATAATAATATATATATATATCTATTTACAATTTCAACCCATAGTTTTCACAATTTTCCTTGTACTTGACTGAACCTTGGGCTTTCGTAAATCCATCAGCAGTGTTTTCTTCAGTCATGCAATATTCCAATTTTATTAAACCATTTTTACAGATTGTCTTACATTCAAATATCTAAGGTCAGTATGTTTAGATCTCGTTTTTACAGACATATTTGTAGCCAACCGTATGGCTGCTTGATTGTCCTCATACACTACAATGGCATCTTTAACAGTTACTCCCATATCTAACAACAACTGTTTATACAGAATTAAATCAGTACATAATAAAGATAGACATGAAAATTCTGCTTCCATTGTGGACATACTTATGTGTTGCTGTCTAATTGACCTCCAACCAATCAGTGTTTTACATAGCCTTTTGGGTAACAGTCCCATTTTTACCAGTTTTTAACTTAAATATCCACTTGCAGCCAATGGACTTTTCACCTGGAGGTAATTTGGCATTTTCACAAACTTTCATTTCTTTTAATGAATTAAATTCTTTCTCCATCGCTCTATGCCAACTTTCTTGTTCCTTTGCAGGATACATTCTAAGTTTTTCAACAGTAGCTGGAACTTTACTAACTTGGCAAACTATACTTGCTTGATACCTGTCAGGTGGTCTGGTTACACATGTAGAACGTCTAGGTATTACAGGACTTACAGGTGGACTTTCATGTTCTACCTGTTCCTGATTATCTATTTCTTCCTGTTCTGGTCCTATATGTTCTTCCTGTACTTCCTCTTTAATTGTACTCTTCTTATTGCTGATTTTTTCTTTTGGTCTTTTGTAGGTTTCTATAATTACTTCCTTACTTGAATCTTGTTCCAGTTTTTCCCATCCTACATGTTCTAGGAATTTGGCACTAGCACTACAGTAAACTCTAGATGCTCCTTTTTCCCAGAATCTGTATGATTTGTGATTAGATTCATAACCTACAAAGAATAACTTTTTAGCCCTATGTTGCCCCTTATGTCTCAGTTGTGTAGGAATATGCACCCATGCTGGTGCTCCAAATGTGTGCATGTAGCTTAGGTCAGGTTTTCTACCATGCCACTGTGTGAATGGTAATTCACCTGTTGTTGAGTTAACAACATTATTCAATATATGATTACCACACATTATTGCTTCTCCCCACAAAGTTTCAGGTAATCCTGAATCTGACAGCATAGTACGAGCATTGCTTGAATTGTTTAGCCTCATCTTTCTATAAAGGCATTATGTTGTGGCCTATATGGTGCAGACTTATGTTCAACACCTGCCATCTTCAGTTTATTTTGGAATTTATTGTTTATAAATTCCGTACCATTATCAGTTATAAGAGTTACTAACTTCCTTTTAGTTTTTCTTTCTGCGAATTTAAGCCAATTAAAGAAATTTTGATATGTTTCCGTTTTGCTCTTCATTAGATAACAGAAACCATATCTGGAATAATGGTCCATTATACTTAGTATATAACGAGCACCTCCCACGCTTGGTTTTTTAGGACCTAAAATATCAGCAAATACGACCTGTAGAGGCTCCTTTGTTTTAAATCCATTAACTCTATTTGCTGGTATTTCCTTGCTTTTTTCTTGACATAAGAATTGCAGTGCAAATACTTACTGCAAGGCTTCAGTTTTATACCCTTAGATAGTTCTACCGTTTGTTTAAGCATTTTAAAATTTATATGCCCCAAACGTCTGTGTAACAAATGTATGCACTCATCATGAGGTTTAACATTATTATAAACTGTGTTAGCTACCTCTGAATTATTATTATTTAACACATACAATTCACCTTTTAAAGTTGCAGTCACTTTTTTACCTTCTTTTTCAATTATGTAATTGTCTCCCCTAAAGGTAATTACATAACTTAGTTTAACCAAAACTCTAACCGAAAGCAAATTAAACTTAAGTTGTGGTACATATAACATTTTTACATTTTCTTTTATGCAAGAACAATATGCTATACCTTCACCTTTAGCTTTCAGTTTCCATCCATTAGCTAACGATGTCTGCTGTGAACTCGTGGACATCTTAATAAATCTTTTCTTATCTTTCATTATGCAGTGTGATGCTCCAATATCTACAACCCATAAATTATTATTCACAGTTTCGTTGCTATACATGGCTAACTCTAAGCATTTTTTATCCTTTTGTGCCTTTTATCTTTCTGGCTGGCATTTTGGCTTTTTGCTTTCTTGCAGAATCTAGCCAAATGTCCTTTTCCCCCACAATTAAAACATTTTCTAATTGTATACGCTGACGAAGATATTTTCTCTTCTTCACATTGTGGTTGTTCCCTTCTGAGTTGATCCCTTTCAAGCCTTCTCCTGGCTTCTTCAATTAATCTGCCAGTAATGTCAGTTAATGTGAGGTTATCTTTTGGCAGAATCTCAAGTGAAGTTACGTTGTCATCATAGCTAATATCTAAAGAAGACAAAATTATATAAACTTGGTGTCGTTCTGTGAAGATAAGTTCTTTTTCATGCAGTTCCTGAAAAATTCTCTTCATTGTGTTTATATGACTCAGCATGTCTCCATTCTTTTGAAGATGTGTTCTGAACAGTTTCCGTGTAAGATTTATATGTGCTCCTACACTGTCTCGAACATAAATCTTCTTTAAATTCTCCCAACATTTCACAGCTGTTTCTTCTCCTCATATATGTACAAGCTGCTCATCACAGAGTGTCAGTCCTATTATACAGAGAGCTTGCTCATTCTTCAGTTGATATTCTTGTATTTTCTGGGCATCATCCTCATCCTCTGGATCCCATGCATCTACTTCTGGTGGGTTTTGAATTATACTCCACAAACCTTCTCTGCATAGAAGTAGGCTACATTTCATAGACCATGAAACATAGTTTGTTCCATCCAGTTTGGATATTAGAGACAAACTTGGTAAATTGACTTGTGACATCTTTATCTGGATATTAAACTATAATTAGTAAAACACAGCTGTCTGTTTACAGTATTGTGTAACTGCACAAACTCTCACTTTAATCCAAGCCTGTTATATCCTGGTTAGTCTGACTGTGCACCTGGGCCCATAACCAGTGTTAGGGATACACACCCTAGCAGAACGTGCAATGGCAGTCTAGCAGGCAGGCAAATGATGTGAGATAAACGTTGTTGTAGTTTACTCTCAGTAAGACAGATACACTGTGCCAGTTAAATAGTTTTTTATTCCGGCAAGGGTTATAGCATAGTCAAACAGTCCATATGTCATAAACTAGTTCAGTCCATCCAGGGATTAATCAGTTGCAAAGTCCAGTGTCAAAAATAGAGGTCAGTAAACTTACAAATAATCAGTCCAGCAATATATCTCTTTTGCAGTCAGAGATATGAAGAAAATCAAACCCCTTTTCTTCGTTTCAGCAACAGCAGGGAAAACACATGCAGTTATCACCATCAATCTAACATTGTCAGCTACTACAGTAAAAGCCAGCAAACAGTGAGCTCTCTTACTCCCTCTTATGGTGATTTTACAACCGCACCCAAAATACATGTTTTGCAGTTAAAGTGATACATACACTTAAACTCACTAACATAGTTTATATATTATTTTTACCCAAACTAAGTTAGATAACCAATATTATCCCTAACAGATTTGATTCTCTAATTATAGCTCTCTTTATAGCTCTAATATTACTAATAATAAGAGTAAGGAAAAAGCATAGATGATATATATAGTAATACCAATACTTGATAGAATTACAGTTAGTCACTTAATGGCGCTTTTTTCAAAATCACTCTGCTGTATAGCTCTATGTTCACTCTAAATCCATCTCTCTCAGTTCCTCTTGCAGCGGGCATCTGATCTTCTGATTTTCCCCCAATCAGTGTCAAAACGGCGTCTTTCTGTTCAGCTCTATTCAACCAAACATCAAACACAAACATCTTCCTTTTCCCTTTGTTTAGTTTTGTCCTTGCCTCGTATTATGTATCAGCTCATACACCACCAAATCGCTGCTATCACCGGGCTTCCACCCCACTCCCTCAGAGTCTCTCTATTCCGCCATAGATATTCTAGGAATTACTTTCTTCTGGAGCAATTCTCTACCTTTTTGCAGCACAGGGCTCTCCTGATTACACTTGATGCCTCAGCATATTCAAGATTCTCCCCTCCTTATCCATGTCTGGCTGTCTTGAGTCTGCCATAGCAAGATGACAGGACACTTTCTCGCCGGGTTTGGGGAGTTTTCCTTCATTGCAGCAAGCCTTCCACCTCGCTGTTCCCCAGGCTTCTCCTCTTGTCCACATATCCCTCCAAGACCAGCGGGCCCTTGGAGAGCCTCCAGATGTGAAAATTTAGGTCAAATGAATGGAGCCCATTCTCTTTTCCCTGCACCGTTGTGACATCACCATCAGAAGTCCCAGAATTTCCATTTCTAAGCAAGGTGGTTCTTAAGTGAGTCACACCCAATTTCATATCACTTTTGGCCATAGTTGTTAAGCAAATCACTGTAGTTGTTAAGTGAATCACATGGTTGTTAGGAAAATCTGGCTTCCCCCTTTGACTTTGTTGGTCAGAAGCCAGTTGGGAAGGTTGCAATTGGTGATCACATGATCCTGGGATGTTGCAAACATCGTGAAGATAAGTGCTTGAATTTTGATCACATGACCATGAGGATGCTGCAATGTAACAGTCATTAAATGTGAAGGCTATTGTATTCAGTGCCATTGTAACTTTGAATGGTTGCTAAACAAATGATTGCAAGTCAAGGACTACCTGTATGTGCTATAAATAAAAGATTTTAAAAAATGTATGTGTCAGCTTTGGAATCATTATTAAAAGCTGCCACACAGCTGCAGAGGATTGGAGGGGGCTGATGTTGTTTGAGTAGCTCAGTAGGCAAAATAGATTCTGTAGTATTCAAGGTCATTGTGAATGGCTCAGCAAAAATTGGGGCTGAAGGAGGATCGGTTCATGTGATGTATGATGTGGGAAAAAGGGGATGGGTTGTAGGTTGGGTCTTTGTGGGAAGTCGGGTGGGGGGGACTTTAGTTTTGGAATTCCACAGAAGTACCAAGTTCTATTCTAATAAACGTACTGTGAGATTATGGTTGTCTTGGAGTTACTGGCTGGAATGGATAATCTCTGGAATGCTGACAGCATGTGTAAGTTGCCTTGTGATAAAGAAGATTAAATTGTGTTTCTCTTTGTATTTCAGCTCCAAATGCTAAAAAAATATTAACAAAGAAACTGGGAGTTTCCTTTGTGCACACCTTCCATATTTGAGTATCTGCTTGTTGAAATAATTTATGAATATCAAACGCAACATGGTAAACAATAGAGTGGCATTTGGGATGCAACATGTAGCCAAATATATGTGCCTTGACCAGGCACAATCATACCTTTTGAATGAGATTGGAAAGGTCTATTTTAAGGACTTCATTGACTTTGGCAAGCTGAGGATTCACTCCTGGTAACTAAAAGAAGGGAAAATAATTTCAAGTTAATATTGCAATATATAGAAGAAGTACTTTAAGTTTTGCTGATTGTGCTATTGTATGATCCTAATATCACAAAAAGCATCCTAAATTCTCCTTCATTATTCTTGCCAATGTAGACACTCTTCAATCATCTCACTAGAAACATTAGTACTTTCTGTTTTATGTTACAGGCTTTATTGATGGAGAAGCAATCAATAAAATTGATTTTCATGTGAGCTGCATATGTAATACAAACAGAGAGATTTATGATGCTCTGAGATTGTTTGCATCTTTCCAAAGACCCAGTAGAGATTGTCTACATCAATCAACATAATAGTAGCCAATCATCTACTGCTACATGTGCTGAAAACTCAGATTGGTGTCATTTTCCCCAACTGTTTTTTCTTTAAAGAAAATAAATTAAGTTTTTCAATCTAATTTGGGCAGCTTTAGACAATTTAGGGGGAGAAAGAGTAATGGACACTCTCATATCCTGCTAGCACTATACTGCTTATCCTCTAGCTTCAGTGGACCAAAAAGTTCATTGAAAATATATATATATATATATATTCTATCAATTATCTTTGTTGGGAAGTGGACACATTTACATGAAAGGAAGATGATCCTGAATTTAATCCAATTCCCCACCAAAGGAAGATTGAATTGATTAGATTAGAAAAAAAAACACACCCGTCTCCATTATTGCATTCTCAACCATTAAAAATGACCCTACCACTTTAAAGATAAATCACTTGCAAAGAGAGAGAATAAAGAAAAATAGCCTAAGTGAACAATTTTACTGTAAAATTTAACAGATACAGAAGTTTTGCAACATGCTAATGGCATATCAATGGTAAAGAAAAAAAAATCAAAGAAAAAGAAAATATATTTTAACCTCTACTCTTATTTTTATAATCTATCCTACCTAACCAAAACATACATCACAAGTTCATTTCTTCATTTTTATAGAAGTCTGTAGGAGATTCCCAACTACCAATAAATGTAGATAATCATTTTTATAATCAAAGAAATCAATTTATCCATTTGAGCAGAATCTGTCAACTTCACCAACCATTCCTCCATAATGGATAGTATTGAATCTCTCAATATAATATCTGCATATAATAATTTTGTTGCAGAAATCATATATTGAAATAATCTTCCATAGCTTTTTTCTAACTGTTTGTCCATTAATCTAAAAGAAGTTCGACTACCTTCAAATAAAATGTTTTTAAGGACAGATATATTTTCCTGAAAGTAAACCTTCTTTTGCAAGTATAGATCATCTCTACATGAGATGCTCTAAAAGTCCACATTTTTCCGGTTTAACATATCTCATAAATAGTTGGCACAGCAAGAAAATCTATATTGTTTGCCCAGCGTATGAGTTTTCTATCTTCTCAATGTTCAGCTAAGTAAGCCCTATCTTTCTTCTGAAGACAAAGAAGCCAGTCTTTTTACAGAAGCATGGAGACTATAGCTTACCTTGCTGTAATTAGCATTAATGGTTAGCTGATTCAAAGAATTTCTGATAAGGTTGCAAGTTGAAGCGGCCTGGGTAGCCATGCAAGCTGAATCATTAAGAGTATCTATCAAGTCTTCCATCACATCCATCAGACTGGTGTGCAGCTTCTCAGTGCCCTCCTGTAGCATTTCCAGACACCCACTCACGTTCTCCAGTGCCTCTTTTGTCTCTCTAATAGCTACAGTGGTAAAAAGATCAATTTCATTACAATCTGCATAACGTGGCTTAGTTTTACAAAGTGGCATACACATATCTGGTATTCTTTTATTCAAAATGTCTAAACTCTGCATTTTTCTTGTTCAAAGTTAAACATCATATCTGAAAAAGTAAACCATAAACTAGTATTTGAACAGGTTTGATACCATCAAAGTTTAGCTTGCTTAGCTAAAGCATTTTAGAATATCCTTTGTTGCAAGGGCACATAGATATTTCCCTCTGATTTCTCTGAACATGTGGATATATTAACTGAACAAAGTTCATATTAATAAAGGGTCCCTGCTTTTGTTGGACCCACCATCCTGGAAATGGCCCAGTCCTGAAATGGACTGTCAGTTTGCAACTGGAATGTTCCATTTTGAGATCAGACAATGTCTGATATGTCAGATCCTCTTGATCTAAGACTGGAACATTTCCTGGAAGATCACTCCAACCTTGTAGCAACTGTGCTGCAATTGGAACAGCACCCTTTGCAGTTGGAACATTTCTATTCCAAGCTGTTTTGTCTAACTACTGTAAAGTCTGAAGTGCTACATCAATTAAAACAGTGCGATGCTTCAGGTTTTATTCTAAAAGAATTATTTGGGGTGTATGGAATTGCAAACATAGTATCTAACTACAACTCTTTACAGCAGCTATATCTTTGTAGAGGACAATGCAGAGGATAGCCATGCAATCCCAGGAAAAGGTAACACTTTGATAGATCCAGATGTCTGTGTTCCCATACATTCCAAAGTACTCTTTGGAAATTTGAAATGCAATGCACCCAATATTGGGTCGAAAATAAATGAAATAATAATCAAATTACAAATGTTATTTGTTCTATATCCCCTTTTGCCAAAAACCCTATAGTATAAACAAATGGTAGGTGCTTGCTACTAGTGCACATTTTTCATCACTTCTGCATATCTGCCAGCTGGTAGGGCTGGGAACATATACAAAGAACTATAAGCTTCAATCTATAGCCTTTTGCTCCTGAACAGTCCTGCAGGATTTAAGAAGAGTTGCAGGAATAAGTTACAAAAAGCAGCCAGAACTAATGGGCAAGCAATGCTGTTGAATTCTAAACCAAGGAGCAAAGCAATGAATCGCTGAAAAAAAGAGAAATTTGACAAGACAAACTGCACAGAGAGTGGAAACTAGAGGAAGCACTTCACAAAAGGCATTTGAGATCATTTTACCTTTAATGACCCTTTCCACTTTGACTTCAAGACCGAAAAATAAAAGAAAGAATGCAGGACAAAGATTGAAAAATGCAAACAGGTTTGATGGCCAACATAGAGTTTCTACCATTAAGAAAGGTAACTAACTACTCTCTACCAACTGTGATGTTTGGCACTTGGTATGGTTTATGGGAACTACAACTGAAAGCATACAAGCAGTCCAAGCCTGGGGAATTAAATCTCCCAACAGCTGCAAAGCAAAGAGGTGATGGGATAAAGTGTGGGGAGACCAGCAGATAGAAGTGGAATGTTTAACCCTTACCTACATAGTTCCCCCTGCCATCTACCTTTCATTCTACTATTTTTCTCGATGACAGTCACTTCCATACAAATTGGATGCAGAAGTTTAGACATATTTGATTGAACTCTTAACTTTCAATGAATTTATAAATGCACAGAAGATGACACCACCTCTGCATAGGGCAAAGCTAAGCACATCTTTCTGAAAATATTAATGTGTGCTTACTGATTTCATGCAGCTGTCTCAATTCAAAATGAGCAAACAGAGGCAAAAAATATGGACACTTTCCCATGCAGAGTTTGGCCAACTTTTGTTCATTTAAGCATTCACGGAAATATACAATTGGACCAGAGTTGCCAAAATTTTGGTATGCAGCTATGGACTGTCTAGAAAAAATGTTGATGAATACATGGCAGGGGGAATCCTCAAGCACCCCCATTGTCTAGCAATTTGCAATTAGTGGCTGTATACTAATGCATGGCACTGTAAATGTTCAGTCCCCACTCAATCTAAATATATTGGCATCATTTCAAAATTCCTAGCATTCAACAGGGGTTGGCAACACCATATAGAGAAGGACAGAAGGTCTCTGCATCACTTCAGAGCTTTTCAAAGAAAACTATGGAGTTATTTTTGCAAAACATTGGTGATTGATTGCATTTGGGGTATTGGGGATACACTGTAGGAGGCATTTCAGCAGTCTTGATGATTGCATGTATCTAATTTTTGCAACCAACCCTATCCCCATAATTTGACATTTATAAATGCAGTGATTCTTTTACCTCCTGCCATGGTAAGGGCAGCATCAAGAGCAGGGTATACCTCCTTTCCCAGCTGTTCCCAGACTCGACTGCTGAGCAATGTCCCAACATCTGTTGGAGAAAGAAATGATGGGAAGAAAATCAACTGCCAATTAACTGAGGGGACACTTTTGCATTTAAACACCACAGCTACAACCCAAACAGCATGTAAATTATCAATCCTTACCCATGCCATTATTTTTCTTACATTATAACCAAAATTAAATTCTAGTTTGATTAAAGCATACACAAACTCTGGTCATTGATTTTAAATAGTGTTAAATAGTAAATAAAACAGTTTGTCCAGGAATCTTAACTCTTAACAATACTAGTTACTTAGGATTATTTTTTTGAAACTGCAACATGGATAATTTTATTATCACCCAAATTTTGAACCTTCTCATTACATGTGTTTAATCTAATAGCCAGTTCAGTATAGTGGTTAAGGCATCAGGCTAGAAACCAAGAGTCCATGGGTTTTAGTCCTGTTCAGACACAAAACTAGCTAGGTGACCTTGGCCAGTCACTCCCTCTCTCAGCCCTAGGAAGAAAGCAATGGCAAACCTCTTCCAAAACCTAGCCAACAACCAAATTGGATACTAGTCAGATACTAGTTTAGCCAGAAGTCAATACTAAATTGAAGGCACACAAAAAAGGTCATTCTGGCACTAAATGCAATACTTATACATACAGTAGAACCTCTGGTCATGACTATAATCTGTTCCATGACTTTGGTTGCAACCTGATTTGGTCATGATGGAAGCAAGACTGTGAATGCATGTGTCAGGGCTCCAACATGCACTCCATTCAAATCATAAGTCTTTAACCACATCTCTCAGAGTAAAAAAGATTGATTTATTAGGAGTTAACATGTTGGCGTTTCCTAGTTGCAGCTGACTCTGACACATCATTCATTTCACCCTTGATCCTGGTCTTCCCCCCACCCCCTGGATGTATGTTTTCCAATGAGACACATCCATAGCCACGAGTCATCAATCATGCTCTCCAATAATAATCTTGTGCACCAACAACTTCGGCTGCCAAAATGATTATCTGAAGCATTTAAGGAATGCACTGCTTTCCCCCACTCCCTTTCTGCTGGCAACTAAAAAGACCAAATAAGTATTTTTAGTTGACAGTGCGTAGAAAAAAAATGGTGGAATGGGGAAATGGCTGCAGCTGTGCTTGATCGCCACCCAAGTGTTTGTTTGTGACCAGATGCAAAAATTTTGCAAAATTTTTGGTCATCACCCAATTTGGTCATTATCAGAAGCATTTGTGACCAGAGTTTCCATTGTATTGTGTTCTATTGTATGTTATGAATACTGCCTTGATGCAATGCTGAGAACTTTCTAGTCAGATGATCTCAACCATTCTTCCCAAGCAGTATCAGTATCAACCCCCATAAATTATATTTAACTCAGCAATTCCTGTCATTCTGTCAGTCTTCTGCTATTTAATATTTATATTATGCCCTACAAAAATCTTTATCGTCTAATTAATAACAGTGATAGATTCTTTCACTTAATAATGGGAGACAATGTAAATAAGCTAAGAAGATTAAACAATGGCCTCCCATAAGACTCTGTAATGGCACCTACACGATTCAACTTATACATGTCAGATATGCCAGCAACAAGAGACACAAATTTAGTCACATGGATGATTTAGTCACAGCAGTACCCTGCCCCCCTGCCCCCCCTCCAAAAAAAAAACCTACAGAGGTGTTCAACAGCCTCCTGTCCAAAGATTTTAAAATCTTGGGAAAATTCTTTATTGACTGGAGGCTCATTTCTAGCACAAGCAAAACTATGTGCTTCCAATTTAACAACAAACTAGCATATGATCCAATTGTCCCGCCAAAATTCCTTTAGATCTTGACTCATTGTGTTAAATGACACCTCTAGGTGTTGATTTTGTGTTTAGCATTTTAGACTTATTGTGTTTCCCCGAAAAGCCCTAGCCCTATTTTCATCCCTGTGCCTAAAATATGTCCTATCCCCCAAATAAGCCCTAGTTAAGCTCTGCCCACTGTCTGGTTTTATGAGGTGGGGCAAGGCACAGGCATAAAAATCAAGCAAGGGCAGGAGAGCGGGGTAGAGTTGCCCCATGCACCCCACACCTAATGGCCGGCTGCAGGGCGCTCAGGTAAGCCAGGGCAGGGTACAGGGAGAAGCTCCATATCTCCCACCTTGCTTCATCCTCCACCCACCCCACCATCTTGCTTTGTGGCCACAACACCAATGTGTTGTGCTCTGTTATGGTGGTGAGCGAGGAAAAGTAAGTTGGCAGCCACATGGGGCCGGCAGCCCAAAGAAAAGGGGGGGTGAGGAAGAAGTGAAGCGAGGGGTGCAGAACTGCCTCCTGCCCCCACCCCACCCCAGCTTACCTTCAGCCAGGCCACCCACGCCAAACCCTAACCCCCCACCACACTCCATGGCCACCACGTTGCTTCACTCACCTGCTTTCGAGCTCCATTCTCTGCTGCTGCATTCAGGGAAACAAAAGTTTGTAGGACTAAAAAAAAAAAAAAAGCTCAATCAGACCTTCCAACTTCTCATGAAAAAAAAAAAAAAAAAAAGATCTTGCAAAGTTGGAAGGTCTGACTGAGCTTTTTAGCTCCACAAACTTCTTTGGTTGCCCTGCATGCAGCAGAAATGGCAGCCCTGTTTTACCACCTGCATTGCCCTGTGTCTCCCTTCAAGAAGGGACAGGACTCCAGGAGGAGAAAGGACGGGAAACAGGGCTGCCATTTCCAGAAGGGAGAAGCAAAGTGATGCAGGTGAGAAAGTGGGAACCAGCAATCACTGCACGGTAAAAGGAAGGAAGGAAAGAAGGAAAGCAGAGAAAAGAGAGAGAGTGATCGTATCGAACCTCTGTGTGCATGTGTGTGGGGGGGAGTGTGTGTGTGTGAGAGAGAGAGGGAGAGAGAGGGAGAGGAAACATACCACCAGTAGCCCTGGTATAATTCTCCGAGGTTGGATTGGATTTCTCTCTTTCTCCCTGCCTCTCTCTCTCATACATAAACAACACACAAATATACACACAGGTTGGATCGGATTGCTCTCTTGCTCTTTCTTTCTCTCTCTCTCTGTCTCTCTCTGTGTTGTGTAGCGGCGGACACACGAGGCAGACACGGAGCTAAAGGCTAACGTTGCTTTATTCGAAGCATAACGGGTCGCCGCAGCTGCCGAGGCTGGGCTGGCAGCCAGCTGGCGGTAACAGCTGATGCCGTTTGACAGCTCCTTTTATAGCCGGCTGTCAAACGGCATCAACCAATGGGAGCAGTCGGTGCTCCCGCCAGGAATGCAGACCAGATTGAAGACTATTAGTTTGTCAGGGACACGACACCCCTTCCCCCTGGCTAAGAGCATGCTCGGCCCTGCCTTCTGGGGGTCCACGGTACAGAAAAGGAAGTTGAACTAGCAGCTGCTTTGCGCCCCTCCCCACCTCGGCTTCAAAGAAAGGAACCCGACCTTCCGCAAGGTAGGAGCACCTGGCCTGGGAAGGAGAGCCTTATAAGATGGTGAGTAAACATGCCTGGTGACTGCAAGCATGAGGTAGAGCAGGGGTCCCAAAACCCCAAGGGCTGTGGGCCAGTACTGGGCAGTCACCTGTTCGGAACCGAGCTGCAGAAATGGCAGGCAAGTTCCGTTTGGGCGAGCAGCGTGCGAGTTTAGCTGTGGCTTGCGTGAAGGGAGATGCACACAGCACTTGGCCATATGGAACTGTCCCCTCTTTCTCCCGCTCCCGCAAAATCAGAAGGTGAGGGACCACTGAGCTAGGGAGTTGACTACGAAGATCAAGGCCCAAGAGACGAAGGAGGAGCAGGCACGTCGTGCTTCCTCAGGCCCCTTTTGGATGGGAAAATCCAACCTCCCACCTACCCAGCTCCTCCCACCTACCCAGCCTTTGCCCCCTTGGGGGAGTGTGCTGCTGCTGCCAAGGAATACAAACCCTGGTGGGAAGGACCCTAAAGGTGGGTGGCCGCCTCCTCATTCAGCACCTGACACCCACCAACCCCCAAAATCAGGGACCCCCCCCCAAGTCCTTATGCAAGCAGCTCTGGGGGAGAAGAATGTTGGCAGTGTCCACTGGCTCAGGAGCTGAAGGAAGGAGGGGCTTTTGGGCAAAGGGGGCAGGGAGACCCCTTCCTCCAGAGTCAATTGGAGATCCCCAGCAGCCTTTCTGGGTCGCATTGGAGGCTGCTGGAGCGAGAGTTCGAGCAAGAGGTGCCTTTGTCTGAGCGTCCATCAGCGGTCCCGGCAGGTTCCGTCAGCCGGCTTGCTTCGGCACATAAGTCGGCTGGAACTGTAGACCGGGTCAGGCAGGAAAAACTTTGGTGTTGGCTGGTAGACCGGGTATGGCAGGGAAACCGGTGCTGACTGGGTAGACCGGGTACGGCAGGGAAACCCTCGGCGTTGTCAGGTAGACCAGGTCGTTCGGCTGGGGACCCTTAGGGTAGACCGGCTCGCGTTGCTGCAGACCTTCTGCATTCGCTGGTAGACCAGCTTGCTTTGCTGCAGACCTTCTGCATTCGCTGGTAGACTAGCTCGTTTGGCGAGGAGTTCTCGACTCTCGGCAGGTAGACCGGTTCGTCTCGGCTTTCAGTGGATAGACTGGCTCTCGGAGGGTAGACCGGCTCTTCTCGGCCTTCAGCGGATAGGCCGGCTCTTGACGGGTAGATTGGGTCGTCTCGGCTTTCAGCGGATAGACCGGCTCTTGGTGGGTAGACGGGGTCATCTCGGCTTTCAGTGGATAGACCAGCTCTTGGCGGATAGACTGGGTCGTCTCGGCTTCAGCAGATAGACCGGCTGTGGGTAGAACAGCTGCGGGTAGAACGGCTTTCAGAAACAGCACCAGCGGCGCCAATTGGCAGCGTCTGTTTCCGTAGCTAGGGTGCTTTTAAACTTTGTGCTCTCAGAAGCGCAGGTGGTGATGCCTTTTGGGCGGTGTCTGTCTCCTCAGTCAGGGAGGTTTTGAGCTTCGCACCCTCAAAAGAGCGCTTGCAGAAGTGCCTGTTAGGCAGCATCTGTCCCCTCATCTGAGGAGGCTGTTAATCTTCGCGCGCGCAGAGATCGTCTGCGGCTTGTGACATTCAGCTCTCAGCGGCTTCGGCTCTTTTCAACAGTGGCTTTGCTCAGCTGTTTTAGTCCGGTTGCCTCTCATTTGTGCATCCCATCCTCGTCGCCAGTGTTGTGTAGCGGTGGACACACAAGGCAGACACGGAGCTAAAGGCTAACATTGTTTTATTCGAAGCATAACGGGTTGCCGTGGCTGCCGAGGCTGGGCTGGCAGCCAGCTGGCGGCAACAGCTGATGCCATTTGACAGCTCCTTTTATAGCCAGCTGTCAAATGGCATCAACCAATGGGAGCAGTCGGTGCTCCCACCAGGAATGCGGACCAGATTGAAGACTGTTAGTTCATCAGGGACACAAAACTCTGTCTCTCTGTCTCTCTCTCTGTCTCTCTCCCTCTCGTGGCAGCAGCAGTGATAGTGGGGTATGAAGCCAAGTGATGCCGAAAGCAGCTGAAAGTGTGGCACTGAAGTTTTGAGTACTAGGCAGGACCTCTCCCAACAGAAACTTCTTCCCTGCTTCCCTTCCAGAGCAAATTGCCTTTGTGTAGACAAGACCTGGAAGATTGTGGAAAGCATGTGCTTAGAAGCAATGCGCAGCCTCTCCCAGTAACAAAAATTGCAGGCAATGCTGTCCCTTTCAAACAAATTTCCAGGGCTTAAACACCACACTTTCAGCTGATTTCAGCACCGCTCAGTTTCCCATCACAACCCTTCCAGGCTGGCCATGTGGGCGGGATTGCCTTCTGCCTTCCCTGCCTCTGTGGTCTGCGGCCACACCATGAATGGGAATTGACCATCGCCCAAGCCCTGCCACTGTCAAAATAGAACCTGGGTGCTCTCCTACAATAGACAGGTGAAAAGCGGAGCAAGGAAAGGAGGAGGAAGAGACCAGGGAGAAGAAAGAGGGAAGCAGCCAGGCACCAAAGCATTGCCACTGCCACCAGGGGACGAGGGAGAGAGAGTGATCTGATCCAACCTCAGAGTTATACTAGGGCTTGTGGAGGTGTGCTCTCATTCTCATTCTCTTGCCCATATACTCTCACTCTCTCACCACACCTCATGGCAGTGGAATCAGCCATCCACTCCATGGCACCCTGCAGCTGATCGGAGGCGCACAGGCTGATGCCCTTTGGACACCTGCTCCCTCTATCTGCTACAGTCGGCCTCCATGCAATTGTCGCCTCCTGGGGGGGGGGGGGGTGCCTGGCTAGATCTTATGGTGAAAAAAAAAGAAGACATCCCCCAAAATAAGCCCAAATGCTTATTTTGGGGCCCAAAAGAAAATAAGACCAGGTCTTATTTTTGGGAAAACATGATAGCATTTAGATAGCATGCTTCATCCACAATGAGAGTATTGTAATGCTTAGCAAAGTGAAGAGCAAAAAGTATGAGAACAAACTCCATCTGACAGAAGTCTCTTAAATATATACTTACTATTAAGATCAGAAAGTGCTTTTTTCTTGGTAGTGTTATACTGATTCACCAAATAGTCAATTTGCTAAAAAGAAAGCAACAAACATAGGATTAACAACATACCCATGTATACCAAGACAGTAATAGTCACATAACTTTAAGCACTGT
Source organism: Hydrophis major (assembly GCA_033807585.1). Lineage (NCBI taxonomy): Eukaryota > Metazoa > Chordata > Lepidosauria > Squamata > Elapidae > Hydrophis > Hydrophis major. Next base: position 62,898,595 of record CM066333.1, on the reverse strand, counting down.
TGTCATTTCTGGACACCTTGCAGCATCACAAAATCTCTTGAATTCTAGTTTTTTGAGGTAGATGATGCTTCAATACCCAGTCTACTTCACATCCTGATTGGGAATTTTTCTCCTAATCATGACACCTATATAAACTCTTAATATTAACTGCTGGTGAACTTGAGTGGAAGTTTGTGATTACACTCTTCTGTGTTTCCTGGAGGCGTCTGAAGAAAATGTATGATCAGACAGTTCTTCTACTGAGATCCGTATCCCCTCAAAAGTTTAGATGTCCATTTTTACTATGGCAAGTTTCCCACACTTACTAGAAGAGTGTTAAAACAAAAATGCTGTAAAATATTGCAACTAATGGTGCACATGACAATCAACACAATCAATTGTTAAGTATTAGTTTTAATAATATTTTAAAATAATATTAATGATATTTTAATATCTATTAATAATATTTTAATATCTCATACTACAATGTCTATGTCAAATTGAATCTAGTCACGGAATCATTGCATGCCTACTTTCCTAACATGACATGAAGCCACCCAAAGGAAAATGGTACATTACCCCAGGAGTTCCATTCAGTAACATCTGAAGGTCTCTGAAATTATTGTTCATGAGTCCCCTGGCTCCTCGGACTTGGCTTGTGAGATGCTGGTTAGCCACGTAGGCAAAAAATACCCCAATACTAGGTAGCAAGAACACAGAAGAATGAATTATTCCTACTACCTATTGTTAGATATCTGACTCCAAAGCACAGTAAAATTATCAGGGAATTATTTTCTGATATTGAAGTGGCCATACATGATGCTGTCCATTAATATTTGTTTTAGAGAACCAACTTAGTGTATGTAATACAGGTAGTCCTCGACTTATGTTTACAACTGAACCCAAAACCTCTGTTGCTGAGTGAGTCAGTTAAGTTAATTTTGCGATCTTTTTTGCCATAGTCATTAAGTAAATAGCTGCATGTTAAGTTACTAACTGGGTTAAGGGAATCTGGTTTTCTCATTGACTGCTTATCAGAAAGTCGCAAAAGGTGATCCTAACCACAGGATGCTGCAACTGTCATAAATAGGAAATAATTTCTAATCATCCGAATTTAGCTCACATGACCATGAGGATGCTGCAGTGGTTGTAGGTGTGAAAAACAGTCATAAGTCACTTTTTCAGTGCTGTTGTAACTTCAAATTGCCACTAAATGAATGGTTATAAGTTGAGGATTACCTGTAATGATTTAATCTTATGATAATACTAAAGAATGGTTTTAAGTTCATGTCTTTAGGCAAAGTCCAACTAAACTGTTGAGCTGAATAAGGGAAATGAGAATTTAAGGAGATTCTCAAAGCCACTACTGGTAGACTTAATCGACAAAAATTAACAACATCCAGTACATCTGAGTTGTTTCATATTGTTACTTCAGCGTCCATAATCTCCTTTCAAACATTCCTGGAGAAAAGATTTCACAAGTTTTACATATAAACAGTTGTGATTTAAAATGAAAATTGGTAGATAATACCTATGATGTTCCTAGCAAATAGAAATTCTGGGGGACATAAAAGCAGAATGCAAATGGTAAACATAAAAAGAACAGAATGGAATCACCCTAATAAGGAAACACCCAGGATTCAAGACCTTCAAAGATGCAGATGGAGCCACCTGAATATTTCATGGAAGAATATCTTTACGGCTGCTCAGGATGAGGAAGAATGGAGAAGATCCTTCAAGAGGCCACATCAGCCAATGTGTCACCACTGTATTTTGCCCTTTTTTCAAGAGGCAATCACACCCAGGGGAAGGATAAGAGAAGGACATCTTCACTAGGGTCCAGTAGAGTTTGTTCACCTGGATTTTGTTCTATTTTATTTTATTTACCCATTTAAATTTATTATGATCATCTACTTCAAAAGACTGTGGGCAACCATAAGAAATATGACTGGGTGGGACTCTTGGAGTTTGAGGAGTTTTGATTGTACAATTCCTTATCAACTAGGCAGCTCATTGGGAACTAAAATGTGTTGGATGGATTCTCACCTTTTCCCCAGATCTCCTCTTTAGCCTGGGTGGCTTAGACTTGTCACACCAAATACATGGAGTCTCCATGTTCAGAAGCCTGGTAACTTTAAATATGACTTACTGGAAGGTGCAAGCCATAACTGCAGCATAATGTTTGGTTTCCCTGGCATACAACTATGTTAAACAAGATGACGGGATAATTATAGGTGACAGTGGGGACACTTATATGAAATGCTTCTAAATAAATATTCCAGCACTTAATATAGATAGAAATTATTTAGCATTATTAGCTAGCATTATTTCTGATTCTGATTTTCAGGATTGCATTTTAACTAATTGATGTATAAGAGAGGGATAGCATCAAGATCATGAGAAGTGATAGTACCACTCTATATTGCATTAGTGAGGCCACACTTGGAATACTGCATCCAATTCTAGTCGCCGTGATACAAAAAAGATGCTGATATCCTAGAAAGAGTGCAGAGAAGAGCAACAAATATGATAGGGCCTGGAGGTTAAACTATATGACAAGTAGTTAAGGGAACTAGATAGGTTTAGCCTGACAAGGAAAAGGGTTGGTAGCTTGAGAGACTGAGGGGTCCTTGGTGCTCTCTGAGCTTGCTTCTGGCTGCTAATTGATATTCGTGCATGCGTGCTGCCAATCTTCTGCCTGTTTGTCCTACATAGTGGCTGTTGCGGTCCTTACATTGTATGTTGTAGATCAGGGGTTGCCAATCTTTTGGACCTCAGGGACCACCAAACTCATAATTTTAAATCCCGCGGACCTCTAATATGAATTTTGACTGACAGTGGCTTGCTGATGTTGGTGGGAGAGAGAGGGAGAGAGAAAGAGATCTGATCTAACCTCTCTCTCTCCCTCCCTCTCTCTCTCTCTCTCACACACACACACAAACACATAGAGGCAGGGAAATGGCTGTTTTAAGTTTTTTGTATTGTTTTAGTGGTTCCTGGCACTGTCCTTTTGGGGTGTACTTCCCTAACTCTTTTTGAAAGCCTCAGTGATAGAGCACCCACAACTTCTGAAGACAAGCTATTCCATTGGTTGATTGGTCTCACCCTTAGGAAATTTCCTTAGTCCAAGGTTATTTCTCTCCTCAGTTAGTTCCCTCCATTGTTTCTTGATGTGCCTTTTGGTGCTTTGGAAAATAGATTGACTCCCTCATTTTTGTAGAAGCCCCTCAAATTTCCTGACGGAAGAATTAATCAGTGGAACAACTTGCCTCCAGAAGTTGTAAATGCTCCAACACTGGAAGTTTTTAAGAAGAGATTGGCTAACCATTTGTCTGAAGTGGTGTAAGGTTTCCTGCCAAAGCAGAGAGTTGGACTAGAAGACTTCCAAAGTCCTTTCCAACTCTGTTATTCTATTCTATTCTAAATATTGGAACAGTGCTATTTTATTGTGCTATTTTATTGTGAGTTGGAATAAGGAGAAATTTCCTAAGGGTGAGACCAATCAAGTTGCCCATGCCTACCCAGTCACAAGGGCAGAGAACCGGTTGTTAAATTATTTGAATCCCACCACTGAATCAGCCTCTATGTTTCCAGTGTCTTTCTTCCAGCTTGGAACTGAACCATATAGATATTCTTCCCACAAGGGGAAACCAAAACTAAACATTATGCTATTCCAAGACATTAGCTTACCATTGCAAGGTCACGGGCTTGGGAAATGGAATGATGTAGCCCACCATTGCAGGGACAGTTACAAAACAACTTCTTCAAATGTAACTGGACAATTAGGAGATAATGGTGGTGGTGGAATGAAAAAGGGAAATTTAACTGGGAAGCTTTCACACACAAAACACAGTTCTGGCTGGGTCGGAGCTGGCGTCGCGACGATACGGCATGCGATCTTGGAGGTCGGAGATCGCTACCGATATCTTTGCTCCTGGATGGTCCTATTGGATCTAAACTGTCCTGAAGAGATGGTGAAGGTGAAGAGCACATCCTGTCGATCCCAGGTATACCACAAAGTCCCTGGTAAATCCAGGAAAGCTCTTCTTGCCAGTGGCAAAGAGGCAGCCATTAAAGCTGCTGAAGTTGGGACAGCTCCGAAATAGAAGAGAACAGAAAGAGAAAGTGTGCCGGTTTGGTGAGAACTTTTTTTTTATTCTAAGATCTGAAAGGACACACAAAGGAAAAGAAAGAATCTGTAAAAGTTTTGACAGAAGTGATTAAGCAGCAATTTTAAACAGGAATGTTAAAGTAATGTGTTTTTTTTCTTCTCATTGCTGGATTTTCTATATATGATCTTGTATTTTGAAACTGGACTGGTTTTTTCATTTATATCTATTTTTTTCTTCTCTTTTTTGATTTTGTGATATTTTAGGCATTAGATTTGGCGAAATGGGAAAATTTACAACTGTCACTAATAGGGAGAATTTCAACAATCAAGATGAATATATTACCCGGAATCTTATATTTGTTTCAAACAATTCCAGTTATGCTTGGAAAAGACTACTTTGAAATTTAAATAAAATTGTGTTGAAATATATATGGCAAGGTAAGAAAGCAAGAATAAAGTTAAAACATTTGCAAGATGCTAGAATTAGAGGAGGATTTGGTTTGCCTAATTGGGAGTTGTACTACCAAGCTGCAAATCTGATATGGGTTAAGGAATGGATAACACTAAGAAATACTAGATTGTTGACATTAGAAGGACATGATTTGTTGTTGGGGTGGCATGCCTTTTTATGGTATAAAGAAACTAAAACACAGGGGTATTTTAGAAGACATTATATACGGTAGTCTCTGTGGTTAAACTGGGAGAAGTTTAAAAGACAATGTTATTTGAAAATTCTAATCTGGTTATCAACTATTGAAGCATTTTCTTATCCTATAATATACAAAAAGGAACAAGCAGTTAGATATGGTGAAATATTGAATGAAAAGGGTGAACTTAAATCTATGCAAAAACTAGAGGAGCAAGGTATAAAGATGAATTGGTTTTCATATGAGCAAATACATTCAAGGTATAATAAAGATTCTAAAACAGAAGATTTCTATGATAAACTGACTGACTTAGATAAGATTTTGACAGGTACTGATGAAAAGGTGATTAAAAAATTGTATGGATATTTATTAGAAATTAAACTAGAAGAAGAACAAGTTAAAGAAACAATGATTGCTTGGGGGAAGAATTTTGGATATGGGATCGATTTAGAGAAATGGCAAAAATTGTGGTCTCAAAATTATAAAATGACAATGTCAACAGCATATAAAGAAAATTTGTATAAGATGTTTTACAGGTGGCATTTTCCCCCGGCAAAAATAGCAAGAATGTTCAAGAATAAATCCGAAAAATGTTGGAAATGTCATAAGACACCTGGCTCATATTACCATATGTGGTGGACTTGTGCGGATACTAAAAAATACTGGACTAAAATCCACATGTGGTTGGAAAAAATGACAAAAAAACATATAACTTGAAATCAGAGATATTTTTATTGGGAATTTTACCTGAAATATATAGTAAAGACTTGAAATACCTGATTGTAAATGTATTAACAGCAGCTAGGATTGTATTTGCTAAAAACTGGAAAAATGAGAAAATACCATCACATTAATGATTTCCTCCATCACAGGAGGAAATCATTAAGAAAATATTGGAATGTGCTGAAATGAGTAGATTGACATTTGAAATTAGAGAACAAGAGGATAAACAATTTTATAAGATTTGGGATCTTTTCTATCAATGGTTAGATAATAAAATACAGTACTGAAATACGTAGACTTTTAGAAAATAATAAATATATAAAGATGTACTTTTTTCTTATTATATCTACAAAATGATTTTAGAATAGATTTGGGATGATAATATGAACTGTTATAAAATAAACTAAGTAAATTATGACTATCCTGCAAAACATGAATGAATAAAAGTATAGTCAAATGATTAATAATGATACTAAGTGTCGTGTCCGAAAAGAAGGCTCTGAGGCAGTGACTATCAGTAACAGCTCTTTTATTGAAGACGTGAACCGAACCGGCAAAAGAGAAAAAGCCTCCGGCTTTTATACTCTTTTGCCGCGGCGGCCGCGGCCAATGGCAGCGATTCAAGTCTCCCGCTCTTGGTTTCAGCCAATCGCGGGAGACTTCAATCGGGCCAATCGGCGCGGCTCGCCTGGCCAATTAGAAATCCCTGCGCCTTAGCCAATCAAGGCGCAGGGATTTCGAGCAGTCCATTTTTAGTACATAACACCCCTCCCCTCTTGGTAGGGTCTTTCACGTGGTGTAATCACGCAGGTAGGCGGGGCTACGTCGGGTCCTAGTTGACCTGCGCAGCTCATTCTTCTGTTGTAACTCGGCCGGAGCGGTCATCTTTTTGGCTGCTCCTGGCTCTGTGGGTACCGGCTGGATGGTCGGGCCGGTGCTCTCGCCGTGGCTCCCGCCTGGGCCTACCGGGTCGGTTGAGTCACGGATTTTGCCGCTCCCGCTTGGCTTTTCCGAGTCGGTAGAGTTGGCTGGACGGCTCCTCTCCGGATGGGATTCGCGGAGGCAGCGATCTGGTGAGTCTTTACTTTTTTTCTGCGTTTCTTTTGTCGGGTCTTCCCTCCCCCCTTGGTTCGTGTCTTGGGGGTTGAGGTTAGTTATTGCCCGTGACCGGAGTTGGTCGATGTGTCGCTTCCAGGCTCGCCCATCGACGGTTTGGAGCCGGTACGACCGTGGGCCTGTGGTTTGTGTTATGACGGCTGGGATCCATAGGGGTTCCCCTGTCATATTTTTAGCGTAAACCCAGTCGCCCGGTTGAAAAGTCCGGTACCTGGAGCTTGAGTCCGGGGGTCGCTCCGGGTTATATGTGGGGTGTAGACGATCGAGTGGTGACCGCAGCTTCCTGCCCATCAGGAGCTCTGCAGGGCTTTTGTTTGTTGTGGTGTTAGGTGTGATGTGTTGTATGAAAAGTAGTTTATTAATTTTTTCGTTGATCTCCCCGTGGTCCATTTTCCGGAGGGTCTTTTTTGTAAATTGGACCATCCGTTCCGCCCTACCGTTCGCCGCCGGATGCGCCGGTGCTGTCAATGCGTGGCGGATACCTTTCTCAGCCAGGAAGCGTTCAAATTCGATTGATGTGAATTGGGGCCCGTTGTCTGAGACAACTACGTCTGGGAGGCCATGTGTCGAGAATAGTTTACAAAGTTCTTTAATGACAGCCTCCGTGGTGGTGGATTTCATGTCAGCCACCTCTAACCAGTTCGAGTATGCATCTACTGTGATTAAAAAAAGTGTGTCCATTTGTGGGGCCAGCAAAATCTAAATGGATTCTGGACCAGGGTCCCCGTGGTATTTCCCAGTCCCGGGTGGGTGCTGCGGGTGGGCTGGATCTGGTTTCTTGGCACCGGTGGCACCTTGCAACCCATGTTTCAATTTGCTTATCCATCCCTGGCCACCAAGCGTAACTCCTGGCCAGGGCTTTTGTCCTGACGATGCCAGGATGCCCCTCATGTAACATTTCCAGAACTCTGCTTTGTAATTTGCACGGAATTACCACCCGATCTCCCCACAGGATGCAACCCCTTAACAGAGACAGTTCAGTCTGGCGCTGCCGGAATTTCTTAAAAGTCTCGTCAATGTCCTTTTCCGGCCAACCTTTCTCTAACCAATGCAAGACTTTCGCCAATTGTCTGTCCCTACTGGTTTCCCTGGCAATATCGGATGCGGTTATGGGCAGGCTTTCTATGCTCAGGGTGTTAGTTGTAGGAGCGGGGTCAGGTTCAGAGTCCGGCAAGGGCGAGCGGCTCAAAGCGTCCGCGTGTGAAATTTTCTTTCCTGGCTTGTGGAACAGTTCGTAGTTGTAGGCTGCCAGGAATTCAGACCACCTAGTCATGCGTGGTGACAAGATGTTTGGTGTGGCCCGATCCCCGGCGAGGATGCCCAGCAGTGGCTTATGGTCGGTGACTATCTTGAATGGGCGGCCGTACAGGTACTCATGGAAACGCTTGACGGCGGCAACTATAGCCAAAGCTTCTTTGTCCAGCTGGCTATAGTTCCGTTCTGGTTTTGTTAGCGTTCTGGAAAAAAATGCAATAGGCGCTTCTCTCTGGTCTGGGAGGGTATGGCTGAGGACAGCGCCGACGCCGTAGGGCGATGCGTCGCAAGTGACAGCTAAGGGTAAAGTCTCACTGAACTGTATTAGGACGGCGTCGGAGGTGAGGAGGTCTTTGGTTCTCTGAAAGGCGGCTTGTTCTCGTTTCCCCCAAGTCCATGCTGCCCTCTTGTCTAGGAGTCTATGCAAAGGCTCCGCCACCGTTGCCTTCTGAGGTAGGAAGACATTATAAAAATTTAGTAAACCTAGGAATGCTTGTAGTTCTGTTTTGGACCTCGGGGTGGGGGCTTCCTTGATGGCTTTAACCTTTTTAGTTGTAGGGTGGATGCCCTGTCTGTCTAGGAGGTAACCCAGAAATTCTATTTGCTGCGTACACAGTTGGCATTTTTCGCGTTTGACTTTAAGTCCTGTCTCTTTAAATTTTGTCAAGACTTGTCTTAAACGGTTCTCTAATTCGGCTTCGTTTGGCGCCGCGATTAACACGTCATCGAAATAGGGCACCACCCCCTTGATGCCCTGTAGTAAACGTTCCATTAGACTTTGAAAAATGCCTGGTGCCACGCTGACTCCGAATTGGAGTCTGTTGCACTTGAAGGCCCCCCGGTGTGTCACGATTGTTTGGGCTTCTGCCGTTTCTTCGTCCACAGGCAGTTGCTGGTATGCCTGGGCGAGGTCAAGCTTGGCAAAAAATTTTCCCCCTCCCAATGAGTGCAGTAAGTGTTGCACTATGGGCACTGGGTAGGCGCTTTGCTGTAGCGCGCTATTTAGGGTGGCCTTATAGTCCCCGCAAATCCTCACGGACCCGTCTGGCTTTACTGGGGTCACCATAGGGGTCTCCCATCTGGCGTGATCTATAGGTGTTAATACCCCTTGCTTGACGAGTTTGTTGATTTGTTCGTCAATTTTTGGTTTTAACGCAAAGGGTACCCTCCTAGGTTTAAGTCGCTTGGGGGAAACCCATGGGTCTAAGTCAAAGGAAATAGGGGGCCCCTTGTACTTGCCCAATCCTCCATCGAAGACCTCCTGGAACTCCTGGACTAACCGCTGTTCCCAGGCTTCCATGGAGACTTGGTTGACACCTGTCAATGCGATGTTCAGTGGGGCGAACCATTGCAGGCCAAGCAAGCTCGGGCGGTCACGATCGACTATCGTGAGTGGAAGTTGTTCGGTTTGGCCTTTGTAGGTTATGCTAAAGTTTTTGGTGCCCACCACTGGCACGCGATTACCCTGATAGTCCCTTATGATGATTTTCTGGGCGGGTACATTTTCCTTCTGCAGGGTGGGCACTAGTTTTTTTATTTCGCGCCATGCAATCATGGAAAGGTAGGACCCGGAGTCCACTTCCATCTTGCAAGGCCGGCCTTCGATGTAGACTTCAACGTATATCTTTCTGGCGCCATCGGAGATGGCATGGCCGATTGTCACCGTCTGGTGGGTTTCTTCTTTCCGCCGACCGTCGCCGCTTCTCTGGGATCTTTGCTTCTGGTCCCATCTGCCTGCTGGCTGGCGCTCTCTGGTTCTTGGCGGGCTCTCTCTCCTTCTATCCTGCTGCTCCCATTTTGGCGGGCTGCGGGTCTTCTTTTGGCGGCAAACTCGGGCGATGTGGCCCCTTCGGTCACAATGCCTGCAGACCGCGTCAAAGAAACGGCATTCAGACCTGGGGTGGTCGCCGCCGCACCCTGCGCAGTTGGTCCTCGACCTACGACTGTTTTGGCTTCGCTGGTTTCCGCGACCCGCCTGCACGCGATGTGTGTCCTCCTCATCGTCTGAAATGCTGGAGGCTGACTGGTAACCGCCGTAGTGTGCGGCCGCTTCGATTCTTGCATCGGCCGACCTTTCGGGGTTGTTGTTGTTCGCGCCTTTTGCCTCGGCTCTCCGCATGGTGTCTGCTGACGTGCGGGTTGCTTCTGCGGCTGCGGCTGCGGTGATGGCATCGGCGAGGCTGATGTCGCCTTTGGCCATAAGTCGGCTCTGGAGTGTCGGATCCCAAAGTCCTAGCACGAAACGGTCTCTTATGAGACTGTTCAATCCCTCAAACTCACAGAGCCCGCCTAGGCGCCTTAATTCAGCGACGAAGTCGCTCAGTTTCTCGTCCGGTCTTTGACATCTCCGGTAAAATTCGTTCCGCCGAATTAGGATGGGGACCTCGGGGGCGTAGTGGCGCTTTAGTATGGGTTCGAGGACGTCCCAATCCATGGCAGTCGCGTCTGCCGGTTTGGCCAATGCCTTGGCCATCTGGAAAACCTCTGGTCCACAATGCGTCAGGAACATGGCGCGTTTTAGCGGGCCCGGGGCGTCCTTCATGCCGGCACACTCTAAATACATCCGGAATCTGTCTGAGTAGGACTCCCAGTCCTCGGCGGCGGGGTTGAAGGGGGCGGGCGGTGCTATTTTCGCCATTTCGTTGTCGCAAGTTCGTCTATGGACACGGGGTTCGGTTCAGGGGCGAGATCCCACCTTCGTCGCCAGTGTCGTGTCCGAAAAGAAGGCTCTGAGGCAGTGACTATCAGTAACAGCTCTTTTATTGAAGACGTGAACCGAACCGGCAAAAGAGAAAAAGCCTCCGGCTTTTATACTCTTTTGCCGCGGCGGCCGCGGCCAATGGCAGCGATTCAAGTCTCCCGCTCTTGGTTTCAGCCAATCGCGGGAGACTTCAATCGGGCCAATCGGCGCGGCTCGCCTGGCCAATTAGAAATCCCTGCGCCTTAGCCAATCAAGGCGCAGGGATTTCGAGCAGTCCATTTTTAGTACATAACACTAAGGTATTTAATTTTTGATTGACAATATGAGATCATATGTAATGTAATTGTAATTGAAGACTATGAAATGGAAACACAAAACGATTTGTAAACTGACCGGCACACTATTTGTACACCTATGAAAGATAGCTTGATGTTTTTATGTTTTGTTTGTTTATGTTTGTTTTTAAAAATCAATAAAATTTATTTTAAAAAAACAGTTCTGGCTTTCATTTTCTTGGCTTTTAGTTACAAATATACTTTTTGCTAGAAATTGAATCCAGTCTTGCTTTCCTAAAGGACCAAGTTAGTGCAGGTCAGCTACAGAAACTCCCTGGACAAGTCTCTATTAGTCCAGCTTGCCTCAATAGGTTGCGGTTTTCTGGGATAAAATAAAATAAAATCCTTATGTGAGCTGCCTTAAGCTGTGGAGCAAAACACAAGATATAAATCTAGATAACAACAATTCTTAATGGTTTGATGAATTTAACATGGACAGTTCTTAGCAGTCCATTCAGCAATTTGTATTATAACAGGCCCATGATTTAAATGTCCATCTGTTTAGACTGATTGATGATAATTGTGCTCATTTTTCTAGGATTGTACAGATTAAAGGGCTATTCCTGAGATATATGAATGCAAAAATCATAGCTAAATCAACCATGTCTTTCCATAGAAGATTTGGAAAGAAGCATCCTCTTTAACATGTTAGAGACATGTCCACCCACCACTAGTTGTGCATCTTTCACACAAATCAGAGAGCTACAATTGGGGAGGAGACTGGAGACTGTGCTAATATCTGTACATATCTTCATCTCTTCTATTGAATATTAAACTCAACACAAGGGCAAAAGCCAGAAAGTACTGTCTTCACTACTTTGGATTCTGAAGGAGACTAATGAATATAATGTTTCCAGGGACAATAATGATAATTATTTGTCTTCTGCAGACCAATCAGCCTGATACTGAAATCTTATTTCGTTCTTTGACAAAGTGTCTAAATTAGTAGACCACGAAAATGCAGTGGACATAGTATACTTGCATTTCAGTGAGGCATTTGGCAAAGCAGACCACAACCTACTTCTTGGTAAGCTAAAAAAAATAGAAAGCGAGAAAAATAGAAAGTGAGATAGAAAGCATCATCATCAGATGGATCTGATGGCTGACATACTGCACTCAATTCCATTTTATGCCCAGTGTCTGGCTGACATACCACACTCAATTCCATTTTATACCGAGTACTCTTCAACATCTTCATAAATTATTTAGGTGGGGGAATAGAAGGGGAACTTGTCAAAGTTGCAGATGACACTAAACTGAAAGGAACAGCCAACACTCCAGAAGATAGATTTAGTATCCATATGGATCTCAACAAACTTGAATATTGGGCTCTATCTAACAAAATGAAATTCAATGTAGAGAAAAGTAAAGTTTTACACTTGGGCAAGAGAAATCAAATGTACAGGTACAGATTAGGTGAAGCCTGGCTCCAAAGTAGTAACTATGAGAGGTATCTTGCAGTCCTAATGGACAATCACTTAAATATGAGCCAGCAATGTGCATCAGCAGCAGCCAAAAAAGCCAACGCAATCCTAAATTGCATTAACAGAGGGATAGAATGAAGATTATGTAAAGTATTACTGCTGCTTTATAAAGCCTTAGGAAGACTACACTTAGAATACTGCATCCAGTTTTGATCATCAGATTATTAAAAAAAGATATTGAGACTCTGGAAAGAGTATAGAAAAGAGCAACAAGGATGATACGGGGCTGGAAGCTAAACATATGAAGAACAGTTGCAGGAATTGGATGTGTCTAATCTTAGTGAAAAGAAAGAGTAGGGGTGACATGATAGCATTCTTCCAATATTTGGAGGGCTGCCACAAAGGAGAGGAGAGGTCAACCTATTTTCCAAAGCACTAGAAGGCAAGACAAGAAACAATGGATGGAAACTAATCAAGGAGAGAAGCAACCTAGAACTACGGAGAAATTTTCTGAAGTGAGAGCAATTAACCAGTGGAATGGGTTGCCTTCAGAAGTTGTGGGTGCCCCAACACTGGAGGTTTTTAAGAGACTGAACAGCTACTTGTCTTGAATGGTATAGAGTCTCCTGTTTGAGCAATTGTTTGGACTAGAAGACCTGCAAGGTCCCTTCCAACTCTGTTATCCTGTTTGTTTCTATTCTCCAAAGCATCTGAAGGCAGGATAAGAAGAAACAGATGGAAACTAATCAAGGAGAGAACTAAGGAGAAATTTCCTGACAGTGAGAACAATAAACCTGTGGTTATTTGCCTCCAGAAATTGTGGGTATCACTGGAAGTTTTTAAGAAGCGACTGCACAACCATTTGTCTGCAATGGTATACGATCTCCTGCTTGGGGGAGATGGGGGGCAGTTGCAATAGAAGACTTCCAAGGTCCCTTCCAACTGTATTGTTCTATTTTCTTAACAAGGAATCAGTACATAGTTTCATTTGCTCGGACTGCTGCAGGCCTGTCTTCTCCAGCAAAGTTATCAAGATGTTTCTTTGAAGATGTCTTAGGGGTTGGTTTCTTTTACATTGGCTTGGAACAGGAGATAAATATATATGTGTTTTACCACAAAATAAATTTCAGAAGAGCTCAAGAGAAAATGGCTTATAATTTTAGATTTCTACCTTTCCAAAGGGGACTGAATCCAACTTTTAAAAAAAAAATTGAAATTTTTAATCTCTATCATGAAGACAATTTCTGATATAATGAAAATAAAATTAGAAGTCTCTAAACACATGGGTACAATTCAATTAATCCTCCAGAAATAGTAGACATATTTAGTTCTTTGGCAGTCACCCCAAATGTACTCTGTGTTTAGCTTACCTGCTTATTATTGTAGCTACCAAGAGGAGGCTAGCAAAACAGCCTCTCCGACAGTTGGCATTCTTTTTCTGTCTCTGATGCATTTCCCCACCACAATTGTCACAACACCGGCACAGGCAGAAACAGAGACCAATCAGTGGAAGCAACAGGACAAATAAGATTCCCAGGGCAGCTGAGATTATGAAGCCGATTTCATAGTAAACTGCCTGCAGTTTAGAGAAAAGCAACATGTGTTACAACTTGAAAGCCAGATTGGTGATGCTGAATGCAACAGCTGTTGGGCATTCTCAACGTGATTGCCCTATGGAAGGGCTTGTTGGGAACTATCATCCATCAGATGCAACCCTCTCTTGAGCTCCAGTCAGGAGAGGTAGAAGGTGCTACGAGCTCCTCTCCTATGGCAGCAACAGGACAAATAGGAGCACACAGATATATCAGGGCAAGAGAGCAACTATCAGCTCAACTCAAAAACACATTTGAAACTGGGGCAACTGAATCCCTAATAAATGCACCATTTTCCAAAAGTGTAACTTCAGCAGCATCAATGCATGAGTGAGAGGGTTCCAGTCAAATAGATCACTCTTATGCCACCTCTGACCTGAGCAAGTCACTCTGGATCTTTTAGGGAAAGATAGGGAAATGAAATATTTGAACCTTCTTAAGACTTCAAGAGAACCATCATAAAGTAAATGTTATACATAGTACAGTTCAGATCCATGAAAAAGGATTCCAAGCAAAGCAAAAAGTGCTTCCATAAGATCTCAGAACACGAAGTTCAAGCATTGCAAGCTTCAACTGAGATGCAACTCAGTTAAAGGAAAGTGAATTTCCTGTAGGGATGTCATTCATGGGCCTTTGTAAAATGAGCTTTTTCCATAAGGGATAATATACATTGGTGTGCTCCAAACCACCTGACATCTTGTTGTAATTTATAATTCATTCTCCTATGATCTATTGTATTTTTGTGTTGGAGCCACATTTTTGTGAGTGGGCAGCTATAGAAATCTATGAATGAATGAATGAATGAATGAATGAATGAATGAATGAATGAATGAATGAATGGCTTTCTTGGTCTCACCTTCTATTTTGATGCTTTTTCCCTATTTCCCACTCTAGCCTACTATAGGGAAAAATTGGAACTTTGTCATTGCCAATTGAAGGATTAAGCAAATCTGATCTTGCTTAGCACTTTTTAAAATCTGTCAATGCTGTGATCAACTGGTAGCTTTCAAAGGGGGAACCGATAAACCACGGAGAATGGCACTTGCTAGTAGCTATTAGCTCCAGCAGAGAGAGAAACAGGCTGAGAGGCAGAATTTCTTGGAGTTACAGTTCATAAGTTTTAAAACTGCCAAGTTTGGAGGCCCCTGTCCTAGACCAGAGGTGACAAACTGGTGGCCCGTAGGTCAGAAGTGTCACGCACAGGCCATGCCCACCACAGCTCCATGAAGAGAAAAAATGTGAAATGTCAAGTGATGGCAACATGACATCACGAGTTTGATACCCATGTCCTAGACCAAGGATCTTCAAACCTGGCAAGTTTAAGACTTGTGGACTCCCAGAATTCCTGAGCTAACATGACTGGAGGAGGAATTCTGGGAGTTGAAGTCCACAAGTCTTAAAGCTGTCAAGTTTGAAGACCCCTGTCCTAGACTAACCAAAGTAAGAAAGGAGTGTCACAAATTCTCCCAAGCCACTTTTATGTCATTACGCTCCAGTGAAACCATATGAAAGATTCCAGTTCCTCAAAGAAAACAGCTTTCAGCATAAACAACAGCAATATGTAGTAATTAATATCCATACCCTGATTTTAGTTTTGGGTATAATTTGGAATTTTGTTAGATATAAATACAAATATTTTAAATACAATTTTCTTAAAATGAGACAGAAGTATTTTATAAATGAAATCAACAATGTAAAGAACACAATTATATTTGCTAAAAAAAAAATTCTTTCTTTATAGGATGTCGAAAAGAACTCTGTTGGATGAGGTTAAAATCAATTTGTGGTATTTTAGAAGCAAAGGGTGTATGAGATAACAAAAAGTTTTACCTGAAGAGTCAATACAACATTTTCAGGCTGTGGAAATCAGAGGAAAATGATGTACAGAGCAGCAGGAATAAAAAGAAAGCAGGTGAGCAATAAATCAAGCACTCACATAATTCATGCAGCCACCAATTCAAGTGAAAACAGCAAGGAATGATTAAATGATTAAATGAATCAAGTATTTACAAAACAAATGTGAATGCAAATGATGAAGTGAAATATCTTTGGTTTAATTTGTCCTGGCCCCACTAAGAGAACTAGCTGTCTCTTGGTGCAGACTGCATTTTTAAAAATAAAGTATTGTTTTATTTCAAATTGAATATTTCAACAGAATGAATTATCATTAACATATAAATTATTATACTTTTTTTAGCTTTGAGGGCAGAAGTACATCACATTTCATTCCTTTTTTTATCATCCTATAGAAATAGATAGAAAAACACTATTGTACTTGGTTTAAATGTTTTTTTCTAAATGTACTTTATCTAGGGCAGTTTTTCTCAACTTCAGCCTTTAAAATGTATGAATTTCAATGGTATGCTGGCTGGAGAATTCTGATAGTTGGGAGTCCATCTTAGTGTGGCCAAGGCTGAGAAACATTGATACAGGGAGTTAAATTCCCAGGGGTATATTACAGTGGTGGGATTCAAATTTTTTTACTACTTGTTCTGTGGGCGTGGCTTGGTGGGCGTGGCAGGGGAAAGACACTGTAAAATCTCCAGTCAGAGATGGTATTTGCCGGTTCTCTGACCTACTCAAAATATAATTGGTTACCTGAAAAAGTCTCTAATTCTTTAACAAAAATAATCTATAAAAAGCGGTTATTTGTCATTATTTAGATCAGGGGTGTCCAACCTTGGCAACTTTAAGACTTGTGGACTTCAACTCCCAGAATTCCTCAGCCAGCAAAGCTGGGAGTTGAAGTCCACAAGTCTTAAAGTTGCCAAGGTTGGACATCACTGATTTAGATAATCAGTTAAACAGAACACAATACAGAGTATTAATTCAGACATTCCAAATTTCCTTTACTTAAAACATGCCTTTTTTACTAACTTATAAAATGCACTTTATTTTTTCCTGGTATGTTGGGGCCAAGATTAAAAGTCCTTCACAAATACTTGATATTGATTTGGAGAAAGTAGTTCACCCTGGTTTCCTCAAGCCTGTGAACAAAGTTGGAAATATCTAAACACTTTTCAAAGAGGGAGCAAACTGGGGTTTGCAAACTTTTCAGTTAGAAACAGTCATTTTAACTACCGTACTCTGTAAGTGTTTCAAGCACAAAACAGCAGTTTTTAAGATCAAAAGATTCTTTTGAAAGACCAGGTTATTCTGTCCTTAAAACACTACTGGGAAGGTCAAAATATTTTGGCATTGAACGTTATGAACTGTTCCAATAAAAAAAAACTTCTTACCACTACTCAGTTATACCCCTGGGTGTAAGCAGAATTGGCCTGGAGAAGAACTCATCAGAATAAATCCCTATTTATACATCAGTTGCTATCACATCTCTCTTCAAAGAAACATTCCATAAAAACGTGGTAACAGAGGCTTTCAAATTATGGGGATGGGGCTGATGGTGAACCTTTCTTCATTTATATAATGAGCAAAGGATGCAGTAACATTTATATGCCTAAAGATGGAGGGCCACCACACCAATGCCAGCTTTTACAGAGAAGTATCTCTAATACTATGGAAAACTAAGGAGACCCTTATTGGTGACTCAAACATAGGCCTTCCTAATCAGTTGTCTGACTTTCAAAAATAGTTCAAAAATACGTAAAAACTTAAAAATATAGGGAAAGGGGAAATAAACATTGCAGTCATCGTTTTTAAAACAATTTAAACTCTGCTTTTTAAGTGTATGAGGTACAATCACGAGATACAAGGTTATCATTTATGATGAACAGAAGTTTCATCTCATAATGAAACTTTCACAATTTTTTCTGTTGGCAACTATAAAACGGGCATAGAAATGTTTTATGAGTTGACAGAAACTATGGCTTTGTGCGGTGGATTGATATCCTCTAAGTCCTCAATCTAATTCCTCTAAGTCCTTTTTACGCATTCCCAAAGGGCAATGTCTTTCAGTCATCTTCGAAATCCTCTAAAGAATTGTGTTATCTCCATTATTGCAGAGAAGACAACTAATAATTTAGAAAAAAGGGTCACACACAACCTCCATCGGACTATCTCCACCAGTTCACAAACCTTCATCAAGAAGCAGAAGGTTGCAGGAGAAAAAAATTTTTAACTTCCACATCAAGAAGATTCAGGAAAGACCCATTCAGTTCCCATGATTCATTCTTACCCATGATGCATTGACAACTGAAAAGCAATCCCCTCCTTTTTTTGTTTCATCCCCTTCTCCCACAAAATTAATCTTTTTTAAACACAGAGAAATATGTGCCTGAATCTGGCACAAAATAATAAACACTTTATACAAACTAAAGCCACACAGTTTTAATAATGTAGAAATAACATAGAATAGATAAAATATACTGTATAAGTAATTGGTACTTATTTTAAGCTAGGAGCCAATCAAGAGACATCACGAGAAAAAAGATCAATTTCCCATATATTCCAGTTTATGCTGGTAACAGGGTTATTTTAAAGTGGTCAAAAATGAAAAGCCTGAAAATCACTGGGATTTTCACAAATAAAACCTATTTTTGTAGTTGTCCAAGATGTTTTTTATTTTATTTATTTATTATTTATTTATTATTTTGATTTGTCAATCGCTTACAAGAAACTGATCTGCTTAAAAGAAACACTATGCAAAAAATGTTTTCATTTTTATAGATTTTTTAAAATCTCATAAATCTTTTAGAGATATAATCTCTAAAATATTTTAGAAATATAATTCAAAATATTGAATTATATAGAAATTATGTGGGCACAAAGCAAAAAGAAACAGCAGGCAGATCTTCACCTGCAGAATCTGGAAAAGTAATCAGGAAATGTGGGCAGAGTTAACATAACAGTATTTAGCTTGCAAAGAAAATCTCAAATGTATTACATGAAAATGTAAATAAAGCAATAAAGTTACCTTTTGATAATCACCAGGCTTATTTCCAAATGTCTGCAGTGCTAACTTTTTGATAAGATCTGCAAAAAAGCAAGATTTTCAGCTTTTAAAGATAATAAAGAGAATTTTAAAAATCTTTTAAACACCATTTATACCCAATAATCATAGGGTACCAGTATTCAATGGAGAAATGATAGGGCCCTCTTTATTGCTTCAACTATCCCATAAGCAGTTCTATTGACAGAGGCCTTTAGGACTTTTAGGATTAAAAAAAAAATACTTTTTAGAAGTTCCACATAAGTCATTCTATTAAAATTTCCCATAGCTATTGGTCCCAAGACTAATCAGGTCCTGAAACAAAGAAGAAAAATGTACAATAGAAAAGACACACTGCAACGGCGAAGTACCAAAACAGGGACTGAAGCCCCAAAACAGGCCAAGAAAATGAAGGATCTCTACCTCTTCACAATATGAGTACAGTATGCCCATGCCTAGTGCCTATGAAGACCCGGTGCAGGGGGGAGGGGAATCGGCAGAGCAAATATTGCAGAGCTTCTGCGGTCATTTGTAAGAGCAAACAACTGCCGTGGTACATTCATAGTTTCGGGACTCATTCACAAATATTAGGGGGCGCTTATCACATAGCTTCAAACATTCGCTAAGGGAGTGTGTTCCCCTCGCATACCTGATGCACCTTGGCCCTGCCACTGGCTGCCACTGTTGCCGCTCAGCAGATCCACCCAACCCAGGCCACGCAAGCAACATCAAGATGACCACGCCCCCAGGCTATGCCCAGTCGACCATGACCATCTCAACCATGCCCCCCCACAACTCCCAATCCGGTCACCTGAGGACAACCACAATGCTGATACAGTCCGCAATGAAATCAAGTTTGACATCCCAATCTAAACAAAAGGAGATTGTTATCAGCACTGTGGAGCTCATCTCTATAACATTAGCACATCCATGAACACACAGCATAATTCTACATAATATGCCAGAAATGGTTAATTTAATTCAAATGGAAAGTGTTGCCAGTGAACAGATTCTTCCAAAGCTGATTCTGCAAGAGAGAAACAAGTACAGGGAATCCTCAAGTTATGAATGTAATGGGGATTGTGTATTCCATTTTTAACCCAAGAATTTGTGGGAGTGAATCTCGTACCTTGAATGCAATCACTCCCTCCTTTTGCCCATGCATTTGCTAATCAAATGTGTGATTCAAAAAGTGTGGGGTACGTGAGGTATTTCAGTTTGGGGAATGCCATGAGGGTTTTAGTGATGGAAAACAGATTGGGTAGGAGGAAAGCAATTTTGGGGAGCATGAGATATTTCAGTGGGTCAGTTTGCTTCTCAGAGCTTTGTTTCAGGCTGCAAAGTGCCAGACAAGACCTGTACACACCAAAATGGTGCTGCAGAGCTCCGTTTTGGGCTGAAACGGCTTTTTGCAAAGATGGCAAAAGGTTTTGGAAATGAAGGGAAAGCTTTGATGTTTCAGGCTTTCCCTCTATTTGCAAAGCCTTTTGCTTCTGATCTTGTCCAGGCCTCCATTTATAGAGAACAGAGGCCTGAAATATTGTGAGACCACGAGAAATCAATAATGTGAGATCTTGTGCTACTGATCTCACATGATCTTGCAGTTCTTTAGGCCTCCATTCTCTGCTTAAAACCAAAGAGGTGAATGAGGTAAAAGGAATGATTTTTAGCACCTTCAAAATACTGTAAAGTACTCACTTTTCATCCATATCCAAAATTTAACAGAATAACTGAGTTGGAAGGAACCTTGGAGGTCTTCTTGTCCAACACCCTGCTTAAGAAGAGACAATATACCATTCCAGAAAAGTGGCTGTCCAGTTTTTTCTTAAAAGCCTCCAGTGATGGAGCAACTGTGATGCTGTCTATATACTACATATTTTTAGCTTACCAAGGTGATGGTCTACTTTGTTAAATGCCTTACTGAAATCCAAGTATATTATATCCACTGCATTTCACTGGTCCACTAATTTAGTCCACTAAGGAATGAAATAAGAATTGCCAATTAAAAAGCTGATGTAGATCAAAAGAAAAGACAGGCCCTTGAGATTTCCAAAGTAGCTTCAAGCTACATTTCCAAGTTCACAATTTATAACATTTGTGACATTAGCAGAAGTATGAAAAGTCTTCCAAATGGCCAGGAATGATGCCATTGCTAATGGTATAAAAAAAACACCTGGAGATATAAAATAAATAGTAGAGTTGTTGTCTCCCATTCTAGTTTCTGGATAGATCATCTACCAAGGTATCCATGGTAGCCTAAATGCCTTTTCTTGGAGGAAGCCCTGACTGAAATGGAGCCACAAATTCAGTTTCATCCAAATATTTCTGAAGCTTCTCAATCATACCACCCAGAATGGACTATTGGGACTGATGATTCACTGTAATCAGTAAATTCTGCTGAGTCAGACTTTTTCAATGGAATTGTTATGACTGCCCACTTCAAGGAAGCAGAAGACATAAGCCTACACTCAGCGAAGCACTTTGATCGGCTCCCTTAACCATGAGCAGCTGGAGAAGTTAGATAACATGGAGCAGAAGGCAGTAGTAAAAACAGAAGTGTGAAATGGCCTGTGGAAAGAGGTATTTTTTTAAAAAAAAAAAGTTATTTGGGGGGGGGGGAAATTTCATAGTGGAGTTTGAACCTCTCCTCTCCTGAGCTACTTCTAGAATAGTTACAAGCTATCTTAAATGGTTTCTCTCAGAAATCCATTCACTATATATTTGTATAAGCAAAATCAAAAGGGGATCATGTTGGCTTGAGTGGTCAAATATATTTTAAAGTGGCCAGGTAACTAAATTTCGTGTATTCTATTGCTGGTGAAGTTCCATAAGCTGTTTGCCGTGACTAATACTTATCCAAGATTTTGACCCAGCATATGCTTTAGCACAGAGCTAAAAGATAATCTTCCAAAGCTTATTTATAGGCCTAAGTGCATTAATGTTCTTCTCAGTCTCTCTTGCTTGTTTTAATAATACCACTGCCATCTGTTTAATTATACCTGCCCCTCACATGGCTATATCAGGTCTCTGCCATATTAATCTTTGCAATAATGACAAATATCTGTAGCTCGGGTGTAGGATGAGGGTGAAAGTTCTGTTGTGAATGCATAAGGTTTAATAAGGAGAACTTGAGCTTGGAGTAAAGTGCAGGGTTCTGGCCCTGCACTTCTGATTGGCTGTTAAAGGCAGGATCGGATTGGCCCATTCCGGGGAATCCGATTGGCCATTAACAGAGAGTTCCTATTGTTTAAGGGAGCTAGCGCTCCTCGATTGTTATTGGTTAATAGTTATTGGGGTTGCCTATATAAGGAGGGTTATAACTGCCATTGAGTTGAGAAGTCACTATGTAAATAAAGAGTTGAAGTTCACCGTTCCAGAGGCTTGTCTCCATTCTTTCTCACCCATGCTCCAAACGTAACACTGGTGACGAGGATGGGATGTGGAGACGTCTGAACCGACGGAACTAAGAAGAAACATTGAGCACGTGGCTGATGACGCTACACAACGGAACCATGTCCAGCGGCGTCGTACCACCCGCTCCATTCGATCCAGCGCAAGAAGACTGGGAGTCCTACATGGATCACTTCCAAATGTTCTTAAAAACTAACAACTTAAAGGATGCCACAGCCGGGAAGAAACGAGCGGTATTCCTAATGCATTGCGGTCCAACCATATTTAAGATGGCTAAAGCACTAGCAAAACCTAGAGAAGTGAAGGCGATGGATTGGGACAACCTCGAACCTCTACTACGGGATCACTATGCACCGACCGTACCTACGCTCGTGAGATGGCACGAGTTCTATCAGAGAAGCCAGCGAAAGGGAGAAAGCGTAGCTGACTTCATAGCAGACCTCCGAAATCTGGGAGGCCTCTGCGGATTCGCCGATTTGGAAGAGGCACTGAGAGATCGAATAGTTCTGGGTTTAGATGCACTAGGCGTGCAAAGCAAGCTGATGGTGAAAGGCGACATCAGCCTTGCCGACGCCATCGCCGATGCTACTGCAGCAGAAGCAACCAGGAAGTCAGCTGCACAACTACATCACAACCGCGCTCCGGTACACAAACCGACAAGCGACATCTCACCTAGGTCAGAAGGCAGCTTTCAACGATGCACCACGAGGACCTCTCTTCATCGTCAGACAGCAACGAAGAAGAGGTCCATCGACTGCGGTCCGACCGGGACCACCACCCGAAGCCCCTACGCCCTTGCGCTGGCTGTGGAGCCAACCATGCCAGGTCCGAATGCAAATTCCGCGACGTGCTCTGCCATGAGTGCGGGAAGAGAGGCCACATCGGATGGGTCTGCCGAAGTTTACAAGGATCCGGCCAAGCCTCAAAAGGGGCTAACTATTGCCAATCGACAGGAAACCGTCCTGTAAGGCGAGAACCAGTAAGCCACTCCTATAGAAACCGAGCTTTACAGCGAGAAGAGGCTCACCATACTATCACTATCAGTCACGCCTCTGCCTTAGATGCCAAGAAAATCTGAATCACAGTAGCCATCGAGAACCAGCCTTGCCACATGGAAGTCAACTCGGGATCGTCTCTCTCGATGGTATCCTGGAAGACCCTCAAGCAACTCATCCCTACGATTCAGTGCCAAGATCTCCGTTGCCAAAAACTTATTCTTAAGGACTATCAAGGGAATCGAATCCCCGTCGTTGGTTCCTGCCGAGTCTGGTTCTCCTTCAAGAAGCACACAGCGTAATTACCGCTAACTGTGATCGACAAAGATCGGCCTAGCCTGCTAGGTCTCCAATGGTTCGCACCACTTGGCATTGAAGTGGCAGGCATAAACTGAATCAGCGGAAGTGACTGGGAGGAGGACCTCATTCATGAGTTCAAGGACGTCTTCGCAGAAAGCTTAGGCGAGTACAAGGGGACCCCAATTTCGTTCAGCCTTGATCCAAAGATAGCTCCCATCCGCCTTAAGCCCCGTCGAGTTCCGTTTGCCTTAAAGCCGAAAATCGACGAATAACTCGACAAACTAATAGCTCAGGGGGTGCTAGTACCAACCGATCACTCCCCCTGGGAAACCCCAATTGTAACACCCATTAAGCCAGATGGGTTGATCCAAATTTGTGGGGACTACCGGGCCACCCTGAACCACGCCCTACAGCAGAATGCATATCCGGTGCCAGTGGTACAGCATCTCCTCCACTCCCTGGGGGGCGTAAAAGTCTTCGCTAAATTAGACTTAGCTCAGGCATATCAACAACTACCTGTTGATGAAAAGACGGCACAGGCACAAACGATTGTGATGCACCGAGGTACCTTCAAATGTACCCGGCTCCAATTCGGAGTCAGTGTAGCCCCGGGGATTTTTCAGAGCATGATGGAGAGGCTACTACAAGGGATTAAAGCATGGTCCCCTATTTTGACGATGTATTAATTGCTGCACCTACAAAAAAAAATCTTACGGGATCGTTTAAAATTAGTCCTACAAAAATTTCAAGATGCCAGTCTTAAGGTAAAAAAGAATAAGTGTAAATTGTGTACAGATAGTGTTGAGTTTTTAGGGTACCTAATTGATAGTCAGGGTATTCACCCTACCGACAGTAAACTAAGAGCAATAAAAAACGCTCCCAGGCCTCGGAACAAGGCCGATCTCCAGGCGTTCCTAGGCCTCATCAACTTTTATAATGTATTTCTACCGCATAAAGCAACGGTCGCTGAACCGTTACACCGGTTGCTAGACAAGAAAGCAAACTGGGTATGGGGTCATAGAGAAGAACAGGTGTTCCGTAACGTAAAAAAACTACTGACTTCTGACTCTGTACTAATGCAGTACAATGAGACTTTGCCGTTAAATATCACATGTGATGCTTCGCCTTTCGGAGTGGGCGCCATTCTGAGCCATGTACTGCCCAATGGTAACGAAGCCCCTGTTGCATATTTTTCAAAGACACCTTCAAAAACTGAGTGAAATTATGGCCAAATCGATAAAGAAGCCCTTGCAATTGTATCGGCCGTTAAAAGATTCCACGAGTACGTGTATGGCCGGGCTTTTACTATCGTGACTGACTACAAACTGTTATTGGGGATAATAGCTGGAGATAAGCCGACTCCCTACATATTATCCCCCAGGATGACTCGCTGGTCAGAATCCTTGGCTGCTTATAATTATCGGCTGCAATACCGCCCGGGGAAAGCCATTCCCCACACCGACGCATTAAGCTGAGCACCGCTTCCAGAGACTCTCGACGATCCTGCACCAACGGTAACCACGTTGCAAATTGAAACACTCAACTCGCCGCCATTAACTGCCCGAGATATCGCGAGAGAAACCAAACGTGACCCCACCTTAGCACGAGTCCTAAGCTGGGTAGAACGCGGATGGCCATTGGACCAATTATCAGATGACTTCACACCATTCAAGACTCGACAAACGGAGTTGTTCTCCCAAAAGGACTGTGTCATCTGGGGCGATAGAGTCGTTATCTCAGAACGACTCCAAAAAGCGCTGCTGAGAACCTTGCACGATGGCCACCCCGGTATCGTGCAAATGAAAGCCCTCGCACGAAACTACGCATGGTGGCCGGGCATCGACAAGCAAATCGAAAATTGGGTTAAAGCTTGTCATAAATGCCAGGAAGTGAGCAACGTCCCACCTAAAGCCATCCCTACCGAATGGGAGACACCATGGGAACCCTGGTCCCGTATTCACTTGGACTTTGCGGGGCTGACCAAAGGCCACACCTTTCTGCTAACTGTTGACGCCTACTCGAATTGGCTCGAGATTCACTGCATGACGAACACAACCACTGAAGCAGTTATCAAAAACTTGGAAAAACTATTTGCAACCCACAGATTACCAGATGTCCTGGTATCCGACAATGGGCCCCAATTTACAGCGCTGTCGTTCGAGCAGTACCTGGCTGACCGTGGCATCCGACATGCGCTCACCTCACCTGCGCACCCTGCGACCAATGGCAAAGCAGAGCGCATGGTCCAATTCGTCAAGAAAACCTTGCAGAAGGTAGACTACGATAACATTGACGACAAGATCAATCGAATCCTTTTTCTACAACACATCACACCTCATAGCGTCACCAACAAAACTCCAGCTGAACTGCTAATGGGACGAAAACTCCACTCCCACCTCGACTGGTTACACCCAGCTTATGAACCGGAAAAACCACTAGGCTCCAGCGGCCGCTGTCGTGCCTTCCAAGTAGGCGATTTGGTATATGCTAAAAACCTATCGGGCGATCCGCTGTGGGTGGAGGCAACAGTAGTTCGTGTAACTGGCCCAAGATCCTATCTTGTACAATGCCTTGACGATAGATTATGGAAACGCCATATCGATCAATTACGATCGCAGCTCCCATCGGGCATTCCTGAACTCCCTTATGACCAAACTGAGGGGGAGGGAGATATGGAAGAAGATGAATCCCAAGTAGAAGAAAACCCGTTCAAAGGGAACGATGGTGTAATAGAGACACAGAAAGTGGAACCAGAGAGGGAAACAGATGCACCTCAGGGAATTACCGAGAATAATGGCAACGACGAAGAAATGAACTCTGAACCAGAGGCGACCCCGTTGCCAAACAATGATCAACCTCAGTGTGATTGCAGCCAAATGACACAGCGAAAATCAAAAAGACTAATAAAGCAACCGTCCTACCTAAAGGACTATGTAACTGCGCCCTGCAAACAGAAGCCAGGGGGAAGGGGTGTTGTGAATGCATAAGGTTTAATAAGGAGAACTTGAGCTTGGAGTAAAGTGCAGGGTTCTGGCCCTGCACTTCTCATTGGCTGTTAACAGCAGGATCGGATTGGCCCATTCCGGGGAATCCGATTGGCCATTAACAGAGAGTTCCTATTGGTTAAGGGAGCTAGCTCTCCTCGATTGTTATTGGTTAATAGTTATTGGGGTTGCCTATATAAGGAGGGTTATAACTGCCATTGAGTTGAGAAGTCACTATGTAAATAAAGAGTTGAAGTTCACCATTCCAGAGGCTTGTCTCCATTCTTTCTTGCCCATGCTCCAAACATAACAGGTTTTGCTACCAGGTTAGGTAACATCTTCAGCAGAATTTAGGCGATGTCAGTGTCGGTGTTATTCTGTTTATAAAGGCTTCAGGTGTGGGTGTGTCAACTGAGAATCTTGTGACCAGTGGTGGGATTCAATTTTTTTTATTATCGGTTCTGTGGGCATGGCTTGGTGGGCATGGCAGGGGAAGGATAATGTAAAATCTCCAGTCAGAGGTGGTATTTGCCGGTTCTTTGAACTACTCAAAATTTCCGCTACTGGTTTACCAGGACTGGTCAGAACCTGCTGAATACCACCTCTGCTTGTGACTTGTCTTGTGATAGGGAAGTTACATCAGGTCAGGGGCGTTGGGAGGTGAACTGTTGGTGTGGGAGAGTTGTGTGAATTGGTTGAGGGTTGATGCTGTCTCTGGTTGGCAGTGTGATTGATTTGGATTCTGAGGGGTTTGTAGGCTGGCTGTAGGTCAATGTGTCTGCTGATGGACATAGTGTGTCCAGAATTATTGAAGTGCCAGGCTTCAATGAACTCACAAGTGTGGTGAGTGACCAATGATTTTTGTGTTGCTCCAATCGAACTGTTGCTGTTTGGAATTGGTGTGGTTAGAGATTAAGGATTTGGGGATTGTGGCATTTGACTGCCAGCCAGTGTTTATGGATTTTTAATTGACATGTTTGTCCCATGTACAATTGGTTGCAATGGTTACAGTTGATTTTGTAGATTATATTGTTTCTTTCATCCTTCTGTATCTTGTCTTTGGTTCTGGATAATTCCTGGTGGTGTGGTTATAGGTTGCTATTCCTAGGGGTTGGAGATTCTGGCTGTCATTTTTGATACCCCTTTTGACTATTGTAAAGTTAGTTTTTACGTGGTGATTGGCTGTGTGATGATTTGGGTGCTGTGTGTCAGAATGAAGTTTTTTCGATCGCCGTTATGGAGAAAGACATCAAGCAGCCATTTCTCTTCTGCTTTTCTTAGTGTGGTGCTGCAGAGTGTCCTGGCTCTTCTGAAGAGAGTCTGGATATAGTTTATTTTGTGTGTGGTAGGGTAGTTGCTTGTGAAGCTGAGGATTTGATCTGTGTGTTCAGTGGAGGCAGATTTCCAGTTCTCCATATCTAGCTTCCTTATGTTGATGTTGAGGAATGGGCTTCTGTTGTCTTCACGTGTGAATTTGACCCCAGGGAATACATTATTGAGTAGGTAGTATGCTTCTTCAATTTGGGAGTGTTCGATGATGACGAAGGTGTCATCGACATAGTGTGTCCAAAGTTTTGTTTGGATGGTGGGTAGAGCCGTGGATTTGACATGTTGCATGACTGCCAGAAATTATCCAGAACCAAAGAAAAGATACAGAAGGATGAAAGAAACAATGTAATCTACAAAATTAATGGTAATAATTGCAACCAATTCTATATGGCCCCTGCCCAGGCCACTACAGGTGTCCCTGGCATGAGTGATGTCAAACTGGCCACCCCCATCCTGGCCACCTCCACCCACCCATCCCCAAGGTCAAACACAACCCTGATGCAGTCCTCAATGAACTTGAGTTTGACACCCCTGTTCTAGAGAGAGAAAACAGGGCATTTAACAATAAATCAAGAGTGTGAAATGTTGTTTTGAACCACTTGTGAAATTGGTTGTTTCTCTCTCTCATTAATTATTTAAAAACACAGCACAAAATGGCTTTACACATTACAAAAAATTCCCTGTCAGATTTTCATCAATTCCAAGATCTTTGTTATTATAAAGCATTAATTATAGATATTTCTAATTCAAACCATCTAGTATTTTTTTGATAAAGATCGTGAGTATAAAGAAGCAGGCACTTTTTAAATCACATTTATCAAATCTTACCATACCTCAAAAAGGAATTGGATCTGGCTGTCATGTTCAAAAGCATAACAAATAGGTTAATTTTTTCTTGTCACTAATACCAATAAAAGCTTTTATCAAATTTTTGATTATTATCATTCCAGGTGCCACCATATAATTCAACAGCTCTGCACACTTTACTTTTTGGAAATACTAAGCTCCATAAATTTCTAACCCTTGGATGTACTGACTGCAGATGAAATATCTGTTTATTTCTCATTGCCTCCTTTGACCTTGAATAGGATATTTAGCTGTTTTTAGCTAGAAAACAATCTGCTCATACCTTTTGCATTAGAAGCAGGTCAAACCAAAACATTTCACATCAAAATAAAGCACACTATGATCTAGATGTTTGTGGCAACTATCCTAAATTAAACAAAGCTGCACAATATATTTAAAAATTAAATATAAAAATTAACTGATGCAACAATCATTCAGCCTGAAGGCAAAATGCCTTTTTTACACTGTTAGCTTATCTTGGTAGACACATAGACCAACTGACCGACACAGACAGACAGACAGACAGACAGACACACTTCTATATCTATATCTGCATCTATCTATATCTAATCTCTCTCTGTCTGCCTATCTATCTATCTATCTATCTATCTATCTACCTATCTATCTATCACAGTATATAATTTATTATAACTTAGTCATTTTATTTGGCAAGGAGGGGAACAAGTTTGTTGCAAAGCAAAGCTGTAGCATGTCCCCAATGAATGGCTGTGGTCCTTGGAAGCCACCAAAACATTCTTGGATAATAAAGTTGGCAAGCATCTTTATAAAGAACAAATTATTTGATTGGGTGTGACTCTATCAACCTACAATACACAAAAGTAAAACAGAAAGACATACAAACATTACAACCTGTGGCAAAAAACAATTTGAGAATGATAGAGACAAGGAGTAGCTAGATCAGATTTCTTTCCAGTAAAGAATATATGTAGCTCAGGGTGGAACTACTGGTGTTCTCTGAATTTGTTTTTCTCCAGATGTTTAATTACCAATAATGATATCGCCTAATCTGGTAATGAAAACAACCAAGCTCAGAGAGAAACCAACAATTTTCCTTTCACTCAATATATGTATTGGGACTTATAGGGCCCATCATGGCATCCATTTTGTGAATAAACAAGAATAAAGCACACAACAGTCTTAAAATTTCCAGTAGAAATCAGTAGAAGCCCCCAAAGGTCCCCCTTCCTGATTTACAAATGCACGATACCTGAACATTCTTGAATACAAAAAAGCTGTCTAAAGATATTTGAATGAAGACAGGTGGCACATGTAACTCGCATGATTCTAGCATGTTTCTTTCAAAAAATATCTCAAATACGGAAAACTGATATATAAAGAGAAAGCTCAGATAGTGTTCTTCTCCTCGCCATGATAGTTTTTCTGCATCCTGAAGATTTTCAACAATTTTCATTTTGTGAAAATGAATGCATTTTTAGAATGCCGATATGTCTGTCGCATCAAGCGAATTAGATAATAGCTACTCGAAGCTGATTGGCCATTAATGTCCTTGAAATATTTTAATTTTGTAGTGATGGCTTTCAGACATAAGGATTAGACAGAGGGAAAACTCTGTCTTCAAATGAATATTTGACTTTCCTGGATAGCCAAATGATCCTTAGCATTTCCCCATTTTATTGCTAAAGGCACCTAAATAAGCAAGATAAATGCTTCCCCCTTAATTTTAAAGAACAGATGGAACAAAAATTCCTGAAAAATTATCTGCATTCTCCACAAAACATGGCTAACTCTACTTAAATATTTACATCCTGATTAACCTGCCTTATTATGACTCATTTGAGCTTGTCTTCCAGGTCACCATCTGGTGAGGATTTGTAACAGATTAAGAAAAGAGTTCAACCAAGGTGTTCTCATGGCTGACCTGACCCACTTTCTAATATCTGAGAGTTCTTTTCCTCAGAATGATCAGCATGTTTCCTTTTTTAAAAGAGCCCAAAAAACAGATACTCTAGATCCTTCATCTGATTGAGGTGATCAACCAATTTGGTTGCCTACTCTAGGGCAACTGCAATTACTGAAAAATCTAATTAACTTCCTGTAAATTTAGAAAACATTGTAAGACAGGTTTGGTTTTTTTTTTGTTTTGCAATAGGAGATACATTAAAAGAGCCTTCATTTTTTCTTTCTTCCTAGCATTTTGTTCACCTTGACAGTCTGTTTCTTTTGCACTGCATTCTCGTAGCTACATAAGATGATTTGCACCCAGAGAGACCTGAAATTTGGCAATCACTGTTGAATTTCGGCCTTATAGTCTAGAAGGCTGCCTGGTCCACAGGTATTTATCCTTGCCCACATTTCTAGTGGTCACTGATGATATTGCACTTTTCATTACCTTCATTTGTGCCTCCAACCAATGTCTGGAATATGATGAAATGACTATTACTGTAAGGCTCTGCTTTGCCTCCTAACTCAAGAAAGTGAAAACTCTTGAACCTGGTTATTTCAAAAGGAACCTTTTATTGAGCAGATGTGAAAGCAGGACAATCAAAGTAGAATCTGAATTCCCTCAAGCAATACAGTTAAAGTTAAGGCAATAGAATTCCCTCCCTCCAGTCAGATATGGATTCTGTCAACTCGTAAAGCATTCCTAGACTCCTTTCAAGTTGCCATAAAGAAGTGGGGGGACCAGAAGGACATTCCATGCATACCTTACCAAGGCTGTAACCCAGGTTACCAATCCAGTTGGAAGGGTGTGATCTCCAAAATCCTCTGTGGGAAAACATAATTTATGACACACCAGCCATGACAGTGCTCCAATTGGAGAATATGATTTATGACACACCCAGGGTGAGGGGGGAAACAGTGTCACAGGTGCACCATAAATTATGTGAGTCAGAGCTGGCTTCATTAGGATAACCAGTTTGGGGAACTGGTAAAATGGGCACCTGGCTGGCCCCATTCCTCGCCACCCGTTCCTCCATTCCCTGCCCATTCCCTGACCAGTCAGTCCTTATTGCACATGCGTGACATCATGTGCATGCGTGACAATTGCTGATGGCCACAGTGGTGCATTGGAAAAGCAGAGCAAACAAAACTGGAGGTTGATAATTTTCGCTGCAAAAAGCATCTTTTTTTGGTGCAACTTAATTACATATGAGAAAAATGATGATAGAGTAAGAGAAATTAAGATGGTGTTATTGTTATCAAATCCTTCTTTTTTATATACATATATATTAAAAAATGTAATTGATTATTCAAATGATATTAGAAAAACAGAGAATGTGGTAAACTAGAAATAATAATGCTATTATGACCAAAAAGGGTAGAATGAAAATTAAATAAATTTTATAGGTTAAACTTGGTTAAATGGAATCAAAAAGGACACTTAATTTTCTCTTTTTTTCTTTATTGTATACATATTATATTAGACATGAAATAAAAATGTAATTGATTATATAAAGGATATGAGAAAATAGAGAATATGGTAAACCACAAAGGATTACAGTGGAAAGTAAAGTATTTGTAACGACATTATATTATGAAATGGTGACATGAATATATCTGGAATAAATATAAGATTTATTGTAAACTGGGGGATATACCATGTGGATCCTGAATATATTAGTTTTATTTCATTTTTACTCTTTTTTGTTTGTTTATTATATATCAGCTTTGAGAAAATTAATGAAGATAATAATGAATAATGTAAAATAAAATAGGTGGTAAGCTGAAAATGGAAATAATAGGGGATAAAGACTGGAAAATATATGTAAGGATGAAATATTTTTTTATATTGAATTAATGAATTGAAATATGAAGTAAGAACTTATTTAAAGATCAGCGGAATAGATAATGATCTGATATGAAATTAGATAAGAAAGTTGGAAATATAATTATGACTGTGTATAAATGTTGTAACCTGAAATCACACTGTTCACTTGAAGAGATGTGTAAAAAGTGTTTTAAAAATCTGTCCCCTCAACCCTGAGTCATGGCAATGTTTCAGTACCATCAGTCTTAGGTGGGTACATAAATCTTGGTTCCTTTCCAAGCCAATCCTTCGTTCATTGTCAAATCAGGTTGATGTTTCACAAACCATGGATTGGTTAAAAGTGCTGCTTTCAACTAAGTTGTCAGTTTGTCTTCTAGGAGTCTGGGGTTGCGTTTGGCTTGGCCTCGGGTAGTAACTTGTCCTGCGGGGTTGGGCTTCTGATATCATAGTTTGCACTACCTCCTCCCGGCGACTGCCAAGTTGGGGTTTTCTTGACAAGGCATCCGCCAATTTGTTTTTCTCTCCTGGGATATATTTCATGTTAAAGTTGAATCTCTTGAAGTACTGAGCCCAGCAGACTAGTTTAGGAGAGAGCTTTCGAGGTGTCTTTAGGGCCTTGAGGTTCTTATGATCAGTCTACACACCTCAAAAGCTCCTTCACTCTTTCCAGGAAATGTCTCCAAGATAGTAAAGCCCATTGCACTGCAAATGCCTCTTTTTCCCAAACCATCCACCTATGTTCTGTGTCTGTCAACTTTTTTGCAAGGCAATAGGTAGTCTTGAGAGTTCTTTTGGAGAAGAATCGCTGCGACAGCCTCATCACTGGCATCATCTTGGACTACAAAAGGTTTGGTCAGGTCCGAATGCTGGAGGATAAGCTCAGTAGCAAATAGGTGTTTTAAAGTTTCAAAAGATTTCTGACAGTTCATTGTCCAAGTAAGGGGTTGAATGGGTTTTGATTTGGTCAGGGAAGGCCAGTTTTCAGTAACTCTGTTAAAGGGAAGGCAACCTTGGCAAACAAAGGAATAAATTGTCTATAGAAATTTGCAAAACCCAAGAAGCTCTGAAATTGTTTAGGTGTTTTTGGGGGTGGCCAGTCTTCATCTTTCCAGGGTCCATCTCAATCCCCTAGTTAGACACTTGGTAGCCTGGGTAGTCCAATGACTCTCTATGGAATTTGCATTTTGATAGCTTTGCGTATAACTTGGCAGTTAAAAGTTTTTTCAGTACTTGCCTGACTAATTTGACATGTTGTTGATGGTTTCGCTGAATATAAGAATGTCATCCAAGGACCCCTTTGTACAGGTGTGGATGTAACACTTCATTGATTAGTTGCATAAAAACCGTGGGGGCCTCTTGGAGTCCGAAAAGCATGACTCAGAACTGGAAACTACCCAGAAGGCAGTTGAAGGCAGTTTCCATTCGCCTCCTTCCTTTATGCAAGCCAGGTAGTAGGCTTCTCTCAGATCTAGCCTTTAGACAGATGATTTAATAAGTCCTTCATGAGGGGCAGGGGGTACATGTTTTTTACGCATACCCTATTAACCCCCCTCAAGTCCACACATAAGCGTAAGCCACCACCTTTCTTTTCTTTAAATAGCACTGGGGCTGCTAACCTAGATTTGGCAGGGACAATAAAACCTCTGTCTAAATTGGTATCAATGTATTTCCTCAACTCAGTCATCTCAGCTGGTGTCATGGAATACATCTTTGGTTTTGGCAGGTTTGCCCTGGATTCCAACTCGATGGCACAATCAGTGGCTTTATGAGGGGGTAAAATGTTGCATTCCTCTTTACTAAAAGCCTCAGTCAAGTCCCTGTATTCTTTAGGGACCTGGGGCTCACCTGGAGAAGAGTCTGAAGCTGTGGCTGCTGCTTCTGGTTGTGGATCCCTGTTGGGTGGCAATCTCTTTGTGGGAGGAACAGGGAGCAGCGGGCCAACACCAATTATGATTTTACGGTATCCATCTTCCCTTTGATGGTAAGGGTCCATTTGTCAAGCCAAGCAAGTTTCAATATGATAGATTCTAACATTTTTGGGGCCACTACAAATTGTATAAGTTCATGATGCCTGCCCACCTCTAGTTTGATTAACTCTGTAATTTGGATGGCTGGGACTTCTGCAATTAACATTCCATCTACCTGTTCACACCTAATTGGTGTTTTAGGGCTTTAGTCTTTATCCCTAATTGTTCAACGATGGGGAGCCCAATAAGGCATCTGGAACACCTGGTATCTATTACTGCTTCTACCTCCCCTGCCTCCTCCATCTCAGGCACCACCAACTTCACTTTAACTGTAAAGGGGGGAATGGCAACACTCACCATGGGGGTATTCTTCTTCATCTACCTTTTTGGGGATTTCTTTGGCTGGAGATTCCTCACTCTCTTCTGTGGGGAGGAGATCCTCTACAGTGTGTCTAGCAAACCGGCTAGTGTCTAGAGGCTTTCGTGGAATACTTCAGTCCCTGGCAGCTGTACTAGGCCTCGGTTGTGGAACAGGTGCAGGTGCCCTATGACCAGCCTGGTCACATCAATAGCACTTTATAATCCTTGTGAGTTGGGTAAGAGCAGCTTCATGTTTAGTCAGAGGCCATCTGGCCAAAGTTCTCCTAGGAGGGCCCTCAGAAGGGGGTTTTCAGTGTGGGTTGATTTCCCTGTCCAGCTTAAGGGACATGGCAGACCAATCCTATAGTTTCTCTGGTATTCCTCTGATGCTTTTTTGACCTTTGGTTCAATAGTGTTCTTAAAATAGTGCAGAAGTATTCTGTCAGGCCAGTTTATGAGGTTGCTTGAGACCCTTCTAAAATCCCATACAAAGTCTTTTGAGGGTTGCTTGCCTAACTTCATTCCCATTATTTTGTCTTCACTCTCCCCCTACTATATGAGGGTTTTCAAACCTGGCCCTGAGCAGCTCAACAAATGCATCGTCATTTTGTAGTTCTGGGGCATCCTCATAGTATAATTGAGCTACCCAATGAGAAACGTCCCCCCCCATTCATCCCATCTGTAATTACGGAAACGAGGTCATGATCTGTTGCATAGTGGTTTCCAAATATTTATGTGACCAGATCCAGGTAAGAAAGTAAGCAAAGTTTTCACGCCGTCCATCAAAAGTTGCTTTGTAAGCCACTTGGTCTGGTCTGGGAGGGGGGATCACCATAGCAACTGTGAGATGAGCTGGAATGTGTAGAGCTGGTTGCAGGAAAGCCCCCTGCAGTGGTATCCCGAGGGACGGCTGAGGTGGGATTTGACGAGCAGTTGGGTATACTGAAGGAAGGCGCCCTTCAGGGCCACTCCGAGGAGTGGCTGGATTAGAACCTGCTGAATAGGCACTATCTGCTGAATTCCTCTCCATGCTGGGAAAGGGTGGTGGCGGCCGCAGCCTGCTGCCTGCACTGATCCCCTTGCTGAGGAAGGATTGCTACTGATCTTTGGGCCCAGGGTGCTCCCGAACTAGCTGGTGTAACTGGTGCTGGCATCCACTGGCATTGGATCCACCCCTGACCAGGATAGAATGACCACCGTGGAGGAATACTCTCTACAGGGGGTAACCTTGCTGGCTGTGCAGGGGGAGGAATTGGGGGTTGTGACATGCCCAATGTCGGCTGCATCTTCTGTCCCACCCTTTCTGCTTGGCCTTGCTGTGCTGTGCTGATCCTTAGGCCACCTTTGACCGACGCATGCTGGTTCCACTGTTAAGTCTTGGACTAGGGAAAGTAAACGTGAGCTGCGTTAGGACCCAGCTTGGCTGGAGGGGCGGTGGCTGTGAGTTATAAATTTCCACCTTAAGTTGCTGGAATTGCTCGGGGATCCCTGCCAATGACTGGCTTCAGGATGAAGGCAACAGGTTCAGGGCAACAGGTTCAGGAATGCCCTTAAACCCCCCCCCCACTTCTCCACTCTGTTTCATGGGCTGTCCTCAGAGAGCGAGAATAGGAAAGGTGTTCGGGCAGCTCCTCCATGAATCCGTTTCCTTGGGCCGGGTGCCTAGCCTTTGCCTTTTCTCTGAAGCTTCCATCGCTTTCAAAAATTCTTTAGAATGAGGGCACGGGGTCTCAATTCGTTCTCTGGTGCCCAGTCCCATAGCCCCTTCTGTAGCTTCCTCCCTTTCTTTCATCTTCATTGAGTCTTCGCACTGCTCCATTTTTTGATTCAGTGCTGGGGCTCAGCACCCCTGACAGCCCCCTTTTGGGGTGCTGGAGTTTGTTTAGAGATTCAGGATAATGTCAGCATTCCAACAAACCTCCATTCCAACCAGTAACTCCAAGACAGACATCTCTCAAAAGTTCCTTTTATTTGGATAGCAACTGGCACATTTGTGTAATCCCGAATATGAAGTTCCGGGCTTCCTTGCAATAAGTAACAACTACAAATCCATCCCCTATACCCATCACCACATCATATGGCCCAATCACCATCCACCCCAAAGTAAGACTTCCTTTTCACTATGCGCAACACTACTTGAATCAACTAAAGAATTTTATTATGTCTAATTAGATATACTCCAATGAATTCCCCACTCCCATTTTCCCAGGCTCAATTATGGCAGCGTGGGAGCACTGGATCTCAATATGGTTCCAAAGCTGACACAAATGATGTTTTGAGACCCCCAAAATGTATCAAGCAGACAAGCAGATGGGGAGAAGCAACTTAGTAGCTATGAGATACAGATGATTTAGGGAGATCAAATGTGAGAAAATATCTTGTTGACCTTATTTTTTTCTGAGACAATCTCTGGATCATGGTACCTGAATTTTAAAAGTCCCGATACAGTAATTTATGCATTTATGTATTTCTCAAAGTTGTATGGCTGCCTACCTATCCAATGAAACAAGACCACTAATAAAAATCTGTTTTTCCAAAACAACATTGACCCAAAGACATCACAGACCTCCAAGCCCTGATGGATATTAAGACTATCTACCTACCCTATTATAAACCCAGCTTTTCTGGAGACCCTCCCAAACTGTAAAATGTCTTTTCCAGAGAGTCTGCCTAGTTTCTGTTCTGGTCTTTTTAGCACCAAGGAAATATCTAGGGTTTTTTTGAGCAGGTATATAACTCCTGGTATTATTTACTATTCTGCCCTTATTTCTAACACTACGAGTTACTGAGACATGGGAAACTTAAGAAATCTGCTGCTCAAGACACAGGAGAGTTTAGAAAGCTACTACACAAATATTTAAAACTTTATTTGCATTGTTTTAGACTTAAATGGATAAACAAAAGTAAAATAATAACAAAGTTAATGAGCCAAGTTGTAAACTAAAAATTCTCTGAATTAGACACATAGAAACAAGAAGAAACTTGATTTATACATAAAGAACTTCATCTCTTTGTATAAAGAAACAGACCTATGCCAGGGCTTTTCATTTATTTATTATAAGGCTTTTGAAAAATATCAAAATGGATATCAAAAAGAAAAGCTTTTCTGGGAGAGAAAGGGGAAAGGATGGGATTCTTTGTACCATTGGCTGTAAAAATCTCCTTTACATCTTTCCCTGGATACCACAATTCCACCTGTCCATGTTTTCAGTTGGTGTAAAATCAATACCTACTTCGGTGCGCTCACCTGCAACTAATCAACAGTGGTGAATGATGACACTTGCAAAAAAGGGGTAGATAAAGATCATGTATTCACAGCCACCATCTTGATTTTTTTCATACCTTTCCATGGGATGCCCCAGTGCAAATTCACCTTTATATGATTTTACCAATGTCCTGATTTCTCTTAAAATTATGTAAAGGTGCAGTTTGTGTTCTAATGCATATTTCACCTCTCAACCCTATTTCTAGATGCTCTTGTTAGCTTCTCATTGCCAGGCAATTAATTCTTTTAATAAAGGTTGTGTCCTGTTAAAAATTGTGAAACAATACAACTACTGCTTTAAAAAAGTAACTAATAATATTGTCAATAGAGTTCTTAAGCAACTCACAGAGATATGGCCTGTCTTAAGTGATTAAACTAATGCCAAATTGATAATCTCTCTTTCAGAATGACAGAAACTGTTGATATAACCACTTTAGCATCAATCAATACATAGCCAGGAATTTTTGATCACAAGATGGGAACAGCCATGAATACACAATATGGCATATTCAGTACTGAATATCCACTTTAAGAAATGGATAGGTATACATAGCCTCGCTTATTTGATCACTAACTTGGTAGTGACTTTCTCCTGACCTTCAAGGCCATTCTCTGTGTCCTCTATAAATATCTATGGAGAGAAATGATTTCATCTATATGACATTTTATCTACATGACATTTCCAAATTCTTCACTTTGGGGATGTTCTGCCATCCCTAATTATTATTCTACCTGGTAAGACAAAAATAAGAGAGCCACCTAGGGAAGCCTCATGGTGAGAGGTGGCAAATAAATTTAACAAATAAATAATCAGAGAGTAAGATTATTCAGAAATCAGATCTCTCAAAGAGGAAAAACTTAACTTTTGATGCATAACCACCTTGCCTCAAAACACAATTTTTGTTCTGGGGGAAAGTGCCCGATGGCTTCTTCTTCAAAACCCTTTTCCACCATTCTTCTTTCTGGTGATTTAGCAAACACATATACACACATATAAACCCAAAACTATTCACAAGAAAATCATTCCACTCTTCTGTTGGTTTGGCACAGTGAGTTTTTCTCAAAACATAAAACTGCTTTCCAAAACTGCCATCACAGATAGCATCTCCTTGTATTTTTCAAAGCCAAATTAATATTTAATATATACCTACCTTGAGGGAAATAATTGGGCTG
This sequence comes from Hydrophis major, assembly GCA_033807585.1. Classification (NCBI taxonomy): domain Eukaryota; kingdom Metazoa; phylum Chordata; class Lepidosauria; order Squamata; family Elapidae; genus Hydrophis; species Hydrophis major. The sequence goes on along the minus strand of CM066333.1, from coordinate 62,859,444 downwards.
AACTATGCAGAGGAAAGCGTGGACAATGTGGAACAAAATCCCTATTGTTCCAGGCTCATAGTAAGCGTTGGTGTTGTATATCTTGTGGGGAACATATCCAAAATCTAGAGTTTCAGAAGGCATTTGAGGCAAAGGCTGCCGTTCAGAAATTGTTCTCCCACAGAACAATAAAAGAAGCAATAAATAAACTTCTCTAGCCATGGCTGACCAAATTCATAGACAGAGGCAGAAGGGAGGTGAATAACACCCTTGAGATGAGATGAGCTTTGCTGGGCATATACTTCAAAATGCTTTTCTCTGAGCTCTTCATAGGAATCTGATTAATAAAAAGAGAAAAGAGATGTTTAACAAGTATTATCGCATTTCTGGAAATCAGCAGATCCCCATCCCATAATAAATATCATATCATATGAAATTTAAATATCTTGGTATCTTAGGAGGAAGCATATTGGAAAAGATATGTGTCCATTACTTAAGTCCTTTTATTGCAAAGGAAAGCAGGAACCATCATTGGTGTCAGCCTCAAGATACCTTCCCCTTCTACCTTTTTGCTAAGATACCTTCCCCTTCTACCTTTCTGCTATTATTTCATTATTTCTCTCGGCTGCCATGGCAACGGTGGGAGGGGGGATTTTATATGGGAAGAAAGCTGGAGGTGTTTGCATTCCTTGCTGGGTTAGCAAGGGGAGGGGGGATTCTTGTCTTTAACTTTCCGTTTCTTGGCTATCTTTTTCCTCTTTTGCGCAACTGCGAACTTTTATCAAAAATGTCAAGGTCATTTGACAAGACGTCTCATCACCATCTGGAGATGACCACATGAGCCATTTCAAAAGTTTTAATTGGAAGAATCATTTGAACTTTGGGGGGTGGGAGCAAACCTATTTCTTTGTATGTGCATTCTACCCGCCAATTTCTCAGTTTCGGAATTGCTTTGTAGCTACCACTTTATTTCCCAGTAAAAGGATAACTTTGCTCTACACCATGGAGTCTGAGTATTTCTTTCTTGGGATCTAGAAGGAGCGCAGCCTGACATTATTCCGAGAGACCTCAGGGCCCCAACCGAGAGGGATGACGGCAGGAGCCAAGACCACGGCATGTTTCCGTTGTGGAAAGGAGGGCCACCGGATGGTGGATTGTCGAGTAAAGGTGAACCCACCGAAAGCGCGGGACCCCGGGAGAAAGCCAAAAAACCCCTCAACCAAACCCCGCGAGATCGGGCTGAAGACAGGAGAGATTGTAGAGGTCGCCCTTTCGGCGGGAGAGGAGCTGGGACCTCCAACCCCACTCGACGAGAACGAGACAGATTCGGAAGATGACGTCCCGGTAAGTCCTAATCAAGGGCCCATGACCATCCCAATAAAGTTAAGGCGGCCACCTCGGGGACTGAGGGAGTGATGATGGCCTTACTGGACTCGGGGTGCACGAGGTGTGTAATTAACATGAAAGTGGTTAAGGGGATGGGCATTGGACTGAGAACTTTAAAAACGCCCATATCCTTTTGCCAACTGGATGGGTCGGTGGCGGGAGGTTGCCCCGCACGTTTTGTAACCGAACCCCTAGAGATGACTATGGGAAACCATCATGAGACCCTGTGTTTTATTGTGGCCCCTGGGATGGAACAGCCTCTAATATTGGGACTACCATGGCTTCGGAAGTGGAATCCCCATGTAAACTGGAGAGAGGGGTGGATACGCATCCGCACCGATCGGCCACCGGAAGGGGAGGAGCAACCCTATCCGGAAGGGGAGGAGGAATCCCATCCGAAGTCCCAGGCACCCGCCGAGATAGCTTCTACGGGTGCCGAACGCGTGGAAGGAGAGGAGAAAATCCCGAAGGAGTATTGGGACTTAAGAGAGGTGTTTAGTGAAGAGGCTTCCGACGAGCTCCCCCCACATCGGTCGACCGATTGTAGCATTGAATTCCTGCCGGAGGTGACGCTCCCGAAACCGAAGATGTATCCGATGACACCGGGGGAGTTGGAGGAATTGAGGGCGTTTATCGACAAGAACTTGAAACGGGGTTTCATCACGCCTGCCAGACCACGAGTGGCGGCCCCTGTGATGTTCCGCGAGAAGAAAGATGGCTCCAAACGTCTGGTAGTTGACTATAGAAACCTGAACGCAGTGTCTGTAGAGAACATGTACCCCCTCCCTCTGATGAAGGACATGTTAGCCCACCTGGCAAAGGGGAAGATTTTCACAAAGCTGGACTTGAGGGAGGCATACTACCGAATCCGGATAAAGGAGGGAGATGAGTGGAAGACTGCGTTCAACTGCCCAATGGGTTGTTTCCAGTTCAATGTTCTCCCCTTCGGCTTACAGGGGGCGCCTGCTGTTTTCATGCAATTGATCAATCAAGTGCTTCACGAACATTTATACAAAGGGGTTCTGGTATACCTTGATGATATTCTTATCTACACGGAGATAAGAAACGACCACATGAAGTTGGTACGCTCTGTGTTGCACAAGCTGAGGGCCGCCAAACTGTATGCCAAACTATCCAAATGTGAGTTCCATCAAGAAAAAATCGACTACTTGGGATATCGTATCTCCCCCGAAGGCATTGAAATGGACCCAGAAAAGGTGCGAGCCGTTTTGGACTGGGCCCCACCGAAAACTCGTAAACAGCTTCAAAGTTTTCTGGGATTTGCAAATTTTTACCGCCAATTCATCCCGTCTTTTGCAAAAATAGCTATGCCCATCACCAACCTCCTAAAAACAAAAGGGGAATTGAAACCAAAGCCCAGCCAACCATTGAATTGGACTATGGAGTGCCAAGCTGCATTTGAAAAACTTAAGAGACTTTTTGCTGCAGAACCAATACTGAAACACCCTGACATGGACGCCCCTTTCGTGATCCAAGCTGATGCAAGCGATGTAGCAGTGGGGGCGGTCTTACTCCAATTGAACGAGAAGGGGACACTACAACCATGCGCTTACACTTCTCGTAAATTCACTGAGACTGAAAGGAGATGGGCCGTTTGGGAGAAGGAAGCATTTGCAGTCCGTTGGGCTTTATTAGCTTGGAGGCATTTTCTGGAAGGAGCGAAACACCCATTTGAAGTGTGGACCGACCATAAAAATTTAGAAGCTTTAAAGACCCCTTGGAAACTGTCCCCTAAACAAGTTAGGTGGGCTCAGTTCTTCAAGCGATTCAACTTCTCCTTGAAATATATCCCAGGGGGAAAAAATTTTATGGCAGATGCTTTGTCTAGAATGCCTCAATACAACAGTATCCGAAAAGAAGTGATAAGGCCAATCGTATCCACTACACAACTGGCTCCCCCTGTAGTTACCCGCGCACAGAAAAGAAACCAGGAGAGGGATCTACCTACTGATCTGATGGAACAGTTTAAGGAGGCTTTGAAGACAGATGAGTGGTTTCTGGCAAATGCGAATAACTGCACCATTCGAGATGGCCTAGCCTGGATGGGGGCGGAATTGTATGTACCACAAACCCTGAGAAGCCATGTATTGCAACAAACCCATGATTCCAAAGTGGCTGGTCATTTTGGTTTTGTGAAGACCTTACATTTGGTGAAACGACAGTTTTGGTGGCCTTCCTTGAAAAAGGACATTGAGACTTATGTGGCAAGTTGTCCGATTTGCGCCTCAGCAAAAAGACCGCCGGGTAAGCCACCAGGACTGTTACAGAATGTGGCCAGACCAACTGCCCCTTGGAAGGAAATTTCCATGGATTTTATAGTAGATCTACCTGAAAGCAGTGGACACACGGTCATTTGGGTGGTGACTGACTTGTTTTCCAAACAAGCTCATTTCATTCCTTGCTCAAAGATCCCTTCGGCGAAAACCTTGGCCAGACTCTTCATTCTTCATGTTTACCGATTGCATGGTGTACCTGAACGTGTAGTTTCTGATCGAGGAGTCCAATTTACCTCGAATTTCTGGAGGGAATTTCTGAAGTTAATAGGCTCCACCCAAAGCTTAAGCTCCGCCCACCATCCCCAAACTAATGGAGCCTGCAAGAGGACTAATGGGGTACTAGAGCAATATCTCCGATGCTACATAAATTTTCAACAAGACAACTGAATGGATCTGTTACCTTTTGCGGAGGTGGCGTATAATAACTCTGTTCACAGTAGTACGGGGTTCACCCCTTTCAAAATAGCGACGGGACAAGATTTTGTACCCATACCTGAACTGCCTGGTGAAAACCCAACTGTCCAGTCATTGAGTGATTGGATATCTCAGCTTCAACTTAATTGGCCAGTTGTCCGCAAAGCTTTGGATGAGGCGCACCAATCTCATAAGAAATTTGCTGACAGAAAGCGAGCTCCACAGATGTCATATCAAGTGGGCGATAAAGTATTCCTTTCGACCAAGTATTTACAAACTACCCAAAAATCAAAGAAGCTGGGTCCTAAGTATGTAGGACCTTTCCCCATTGAGAGGATTATAAATCCTGTAACTGTTCAACTGACTTTACCAAAGACTCTTCGTCGTATTCATCCTGTTTTCCATGTTAGTTTGTTGAAACCAGAACGTACCTGTGCCTTGAGACCGATCCAATCTGATCCCCCTGTGCCAATATTAATTGAGGGGGAACAACATTTCGAAATTAAAGAAATTCTGGACTCTAGAAAATGGAGGGGTCGTACCCAATACCTTGTAGCTTGGAAACATTTTCCTCCGTCCCATTCTGAGTGGGTAAATGAAAAGGACCTTAGGGCTCCTGAACTGTTAAAGAAATTTCATGCCAAATATCCTGATAAACCATAGAAATGTACATTAATGTTAACATGTAACTATTTTTTTTCTTTCAGGGACTTATGTCCTTCTTCTAGGGGGTCCAAATGTCAGCCTCAAGATACCTTCCCCTTCTACCTTTTTGCTAAGATACCTTCCCCTTCTACCTTTCTGCTATTATTTCATTATTTCTCTCAGCTGTCATGGCAACGGTGGGAGGGGGGATTTTATATGGGAAGAAAGCTGGAGGTGTTTGCATTCCTTGCTGGGTTAGCAAGGGGAGGGGGGATTCTTGTCTTTAACTTTCCGTTTCTTGGCTATCTTTTTCCTCTTTTGCGCAACTGCGAACTTTTATCAAAAATGTCAAGGTCATTTGACAAGACGTCTCATCACCATCTGGAGATGACCACATGAGCCGTTTCAAAAGTTTTAATTGGAAGAATCATTTGAACTTTGGGGGGTGGGAGCAAACCTATTTCTTTGTATGTGCATTCTACCCGCCAATTTCTCAGTTTTGGAATTGCTTTGTAGCTACCACTTTATTTCCCAGTAAAAGGATAACTTTGCTCTACACCATGGAGTCTGAGTATTTCTTTCTTGGGATCTAGAAGGAGCGCAGCCTGACATTTGGGTTCTTGTACCAAACTAAAATTTAGAATAAGCGTTCCACTGTTAATATGTTTTGATCATTAAAAATGGGGTCTGGGATTAATCAATCATCAACCTTTGGATCTACATTTACCATTTTAACAGGATAATAGCAATTAAAGTAATAAAGGTGGGATAAAAATTTAATTAATAAATAAAAATCTGTGTCTTTTTTTCGCTAAGTCTCCATGCTGCACAACAATGCATCTGAAAAATCAATGCAGTGGATTGTGGATTTCTCAGCAGAATTTCCAAACTGTGGTAAAGTCTCTTTCAAATCAAACTTGATAACTTCAAGAATAGGATAATGTAGTTTTCATGGCAACCAACCCAATCATAGGCTTCTGGAGGCAATTGATGCAGTGATGTGGCATCACCTTCTTCTGGAATAGGTTTTCAACTTCCTCTCAGTCTCCCATTCAAATATTAACCAGGGTTGACCCTGCTTAACTTCCAAATCCAGAGAAGGGTTTCAGGCCACTGACATTTGCTGATATGTAGAAAGTAATATAAAGTCTATACACAAATACATATTTTATTGCATCACACTATTGGGCTACACCTTAAAATGGAACATGTTGATAAATGTTCTCATATTATTTCAACAATGATTTGTCAAATTCAAAATTTAAGCAAATAATATCTGCTGACCTCGCTTTTGGAGTTACTAACAGTCAAGCTGGTAACATTTCCTCTGAAAAGATATTTCAGTCATGTCCTCTTGCTCCAGACTGATTAATCAAAATGAAACCTGTCAAAGCAAGGAGAGTGTATATATATACTTGATCTTAGCCAAAAGAAGCTAAAGGTTTGTAAGTGCTTTCTGCTTTTCAGTATACAAATGAATACTAACTTCATTGTGTTACGGCCTAACATTTTATCAGTATTTAGAAGAAAAATAATTTTGTCCCAAACTGGTTGTTTTCTCCTGCTACATTTCACATATTCCTAATTGAAGATGATTGTAGTAGGACTATATATTTAACATAGCATATTGTGGAAATGTGGGATTGTTAATTCCTGAGTTTGAACAGTTTTAAGTAGAAGTTTTAATATCAGAGCATTTTAATACTATTTTAATTTGTATTAATGAAATTGGTTTTACATAGTTTTTAAAGGGTTTGCTGGATGACTTTGCTGTTTCCCAGTTAAGCAATCAGTTTTTTGTTGAAAACCCTCTTTAGAAGAATGCACATAAGGACATCCAAAAATGGTCTTAAAACTGAAAACTGATGATGTTTACATTATGAAATGCCTCATAATTAGCCAATTAAAATAGGAGTACAGGTGATCCTCGACTTACATTCGTTTAGTGAACATTCAAAGTTACAACAGCACTGAAAAAAGTGACTTACAACCATCACAGCATCCCTATTCACATGATCAAAATTCAGTCACTTAGCAATTAGCATGTATTTATGATGGTTGCAGCATCCTGGGATCATGCCATTTGAGATGTTCTCAGCTGGCTTGAATGAAACATGCAAAGTCAATAGTGGAAGCTGGATTAGTTTAACAACCACATAATCCACTTAACAACTGCAGCTATTCATATAACAATCATGGCAAAAAGATAGTAAAATCTGGGCTGCTCACTTAACTGTCTTGCTTAGCAATGGAAATTCTAGCCTCAGTTGTGATCAAAGGCTTCCTTTACAGATAAGGGAAGAATGATGACCCTTAAATCAACTCCAGAAGAATAGTTTGCATTGAAAACTGGTTTGCATTATAGTCAGTTACTAACACATCAAGATGTCATTTTACTAATAAATAATAAAATAAAATAATAAAATAATAAAATCAGTTATTATTCATAAAAACTTCCCTTGAACAACACCGTGCAAAAAGAAACAAAAAATTATTAATCGACATTAAGGCATTCCCTGAAAATGTCAAAGGATTATGCATAGTTCCTAAGACATTAGAGAGGCACACAAACTTTAAAAATAAAGTAAGCTATCCCTTCATTTGCCATTCGGTTTGGAACTCCTATCTTCCCGCTTCAGTTAAGTCCTGTCCAGAGTAACAACTACATGTGGTATTTACACCAAGGTCATTCATTCCATAAGTGCACCCTTTCAGATTTGTCTGCTCAACTCCAGGGATTTCAATAGTTCCTAAGCACCCAGAATGTCGTACTCTCACCCAAACCAATAGTAGGAAACAATGCTTCTCAACCTTTGCAACCTGAAGAGGTGTGGACTTCAAGAATTCTCCATCAGCTCTGATGACTGTGAGTTCTCAGAGTTGAGGTCCACACATCTTAAAGCTGCAATAGTCAAGAAACACTGGTGTATAGTAAGAAATGGAGCAATGATGAACTAAGCTCTGGAACAAGCATTTTGTATTTTAATTGCAAAACATAACATGATTTTATACCCTGAGAAAATTTGGCTACTCAGAAAAACAATCACGCAAAAATGAGATTGAAAATTATTCATCAGCCAATTTCTCAATCATATATTTTTAAAGCATTAGAATAGAATAGAGCTGGAAGGGGCCTTTGAGGTCTTCTAGTCCAGCCCCCTGCTCAAGCAGGAGAACCTATACCATCTCTTCTTAAAAACCTCCAGTGATAAACCGCCCGCAATTTCTGGAGACAAGTTGTTCCACTGGTTAATTGTCCCTCACTGTTAGGAAGTTTCTTAATTCCAGGTTGCTTCTCTCTTTGACTAGTTTCCAACCATTATTTCTTGTCCTGCCCTCTGGCACTTTGGAGAATAATCTCTTCTTTGTGGTAGCCCCTCAAATACTGGAACACTGCTATCCTGTCATTCCTAAACACCATTAAACAGAGACCTCAATAGAAACTCTGCAATCAGGAGGTATATTTCAGGAAAGAATAAAAATAATAAATGCCAGGGCTAGTTAATTTTTCTGCTTCATGTTCAAGAAATTGGCATTAGCAGCCAAGGACAGAGTAAAGCAGAGTTGCTTAGCTCCTTCTGAAGTTAACCAGCTGGAAGAAATCACCCTTACTGTCATGTTGCCAACTTCATCATAGTTATTTTGGTTTATTCAACTAACTCAGTTCTTCTAGAATATATAGCACCATAAACTATGGCAATGTATATTATAAGCTAACACCTGGTGGAAGGGTTTACAGACATTTTGAAGCCAAAGTTGGTTGTGTAATTTAGAGATTAGGGTGTATGATCCAAACACAGCCAGTGAATTGCAAAGAGGGAAACTATAAAACAACATTCTAGGTAATTGTCATCATCAGGGTTATGACTGACTTTTTGAGTGAGATAGCTGTATTTTTGCCTCTGTTTAATGATCTTGGCTTCAAGTGATATTTTTGGTGAGGTTCATCTCTACAACTTCTTTGTTATTTTTGCAGTCCATGCATAATAGTCACTACAGCACCATAGTTCAAAGGCATCCATCCTTCTCCTACGTACCTTTTTCAGAGTCTAGGTTTCACAGCCATGAGTAGCAATTAGAAAAAATATTGAGTTAACTAATCTGTGTTTGGTTGTGACCCTGATGTCTTTACTCTTCCAAATATTATTTATGCCAGACATTGCATTTCTTCAAAGTGCTATTCACCTTCTGATTCATCTTAATTACTGAAATTCTTCCCATCAATGACAAATCTAGTTTTTCCCATCTATTTAAATCCAACTTTATCTCCCTCTATATTTTAATATAATTATTTTTATTTATTTTTATTTCAGACTATACTGATATTAAAGATTTTTTTTAAACAGTGACAGAAAGATATAACTAAATTTATTTGACAAAACAAAAAACCAAGAATTAAATATAAGCTTTGACAGGGTGCTACAGAAAGAACAGGTCTAGTTTAGATGTTTAGATTTATGATATTGTTGTTTGGTATGGTAAAAAGATTAGAGAACTTTGAAAAGTTTCAGGTTGTTAGACCTTGAAGGTTCTGATTTGAGATTTGGTATATAGCAAAGAAAGAAACTATGAAGATGGGGTTTTTTTTCCAATCAGAAAATCTTTGCCTTCTTGGACTGATCAAGGCAAAACTAGACAACTGCTATCCTGCTGGTCCCAGATTCCAAACTAAAAAGAAGATAAAAGTAAAAACTTAATAAAAACTATTTATTATTAGTTCATTCCAAATATGAATCCCTATACAACAGAATTCACAAGCAACAAACTACATTCCGATAGCATTATTGATATCATTTGTGATAATCTGCATCATAATGTATTCCCCCTAATGGTGTCGTTTTTATTAGGAATAACAGACACCATCATCACCACCAATCCATTTGGTCTTGTTATATGAATATTGGTCAGCAGATTGGTTCAGCACATAAGCTTCATTTTATACAAAAATGGTTCCTTTAAGCTTGAAACAGTGATATATATATATAGTCTGTGACTTACAATAGTTCATTTAGTGACCATTCAAAGTTACAATGCTGCTTTAAAAAGGGACATGACCATTTTTACACTTACAATATTGCAGCATCCCTGTAGTCACATGATAAAAATTGAGATGCTTGGCAACTGGTTCATGTTTATGATCACTACTTGTCCCAAGGTCACGTGATTCCTTTTTGCAACTTTTGACAAGTGAAGTTACTGGGGAAACCAGATTCACTTCACAACCATGTTACTACATTAACAGCTGCAGTGGTTCACTTAATTGTGGCAAGAAAAGTCATAAAACGGGGCAAAACTCTTTAACAAATGTTTCCCATAACAACATAAATTTTAGATTCAATTGTGGTTGTAAGTCAAGGACTAGCTATACTGTATGCACATATATGCTTTGTTAGTACAGCCCTAAATCAGGGATATGGGGCAAAGGAGATGGTCAAAATCTGTAAGATGGCAGGCACAGCATTGTGATCAAGCTCCTGAATGTACACAAAATGGATGTGACTCCATGCCCACTATCCTGTTGATATTGCAACAGATCTGGTAGTCCTTCTACATACTGGATAGCTCCTCTGTGATTTAAGTTTGAAGCAGTTCATATTAACAATCAGGTATCCCTGAAACAGGGATTTATTAAAACCATTTTCATAAAGTGAAGATATGGCAAATAACCACCCTAAAAATCAGCCATTTTTGGTGCAAATGAAGAGTTACAAACTTCTCATCATGTTTTGAGCTAAAGTCTCTCCAGTGTGAATGCAGGGAGAAACTTTGGCAGGCTACTTTACACAAATATGCTGTGTGAATGATAAAATTGCTTATTTTAAGGAGGGGAGAGCTGGCTACAGGTCCCTGGCAAAACCCATTGTTATAGTCCTGTATTTGATCAAGAAATGCAATATTGTTTGCACAACTTTCATCCCTGGTCTACTATAGGCCATTAACAAGCAGGACTGTTTGCATATTGAATTCTGGCCTGAAAGGGGTCTAGATTCCCTTGGACAACTTTCTCTAAAAAGGGAAGGTTGGAGACACTGTCCAATCCACTGCATGGACCCAACTATGGATCTCCTCTCTGGACATCTAACAATCCAGGAACAATCCTAGGTGCAACAAACCAGTGGCCAGACTGAAGGGCACAGAGAGCCCTGTCCACTTCTTCACAAGTTGCTGCCTCAAACTCATTCCAGAGTCCAGACCAGACAACTAGACTTGTTTTCTTGACAATCCTGTGAAGTAAACTGGATTGAGAAGGAGGATTATTTCCAGTCTCACACCTATCCATCCACAACTCACACTGTTCTGTAATACAATAATTCTACATACAAATTTGACTGCAGTTGTGCAGCATTTATATCTCAATACCAGTTACACGTTGAGCCTACCCAGGTCCGTGACAGAACTGGAGGCTCACTTGCATAGTCACAGTAAGCTGATTAGTGTTAACTCGGGTTTTCTTGAGGGAGAGTAGTTTTTGCAAATCCAACCCCTTTGCTAACTCTACGGCTCAATGCATAAGAATTGAGGGTTAATTGTATAACTAAGTTAAATGTCTCCTGGGAAGGCAGCTCTCCCTTGAAAGGTGACCAAGGAAACAAACCAGATATTTCTCATCATGGAATTCATGCTCATCTGAATCCACACAATTTTACAGGACGTAAATCGTCGGTATGCGTGCGCGCAAAATTCGTGTCCTCTCACCTTTTTGTTTAAAAGGTCTTGTCCTTCTTTCAAAGCCAAGTCCTCACGCACTCCGGCTGGACTGGTCAAGCCAAAAAGCCTTTCTCCAAGGCGAGATGGCCGGGTGTCGGAGCTGTATTTCCTCGCGCGGCTTTCCCAGTCTCAGCTGCACTGGAGAAACGCCCCGCCGAATTAGGATCCGCACTCTCCCCGGTGAGCGGCTTTGCAATCTAGTGCCGGCGGGATCCCTTGAGAGTCTTGGACGTTTCCCGGAAAGCAAGCGCTTCCTCGCGAGTAACCCAGCGGAGCACCCCGGATAACGGCAGCTCCGAGCACGCCCACCGCCAGATCCTTTCTTCCGCAGAACTTCAGCGCATCTATTCCGGGAGCGGGGCCGAAGCCCCCCCTTGGCACTTTCCCACCGATGACCACCACCCCCCCGGCACCGCTCGGCTCCTCTCCGCGCGCAGCAACAACTGGGCGGCAGCTCAGCCGCGCGCACGCCGCTCGTCCGCGGCCGATTCCTTAGTGCCCGCCTGCCCGCCCCGCGGTGAGCGCGCCTGGGAAAAGCGGGGTTGGGTAGGGCCGGGCGAGGTGACACCTGTCAACCCGGTGCCGGCTTGGTCGAGACAGTGGGATTCAGTTGGGGGACCCTCTCCGAGATTCCGACGCCAACGCCACCGTTGCTCGCACAGCAACCGGGAGGAGCCGGTCGGGCAGCCCAAGCCGGTCCCAGGGGACTGGGGCAGTGCGGGCGAAGAGCACATGGGCTCTGCCCCACGGAGTGGGCATGAGGACCAACCCAGGCTCTGCCCCGTGGCGGCTGGGCGGCTGGGTTGCGGCTCAGGGGAGCTCAGTGAGCGCGGAGGTTCCCAAGGTGCGGCCGGAGGCAGAGATGTGGGTGAACCCAGCTTGCAAAAGCAGGATGCTACTCTGGCGCGCAAAGCAGGGCTAGTGCTGAGTGTGAAGCCCTGATTAACTTGGTGAGATGCTGTTGGTCTCACATACACTACACACCCCAGTGAGCAGGCTGAAAACACAAAGGGGGTCCTCTTCCCTTGGAACAACCCCCCGCCCTTAATAGGAGAAGCAGTATTTTTGCTGCTCCTAACCTCCGTCTGTGCCCGACTTGGCAGATAAAGGGGTCAAAAGTCATTTGATTCCTGGAAGTGAAGAAAGTCGCCAAAGGAAATCAGTCCAAAATGTAGAGATGAGCTTCTGCAAACTCTTCAGAGAGGACAAAAGCGTTTTCCAGCAGCTCCTGAAGCACAAAAATACTGGAGAATGAAGGCAGAACAGTGATTCACAACCTCTGAGCCAAAGGTGGTATTCAGCAGGTTCTGACCTCTGACTGGAGATTTTACAGTATCCTTCCCCTGCCACGCCCACAGAACCGGTAGTAACAAAAATTGAATCTCACTACTGCTCTGAGCTGCTGGGATGGTTGAAATTTGGAGTGTGCCTTCACAAAATCGCTGAAAAATGGTAGCCCTTGAAAAATCCCCTTGAAAAGGAGAGAGCTGAAGGTGGTGGTTTCTTTGCAACAAGCAACAACCCCCACACACACACTATTTAGGTATATGAAAAGATCTTTTGAACTATAGGGGGAAAAATCTGATAAAGCTAGAGTATTTATGGCTTAACCAGGTATTAAAGAATGTGAAAATATCTCCATTTCTTCTGGGGCCTTTTCATTTGCAGCCTTTTCTATATTTTTACAAATATAGAAAATATATCAAATATGTAAAGGTTTCTCCACATAAATTTAATGTATTTTCTTTTGTTAAAATATCTTTGAACATTTCAAATATGGACACTGGATAGAACTGAATTTAAATTTTCCATTTTGTATATCATTCATCTATAAAATAGCAGGATGTTAATTTTTAAACTCTGAGTGGAATCCTGTGCAATATAAGCTGCAAAAGTGAAAGCTTTTGGTCTTTCAAGGTATTTACTAGCAGAACATTGCAAAATATAGAATAATAGGGTGGGAAGGGACTTAAATGATCTTAACATGCCCTGATGATGTCTTGCCTTGTTAAAATAAGAAGGAAAAGTCTGCCATAAAACTGCTGCAGCTAAGGATGATTTCTGCCTGCCTCACCTATACGGATGAGATGAAGGTTATGCTACAAGACTGAACAGTTGAAGGTTAACACCAAACCTTGAATGGAATTGAACTCATTCTCAACTTCCAAACATATGTATAGTTAAGGGTTATGGTTGCATGTGGAATGGGATGACTCGATGTTGCTAGCTCAACACGGCCAACTGGGGGCAACCTTGCCACCACCAAGTCCCCTCTGCCAATTGCTGCAGTGGTGCAGTGGTTAGAATGCAGTACTGCAGGCTACTTCTGCTGATCACTGGCTGCCAGCAGTTTGACAGTTCTGGTCTCACCAGCTCAAGGTTGACTCAGCCTTCCATCCTTCTGAGGTCGGTAAAATGAGGACCCAGATTGTTGGGAGCAATATGTTGACTCTGTAAACTGCTTAGAGAAGATTGTAAAGCACTGTGAATCAGTATACAAGTCTAAGTGCTACCATATTGCTATTGCTGCCATCATTTCTTTGCAGGATATCTCAACATCAGAAATTCACTGCGGGGATAATTTGCTGCGGGCGACAGATGGAGAGCTGGGTGAGTGAGTGAGTGAGTGAGAAAGTGGGTTGTCAGAGGGTGGCAGTGATGGGATTGGTGCTGGATAGAGGGTGGGTGGGCAAGCGAGCAGGGTGTCAGGGTTGGTAGGTAGGCTCCAGCCTGAATGCTGAACCAGCAATTTGGCTGCAGTGGGAGATGGGGCAGTAGCAGGCAGGGGCTTCCTATTTTGAGACTGTTGCCTCCTTACCTTGAGCTGTGCCAGATGGGAAGCAAGCAATCAGTCTGTCAGACAGCAGAACAACAGCAGCACAACAGCAGCATCAGCACTAAGCAAGGTGCTTCCCATTTTGACCCCCTCACTGCCACCATTTCCTCTGCCCCTTGGCTTCAGACTAAATGCCAAATGGCAGTTTGGCTGTGGCACTGTGCAGAGCAAGTTTTTTTTTTTTTTTTTTTAAAGTACTGCTACCATGGGTTTGCAAGGGTTTTTTCTGCAAGTGTTGCTTGGTGGGTCCTGTTTCCCACAGAAAGGCATGTCATCCTCTCTGCAGGTCATGACCATCTATAGCTAGTATTCTTTTGTTCTTTAAATTAATCCAATCTTTTAACCAAACTAATATTGCTGCACTGTAATATAATTCCCAGTTTGGCAATCCAAAACATCCTCTACTCTTTATATCTTGTAGTAACTTCATTTTTATTCTGACTTTTTTACCCTGCCAAATATATTTTGCTATTGCTTTGTTGAGATCATTGAAAAAGGTCTTTTCTAATTTAAATGGAATGGTCTAGAACAGATAAAGAAATTTTGGTAGTATAGATGTTTTTATGGCTGCTATTCTTCCTAACAATGACAATTGCATTTTAATCCATAATTCTAAGTCTTTTTTTTTATTTGCGGTAATAATTTGTTATAGTTGTTCTCCTTTATCGCCTTGCAGTGTGCTATCAGCCATATACCTAAATATTTGATTTTTCGTGTTGTTTGAAGTCCAATTGCTTTTTCCAATTCTGTTGTTTGTAGTTCTGTTAAATTTTTCGCTAAAAGTTTCATTTTCTGTCTATTAATTTTCAATCCTGCCACAGCTCCATATCTTTCTAATTCCTTAATTAATGTTTGTCCTCTCTCTATTGGTTCTTCAATGATAAAAGCTATATCATCTGCAAATGCTTGCAGTTTATATTCTTCATTTCTGGTTTTTAATCTTTTTATTTCTGGGTTTTGCCTGATTCATTCTAGTAGTACTTCTAATGACAATATAAAGAGCAGAGGAGATAGAGGACAACCTTGTCAAACTGCTTTCTCTATTTTTAAAGTTTGGGTGTTTTCCCCATTAATTATAATATTTGCTTTTTGTACTGAATAAATTGTTGTTATAATATTCTCAAATTTGGTGCCAAAATTTATATTATAAATTTGTTGAATGATAAATTGCCAATTAAGGTTATCGAATGCCTTTTGGGCATCCAAGAAAACAAAGGCTACTTATTTCTCCGAGTGAGCTTCGTAGTATTCTAAACGATCCATTATTATTCTTAAATTGTTTCTGATTTGCCTGTTTGGGAGAAATCCATTTTGATCTGAGTGTATATAATGGTTCAAAATTTTCTTTAATCTGTTAGCAATAATAGTGGTGAATATTTTGTAATCTAAGTTTAACAAAGAAATTGGTCTATATCAATTTTGTATCAATTCTGCATCTGTGTCCCCTTCGGGATTGGTGCCTCCCTCCATGTATCTGGCATCTTAGCTGATGTTAATACCTCATTATATAAGTCAATCATTATTGGTTCTACTTGTTCTTCTATCACACTTATCAGGCCCTGGCGTTTTGTTACTTTTCTGGGATCTAATTGCTTGATTTAGTTCTATCATAGTTATGTCTTTAATCAAGGTTTTTTTCAGTTCATTTTTTATTTCTCAAGTTCTTTTTTCTCTTAGATACTCCCTTAATCTGATCCACATCTACTCTTTCTTTCTTGTAGAGATTCTTAAAATATTTATGTGCAATCTCTTTTTTCTTCTCTATTGTGTGTTGATAATCTCCATTTTCATTCTGTAATTAGTAGATGATTCTTTTCTCTTTCTCTTTTTTAAGCTTGTAAGACAGCCATCTTTCTGGCTTGTTTGCTTGTTTGAAATATATTTGCTTGGTTGCCTTCAAATTTCTAACTAATTCTTCTTTAAGTTTGTGTTTGTAAAGAATCAATTGTTCTTGTTGTTGAGCATTTTGTGGTGTATTCTGTAAATTAGTCTCTAATTTCTTAATTGTTTGGTGTAGATTGTTCTGTTGGACATTTTTTTTTGCAACATAGGATATTATAATTCCCCATATAACAGCTTTCATAGTATCCCATAAGTTTTGGATAGTGTATATTGATCATTATTTTCTTTAAAAAAGAAATTTAGTTCTTCCTTGAGTTTCTTACTAAATTCCTCATCTTTTAATAATTGAGAGTCTAGAGTCCATCTGCTCCTTGATTTTTTTCTACCTTTCCAACTAATTCTGAGCGGGTTGTGATTTGCCCAAGAGTTCAATAAAATTTCTACATCTGCCACTTCTTCTGCTAACTCTCCGCTCATCCAAGCCATGTCAATATGTGACCATGACTGATGGGGATTTGAATAGAAGGTAAATTGTCTCTTTTCTGGATTTAGTTCTTTCCATATATCTATTAAATTTAATTCTTTGCTCATTTCTACACATATTTTAGGTAGTTCTCTTTTCCCCCCTCTTTTCTTATTTCCCCCCTTGTAGTCTTTTTGATAGTCTGCTATAGCATTATAATCTCTTATGATGCAAATTTTTTCCTTTCCAATTCAATAATTTTATCATATAGAGCTTTATAAAATTATTTTTGATTGTCACTGGGGGCATAAATTACCACTAATAATTTTTTTAAAAAATTATCTGTATTTCTATTGCCAGAATTCTTCCTTTGGGGTCTGCAAATATTAAGTTTGCCTTTCTCTCTTCTTTGATGTAAACAGCTATTCCTTTCTTTTTTTCATGGTCTGCCACAGCTGTAAACAGTGCCCCTAATTTGGGGCAATCTAAATATTTTTCATCTGTTTTTAGGATGTGTGTTTCCTGTAGACATGTAATATCTGCATTTTGTTTTATTAACTTTGCCAAAATCCTTTTTCTTTTTGTCATTGAGTTTAAGACATTTATGTTAACAGATAAAAGTTTCACCTCTTTTTCCATAATCCTAATTGTATCTAATGTTTTGTCTCCTGATTGCTCTTATTTCCCTTTGTGTTCTGTTCATTGGTTTAGGGTCTCCTCTTTCTTGATGTTGCTGATTGGTTTTTTTTTTACTTCTTGTTCTTGTTCTTTGTCTTTATTTATTTTATTTTTTTGGTCTTGTTCTTCTTCTTGAGATTTTGAGTCTAGATCTTCTTTGCTGCTTTGATCCTCCAAGCCAGCCAGTTGCTCATACAATTCTTGTGCTTTTTCCAGAGTGTTTATTTTGATCTTCCTTTCTTCCCAAGTAACCAGCATTCCTTCTGGAATCAGCCAATGAAATAGAATATCTCGCTTATTCAACTGTATAGCCAAAAATTTATCGTCCCTTCTCTGCTTCCTTACTCTTCTCAGGATTTGTTTGAGAATATGGATCTCCTTTCTTTTGTATACTATTGCTTCTTCTCTGGATATGTTATATATTATGTCTCAAACTTTCCTCAAATTTTCCTTGTAAAATGGATATGGACCTCTTTTGGAAGTTTGTTTTTTCTTGCGTAGCTTGTACTAATCCTGTATACGTCATCCATTTCCTTTAACATTTCCTCCTTATCTCTGTCTAGTGCTTTGCCCAAAATTTCTGCCATCACTAGTGCCAAGTCCTCATCTTTAGTTTCCACTACGATCAAGGAGTCCTCCATTTCTTTACTCACTGTTAGGCATCATGGACCAGTTCCATGGAGAGATTTTTCCATGGATAAGAGGGAGCATGGTTTTGTGTGCTGCCTGCATCCCACAGGTGTCTGCA
This sequence comes from Hydrophis major, assembly GCA_033807585.1. Taxonomy (NCBI): domain Eukaryota; kingdom Metazoa; phylum Chordata; class Lepidosauria; order Squamata; family Elapidae; genus Hydrophis; species Hydrophis major. The sequence goes on along the minus strand of CM066333.1, from coordinate 62,841,448 downwards.
TCCCATTTCACTTGTTTGCATGGCCCAGTTTCTGGCATGCCACAGACCAGGGTGTGTGTGTGAGGACCTCTGGTCTACAACATTGGTTTGATTATGTTCTGTTGCTTGTATGTTATATCTGAATTCTAATATGACATGGTCACTCTGACCTGAAGTTCCTACAGTTTCAATCCCCTCTATCACTACTTCTCTGTTGGTAGGGATATAGCAAGCAGCTACATTCTTCTAGTTGCTTCCTCCACCTTTTGGGTGAAGTCAGGAATCTGTTTGATCTCCCACTTATGCAGAGATTGGTTCCTAGTTGATGTCAAAGTAAAGTCCCCCATTGCTGTTTTGGTGCTTCCTACTTATGTTGGGTTAACTGATTACAAAAGGTTTGTGTCAGCGTTCCAAGTAGCAACCTCCAAGAAAGAGTCTCTGAGAATATAATTTTCCCAAAGATCCACTTTATTAGAGATGTCGTATTGGCACATCTGAGAATTTGAATTTGAGAATTCCAAATCTGAGGATTCTGGGTTTTCCCTAGCCCAAAGAAAACCCAAAATTCAACTGCTGCACCCAACCATGCATCACATGGTCCAATCATTATTTTGGTCCAGCTGGAGACTACCCCCAGTCACTTCTCTCCAGATGTAGAGTAACATGTCCTTGATTTTCTGAGAAAGGAATGTTGTTGTGGCTAATCTTTCACCACTCCTTGAAGTACCACTCCCAAATTGCCAGGCAAAGAAAAATGGCTTCCAAGCTGAGAGTTTGCCTATTTCCTCTGTGTCTTTGGGTGGCCTGTAGTATACACCTATGGTAATGTCATTCTTTTTTCCTTTAATGTTGGCCTACTGTATATTCATATGCAAGTTTGTGATTTGTTAATCCTATTTAACCAATTTTTGTACCTTCCTTTCTGTAGCAAAAAGACAGATTTTTTTTTGGGGGGGGGAGAAAGTAAAAGCCTTCAATCTAGATTTTTAAAACAGAATACACATTCTGAGGCTCATATTTGAACCACTGAACAATAATCTAACATTACATTAAAGTACAACCAAACCTTACTTAATATCTAATACTACAGTTGAGGTGCATGATAAATAGCAGAGCTTTCAAAAGCTACCAAAGAGAAAAACATAAGCACTCCAGACCAAAAGCAGACTTGAATAAAAGACTAATAATAATAATAATGATAATGATGGTGATGGTGGTGGTGATGATGATGTGATGTTACAATCAGTGGACCATCTGAGTGACTGTGTTGTAACAACGTCACAACACAGTCGCTCAGATGGTCCACTGGAACTTGTGTCACAACTACCATCTGCCTGTAGCAAAGAACTGGTGGGATCATAAGCCTGAAAAAGTGGTCGAAAATAAGCATGCAAAACTGCTGTGGGACTTCCGAATACAGACTGACAAAGTTTTGGAACACAACACCCCGGATATCATGACTGTGAAGAAGAAAAAAGTGTGGATTGTCGACATTGCCATACCTGGTGACAGCAGAATCAATGAGAAACAACTTGAAAAAGTCATCAGATATCAGGACTTGAGAATCAAACTGCAGAAACTCTGGCATAAACCAGTGCAGGTGGTTCCAGTGGTACTCAGCACACTGCGTGCTGTGCCTAAAGACCTAGGCAAGCACTTAAAAACAATTGGCGCTGACAAGATCACCACTGGCCAGCTGTGGGCTACTTTACTGGGATCTGTTCACATAATCTACCGATACATCATGCAGTCCTAAACATTTGGGAAGCGTTCGACTAGTGATTTGTGATACGAAACCCAGCATAGTTATCTTGTTTGCTGTATATACTGTCATTTTTGTGAATAATAATAATAATAATAATAATAATAATAATAATAATAATTGTTAGGGATAACATTGTTTTACCCTAACTGGTTTAGGTAAATAATAATATGTAATCATAGTTTGTAAGTTAAAGTGTCTACAACTTTAACTGTGGGACAGTAATTAAGGGAGTGGTTGTGAAAGCACTTTAAAAGAAGCAAGACGGCAGCTCTCTATCTCTCTGGCTTTGAAGTTCCTGATTACTGCAAGGACACAAGACTGCATTGCTCGAACGGGAGAGAAAACAAAGGACAGACTTGTAAGTGTATTGACATAGGGTATTCAACACGGACTTTGCTAACTGAATATCCCTGAATGGACTGACTAAATGATACATGACTATTGGACTGTTATTTTGACTATGCTATGAACTCATAATGGAATAAACTATATATTTGATAGCACAAGCGTATCTGTCATTTTTACTGTATGTTAATAAATATACAAGCTTAGCTCACTCATTTATCTGTGTGCCTATCTGACTAAGCTGCACATTCTGTTTAGCTTGTCTCCCTAACCCTGGTTGGGGAAACCAGGCTTAACAATAATAATAATAATAATAATAATAATAATAATAATAATAATAATAATAATAATAATAATCAAAAATAATAATAAATTTCAGTGAGGCAAATAAATTTATTTGAATTCTGATCTTTATTTAATCAAAAGCAAACTTTACTCAATTTAAACAAAATGGATAGAACCCAACCTTACTTTTTAAAGTGGTTGCAGTGGTTTAATGAACATGGGTTATTTCATTTGCCCAAAGTTGATTCATAAACGCTCTTGTGAGCTGTATTCTATATTTTTAGCATTTAAAAAAAAAAAAAAAACTGAACTCCATGCTGAATTTATTTTCATGGCAAGTGATACTGATTTGTCCAAGAGTTTGTGAATTTAGTGTCCTTTAAAACTCTCAGCCATGTTTGCAAAATAAGATGGCTAATCATCATGTCAATGCTCAAAATTGTAGAAAATAGTCCTGCGGTCTTGTGAGGAACAGCTGTCTGGTTAACAGGTGAATGATCTCTCATCTTCTCCTTATCTGGAGAAGTCCCAAGGAACCTGTCTATTTACCAGTTTGTTGGTCTTTGCCACACTTATCTTCAGTTCTTCATATGACACAGATATCTAGATCCATTTTAGTCACTTTTCAGTCCAGGAGAGCCGTGAGACAAGTCTATACTTGATGATTTATGGTGGAACCAAGATAGAGCTAATGCATACTGTCAAACCCAGTATTCTTTTGGATCAGCTCCAGCAGTTGGGATTCATTGGTTCTCCTCTTTCCCAGTGATTAGTTACAGTTGTGTTGGCTGGGAAATGGTCACTCCTAGACCTCTTCTTTGGGGGGGGGGAGGTGCCATCAAGCCTAACATTCTCTCCCCTTTTGTCAAATATCTGTACGAAACTTGATTGAGGTCACTCACACATCTAGAGAATTTTATCTGACTTTAACTATCTTTAATGAAGCGTGCAAACCAACAGTTGCATTTCCTGCATCCGTTGAGGACAGCACACCCTTCTCCTTCTGTCCTGGACACTTTTTACAGAGGCATGATTAAGAACATTTTAATAAACTGTATCACTGTTTGATTTGGTGGTAGCAGTGCCTCGGATAAAAGAGCAGTATGGACAGCTGAGATTAGGAAGTAAGAGAGTAGGAAGCTTACTTCCCGTTATTCAGAATACTGCTCATAAGCACTATGTTCTTAGAACTCAAAGCATTGTTACAGACCCCACACACTCACTTCATGGTCTGTTTCTGTTGCTCCTTTCTGGGAAGGTTTCAAAGTATTTATAGGAGTACTAGATTCTGTAAAAGCTTTGTTCCCCATGCTGTCTTGTAAACTCGCAGGATTCTTTTTTTCTGCCATGTACATGGCTATATGCATAACATAGATAAATAAAGCTCTCCTTTGAGAGCTGAATGCAAAGAAATTTCATTTTAATATATGCTGATTAGTGTACATTTAAAATTACAATAAAATTCTTTTTTCTTTTATTCATATTGTATTTTCTATTTTGTTTATAGTATACTGCCCAGAGTCAGTTTGGACATGGATGGTACTAACACTGAGTTAATGAATTTTATTTCTGTAAAGGTTTGATGCTCTTTAAAAAGTTCAAAGACAGGCCTGGTTATTCCACTCTACTCTCATCAACTCCTAGATTTATTTGAATCATGGATATATCTGTATTTGGTTGTATTACAGGATTTTTTAAATAGTTAAGATTGTGTTTATTTATTTACTTCTTTCTGAGTTGAGAACAAAGCTTTGTTAAAATATTTGTGTGTGTGTGAGAGAGAGAGAGAGAGAAAGAGAGGGAAAGGGAGGGAGAGAGCGAGAGGGAGGGAAAGGGAGGGAGGATATTAAATTATTAGAAGTTTATTTGTATTTGATGAGATATATGCTGCATAAAAATCATAGGTGGTGGTAATGGACCAATTCTAGTAAATGTAATCAAAATCCTATCACTAAGGGAATAAAAAATAGGAAAAAAAACAGGATATCCTAATGAACTGGGATTTTTTATTTTAGGATATTTGAAATTAGGTCAAGTTCAGAAAATTTCAGGTCAATTTTTGTTTTCAGTGCTAAGGGAACTATGAAATAGTAAGAACAGCTTATTTTCTCCACATAGGCTGATGCCAATGGAATTTTAGCAAAAGATAAAACCAAAAGGGCTTTAGTCAGGATTTCAGCCAAGAAATATAAAGTTCCAACAGCACAATGCCATACAGATACTCTTTGTAGTCACAGATATATGAATCTGCCAATAGCATTTTCCACACAAACATGAGTAGCCCATCAATCTTTAGGGCTCCTGCTGGAAGAATTGTCTCTCTTATGTGTGCATAGAATACTTGAGGATGGTTGCATCTGAAGTAAAACTCAATTAGCTTCCACATCCTTTACATTTCTTCTAGCAAAAAAGCTGGGAGTCTTGACTATATATAGTTGCTGTTTTCTTTTGTAAACAAAAGCTACAAAATTGAGTTTTTTATTTTGACACACAAGATGCACTTATAAAATCCATACATAATTATTTTACAAGGAAAAGATCATTCTAAGCTTCCTTTCAGCTACATTTAAATAAAATCAAATTATAAGATTTAAAAAATGTTCTGAATTGAATTTTAATGAATCAAATTTGCCAGAAGCAGCACATCTATGAAATTAATCTCTTGTAAACTTCAACTTCAAGCTTTACATTTCTCCCACAATGTTCTCTTAAGCTGAGAAGCTGATCAAAGGAGGTTGGCAACATGGGGAGAAAATTATTAGAAACACCTGACTATCCATACTTCTTTCTTGAAATCTGCTTGTCAGGATACCATTCCCACGTAGTCATCTTCTCAACTTTGGGAAAATAATAAAAGTATTCTGGACTTCAAACATTAGCATTTTAAAATATTTGTTTTGGCCACTCTGCAAGAGCTAATAAGTAAATTGCCAAAGATTTGCTTATTATTCAACACACAAAATTTAGCTTTATATTAAAAAAAAAAAGACACTTGATATTGCATTGTGTTTCTTAGGCATTGAGGATAGAGAAGAAAGGAGCACCTTGAGTATGCATTTGCTCTTAAATATATTGAGCTAAAAAGAACCATAATTCTTGTCTTAATCTTCTGTGCACTCCTCTATACACATCAAGTGAAGCTGCTTCGTATTTCAAAACCAAGCATTTCATAAAGCTAATTTTCAGGAAAATCTATTTCAGCCTGTTGTTTGATGACATGCAGCTTTTCCAGCCAAAACAAAAAAAGAAATCCTCTTCAGTTGTTTGACATATAACACAAAGAAAATTCTTGCAGTGAATAGGCTGGCAGCTGGAACTGAAGCATTCTGATTTCTACATTGATACTTAAAATGCTGAAGAGCAAAGGATACGTTCCTGACTTCTTGTTTCTTCAAACTTTCAACCTTTTTCCTTGTTATGATTAATTTTTGATTTAAAAGCTTAAGATTTGGGACAGTAGTAATTTTTAATTGAGGGAGAGATCTGCTCATGAAAGCAAGGGGAGAGAGGTGCTTCTCAAGATTTTTTCAAAATTCTCTATGGCCTGGCAAAACAAAGTGTCAATGAAGCACAGATTCATATAGGAAAAGGGGTTTAGAGGTAGGTCACTTTTCAGAAAAGTGACGCTGCAGCTCTGGTTTCTTTAAAAAAAAAAAAACTCATTTCATTTTTCAAAATACCAAAGTTATAAAGCTGATGCTTGATCCATTTTTAAGCCAACTTACCCCCTTGTCAATAGATTTGCTGTTTAATAATTTAAATTTTAAATAAATATTGGTATGCCTATTTGGCATCTGTCTGTCACTGACAGCTCTTCCTGTTCCAACTGCTCAGTCTCTCACTCACAGTCTGCTAGTCAATTCGATTTCCACAAATGGTAAACCTGTCTATCTCCAACAAATCTTTCTTTGTAGATCTTAATTTGGATTCTGCATTGTCTTGGCATATGTCTTTCTCATCTCCGTCAGGAGTGGTCAGAAACTGGTCAGAGGGACTTGTCACCAGTTGGGGAGCTATATTTTCCTTTGGGTGCGCAGGCTGACTGGTCACTGAAGCAGAGAAGCCTTCCTCAGTAGAAAGTCCTGTGTGAAATATAAGCATAAACTTATTTTGTTGTCTTTATCACAGATCACTATAGCCACTCACTCAAAAAGACTCTAGTGCGGTATCTACCAATAAAATATATTTCTAAGGGAGGAATTGGGGGGGGCGGGTGTGTGTGTTAGGAATATAACAGGCATTTGGGTTAGAAATATATAAACCAGGATAAACATTTTTAAAACTGTATTGTTAAGAAAATGCAAAACTGTAGTTGGGTGTGTTTTCTCAAAGGGCCATAAAATGGAGCCAGAAACCTGGGTTGTCTCAGTCTGAGTCTCAGAAGAGAGTGTGACTAAGTCTGTTTCCTTCTGTTGGAAAGTATTGCTGTTCCTCCATTTTTCCTAATTGACTGATATTCCTGGATTTGATGTAAGTCTGATACTGAACTGTTTTTGACACTGGAATTTGTTATTGAATTATCCCTGGATTGAAAAACTGACTGATTTACCCGTGAATGATTTTGGACTGCTTATTTTGAACTTTGTTTAAACCTTTCTGGAAGTAAAAACCTACATTTACTGCACAGTGTATCTGTGTGCTATGTGTGTATTATTCAAACTCTCAAATACGTCTCCCTGTATGCGCTCATTCTCCTAACGGGGAATTACCTCAACAGGGGGGATCGGGGGTCAAAGAACAATAAACACCCTTATGGCATTTTCAAGACTAACAAATGGACTGCAGTCTTTTTCACCAGATACAAAGGTGCCATCACACTTTTCATTGGATTTGCTGCAACGGTGTAATATAGAACCTTGTCTCAGGGAAAACACAAGACAACTCAAACTACTTTGTTTGGGTTTTCAAGAATTCAGTCGTACATTTTCTTTGGTTTGTTGATGATAATGTCCCACACTAAGTCTGATATTTTGGGTTCTTTGATGACATATGATACCATTATCATATGGCCTTTCAGCCGATAAATAAGAAAGCATGAAGGTGTGTATAGGCATTCATGACATGAAGTCTTGAATGTGGTTTGAGTATCCTTAGCAGATAGAACAACTCATTACACAAAAATGTAAGATGAAGCTTTGTCTCCATTATCATAACAATAGGAACAGAATAGCATGAAACACATCTTCATTCAACGGAGGACTCTATAATTATAGCATATAATTATGACCACTAACTTGGAAAAGCTTTAAATACCACATTAAAGAATTGTATCTTCCTGAAGCTGGTGCTCTTTAATCAAATAGAAAACTTCCTAATCAGAAATGGAACAAATGGGAGGAAATTTTTATCCAAATTAGTTGGGGTACCACTTTTCACTCCAATCTTGGGACAAATGAGTTTATTTAAGTAACACTGTTCTTGCAGCTTGCTTTTTTGTTTGTTTCCGTTATTTATCTAAACTATATGTAAACTATTTCTGCAGTGAAAACTGAAAGAGCAAATTAGCAAATCAAATAGCAGGTATAATTACCATTTGCTAGAGCCCCTTGAAGAGAGGAAGGGGAAAGCAAGAACATGCAATTATTTATGTTTGGAACAGCAAACCATTTTGGGACTCATAAAATGATCGCTGCTTCTTTGACAGGTAAGCTCCGTACTCATTTTAAAAACTATGCCATGGGGAAGTTAGAATTTTGAATTGTTTTCTGAATATTATGCCTGGAGTTTTTAGAATGCTGGTGGTAAAAAAGTTTTGTTTCAATGAGCTTTGAAAATATAAAAGTCTGCCTTATGAAGAAGAAAACTTAATGCAACTGTCGGATAAGAGCATTTTATATTGGCTGCTGTGATGTTCATGGGTAGTTTTGAAAAGAATGCATTGCTCTGGCTTGTTTTTTTTTGAAGTAGGTTCATTTTTAGGACTGCTTGTATAAAAAACAAGATGAAAAAACAGGCACAGAGTGCACTTTCATTGTTTTACTGTGGGATTTTAATGTTTTTTTTTTAATCTTGTCCTTAAAAATTGTTCCCTTGGCCAATTTTTCTGAAATAGATAGGGCCATGTAAACTATTACCTTACTTCCTTGGATGCATGCCTGTGTGAAAAGCAAGGAAGCTATACTGTATTCAAGAGTTTGGAATAGACCTGTTATTCTCCTTTGCACCAATCTATACTTCCTAGCAACACAAAATTAGCCACCGTTTGTACTAAATCAGCCTTCATAAAGATATTCCAACTATCAAGATTGTTCTTTTTACTTCTATATAGAAGAAAGTATAAGATTCTTAAAGAGCAAAATATTGCCTCCAATAACTGCATCAATTCTAGGAGGACAGACTTTATTTTGGTTTTCTAGTGGTGGCAAAATATCACAATTATTTTAAGCCAAACAGAGCTGAATTATTGGATTTTGAAGGAAGGGTGTAGTGGTAGCATTTGAGGCTCACTGAAGTTTTTTTGAACTGTTACAATTCCCAGATAACAGGAAAAATTGGTATTTGGGGAGGGGCTTAGAAGGGTGCAAAGCTTTAGGATATCCCATTTGTTTTTGAGATCATACCACGTCCTCACAATGCATGAGTATACACGCATGGGCCATAAACATTGGAGGGTAGTCTGAAGACTCTGAAGCAATATAAGGACTGCTGAGGGTTCATATGCGCTTCAAATCCTGCAAAATTCTTCTGAAGAGGAGAAAAGTCCAAAGCTGCTTTTATTCAGAACTATTAAGATTTAGCTCTTTAGATGCTACCAGTCACTTTATACTGAGTCAAATAAGATGCCTCTGCTTAATACTGGAGTCAGCATTTTGAGGTTTCACTTACCTTGAGGAGACTTGTACTTGCTCTGTTTGCCAACAGATTTTCCTGGGGTGCTGGAAGGAGGTGGGTTGAACAACTTCTCTTCCATGTTTGCTTCTTTGACATAGTGGCAGGACTTTCCCAGCAATATAATGCTGTTGAGTACCTTAAGTGATATTAAACTGAAAACAATAAGAACACAGGATTAGATATCACGGCTGAACAAATTCACCTCCCCAGAGGCCTCCTCAAACTGATTATTAGTACAATGCATGCACAATGTTTCTGCTGTGTGTGTTTCTGCTGTGCATTAATTAGAAATATAGGACAAAAGTACTATATTTGTGCCAGGGAGCCTGGATTCACTTTTGTAAAGAACTTGATGTCTCCAAGAAGGGGCTTCAGATGAGTTTGCCCGCCTTGACCAGGACAGGTGGTTCTGCTTTTCGCAAAAATCTGGCTGAGGCAGATGAAGAACCACTATCCAGCCACTAGTGCTATTCTTAAAAGGGGAGGGGGGAAGATACTACTGAGTCCAACTTCAAGGAGGCCTCCCAATAATTATCCTGCAACATATTTCCATCATACTCTACCATCATCAACACCCTACAATACTGGGTGTGTCAGGAGCAGGAGGGAAGGCAAACACGCACTCTCACACCTTTCCCTGTGCTTCCACACCCAATAGAGAGGTTTGTATCAGAATATTCATGAACTGGCAGAGACATGGTAACAAAGTCAGCCAATGAACAGCAAGGCAATAGATCAGCCAATGTGAGCTGAATTAGAAACTGAAAGTAAAAGTGTCTGGGCGTGGCTTATCTCTGTTCTCTATTCTGAAGCTGCTGCTTGTCTTTTTGCTTGTGTTACGTTGGAAGAATCTACTATTGGTATTGTACATTTATTCATATCTTATTATGTATATAAAGAAGTTAATGAATCCTGCTGAATCAGTCATCTATGTGTTCTTTCTGGATTTGATTTCTGCAATAAATTCTAACAGTTTGTACCAGACATCTTCAAGCCAGCTGGATAAAAGTATACTAATCTGATGATAAAATATTTTACTTTATTATTTTTCATTATTATTCACCATGGAATTTCCTACTGCAATAGTTTTCCAACACCTGGAAATCTTAACTAAATCATAAATTGGGCATTGATACCAAATTATGATACCAAATGTACTTAGTGGAAAGTTAATTCCATTAAAAGTAGCTTTTATTTCCTTTTTTATTCTAATTTTGTGTACCCTTTGCCATCACGTGTTGTATTTATTTAATTAAAATATTTTCTTAAAAGCTAAATGAGACAAAGTATATTTAACCAGTGGGATTAGCAATAATTGTCATGATAAAGAAATCTTAGTTCTAAACATTTTATTTATATACTAAAAGCTTAAGTTTTTGTACTTAATATTCCATTACCAACTCTGTTGTGCTGATAATCAAAAATGGGACTTCAGTGTAAGAACTTTTGCATGTTGTTCTTTGGTATTCTGTTTTTCCTACAGATAAGCTTTATACAATTATTTGATTTGCACTTACCCACAACAGAAAAGAATAACACAGGAATAGGACAAGACCCCTTGGACTTTTACAGAACTTGTAACAACTCTAATGAGCTAGAAAGAGAAATAACAGGGATTAAAATTATTTCTGAAAAGATATGAGTGTGTAGTTGAAATTGTTTAAGTTACTTTAAATATGATTTAATATTTAAGATACCCCATGTTAAATTATTTTAACAGATAGCAGTGACACACAATTTTATTTCAATAATTTATATACAATAACTCATACTCTAACTCAGGACAGAGGGTCATCTCAATTTAACTTGAAAATCTTGTTCACCAAGTCCACAATTACAGTATAGAATTATCCAAATTTTAAAATTTAGAGTCAATATTATTTTATTTTTATGAACTAATATGCTCAGGGAAATATTATTTCATCCTTTGGGACAATTTTCACTAGAAGATACGACTTACTAAAACAGCCAGTGGGAGTGGAATAAAGCCCATTCGCCTGGAAACAGAGTCACTGTAATCTGTATATGCCTGGAGGTAGAGAGCAGACTGTGAAAAAAGCACTGGAACAGGCAAAACATTGAAGTAAGTCTAAATATGTTTACATATTGCAAATTTATTTACTTTAAAATCACACTCATAAAGGGAATTTAAAGTCAGTTCACAACTGATCAGCAGAATCAGGGCAGAATTTAGCTGAAAAAAAACAAACAAGGAAATCTGATGGGGTTAGCACTTTGAAGAGTACTTTGATGGGGGAACATCAGGAAGCAGTAAACCTGCAGGCCACCCTGAGCAGTTGAAGTAAATAGCAATCTATTTCTATAACTGTTGCCACAAAAGTGAAAAAATATGTCAAATTTGTCATTAGGAGAATTTTCTGACACTTCTAAATTATCAAATGGAAGGCCCCGAGATCATACAAATTAACAGGTACAGTACTGAATGGTACTGAATGGTTTTAAAACTAGGATTACTTACTATAATATTTTATTCCTAGTTCATTACGACGTAAATAGTGCAAGTGAAAGGCATTTCCTAGGAATATTGGAAATTAAATATGTTAGGGATAACATTGTTTACCCTAACTGGTTTAGGTAAAATAATAAATATGTTATCATGGTTTATAAGTTAAAGTGTCTGCAACTTTAAATATAGGAATGTAATTAAGGGAGTGGTTGTAAAAAGCACCATAAAAGAAGCAAGGCACTGCAGCTTGCTCTCTCTGACCTGATGATCCCTAATTACTGGATGAAGACTGCGTTTTTCCTTACTCAAACGGGAGAGAGAAAGGACTGATTTGTAAGTGAACTGACATTGGATATTCTACACGGACTTTGCTAACTGAATATCCTTGAATGGACTGACTAAATGATACATGACTAATGAACTGTTATTTTGACTATGCTATAAACTCTAAATGGAATAAACTATCTTTTGATAGCACAAGCGTATCTGTTTTTACTGTATGTTAACAAACATACAAGCTTATCTCACTCATTTATCTGTGTGCCTATCTGACTAACGCTGCACATTCTGTTCAGCTTGTCTCCTTAACCCTGGTTGGGGAACCCAGGCTTAACAAAATTATGTGCTTGTGGCCACAGGGATGTCTTTGGAAGTTCAACTTCACACAGATCCAAGTTACATAGGGTGATCTCTCAGATTGCAATGTTTTTCAAGTTTCTTCCTAATGTAAAATTAAACCGCAAGCCAATCTAATTAAATATGCACATTTCCCTGTGCTGAATAAAAGAGGATGTATAAAAAAATCCAACACTTACATTTTTCTGTCGACTGCTAACAAAGTCAAAGGCAAGGCTGGCTTTGTATTCACTGTAAACCTGCAGACAGGATAACATATGCAAATCCTTTTATTAACCATTTGGCAGATTAGTAGCAGGCAATTATTATTAGAGAGAAAAGATACATAAATGTGCATATGAAAACTATTTAAAAATAAAACTATTTGGTTGGTTCAGCTGGACTAGGGATAATAATTGGGATATCTGTTTGTGTCCTTAAAAGGAGGATAGAAGATAAAAGATAAAACAGATCCTGCCAAACCAGCTGTGAAAACTAGCTGTGAAGCTCTATGCAAAGCTCTCTAAGTGCAAATTTCATAAGACTTCCCTGGACTACCTGGGCTACCGAGTGTCAAGTAAGGGGATCGAAATGGATCCAGGGAAGGTGAAAGCGGTGCTAGATTGGTAACTCCCTTGCACCCACAAGCAACTCCAGAGCTTCCCGGGGTTAGCAAATTTCAACAGGCAATTCATTCCAGCATTCGCAATGGTGGCCTAACAGAGCTACTGAAAACAGCCCCCCACCCCCACCCCAAACTGTGCCCAACTCAACTGCTGGCCTGGATGCTGGATTATCAAAAAGCATTCGAGAAATTGAAGTGGCTCTTCGCCAAGAAGCCAATTCTCCAGCACCCCGACCTTGAAAGCCGCCTATCAGTCCAAGCCAACATGCCAGTGGCAGCAGTGCTCCTCCAAAAGGACCTACAGGATCGGCACTTGCCTTGTGTGTCTGTGTCCAAAAAGCTCACTGACACCGAGAGGCTGTGGGTGATATGGGAGAAGAAGGCCTACGCAGTCTGCTGGGCTCTCCTCTCCTGGAGGCACTTCTTGGAAGTAAGAAAGATGCCCTTCAAGGTCTGGACTGTTCACAAAAACCTCAAAGTCCTAAAATCATCCTGAAAACTCTTCCTCAACCAAGTCCACTGGGTGCAGTATTTCTGGTGGTTTAACTTTGAGCTAAGGTATGTCCCAGGGGAGAAGAATCTGTTAGCTGACACGGCTCTGTCTACTCTCCTCTCTCCACCTTGCTCAGTTTTGCAAGGATTTAGCAGACACTGCCTTGGTGATGGGGGGGGGGGGAATTTCATCCCATACTTTGCCTGCCAAGTGTCTTCGGGGGCACCCAGGAACTATTTGCGTGCCTGTGTGAGTGTGCTGCTGCTTGGGATGACGCTTTTCTGAAGTGCATGCAATGATCTAAGGTGGCAACCTCGTGGCACTGTGATGTAACAACCTGACAGTCACTCCTTTTGCAATGCAAGGTTTATTTTTGTATCTTTCCAGAGACAGAGAGAACATGGTTGAATTTCTTTAGTTATTCCCTGAGTGTGTGGATCGGGAAGTAAAGGTGGGGAGTGGGAGGGAGGAAGAGAGCGAGGGAGGGAGGGAGGGAGGGAGGGAGGGAGGGAGAGAGAGAGATAAATGAAAGAGAAAGGGGGATGAGAGACAGAGAGATAGAGAGAAAAAGAGAGATGAGAGAAAAATGAGAGAGGGAGAGACAGAGAGAAAAGGGGAAAGAGATGAGAGAGAGAGAGAGACAGAAAGAGAAAAAAGAGAGAGAGGGATGAGGGAGATAGAGAAAAAGAGATGAGCGAGCGAAAGAGAGACGAGAGAGGGAGAAAGAGAGATGAGAGGGAGGCAAAGAGAGAGACATAGAGGGGGAGATATTTATTTCCCATAGGAAAGAAAACACAGGAACCACAAAATCTGGGTAGGCATGGCTGGGAGTGAGTGACATCATCCAGGTTTTGTGGTTCCCAGTGTTTTGTTTTCTGGGGAAACTGGCCCAAGTGGCTCTTTGAGTGTTTAAAGTTGCAGACCCCTGCTCTAGCTGAATGGATGGAGTAGTTAAAAAAGGGCTGGGAAAACACCATGAAAGCACTAGCATAGTGGTGGCTAACCTTTTTCAGCTCCCGTGCCGATAATTGCGTGTGTACTTGCTTACGCGCGGTCATGTGCCAGCACCCAGAAGGCAGTGCGTGCTGGGCCCCCACACTACTGCGCATGTGCACATGACCCCCCTTGCACAGGGCGCATCTCCGCATGCGATTCCCACCTCGTGCCGTGCATCTTTGCGCATGCATGTAAGAATTCCTTGTGCACCGCACGTCTGCGCATGCAATTCCCCTCGCACACAGTACGTCCCTGCGCATGCGCCTCCCGCGTACCCCCTCTGCGTCCTGTACATGCGTGCTAGATACCCGACAATCAGCTGTCGGGCAGTGGGACGTGCTTCCGTATGCACAGTGGGGCTCTTCCGGGCAACCTCTTGCGTGGCGGGGGAAATGGCTCTGCGTGCCACTTCCGACACGCGTGGCATAGGTTTGCCAACACGGCACTAGCAGAAGCCTCAGAAACATAAAAAACCAAGCAGACAAGCACCAATCTCTCCAGCCCCCCCTTCTGTGTGGGAGATCAAGTCTACCTGTCAACCAAATACATTAAATTGAAATTGCGCAGCAAAAAGTTAGGACCTAAGTTCTTAGGGCCTTTCTGATAGTGAAAGTAATTAACCCAGTAACAGTTCAGCTTAACCTCCCACGCATATCCTAGTCTTTCAGAGCAGCTTACTAAAGCCTGCTGTCAGCCCAAGATTAAGACCTCAAAAGGAATCAGCACCCAAGCCAATAGTGATACAAGGGGAAACCCGTTATGAAGCGAGGAGAATTTTAGATTCTAAACTACATAGGGGTTGATTGCAATATTTAGTTCACTGGAGGGGATACCCTTTGTCTGAGGCTACATGGGTTAAGAACTGGGACGTGAAGGCAGACAGTGAAGCAATTCCATGATCCCAATTCCCTGAGAAGCCAAAGGGTCCTCCTGGAGGATGGGAAGAGAGGTGGTTAGGGACTGACTGAATTAACCTCCTATGTTCCTCTCGTTCCAGGATACAATCATTGGCCGGGGGGGGGGGGGCTTGGAAAAATGGAAAACTGCATTGGTAGGATCAATGGTAGGAAGGCTTGCAGTTATAAAAATGAATATTTTCCTGAGGCATTTGTTTCTATTCCAAACGATCCCCATAAAGATAGGGGCCTCTGGGTTGATCCCACCATGGGATTTAAGAGGCTACTATGGAATACCAGGTGTATTTTCCCTAACAATCGGGACAACTTCAGTTGCACTGTGACTGGGTTGATGACCTTTACTATGGGGAATGGTCCCATGCACTTTGGCCCCAATTTCTTGCTAGGGAGTCTTAACCTCAAGTATTTGGTGGAGATAAATCTTCTCCCCCACCTGGAATGGCCTGGGTATAGCTGAATCTGGGACGCATAATTCATCGTTACCCTTGACCCTGGTTTTCCCCCACTCCTGGGTGTATTGTAATACATATTCTCCAATGGGACACATCCATAACCAAGAGTCATTTATCATGCTCTCCAGTTAGAATTTTGTGCAGCAGAAACTTCAATCACCTAGTTACTATCTTTGAAAACTATTTATGGAATGCAACTTTGGTTTGCAAGCTGCTGCACTGCTCCCCGCTCCCTTTCTGTTGGCAACTCTTAGAAGACATAGAAATATTTTATGAGTTGTTAGTAAACTTTGCATGGGGATACTCAGATCTAACTTTACTTTCATTAAGCTAGATCTACAATTTTGATCAACCCAGAGACGTTCCTCTATTGTGGGGACTGTGCATGAGATGTCTGTGCAAGGGAGCGATCAAGAGGTAACTGGGGGGAGGCCAAACCAAGTGGAGAAGAATACCCGAGTAGCTGAGGGAGGCAAAGGGCTGCGACAACCAGTGGTTGCTGGGAGTCAGAAAGAAGGATGATTGAGAGGAGAGACTCTCCAAAGTAACCTTCACCGAGAGGAGCCAAGGAAGTTGTCAGAAAAAAACCTGTGCCGAGGATGAGGACAAAGTGACCAGACCACGATAGCTGCTTGTCGAACAAGCCATCAAATTCCTGAAGGGCACATTTGACAACCTCTGAACATGTGAAGCTCTAGCTCAGATAGCACCATCATCTGCTCACAACTGGCACAGGGCCAGGCAGACAATGATGTGGCCTTACCCACTACAGTGGCTGCTGAAGCGCCTGCTCCCCTAGAACCAGCTCCAGCTCCAGCAGCCCAGCCATTGCCGCCTACCTGGGCTGCTCAATCAAGGAGAAGAAAGCGCAGATAACCAGATTTGGGGGTGAGATTCGGCGGAGACCCAAAGCAATTGGCATTGTTCCTAACCCAAATGTGGTCCTACATGCATGAATATGGAACCAATGTACCAACAGAAGGGGCCAAAGTGAGAAGTGTGACCCTAGTACTGGAGGGGAGTGTTGTGGAGTGGATGGTTCCCTGCACAATGATGATGCCCGGAGCTGCACAACCTGAATTGGTTCATGGCAGCCCTCCAGAAGAGATCTGAAGATCCCCTCGTGGACTGGAAGGCCAGGACAAGAATCAAAATCATAAGCCAAGATTGGTAACCTATGGCTGCCTACACTCAAGAATTCCATAGCCAAGTATGCAGACTAGCCCACTGGCCAGAAGACGTGCTGATATAACGTTTCCAAGATGGGCTGAATAACAACATCTATTACACCTGCATCTCCCGGAGTGCCACCAATACCTTCCATGGATGTTATGTCCTAGTCAAAGAAGTTGAATTTATGAGAATCAAGGACATAGCTTATTGATCTATTTGATTCAATAAGTCCTATGGGTAATAGCAGACCCCAGAAGAGACATGAATCAAAGTTTTCAGCTAGGATGGTTTCAAAATATACCAGAACTATTTGTAATCCTGCTGAGCCGTTGCTAACTGTGAAAACATATTTTTGCAAAGTATGCACTTGGATGAATGTTTAAAACAGGAAAAATGAAACTGTTGAAAATGAGGAACTGAAAGTAATATACACAGGTGTTTAAGGAAAGTGACAGTTAGTGAAGTTGTGAAGCGTGTTATGTGGTTAGAAGAAAAGTATAAAGGATAGGGTTGAGGTCAAAAAACTGGTTCTGTGACTCAGGAAACTTAAAGTACCTGCAGCTTTCTGCCAGCTGGAAAGGTCAATAGAGGAGCGGGGGAGAGGGGGGAACATGACATTTGTCACTGAACCAGTAGAGATGAGAATGGGGCCCCATAAGAAACCCTAAGGTTTATTGTGACATCAGACACTGACAGACCCCTCATATTGAGATTGGTATAGCTCCTGAAATGGAACCCCTATGTAAACTGGAGATTTCAATCCTACCTAGAACAGTAATTTAAAATATTAGAGGAAATGAGAAAAAATAATTATCTACCTCTTCCTTTTATTTGTATCCCCAAGCATGAACCACTGTTTAGACACTTAGTAATTGCTGTTAGTTTGTACTTGAGTCCTAAAAACATATGTCTAAATTTGCCTAGCTATGTAATATATTGTATATAAGAAAGACATTTAGTTTAACTTTTATGATGAATGTATATTGTCAATTTTAGCATTGCAGCTTATTGTTTCATTTTAGTTTCCCTGTGAATTCGATGTATCTCTTTTTTGGTCTTGTGCTAAGTTTATTCTTGCTGCAATTAATGTGTATTGTAATGTTTAGTAAATCCTTAGTTTTGGCCTTTATTATATATAGATACATCAAAACTGAATTATAGATACAGGAATTTTCATTTGGTTTTTATAAATTCAAATACAGTGTCATCTTGCTTTTCCATCTGTGTGCTTCAACATTTCCTTTTCCTATTTCTTTTGTACTTCAACAATAGACATGTATTTTTTTTTAAAAAAAAAAGGATACATAAAAGGACCATCAATTAAAAAAAAAGTATAGTAGTCCTCAACTTACGACAGTAACTCAGTGACTGTTCAAAGTTACAACAGACCTCCCCAGGGCTACTTATGATCCAGATTCAAAAGTTCCAATTCCTCCCCACCCCCGTTGCATGATTGCATTTTGGGCACCTGGAATGGGCCAGCAATTATGGCTATTTGCACCATCACATAATGACTGCAAAGAAAATTTGGCATGATGTAGTGACCCATTTTTTGACCTTTTTTTCTCAGCTCAATTATGTCCATAAGTCGAGGACAGTATTATTATGCAGAGTTCTGTTAAAATCTTGCTCAGGAACAGAATTAAGAGATAAGCAAATAAAGCTACTAATTGTTCCAGTAAGCAGGTATGATTTGTGATGTTGCCAATATTGGAAAAGGTGACAAAAAGTTACAGGTTAGCTGTAAATCTGAGCAGAAGGGACCAGCGATTGTTGTACGCTCTCTCCCATAATCAGTGTGGATTGTTTTTCCATGCTACAACATAATCATCCCTGTCCTTTTCTATCCCCAACCTATGCTATCCATTAAGTTTACAAGTTATTTTTAAATTTTTAATATGCAGATAGTTCTCTCTGTCAGTGTTTCTCAATCTTGGCAACTTTAAGATATGGTGGACTTCAACTTCCAGAATTTCCAAGCCAGCACTGCTCTTGAAAACACTGCTCCATAGTACAAAGATGGACTAGAACTCAACACAAGGAGCCCACCTTTAGGAACGGCCCCAAGTATAATTATAATAATTCATTAATTTTGTAAGGTCTAATTCCATTAAAAAAGAAGTACAGTATATTTAGTATATTTATATAGAGTATATTTATTTTTAATCAATGGGAGTAACCCATGCACAGGTGACAAAGGCAAGGTAATGTTTCCCTCATTTCTTCTACAAAACAAAAAGCAGATTTGGTCCAATCATTTGGAAATGTTTAATTATATACTTACATCAGCTGTAATGTCATTGAATTTGGTTATGAAAGCATGTTTCACAATATCAACAGCAACCTCTGATGCAATCACCATACAGACATCAGGGAATAATACCCACAGATGATCTGTAAAAGAAGGAAGGAATTCACAGGAATAAACTTGGTCTGGAACAAAAAGAAATTACCTAAACATAGATGGAACGTCTTATTTTGCATCCCCCCCCCCCCAATATATGTAAAATAGAATCTTTCACATTATACTTTAAATTCTCAGAAAACAAATTTTGTAAATAAAGCACTTATCTTTCAGTACAGAGTCATTAAAAGTGGTCAATCTTCTCTTCCCAGGGCTTGAGAAGACCTTGAGCTTTTGGAATTTTATAAAGGTAGTATCATAAAGATCATAAGAATAATTGATTTCTTAATTAAATGCAAAATAGGTTCTGCAAATTTCTATCTCCCCTACAGGAGCAGATGTCCTTGTAACAAAATGTGCCATTTATAGTGTTCAAGGAAGGGGGAACAAATTGGGCCTAGCTACATCAACTCCACAAAGAGCATCATAAACTGGAGGTGGAAACTAGAACTAAGCCTAGTTTTAAATCTTTTCAAATGTTGAGACTAGAGGAGAAAGCATAATAGTCATCAACATTAATCATATGCAAGACAGTTGCATATTCTCCTTTCTTAAGCTGCTAGGCCTAAGGCTAGACTGATTTGCAGAGATCAGAACCAGGACACTGATGTTTGTTTCAAAGATCAGATGTTTTTAAATCAACCTTAAAAAGTTTTAAGTGTGCTGTTGCACTGAGTGTGCTGCTTTTATCCCAAGTAACCCAACTCTAACCCCTCTGGTTTCCATCCATTCAGTTTTTTTAACTGCAAGCCACATGAGAATCTTCTTCCCAAACAGAACAGGGCCATGGAAATCTTATCAGATGATTAATAGATCTAATGACAACGATTTCTTTCCAGCAGGTATCAAAATAAGCCAGTATTTGGAGTAAAATAATGTAAATAGTTGACTCTTTGTGCAGATTTTCAATCCATAATTATAAAAGCTAAATCTGCAAATATTTAATCAGTGTGTAGGCAAAATGTGAACCAAGACCAGTTTTCTGACACTATTGGGGTCCTAAGTCTCATCTGCACAACGGTGAAATTGCATATAACCAAAAATACTGAGATGAATTGTATTCTACTGAATATACTGCATATGGAGCAGAGCAAAATACAAGGCAGAGTCATTTGTTATCATCTCACTAAAAGCACTTCAGTAACTTGTAATAGATGGAATTAAAATTATGTACCAGTCAGAACTCAAAATCTAATGGCAATACAAAGATATAAAGAATAAAATGAACAATAAATAAATATCTGCTGGTTTAAAAAGATTCATGGAGTTATTCTATACATAAAATCTCAACTTAAACCTAAGCTACTTATAACAGATGAATATGGAATAAAATAAATACTGGTTGGCGTGTACAGGCCAAAGGATGATAAAAGTGATTTTTTTGAACATCTGAAGAATCAATTATCACCCTTTTCATATGAAAACTAGTTTATGTTGGAAGATTGGAATGGAGTAATTACACCAGCTTTGGATAGATCATCTATTAAGGGAGTTAACCATTCTCAGGGTAAATTACCAAAGACCTTTTTTGAGATGATGAACAATTTAACACTAATAGATTTATGGGAAATAAAATGGCTCCACCAGAGAACATAAGTTTTTTTAGAAAGACATAACTCTTCTTCAAGGATTGATATGATATGGCCTTCTAAAAAACTTGCAAATAAAAATTTAAAAGTAGATATGTTATCTAAATCCTTTTCTGATCACAATTTAGTGCTTTTGGTACTAAGAGGAGAGTTTGACCTTCAGATGGAGATTAAATAAATCTATTTTGCAAAACGAAAGGATTGTAAAAGATTATAAAAAGAAACTACATGAATATTTTGATAATAATTTAGATAAAGGGACAAGTTTAATGACTGTATGGGATGCTAGTAAAACTGTTGTGAGGGGTTATTTTATACATTATAATTGCTTAGAGAAGAAAAAGTCCAGGAAAGATGTAATAATAAATGAAATCAGACAGAGAGAAATCAAATTGCAAAAGATCTACAGATCCAAAAACTAAAATTAAACTGCTACGGCAACAACTGTCCATGTTAACAGTACAAGAAATAGAAACAAAACTGAAGTATGCTAAACAAAGACACTTTGAGTTTGAAAATAAACCAGGGAGATAGTTGGCATATAAACTAAGAAAGGAAAGTGAAAAGAGAATGATTGAGAAAATTTGTGAAGGCAGCAATGTTATAACAGGTAATGAACTTATCAAAAAGTATTTTTATAATTTTTATTCTTGTATAAAAGACAGAAGTTAGATATGTCAAAACTAGATGAGTATCTTTCAAGACAACAGCTGCCTAAATTATCAAACTAGATTTAAGTGAAGAGGAACTAGAGTCTCTTGATGCAGGTAAAGAAGGAGAGTGGAAAAGTTGGCTTGAAACTCAACATTAAGAAAACTAAGATCATGGCATCCGGCCCTCTCAATTCCTGGCAAATACTGTAGATGGGGAAAAAATGGAGGTAGTGACAGATTTTATTTTCCTGGGCTCCAAAATCACCGCAGATGGGGGCTGCAACCAAGAAATTAAAAGATGCTTGCTCCTGGGAAGGAAAACTATGGCAAATCTAGACAGCACACTAAAAAGCAGAGACATCCATCCCCCTGCCATTAAAAGTGTGTATAGTCAAGACTATAGTTTTCCCAGTTGCAATATATGGCTGTGAAAGTGGGACCATAAAGGAAGGCTGAGCGCCAAAGAATTGAGGCCTTTAAACTATGGTGCTGAAGAAGACTCCTGCGAGTCTCTTGGACTGCAAGGCAATCAAACTGGTCAGTCCTAGAGATCAACCCTGACTGCTCTTTAGAAGGCCAGATCCTGAGGATGAAACTCAAAATACCTGGCCACCTAATGAGAAGGACTCACTGGAGAAGAGCCTAATGCTGGGAAAGATTGAGGGCAAAAGAAGAATGGGACAACAGAGAATGAGATGGCTGGATGGAGTCACTGAAGCAGTGGGCAGGAGCTTAAATGGACTCCAGAAGATGGCAGAGGACAGGAAGGCCTGAAAGAATGTTGTCCATGGGATTGTGATAGGTAGGACATGACTTTGCAACTAACAATAACAAATACATGTAGACCATCTGGCTTCCTGCCAGAAAGTCAGCTAAGAGGTAATGTGAGGACTGTATTGAATATTATTGAATATTTACAATATCATAATGAGAAGTGGGCAGCTTTAATATTTTTAGATGCAGAGAAGGGCTTTGACAACTTAAATTGAGCTTTTATGTTTAAAGTGCTAGAAGAAATGGGTTTTGGAGAGAACTTTATTCAAAGCTGTTTACATGTCATAGAAAACAAAAATTGTCATTAATGTTAATTTAACTAACTCATGTGAAATTCTATTTATCTTGGTGTTAGAAGTTTTGCATAGAGATATAAGGCAAGATGAGAAAATAATGGGTATATCTATCAAGAGATAAATTTATAAATTGAGGGCATTTTCTGATCTGGTTATATTCTTGTAAGATAAAAAATAACAGAATATTTGTTGAGGAAATTAAATGAGTTTGGGGCTTTGGGGTTTTTTTTTAAATAAACAAATAAAAAATAATAATGTTGATTAAGAATATGTCATCTCAGGATGGTGATACATTGACTAAAAAGTCAGATTTTAAGGTTGAGAAAAAGGAAAAATACTTGGGGTTATGTTGATAAACACAAATATAAAATTGTTTCAAAATAATTATATGCTTCTTTGGAATATTAAAAAGGACTTAAAAAGAACTTATTATTGCTAAGGTTTATAAAACATCACTGAAACTGAATTTGGAAAGTGAATATATAAAACATTGTATGATTCAGTGGGCAGGGAATTTTGGATATAATCTGATGCTTGAACAATGGGAAAATATGTGATGAAAGTTTTAAAATTCACATTAAATTATCATTTAAAAGAAACATTTAATAAGATGATGTGTCACTGGTATTTAACGCTGGATAAGTTATCCAGAATATATAAAGGTATTTCAAATGAAAGTTGAAAATTTGAAAGTGTTGGAAATATAAAAGTGAAGAAGTGACCTTTTATCATTTATTGTGGATGTGATAAAGCAAATAAATTTTGGAGTAAAATTCATATTTTAATACAGAAAGTTCTTAAAATGAAGATAAAGATGAAACCCTAAAATTTTCTTTTGGGTTTAATGAAAAACGACTTAGAAAAGGAAATTTGGAACTTGATCTTATACATGTTGATGGCAGCAAGACTACTGTATGCACAAAAATTGAAGGACATTTCGATTCTCACCATAGACAAATGGCTACAGAAGTTGATAAACTGGCAGAGATGGCTAAAGTGACTGCTTTGATTAAAGAAAAGTATATAAGTATTTTTTGTTGCTTTTTGTTGCTACATGGAGATCGCTTCTGGACTTTGTGCTTGAGGCAGAAAAAAAATAAAACTTTGATTTTGAGTTTTACTGATTGAATTGTTGTTATAGAAATGGCTAGTTTATATTATTTTGGAAAAGTAAAATACTGAGGTTCGATGTTAATGCTTTTCTTCTACTACAACATAGAGAGTTGGAAGTTAATACTTTTTCTTTTCTTTTCTTCTTCTCCTCTTCACTTTTCTTTCCCCTTTTTTTCCCCACTGTGTCCTATTATTTGCTTTTATATTTTTGTATTTTATTCTACAATCTAATAAAAATGTTTTAAATATGTAGTACAAAAATATAAAGAATATTATATCATTTTATTATAGCAACAAACAAAAACATGTTTGGCAATTAATATATATGAACTTAAACAAATATTGCAGGCCCAACTGACAAAAGAAAACTCAGAACTGTACTGGTTGCAATCATGCAGAAGAGACCGTCATCCTGCAATGGATAGATAATGGCTAAAATGATGATGATGATGATGATGATATATGAACATATCTGGAGTATTTCATTTTAATGTTTATGTCTAAAGTAGTCTTTACCTGGATTCCATGAAAATTGTTCCATGTTTCTTAGGCAAACTATCAGTAACAGCACATAATTGGTGAATCTCTCTTTGATATCTAAAATAATGGTGATAGTAATAATAGTAATTATCTCTTAACTTTCCAGTTTCCTAAAAGCCTACTGTATCGAAGATCTATGAGGAAAGCAAACAAACCACTCAAAATTTCATACAGGTAGTCCTCGACCTATGACTGTAATAGAGCTTATCCATTATAGTTGCAAGTGATGACAACCGTTGAAAAACCTTGTTTAATTACTCCCCCTGCTCTCCCTAATGCCACTATTAAATAAACACACAGATTGTTAAGCAAGCATGGGGTATCTCATGGGTGAGGGAGGCCTTAGGAGGTCCGTCACTCAACTGGGTCTAAAAAGGGGGAAGACAAAAGCTTTGCAAAGCCCAAAACAACTCTTCTAAGTGGGAAGAGTCCACTTAGATTATATTACAATGGCAGAGAGCTTTCTAAACAAGCCTCCATGCTTCGCTAATGAAACCATCCTTATGGGTTGGATTTCTACTGAGATTAATTGGTTATCAGGAGACTGCATATCGCTCATGGCTTTTTCTAGCTTTAGGAAAGTCAGCTGCCTACATGCAAGCAGGTAGCAGCTGCAGGTCCAGCTTCCCAAAACTTTTCCCTTGCTTAACTCATGCCCAGAAACCCATATTTCTTCAAAGGCAGTTAACAGGTAACAAAAAGCTTTAAAAAACATTTTGCTGCCTGTCTGGCTACCTTTAGGAACCTGCTTTTGCCATGGCCATTTGGTACACATTTGTGCTACTTTTTCTTTAGAACTAATTTTTTTTCTTCAGTTCCTCAAGGCAGAAAGATTTTCTTTGTTTCTTTCCTTCCTTTTCTCTATTCTTCAGCCTGGCAATGACTCATCAAGGTAAGGATCTTACAGAATTTGCCACCCTCTTTTCAGGCATACAGTAAGTTTAGCAACAAGTGGTTAAAAGGGATCAAGTTTGGAGGGGATCAAGATTATTGGTTGGGCTACACTTTCTTCCCAATATTAAATCAATGGCTTTCAAAAATTTGTGACATCTTGCATGACTTCTAAAATGATAAATGGATTTGCACGTTCCAATCTTATAAATAAAATTAGAACTACTACAATTGGGCTGCAGAAATCCAAGTTCTTAATTTTGGGCTGCTGTTTATAGGTTCTTTGGATTTTGAAATTGATACAGCAGGCCAAGCAAACCCAATAAATATCTAGCTAAATGACATACAGTCTTGATAGACAGTTGTATGTGTCAAGTTAATCACCATTTAGATCTTACTCTAGCAATTTCTAATTTCCCTTTAGAGGAATGAGATTTGCCTGATTTTTTTCTGATTTTGCCTGCCCATGGATTTAAACACTTGTGACCCCTCTCTAAGTTGCTCGTGTCCATTCATACATACCCCAGATCACAGCCCACAATCTAAAATCTATACAACTCAGTGTCACTAAATCCACACAGATTTCAGATTTTTACACATAGAAACTAGCATGAATGGTTATCACCCAAAAATATACATACCACTGTTTGACATCTGAAATAAATTGTTCTTCTCAAATTTCTTGAAAACACTTCCTTTTATTTCCACAAACTGCATTTTAAAGAAAGCAAATCCCCATTTTAGGCAAATCTGGGTTTAAAAGAAAATTTCTACAAAAGCAAATTTTTACTTCTTCAAAACATCAATAGTGACAGATAAGACTTGCATTAGATTCTTCTAACACTTACATTGTTAGACATCATGATAGTAAGAAGTGATTTATTGTGGGAGTTGAAGGCTACATTGAGTGTTGTTGCTTGGACCATAATAAGGATAGCATGCAAGACTGTAGTCACATACATTAAGGAAAAAGAATTTTACCACAAAATATTAGTCTGAATTTAAAAATTCCCCTCAATAATCAGTAGAGTCTGATATTTCACCAAGCTCTACTAAACAATACACTCAAACTTTCCCTTAACTGTTGATTCAAGCATGCAGTGGAACTTCCTTTCTTAAATGCATGATTCAAGTGAAATTGCCAAAAGAAGGGGTTATGCATGGTGGTGAATATTGGTCATAAAACAGTAATCAAATCCACAATATATATTTTTAGATTAGCTATAGATTCTTTAAATTTATATACATTTCCAAATTGTTCATTCCCCTTATTTTACCCAATCATGAAGTTTTGTATTTCTCTTCTACACATTTAAATTTTCTAATATTCAAATATTCTAAATTTGAAAAAAAATAGCTAGAGCAGAGAAGAATTTGTCTGGTGGGATAGTTCAGAAAATAACAACAACAAATGGCTTTATAGGCTGTTGCTGATTCACGAACCAATCAGACAGGGAATGCCGATTATTTGTGGCATAAATATTTTCATGAAAAATATTTGTAAGAAAGTTCCTGTGATGCTAGTAAATGAAATCAAAGAATCAAGACTTGTAAAAGCTAACAATACAATGTCTGAGATAGAACTGCCCCAAAAAGATTTCATAATGGTCAAAAGTTTCAAGTAGACATTTACATATATGTATATAGTGGTAGGATTCAAATAATTTACCAGCCAGTTCTCTGCCCTAATAACCAGCTGGGTAGGCATGGCAGGGTGGTCATGTGACTAGGTGGGTGTGACCAACTCAACATCACTCACATTGAGAGACACTTTGCCTCTCCTGGCCTCTTGTGACCATGGGGATGTTGCAACAGTCATACGTATGAAAAACAGTCATAAGTAACTTTTTTCAGTGCCACTGTAACTTTGAATGGTCACTAAATGAACTGTGGTAAGTCAAGGATTACCTGTACAAAAATACAAAAAGCTTCTTTGCTTGCAAAAAGCTGTCCTAAATACCAATCATTAGAAATACTTGCAAGCCGGAGTTACAAATCAGGCGGGGTGCCAAAGCACCTTGAGGAATTAAAATAGTTAAAATGCAATGATAACTATCAGCAGCCAACTCTTGCTCATAAAGTGAAACTCTTTCCCAGAGAGGTAATTTAAGTTCTCTCTAACCCTAATCCCAGGTAAGCTCAAGGGTAAACACTTGAGATAAGCCTAACTACAAAGAAAGCTCTAGAATGTAGCAAAAAAGCAAACACAGTAGCTGTTGCTTGTTAAACCCATCAATAAACCAGAACAAATAGACACAGTTTCGAAACAAAGCTGAATAGGGAAAATTATCCCATCAATAAACACAGGATTAAACCTCACCAAGCACAGAATTAAACTTCACCAAAAACCAGTGTTAGACTAAAACTCAGAAAGGTTATATAAACCCATGTTTCAATATCAATTTTTCTAGCTAGCCAAGAAGCCTTGTTGAATGTCAGTCATCTTGATTCCTTATCATTAAAAGCTTCTTTCTGGCAGCTCTGCTGCATTATTCAATTACCGTATATACTCGAGTATAAGTCGACCCAAATATAAGCCGAGGCACCCAATTTTACCACAAAAAACTGGGAAAACTTATTGACTCGAGTATAAGTCGAGGGTGGGAAATGCAGCAGCTACTGGTAAATTTCAAAAATAAAAATAGATACCAATAAAATTACATTAATTGAGGCATCAGTAGGTTAAATGTTTTTGAATATTTATTTCAAAGAAAAACAGTAAACTAGCTCTGTAAGTGGAAAAGAGAGCCAACAAAACCAATATGGTATCAACAATAACTTTAAAAGTACAAAAACCTTAGCTCAATCAGCAACCAAGCTAAAACACAGGAGTTAAAATCCTTCAAAACTGGATTCCTCCTCATCATCTGTATGTCCAAACAGTCACTCTCTCCCTTGCAAGAAAAAAGCATGTGTATGTGCTGCATGTACATCCTGTTTTGGAAAGCCACCATCTCTTTCACAGCTCTCCCTCATGCCTCCATTGCATGTGCACACATGCCATGGCTCAGTAGTAGGTCAACATACAGATGTCACACTAGGTTCCCTCCTCAAAAGGAACATCCAACCTTTCTTGAGAAGTACAAACTTCATCTGTTCAGGATTGTGGTGACAAAGGTGAAGGAGGATGGGGCTGAGAGAAGGGAAGGGAAGAAAAGATCATTGACAGGGAGAAAGACAGGGAGAAACACCTGGAAGTGTGAGCCCTCGAGTTTCCTTAGGGAAGACCAGACAACAAGGGGAGAGGAGAGGAGGAGGAGAGTTAAAAAAAAAAGAGTGGGAAGCCAACTCAGGCGTGCCATCAAAGCCAGGGGGAAGCAGGGCTTTCTCCGCCTGCTGTTGCCAGAGGAGTGCGGGGGGGGGAGTACGGGGAAAGGGGGTTTGTGCCGAGGCTCCGCAAGCGATTACCAGATTTGCAGCTCCGTTTGTTGGCGAAGCTGGAAGTGCGCCCGTTAATGGGGAAGGAGAGCCCGCAGCTCCGAAAGTCTTTGCAGCGTTGGGGACTGAACAGGAGAGCCGCAAACGCTGCGCTCCCCAGGAAAGGGTGGCCCTCTTCCACCCGGCGGCTCCCGCCACGGCGCAGCCAGGCACTTTGTCTCGCTGTCCCCGGAGCAGCTCTTCGCTGCTAGGGTAGGGGACGGAGAAGGCTGCCTGAGCCTGGCGGTTTGTTGGCGAAGCTGGAAGCGCGCAACGCAGGAGCTCGCGGGGGCCCCGGGCGCCCGTTAATGGGGAAGGAGAGCCCGCTTGGGGTCGCCTGTGTGGCCCTCAGCGAGTAGACAGCCGCGGCGGCGATGCTGCCCTGGAGGCGCGATCGGTTGCAGCCACGCCAGCGCAGGCCAGGCATGGTGCCGTAGCGGCTGACTCGAGTATAAGCCGAGGGCGTTTTTTTCAGCACAAAAAATGGGCTGAAAAACTCGGCTTATACTCGAGTATATACGGTATTTCTTCAAAAGGCTAATCATTGCATTCCGGCTGGAAGAACTCCAACAGGGGATTATTTCCTCCCAACAGCAGTGTAAAAAACTTAAAACAACCCTTCCCCTTTAAGAAAGTCAAGCCCCTAATAAAACAAAGCAAAGTACCAGCAAAGGGGGGAAAAAACCTCAGGAGAAGCTCAGGTAACAGAAAGTCTGGGCGAACTGCCAAGAACCTTTAGCTGTTATAAATAACTGAGAGGCAGTTTCTGTAAGCAGGGCAATAAAGATTAGTCTAGAAACAACACCTGAATGCTTTCTTCCTGCCTTCCTTATACGATTAGCCCTGTAAAGTGGGGGAAAAAACAAAAGTAGATTTCTTCCAACAACTGGTTCTCCGAACTGCTCAGAAAGTTAAGTTCTCCCAAATAGGTGCAAACCATCAGAATCACACCATTGTATGTATATCCTTTTCATCTCCAGATACCTGTGGCACCATAGAAGTCAACAGTGATGTGCAAATCCTTTGTAAGCCACCATGCCCCGTACCCCAACTCATGTAGCATCTTCTCTATCTGTTCCTGGCTGTGACTGAATTGTTGGGCACACTTTGCCTCTTTGGTCTGCTGGAAAAAATCAAAGCATCCCTATGTAAATATGTACACCAATGTGAACAACCAGGAGCAGTTCATGAAGTAACTGCATGAATCTGGAAAAAATGCATCTTGTGATGACCCAGAGTATATCAGAAATATAACAAAAAACAAAATGTAAAATAAAGTCCTTTAATGCCTTCAACTTGGCTTCACTGTTTAATTGTTCACAGTGGAGGAATAAACTATTTTCAAAATAACATTTCAAAGGACAGAAACACAGTTCAAATTCAAAGAGCTGGTAACAAAGCAAAAATCAAAAAGAAACCGCACTGGATAAAGTTCCACAAAAGACCAGGATAGATAATTGCCAACTTCAGGAAGATAACCAGGTACAGTCCATTGGAAGAACGCAAACCAAGATAAACTTTCTTTAGGAATAATACACTAAATTGTCTCCACCCTCTGCATGCAGGTCCAAACTCTAATGCAGATCTCACACTTGCAACCCATAAAGAGGATCATGGCCCTCTCCTCCGGAGTAGACCACATTTTACCCTGATCCTCTCCTCCCTGCGTGCCCTAGGATGGATACGGGATGGGCCTGGGTCCTCCTCTGACTGCTCAGAGTCAGTCTCCACCAGGGGCACGACACATCTGTTCCAATGGTCTGTTTATTGCAAAGCAGGTTTGTATAACCTCAGTGGATAATTTTACTGTAGTACAAAAGTCATGCGTGGGTACTTTTTATCAGTCTTATAATTTATTTATATATTTTTAATTAAATGCAGATGCTACTTTTTCATGGTTCTCTTCTTGTGGTCTTATAACTAAAGAAAGTATGATACCAAAACAAAGACACCAATGAAACAATTTAAATTACAAAACAAGTGAAAATGTTATATGTCAAACAAAAATACAGCACCATCAAGCCAGTATACCAAAAATATCCTCCCCCACAAAACAGAGAAAAGTTGCTAATTTTTTTCATGCAAAGGAAGAATGAGAGTACAAGACAAAGAATTATGCATGCTTATTTTAATATTGCGAAACCTTGGTTTGGGATTACTCATTTTATCAGCTCTGACAATTATGCACATGGCTGAAATGAAGTTGGCTTTGCCTTCTCCAGGGGTGTGAGAGCTGGTTAAAAAAAAAGTCTGAAAAAATCTGAAGTGAATAAGGTGCGCGAAGCGCATGTGCGCAAAGCGCACATCACGAGCGCTAAGCGCGAAGTCCCTTAGGCCGGGGTCCAGCGCGCGCACGATCGTGCTGCATGTACATCCTGTTTTGGAAAGCCACCATCTCTTTCACAGCTCTCCCTCATGCCTCCATTGCATGTGCACACATGCCATGGCTCAGTAGTAGGTCAACATACAGATGTCACACTAGGTTCCCTCCTCAAAAGGAACATCCAACCTTTCTTGAGAAGTACAAACTTCATCTGTTCAGGATTGTGGTGACAAAGGTGAAGGAGGATGGGGCTGAGAGAAGGGAAGGGAAGAAAAGATCATTGACAGGGAGAAAGACAGGGAGAAACACCTGGAAGTGTGAGCCCTGGAGTTTCCTTAGGGAAGACCAGACAACAAGGGGAGAGGAGAGGAGGAGGAGGAAGAGGAGAGTTAAAAAAAAAAAGAGTGGGAAGCCAACTCACGCGTGCCATCAAAGCCAGGGGGAAGTGGGGCTTTCTCCGCCTGCTGCCGCCAGAGGAGTGCGGGGGAGGGGGGAGTGCGGGGAAAGGGGGTTCGTGCCAAGGCTCCGCAAGCGATTACCAGATTTGCAGCTCCGTTTTTTGGTGAAGCTGGAAGCACGCAATGCAGGAACTTGCGGGGGCCCCGGGCGCCCGTTAATGGGGAAGGAGAGGCCGCTTGGGGTTGCCAGGCTCAGGCAGCCTCCCCCACCCCCTCCCCTAGCAGCAAAGAGCTGCTTCGGGGGCTCCCGCCACGGCGCAGCCAGGCACTTTGTCTTGCTGCCCCCGGAGCAGCTCTTCGCTGCTAGGCTAGGGGGTGGGGGAGGCTGCCTGAGCCTGGCAGTTTCTTTGCGAAGCTGGAAGCGCGCAACACAGGAGCTCGCAGGGGCCCCGGGCGCCCGTTAATGGGGAAGGAGAGGCCACTTGGGGTCGCCGGGCTCAGGCAGCCTCCCCCACCCCCTCCCCTAGCAGTGAAGAGCTGCTTCGGGGGCTCCCGCCACGGCGCAGCCAGGCACTTTGTCTCGCTGCCCCCGGAGCAGCTCTTCGCTGCTGGGCTAGGGGGTGGGGGAGGCTGCCTGAGCCTGGCGGTTTCTTTGCGAAGCTGGAAACGCGCAACACAGGAGTTCGCGGGGGCCCCAGGTGCCCGTTAATGGGGAAGAAGAGGCCGCTTGGGGTCGCCTGTGTGTACCTCAGTGGGTAGACAGCCGCGGCGGCGATGCTGCCATGGAGGCGCGATCAGTTGCAGCCACGCTAGCGCAGGCCAGGCATGGTGCCGTAGCGGCTGACTCGAGTATAAGCTGAGGGTGATTTTTTCAGCACAAAAAATGGGCTGAAAAACTCAGCTTATACTCGAGTATATACGGTATGCCTGAGCTGAGAACTGAAGTGTTCCGCTTTTCTGAAGAGCGAGCGAATTTCCGACTCTCGGATCTCGATCCGATGGGGGGGAAAAAACGCGGAAAATGTAGATTGGTGTTTGAGGGAAAAAATCGGAATTCCGCGTAAAATCGGAGATTTCACAGCCCTGCTTCTCCAGAAGAAACTAATATTTTAGATCATAAGTCATTTAATTATTAAGTTGAATGCTTCTTGATGACATATCACAGAGAAGTTTGAAAATTAAGTAAGAAGGATGAATTTGATGGCATTAATCAAGGCAGCATTGAGGAAGAGTTAGTACTCTTCCTCAATGTGTTATCATATAGAAAGGCAGCCAATTAGAAGCAAACTCCGAAGATTTCAGTCATTACTGAAATGTTTCTAATAATGCCAAAATTGTTTATTATCCAACAATAATCTGTAAAGTATGTTATTTATAGATGGACAGGAGAGATTTAAATAATTTGTAAAGGCCTTTTGAAACAAAGTTAAATGAAGTACTCTGAATTAGGATTAGCAATTTACAGATTTAACCACAGCCAGTGAACAAGCTGGACTGTGAAAAAAAAATCTCACTTTAGCCACTGCTAACATGTGTTTCAGAATAATGAGACTGGAACCCCTCCCAGCTGAACAGTTAGTCCTTTAGAGGAAAAGCCCTTCTACCACAGTTTTATTTCCTGCCCATGCAGGTCTTCCAACATAGAGAACCCCTTTTGAGTCTTCCAGGAAAGCTTTAACTCTCCTTCATAGTCCTCAAATCCAGTCAACTATTCAATGGTTCCCTCAATTCTCTGGGGTCTTTTGATGGAAAAAATAATTAGTAAGTTTTTAAGATTCTTCATTTTTATTTTGTAAGAATAATTCACAGAACCCATTAAAATAGCTTTTAAACTTCTGTTTATACAGAACCTGCTTTTGGAAAGGTTCAGAACAATTTTCACATTGACTATTGCTGTTTCTTCAAAGGTCATACAGCTACCACATATACGACCAAGGAAGGGAGAATCAGTGATGCCTAGATTTGTTTGTACAGAGGAATGAAGAAATTGCTTCATAAAAGTGCATATCCTAGGAAAGAACTGGTCCAGAGAAAATAGACTACCATTCCATTTTTTTTCTTGCAAAATAAGATTTTTCAACTTACTGTTTTATAAGAGCTCCTTTGTTCCCTATCAGGATTTGTTGCCTTCTCTACACAAAAGCCAAGATTTTATAGATTTCTGAAACTACATACACACCCTGAAATAACACAAAAGGATACAGACATACAGCACTGCCATGAAGAAATGGGGAATGACCCCTATGTGTGCCCTTTTCCTTTCTTTTGGTTCTGTTGCAGTCCAATAGAGAGCATCCAAGATATCTTGTCCAAAAGATGAAAATAAACGATCAGCTACCTAGAGACATGGGCATCAAAAGGTTATTTTAACTTTGCAGCTTGCTTCTCTTAAGCAAAAGTTACTTGACTTTAGGGCCATAATGCAAATCTATTTGAAGGTTAAGGTACAAGAAGTGTATGCGTGAACTTCTGGGTTCAGACTTCTGAATCATTATGTTACCGATTACATTTTTTACACATCAGCATTTAAAATAATTTTAATCATTTAAGATCATTCAGAACAAAAACAACACAAAGCTTGTACCTAGTATCTTGGTACGAAGTTTCCACTGCTTAGGGAAATCCAGTTTTCCATCCTTGATTGTTTTTCTGGCCTAGTTCTGTCATTAAACTTGCACAATCACTTTCACAATGGATTTCAACTTCTTTATGCTTTGTCTTGATTACAGTAATTGTTCCCTCTATGTAACTTTAGGAGAAAATTATCTTGTAGCTTTTTTGCTGTTACTCTGGATAGAATTATGCATTAATTTATTTCTAGTTTTCTACTCAGAGACATTAAATCTACCTTTGCTCAGGAGCTCTGCTATTTATTGGTCATAGCATGACGTTCAAAACACATAGTCATTCTTCGACACTGGTCATAGGTAGCACCAATTAGATCTATTCAACTTAAACATGCAACACAGAAAATATTCAAGAGGCCTGTGTAGCTGTGGATCAGAGGGAATATCAGTAGAAGAATAAGCTTGTAATTAACTGGACAGCCTTAACAGAAACTCTGAATTTAAATCCATGTGGAAATAATGGCCTCATTGGTTAGACACATCTGCTGAAATGGAGTACTGAAGCAAGAATATATGTATGTGAAATATTCAAGTCCATCAGTATAATCAGGAGTTGAGCAACAAAGCTGAAGATTGGCTGGGGAATTGAAGTCCACATATCTTCAAGATGCCCAGGTTGAAAAACACTCCCTAACCACTACATCATGCTAACTGTTGTCTTTTTCCTTTATCTGCAATTCTGCAAGACTGTGGTCAAAGATGCATCTAGCCTATAGAGTTGTTGAAAAGTACTATTTTAGCACTCTCGTGC
This sequence comes from Hydrophis major, assembly GCA_033807585.1. Taxonomy (NCBI): domain Eukaryota; kingdom Metazoa; phylum Chordata; class Lepidosauria; order Squamata; family Elapidae; genus Hydrophis; species Hydrophis major. The sequence continues at coordinate 62,806,729 of CM066333.1, read as the reverse complement.
ATGTTGAAGCCTCTTTTAATCTTTGAATCTCTGCACTATTTTTTAAAGGCAAAAAATAGAAGATGTATTCTTCCTAAATGAAATAAACGTAATAATTATTGGCCTCAAGCTGAAGAATTAATTCATTTGTTCACTCAAATAATTTGTTTCTTTTGAACATAATTTGGATAAAAACCAAGAATGAGTTCAACTTATCATTTGACCCTAAATTGGATCATTGTCAGAATCATCTATTTTGCAACAGCTATGTATTGATAACCCTATAAATCCTAAATGATTTTTTCAGGAGACAACTGGACTTTCTTGTTTTTTCTTTGAAGACATTTCACTTCTTATCCAAGAAGCTTCTTCAGCATGGACTGGATGGTGGAGAATGAAAGGATTTATACTCCTTGCAGACAGCTGGTTATTTGCATTCTTTTTAGAGAGGTCTTTGAGGCCACTTGGAAGTTTATCTGTGTCCTCAGGGTCACCTGAGCACAAATGGCTGTGGGGTTACAATGGCACTGAACAAGGAGACTTATGGCTAATCCTTGAAGTTATTATCGGTCCAGTGATTGTTGAGCAATCATGATTTGGTGCTTGGCAATTGGCTTGCAATTATGATGGTCATAGCATCCTGTAGTCACATGATTGTTTCCCACAAAGTTAATGGGGAATCCAGCAGGGTTGCAAATGGTAATCTCATGACTGGAGAATGCTGCTATCATGTGCAATTTGCCTATGGATGACAAATAGGACTGCCAGAAATGTTGTCATGAGTAAATACAGTTAGGTGAGACTGCACTGCTTAGAGATGGAACTCCTGATCCCAATTACCATTAAGTGAGGACCACCTGTATTCCTAACACAGTGAAAAAGGAATTACAACAAAGCTTTTATATGTTAAGGAAGACTGGGTGGTTCCATAAGAGTTTTATTCATTGTTTACTTACCTCAAGCATATTATAGATGATGTAGAGTTTAATTACAGACTGTCCTCTTATCAGATGGTACATCATGGAATAATCAACATAGTGCATCATGAAGTAGCAAATTACAAGTATTACACCTTTGAAAATATCACACACCTGGGCTGGCTGCAGCAGGCGTCTATCACTGAAATATAAAATTACACAAAATAAAGAACACATTTGATACAGATGAAGCCATTGATTATTAAATAAATCAGCCTCCCTTACAGAAAGGGCACTTTTAGCCCCTGCTTGGGCTTCCTTCTTCTTCAACTGGCAGATCCCTTTCTGTTAGTCTAATAGGATGAGATGGTTTCTAGTTTTGTGACCTGTTTCTGTTTTAGACTTTTTTTACTTTTACTCATGCCATTTAGAGATTTGCTAGCCTCAATTGTACAAACTACTTGAGCCTTTGAAGCTGAAAGCTAACAGTCTATTAATTTTAGAGACATATGAAGAGTTAACTAAGCACTAATATTTTAGTGAGAAAACCTGTTTTTACAAATTTCATTGATACTGCAAGGAACTATAGTTTGAAATTTTGTGAATGTTTTCCTGATGGTTCGGAATCCATTGTAGTGTTTTCAAGAGCAATTAACTCCACATTTAAGAATCCTTAGTGTGCCCAGATGAGTTTCTAAGGCTCTATTGGCTTACCTAAAAGATAGACCCAATATGGCACTGTCACAAAGGCTAGGAAAAAAGTGATTGAGTTTTAACCATAGACTGAATGCAGAAATGTTCTTCTACCTTGTCCTGCCACATTGCCTCCTGTGATCATCAGCATTAGATTTTATTTCAATTGGACTTCCGGTGTTGACATCTTGGTGGTACAGAGCAAAGGGGACAATCTCTGTCCTTTGACTCTGAATTTAGCGCGATCAGGGACCCTTCGAAGGCACAGAAAGTTTGGAGAGCAACGTGTTACGGAGGGGAGCCCTGGGGAGCAGCGAGGAGGAAGCCAACCACCCACTGAAATGAAAGGATCTCCCTTAAACCCGGCGCGAAAAGTGTTTTGCCTTGTCACTTTGACATGGCAGACCCAAACCTGCGGCTAGTCACAATAGAAGAGGAAGAAAGGATCATCTTGAAGAGACTGTGACAATCTGACCGGTGAGAAAATTCCATATCTGCAGTGAATTGAATAGAACTGGTAAAGTGAGTAATTCCGAGAAACTTTTGGTTAAAAAGGAAGCTCCGGAGGGAAGGTTTTAACCCAAAAAATTTTAGCGGCGACCCGAAGGGAAGAGCTTTGATTTACTGAACTTAAAACCAAAAAAGCAGAAGAAATCTGAGATTGAAAGTGACTGAGAGGGGTGTAAAGAACGCAGAGGGAAAGAAAAGAGAACGGTGAAAGTGAAAACGGGAAACTAGAAGGCATTAGAAGTGAGTGAGACGAAAGGAGAATCCAGTGACCCGACTTGAGTTGTGCTGAAAGCAACAAATTAACAGCCAAATGAACTGAAAGAAGCTGAAACCTTGAGATAGATCGAGAAGTGAAAAAGAGAGGTTCTGAGGGTACGGCAGAGAGTGTTGAGAAAAGTGGCGGGAGTGGAAGAGAGAAAAGCGGGTGCTTTTGGTTCCTCAGAGATAACGAGACAAATGAAGAAGATTGAGGAAAAGCTGTGAAAGCAAGAAGAAATGAATCCCTGAATCCAAAAACTGAAAAAAAAGTGTGAACTATAAGAGACCCAGAGTCAAGAATGAGTGGGAAGCTAAAAATACCAGCTGAGTCGGAGGTGGAAATGATCATTGTGAAATCAAGTAACTGTGTACTAAATAGAAATTAAGTCTATTAGAGGAACAGTTTAGAATGAATTGGATCACTATGTTGAATGTTGTGACTGTTGATTACATTGATTACAATATTTATATAAATTTATAGTACTTATATGAATTCCAGTGATTGAAATATATTTAAGAGATAACCAGAATACATTTATGATTTATAATACCCACATTAATAACCACATTCATTATATATTGCCAATCATATTATATCAAATCTGTTATAGCCTATTTTGATGGTTTATAATTATTGACTATTTTGTAGAAAATAACAACACTGATTATAGTTAAATACTAGTGAATGAAATATATTACAGGTATATTCAATGTATATTTAACATTTACAATACCTATATCAATACCTCTTTTAACTATATATTAAGCATTAACTATATTATATTATCTATTATATTTATTAGAGCTTATATTAATGAAATTTAATTACTGATTATTTTGTACAAAGGTATATTATTGAATATATATATCAAATAAAAATAGAATAGTTAAGTGATTAAGATAGTGAATGCTATAATATTGATGAACAAAAAAGGAAGGAATAGTTATAAATTAGTAGTAATTGATTTGATCTCATATTAACATAATTTAATATAATTTAAGACACTGGATATAAAAGAAATAAGGAAAAATGATAAAAAGTTAGTATTACTATTAATAAAGTGGTTGCATGGTAATTTGGGAAAGTATTTATAAAATCTTAGGGGAGCAGAATAAAATTTTGAAAGAAATGACCAGTATCATGACAACTAACCTGAGAGCAGGGAAGAAAACATCATTGAACCCATTAGTAGTGACAGCATCTCCGTCAATGCAGCTGTCAACAGAAGGGATGCTAACTACAGAGAAATCAAACAACACACAGAATACTCCAACAATGCTATCAACCTTGTTAATGAGCCAAGAAACAATGGTGAAGCTACAGGAGACGATGTCCAAAAACCATGGGGAATTGAATAATGATATTCAGAAACTGGATGACAAGGTCAGTTCAATACAAGAGGCGATCCAAAAAAAAATGAACAGAAAATAAAAATGGTAGAAAGCAGAACAAACAGAAAAAAATGGAACAGGTTGATCAACGTATGACAGCAATGAATAAGGATCTGGAAGATTCCTTGATCCATTTAGATATGGACCGAGCCTCTTTCTACCTAAGATTCCAGAACATAACCGAAACTAAGGATGAAGATCTGGGAAGACTAATGGCAGAACTGATAGCAGAAACCCTGCAAAGGGATGCACAAGAAATTATAAATGAGTTGGACAAAGTTTACAGAGTCCAAACAAATTATGCAAAACTATACCAATTACCCAGAGAAGTACACGTCAGGTTCACCCGAAAGAATGTCTGGGATATTATTTATCAAATAACAAGGGAGAAGCCCATAGTGTATAAGGAGAAGGAAGTCATTACCCTGAAACAGATACCCAGACAAATTCGAGAGCAACGTAGGGGAGAGAAATCTACCCTGGAGTGGCTTGCTAATGTTGGTGGGAAAGTTGGTCCCATATGCCGGAGCTGTAGTAGTCACAGGACTGGCCGTTTGGCCATACCGGAGCAGTTCCTCCATCAGGATGACTACAGCTCTGAAATATGGGACCATCCTGTGGTGGCTGGGATGAGGTAACGGTGCTGTTGGGGAGGGAGGTGCAAGCAGGCTGAAGCAGCAATGACTGGAAGAAGCAGTACTCAGATTTGCATCTCCCTTCACCGTGGTATATTTGCGGCACCTAGTAGCGCCAAGGCAGTCTCTCATGTCCTGCCGCATCTGTAGTGCAGCAGAGAGAAGCAGCCAGAGTCAACCCTAGTTCTGCATATGCCGAATCGGCCCCCTGCAAACTGTTGTCTCTGTACCTAAAGCGGCACGGGAAACTTTGGCCAGGCTCTTGAGAGACGAGAGTGACTCTGGCTGCTTCTCTCATCTCTCTCAAGGAGTGCACAATAGCTTGGCTGGAGAGGGAACCTCTCTCATCCCCCCGCAGGCTCTATGAGGTGGGCAGCAGGGAAGTGGCACTTGGGAGGAGCAGATCGGCCACTGCCAGGTTCCAGGGTGGGTTTCTCTCCCGCTGAGGGTGTAGCCATCAGGTGGGGAGGAAATGGTGCCTGACTCTCCTCCAGAAACAGTGGATGGAGGGCTGATGGAGGAAAGCAACTCTCCTCTTGAGGGGGTGAAGGTGTCAACCTCCTCCCCTTTCTTTGACTGCTTCCAGGTGAGGCTGGAAGAGCCCTGGCATCCCTGTCCTGGAGCCCACACTTTCTCCCCCTTCCCTACCCTCAATTAATCACTGAGGGTGGCAGTCCTTCTGCAGGCAGCTACCTGCTGAGAAGCCCCTGGAGGGGTGGCCGAGGGGCGCTGCCCCCCAAGGAGAACTAAGCCCCTTTTTGACTCTGCTTCTTCCAGTGGCAGTTGCCCCGAGACCCCTCAGCTCAGATCCCCCCTGCTCTTCTGTTTCTTTGGAAGGTGCAGGTAGAGGGATGGAAGCAGCCCAGCCCTCCTTCCCTCCCCCAACTCCAGGCAGCCACAGTTATAATTAAATAAGCATATATGTACTCTTTCACACACAATTTTTAATATTAAATTTATATTTAATATAAAAATTAAAATTTTTATATTAAATATATTATCCTTTTTTAAAAAATTCATATTAGTGGTCCCCGGGGTTTAAAATTATGAGTTTGTTGGTCCCTGAGGTCCAAAAGGTTGGCAACCCCTGATCTAGATAAAGCCCTAGAATTATATGATCAGTTGACAGGAACGGAGGAGAACAATAGTAGCAGAGAGAAGTTTGAGGAGGGGAGTCATGAAGAATGTCAGCTGGAATCCGAAATAGAAGATCAGGAAGATAAAGTGAAAGAGACACAAGAACTTCATATTTTATTTCAACTATGCAAAATTCATGTTAGAGATACTAGAAAATGGAAAGCAGGCAAGCAAATTCTTGGTATATTTTTCTTTGTTTTTAAAGAATGACCCTGAATCTGTGCTCCAAAAGCATGCTTTTCACATACTACTCCATAATTAAGGGCAAAGGCAATTTACCCCTCCTGTTTGGTAGTGGTTAAGGCACTAGGCTAGAAACTGGAAGATCACAACTTCTAGTCCTCCCTTGAGGCAGGCAGGCCATGAAGCTAGCTAAGTGACCTTGGGCCAGTAATTTCTTCTCAGTCCTAGGAAGGAGGCAAAGGTAACCAATTCTGAAAAACCTTAATAAGAAAACTGAAGGGACTTTTCCAGGCAATCTCCAAGAATCAGACATAATCAAATAGAAGAAAAAAAAAGCTCCAAATAATGTTTGTCTTCTTTAGCAAAATTTTAAAATATCTAAGTTAAAATCAAATCTGATAAATACAAAAATGCATTCTAATTTTTAACTATCACAGAGTAGATTCCTATAAAAATATTTGTAGAAAAACCAGGGAAATTCACATGTTTTGGCAAATTTACTTCATATCATGCTCAACAGACAAAGCTATCCTAAATAAATTCCATACATAAATAGTATTGGTTCCAGCTGCTGGTTAAGTCTATATCTAGGTGCAAGTATGAACACTAGAGGTGGTATTCAACTGGTCTGCAATGGCTTGGGTGAACCAGTAGCGGTAATTTGGTGTGGGTCACCAAACAGGTGGCAACCCCTAGCTGGCCACACTCCCAACCCGGTCGCCCACTTGTCCCGGTTTCTCTCCTAGCTTTCCATATTACGTGGCGGCCATGGCGCAGCTCGGGAGGATGCCCCAGGGCTGTTGCACATGTGCACTGCATGTGCAGCCACTACACATGCCGTGCACATGTGCAGCAGCTCCGGGACATCCGCCTGCCTGCCCGCCCACCCTCCTGGAGCACATTTTCTTCCTTCTCCTGGTATAAGTGCCTCTTCCAGACCGGCCCGCCAGCAGGTGGGTGGGTGGATGTCCCAGGGCTTTTCACCCCACTTGTCGCGAGATGCCTGCAGCTGCTGCATGCTTTTTCTGGTGTGGCTGGAGTCCAGCAACCGCACCAAAGAAAGCACGCCCTGTTCTATGTGCCGGGCCCACCAAGTCCGAGCAGCCAGTGCATAGAACAGGGCGGCGCTGGACCATTGGAAAACAGATCGAAGCCGGAGATCAGTAGTCGCCTCTTTTGCAGTGCAAGAAGCTTCCCCCAATCAGCTGGCTGGTCTCCTCTTTCTCTGCCTGTTTGTTCTGTATGGCCGAGGAGGACCGACGGCTGCCGGTCACAAGTGGAGGAGGAGGGGGAGGAGAAGAAGGGTTGCCCCGAAGGGACGCTTCCACCGTGGCTGGCAATCGTTGTTCAGCCAGTCTGGATTCCAAAAAGAAGAAATAAAAGTAGTGAAGAGTGCCAAGGAAAGCTTGCTGGCTTGGCTCAGCCGCAGCTTTGAGACACAGACACAGACACAGAGAGAGAGAGAGAGAGGCAGAGGCAGAGAGTGGGGAAAGGAGGGAGAGGGGCAGAGAGAGAGAGACAGAGAGAGATACGGGGGGGAGAGAGCCATAGAGAGAGATACACAGGGGGGGAAGAGAGAGAGAGGGAAAAAGAAAAAAAGAGGGAAAGAGAAAAAGAGGGAATGCGAGAGGAAGAGAGAGAGAGAGAGAGACAAGCAAGAAAAAAGAAAGAAAGAAAAAAGTAAAATTGCCAACGATGATGGAATATGCTTAACAATAAAGTGTTAAGAAGTAGCATGAGAAGGTTACAAATATCTGGGAATTTTGGAGTCTTCCAATTTATTACTGAATCAAGTCGAAGAAAATACAGTGAGTTGGGTAATTTTGAAATCAAAGCTAAATGGTGAAAACATCATTAAAGCAATTAATACCTGGGCAATCCTTATTATTCAATATACAGCAGGGATAGTTGATAATTGTATTCATTTAAATCAGAACAGAGCAAGTAACGAACTTGTGGCTTTCTATAGAAAGAAAAGTTGAACTTTGATGAAGCAAGCAAGGAAGCAATATTAAAGAAAAAAATGAGCACTGTACAAATCAACCCAAAGTTCTTACTTGTGGCACAAATGACCAGGCTCAAATTCTACTTAATGAATCAAACAGCCTTCATTTGAACCCATCCTGTGCACAGAAGACCAACTCTTCTCTGGCAATTGATTCCACAAACACTCTCACAGAGAAGAACAAATCTGCTACTTTTTTCTAACTTTAAACTTTTAAAACAAAGTTTAAAGAAGAAATGGGAAATCTTACATATATTTATAAAATTTTAGTTCCTCCAGTGGAAAATATTACCTAGTTTGAATTTTCAATGATATAAAGGTAAAGAATTCCCCTACCCAGTTATATCCGTCTCTAGGGGTGATGCTCATCTCTGTTTCTTGGCCAAGGAAGCCAGCATTATCTAAAGACTTTTCCGAGTTCATATGGCCAGAATGAATACACACCAAGGTGCATGGAATGCTGGTACCTATTTATCTACTTGCATTTGCATGCTTTCAAACTGCTACATGGGCAGAAGTTGGAAGAAGTAATGGGAGCTCACCCCATTGCACAGTGCTTGGGTCTCAAACTTGGACTGTCAGCTTTCCAACTGACAAATTCTTTCTATAACCGCTGAGCCATTGTGCCTCCTTTCAACAATATAAGCAATGTTACTAAAAATACAAGTTAATTAAAATTGCTGAGGATTTGATTTAAGCCCCATTATGATGATAGTTAGAACAACTTTCCTACTTGGGATGAGGAACATGAGAAGGGACATAAATCAAAGAAATAAAGTTGTAGAACTTCTAACATCCATGGTTTCAATCTTGGCTATAGCTTTATTAACTGACTCTGAAAGGAGAGTAAAGAAAGTTCTGTATATGATATTTCTACCTATCTATGAGTCTGTGAAATAACAAAAACTAGCTAACTGCATCCCTACCAAAGTCTATCTTTAAATTAATGTTCCAAACTTCAATATTTGTACATTGTTATTTCTCTTTCAGCTTATGAAATTGCACTCCAAATATGTCTTTTTTTTTTTTTTTTTTTGGCAAGTCCTTATTGCAAACACACAGAAAATTCAACACTGGAAGAATCTGAAACTCTGAAATAAGACAGATAAACCTGTTTCTTCTATGTGCCTAAGAAAAAATACTGTGAATTTTGCAGCCTTAGAATAACATAATTAAATTTGAATGGGCTTTTACTTTGCTTGAATATGCCAGCAAATGCAGTGCCCATACAATCACTCTCATCCACAATACTTAGCTGAAATTCACATCATTTTCTGCAGCAAAAATTTTTAGGAGCACAGTCTGTCCTCACATTATATGAAATGATAAAATATTACATCCAAAAATGTAATGCATGAATTACATATGTATTGTATTCCCAAAGCTTTATTATATCCATATCATAGCTATATGATAAATGAAAGCACCTTGGGGAAAAGTTTTGGGACAATTATAGCATGCATTTTTATAATAAATGTATAAATAGACTGGTAAGTTTTCTTCTCATTTGCAGCACAATCATCAACATGCTCCCATTCAGCCAAATAACATGCTAACAACCAACAACAACAACAAAAGATAAATACCAACCTCATCCTTAGGCCCATCCTTAGGTGACAGCTGTCTCAAAACAAACATGGCAAAATGAGACAATGTGGGAGAATTAAATCTTAAAACATTTCCCCTAAAATCAGTATCTTAAAAGAACTGACAGCTCATTATTACAACAGCTAACAATGCTGGAGGTGGCTGCTGGATTGATGGCAGATGTCACCCCCCCCCCCCCCGCTTCCCCTTGCATTCTGCTCTATACCAGCCCATCTTTTGGGTTATCATATTGATGTACTCATTCTATTAGTTTTCATTGTTTATTTTATTGTTCTATTATTTTGCTTCCATTCTGTTTACACTCCTTTCATTTTCTTCCTTATTACTGTAAGCACATAGAGTAGCCCCAAGGCTAGATAGGTAGCAAATAAATAAATAAATGATACCTCTCATTTAAAATCACAATCATATTTTATTATTGTGCACATAACTGTTAGCCTTTGTTGTATGTATCATACAAAGAGAGGACCAGTGGGTTAACTTAGCCATTAATTAATCTGCAATTAAAAATCAGCTTCCTTGCCAAAAATCATGATTTAAGCCATGTTTCTCATTAAGTATGATCCAAAAAAATTCTGGCTTACTGTCATGAATATAACAAAAAAGCAAGGGTTAAATTATCTTGGCTTAAAAGATGAAATTAAATCAGAGTTTACAAAGTGTAATGGGAACATCCAGTTTCATGCAAGTATGTAATGAAATGCCAAAGCTGGCATTAGAGAAGATGATTAAATGAAATTAAAAAGTATACAGAAGGACAAAAGAAAATGTGTTTCTAATTTTAGAAACACTTTTCAAAATGAAGCTAAGGAATACCATCAAAATCAAATGACTTTGTTCAATGTGTGCAGAGTAGAAGCCAAGGTTTGAAAAAAGTTCAACTTTCCCGAACATTTATTTTTTACATTTGAGTTCAATGTAATTCTGAATTAGATTTTCACAGTGTTTATGTGAAGAAAAGCAATTCTGCTTTAACAAAATCTCTCATCTCAAGCTGCAAATGCTGTCAGTTTTGGTGGCCCAGCCCATCTTAAATGTGGCTTTTTTGAAAGCAAAGGCTGCAAAAAAGCTGTCCTATTTAAATGAGCATGTAGTTATTATTTTGCTACAAGACTACAGTACAGTATTTCCAAAACCTTATCCACAATTCTCACTGCCTATTATTTTAAGTGACCTGCAAACTAGTACTGTAACTATGATAACAAAACGAGATTTTTCTTTTTTACATTACAATCAACCTAGCAAATTCTCATTTCCCTAACATGGTTAAAAACTCATCCTAGGAGCTTTGACTATTATTACTTACAACAAACCCAAGAATTACAAACTTCCTCCAGCAATTGGCAGAAAAACAGAACAATTATTTCCTTAACTTTCTCAGTATTTTTCAAAGGAGGCTCTAGGGGTTATTGCAAGAAAGTTAATTTCTCTGAAGGCTCTTGACTATGTAGGAACCAGGAAAATACAGAAATTCAGGTATGTTGCTTAATAGCAATAGCACTTAGACCACTAAATAGTGCTTTACAGCCCTCTATAAGCTGAGTCAGCATACTGCCCCCTAACAATCTGGGCCCTCCTTTTGCTGATGTTGAAAGGATTGAAGGTTGAATCAACTTTCAGCTGGGCAGGATCAAACTCTTTGCAGTGGGAATGTAGAGTTAGCCTGTAATACTGCTGTGTAATACTCCACTGTGCCACCGTGGCTTTTTGTCTGACTTCTTGCATTTCCAACAGTCAAAGCTACAAATGAAAACTGCCTAGACTCAAGAGACTCTCTTCAGCTGTTAGCATAGAATAAAAGCCGTGTTCTATACTCACCATGAAGACGCTCTATGTGACATCACATTCCATCCTATAAAGGAAGTGAAAGTGCTCTCCCCAGTCTGATTTACAAGAAACAAGAGAGAGAGGGAAAGGGAGGGAGAGAGAGAGAAGGTTGTCATGTAACTACGCTACGAGGAAAAGTGATTTGGGCCCTTTCATTTCCATCGCACAGCAAATTGCAACAGCACAAGGGTTTTTATTTCAGATGAAAGGAACCAATCACTGTGCCTCAATTTATAATGAGCTCCAGCAAAAAAGGAATAACGCAAAAGGAATAAACGGAATAAACTTAGTTGTAAGATATGCGCTACCTCTCCCATAAAGGAAACGCTTCTATTTAAGAAAAATTATGTTTGTTTACAAATATATACAATGCTGCTCTAATAGTATACAGACATCACCAAGAAGGTAAAACTAACCTGAATACTGAAGTATAGTCATTATGGGATGATAGTAATCTGAACAAATTAATGTTTAATCTTGCACACATGTAAATAACCTTAATGAAGGAAAAGAAAAATATTTAAGAAATTTAAAATATATAGCAGAGTTAATCAGACTTAATTAAAGCAAAGGTTGTTCTACTGCTATAGACTTGGTTTAAGGAAAGTGATGAACTTAAATCTGGCAAAAATGTGGTATAGTACATTAATCCCATTGCCTAGAACAGAACATTAATATGTCCAATAATAAATAATGCTTTGACAAAAATGTTGCCTTGAGCAGACATCAACTTTTTCTCCAAAGACTGATTTAAGGTAGAAGTTTTACTGCAGTAATTAAAGAAAGTATGACTTTGGGTAGAACTTCTTTTTATAATGCTTTTTTTTCTTTCTTGCCAGACCAAGTCTGTTATTGGAAACAACATCTAGCTTGCAGAGGTTGGTGGTACTGAAGGCCTAATTCACCTCTCTGATTCTTTTGGGTCATAGCCATACATTCTTAGACATTAAAGCACACTGGAAAGGATTCCTTAACAAAAACTTCAAATACATGTGCAAACAGAAATAACTTTTAGCAAGTAATCATATGCTAGCCAAATGATAGAAATATATAGGTAGTCCTCTTATAACAACTATAATTGGGACCAGCAACTCAGTCATTAAGTGAAGTGGTTGGTAATCAAAATATAACTGTTCTTACAATCTTGCTTCAGCTTTCCTTTGTTATACAGAATAGAAGTCATAAATGTGAGAGTTGGTTATAAAGGGTTTTTTTTCATCACTGTCTTAACTGGGAACAGTCACTGTACAAAGAAATTACTATTTGAGGACTAAGAAACTCCTAAATTTGTGCTTATTTCCTCAATAAATTATAAACCAAAGCACACAAAGAGATTAACTGAAAAAAGCATAAAGCTGTTCCACTTGTCATTTATAGATAAGCTCGGGAGACAAAATACAGAAATAAAGATATAGAAAAAAAATTATATCCTTCATATTGTTGTAAATAAGGATCATCATTGAACTAGAAAAGGATGTTTAGGTTTTTGGAATATTTTAGAGTGAAATAATACATAGCACCTGATTTGAATAATGTATGAGAGGCAAAAATAAAGAGTTATAGGGCACCTAATCTCTCTTGTTGAGATCTTGGGAAAAAAAATAGAATGAAGGGAGGAGCACTTTTAATTTCCATATAGAATGAAATATGATGCTGTGCCTAAAGAAATATTTTTCAAGCAACTTAGTTCAAAGAGAATATCCATGGAGAAAGGAAGATAATGAGCAGCCACCATCAACAGATTTAACTACTTTTGTATCTCATTTCTGAAAATTGCAGTTGTTAAACATTCCTACCTACATGATGGAATGATGCCTTTTTCTATTGCAATGTTTGTTAAACATATGGACAGTTCAAGAAAACTATAAAGCACCAAAACTTTATTCTTGTTAAACAGAGTATTTCATAATGAATTGAGCAATGAAGAAAACCAAATCTGAAACATTTATGAAATATTGACAATATCAAAAGTGAGCAGTGCCACTAATAGATGGGTTGGGTTGCATCCATATTATATATCCATTGATGGAACTATATCCATCAACAATACAAAATCCCAGTCTCTAAAATCCACTCTAGGATGCTGGGGAAATCTTGCAGAATAGATTTGGAATACAAATGGGAAGGGATCAGAAATCACTGAACTTTTACAGTTTCTCAAACAATGAATCTGAATTGTATTCAAGGCCTTTGCAGCACCTTCTGTATTTTGATTAGAGGCACTCAACAATTGGTTAAAAAAAACCCCTAAGTACCTGCTCTGCTGGCAAAAGACAATTCATACATTCATTTTTCCTCATGAGCCCTGGGATAGATAATCTATACAATGTTGATTGATTGATTGATTTACTTGTTCTTTTATATGGCTACCAATTTACCAGGCAACACTGGGTGGCTAATAAAATTTAAAAATATCAAGCAAATAAAGTGGGCTATATATAAAATATATATGCAGATCAAAAATAGTGTGTTCAGCAACATTAAACGGTAGTAACTGTTGATTGTTTAGAAATTTCTGCCCAGAGCTATACATTGTAATCAGTAAAACAGAAGTGGTTTCTGTTTACAGAATGAGATTGTACCAATACAGTTCAGTGAGATTTCAAATGGGAATTCTTACTGCAACAAAGAGCCTTGTTTAAATCCTCCATCTGACCTTGGAATCCAGGGCATAATTTAGGCATTAGATAAGTCAGTCTACTTTACTCTTAATCATTGCCACTATAGAGGGCGGTGCTCATCTCTGTTTCAAGGCTATTGGGTCTCAAACTCGGGCTGCTGCTTTGTAGCTGACAAGCCCAGCATCTTAACCACTGAACCACCATACTGCCCATTATTAGGTAGCTGGACAGATTAAATTACTGAACGATGATTGTGAATACTTATATTCCATCCATCTTTACTTGCTCCAACTTGAAGATGGATGGGATATACGTAAAATAATTAATAAATGCATTTTCAATTCACTATCTAACTTAGTCTATGAAGTGAAAAGAAACTGAAGATAGAATTAGACAATGTTGAACCTTACAATAAACAAAGTGAGTTGAATTAGAGACATTTGATAAAGTATTAAAATTGCACACAATGTAAATAGAGGATTCTGACCATTTTTCCACATTTTAAATTATACCCTATATTCATACTAAGTTTGAGGCAGCAGCATTGAATGACTTTGTTTGGACTTAGAAATGAAACAGAGATAGACCTGGTTAATAAATATTTATGCAATATGGGAGATTACCAGGAAACTCTGAGATTGTACAATCAAATGGAGAATTGACAAAATAGTTCTGAAGAAAATAAGGGCAAACCATTAGTATTTTCTTCTGAAAATACCACCTGGAGGCATCCATGTAGACCCCCAGGTAGATAGCACTAACTAAATGAGAGTTTACTAAATATGTATCTATAGTGTATTTAAGTACAAAAATATATTATGGTCTCTCCAACTAGAAAGAGTGATATTTACCAGAGCAAAGATTTAGGCTGAGCTCTATAGAAAAAGCCAAGGATTTTATGATTAGGCATAAATTAATTTCAGATCCAGGTGAAAAAATGGATATAGAAAAGAAGCTAGTGGTGGAACAAACTCAAAAAGGTGGCATTGAAGAAGGCATGACCAAGATAATTGAAAACTCTGGTGCCAAATTATAATATCATTTATCATACCCTGTTGGGGCTGGGTAGGATGCTGCTGATGCCCATTGATTTTATACTAATTCAGCAAACATACGAGGGACAGGAATAGTTTCTGCCTCATTAGCCGGTTATGAGACTATTAGATCCTCGGATTCGTCCTGAGACCCTGTTGACAATGGATGAGGGCTTGATATGCCTAGTTTAGCAGTGTTCTTTGCTTTGAACAATAAAGATTTAAAGAGGTGCGGACGAAAAAGGCCAGAAAAGGTAGGTTGGTCCGGAATGAGGCCTTCATCATCTGACATTCCTCGTTCCAGTGGGTCAGCCTCTGTTAACTCCAAGTCCATCTGATGGATTGACCTCACCACCATGGGAACATCCTGGTCATCTAATTCCACCTCCTCCCGAAGCCCCTGGACTGGTATGTCAGGAATATTGGGGAACACCTGAGTTTGATGATGTCCCATATGCACAAAGGATCGAGCAGACAGGGATCCCACTTCCGAAGTAGCCGAAAAGTGTCTGGTCCGGATGGATTGCTGAACTCCAGCCGCAATGCCCTTTTGTATGGCCATCTCCATCCATTGCCTCATTTCAATGGGAATAGTCTCAGGTAATCCCTCCTCCTGTCTTAAACCGGCGGCTGTAGGGGTGAAAGTTGCCTCTGGGATTCGCCGGGCAGTGCTTATTGGAGGAGATATGCCAGGCTGTCCAGAAATAGCCTGTCTGGGCTGGGTGGATAAGTCCAAGGGCCCCAACAATGTACTTGGGCCCTGATCCGATTGTTGTGTCATAGCCATCTTGTCCGCCTCCCTAGCCCGTTTCTGCAACTGCTTTTCCAAGGCTTGGTGCCATCTATGGGCATCCTTATCTGCTGCCTTAGAGGCCTTTTGAGGGCCCACTGACTTATCTCGGGACTTATTTGTCTTGGAGCAGAAGATATTGTCACTTTCCATTGTGGGGGACTGATTCTCATTATGATTTTTTATTATTATTATTATTATTATTATTAGTAGTAGTAGTAGTAGTAGTAGTACTTAGGGGTGATGCCTCCGCCTGTGGTTGAAAGTAGAACACTTCTCCAGGAGTGTAAGTCTGTCTGTATGTGTGTGTGTGTGTGTGTGTGTGTGTGTGTGTGTGTGTGTATATATATATATATATATATATATATATATATACACACATACATACATACATACATACACATATATACACACACACACACACATACACACACACACACATATATATATACATACATATATGTATTTATGTACAATACACATATATATATATGTTTTCTTAAGTTTTCACGGGTACTTACATGTATGGCATTCAGCTTTGTTCGGGTATTTTCCCACGTCATTGTAGTTGTGCTTTTAAAGTTGTAGCAATGTTTCAGCAGAATCTCATCTGCCATCATCAGGCTTCTGTACAGATGAACACTATACAGAAGCCTGATGATGGCAGATGAGATTCTGCTGAAACGTTGCTACAACTTTAAAAGCACAACTACAATGACATGGGAAAATACCCGATATATATACACACACACACACACATACATATACGAGCCTATATCTACATGTAAAACGGTGTATATGGGAAACAGTATCTAAGGGTCCCCAACAAGGGAAACCCCCAAGCACTCCAAGCAAGAAATATTCTGGATCCCTGGTCCCCAACAAAGGAAACCAGCTATACAGGGCCTGGATGGATCCTTTCCTGTCAAAAACATCCCACTGTTTGAAATGGCACTTGTGGCTTCACTCCAATGTAATGATCCAAAAGCAATTGCAAAAAGAAAAAAATTCCTGTTTAAGGACTAGCCTGCTTATCCAACGCCAGCAAGATAAAAGAGAAATAATGCCAGGGAAGTGGAGTGGGAAGGTACCTGCCCTGGTCCCCAAGAAGGGAAACCAGCAGGGAATGGCGCCTGTGATATTTAGGTGCGAACTTAAAGTCAGCCGTTGAAGATGGCGGGAGGGCAGAATCTCTGGTGTTAATTGCCTGAGCAGTTTAACGAGCTGCTGCTGCTGACTCTCTAAATTGTCAGATAAATGATCCTGTCAGTCGAAACGGCAAGAAGTGAGCCGCAGCTACAAGCGCTCTGCCAAGATCGCAGAGATAAGACGATCAGGGGATTAGATAAGCTAATTGCCTAAAGCAGCCATCCCAGGCTGCCTGCGGAGTGGCAGGCTCCGCCAGCCACTAAGAACTGCTCTCAAACTGATTGGGGGGATAACCTAATAGAGCCACAAGCCTTGAAATCGCCAAAATTAATTGGGGAAAAATTAACATGCCGAATTAACCCAAGAGCAAACCTGAATTTTGACAAGCTGAATCAGAAAACCGTTCCAGTCAGGAAGTGCACAACCTCTTACCACAAAGGCTGAGCTAAAACTGGGGGACGCTGGGGAGGTGACCCATGGAAGAGGAGGAGGAGCATCCCGGAGTTTTCAGCCCAGCCTTTCCAGAACAGACTGAAGCACCTCCCACTTCTGGATGCTCTGAACAGCTCATGGGAGAAATCACCTATCACTATTGGGTAATCTGTAATTAAGATGAACATCTTACCAAAGATGCTTTTTTTATTCCAGACATTACCAATATTGGCAACCGATAATCTGTTTAAACAATGGCAAAAGATATTTCAAAGTTTATATAGCAAGGGAAAAAAACAAGAATTAGATACAAGCTACTGAAAAACCCTAAGGACAGAGGTTTGGGTTTACCAGACTTGAAATTGTATTTTGATGCATGCTGTCTGGCCTGGTCAAAAAAGTGTGTGAATCTCCAGAACAAGTGGTTACTTTGAATGAAAGGGCCATGAATTATGGTTTGGATGACATCATTATCTATGGTATGACAAAGCTGAAGTTAATATTGAATTTAATAATCACTTTGTTAGACGTGCCATACTACCGGTTAGTGTCAAGAATAAATATAAAACGGTTTCCGGTTTCGCGTGGCTTCGGGGCAGTAGGAATTCGCGACAGCTCGCGATTCCTGCTGTGCTAGCCGCCGAGGTACCCCCAATCCAGATGGGTCAGGGGGATATGGCTGCCCTGTAGGGACAGCTGAAGAGAGAGGGGAGTCGGACAGGGGGTTGGGGGTGTCGCAGACCCCCTCCTCCTCCGGAAAAACCCCTTTTTCCCAAGGCGGTGGAGCGGCGGTCAGCAATGGCCGCCACAAAGAAGCCAGCAACCGGGTAAGATTGCGCTGGAGGAAGTAAGAAGAGTGAAAGTGCTGTCTGAGCCGGGTCAAGTAACATCTTTCAAATTTGTTGGAACTGAGCTGTTAGAATTGCTGGAGGATACATTGTATCCCTAAGAAGATCGAAAGCGGCGGAGAAGCTGTTAAAGGGAACTTTTTTTTTCTTCACTCTCCCACCCCATGGAAACAGCAGATATGTTTGGACATATTGGACATTGAAAGTGAATTGTTTTGAGAGTTGAAGCTAAGGGACAAAAGGGTTTTTGGACATTGAAAAACTTAAGAAATTGGAAAACCCTTATTAGAGGTATGGATTTCTGATTATTTAAAATTGATATTGCAAGTGGGAAGGGAGAGGAAAAAAAATTGGAGCAGAAGCTGAAAAAGGAGGAGATTGCCTAGAATCCAAAAGAAAGGTATATGGTAATTGGACCTCTTTGATTAAACATTAACCCCAGAAAGAGAAAGAGAAGAAGGAAGAAAAGTATTAATTTTTGGAATTTTTTTTTTTGAATTATTTTTGATTAAAAATATTTGTGGTTGTTTTGGGAAAAGTTTCTTTTTTGATAATGGCATCGCTTGTGGATGAACTAAAGACTGAATATAAAAAATATAAAAAAGAAGATACTTTGGGCACTTTGTTTCAATTCTTAGAAATGGTGTTATGTACTTATGAAAAGTTGACTACGCAGCAGAAGGACTGGGACAAAGAAGAAGAGGAAGAAGAAGCCATCTTTGATGAACAATGGGTTCTTTCCAGGGAGGAGGAGAAAAAGGATAAGAAAAAGGGGATTTTAAGAATTATAAAAACAACCAAAGAAGAGAAAAATGAGAGGAAAGGTGGAGGCAAGGTTAGAAAGCAAAGGAAAGGGAGTAAGAAAAGGGAGGAGGAAAGACAAAGGGGTAAAAAGGGCAAGGAGAAGAATAAGCAAGAGAGAAAGGGGGGGAGGAGAAGCCTCAATGGGGGGAAGCAAGATCTAAAGAAAAAAAAGTTTATTCAGAGACAATGGGTGAATTTAATTTAGGATAAAAGAGGGATTCTGGAGGGTACATAAGACTGTGTTTTTTATATGTGTATTTAGAATATAAAATTCATTGTGTAATTTTAGAACCTATTAAACAGAATCCCAAGAAAAACTGTTATATGAAGTACTTTTAAGTTAGGGTAATGAGTTATAGATGTTACTCCAATTGGTGTATAGAAGTATAGTAAAAGAAAAAAGATGAATGGATAGTTGGAAATAGAACAGACAAAGAATATTATTGAAAATGGTAATAAGATATGAAAGGATATATAAAGGTTTTGTTATGTGTTTTTTTTTTTTGGATGTTGTATATTGAAAAAAGGCAAAAAAAAATTTAATTAATAAGAAATAATTTGGATGAAAAGGAGAAGTTGGGATAAGATATGAAAAGAAAATGATAATAAGATATGGAAGGATTTATAAAGTGAATATGATGTTTGAATTTGTGTCTGTGTGAAGAGTTTCAACCCGGGATCAGACAACCTTCAGAAAAGATCTTTTAGTTTTGTTTATGTTTTATTGTGTTCTCTGTAAAATTAATAAAATTTGTTTAAAAAAAAAAAAAAAGAATAAATATAAATATAAAACAAGGTTCTCTATCAAGTTGCTTCTTTGGGGGTCCTTCCAGCAAGCTTTTTTAAGAAAAGAAATGTTAGCAAAGTGGTGGACATACAGTAAAATACTATTTTTCAACTTCGGTAACTGTACACTAAAGTCAAGTAAAGAACTTGAATCTGAAGGTTATGTTTACCATTGGTTTACATATCAAGAACTGAAAGAAGGATGTAAACTAGATAAAAAGAGTTATGGGTTTGATTTCATTAAAACTCAATTTGAAATCTTACTGTGTGGTAGTGATGAACATATTATTGCGAAGATTTATGTTATTGAAATTGCATTTGGAAAGTGAACATGTAAAACATTGTATGCTTCAGTGGGCAAGGAATTGTGGATATAACTTGATGCTTGAACGATGGGAAAATATGTGGATGAAAGATTTAAAATTTAAATTATAATTTAAAATATTTTTTATAAGATGGTATATTGCTGGTATTTAATACCGGACAAGTTACCTAGAATGTATACAGATATTTCTAATGAATGTTGGAAGTGTAAAACCAAAGGGACTTTTTATCATTTATGGTGGACATGTGATAAAGCAAAGACATTTTGGAGTAAGATTCATATTTTAATGCAGAAAATTCTTAAAACGAAGAAAAAGATTAAACCAGAAGCTTTTCTTTTGGGTATAATGGAAAAAGACTTGGAGAAAAAATTCGGAAGTTTGATGTTCTATATGTTGACGGCAGCAAGACTACTGTACGCCTAAATAATGGAAGGACATTTCTATTCCCACAATGGATGAATGGCTACAAAAGCTGATGGAGTTGGCAGAAATGGCTAAATTGACCGTTTTGATTAAAGATAAGAATATAAGTACCTTTGTTGCTTCTGAACTTTGTGCTTGAGGTGGAAAAAAAATGAATCTTTGATTTTGGGTTTTACCGATTACACTGATATGTGTTAATTTATAGGAATGGCTAGTCTGTATTACAATGGAAAAGCAAAAAGTTGTGGCTTGTTATTAGTGCTTTATTTTACTGCAGGTAAAATAGGTAGTCAGAAGTCAACACTTTTTTTTTTCTTTTCCCCATCCCTTCCTCTCTCTCTTCCCTTCTCCCCTTTCCCCTCACTATCTTCCTATTTTGTTTCGTATTTTGTACCTTGTTTTATAACTTAATAAAAATTTCTGACACACACACACACACAAACATATATTTATAATATAGTATAGTTAGTATAGTATAATAAATACTGTATAATATCTATGATGGTCCCTGAAACTATATTTTAAACTAGAATCATAAATAAATGTGTGATTCCCATCCTTTGGTGGGCTTTAAGTACCCATCTCCTGAATAGGAGCTCATGATCCTTTTCTGTCTATCAGGATTATTCTTTGGCTGCTTGTGCTCTATCCTTTTTCCCTAATTGGGCCAGGGCGACTGATTAATGTAAATCTATTTACTCACATCATAACTGAAACAAGAATATAACATCAATAGATTTTGAACATAGCGCCAGGCAAAAAAAGAGCCAAAGTAACAAATAGAATTGTTCTTTAGAGATTTAACATTTTTATTATCTTATTCTACAAGAAAATAAAATTCTAGTCACAACTGGTAGTGTTTTCACCTCAGTAAAAATGCACTTCAGAACAACCTATATTGTGTATGTTGTTAAATTTATCAAACTTTGATTTGAAAATTACAAGTTCTTAGCCACAGAGTCTTGCATTTAACCTATTTCGGTTTGTAACATTCTCGCTTTTAGTTCAGAGTTTAGTTCAGGTATTTATTTTTTTTGGAAGTCTGAAAGAGAAACATCATTTTTATATTACAAAGCTCTATTTCAGTGTTATAAAAATATTCTGTGTTCCCATTAAAAGAGCCATATCACCATCTTAAGTATACATTTATTTATATTTGATTTACTTTTAATGGATATATAGGCAATTCCAATTGTGAACAATGCATGCGATACGAACCCTGGCTCTTGAAAGAAAAATCAGTAGGCTAGAGTGCCAAATGAATTGTAATTTAATTATACCCAATTTGCAGGATAAAGTACTCATGGAAGTTAATGCTCCATTCACTACTTTTAAATATCCTGAATAGCTATACAGAACTCAGCCAGGTGAATCATTGAAACAAATAGAAATGTTAGACTCTTCAATCCTGAAGAAACATATATTAAGCTACACCACTTAAAAACAAATTAAGATGAAAGTATATAACAACTAAACATTGTTTTAACATAGCACAAGGAGTAAAAAACTTACCGCAAGCTACTACAAGGCAATGTGATGAACCTGAACATTGCCAGAAAAACTCTTAATGGGAGGAGGGTGAATACATAAAGGAAAGCATCCAGGCACAAAAAGATTCCAAAAATCATCAACTACAGAGGAAAGAAAGAGAAAGAAATACAGGGTTTAACCAAGTTTCATACTGAGCTTAATTACATGTAAAATGGATAGGATTATAATCATAAGCATCTTCAATAAAAGAGGGCAGTTTACATAAAATTATACATAAATACAAAATTCTATTCAAGGCCTGGCAAAACCAGTAGATTTTCACAATTTAATTAGAAGCAAGGAAGGTGCCCCTCTCCAGACAGGAAGTTCCAATTTGACACCAGACAAGAGACATTCAGCAAAAGCTCTCTTTCTAACCCACTGGCATGTGAACTTTGCAGATTTTCATGGCTTCAGTGATCCTAATCTTTACCCAGTAGATGAAGCGTTCTCAGATATAGTGTCAGATCATCAGCCTTGATCTTCTATATATGTTCAAATAGTTATAAAATTTACAGAGCTCATTTCAAATATCAACATCTTTCCTTCAAACATTTTCTTCTTATACAACAGAATGACATTTTCTCTATTTAGAAAACATAAATCCATATCCAAAAGCAACTTTCCTATTGCGATCATAATTCTTACACAATTTCTAGCATTTTTACACAATCCTCATCCATCCATCCTGAAAGGACCTGCCCCAGCTGGTCCTTCAGGAAAGTAAAATTCTTGACTCCATTGAGTTGAATCAGAAGAACTTTTATTGAGAGAATGTGGTTGCAGTAAAGTCAGGCAAAATCTGAAAAAGCCCACACAAAGTTCAAAGTAATTCTTTCCTGCCCCTAAACCCAACCCCCCTGACCAGTAGCCAATGTGATGCCGCAAGGTTGTTTTGAGAACAATGAGGTACTAGGCAGATAACGGTTCACTCTCTGTGCATGACGGTCTTGAAATCAGACTGGAATTGGCTGAGAGGGAATCTGATCTGTCTCTGAAGACAATTCACAAGCAGTTTGTCCACTCTGAAGCTGACCTGGCTGAAGCCATTTTTTTTCTTGCCTCAAATTGCCACGAACTTTGAAAGGGGGAAGGGAAGCAGACTGGCTATAAGTCAAAAGTAAAAGTTTTTTTGTGGGAACCAAGGTCATCCCAACAAATGGCAGAGGAGTGGCCAAGCAACCTTCCAGCTATCTTTATTGGACAATGTGATTGATGACACCTGGGTAGGGAACAATTGTTCTTTTAATTAGGGGAAAAACCTTTAGAATTGGTTTTCACTGGTTGTGTTCAATAAAAATGTTCTTTGAGGAGTTCTGCTTTTGGTGGATGCATTATTTGGAACCTTGACATTAAAACAACTCTCATAAATTTCTGGTATAGGCTGCTCACCAGATCTTTGAGGGAACAGAGAAGGCTGTGGAAATGAAGAAGGATGGGGAAGAAGTCACCGGGGCTGGGGCCAGCGCCAGAGTGAAACCCTGCAAACAGAGGCACCGCTGAAGATCACCCTCCCAGCAGTGACCTGGCTGAAAGTCCAAATGGAGGCACAGGCCAAGGACCTGTACCAGACTGAGGAGAACCTCAGGCACCAGGCCTCCATCCAGGGGGGCTTGGAAGGGAATGCCCATTGACCTTGTCAATGGGATTGGTGTCAGTGTGGCCTTCGCCCTGCATTGGAGAGCGAGGGGATCCCTTGAACTAGATGAATCTGGGGAATGGAGACACCTAACAGCTTTCCCTGGAGAGATGATGGAGAACCCGCAGGAGAGGTTCGACCCGATGAGCACTGAAGGCATGGAAAAGCCATATAGGTTTGAACCATCTAGAGTGGTCCTGAGCCAACCTACCCTGACATTCCCACCCTGCCACGGTCCGGCTCCAGCTGTAGTGACTTGATCAGTTAGTGCTCTCCTGATGACGTTGGCGCAGTTGAGTCTGGCCCCACAGCAAAGTCCACCATGACATCCTTGGTTGGAGAACATGCCTTGCCACTTACACCACCATGGGCGGGACCCACACCATGGGCATCCTACCCCAGGGCTGGCTGGGTCCTGGGGCAGTGGCCTCCAGCTTAGAGAAGACCTCATCCTCTTCCTCCTCCTTGCCCAGCCACCCCTCCACCAATGAAGGCCACCTTCTACAGGGACCCAGACAGGCATGTATTCTTCCTGAACCAGGTGTGGGCTAATATAGATGATCATGCCATGGACTATCCCATGACCAAGCCATGGTCCTAGCAGTGATCGCAAATTTAGAAGGGGAAACAGCTGAATGTATGACCCAGCTCCATGATGAGGATGCATCAGAGGTGGGAAACAATGACAACTTCCCACAGGAATTGAGGGCTAGTTTCAAAGACAACTCCTAGGTCTTGCAAGCTGAAGCAAAAATCTGAGAAATCAAGCAAAGGGGCCACCCCGCCAAGGAATATGTCCAAGAATTTCAGAGTGGCTAGGAAGCTGTGACAGTGGCCAGAGGGGCTACTGGTCTATTTCTTTAAGGAGGGCCACATATGCGGTTACTAAGGGATCCCTGACTGAATCCAGGAATGGTATCGGATGGCGGTGGCAATGGACCTCGAACTCAAACAGAACAAGAAATGTGGAGTCACAGAGCAAAAACCAAAGACCCAACCGAAGAAACACCAGCTTTGAAGGCAATCTACCCCTGGCCAAGGCACAGAGTCTCTAGCGCAGGGGTCACCCACCTTTTGGACCTTGGGGGCCACTAAACTCATAATTTTAAATCCTGTGGACCAGAGACTTTGGGAAAAACTCCCAAAAAGTCTGCAGGGAAATTCCCCATCCCGTTTTCCTACTGATTGAACATTCTTTATTTGGGATCATAGATACCGTCTCCAGCTCCGTTCTCAGGGAGAGGGGGGAGGGAGGGGGGAGGGACTAACTTTTGGCTTCCTGCAAGAAAAGCAGCAGAAGCAGCAGAAGTCTTTCTTTCTCTCCCCCAACTCCGCCAGAAATGAGACTTGAAGCACTGGTGCAGCCTCTTGGAGCAGGATGCCTTGCAGGGTCCCAAAGACTCATTTCTGGCCTAGATTTGGGGAGAGAAAGAAAGACTTTTGCTGCTTTCTTTGCATGCAGCCAAAAGCAGAAGAAAGAAGAGGAAAGAAGTGCCCAAGTGAGGAGCGTGGGTTGAGTGAGGCAAGCTCCCCCCTCTGTCCTTTCCCCCCTCCCCTCACTACTTCATGCTGTTCGCAAAGCAAGCAGCACAAGCCTTGTGTTCCCACGGGCCATGTGGCGCATCCTTGTGTTCCCGTGAAGCCTGGATTAATTGCTTAAGGGGGTCCTTTGGGGGTGACTTTTCTCTGAGGACCACCAAACTTTTCTCACAGACCACCAGGGGTCCCCGGCCCACTGGTTGGAGACCACTGCTCTAGCAGAGCCTTGGAACTGCCCATTAACTGCTTTCATTGTGGCCAGCAAAGTCATCGGGCAGCCGATGGCCTAGCCCCAGGTCCCCAGTCGAAGGAGAAACACCAGAGCCAGCCAAGCCAAAGAAGCGCCAATGAAAGGTGAGAAAGGGAAGTTTACCCACCAAGCTGTGGAGGTCTCCCCTACCCCAGGTGAGGGAGAACTCCAGCTCGGGGCACCCAGCAGCCTGCACTCTATGACAGCGATGACGAGAGCGAGGACAACCCGATAGTAAGCGAAGCCATCTGCCCCTTCACCATCCAGTCAAGACTTTGTAGTACAATAATCTGGAGCCCAGGGGGACGTGGAAGCCATAATAGACTCAGGATGCATTCATTGCCTGATGAGCCTGCAATCTGCCCTGAAGTTAGGGATCGGGGCAAAACCCCTGACCTGGCCCAAAAGGTTCAAGCAAGTCAATGGATTGTTGCTAGGAGGAGCCCTTGCCACACTCCTCATAAACCCAGTGTGGCTAGAGATGGGCAAGCACTGGGAAATCATCTGCTTTGTAATGGCACCAAAAATGACTGAGGCAATGATCCTGGGACTGTTCTGGTTAGACAAATGCCCCCCCCCCGCCATTTGATGAGAAGGGGGAGAAAGAAAGCTAAGACTAGGAATAGGCCCTCTCCCCTCCTTGTGCTGCTGAAGGAGGAGCTGTCCAACACCTGAAAGGCACTAAGCAAAGCAAGAAAGCTAAAGCCATGTCAGAACAACTCCCAGACACTCCCCAAATCTCCAAGGAATACTGCAACCTAGCAGACGTTTTCAGCGAGGCAGAATGCAATACTCTTTTCCCCCATCATCCCAGTGACTGCGCAATAGAGATTGTGCCAGGGGCAAAACTATCCAAGCCAAAACTATACTCCATTTCTCCTAAAGAAATGAATGAATTGAGAGAGTACATTGATAAAAACCTAGTGAGAGGATTCATACAACCATTGAAATCAAGGGTGTCTGCGCCCATGCTTTTCAAAGAGAAAAAAGATGGCACCTTCAGATAATGTAGATTTTAGAGGAATTAATGCAGTCTGCGTTTAATATATGTACCCACTCCCCCTCATGAAAGACATGTTAGCCTGAGTTTCCGGTTTCGCGTGGCTTCGGGGCAGCAGGAATTCGCGACAGCTCGCGATTCCTGCTGTGCTAGCCGTCGAGGTACCCCCGATCCAGATGGGTCAGAGGGATATGGCTGCCCTGTAGGGACAGCTGAAGAGAGAGGGGAGTCAGATAGGGGGGTGGGGGTGTCGCAGACCCCCCCCTTCGCCGGAAAAACCCTTTTTTCCCAAGGCGGTGGAGCGGCGGTCAGCAATGGCCGCCACGAAGAAGCCAGCAACCGGGTAAGATTGCGCTGGAGGAGAAGAGTGAAAGTGATGTCTGAGCCGGGTCAAGTAACATCCTTTAAATTGCCTGGAACTGAGCTGTTTGAATTGCTGGAGGATACATTGTATCCCTAAGAAGAGCGAAAGCGGCGGAGAAGCTGTTAAAGGGAACTTTTTTTTTTCTTCACTCTCCCACCCCATGGAAACAGCAGATATGTTTGGACATATTGGACATTGAAAGTGAATTGTTTTGAGAGGTGAAGCTAAGGGACAAAAGGATTTTTGGACATTGAAAAATTTAAGAAATTGGAAAACCCTTGTTGGAGGTATGGATTTCTGATTATTTAAAATTGATATTGCAAGTGGGAAGGGAGAGGAGAAAAAATTGGAGCAGAAGCTGAAAAAGGAGGAGATTGCCTAGAATCCCAAAGAAAGATATATGGTAATTGGACCTCTTTGATTAAACATTAACCCCAGAAAGAGAAAGAGAAGAAGGAAGAAAAGTATTAACTTTTGGAACTTTTTTTTGAATTGTTTTTGATTAAAAATACTTGTGGTTGTTTTGGGAAAAGTTTCTCTTTTCATAATGGCATCGCTTGTGGATGAACTAAAGGCTGAATATCAAAAATATAAAAAGGAAGATACTTTGGGCGCTTTGTTTCAATTTTTAGAAATGGCGTTATGTACTTATGAAAAGTTGATTACGCAGCAGAAGGACTGGGACAAGAAAGAAGAGGAAGAAGAAGCCATCTTTGATGAACAATGGGTCCTTTCCGGAGAGGAGGAGAAAAAGGATAAGAAAAAGGGGATTTTAAGAATTATAAAAACAACCAAAGAAGATAAAAATGAGCGAAAAGGTGGAGGCAAGGTTAGAAAGCAAAGGAAAAGGAGTAAGAAAAGGGAGGAGGAAAAACAAAGGGGTAAAAAGGGCAAGGAGAAGAATAAGCAAGAGAGAAAGGGGGGGAGGAGAAGCCTCAATGGGGGGAAGCAAGATCTAAAGAAAAAAAGTTTATTTAGAGACAATGGGTGAATTTAATTTAGGATAAAAGAGGGATTCTGGAGGGTATATCAGATTGTGTTTTTATATGTGTATTTAGAGTATAAAATTTATTATGTAATTTTTGAATCTTTTAAACAGAATCCCAAGAAAAATTGTTATACGAAGTACTTTTAAGTTAGGGTAATGAGTTATAGACGTTACTCCAATTGGTGTATAGGAGAAGTATAGTAAAAGAAAAAAGATGAATGGATAGTTGGAAATAGAACAGACAAAGAATGTTATTGAAAATGGTAATAAGATATGAAAGGATATATAAAGGTTTTGTTATGGGGTTTTTTTTTGGATTTTGTATATTGATAAAAGGCAATAAAATTTTAATTAACAAGAAATAATTTGGATGAAAAGGAGAAGTAGGGATAAGATATGAAGTTAAATAGATAAAGTATTGATACTATAATTTGGAATTGTTATGTTCTATTGGTTTTTTATTATTATTTTTTCCTAGAAAAGAATTTATAAGCTGTTATGCCTTGATTTTTTGTGCATTGTTTTTATAAAATTGATAAAAATGGATTATATATATATATAAAAAAATGAAAATGATAATAAGATATGGAAGGATATACAAAGTGAATATGATGTTTGAATTTGTGTCTGTGTGAAGAGTTTTAACCCGAGATCAGACAAACTTCAGAAAAGATCTTTTAGTTTTGTTTATGTTTTGTGTTTTGTATGTTTGTGTATTGTGTTTTCTGTAAAAAATTAATAAAATTTGTTTTTTTAAAAAAAGAAAGACATGTTAGCCTGCCAGGCAGAGGAAAGTCTTCACCAAGCCTGCGAGACCTGCGAGAAACATATTACTGGGTGAGGGTTAAGGAAGGGGGCAAATGGAAAACAGCATTCAATTGTCCCTTAGGGAATTTCCAATTTAAAGTGATGCCTTTCGGCCTCCAAGGGCCACCTGGTGTATTTATGCAACTGATCAATGAGGTACTGAATGAGCACCTGTACAAAGCAGTCCTCATATATTTAGATGATATTCTCATCTTCAGTGAAGCAGAGCACATCAAACTGTGCCAGATACTAAAGAAACGCCTTGTGGCAAATCTATATGCCAAACTATCCAAGTGCGAATTCCACAAGAACAGCCTAGACCTGGGGTCTGCACTTTGCTTTGGTGGCAAAGTGAGCCCCATGAAGAGTGGCATCAGCCATGAACTCCATAGCAGCCACAATTTTATTGAGATCCTGATGGGCCCGGATATCTGAAGTTGGGATCCTGTCCTGCAACTATTTAAACCATTTAAGTAACGTTCTGATGAAGAACAAAGCTGTAGTAGAAGCTTTGACAGGCCAGGCAGCTGCCTGGTGAGACCTCTGGAGCGACTGCTCAATCCATTTTTCCTCCACCTTAAAAGACTTCATCTGGATCAGAAGGGGCTGAAGAGGAAGAGGCCAAAGCCGCCACCGGCGCATTCATTGAGGGTACATGAAAGGTCTTGGTGAACTCGGGGCCAACATTGAAGAACCTGTGGTCTGAAGACAGGAGGTTGGGCCCTGAGGCAGGTAACTCCAGCTGTTTCCAAAAGACCTTCAGAAAGAGCCTGGGAGATGGGACCACTTCCTTCTTCACCTCTGGTTCACCGAAAAGGATATCTGATTCCACAGGAGGCTGGGCAGCTGCATCTTCATTATCTGCATCCCTCAGGTTAGCCATGGTTCTCGCTTTGTACAGAAAGGGGGAGAATAAGGCATGCTTAAAACATCCCATGAACACTGGAATCTCATGGGAAGGCCCTTCATCTTCTGACATATCAGATTTCCTCTTATCAGGTTCACCAACTTGGAATTGCTCAGCAGCAACTGCAGAGTGTAGGCCGAAGCCAAAACAGAAACTGGTTCCTGAACCAGAGAACCTCTTTCTGAAAGAAGAGCCTCTTGAACCTGGGACCTTCTCTCTGAAATGCCAGAAGCTGCCGAAGAATGATGGGCAAATCTCTGCATACCTTCAGATATATCTTTCCTGATGTCCTCATCAATCAAGAGCTGCAGGGGTAAGGGAGAGACCCACCCCAGGACAACTGCCTGCATGCTCCTGCCAAAGTACTGCCCTGAATCCACCCTGGGGATCACCTTGATGACTTCCTTCCTCTGAGGGATGAGGGGAGGCCTCTCTTCCGGCTGCATCTGGGGACCAAGCCTGGAGAATGGCCATGGAGGAAGGACCAGGTTCCTCTTGAAGATCTACCTCACTGAGATGCGAAGCAGGAGAAGATTCTCTTTCTGAGATCTGCTTGTAAAGACCTTTTGTACCTTGGCAATCTGCTTCTCTATGGCCTGATGGCACCTGGAAGCAGCTTTCTCCTCCACCTTAGAGGCCTTCTTTGCAGGCTGCTTTCCTTTGTTACTTCAAGAGAGAAACTTTTTTGAGGCTTTTTTTCTCTTTGTAAGGCTGCCTTTGGGGAAAACTTCCAAAGGCAGGAGAGGCAGTGAATTGTGTCCATCCTGGCTGAGGACTGAGTCAAAAGATGGGAGGAGCTACCCAGAGTGGGTGGAGCTAGGCTTATAAGCCTTTTAGATAGACTCAGTCCAAGCAGCTAGGACAAGAGCAACACCTGACCTGTCGCAGCCTTACAAGGGAGAACAGCAACTTTTTAATTTTACATATGTATTTTTTCATTGGTGATAGAACTGCTCCTCGGAAAGCAACAAATGAATTTTGGCTGTACATGCTGTTCTGCTGATACATCACTGCTTTGGAACTAGTCCAATATATTCAATTATAGTGTTATCAGGTCAGACTTAAGGCAAATTGAATGCCAGATTGAACTGCCAAAAAATGCAACCGGAATATTATCTTTAAGTTATATACTTTTTAAAAAATCAACAATCTGGCACCTCCAATTGTTTTTATAGTCTTTATATTAACAAACAAACAAAAGCTTCATGTGTTCTATAAAGTGAGACTGAGCATTCCTTAGGCATAATAAAATGCTGAGAAATTAACTTACCTTTTCCAATTCTCTTGGTATTCGCATGCATGTATACACTCTCTCTCTCCGTTCTGTGTATTTGGCTTCATTGTGTTCAAGGAAGTAACCTCTTGTTAGTTCTGCATTGATAAACCTCAGTAGAGAAAGATCTGCATTGAAAGAAAACCTCTTTTTTAAAATGTTGAATTATTTAGCATTTCTTTTCTCATTTTTTCTCAGCAGTCATAGTGAACTACTTTAAAGGCAAGATAACTCCTTGCTTAAAAGCTTGTGCCAACTAACTGGCCCCCATCTTCACTGAATCTTTAATAATCACTAGAGATGTGCTATCTTCCTTCTTGCTTCAAATGCTCTACTATCATCCCAGTGATAAAGAAATCCTCCATCAAGGAACTGAATGATTTTAGACCGGTTGCTCTAACATCTGTAGTTATGAAAACCTTTGAAAGGCTAGTGCTGGCCACCTGAAAACCATCGTAGATCCGCTGTTAGATCCCATGCAGATTGCATACCAAATAGATCGACAGATGATACTGTTACTATGACTCTGCACTATATCCTACAACATCTAGACTCTCCAAAGACATATGCAAGGGTCCTCTTTGTAGACTTCAGCTCAGCATTCAATACAATTATTTCCAGATATTCTTCTAACTAAACTAAATCAGTTAGCTTACCTGACCACACTTGTAAATGGATCATAAGCTTCCTAACAGACAGGAAGCAGCAGGTGAAGCTAGGCAAAATTACATCAGATACCTGTACAAGTATCAAAGGGGGCATCCCCAGGGCTGTGTGCTCTCTCCACTTCTCTTCTATCTATATATGACTGCATCTCAAAAGATCCCTCTGTTAAAGTACTGAAGTTTGCAGATGATACCACAGTGATTGGTCTCATTAGAGACAATGATGAATCTGCATACAGATTCATCATTGAACAACTAGCCTTGTAGTGCAACCAGAACAATCTTGAACTAAACACGCTCAAAACTGTAGAAATGGTGGCAGATTTTAGGAGGAACCCTCCTATACTACCACCTCTTACAATACTAGAAAACACAGTATCAACAGTAGAGACCTTCAAGTTTCTAGGTTCTATCATATCGCAAGACTTAAAATGGACATCTAATATCAAAAACGTCATCAAAAAAGCACAACAAAGAATGTTCTTTCTGCACTAACTCAGAAAGCTCAAACTGTCCAAGGAGCTACTGATTCAGTTCTAAGAGGAATTATTGAGTCTGTCATCTGAGCCTCTATAACTATCTGGTTTGGCTCTGCAACAAACCAAAGACAGACACAGATTTCAATGGATAATTCAAACTGTTCTCAAATCTTATTCTATAGTCTAACATTCTTAGTTTTTAATTCTAAATTCATTATACCTTTATACTTTTATCTGTCACATTTGCTATTTTGTCACATACTTTTATTTCATTATTCAATAAATTCCATCTTAAATCTAATAATTCCCCAAAATTTCTCCCTTTAAGTATCAATTAGAGTGTGCAACCCTTTTATCTTATACATCCCTGAATTTATTTCCTTTAATCCATAATCAAAATTTATCATAATATAATCACTAGATAATTATCACATTTTAGTTTAATAACAATAATTTCCTAACTACTATATGTTACATGTCCATATATATATTTTAAGCAAGGTTCCCCCTGGTATTCCCTAAAATTACATTTGTTGTTTCAAATATATTGATCTATTCAGTTAATTATAGAAACTGTTATTAATCTTTTCACCAGGATTCTCATAATTCATTTTAACTGTATTCTTTATTTTATTACCCATATATAAATTAACAACAATCCTTAAATAAAAAGCCAATTAAAACAAAAAGAAAATATATCAATTTCATTCACATTTAAAAGCTACATTCTTTTGTATTACAACATATTATCTTGTAGAATCCCTTTTCTTTAATCTTTAACTACCCGTTGTCTCTATGTCTCTTGACTAAACAATTTCTAATTATTTTTGTTCAGTTTCCATATCTCCTTATTTTCTGGTTCTTTCTCTTATTACATCTTTTTCCTTTCATTTTTTCCTTCCTTTTCTTATTCCAATTTTTATCCACCTCCCTCTTTAAGACTTTCTTTTGTAATTCCCTTTTCTGGTGTTTCTTTTTTCTTTGTTTGGCTTTCAAGACATTTCCCTTTTTAATTGTCTCCTCAATCCTCCAAGTTTTAATTTCCATTTTTTCCCCTTTGTTTTGATGGTCACTGCTCCCTTTGTTCATTAAAGCTGGCTTCTTCTTTTTTAATTAACTCCTCGCCTTCTGGCACTCCTTGTGGTTCTTCTTTCTCCAGAATTGGCATTTCTAATAATTGTAAGGTAATACAGCATGATTCATTTCTTTCATTTAACATTTTTTATGTTTCTTAGTTCTATTTTTAGTTCCAAGAAGAATTCTACCATTTTCAAACACTTCTTTTGTATTTTCTTTATCCCTTTCTTTAGAATTTAAGTCCAAGCCTATTGTCCAGTAATTCAATTTGACTAGCGTCTTTGATTTTTATTTCCAAAGATCAACTTCTATTAATTCTTCTTTAAGTTTTTTTCCCCAAGTTCATCAATTAGTCCAATATCCATAAGTTTAAATTTATGCCAAGATCACCAAACAGCCCCAGTGTACTTTCTTCATGCTTCTTTCTTTTATTTTAAAATTCTGTGTTTTCACTTTTCAATGTTTCTGCTTTATTGTAACAAAGTTCCTCCTATTTTGTATCAAGTTTCAGTTTTGAGAGAACCAGACACTTTTTTAAAAAGTCACTGTAATTTTCTTTTACCATTAAGTGGTGCTCTCTGTTACATCCAAGTTCCACTCTTTCTTTCCACCTTTTTACTTTTTATTTGAGGTATTTAGGTTTCAAAAATTCAATAAATCCAAATTGTAATTCATTTCTTTTTGGCACATTCAAGTTCAGCATTTAATTGCCTATTTAGTGCCAGAATCATATATTTGTCCAAGTTTTCTTCCAGCTTCCTCCTTCAATTTAGCTCCTGTCAAAATTCAAATCCTCTTTCATTTTTTTCCACCCTTCTTTCCTCTCTCTCTCTCGTCACTGCTTTATAATCCTTTTAGAAAAAATATTTGTACCTTAATTCCGGGATATCTTTATGTCCATGAGTTATGTCTGGTTTTCACACTATCCACTTCTTCACCGCTTCAGCACAAAACTTAATTCCCGGATAGCTTCCCATCTTCAGGGCAGCCATTAAAGACTGCCACTTACTCCTGTCTTTGAGGGGAGTGTATCTAGCCAGGGAGGGAAAATGTGGCTCCCTTCAACTCAGCTGGCGGTCTCCCCCTCTTTCCCCACCCACCAAAGGTGGATCTGGTTTGGGATCCTCCAACAGGGCAAACACTGATTGAAGGTCTCCGGTCCGTCACCGATGGAAGTGCCACCAGAAGTCCCTTCTTCTTACGTGTCATTAGTATGCATCAGTGCCCCATCTACAACTCCACAGTGACAATATCTAGAATATAGCTCTTTAGTATTTGTTGCTGTCTTCTGTTCCACCTACTACGGATTTGCCCCAATTTTATTCAGTTCCAAGAATCTCCAAACTGAGTTGAATAAACTCTTGGCAGGAATCCCAGAGAGCTCGCACTACCAATCCTGGTTCATTCTAGTGGACTATATGAATCTTGCTGACTTACAACCAGCAAGACTCATCTTATTAGGGTTGCTGTTTAGCACGACTGTTTCCCTGCCTTTATTTAAAGACATGTAAAGACCCAAAAGTTTTCAGAAGCAATTAGAGTACAGAGGTTAAGGGAATAAATAATGGGTTTAAATCTGGAGACTGAGGATGAAAGTGATAAACCAGAGTCTATGAACAGAAGAGAGAAAGGATAATAAGGAAGCTTGACAGATTAGAGAAATGAGATCAAAACAATGGAATGAAATTGAATAGAGACTAGTTCAAAATATTTTATTTAGGAAAAAGATATAGATGTACAATATAAAAGTATATATGCATGAAGGGAGATGCCTGCACAAAACTAAGCCTTCCATACAGCTTCACACTGTGTTGTAATGGAGATAGGATAGCCAAGCAGATTTTTTTTTGTTTGACATCCTTGGCCTGACTTGTTCCCTATATTGATTTTATATGCTTATTTTCATATTTAAATGTAGTTTTTATCTATTATGTTTGTACACTGCCCAGTGTCATGATTTTGAGAGATAGGCAGCATATGCTAAATAAATAATACTTTTCAGGAAAAGAATATGTCCAATAATTATGAACAAAAGCTAAATGATTTAGCTGTATCTCAGCTAGCAAGCTTTTCTGCCAGCAAGTGTTATTCTTTTGGAATGAGGAAAATGGGGCTACTCCTTGAAACATCAGAATATACCATATAAGCAATCTCCAGCAAATCCATAGGGACCAAATGAAAAATAGTTTCCACAATCTCCAATATAAAACAGCAGTCTTACTAGCTATTTTATCACTTCTATAAAGCAAATCAGGTATTTTAACTATCCTTTAAAATTATGTTCTGGATAAACATATGGATTTTTTCTCATAAGCTACATTTGTTTTGATCTATTAATACTACTCTGAGGAACTATCTGTGATATAGTTTCTTTTTGTTGTTGTACATTGCCAAGAATTGGGACACGCTCTTAGTAATTTTAAATCAAATATTTATGTATTAGGCAAGACTAAGCCAGGAATCCACATGCTGAAACCATGATCATGTTGAAATGGCTTCATGCACTGGGTTACATCATTCCTTCTCTTCTTTGCATGAGTTGACAAACAAGCCAGAAATTATATGTTCCTTTATATTTAAGAGATTGTGATTTAACCAATTTGGAACAAGCAGGCTATAAAGCCGTAGCTTAAAATTAATAATGAGACAAGTTGTATTTTAAAGTTCTAAATCCACTTGCCCAGAAATTAATTTAATATTTGTAAAAAAAAAAAATCCTTCACATATAGACACTACAAATTACTAAATGTTGAAGAGCAAGCGTGTGATTGTGACTTGTACTCTGGAACTATTACAGAGTGCAAACAGGTTCAAATATTTGCACAAGTTTCTAAACTTCAGTTTTATTAACACAAGTAATGTATTTAAGTACATAATGTACACAAGTAATGCAATAAAGAAGGCTGGCTTCCACCTGTGCCAAAGCGTTTTTGATGCAACAGAAAATTGGATAGAATCTGCATACCGTACAATCTCCCCAAATAATACAGTAGTTATAGCTCTAAGTCAAAAAATGTCTGCTCCTCTAAATTATGTGATGCAGTTCAAGTCATTCTAATTAAAATCAAGGCTTAAATTTTTATTACATTGGTTCAAACTTACTTTTCAATCCAAAAGATCATGCCAAACCAATCTTATTTCATTCTTTGATAAAGTGACTAAATTAGTAGACCAGTGAAATGCTGTGGACATAGTATACTTAGACTTCAGCAAGTCATTTGACAAAGTAGACCACAGCCTTCTTCTTAGTAAACTAGAAAAAAGTGGGATAGACAGTATCACCACCAGATGGATTTGTAACTGGCTGATAAACCATACTCAATGAGTAGTCCTTAATGGTATTACATCTACATGGAGGGAAGTAAGCAGCAGGGTATTACAAGGTTCCATCTTAGGCCCATTTTCATAAATGATTTAGATGAGAGAATAGAAGGGGAAAACATCAAATTTTCAGATGACACTAAGCTGGCAAGAATAGCCAACACCCCCCACCCCACCCCAGAAGACAAGTTTAGGATCCAAAAAGGCCTTGACAGACTTGAACAATGGACCCTCTCCAATAACATGAAATTTAATGTGGAGAAAAGCTAGGTTTTATACCTAGGCAGGAAAAACCAAAAGTACAAGTACAGAGTAAGCAAAACCTGGCTCAATACCAGTAACTGTGAGAGGGATCTTGAGGTCCTAGTTGACAATCACATAAAAATGTACCAGCAGTGTGCAGTAGCAGCCAAAAAAGCTAATACAATCCTAGGTTGCATTAACAAAGGCATAGATTCAAAATCACATGAAATATTAGTACTGCTTTATAAAATCTTAGTAAGGCTACGTCTGGAATACTGCATCCAGTTTTGGTCACCATATTACAAAAAAATGTTGAGACTTTGGAAAAAAATGCAAAGAAGAGCAATTAAGATGATTAGGCCTGGGACAAAAACATATGAAGAACAGTTGCAGGAATTGGGTATGGGCAGTCTAGAGAAAGGAAGGAGTAGGAATGACATGATAGCAGTATCCCAGTATTTGAGGGGATGCCACAAAGAGGGAGTCAACTTATTTTCCAAAGCACCAGAAGGCAAGATAAGAAATAGTGAATGGAAACTAATCAAGGAGATAAGCAACTTGGAATTAAGGAGAAACTTCCTAACAGTGAGAACAATTAACTAGTGGAACAGAAGTTGTAGGGGTTTCATCATTGGAGTTTTTTTTTAAAAAAAGACTGGCCAGCCACCTATCTGAAATGGTAGAGAGAAGGGGAAAAAAGTCCCGATACGTCATGTGGTATAGAGTCTCCTGTCTGAGCAGGGTTAGAATAGAAGATCTCCAAGGTCCCTTCCAGGTCTATTCTGATTGACAAGACTGAGTCAATTATGGTTTAATAAAAGATTCTTATGAATCCATCTTTGCCTAAGAGGCTGAGCATTATATAAGCCTATAATTCAGACTCAGTCTAGAGATTTATTTGAGAGAAATAACATGGAGCTATTGCCAAACAATAACTAGTCAATTTATGCAGATTTTTATGTGCCACAACAACTTTTCATATGTTCCTCAGGAAAGCACGTATCTAATATGTTCTAATATGTTCATAGACATTTTAACGGGTACAAGTAAGTTGCCAGAATCTTGTTTATTTCAAACACAATCCCAATTTTAATCATATATGTCCTTGATGGTGAACCTATGGCACATGTGCCAGGCGTGGACAATTGCCCCAGCCCAGCTCCAATTGCGTTTCTCCATCACATTTTACTCAATCAATTCCAACTGCTTGTGAAAGAAAAAGATCTCGTGAAACAAAAAGTTGGAATTGACTGAGTGAATTTTTTCACTCTCGCGCTTCCCAATGGGGGAGGTGAGGTCCAGTCCTCCGGAAGCCCATTATGACATGGAGCTACAATGCAACCCATGCGGCTCTTTCACCCCTTTGCTGCAGCTCCCTATCGTGGCAGAGGGATGAAAGAGCTGTCGCCCTGCCACAGCAGTGGCGATGGCCGGAGCCTTAATGCGGGAGCAAAGCACTAGCCTTGCATGGCAACAGGATTCCTACATTTGCAGGGGAGGATCTTGCGGTGGAGGGGCTATCTCCTAAGCCTGGCCTTCCTCCTCCCTCATTAGCAGGTCCAAGAGAAAGGTGGTGGTGGCATGGGGAAGCACTCCCCTCCCTTGGCCGGACACTGAGCACAAAAGCCCAGCTGAGGGGGGGGAGTGGCTGGCCCACAGAAGCGCCTCCATTGGCAAGTCAGATAGTGGAAAGGCCTGGCCCAGCTCTCGCAGCGGGAAACTGTTTGGCACCTCCAGACACAAGCTGCCACCTTTGAAATGCACTGCACCTTTGAAGAAGCCGGGCAGCGATGGCTGAGGACATGAGAAGGGCAGCGGAGGCATCAAGGCTGCTTCCCCCCCCCCCACCGTCAGCAAGCTGGGCCTGGAACAGCATGGGAAAAATAAAGGCCTGGCGGTCCAGAGTCCAAAAATGGGGGTGGGTCCTCTGTTCGTCAGAGGATCAAAGAGGAAATCAGTGGAAATCTGGGTGGGAGGCTATTCAGAGAGGGATCTGCCTGAGTCTTTTCTTCCCTCCTCCTTAGATTGCCTCCTTCCAGCTTTCTTCCCTAGCCTTGTTTGAAGGGGAGGGGGAAGCAAGGTGGGGCAATAGTAGCTAAAAGGCTGCAAGGGGGAATGGATAGAGAACCACCTCCATGGTATCAACTGGCTTTTTGCCTCCCCACCTGCTTTCATAGGGAAACGAATGGCCTTGGTTGGAGGCAACCAGCATAAAATGCAGCAACTCCAGACTGCACCAAGTTCTCAGACTGGGAGCCCCCTGACCCTCTCTTTGCTCTCCCAAGTCCAGAGGGGAACCCCCCCTCCACCGGGTTTCCTGGTTTACGTTTCTGAATCCTGTTTTGTTTCTTGGGGGAGGCAGAAAGACACTCCACAAAAAGTGTGCTTAAATCTCATGCCGGTGAAATCCTGATTATTAAAGATGGGGATGGGGAAAAGATGCCATTCCTTTCTCAAGGATCTAGGGAAAGTGGAATAAAAATAGGTAGGTGTGTATGTGTGTGTGCGTGCGTGCGTGTGTGTGTGTAAATAACAGCCTGTGATAGCTTCAGCCACAAACAACAGCTGTTATTTTTGCTGAGAGCTTCTAGCCTACACAGCATTCTTTAATAAATATTAACAATAACAAACCATAATATATTCAGAGGAGGAAAGAAGGAAGGATGGATGGATGGATGGATGGATGTGATGGCCCTCCAGAAGCTAATTTGCATTCAGTAACAATATCGGCCTATAATTTTTTATCTGTTGTAAGTCTGAGTCCTCTTTTGGTACGAGCATAATATATGCTTCTGTCCATGAGTTTGGTATTTTTGCATCTAACAGTACTTCACTGAACACTTCCAGCATTGGTATACTGTTTTACAAACCTTTGTAAAGTTCCACTGGTAGACCATCTGGGCCTGGTGTTTTTC
Source organism: Hydrophis major (assembly GCA_033807585.1). Lineage (NCBI taxonomy): Eukaryota > Metazoa > Chordata > Lepidosauria > Squamata > Elapidae > Hydrophis > Hydrophis major. The sequence continues at coordinate 62,767,375 of CM066333.1, read as the reverse complement.
CATTTTTTTGTCTCTTAATTGCTTCTATTGTTTTTTGTCTCGGAATTGCTTCTATTAGTCCCATCATTGGTATATGTTCATCTAACATGACTTTTACTATATTTTAAGTAATTCTGATTTTTTAAAATATTGTTTTACTTTGTCTTCTGAGACTATCTCTTGGTCATATAGTTTCCACAATAACTTCGAATCATTTCGCTTTGGTCCTCATTTTGATGATAAATATTTCCTTCCTCATCCATTAATTGATGTATCTGGGGTTTTTCTTTCTCCTTTTTCAATTTATGCCAGCCATCTTTCTGGTTTGTTTGCATTTTCAAAGAAACTTTGTTTAGCGTTTTTAATTTTTTGAACTAATTCTTCTTTAACTATTATATTTAACTTTTATTTTATTAATTCCATTTGACTTTTTGTCTCTAGTCTCTTATATTCTTCTAATGTCTTTTGGTTTTCTTTCTTCTTGTTTTTCTTTCCCATATAAGTTATAACTAAACCTCTAATATATGCCTTGGCTATAGCCCATAAATTTTGTAGTGTGGTCTCTTCTTTACTATTCTCTTTGAAGAAAAAATCTAATTCCTTTTCCATAAATTGAATAAATTCCTTATCTTTTAATATTGATTGATTCAACATCCATCTTAGTTTCTTTTTTTGTCCTTTCCATATAATTTTTATTGGGTTATGGTCTGCCCTATTACTTGTTTCTATATTCAATTCTTGTAAATTAGATTTCAGTTTAGCTGTCATCCATATCATATCCATTCTTGATCAAGCCTATTTGAATAAAATGAGTATTGATTTTCCTTAGGATGTGTCTCTTGCCATACATCTTGGATGCCTAATTATTTAACCATTTTTTTAAAAGCCTTTGGAAGCATTTTCCTTGCTTTTTTGTTCACTTTCCTTGTTTTATAATCTAGTTCCGCATCTACAATTGCATTGAAATCTCCCGCTACACAAATATTTTCGTACGCTAATGGCTTGTTTTTGAATATCACCTTGGAGGTAACCCTTGAGTTTGTTTCTTTTGGGCAGTTCACTCCCTTCTATCCAAGACATAGCATATAAGCATTGTTTAAGCAGGGTCTGCAGTATTGTCTGGGACACTACACATCTTCTTCACAATCTGTTTTCCTTGTTACTTTCTGGGAGGAGGCATCATGTTATCCGAAGCAGAACATCCATATTCAGTCACAGTTTTGTTCCATACAGTATAAACCTTGTGAACTCTCAAGCTTCCTCTTTCCACAATGTATTCAGTGATTTAATATTTATATGCATTTATATATAAGGGTGTAGGTATATACATATGTATGTATATAGTATGTCTATGTGTGTGTGCTATATACACTTGGGAGCAGGCAATAGAATTTCATTTTTAATGTGTGCCAATGTGCCCAAAGTAAAAAATGACAATAAAGATTATCTTATCTTTTTCCAAAGTCTGTTTCAGAATTTGACTCCCACCTTATTATTTTCTCCACCATATCAAGTATTTTCATTACTAAGCTTTTGATATATTTCTAACCATTTTATCTAGCCAAATATCTCTCATTACAAGGAAACAAAGGCACCGAACAATATATGGACATTTACTGAAGGCAAGAAAACTGTAATACAAATAATACCCTGATCTCATCAAGTATACAATGCTTTATGTACACCCCAAATTCACCAATATAGCGAAGCTTACTTCCTGAAAACACATTGAGGATTGTATGGTGAGTCATTAGCTGAAAAAAGCAATATGAGATAAAGTCTTAATCCTAAAATAGAAATGTTGCCCACTTAAATATCTGTCCAACTGTTTTTTGCTTGTGCAAGAGAAGAACTAGTCAAGTGATACTTGTATTCTCTCTATCTTCTAAGAACTATAAGTATATAAGTTTATCTCTGTCATCCCTTTTTTCTGTGAACACACTAGTTAGATCAAAGATAAGATAGATGCAGATAGACAGACAACATATTTCCCCAAAAATAAGACCGGGTCTTATTTTTGGAGGAAGTGTTACCTGCTTACCTTAGGACCACACAGCCATGTTTCCCATGCATCAATACCTGTCGCGACACTGTCCGACTTCTGCAGCCGCTTGCAGCCACATGCCATGCAGCTTATTGAGCTGGTGCCACAACTCGTGGCAGGATGCTGTAGCTTGTCGCGCTGGTGTCACCATTTGTAGCAGGAAGTTGTGTGGCACATCGTGCCATTGCGTGGAGTGGCAACACCAGTGTGATGAGCTTTGTGGCATCCTGTCATGAGTGGTGGCTCCAGCATGATGTGCCACATGGAATCCAGCTGTAAGTAGTTAAAGAAGATGGGTAATGGCGCAAGCAGAGTCGGGGCGTGGGAGGCCTGGTTGCGGTGGTCCTAAGGTAAATGAATGCAGGGCGCGTGGGGCAGCTCCACTCCGTACCCTACCTTGAATTTTACACCTGTGCTTCACCCCACCTTGTACAACCAGATGGTGGGCATGGCTTAACTGGGGCTTATTTTTTGGGTTGGGCTAATATTAGGTGCAGGGGTGAAAATTGGGCTTGGGCTTGTTTTGGGGGTAGGTCTTATTTTCAGAAAAACATGGTAGATGGATATAAACACATACTGGCACATATACATGAACATACATATACATATGCTATATACAAACATATATAAACACATATACACACACCCTGTTTTCCCCAAAATAAGTCATATCCATAAAATAAGCCCAGAGGTAAGCCGGATGGGACATGTAGGGCACCTCCATCTTCACTGCCTCCTGGTGGTGGCACTAGCACATCACGTGGTTGCCTGCACCAATGCAAGCAAGCAGTAATGGGCCTCCTGTACCTTGGGGGGGGGAATAAGGCACCTCCTTGAAAATAAGCCCTAGTGGTTATTTTGGGGTCCCAAAAGAAAATAAGACCTGTTCTTATTTTCGAGGAAATACGTGTGTGTGTGTGTGTGTGTGTATACACACGTGTGTGTGTGTGTGTATACACGCACACACACACACACACATTAATCACAGTCCATTTAGAATACATGACAAAAAGAGTTTTAAGAGTTAACAAGGTTGATACCATACAGTACAAGGCTATTACATAATCTAGTTGTTCTGTTTTGGATACCACAAAGACTTCTCTGAGAAGGTAACAAAGAAAACCGGTCATAGAGAGGATGTACAGTGTTTCTAACAATACTGCGGACCCTGGTCATCTATCACTTTAAAAAGTCACTTATATGCTATGTCCTGTATAGAAGGACGTGAACTTCCAATAATATTATTTCCTGTCCGAAATAGTAATACTTCCAAACCACAATAATACAACAGGATGCATTCAATGATCCACCTGTAGAAAGTGGTAAGGGTAGGGGGAAGGAAGATGTGTTCTTCTCATAAGACACAGAAAATGCAGGAGCTGCTGTAAGCGCTTCCACCAGTGTCTCCCTGCTTGTCAGCTGCAGACCCAGAAACTTGATACTCTTAACCACTTCCATAGTTGAATAGGTAATACAGAGGTGTATGGCTGTGCCTGCGTTTTCTGAAATGGATGGTCTCTTTTATTTTTTCTACATTTAAAATCAGGCTGTTTTTATTACACCAGTTCATCAAACCTTCTATCTCCTCCTGGTAATCAACCTCATTTATCTGAATAAGGCCCACCACTGTTGTACTGTTCACATACTTCACAATATGGTTGGTAGCAAACCTTGCACAACAATCATATGTCAAGAGGGTGAATAACAGAGGAGTACCTGTGCTCAAGTCATATTAATCCCAACTCGCACATACTGTGGGGCCTATCAGTGAGAAAATCAAGAATCTATTTGCACAAAGGTCTAATGTAACCTAAAAGATGCCGTTTATCTTCTAAAATGCTGAGGAATGATCGTATGAAATGCCAAACTGAAGTCAATAAATAACATTCGCATATCAATATTTCTTTTCTCTAAGTGTGCCAAGCTCAGATGGAGGATAGAGGACATAATATTCTTTATGAAGCTATTTGGATGGTAAGCAAACTGAACTGGAGGGAGGCTGGATATATTAAACTCCTTCATCAGCCTTTCAAAACATTTCATAATGATGGACATAAGTGCAACCTGATGCTAATCATGAAAATCAATTAAATTATTCTTCAGCAATGAATGTAGAGCAAAAGTTCCATCAAGAAAGTTCTCATTGATTTTTTCACACAAAAAGAAAGTAAGAGATTTTGGAGTTGATTGCTTGGAAGGACAGCACTCTAGATTTTCTATATTACAAAAACAGCATTTACAGGACTACTCAGAGGAAAAACCTGTTCCAGATAGTCCTACAGCACTCAGCACCCACTCTTGTTTTCAACACTGTAGGTGAAATGAGGCTTTCCGGAACAGTCTTTGTCTACCTCCCTCAACTCTGATATTTGGCAGGAAGGAGGACAAGTCAGATACACATTATGTGTCCATATCATTTTGCCCCCACTATCAATGTGTCAATTATCTTTTCAAAATCCTTATGTTTTACCTGGCCTCAGAAGACCCTGAAAACATCAAGCTGATATTGCAATATTGCAGCTGGGTAACAAGGGAAAGGCAAGGGAGAAAAACCTTAACAGAGAAAGGGCACCTTTCTCAAATGTAATGCTTACACTCCTGATTGTTTTGTCAGTACAGATTAACACAGCTCTCATTCTACAATCTCTACAAGAAAAATAAATAGTGGATCCAACATCTACTAGGCGGTACTTCAGTAGCAAAGTTTACTGACTGTAACACTTAAAATGTACACTAAATTAAACGGCTAGACATATTTTTGCTATCCCTTAGCAAGAAAGCAATGCATTCAAGTCCAATGCAAAGAACATATTTCATAGAATTGGATGGTTTTTTTATCTCTTGTTCCTGGGCAAAAGCAAAGCAAATTTTATATTGATATGCCCTGATCCAAGTTTGACATATAAAGTAGGAACCTATCCCTGAAAACAGATTAAGACAGAGACCTGAGCCTCCTTTTTTCAAACTTGGATGACTAAAATAGATTCCCCAAAATAACTTAGGAGATCTTTCATGAGCCAGAGTGAGTCAATGTGAACATTGTGAGGGCCAAATTCAGGCATCCTGAGACTCCAGCATATTCCTTATGGAGAAAACACACAGGAGTCCTCTTTTGGACAGGGGAAAAAGAGGCATCTTTGCCTGTCTTGGCATTCCTAAATCCACCCTACCTCGGTGCAAAACTTAAGCGCCACAGCTTGCAAAAACGAAACTACCTTTGGAAGAAGCGGGTAGAGAAAGGTCCTTCATGGGACGTTGGGGACCCAAAAGAATAGAGATTGGGGTGCAATCTCCGCTCTTCCTTCTCCCCAAATTTTCTGCATACCCGCCCCAAGTTTCCCATGGGGAAGAACCCAAAGAAGCGCTCTGCACACGTTAAGGTTTTTCTCCTCCTTTTCTGCACTCCCCTCCCAAGCTTTTCACAGGTATGAAACTCCAAAGAGGCACTCTGCACATGATGAGAGGTCCGCGCCGGAATCTCACCAGAGGGCGCGCGGCACGGCTGCTGCTGCTTGCGGTGTCTGTCGCTCTCGTAGAAGCCCAGCGTTTCGGTGCGAGGCGGAGACTGCCTATCGCCGCCGCTGGCGAAGCTGCTCTGCCGCGGCTGCCCGCCTTCCGCCTGCAGCAGTGGTGGCAAGGGTTCCGGCGGGGAGCCCCGGCGGGGTCCTGCCCCGCCGCCGCCATCCCCGCCACCCGGGGCCACCTCCGCCAGGCCCGCCATCTTCGCGCGCACGACGGCGGCGGCTCCCGGCGGTAGAGGGAAGCAGCCGCCACCCCGTAGGACGTCATCTCTGCGCGACACGGAGCGCACCAGCCGGGCCCATCTTTCCCGCGCGCGTGAGCACCGAGCTACCTGCGCCGCCATCTTAGTTGCGTTTCCCAGCCGACTGTTGCCCTGGTGATGCCCCGCCTCTCGAGAGGTGGAGCCTCAAGTTTCCAAGCAGCGTTTCCTGAACGTAGGAAAGAGGAAGTGGGTTGGGGCAGTCTAAGCCAATTCGTGGCTTCTCAGTCTCGGCAGCTTTAAGACGAGTGGAGCGCAACTCCCAGAGTTTTCCTGCAACCTGACTGGGAAATCCTGGGAGTTGAAAGCGACTCGTTTTAAATTTGATAAGACTAAGATACACTTCATTAACTTGTTCCTTTGGGTTTCATCCAGCCGTTGCGTAATGAAATGCCCCCAGTGCCTTCGCACAGCTTTTCCACGGCTCCTCAGGATCTGCCTGCACTGAACATCTCTTATTCCTACATTGCATTCTGAAGTCTGGAATGCAGTTTCAGTGCCTAAGTCCACAGGCACTTTAAGAGGTGTGTGTCTTTATTGTAGTCCACATGTCCCTGGGTTCAATTAGAAGAGATTCTCTGTGGCTCGGTTGAATTTTGGAGTTGACTCTTCCTGAATTTGGTGATTTGCTTGCAGATGGTTCATTACTGAACATTTTCAGTGATGGTGAATGCGGGGTTGCTCCCTACAAACTGGATTGACAGTTTTGAAAAGTCCTTTGATTATAGTCGTTTTTGGCTTGAACCACCAAAGAGGAAAATGTTGTGGGTTCCATCCCTGAGGGAGATACACCTGGTGGGACCCATAAGAAGGTTCTTCTCTGTGGTGGCTCCCTCTTTCTGGAACATCATTCCCCCAGAGATTAGAATGGGCCCCTTTCTAATACTCTTCCGGAAGGCATTGAAGACCTGGTTCTGCCAGCGGGCCTGGGGAACCCAGAGCAGGATGGAGCCCATCAAATGATTTGTGTGATCTGCTGTCATCGGGGCGGGGGGGGGGAGAATGAAAGTTGGGGGGTGATTTTTTTCCCTAGATTTTGTTCTATTGTACTTTATTAATTTATTTGATTCTTTTTGTTCGTGTTTATTGTTTTTGTTTTGTTTTAAATATGGTTTTACATTCTGTAAACCACCTCACCCATACGGAAGGGCCGGCTTCTCTATATAAACAGGCAGCAAATCCCACACTGCCTTCCCAAAAGATAATCCAGACAAGAAGCACACTCAGAAGCACTGTCGATTTTATTCTACTTTATTACTGTGACAGAATGTCAAAAGTCTGAAAATATAGCTCATCCACTCCTTGTCACCTCTCCAGCCCAAGAAACTAAGGATAGTGACTTCTGAGATGTTTGCCACATCCCCATTCTTTCTGCAGGCTCAGCTGCAGTTTACCTAATTATTGCCCTGGGTATGACCCTTCCCCCTATCTCCCAAGGTCATTCCCATGACTATGACTGGAGGGCTGGAGAAAGTGGAAAACAAGACAGCCCCTGTATTTGGGGGGTTTAAATGTTGCCATGGGGAGAAAGGGTTTGGATGCCTGGCCTCCTTACTTTGGATAAAAAGAGGGTTGAAAGGTGATATTGTTGAGGTCCGAATGGTTTTTTTTTTTTTTGATAAAAGTTTTATTGGTTTTAATGATAGACAAAAACATATAAAACATAAAACATAACATAAAAAAATATATAATTCTTCATAAATTTACAGTGTATCGGTTGGTTTACCACTCCCTTTTGTGCATCCATTTCATAGTCATCGAAATAATTATATTACATAATAAGTCACATTATCAATCATCAGTAAAATAACCTAATATCATTATTGAACAATCATTTGACTATAATTTTACTAATTCATACTTAAGCGAGATAACTATAATTGAGTTAAATTATTTTATAACAAATCATAGAATCATACCAAATCTATCTTAATAAAGTATTCTAAAAAATTATCAAAACCAAGAAAAATTATATATTCGTAATTTCCTAAATTTCTAAATATTCTATTATTATATTGTATTATCTAACAATTGATAAAAGAGATCCCAAACTTCATAAAATTGTTTATCTTCTTGTTCTCTAATTTCAAATGTCAATCTACTCATTTCAGCACATTCCAATATTTTCTTAATAATTTCTTCTTCTAATGGTATTTTCTCACTCTTCCAATGTTTAGCAAATACAATCCTAGCCGCTGTTAATACATTTACAATCAAATACTTTAAGTTTTTTTTTTATATATCAGGTAAGATTCCCAATAAAAAAAATCTCTGGTTTCAAATCTATGTGTTTCTTTATCATTTTTTCCAGCCATATGCGAATTCTAGTCCAGTATTTCCTGGCCTCCTCACAAGTCCACCACTTATGGTAATATGAGCCAGGTATCTGATGACATTTCCAGCACTTTTCAGATTTATTCTTGAACATTCTTGCTATTCTTGTCGGGGGAAAGTGCCACCTGTAAAACATCTTATACAAATTTTCTTTATATGCTGTTTGTCGTGTCCGCAAAAAGACGCCAGGAGTCGGTGACTACGTTTCAAGCTCTTTATTTAACAGTTGTGAACCGAACCGGCGAAAAGGAAAAAGCCCGCGGCTTTTATCCTTTTCGCCGCGGCGGCCGCGGCCAATGGCAGCGTTTCAAGTCTCCCGCTCTTGGAGTGAGCCAATCACGGGAGACTTTCAACGGGCCAATCGGCGCGGCTCGCCTGGCCAATTAGAAATCCCTGCGCTTTAGCCAATCAAAGCGCGGGGATTTCGAGTATGTAAATTAGGGACAGAACACCCCTCCCCTCTTGGTACAGTCTTTACGTTGCGTAGTCACGTAGGTAGGCGGGGCTCCGTCTAGTCCTACTTGACCTGCGCAACTCAGTTGCAAGCTGGATTTCGACCGGAGCGGTCGAGTTTTTGGCTGCTCCTTCTTCTGTGCGAACCGGTTGGATGATCGGGCCGGTTCTTTCTCCGTGGCTCCCACCTGGGCCTTCCGGGTTGGTTGAGCCACGGGTCTCGCCGCTCCCGCTTGGTCTTTCCGAGTCGGTCGAGCTGGCTTGGTGTTTCTTCTCCGGTGGGGGATCGCGATGGCTGCGTTCCGGTAAGTACTGCTGGTTTATTTTTTCTTGCGTTTGTTTATTCGGGTATTCCCTCCCCCCTTGGTTCGTTTCTTGGGGGGTGGATTCTGTTGCCGATCGTGACCTGAGTTGGTCAATGTGTCGTTTCCAGGCTCGCCCATCTGTGGTTTGGAGCCGGTATGAGCGCGGGCCTGTGATTTGGGTGATGACGGCTGGGATCCATAGAGGGTCCCCTGTCAGGTTTTTCGCATACACGAGGTCTCCGGGTGCGAATGTTCGGTATTTTGAACTTGAGTCTGGGGGCCGCTCCGGGTTATATGTTGGGTGTAACCTGTCGAGTGGGGACCTCAGCTTCCTACCCATTAGTAACTCGGCTGGGCTTTTGTTGGTAGTGGTGTTCGGGGTGATGTGTTGTATAAAGAGGAGTCTGTTAATTTTGTCTTGGATCTCCCCGTGGTCCATTTTCCGGATGGTTTTTTTGGTAAATTGTACCATCCGTTCCGCCCTACCGTTCGCCGCCGGATGCGCCGGTGCTGTTAATGCGTGGCGGATGCCCCTCTCCGCCAGGAATCTCTTGAAGTCGAGGGAAGTAAACTGGGGCCCGTTGTCGGAAACGACGACGTCTGGGAGGCCGTGTGTTGCAAAGAGTTTGCAAAGTTCTTTGATTACGGCCTCCGTGGTGGTAGATTTCATGTCGCTTACCTCCAACCAGTTGGAGTAAGCGTCAACTGCTATTAGAAAGGTATGCCCATTTGTGGGACCGGCAAAGTCCAAATGAATTCTGGACCAGGGCCCCCTCGGTGTTTCCCACTCTAGGATGGGTGCTGCGGGTGGGCTGGGTCTAGTCTCCTGGCATCGCTGGCACCTAGCTACCCAGGCCTCTATTTGTTTGTCCATCCCTGGCCACCAAGCGTAACTTCTGGCCAGGGCTTTAGTTCTGACGATGCCAGGATGCCCCTCATGCAACAATTCTAAGACCCTCCTTTGCAGCCTGTCCGGGATGACCACCCTGTCACCCCATAAGATACACCCCTTAAGTAGCGAGAGTTCGGTTTGGCGGTTTTTAAATGTCTTAATGGATTCGTCATTGTCCCTTTCTGGCCAACCTTTTTCCACCCAATGCAAAACCCGCGCCAGACGCCTGTCTTTAATAGTCTCCCGGGCAATGTCTGACGCGGTTATGGGCAGGTTGGGCAGGTTTTCAATGTTCAGGGTGTTTGTCGTTGGTGCTGGGTCAGGGTCGGAGTCTGGTAACGGTGAGCGGCTTAAAGCGTCCGCGTGCGAAATCTTCTTACCCGGCTTGTGTATTAGTTCGTAGCTGTAGGCTGCCAGGAACTCGGACCACCTTGTCATCCGAGGCGACAAAATGTTCGGGGTGGCTCGATTTCCTGCAAGGATGCCCAGCAACGGCTTATGGTCTGTCACAATGATAAAAGGGCGGCCGTAAAGGTATTCGTGGAACCGCTTAACGGCGGCAACTATAGCCAAGGCTTCTTTGTCCAGCTGGCTATAGTTCCGCTCTGGCTTGGTTAGGGTCCTGGAAAAGAATGCGATGGGTGCTTCTTTTCCGTCCGGAAGGGTATGGCTGAGGACAGCGCCGACGCCGAAAGGTGATGCGTCGCAAGTGACGGCCAGGGGCAACGTTTCGCTGAATTGGATCAGGACGGTGTCAGAGGTGAGGAGGTCTTTGGTTTTTTGGAAGGCGGCTTGCTCCCGTTTCCCCCAAGTCCAGGTTGCCGCCTTATCCAGGAGCCTATGCAAAGGTTCCGCCGCCGTTGCTTTTTGGGGTAGGAAAACATTATAAAAGTTCAGCAACCCCAAGAAAGCCTGTAGTTCCGTCTTAGACCTAGGGGTGGGGGCTTCTTTGATAGCTTTTACTTTTTTACTTGTGGGGTGAATGCCGTGCCAGTCTAGAAGGTAGCCCAAGAATTCCACTCGCTCCGTGCACAGTTGGCATTTCTCCCTTTTTACTTTAAGTCCCGTTTCTTTAAATTTGGTTAAGACCTCTCTGAGTCGGTTTTCTAATTCGGCTTCGTTTGGCGCCGCTACTAATACGTCATCGAAATAGGGCACCACCCCCTTGATGCCCTGCAGCAAACGTTCCATCAGGCTCTGAAAGATGCCTGGTGCCACGCTGACTCCGAACTGGAGTCGGTTGCACTTGAAGGCCCCCCGATGGGTAACGATGGTCTGGGCTTCCGCTGTTTTTTCGTCGACCGGCAACTGTTGGTATGCCTGGGCGAGATCGAGCTTGGCAAAGACCCTGCCCCCTCCCAGTGAGTGCAGTAGGTGTTGCACGATTGGGACGGGGTAGGCGCTTTGTTGCAACGCGCCATTTAGGGTGGCCTTATAGTCCCCACAAATTCTCACGGACCCGTCTGGCTTGACCGGGGTCACTATAGGGGTCTCCCATCGGGCATGGTCTATCGGCTGCAACACCCCCTGTTCGACGAGCTTGTTAATCTGCTCGTCAATCTTAGGTTTTAGGGTGAATGGTACCCGCCTAGGTTTTAGTCGCTTGGGGGGAACCCTAGGGTCTAGGTCAAATGAGATAAGGGGCCCCTGGTACTTGCCCAGGCTTCCGTCGAAGACCTCCCGGAACTCCTGGGCTAGCCGCTGTTCCCAGCCGTCGTCGGCGACGTGGTTGACTCCCGTTAGCGCGATGTCGAGCGGGGCGAACCATTGTAGGCCCAGCAGGCTTGGGCGGTCGCGATCGACGATTGTGAGTGGGAGTTGTTCGGTGCGGCCCTTATAAGTCACATTAAAGTTCTTGGTGCCCACTACCGGGACGCGGTTTCCCTGGTAGTCTTTTATAATAAGTCTTTGGGCATTTATGTTCCTCTTATGGAGGGTGGGCACTAGCCGTTTTATCTCGTGCCATGCAATCATGGAGAGGTAGGACCCGGAGTCCACCTCCATCTTGCATGGTTGGCCCTCAATATAGACTTCTACGTGTACCTTTCTGGCGCCGTCGGAGATGGCGTGGCCGATGGTTACCGTCTGGTGGGTTTCTTCCTTGCGCCGACTGTCGCCGCCTCTTGAGGGTCGCTGGATTCGGTCCCACCGGCCGTCCAATTGGCGATCTCTGGTCCTGGGCGGGGGGCTTTCCTTTTTTCGATCGTGTTGGTCCCATCTGGGTGGACTGCGAGTCTTCTTTTGGCGGCAAACCCGAGCGATGTGTCCCCTTTTTTCACAATGCCGACAGATAGAGTAAAAAAATCGGCATTCTGATCTGGGGTGGTCGCCGCCGCAACTGGCACAGTTGGTCCTCGACCTACGACCTCTTCGGTTCCGTTGGTCGCCGCGCCCCGTCTGCACGCGATGTATGTCCTCCTCGTCTTCTGACGTGCTGGATGCAGACTGGAATTCTCCGTAGTGTGCAGTTGATTCGTTTTTTGGGTCGGCCGACCTTGCCAGGTTGTTGTTTCCGCCCTTCGCGTCTGATTTTCGCATGCTGTCAGCGGAAGTGCGGGTTGCTTCTGCGGCTGCGGCTGCGGTGAGCGCGTCTGCTAGGCTGATGTCGCCCTTAGCCATAAGCCGGCTCTGGAGTGCAGGGTCCCATAGGCCGAGTACGAATCGGTCTCTTAGGAGGCTGTTCAGACCTTCAAATTCGCAGAGTCCTCCTAGGCGCCGCAGCTCGGCGACGAAATCGCTCAGTTTTTCGCCCGGTTTCTGGTCCCGCCGGTAAAATTCGTTGCGCCGGATCAGGATGGGGACCTCGGGGGCGTAATGGCGCCGCAGGATAGGTTCGAGGACGTTCCAGTCCATGGCGGTTGCGTCGGCCGGCTTGGCCAATGCTTTGGCCATCTGGAAAACTTCGGTTCCGCAATGGGTGAGGAAAACGGCGCGTTTTAGCGGGCCCGGGGCATCTTTCATTCCGGTGCACTCGAGGTACATGCGGAAACGGTCTGAGAACGATTCCCAGTCCTCGGTGGCGGGGTTGAAGGGGGCGGGCGGTGCGATTTTCGCCATTTCGGTGCTGAAACTGGCTCTTGTTGGACACGGGGTTCGGTTCAGGGTCGGGATCCCATCCTCGTCGCCAGTGTCGTGTCCGCAAGAAGACGCCAGGAGTCGGTGACTACGTTTCAAGCTCTTTATTTAACAGTTGTGAACCGAACCGGCGAAAAGGAAAAAGCCCGCGGCTTTTATCCTTTTCGCCGCGACAGCCGCGGCCAATGGCAGTGTTTCAAGTCTCCCGCTCTTGGAGTGAGCCAATCACGGGAGACTTTCAACGGGCCAATCGGCGCGGCTCGCCTGGCCAATTAGAAATCCCCGCGCTTTAGCCAATCAAAGCGCGGGGATTTCGAGTATGTAAATTAGGGACAGAACACTGTTGACATTGTCATTTTATAATTTTGTGACCACAATTTCTGCCATTTCTCTAAATCAATCCCATATCCAAAATTCTTCCCCCAAGCAATCATTGTTTCTTTAACTTGTTCTTCCTCTAATTTAATTTCCAACAAATAACTATATAGTTTTTAATTACTTTTTCATCAGTACCTGTCAAAATCCTATCTAAATCAGTCAATTTATCATAAAATCCTTCTGTTTTAGAATCTTTAAGATACCTTGCATGTATTTGCGCATATGAAAACCAATTCATCTTTATACCTTGTTCTTCTAAATTTTGCATCGTTTTAAGTTCACCCTTTTCATCCAATATTTCCCTATATCTAACTGTTTGTTCCTTCTTATAAGTTGTAGGATACGAAAAAGCTTCAATAGTTGATAACCAAACTGGAATTTTCAAATAACATTGTTTCTTAATTTTCTCCCAATTCAACCATAACGATTCCCGTATATAATGCCTTCTAAAATGATTTAGTTCCCTTATACCATAAAAAAGCATGCCAACCCAATAATAAATCATGACCTTCTAATGTCAACAATCTAGTCTTTCTTAACGTTATCCATTCTTTAACCCACATTAAGTTTGCAGCTTGATAATACAACTCCCAATTAGGAAGGTCAAATCCTCCTCTAATTCTAGCATCCTGTAAAAGTTTTAATTTTATTCTCGCTTTCTTGCCTTGCCATATATACTTCAACACAATTTTATTTAATTCTTCAAAGTAATCCTTACTTAACTTAATTGGTATTGTTTGGAACAAATATAAAATTCTGGGTAAAATATTCATCTTAATTGTTGAAATTCTACCTATCAATGACAATTGTAGATTTTCCCATTTTTTCAGGTCGGATGCTATCTGCTGTTTAAGTTTAATATAGTTATTCTCTTTCAGTGTAGTACCTCTTGACGTCAGATATATCCCCAGGTATTTAACTTTGTTCGTAACTTGAATTTTCAATAAATCTGCCAGCTCTTCTCTTTGTCTTAATAACATGTTCTTTGTCAGAATCTTTGTTTTGTCTTTATTTATTTTCAAACCAACCATCTCACCATACATCTCTATCTTTTCCAATAGTTTTAAAGCTGTCTCTAAAGGGTCTTCCAAAATAAAGACCAAGTCATCCGCAAAGGCTTGCAATTTAAATTCCTCCTTTTTGACTTTCATTCCTTTTATGTTTATATCCTCTCTAATATTTCTATTTAATACTTCCAAGGTCAATACAAATAACAAAGGAGATAATGGGCATCCTTGTCTTGTACCTTTTTTAATATTGATAGAGTCTGTGAATTCTCCATCTATCATTACTTTTGCCGTTTGCTTATAATATACGGTTTCTATTGCTTGGATAAATTTTCTAGCAAAGCCCATCTGTTCCAATAATAATAACATAAATCTCCAGTTCACATTATCAAATGCCTTTTGGGCATCTAAGAATATCAAAACCATTTGTTTTTCAGGGTGCGTCTCATAATATTCCAATGTGTCCAGGATTACCCTCATATTGTCTTTAATCTGTCTCTTTGATAAAAATCCATTCTGATCAGAGTGAATAAAGTTATTTAGATATTTTTTAAGCCTTTCTGCCAAGATTGGAGCAAAGATTTTATAGTCTGCATTCAATAAAGAAATAGGTCTATAGTTCTTTATTTGTAATGGGTCAGCCCCTTCTTTTGGAATAAGTGTAATATAAGCTTCTGACCATGTTTTAGGTATTTTCTTATTTATCATAACTTCATTCATGACTTCTAACAGTGGAATGCTCAACAATTCTTGTAATGTTTTATAAAATTCTGCCGGGAAACCATCTGGTCCTGGTGCTTTTCCATTGTTCTGTCTGTTGAGTGCTTCAGTTAATTCCATCATTGTTATAGCACTTTCTAACATTTTCCGAGTTTCATCAGGTATCTTAGGTAGGTTAGCATTTTGTAAATACTGTTTAATTTTTCCCTCATCAAGATCCTCCTGTTTATATAATTGTCCATAAAAATCTCAAATGATTGCCTATTTCTCCTTATTACCATAACAAATTTGACCATGCTCATCTATTAACTGTGATATTTTCCTTGATTTTTTCCTCTTTTCTCAACTTATATGCTAACCATCTACCTGGCCTATTTGCATCTTCAAAATAGTTCTGTTTAGCACTTCTAATTTTTTGTGCCAGTTCTTCTTTCTCTGCTTGATCCATTTTATGTTTAATTATGTCCATTTTAAGTTTGATATCTTTTTTCTGTGGTGTCTTCTGTAATTCTTTTTCCAGTTTTTTATGGTCATCTTCTAGAGCTTTAATCATTTGCCTCTTCCTAATGTTCTTTTACTTTGTATAGTCAATTATTAATCCTCTTGCATATGCCTTCATTGTATCTCAAACATTCTGTATTGAAGTATCTTCTTTTTTGTTTTCATTAAAGAAGGCCAATTCTTTTTCCATCCATTGTGTAAAGTCTTTTTCCTTTAGAATAGTGTTGTTTAATGTCCATCTAGATCTTCTTTTTTGTCCTTTCCATTTAATTGTCATTGGATTATGGTCTGCCCATGTACTTGTTTCAATATTTATTTCTTGAATATTAGATAATAATTCTGTTGATGTCCAAATCATATCTATTCTGGACCACGATAAATGCCTGTTTGAATAAAAAGTATATTGTTGAATTTTAGCATTTCTTTCTCTCCATATATCTTTTAAATTTAGTTCATCTGTCATTTTGAAAAAGGATTTAGGGAGAGTTTTCCTATTTTGTCTTGTTGTTTTTACTGTATAGTCCAGTTTATCGTCTACAATTCCATTGAAGTCCCCCATCATAAGTATATTAACATAGTCCAGTTCAATTATTTTCATATGTAATTTTTTATAAAATTCTTCTTGTTTATCATTCGGGGCATAATTTGCAACCAAGAGTGTTTTTATATTATTATCCACTATTTCAACTATTAATACTCTTCCGTCTTCATCAGTATAAATCAGTTTGGTTGGAGTGGTTTCTTTGATGTACAAAACCACTCCTCTTTTCTTACAATGAGTCAGGGAAGTAAATATTTTCCCTAACTTTGGTTGTATCAATAATTGTTCATGTTGTTTTTTAATGTGTACTTCTTGTAAGCAAATTATATCAAATTTTAGCTTCTCTAATTTGTAAAAAGTTTTCCTTCTTTTGGTAGCTGAATTCAGTCCATTTATATTCATGGAAATCAATTTTTTTTCTCCCATGGTTATGCTTTATATTTAGGTCTAACAGCTCTCGTGGATCTTATTTCACGTTGTTCTTTGATCTCCATTTGTCCATCTATTGCGCCTTCTTCTTTTTCCATCTCCATTTGGTCCTCTTCAAATTCAGTTAAAATATTCTCTTTTTCTATCTCCATTTCTCTTCTTTCGAAAAATTCCTTATAGAATATTTCTGCTTTCACAATTGAATTAATTCTGTGTCTCTGTTCTTGCCATGTAAACATTAATCCTTCTGGAATCAGCCATCTATAGTTCACCTCTTTTTTCAATAGCATTTTGGTCAAAAATCGATACTCTCTTCTAATCTCTCTCACTTTTCTAGGTACTTATTTTAAGACCAGGATCTCTTTGCCTTTGTATTTCAACCCCTTCTCTCTTACCACTTGTAATATTTGGTTTTTAATAGTTTTTTTGGTGAATCTAACATGGACCTCTCTTGGTAATTGGTTCCTCGTCGCATATCTTGTGAAGACTCAATAATTTCAGTACAGAAGTTAATCCAATACACATTTTTTGTAAACTATAAGGCCGCTGCTTTTAAATGTCAGATCAGCTTGCAATGGGCTAACTGATTTGATCCTCAAAGAGAAGGCTGATCTGGCTTGTATAACTGAGTCTGGCTGGGCCTAGAGGGAGATGTTCTCCTTGTAGAAATGTGCCCAGTGGATTATCGAGCATGGCACCAGTCTAGACCTCAGAACCAGGGAGGGGGTGTGGCTGTTGTTATCAGATAATCTCTAGTAGCCTCCAGAGGCACTACTCCACAAGTGCCCGGCTGTGAGACCCTTTTTCTTAAGTTGGGCTCAAGGGATAGGTGATATTGCTGCTGCTGTACCAGCCTCCCTGCTATGTGGTAGCTTCCCTACCTGGGCTCCTGGACCTCACCGTGGGGCTGGCGGTGGAGTTCCCCAGGCTTATAGTTCTGGGGAATTTCAACCTGTCTTCCCTGGGGGTAGGGTCAGAGATAGCTCGAGATTTCATGGAAACTATGACTTCCATGGGCCTGTCCCAGGTCATTCAGGTCCCGACTGGTAATAGTGATCACATAACCAATTTGATGCTCTTGTCAGAGCAGTGCCTATGTGACCTGGAATTGGTGGACCTGTCCTTGGTCCCCCTGTCATGATCGGATCACAATCTAGTGGCAATGAGTTTCTCAAAAGCTGTACTCCCTGCAGGGAAGCAGGCCTATTAGACTGATCCGCCCCCATTGGCTGATGGACCTGGATGAGTTCCAGAAGAGCTGGGGTTTATAACTGCAGATCTATTGTGCAGTCCAGCCGAGCTCTTAGTCACTGTTTGGAATAGGAAGGTGACTGAGGCTCTGGATAGGATTTTATCCTTGCAACCTCTCCTCCCCCATAGACCTCTCTGTGCCCTGTGGTACTGAGACCTCTCTGTGCCCTGAGGAACTGAGAGGGATGAAATGCATGAGGAGACGTCTAGAGCACTGCTGGTGGAAGACGGGATGAATTTGGTTGGACACGGGTAAGAACTGCTACTAAGGCCTACCTTGTGGCGATTCGTGCGGCGAAATATAAATACTTCTCCACGCTAATTGCATCTGCAGACAATCACCCAGTGACCCTCTTTAAGGTGAGCCTCCTTCTCCTGGGGAAGGAGGAGATTGAGGTCCATCTGAAGGGGTGCACCGAGGAATGTGTTGATTTTCTGGAAGACAAAATCACTCAACTTCATTCCCAGTTAGATGCTGGCATGGTTGCTGGTCCCATGGAAGCCCCTGAGGCAGGTTCTTGCCCTATTATGTGGGAACAATTTGACCCTGTTGCTCCCAAGGAAGTGGACAGAATCCTAGGGAGTATGCGTGCAAGCACCTGTGTTTTAGACCCTTGTCCCTCCTGGCTTGTGAAAGCTTTCCAGGAGGTGACAGGCAGATGAACCCTGGTGATGATTAATGCTTCCCTACAGGAGAGGGTGATGCCCCAGCACTTTAAGGAGGCTGTGGTCCACCCTCTTTTAAGAAGCCATCGCTAGATTCCACCCAGTTGGATAATTTCCAACCTTTTGGGGGAAGGTTGTTGAGAAGGTGGTCACGCAGCAACTCCAGAGGTTTCTGGATGAAACGGATTATTTTTGACACCTACCAGTCAGGATTCAGACCTGGATTTGGGACAGAAATGGCATTGGTCACACTTTTGGATGATCTCTGGCGGGAGCGGGATGGGGGTAGTACATCCATCCTTGCTCTACTTGACCTCTCGGCAACTTTTGATACCATCAGCCATGAGATTCTGCTGGGACGGCTTCAGGAAATGTGAGTGGGAGGTCTCGTGTTGTTCTGGTTCACTTTTTTCCTCTTTGGCCACTCTCAATCAGTGTTGACAGGAGAAGAGAGATCCAACCCTCGCTCACTGCTTTCCGGGGTTCTGCAGGGTTCGGTACTCTCTCTGGTCCTGTTCAACATTTATATGAAGCCACTGGGTAAGATCATCCGTCACCATGGACTGAGGTATCACCAATATGCAGATGATACTCAGCTGTATGTCTTGGCCTGTGGTGAGTTAGTGTTGCCGTGTCCTCTGTCTTGCAGTGCCTGGAGGCTGTTAGGGGCTGGATGGGGAGCAATGGGTTGAAACTAAACCCTTGCAAGACCAAGTGGCTCTGGGTTTGGGGTTCATTGGTCAGGGAAAATTGCCACCTTTGGTCTTAGATGGGGTGGCACTAACCCAAACAGACCCTGTGCATAATCTAAGGGTCTTCCTGAACTCGCGACTCCTGCTTGAAGAACAGCTGGCGGTTGTGGCCAGGAGGGCCTGCAGGTTGTGTACCAGTTATGCCCTTTCCTGGACCAATGGTCCCTACTCACAGTCACTCATGCCCTAGTCACTTCCCATCTTGACTATTGCAACATGCTCTACATGGGGCTGCCCTTGAAGAGCATCCAGAAGCTCCAGCTGGTGCTCCATCCAGTTGGCCTGCATGGTTTTGTGCAGACCTCGGTGTGCATATGTATCACCTCTCCTCCGAGAGCTGCATTGGTTGCTGATTTGCTTCTGGGTGCAATTCAAGGTGCTGGTTGTCACCTTTAAAGCTGTTCTGACCCAAGCCTTGTTCAAATTAAACAAACAAACTGTGTATAAAAGCAAACCTTTTTTAATGCAGCACTGGGAATTCAGTTCATTCCCAGCCAAAAGATATTTAAAACCTAATTGTCCGATATCAAAAGCAAGCCCTTTCAAGGTTGCAAAAGGCTGCCAAGAATAGAAGAGTAATTACTGATTAAATATCCACCGACAGAAGTTTCAAAAACAAACCGGAGTAAGCAGGACTTCAACGAGGACTATGAGTCTAAAGAACTTCTTTGCTTCCTGCAAAGAACACAGCCGCAAGGGCTGGTTTTTATCCATTAAAACCATCACCTTCCAGCCTTATTCTTGAGTCACCCTTGCTGCTTCAGCTGCTCTTCGAGCAGCCCTGCACACATGCGCACTGGACACAGGCTCCCTGGGCTCCTCTGTGTAATTGCTGCCAGACTCCACAAGCTCCGAAGGCAGCACCCCACTCTCCGATAGTCCTGGCCCCATCCCTGCATTACACGCAGGCCTCTCATCCAAGTCCTTGCTATCAGAGACCTCTGCTGTGCACACTGGCTGCCGACAAACCACAACAAAAGCCCTTCATGGCTTGGGACCAGGTTATCTTGCCAGTCACATCTACCCAACCCATCAGAGCAGGGAGGCAGGGAATATTGCAGGTCCCATCCCCAAGGGAGATACACCTGAGATTAGAATAGCCCTCACTCTAATACTCTTCCAGAAGGCGCTGAAGTCCTGGTTCTGCCAGAGGGCCTGGGGAACCCAGAGTGGGATGGAGCCCATTAAATGGCTCGTGTGATCTGCTGTTGTCGGAGTGGAGGGGGCAGATTTTGTTATGTTGTATTTTATTAATTTATTTGATTCTTTTTGGTAGCGTTTATTGTTTTAAATGTAGTTTTATATTCCGTAAGCAGCCTTGGGCAAATAGGCAGCAATATAAATTAAATAAATAAATACCGTATATACTCGAGTATAAGTCGAGTTTTTCAGCCCATTTTTTGTGCTGAAAAAACCACCCTCGACTTATACTCGAGTCAGCCGCTAAGGCACCATGCCTAGCCTGTGCTGGCGTGACTGCAACCGATCGCGCCTCCAGGGCAGCATCGCCGCCGCGGCTGTCTACCCCCTGAGGGCCTCACAGGCGACCCCAAGCGGCCTCTTCTTCCCCATTAACGGGCGCCTGGGGCCCCCGCGAGCTCCTGCGTTGCGCGCTTCCAGCTTCGCCAACAAACTGCCAGGCTCAGGCAGCCTCCTCCGCCCCCTACCCTAGCAGCGAAGAGCTGCTCCGGGGGCTCCCGCCACGGCGCAGCCAGGCACTTTGTCTCGCTGCCCCCGGAGCAGCTTTTCGCTGCTAGGGGAGGGGGCGGAGGAGGCTGCCTGAGCCTGCGGTTTGTTGGCGAAGCTGGAAGCACGCCCGTTAATGGGGAAGGAGAGCCCGCACCTCCGAAAGTCTTTTTACCGTTGAGGACTGAACAGGAGAACTGCAAACGCCGCACTCCCCAGGAAAGGGTGGCCCTCTTCCTCTCGGCGGCTCCCGCCACGGCCCAGCCAGGCACTTTGTCTCGCTGCCCCCGGAGCAGCTCTTCGCTGCTAGGGGAGGGGGCGGAGGAGGCTGCCTGAGCCTGGCGGTTTCTTGGCGAAGCTGGAAGCGCGCCCGTTAATGGGGAAGGAGAGCCCGCAGCTCCGAAAGTCTTTTCACCGTTGGGGACTGAACAGGAGAACCGCAAACACCGCACTCCCCAGGAAACAAACTGCCAGGCTCAGGCAGCCTCCTCCGCCCCCCCCCAGCAGCGAAGAGCTGCTTCGGGGGCAGCGAGACAAAGTGCCTGGCTGCGCCGTGGCGGGAGCCCCCGGAGCAGCTCTTCGCTGCTGGGGGGGGGGAGGCTGCCTGAGCCTGGCGACCCCAAGCAGCCTCTTCTTCCCCATTAACGGGTGCCTGGGGCCCCCGCGAGCTCCTGCGTTGCGCGCTTCCAGCTTCGCAAAGAAACTGCCAGGCTCAGCCAGCCTCCCCCACCCCCTAGCCTAGCAGCGAAGAGCTGCTTCGGGGGCAGCGAGACAAAGTGCCTGGCTGTGCCGTGGTGGGAGCCCCCGGAGCAGCTCTTCACTGCTGGGGGGGGAGGCTGCCTGAGCCTGGCAACCCCAAGTGGCCTCTTCTTCCCCATTAACGGGCGCCCGGGGTCCCCGCGAGCTCCTGTGTTGCGCGCATCCAGCTTCGCAAAGAAACTGCCAGGCTCAGCCAGCCTCCCCCACCCCCTAGCCTAGCAGCGAAGAGCTGCTTCGGGGGCAGCGAGACAAAGTGCCTGGCTGTGCCGTGGCGGGAGCCCCCGGAGCAGCTCTTCGCTGCTGGGGGGGGAGGCTGCCTGAGCCTGGCGACCCCAAGCGGCCTCTCTTTCCCCATTAACGGGCGCCCGGGGCCCCCGCGAGCTCCTGCGTTGCGCGCTTCCAGCTTCACCAACAAACGGAGCTGCAAATCTGGTAATCGCTTGCAGAGCCTCGGCACGAACCCCCTTTCCCCACACTCCCCCCCCGCACTCCTCTGGCAGCAGCAGGCGGAGAAAGCCCCACTTCCCCCTGGCTTTGATGGCACGCGTGAGTTGGCTTCCCACTCTTTTTTTTTTAACTCTCCTCCTCTTCCTCCTCCTCTCCTCTCCCCTTGTTGTCTGGTCTTCCCTAAGGAAACTCGAGGGCTCACACTTCCAGGTGTTTCTCCCTGTCTTTCTCCCTGTCAATGATCTTTTCTTCCCTTCCTTTCTCTCAGCCCCATCTTCCTTCACCTTTGTCACCACAATCCTGAACAGATGAAGTTTGTACTTCTCAAGAAAGGTTGGATGTTCCTTTTGAGGAGGGAACCTAGTGTGACATCTGTATGTTGACCTACTATTGAGCCATGGCATGTGTGCACATGCAATGGAGGCATGAGGGAGAGCTGTGAAAGAGATGGTGGCTCTCCAAAACAGGATGTACATGCAGCACATACACATGCTTTTTTCTTGCAAGGGAGAGAGTGACTCTGTTTGGACATACAGATGATGAGGAGGAATCCAGTTTTGAAGGATTTTAACTCTTGTGTTTTAGCTTGGTTGCTGATTGAGCTAAGGTTTTTGTACTTTTAAAGTTATTGTTGATACCATATTGGTTTTGTTGGCTCTCTTTTCCACTTACAGAGCTAGTTTACTGTTTTTCTTTGAAATAAATATTCAAAAACATTTAACCTACTGATGCCTCAATTAATGTAATTTTATTTGTATCTATTTTTATTTTTGAAATTTACCAGTAGCTGCTGCATTTCCCACCCTCGACTTATACTCGAGTCAATAAGTTTTCCCAGTTTTTTGTGGTAAAATTGGGTGCCTCGGCTTATATTCGGGTCGACTTATACTCGAGTATATACGGTAAACATTTTTCTGATGAAATTTCTGTCTTCTTTTGTGCGGTAGTCTGGTACAACTAAATAATCTTAGAGTGGCAGGGATCAATTTTCCTACTATTACCTCCCAAGTTTTATCTATTTCTGCATTCCTGAGACCAAGAGAAAACCAACAATTAATTACTTGCCAGTCTCATTTCACAAACAAAATGTCAAGCATGTTCTATTTTAAAATGAATCAGAAATAAAGCTAAACTTGCTTCTGTGATGCTGATAAGATACCCATTTGTATTTTGCCACAGAGAATATCACACTTTCCACTTTTATTGACAATAATACTGGAGGTATCATTGACAATTTTCATTCCAAATGTCTGTTTGGTTCTCCTGCATGTCGATGGTCACCTTATGTTTTCATGTAAGTTCATAAAACTCTTTTGAAATATTCATTTTATTGAAAAAATAATGTTTGCTCAAATACTCTGCACTAGTAAACTCTCTTTATATGTGCCAATATTTTTAGCTGTATATTCTGTTAGAAAGGAAATGTAAACAACATGTTTGTTAACATGGTTTATTGGCACACATATTGGCAAAGCATACATAAAATACAGCTGTATCATAACACATCAACTCACTGTATTTTAATGTGATGAATTGAAAATATTATGTAAATGAAAAAAATTAGTTTATTTTATAAAGTTTCACATAAATATATTACAATCAAAAATTATTAATTTGAAGGGCTTTATAAAAATATTATTGTACAAGAAATAAAGCCTGAAGAGAATCAAATAAAGAATATGCAATAAAACCTAAACTGGTTTTTGTTCAAATTGTTCACAAAATTGATGGATTACATGGCTTTCAAAATTCAGATCAACAGGAATTTTACAAAGTTTAAACTTTCATAGGTTACAGCTACCCTCCTTCCACAAACAAATGTTGGTTATGTGTTTGATGAAACAAAATGGCATTTATAATTGTTTCAGTGCTTTTCACAAGGGGATGAACACTTTGATTTAGAATCTGTTACATTGTTTGCTTGAAAGCAATGAAGAATAGAAAAGGGAGAGAAAAAAAGAAGGCAAAAGGTCAACTTATGCCAGGGAAGAAAAAAAATACGGAGATGTTGAGAAAGAGAGGGCTTTTGACAAATCCCAACTTCAGGAGAATGAAACGTGTGTAACTTTGATCTCACAATTATAGTCACATAGCTAGATATGCATGTTCACACCCTTTTCAAGAAACCTGACAGAGCCACACAAAAAAATACTGGGGTATTGTTATGATCTTACTGCAACAGCTTAAAGACTAATCATTTTAAATATCAAGGCTGTATTTTGTAATCAGCAACATTAGAATGATTGGATCTTTAATAAAGTCCACATTATTATGGCTGAATCATTGCTGTCCCAAAAAGCTTCGTTTACTTCTTTGAGAAAATATTTTAACTTGAAATGTTACAGTATAGCATTCTCCACCATGTGGCCTCAGATCTTCTGGTCCTCAGTCCAGATGGGGGAAAGTTTCAGTCCAGAATAGGTAGACTAACTATTAAACCTTTGCTACCCTTTTCAAAATAATAACAATAAGCTGTTTTTGGAGCCTGAATAAAAAAAAACAATTCTCTCTGCCTCTCACCTTCTCAAACGGATAGCCAGAAAAATCAATGGCACAAACAGAAAATAAGGGCTGTTTCCAAATTGTCTGATCTTTCTATTTATATTGCAGAACAAGAAAAGCCAGGATGTCTTTTATCATGATAAAAAGAAAGTAATTCGATCCTGAGCACTCACAGAAGATATGGCCTTTATAGAAGAAAAGGGGATTATCCTGGGGAAAAATCCTCCATCGAAATGTAAAAATCATCATGAGATGTTACTTACATATTTAGTTTCACTGAGGTTTAGTGCCAATATCATCATGAGTACAAGAGTTTCTGAGATCCTCATTATTATTATTTTTCTAATTTCAAAAAAGATAACTGCATCTAGAAATAGCTTCTATCTCTGTGGAAAACCTAGACGTTTTTGTTCTGGTTACCTATGGAATGCTGTGAGATGGGGATTAGTTGCTATTACCGGCCGAGCAGGGGGTGGGTATGGAGCTCTACTGGGAAGCCTGGGGTGTGGGATTCTCAGACTTGGTCTCCTGGTTGGTAGAAGTTTTACTATTCCAAGGACTGTTATTTCCTAGGGCCGGGGAATTGTTGAAGTCTTCATCATCATCCAGGCCATTGGCTGCATCATATTGTGTGTTCTCCAGTCTAGTGATCAACCGCTCATCTTCATCACCAAATTCTCCACCCATCAGAGTGGGTTCCCCAACGACCATCACATCCTGGAAAGGAATCTATGATTTGTTAGCTGTTATAAACTGGAGCAAGCTAAATAAAGTATCTCAATTCCTATGAGAGGATTACCCAGAACCCTTCCACACATTCCCCCAAATTATCACTGCCAGGCCTCAAAAGGGTATGTTCAAACTTGTTGGCATTCTGTTTGTATATGATAGCTTGAAAATCCAATTTTCAAAAATTCCAAACTGTTGACTGAAAGGATTGAAACAGTTGTGCAAAAAGGTAACATGATACTGTATAGAATCAACACATTATTAACAAATCACATTCAGATTTTGGGGGTTTTTAGGTAGCAAAAGCAAGGAGTATCACCTCAGAAATAGTTTTATTAGTCTCAAAGACAGAATTTAGGGAAATCTGTTCTAACAAGATGCTTGGAAGCTGTCTCGGTTGCCTCTACCTCAAAGGCAGAAGTGGGATAAACCAAAACTCCTGATCAAATCAGGGGTGGTCAAAAAAAGTCAAGGTGCTAGAAGTGACTACATGACTGAAGACTTGTTCATAGGCTCACAATCACCAATCTTGACTTTTCTGACCATCCTCCCATATAACCCTGCCTGGCTTCTTTACATCTTAACATATTTCTCCCTTCTTGGTACAACCCTTTAAAAAGCTGCCTTTAATGCACACAGCCATGGGGAAAAAGAATGAACTCATGTCAGGGTAATGATGATTTAACAGCTGACCAGCTACTGTAAGGTTGTAATGCTGTAATACTGTAATGTTGTAATGATGATACAATGGTAGCAATAGTAGCAATGGGACAGCAGGGTTATTTGACTGCTACCACTTTTAAGAGGCTGTAATATGAGAGAGACCCTGTGAGGGAATATTTCTCTCTCCATGTGTGCTTCAATGGTGTAGCTCAGGGGTCTTCAAACTTGACAGCTTGAAGACTTGTGGACTTCAACTCCCAGAATTTCTCCTCCAGTCATGTTAGCTCAGGAATTCTGGGAGTTGGAAGTCCACAAGTCTTAAACTTGCCAAGTTTGAAGACCCTTGGTATAGCTGATTACTAATTGCTGTTTGTTCAAGGCCTGTATCAAATACTTGTATGTATATATGCTTTTGTAGGGATAAAACCACTATATGTAAATACAAAGCTGTGCTGTATTTGCTCCTGGGTTGTCTCATCTAGTCACACTGTGCACACTCTGACAGGTTATGGGCCCAGACCAGAGAGAAGGCCAGAGTGACTAGAGAAACCAGAGAAAAGAGAAACCCAGTGAGAGCTTGCACCAGAGCCAGAGTGGCTGTGCATTGTGGTTTGTTAGTGGTTAGTGTTTGTAATGGAAACAAGCAACATGGCTTCCGTCAGCATAATGGGACGTTTCATGGTGTCTCGGCTGAATGAAACAAACTACCTCTCCTGGAATGTAAAGATGGAGATGTACCTGAGAAGGGAGGAGTGGTGGATGATAATTACTAATTCACCAGCAGTCCTGGATGATGGGGACCAGAGAATAAATGAAAAGGCATTAGCCAACAAAATTCTGGCTTTAGAGGACAGTCAGCTGATATACATGAGGGTCTGCAGTCTGCAAAAGAGTGCTGGGAGGCTTTGATTGAATTTGAAATCTTTATTGTCATTGTATGTATATACACAGAATACATACAATAAAATTCACGTAATACCCAGAGACCAGACACATGCTGACACAGAACCTGTTCGCTGCAATGACCTTCTGATTGACTGTTTGGCACAGGCTCTAGGCTGTCCTTTTTTCCCTGCATTTTCCTTCTCAGGTGCTTTGCGCAGCACAACTGAGTGCCGCTCATCAGCTGGAGCAGGTGAATGGTTGCCAGAGCCAGTAATTTATAAGTAGTGCACACGCACGTGCAGCGCACGTTTGGTGCATACGCACGCAAAGCACACGCTCCCCAAACCAGTTGTTATGCTGGTAGGATCCCACCCCTGGCTGGATGATGACCTCTACAATGCCTGCGTGGCCCGAGGTACAGCGAACCACCTTACATGAGTGGTATCTCACCGCCGAAGAAGCTGAGATCAATGTGGCCAGAAACCAGTACCAGGTGGGCCGAGTGTGGAAGAAATCCCCACCCCAAGGAAAGCAGGAGCCTTTCAAACTGCAAACCACATTTGCTCCAAAACCTTCACTCTATTTCAAGTGTGGAAAGGAGGGGCACCGAACTGCAGAAAGTCGTTCTAAAATACCCACCTGGAAACTAGAACAGCTATTGGAGGGAAAATCTGTGAGAACTGGCCAGCATGGGAAGGGGACTTACCTGAGAAGCAGGGAAACTGCAGAGTTTCAATCCCCTCCCCTCCTTGGGGATGAAACTCTGGCATATCAGCAGGAGGAGCCAAACTCATTTGGAAGTGATCCAGAAGATGAGTCACTGGTAAGCAAATTAATTGAACCACTTACCCTCCCCTTAAGACTGTTTAATCCCAGCCAGGACAGGGAGATAAAAATCTCTGTGTTATTGGACTCAGGATGCACCTGCTGTTTAATCAGCCCAACCCTGGTAGGAAAATTGGGGGTTAACTTAAGAAAGCTGAAAACCCCCATCACTTTTTGCCAACTAGATGTGTCAGTAGCAGGGGGAGAGCCAGCTTTTTTTGCCACTGAGCCCCTACAAATAGGCATGGGGAGCCACAAAGGGATGCTTACATTATAATAGCACCTGGCATGGAATGGCCGCTAGTCCTGGGCCTTGCGTGGCTGAAAAAAATGGAACCCCAGAATTAACTGGAAGGAAGGTACCATAAGATTTCAGATGAATGTCACTTTTGCAGAGAATCCATTTAAAGTCATGGGCGGGGGGGGGGGGGCAGAGCACCAAGAAACAGCAATGCCTAGTTACACCATGCTGACCTAGGGCATACCAAAAGAATACAAAGACTTGGCTGAGGTTT
This sequence comes from Hydrophis major, assembly GCA_033807585.1. Taxonomy (NCBI): domain Eukaryota; kingdom Metazoa; phylum Chordata; class Lepidosauria; order Squamata; family Elapidae; genus Hydrophis; species Hydrophis major. Next base: position 62,739,256 of record CM066333.1, on the reverse strand, counting down.
TTAGTGAAAAACCCTCTGAGCTTCCCTCCTACTCCTCCACTGACTGTGCAATAGAAATCCTACCTGGCGCCAAACTCCCTAAGCCTAAGATGTATAGCATGTCCCCAAGGGAGTTGGAAGAACTGAGGGCATTCATTGAGAAAAACCTCACAAAGGTCGAGCCAGCCCAACCAAAAAAAAAGCAGCCCCAGTATTTTTTAGAGGAGGGGTGTCCAACCTTGGCAACTTTAAGACTTGTGGACTTCAACTCCCAGAATTCGTCAGCCAGCTTTGCTGAGGAATTCTGGGAGTTGAAGTCCACAAGTCTTAAAGTTGCCAAGGTTGGACACCCCTGGTTTAGAGGAAAAAAGATGGCTCAAAACGTCTCTGTGTGGACTATAGAAATTTAAATACGATCAGTGTGGAGAACATGTACCCTTTTCCCCTTATGAAAGACATGCTAGCACACCTTGCTAAAGGGAAACTTTTCTCAAAGCTGGACTTAAGAGAGGCTTACTACCGAATCAGAATAAGTGGAAAACTGCATTTAACACTCCGTTTGGGTGCTACCAATTCAAAGTGCTCCATTGGGACTACAGCCCCCCCCCCAGTGTTTATGCAACAAATAAATGAAGTGCTACATGGCCAGTTTTTAACTAATTTATTCGTTTATGCAACTAATAAATGAAGAGCATTTATATAAGGGGGTCTTGGTTTACCTGGATGAAATTTTAATATATACCAAAACAAAGCAGAACATGTAAAACTGGTCCGGGCTGTCTTAAACTCCATTTAGCCAAACTGTATGCTAAACTATCTAAATGTGAATTCCACCAAGAAAAAAATGATTATTTGGGGTACCACATCTCACCCCAGGGCATAGAGATGGACCCTCAAAAAGTAAAGAAGAAGAAGAAGAAGAAGAAGAAGAAGAAGAAGAAGAAGAAGAAGAAGAAGAAGAAGAAGAAGAAGAAGAAGAAGAAGAAGAAGAAGAAGAAGAAGAAGAAGAAGAAGAAGAAGAAGAAGAAGAAGAAGCAGCCATCTTTAATGAATTAAATAATTTGACTAAGAAAGAGAAGAGAAAGAGAGGAAGGAAAATGAAGGACTTAAGACTTAAAAAAATATCCAAGAAAGAGAAAAATGAGATGCAAAACCAATACAATGCCAGAAAGCAAAAAAAGAGAAAGAGAGAGAGAGAAATACAACAGAGAGGGGAAACTAAAAAGGCGGAGATTAGGAGGGGGAGGGGTGAAAAGACTAGGTGGGATAAGAAAGGAAGGGAAAAGGGGGAAAAAAGCCACAAAGGTATAAAACAAGATGGGAAAAAGAAATTTTTCTTTAGGGACAAAGGGTAATGTATAATTTATTTTAAAAAAAAAGGATCTGCAAAAGTACATAAGTTAGTATTGTAGTATTTGTATTAGAAATAGAAAACTAGAATATTAAAGGGAATGTTTAAAATATAGAGTTTATTGGCTATGTTAATGTTATTATAAATGTATTATTGTAGCATTTGTTTTTGAAGTAGACAATTGGAATATTACAAGATTTAATAAATCAAAATATTACAGTCTTTAAGATTTAATGATAGATCTTAACATTTAATATTATTGAGAATGTGTAAAATGTTTAAGATTTAATGATAGAGCTTAATTTGTTATTCTCTTAATGTTATCATAACTTTTTTTAATTCTCCTTTTTTAATTCTTAAAGTTTAAAATATATTATTTAAAATGTACTAAAAAAGTAGAATGGTAATTATGTACTTAATTATTTTATAGATTTATTATTCTCTTTTTTCTTTTTTTTTCTTTTCGTAAAAGTTAATAGGTAGAATGTACTAAGCAGAATCAGATTGGGAACTAGATATTATGCTAAATGTTAGGGGATAGAAAGGCATCATACTTCCATCAGTGATTTCAGGAGAAATCTTTCTTTTTCATATTAAAGAGATTGTGATAAATGGATAATTGGAAAAGAATGGACAAAAGATACAAGTATAACGATTTAAAGTAAGATGAAATAAATAAAATAGAATTAAGAAGAGTGAAAAGCGGGGAGAAGTTATATAGAAGATATAGAATGATTAATAAGATAAGTAATGATATATAAGATGAGCATGAATTTAATTGAAGTCCGTACAAAGAGAGGTATTCTGGGGCCAAGCCACTTTCTAAAAAGAAGTTTTATGTTTTTGTGTTTTGTGTGTTTATGTTTGATTAAGAATTAATAAAACCTTGGAGGACGAGAATATTTGTAAACAAGTCAGATGAAAATATAAATATGATGGTTATAAAATAGATGAATATAGAAAAGAAATGTAATTGAATAAAAGTAAAGAGAAATAATGAGAAATTTGCTAAAAGATATTTATCTGTCTATAAGGAAATGGGATAAATTAGAATTATTCTGTATAAAATAATTTACAATGGAAAAAGGTTTTATGTTTAATGATGTTTTGTTTGTTTTTAAAAATAATAAATTTGTTTCAAAAAAAAAAAGTACAGGCTGTGATTGATTGGGCACCACCTCGTATGCGTAAGAGTTACAAAGTTTTCTGGGATTCGCCAATTTTTACCACCAGTTTATTCCCGCTTTCCCCCAGATTGTTCTCCCCGTTACCAACCTCCTGAAGATGAAAGGAGGGGGAAACTGAAAATCGAAACAGCCTTTAAACTGGACAATGGAATGCTAAGTGGCATTTGAAAAACTTAAATGGCTGTTCTTGGCAGAACCAATCCTAAAGCACCTAGACACAGAGAACCATTTGTCAAACAAGTGGATGCTAGTGATGTGGCAGTAGGGGCGGTCCTGCTTCAAAAGAATGAGCAAGACCAACTACAACCATGAGCTTACACCTCCAAAAAGTTCAATGAGACTGATCAAAGATGGGACATTATGCAGTCCGTTGGGCGCTTTTAACTTGGAGGCATTTCCTAGAGGGAAGCAAAATCCCTTTTGAGATCTAGACTGATCATAACAAACTAGAAGTCCTCAAGACCTCAAGGAAACTCTCCCCAAAGCAAATATGATGGGCTCAATACTTTAAATGATTTGATTTTACTCTTAAATAACTCCCTGGAGGAAAAAAAATTCTGGTGCTTGCACTATCTGGAAAGCTACAATACAATAGTGCGAAGCCAGACATAATCAAACCTATATTAAAAACAATCAACTGGCCACTAAAGTAATCACCAGATCCTAGGAAAAACAGGAAATGTTGACTGACAATGCCACCACTCAAGCTTTTAAACAAGCACTAGTCACCAATGAATAGTTTTTGAGCCACAAATCCAGCTGTTTAATGAAAAATGATTTAGCTTGGATGGGAAGGAAATTGTACATTCCAGCTAGCCAGAGACTGGACTTAATGGCAAGGTACCATGACACATTAGCTGGACACTTTGGATTTGCAAAGGCTTTACACCTAATTAAAAGACAATTTTGGTGGCCATCACTAAAACAGGACATAGAGAGCTATGTAGCTAGCTGCCCCATTTGTGCAGCAATAAAAAGACATCAGGGGAAAACCCCGGAACTTTTACAGAAGATAGCTGAACCGTCAGCATCCTGGAGAGAGAATTCTATGGACTTTATTGTAGAACTGCCAGAAACTGCAGGAAATATTGTTATTTGGGTCGTGGCAGACCTGTTTTCAAAACAGGCTCATTTTATACCTTGCCAAAAGATCCCCACTGCTAAAAGCCTAGCCAAATTATTCCTAGTACACATTTATCACCTTCATGGAGCCCCACAAAGGATCATTTCTAATAGAGGGGTCCAATTCACACGAACATTTTGGAGGGCATTCCTAAGCTTACTTGGCACCACCCAGGCGTTAAACTCCTCCCATCACCCTTGCACTAGCGGCCAATCAGAGAGAACTAACTCGGTGCTAGAACAATATCTAAGATGCTTTATTAATTATCAACAAGATAACTGGACTGAACTTTTGCCTTTTGCTGAGGTTACATTCTGTACACCTGAGTACTGGTTTTATCCTTTTTAGAGTAGCAACAGGCCAGGATTTCAGTCCCATGTCTGAATTACCCACAGAAAAACCCACCATCCCCTCACTTAAGGAGTGAATGGATATTTTACAAAATACACGGCCAATGGTTAGATTAGCACTCAAGGAAACGAGAGAGGCTTTTAAAACTCAGGCTGACAAGAAAAGGATGGAATCCAAACCTTTCCATATTGAAGATAGAGTATACTTATGTATTAAATTCTTGCAATCATTACAGCCATCAAAGAAATTAGGGCCAAAGTTCACTGGACCTTTCCCTATCACTAGGATCATCAATCCAGTGACAGTAGAACTATTCCTTCAAAAAAAAACAACAACAACAACAACCCACTTTCTTAAGTAAGAAGGAGATGCAATCCTTACAATTGGGCTGAGAGAGTTGTGATGGAGATGAAAACTGGCCCTGTATCCCACTTCTTCATATTTGTATTCTCTTATTGCTTCTCAGAAGCCTACAAGCAAGTCTTCTTCTATTGGCTTTCCAAAAACATTTTAATGTGGAGCATCTACACAGTTGGCAGCCTATCTAATTGGTTGCATGTAAACAAGCGCATGGCCTGAGCTATAATGTAACAACATTCCTTAAATTGTGAAGGCCTATAGTTATTAGATACTAAAATACAACAAGATGATAATCTGAAAAGATTTGAATCATTAATAGTATAAAATGGCTATAATGGATTATTCATCAGGCTTTGGCAAATCTTTAATGCTGCTGCAGCTACATTTAGTTATTTGTTATCAAATCTTCCTAGACCATTCATAAAGGAGAACATCAATCTACAATAGCAAATGAAAGACAAAACATGAAAATGGAATTAAAATAGCTAATTGTGCTACATGGCTGACTGAAGAGATAGCCAAATGATAAAAACAGTGTTGTGACAGCACACATGAAAGGGATGGAGCTTCCAGAGGACTTTAAGAGACACACACGGACCCCATGTCAAAGTCACATCACCAGAATAGCTGGGGCCAAATGTTTTGACCTGGGGTTGTAAGAATGGGGGACGGAGCAGGAGGTGGCTGCTGGCAAACTGATTCCATCCTTATCATTTCATCCTTCAAAAATGAATCCCCTCACCACAGATTTAATTGCTTGAAAGGGACAGCGTTGCCTGCAATTCTCATTACTGGGAGAGGTTGCATGTTGCTTCTGGGTGGGGGAGGCTCGGCCACCTTACCCAGTTCCCCTCCACTGTTTCTCTCTCTCTCATACTCACACACGCACGCACACAGGTTTGATCGCTGTGCAGCCACCTGCCCTGTTGCTGATCTCTCTCTCGATCTCTCCCTCCCCCTTCCTTCTTTCCTTCATTCCACTGCTCACGGCAGGAGGCTGCATGGTGCATTGTGTCATTGCATGCATGAGTGGTGTGCCTGGTGCAATGAGCCATGCAGCATCCTGCTGCAAGTGGCTGCCAGCAGCTGCAGAAGTCAGGCAGCAGTGTGACAAGTGTTGGGGCATGGGAGGCCTGGCTGCAGCAGTGCTAAGGTAAGTCTATGCGGGGTGCATGGAGCAGCTCCACCTCCTCTACCCCGCCCTAGCTTGATTTTTATGCCTATACCTTGCCCCACCTTCTACAATCAGACAGTGTGTAGGGCTTAATTAGGGCTTATTTTCAGGGTAGGGCTTATATTAGGCACAGGCTTGTTTTGGGGGTAAGTTCCCCTGTATTTTGGGGAAAACACAGTACTTGTCCCAGAGTAGAATCCTAAAGGCACCCTCCAATTTAACCCTGTGTTATCTTCACTAGCTAATTCTGTGTAATAATCACCAACCCGATTGCTTGAGATCACCTGCAGGAGACCAAAGACATTGAAGGACAACACAATGATGTCATCATATAAATTATGTCATATGCATTGTTTGCATGGTAGCATTAGGATGTCAAGGTGGTTGCCACCAGATGTTTATGATTGCACTGGTAGCCAAGAGTCTTTGCCTGCCCTGCCCATTGTTTTTTATGAATTGGATCCAATTTCCACAGGTGTGCAGCAAGGCATGGGAGCATTGCTGAGCTCTATGGAGGGCAGGTGAAAGCCCCACTTGAGACCAGCCCTTCCCCACTGGCCGATGCCAATAAGGCAAGTTTTGAAACCCTGCTTGGTGCTTGAATAAATTGCCTGCAGTCATTTGGGGACCCCTTGTGGTGAGGGGTTACTTAATGATTTGCATTTTTTGCTCTTTTAGGGATTCTTGCCTACAGGTGGTCTTGGGTGAGGCCTAAAAGGAAAAGGAGACTTACAGGTACCTGACTGGCAAGGCTCAGGTTTGCTGCTGTGGCTTTCTTCTTGCTGTTGGTGCTGTTGATATTATTCCCAGCACTGCTGTTGGAGGTGCTGCCAGTAGAATTTTTCCTTTTTCTCCTTTTGGTGGTGGGCTGTCTTGCAGGCTCTGCTGTGGGAAAGAAAAGCCTGAGATGCAACACAAAGGCATATGCAGAGAATCGAAGGAGCCTGACTGCCATGCATGAGTCTGCATCCTCTTGATTTTGTTAAAAGGGGACAGTCACAACACTGAAAAAAGGGCTAACTATTGGGAAAGTTAACCTGAGTCAAAAGGCACATATAAATTAAGAAGTAGGAAAAAGAAGGAACGGTTATTTATAGTTTGGCATCCATGATACAAAAACAATGCTCTGCTATATGCTTTTCTGTAATTCAGTATAGATTGTGTTGTATTATAGTAGTGTTTCCCAACTTTAGCAGCTTTCACATATGTAGACTTCAACTCAGAATTCCCTAGTCAGCCATGCTGGCTGGGGAATTCTGGGAGTTGAAATCCACATAACCTTGCCAAGGTTGGGAAATACTGTATCATAGTAATAGTATTTTACAGTCCTTGCACAAAGTTGCTTGCCACAGTCAAACTGAGCAAAAAGAGGAGACGAATTGCTTAGATTCATAATGGGCACTGTCAAGAAACTAGATTACCTTAGCTCAGAGTCAGAATAGAAACTTTACGTCAATTCACTTTGCCCTGTAGAAGTCAAATAAGTCCTGAAGTGGGAAGGTCAGAGAAATGCATTGAATTAAAAATATTTTCTACCAGAAAGATCTCATCATGGGTGTACATAGGGTTGGAAAGGACCTTGGAAATATTCCAGTCCAACCTCCTACCCAAGGCAAAAGTCCTACCATCTTGGACAAATGGTTGCCCAATCTTTTCTTGAAAACTGCCAGCAATGGAGCTCCTACACAGTTGGCAGCCTATCTATTGGTTGCATGTAAACAAGCGCATGGCCTGAGCTATAATGTAACAACATTCCTTAAATTGTGAAGGCCTGTAGTTATTAGATACTAAAATACAACAAGATGATAATCTGAAAAGATTTGAATCATTAATAGTATAAAATGGCTATAATGGATTATTCATCAGGCTTTGGCAAATCTTTAATGCTGCTGCAGCTAGACCATTCATAAAGGAGAACATCAATCTACAATAGCAAATGAAAGATAAAACATGAAAATGGAATTAAAATAGCTAATTGTGCTACATGGCTGACTGAAGAGATAGCCAAATGATGAAAACAGTGTTGTGACAGCACACATGAAAGGGATGGAGCTTGCCTTTTGAGGGAATGGACATTGCTTTCATCATTTGGATGAAAGGCATCTATGAATAGGACACTTCAAAACATTTGCATGTAAACATGGAAAAGATGTACATGTTTAAATATATATAAAGAAAGCCATGGCACCCTTCTGGAACCCATGACAACCTGAGAAACATCATAAAAGAGGGATCTGCTTGCAGGAGCAGAGGACAAAACAGCTGCCCTTCTGTTTCCTCCTCTCTTCAGGACATACCAAACTTCAGGCAACATAAAATTAACTACATCTGGTGCCACATGGTAAATGAAAGGTTAAAAGGCCCACCTGGAATACTTCTCACCCTTCCTCGTGGTAAGACCAATGCTGCCTAAGTTTGACTTCAGGCATAATCTAAAAGCTTCAGACTCAACCATTTTTATCCCAGATGTTCTTGACTCTGCATATTGCAAAACATCTTGGGAATGTCACCTACATACTTTAGGAATTGTGCATTTTGGGCAACCTCCACAATGGCTGGCATGCTAATTTCCAGGCAAGTTGGGTTTCCATACCTCTTTTTAGGGTGTAAGATTACATCTGTACATGATCCAGAAGTCCTTCATGCAACTAAGAAGATGGAAAAGTAGTTCCAGGTGCTAGGCAGAACATATTTTTTGCACACCATTGTACAAATGCACACCATTTGTACAATGACAATCATCATGTGTCAGATCTCTCTTTCCCTATCTCCGTCTCATAGAAATGCTCACATCTAGGAATCCAATAATTCTATTGAAACACTGATTTAGAGTGAATATCTGCAGAATAGTCACGGGACTTTTAGTGGTATTCCATATTCTTAAATTCTTATTCTTTCACTCACTTAGAATCAGAGACAGAGAGAATTCCTACCTGGAGGTGCCACCATCCGCTGCCATTTTTGAAACAAACATGTTTTCAAGCAGTCCCGAGGACTTAAATTATATGTTTTATGTCTTGACATTAGCTCTTGCATTGGCTCCAATATTACACATAACTGCAAAGAAGGAACAGAAAAAAAAACATTTCTGGACATTTTAAGATTCAACCATTTTTTTTGTTGCTTTCCAACTTCCTATTTTCCTGCTAAGCACAGAATTATGAATATAAATTGTAATTAATAGGAAATTTCCTAGTTTTAGGTTTTAAACATGGAAAGGCTCATTATTTTGCTGGAAATAAATATGAAGTGAGTAGTATAACCTTTTTGTTGTTTGGATTTTAATCAGGTCAATAAATTCACACTTATAATGCCTGGGGCAGGTTTACAAAGCTCTCCCCAATGTATGGTTGCCTTCACAATCCCTATTTCCCACTAATCAAATATTCCCTACCTCCATTTCCCCATCCTCCCACCTCCCCCCGCAGCTAACCCAGGAGCATCAAAATTCTGCTCTTGTGTTGTGAAGGTCCTCGGCATAGAACAGATATGTTAAACTCAAGGGCCACAGACCTAGCCCACAATGGGTTTAGATCTGGCTGACAGGGCTACCCTGGAGATAGCAAGGGACTGGCCCCCTGTTGCCTTGGACCCGACCTGGCACTCCCCTTGGGTGTGCACACAGGAGGTGAATGTGCAGCGGCTTGTGGTGCCCAGCAACAGCTGCAACTCATTGCCCTCTTGGCTGCTCATTGGTCAGCAACAACGACTAGCTGGATGTGAGCCCAAAATGTCCAATAAGTTGTGCTTGGCCCCATCCTGCTCCACACTCATGCACCTTGGGGCCCCCACAGCCAGGCCACCCTGCCCCACCACCTGCCTTGCCTTGCTCTGTGGCAGCCCCATTGCCCATGCGCTCTTCTCCAGTCTTTGAAACCCGTGAGCCTGGAGGGCAAGGGGGCCAGAGCTGGGACAGACATCAGGGTCCCAGTGCCCTGGCAGCTCAAGGACTGGGTGGCCACAGCAGTTTCTATGGGAAGAGGGGAGGGGGAAGGAAGGAGGAGAAAGAGGAGGAGAAAAAGGCACCAGCCAGGTACAACAACAGTCGCTAGGAGCCGCTGCCACTGCTTACACCATGGAGGCAGGATTGGTTGAGGGAGTGGGAGGAGCAGAGGCAAGCAGTGGCCTTTCAGTTTGGCATGGAGCGTTGCAGAAGCCACTGTTTCCACCTGACCAGCAGCTTCCAGGTGGTGCTTTCTATGCGGACTACGGTGCTGCCACATTGAGCAGGAGGGGGACGGGCTCTGCTCTCCGTCTTCTAAACTCCAGCCCCTGCTTTGCTTCTTTGTTGACTGGGGTTTACAAGGAAGTCTATCCGTCTAGGTGCCTTTGGGGCCTTGGTCCTTCCAACTAACTCCTGGTTTGCAGAGTTGAGGTTACTGCACTTCCCATATTGCAAAGGAGGCCACAAGAGTGGCAGGAGCCCAATCAAAAGGCGAGATCAGTTTTTGTTCTGTCTGTTGTTACCTCATGTGGGATTTGATGCCCTGAATAAAAAAGAAGCCTTTTCATTAAGGCATTGTCATTCAATTCTTACTTACTTATCAAATTGAGTCTATTTACTATATTTAACATGATAAATATAGTAAATAGCACAAGCCTGTTACCTTAAGCGGCAGTTGTGTGAGATAGTTTATTTGAGACTAGTTCTGGGCTAAACCCTGTCTAGAGCCCATCTATAGTTGTGTTACAACTTTTAAACTGTGTTTGCTTGAGATGTCTAATCCCTCACATTTTCCCCAAGTCATTTTATCACCTCCAGACATCAACGAAGTACAGTTCATGTACTGAGTTAGTCCTAGGTTTTATATGGAAAGCTGAAAAGTTCGAAGATTTTTTTTGTCCCCTTTTGGTTAAAATTGATTTTTTAAAAAGTACTTATGACCATTTTTCATACTTCCGACATTTGCAGCATCCCCTTGATCATGTGATCAAAATTCAGATGTTTGGCATTTGGTTCATATTTATGATCGTTGCTTTGTCCCTAAGGTCATGTTTTTATTTTATTTATTTTATTTGGTTTGTCAGTTGCTTACAAGATAATAAGTATAAGTAAAAACATAGTTATGAATACATGGATACATATAAGAAAAATAAAAGAAACAATAGGACAGGGATGGTAGGCATGTTGGTGTGCTTATGCACACCCCCTACAGACCTCTTAGGAAAGGGGTGAGGTTAATTGTAGAAAATCTAAGGTTAAAGTTTTTGAGGTTTGGGGAAGAAATTACAGAGTCAGGTAGAGTATTCCAGACATTGACCACTCTGTTGCTGAAGTCGTATTTCCTGCAATCAAGTTTGGTGCGATTAACCTTGAGTTTGTATCTATTATTTGCTCTTGTATTGTTATGGTTGAAGCTGAAGTATTCATTGACAGGCAGGACATTGCAATATAAGATTTTATATGCTATACTTAGATCGGACCGAAGGCAGCATAGTTCTAGATTTTCTAGGTCTAGAATTTCAAGTCTGGTGGCATAAGGTATTCTGCAACGAGTAGAGGAGTGGAGAACTCTTCTTATGAAATATTTCTGGACTTTCTCTACTGTGTTAATAACAGATATGTAATGCGGGTTCCAGACTGATGAGCTGTATTCAAGTATTGGTCTAACAAATGTTTTGTATGCTCGTTAGTAGTGTGATATTATCAGAGAAAAAGCTATGTAGGATTAAGTTAACAACTTTTAATGCCTTCTTGTCTATGTAGTTACAGTGGGCTCTAGCACTTAGATCATTAGAGATGAGAAGTCCAAGGTCCTTGACAGAGTTTGGATCATCAACAAGGTCTTGACTATTCAGCCTGTATTTTATTTTCTGATATTTTTTTTGCCAATATGTAAGACAGAGCATTTATTTGTTGAGATTTGAAGTTGCTATTTGTTTGACCATTCTGATACATAGTCAAGATCTTTTGAAGGGTAGCAGTATTGTCTGTGGTGTTGAATAGCTTTACATCATCAGCAAAGAGAACACAGTTGCTCTTAATATGATCACAGAGGTCATTTATGTAGAGTATGAACAGAGTTGGTCCTAGAACACTGCCCTGGGGGACACCATTGTTGACAGGTACAGAATTTGATAGGACGCTCCCAATTTTGACCATTTGTTGTCTGTTTGACAGGAATGCTTCTATCCAGTTATGAAGGTGTCCAGAGATACCATAAGATTTTAATTTTTGGAGTCATTTGTCATGTACCACTGAATCAAAGGCTTTACAGAAGTCTATGTAGATTGCGTCTATTGCTTTGCCCTGATCAAGTTGTGTAGTCCATATGTTTTTGCAGTGTAAGAGTTGATCCCCTTTTAATAAGCAAAATCAATGGGGAAGCCACATTCACTGAACAATTGTGTTACCAACTTATCAACTGCAGTGATTCACTTAACAACTGTGGGAAGAAAGGTCATAAATTCACTTAACAACAGAAATTTCAGGGTCAGTTGTGATCATAAGTCGAGGACTACACACTCACCTGGCCATTTGAAAGCAACCATAATGCTGATGCAGCCCTCAATGAAAATGAGTTTGACACCACTTGGAATAGAAGAACAAGAACGCAACGAACCGTGCCTGTATTATCTCCACTTACTTTAAAGATCCAAGGAAAGAACGGCAAAGTACCAGAGTACCCAGATTTTAATTTTAAGAAGACAGTGACTCTCCAAGATCTTTCGGGGCTTCTCCAAGAAGGGTGATATGATCTTCCAATATCTAATGGGCTATCACAGAGAACAGGGTAACAATCTACTTTCCAGAGCACCTGAGGCAGGACAAGAAGTAATCAATGAAAACTCATCAAGGACAGAATCAACCTAGAACTTAAGAGAAATTGCCTGTCAGTGAGAACAATTAATCTGTGGAATGACTTTCCTCTAGAAGTTGGAGGTTTTTAAGAAGAGAATAGATAATGTCTGGAATGGTACAGGCAGTCCTCAACCTATGGCCATAATTGTCCAAAATCTCCATTGTTAAATGAGACATTTGTTAAGTGAATTTTGCCCCATTTTATGACCTTTTTTTGCCTCTGTGGTTAAATGAATCACTGCAGTTTATAAGTTAAGTAACCCGGTTGTTAAGTGAATCTGTCTTCTCCATTGACTTTGCTGTCAGAAGGTTGAAAAAGTGATCATATGACCTTGGGACATAGCAACGGTCATAAATAGGAACCAGTTGTGAAGTATCTGAATTTTGATCACATGATCATGGGGATGCTGCAAAGGTCATAACTGTGAAAAATGGTCATGTCACTTTTTCCAGTGCTGTTGTAACTTTGAGCGATGACTAGATGAACTGTTGTAGGTCGAGGACTACCTATATAGAGTTGAGCTAGAAGAGCTTCAGGGTCCCTTCCAATTCTGTTATTCTGTTAACTTTCCTTCCTCTGCAATTCAACCAGCAACAAATTGGCCCTGTCATTCACATGATCATCCAGGAAGACAAATGTTCAGCCCACAAAATCTCTTGGAGGAGTTGCCCCCTTTCCTTACCTCTATTCCTAACCATAGGATTGGGCCTTGCCAGTAACAAGACCAATCAACAAGAGTCTTCCTCTCCTTTAGCGGTGCTTGTCACCCAGGGCCATCACCCAGGAAAATGCTGGGGGAGCAAGAGGGCTTTGGATGCTGGATGGACAGACCCCTCCTTCCTTTACTACAGCTTTCTTCTTGGAACAATTTGCTCTTTTTGCTGAGTAAGTCTGGCTTATTTTTTTTTCAGTTGGGGCAAGAATGGGGAGAAGAGAATCAAACCTAAACTAAATTCAGCATGTGTACATTAAAGTTTGCTCTCCTATGAGAAACTTTATTTCAATTAATATGGGTAGAAAATGCAAAAGAAATGAATGAAACCCTGTGATGAAAAGGATTTAGGCTAGGGGTCTGCAACCTTAAACACTCAAAGAGCCATTTGGACCCATTTCCCACAGAAAATAAAACACCGGGAACCAATAATTTAACAACCGGTGTGACTGGGTGGGCGTGGCCAACTCAATGTCATTCACTCTACCCAGCCACACGCCCCCCCCAGCCACGCCTACCCAGCCAGTCATTAGGGCAGAGAACCGGTTGTTAAATTATTTGCCCTCGTGGTGGGGTTCAAATCTTTTTTTTTTTTTAACAAATTTTATTCAGTTTTTCACATTAAAAACAAAAATCTCTTTTTAGTGGACAACATATTTCCGGGTCATCACCTTTACAAACAAATATGACAGCAATTATAAATTCATATATGCATACTTAATTCTATTATTATCTTTTCCATTCCAAATTTTCAGTAAGGAGAGAAACAATCACATTAATTCTAGCCTCTTTCATTAATCTCAATCAAAACATCTTTTTGTTTCATTTCGATTATTTCAAATATAATCCTTTAATATTTATTTTAAAAATAAAGATAAACAAAATGTGTTTGCATATTAATAATAAAATAATAATAATAATAATAATAATAATAATAATAATAATAATAATAATAATAATAAAAGTTACCAATGCTTCTCCTTGCTTTTAATAGTCTGTATTAACTTATTAATTTGGTTGGTTCTTTAGTCTGTCATATTCCCTTTCCATTACACATACTTTTTATAAATTCGAGATTAATATAAATTTTAACACTAAAGAAAAAAAAAACAAGCATAGGTTTCCCCACTTTTACTGTTTTGAGTGTGATACCTCAATGATTAAAATATACCTTTATTCCCTCATCTTGATTCCCAATAAACCATTATTTTTAAGAAGTTACAATAATAATCATTACATCTTTTCATTTGGATTCCATAGCACATTTCTCTCCCTTAATTTTTAATAAGAGTTATCAGTATCTATATTACCCTATTTTCTAAATATTTTTAATTGCAGAAATATTCTTATTACCCCTTGTCACCCTGCAGAATCCCCTTTTTAATTCATCAACCATTATCTGAAAAAACAATTTCTTTTCAACATTTTACTATTTCCGTATTTCTTTATTTCATGCACCTGTTTCTTATTGCTTCTCCTCCCTCTCTTTTCCCCATATCTTTTCTCATTCCAGTTTATATCTTTCTTGATATCTTCCTTTCCCCTTTTCTGCTGGGTCTTTCTGCCTTTCCTGACTTCACAGGTATTCCCCCTTTTGATTGCCTTCTTAAATCTCAACTTTTTAACCTTCCTTCTTTCCCCACTTCTTTGTAGTGTTCTTTGTGTTAATTGTCTATTTAAGATGACTTCTCCTTGAGTCGACTCCTCCTCCTCCTCTGAAGCTCTTTTTTCTTGTTCTTCAATCGCCATTTCCATTTTTTCTAACACAAAGTGATTCGCCTCTTTTCTGTAGTAATTCTCTCATATTTTTAAGTTCCATTTTTAATTCCCGAAGAGATGTCATCATTACACACTCTTATATTTTATGATCGTTAAAGTCCACAAAAAACCCCACTTTTACTTTCCTTCTTTCTTCTTTCAATTTTCTAAAGTTCTCAATTATTCCAGCCCAGGGTCTATACCAAAAACATCAAACAATCCTACAGTCAATCTTTCCTTGCTTTTTTCTTTATTCTGGTTCTGCTCTCACTTTCTAAGATTCTTACTTTGTTTCAATGTTTCTTTAATGTTATATCCATCATTCAGAAACAGGATGCTTTCCCTTTTGTTCGAGTTTAAGTTTTTGTCAAAAGGTAGCACTCTCCATTATACAAAGTCTTCACCTTTTCCCCCTATTTTTTTATTTAGGGTTTTTCAAACCTCAATATTCCAGCACAGTCCAGTCTCAATTTGTAAACTTTATTATTATTATTTTTTGACAATCTTAAGTCCAGCTTTATTTTATGCCTGTTTATTGCCAAAATATTTTAGTCCAATTTAGTTAAATCTTTAGTTCCAGCTTCTTCCTTTCCCGGTTCAAAGCCCTGCTTAGCTGTCAAAAATATTTTCTTATTTTTTTCCCTGTCCCTTTGTAATTTCGCCCTTCACTTTTCTTTTCTTAAAAATTCCATGTTACCTTAATCCTAGGATACTTTTGTTTAGTTGTATTGCCCAGTTGTCCCGGTTCAGATATTATCCACCTCTTTCGTCCCTCCTGCACAAATCTTAATCCAGCTGAGTCCTCCTCTTTGGGATAGCCATTTTAAACCACCACTGCAATCATCTTCGGGGGGAAAAAGATCAAGCCCAGGGGGGAGATGCGGCTCCCCTCAACCTGGCTTGTGGCTTCCCCTTACTCCACTGCCCCTCCAAGGCAGCTTCAGCCCCTAATCGTAATGATTGGGGCTCTCCAACGAAAGAGCATGGACCATAGCTGCAGAGAGTCGCGATCTACGGTCCGTCAGTGAGGAGGCTCCACCTTCTTCTGGGGTTCAAATCTTTTTTATTTCCAGTTCTGTGGGCGTGGCTTGGTGTGCATGGCAGGGGAAGGATACTGTAAAATCTCCAGTCAGAGGTGGTATTTGTCAGTTCTCTGAACTACTCAAAATTTCTGCTACCAGTTCTCCAGAATTGGTCAGAACCTGCTGAATACCACCTCTGATTTGCCCCATCCAGCCCCATCTCCTCACAGCCACCTCTTGCCACACCTGGCCTCTGGTATGTTCATATTTCTCTCTGTGTCTCTCTCTCTGTCTGTCTTGTTTCTCTCTCTCTCTCTCTCTCTCTTTTGTCTCTCTATGTCTCTCTGATTCTGATTTTCCAACACCTGACTTGCTGTTCAACAGACTGCAGCAGGAAATGGTGGGTGGCTACTTCTGGCCTTTGTTGGTGCCGGGAAGACATGTGACCTGCTCTCTGTCCCCGACATCACTGCTGTTGCCAGGGGTGAGTGGGGCAGGGTCACATTGTAGCTCTGCGTCATAATGGGCTCCAAAAGGAGGAGGGGACCCAGTTCATTGTGAAGCACACTAAATTTCATTGTGCTGCGCAAAGGCTGGCTGAGGAGCAAGTGCGGCTGCGGTGGTGGCTTCCCCAAAGACAACCCTCGTCCTCCTCTGACCCCGTCTGGCTGTGGCAGGGATGGGAGGGCACACATGAGCGGGGAGACCTCAAGTGAGTGGCTGGGCTTGGCCAAAGCATGGGGCAGGCAGGTTGACCAGTTGATGGGTGAACGTCTTCAGCAAGGATGCTCTGGCTTTCTCTGAGCCTGATCCCCGGGGTGGACATGCGAGGTTCAGCAGGGACAGCCCTCTTTTCCTGCTGCCTGAAGCTTTACTTCTCCATCAGAGTGCTGCCACCACCTGCATGGATTGAAAAGTATCCTCCGGGTGGCAAAAGTCCCCCATGCAAGGTTTAAAGCCACAGCTGGGAACTGTGGGCCCATCCCTCTTTCTGTCACCCATGAAACCCAGCAAGAGATGAGGTGCTGGAGAATCAGCCCTGGCCACTTCTCTCCACAGCAGAGGGGTGAAAGGAGGGAGCTTCAGCAGAGGGATAAAAGTGTCGTATGAGGCTATAGAGCTGCGGGTTGCCGACCGCTGATTTAGGCAGTCAAGATTGACATATAATTTTTGTTTATTTTTCATAACATAAAAATTCTGCTTTTCATTATATAGAAATTCAGGTTTTCCAAAATAAATCCTGTCCGATTTTGTTTCATCTCTATCACTTCCAATTTGCTTTCTTGTATGTTTCTTTCTCTTCTTTTTCTCCAACCCTGTTTCCCTGATTAAACCATTCCTTTAGCCCTCCTGTTTCTATTATTTTTAATCTATTTTAGTCTAATGGAAACAAATTTACCAATAATACTTTTCTTTGGATTGAAATAACCCCACAATCTTCACTATCCTTTGGTTTGAAATATTTTTATTCAGGCTGTTTTTCTTGAAATCCCTTAGCTTCAGAGCAATAAATAACTCTTTCATACATGCAATCTGGGACTGCAGTTTTGTGAAGTCACCAGCTATGAAGGTGGAAAAAAAGATAACATTTCTTCAAGATGAACTTGACTACAAGTAACTACCTGGGCAAATCCGTGTTGTTTCCTTGGTAACAGGAGAAAAGTAGATTCCTTCTATCAGCATCTTTTTTCCAACTTTTCAGTTTAAGCTAACACTTTGATCATTCCTGGTTGCCTAGGTATAGTTTGTTTATTTATTTATTTAATTTGTTTACAAGATAATAGGTATAAGTATAAACATGAGTAAGAATACAGGAAATAGGTACAAATAAATGGGGATAATAGGACAGGGATGGTAGGCACGATTGTACACTTATGCACGCCCCTTACAGATGTCTTAGGAATGGGGTGAGGTCAATAGTGGATAGTTTAAGGGTAAAGAGGTGGGGGTTAGAGGATGTAACAACAGAGTCAGATAGTACATTCCGGCCACTGACCACTCTATTGCTGAAGTAGTACTTTCTGCAATCAAGTTTGGAGCAGTTAATATTGAGTTTGTATCTGTTGTGTGATCTTGTATTGTTGTGGTTGAAGCTGAAGTAGTCATTGACTGGTAGGACACTGTAGCAGATAATTTTGTGTACTACGCTTAAGTCCAGCTGTAGCTGGCATAGTTCAAGGTTGTCCAAGCCCAAAATTTCAAGCCTGGTGATATAGGGTATTCTGTTGCGAGCAGAGAAAAGTAGTACTCTTCTCATGAAATACTTCTGGACTTGCTCAATTGTATTAATGTCCGATATACAGTACAGATTCCAGACAAATGAGCTGTATTTGAGTATTGGTCTAGCAAAGATTTTGTATGCCCTAGTTAGAAATTCTATATTTCCGGAGGAGAAGCTTCATAAGATTAGATTTACAATTCTTAATGCTTTTTTGAGAATGCTGTTAGAGTGAGCTTTGGTGCTTAGATTGTTAGATATGAGTACTCCAAGGTCCTTGACCGAGTGAGGGTCACCAATGAGGTCATATCCACCTAGCTTGTATTTGGTGTACTGATTTTTTTTTTACCAGTGTGTAGGACAGAGCATTTGTTGGTTGTGATTTGGAGTTGCCAATTGTTTGACCATTCAGACACAAAATCAAGGTTGCTTTGAAGAACAGTAGCATTGTTGGTGGTGTTGAATAGTTTTACATCATCTGCGAAGAGGACACAGTTGCTTATTTTGCAAACGTCATTTATATAGAATATAAAGACTGGTGGTCCTAGAACGCTGCCTTGGGGAACACTGCTGTTAACTGGAGAGGGTTTTATATAGCGCTCCCTATTTTTACTATTTGTTGCCTGTTTGACAGGAATGCAGTAATCCACTTATGAAGGGATCCAGAAATGCCATAAGAGTTTAGTTTTAAAAGTAGTTTGTCATGTACCACTGAATCAAAGGCTTTACAGAAGTCTATATAAATTGTTTCTTTTGCTTCTTTTGCTGAAAGGACTTGCCTCTCCTATCCCTCAAGAAAGCAGAACTCTTGAAACAGGCAGCATTTCAAATGGTATTTTTATTGGGAGATGATGATAGCAAAAACAATAGGCAGGATCTGAAGTTCCCACTCAAAAGGGTTATGTTAGACATTGTAGAAATCCCTCTCCCCTTGTCCAGTCTGAAGTGAGCTGAACCATAGGTATGAAGTTGTGGGAACCTCGAGCTGAGAAGGTGATAAGTTGTTCTGAGGTGCTGTTGCTCATTCCTTCGGGTGCTGAGACAAAACAGATGGCCCCAAGCCATTCCCTCCCTCTTCCCTAGCCCAGGAAGATACATCAAAGGAAAGGAAAGGCCAGAGATTTAAAAAGCTCATAAAATGTCACACACACACCCCCTCAGAATAGCAGCATCCTGATAGGGATCTATGGGGACCTGACATGTTGCCTCCCCCCCAGGAGAGGTCCACCTGGAAGAAAATAAAATAAGAATGGGGAAGATAAAGAAATTGTTAGTTATGCTTATATGGATAATGGGCATGAAACCATTTTAGTAATCTAGGGGCCCTAACATGGTTTTTTGTGTGTGTGTGTACCCACTCGTTTTCAGATGAGGGGAGTTTTTCCAAGCCACTAGGTACTGGATTATGCAATGATGGTTTCTTGAATCAAGTATTTCCTTGATTTCAAAATGCTACTCGCCCTCAACCATAATGGGCTGCGGCAGTGCAGCAGTTTTAGGTCTTAAAGGTGAGGTTATTTTGGACTTTAGGAGGCTACAGTGGAATATTGGATGTACTTGTCTCCGTTTTTGGTCATTGGAGTTCCATTGTAACAAGGTTTATGATACATGTAAAATGGGGAAAGGTTCTATGAATTTGGGTCCCCCCTTTTTTTTTGCAGGGTGCTGGGACTGTAGGAACCAAGTGGAGATGTATAATTTAACTCTGACTTGGAATGGTTTTGGCTCTATTCATTTTTTTGTCTGTCTGAACTTTGTGAGTGGCTCTTGCTTTGCTAAGGCTTTGCATATGACTGGCCAGGTGTTTCATAGTTATTCTATCCAGTCTTTCAGGGATGGTAAGGTGGGCTCTTTAGCTGGAAGTTCTGGTATCAGGTTAAAGTCCTGCCCAGTGGCCACATGGAATGGAGTAAATCCAGTGCTGATATGGACTGCATTATTGTAAGCGACCTCTGCAAAGGGGAGGAGGTCAGCCCAGTTATCTTGTTGGTAGTTTATGAAGCATCTGAGATATTGTTCCAGGGCCAAGTTCATTTGTTCCATCCCATCATTCATTTACAGATGGTGACTTGAACTCAAAACCTGATCTGTTTCCAAAAGGGCCAGAAATGCCCTCCAGAACTTTGAGGTGAACTGGACCCCGTGGTCTGAGATTATCCATCATAGAGCATCATATATTATGTAGGTGACATACATGGTATAGGAATACTTTGGTCAATGGTTTGGCTGTGGGGATTTTTTGGCATGGGATGAAGTGGGTAGTCTATTTTTTCCTTGTGGAATTTCCATTTGGAGAGTTTGGAGCAGAGGTGATATTCAGCAGATTCTGACCAGTTCTAGAGAACTGGTAGCAAAAATTTTGAGAAGTTCGGAGAACCGGCAAATACCACCTCTGACTGGCCCCACCCCAATCTATTCTCTGCCTCCCAAGTCCCAGCTGATCAGCTGGATCTTCTTTTGTTGCCCTGCACAGAAGAACAAAGCTGGAAAGCAGCTTAGTGGGTGGGGAGGGAATGGGATTTTGCAGTAACCTTCCCCTTGAGTGAGGTGGGAATAGAGATTTTACAGTATCCTTTCCTTGCCACGTCCACCAAGTCAAGCCATACCTACAGAACTGGTAGTAAAAAAATTTGAATCCCACCACTGGTTTGGCGTACAGTTTAGTGACACAGAGTTTGTTTAGGACCGCACAGATGAGCTTCAGACGTTCAGCTTTTGTTTGATGTAAATTAATATGAGTGCTAAGACAAAACAGATTGCCCCAAGCCATTCCCTCCCTCCCTTTTTTGATAATTATGCCCTGCCCTGGGGTCAAATGCTTTCTCAGCAAGACATTTGAAAAGCTTATTTTGCCTGTATATATTTCGCAGCACCTGAGATATTGAATTTTGTCAGCCAAGTTACCTGGAATCATTGTGCAGGTTTTGGTTTGGGATGTTTTTGCAATCTAAAGAAAAAAAAAAACATGCACACACATGCAAACTAAAACACCAAGTTTTATTATATTCCTTATTCATACTGTAATTTTCTCCAATCTCTCATAAATTTTATACCCTATACAAGCAAGGTGGACAATAATCCAACCCTCCTATCCTTTCATAAGAGTCTAAAGATATGCTTCTGTCACTTGGTTTGGAGCCCTAATGAAAGAACAGCACAACGGAGGTGATTGATCAAGTAACAACAGATCCCACCTCCCCCCCACTTCACCTCTGCCTGCATGTGTCCTTAGATTTTAATGTTTGGGTGTGTTTTTTTATTTAGAACTTGGGGAAAATTCCTTGGATGAAAGCTTGGGAAACTCTGAAAAATACAATCATAAAAGCCCAGTCCAGTACAATACCACTGAAAAAGAAAAACAAGAAATCCAACAAGAAACCAGCATGGCTGCACAAAGATCTCTCTGATAAACTGAAAGACAAAAAGGACAAGTACAAAAAAAATGGAAAGAAGGACACATAACTAAGGCAGAATATCAGCAGATAGCCAGAATCTGCAAAGATGAAGTTGGGAAAGCAAAGACTCAGAATGAGCAAAGACTTGCAACAAAAAGCCAAGGACAATAAAAAAGTTTCTTTCAACATATAAATAACAAGGGGGAAAAAAATCAAGGAAACAGCTGGTCCACTAAAGAGAGAAGATGGCAAGGAATTAACAGGCAGCAGAGAGAAAGCAGAGTGGTTCATTCTTTTCATTGGTCTTCATGTAAAAATAAACTATAGCCCAGCCTACCAAAAACATAACTATAAAAAACAAGCCAGAAATAAAAGTTAACATATGTAAAAAAAAAATAGTAAGGGAACACCTATCTGATCTTGATAAATACAAATCACCAGGACCTGATAGATTATATCCCAGAGTTCTAAAGAAGTTGGCATATGTCATCTCAAAACTTCTGTACCATATCTTTCAAAAATCCTAGAGCACCAGGGAGCTAACAATGGACTGGACAGATCTGATGTGGTTCCCATCTTCAAAACAATAACAACAACTCAGATCCAGGAAACTGCAGACTAATCAGCCAAATACCGATGTCCAGGAAGATATTGGAAAAGATAATAAAAAATAGATCTGTGAATATCTAGAAATGAGTAAAGTAATAACTAGAAGTCAGCATATGTTTGTTAAAAACAGATCATGCCAAACCAATCTTATTTCATTCTTTGACATAGTGAGTAAATTAGTAAACCAGTGACATACTGTGGATATAATATATGTGGCATTCAATAAAGTAGACCACAAACTACTTCTTAGTAAGCTAGAAAAAAGTGGGATAGCTAGAAAAAATAGATAGACACCATCAGATGGATTTGTAACTGGCTGACAAACTGTGACTCCTTAGTAGTCCTTAATGGTAATACATCTAAGCAGTGGGATACCACAAGGTTTCATCTTAAGCTCAATACTCTTCAGTATCTTCATAAATGACTTAGATGAGGGAATAGAAGGGGAATTTACCAAATTTGTGGATGATATTAAGCTGGCAGGAATAACAAAATGAAATTTAGTGAAGAGAAAAGTAGTTTTATACCTAGGCAAGAAAAACCAAAAGTGCACATATAGATTGGAAGAAACCAGGCTTAAGAGCAGTAACTGTGAAAGGGATCTTGGAATCAGTGGACAACCAATTAAATATGAGGCAACAGTGTGAAGCAGCAGCCAAAAAAAGTCAATGCAATCCTACATTGGGTTAACAGAGGATTCAGTCAAGATCATGCCACTCTATAAAGCCTTAGTAAAACCACACTTAGAATACTGCATCTGTTTTGTATTGAGAGTTTTGCAGCGATAATTCAGTGCCAGAAAAATAAACACAGATGGCTGATACTTCATTTAACATCTTTATAAACATAAGTAGATTTTACAAACCAGTTATAGATTTCTCCAACATGGAGCAAACTCAGACAAACATGTTGCCAGTTCAGAGCAGAGCTCTAGTCTTCAGCAAGCAAGCAAGTTAGTTTCATCTTCAATAAACAGACTCAGAGCTCAACATAACTTCAGAGCTGCAGAGCTCAACATAGAACCATACCTAGGCTACTTCTAGTTTCAGTTTCCAAAACAGTCCTCATTGGCTGACTGAGTTGCTATGCCTATTCATTGGCTGACCTTGTCACCAAGCTTTATTCCAGTTCATGAATATACTCTGACATTTTGGTCACCACACTATAAAAAAGATGATGAGACTCTAGAAAAAGTGCAGAGAAAAGCAACCAATATGATTAGGGGACTTGAGGCTTAAATATATGATGAAAGGTTACAGGAACTGGGTATGGCTAGTCTAGTGAAGGGAAGGATCAGGAGAGACATGATAGCAGTGCTCCAATGTTTGAAGGGGTGTCACAGAGAGGAAGGGGTTAAGCTATTTTCCAAAGCACCTGAAAGCTAGACAAGGAATAATGGATGGGAATTGATCAAGAGAGATTTAACCTAGAAATAAGGAGAATATTTCTGACTGTGAGAACAATCAACCAATGGAACAGCTTGTCTCCAGAAATTTAGGAGCTTCAGCACTGGAAGCTTTGAAGAAGAGACTGGACTGCCATTTGTCAGAAATGGTGTAGGGCAGGGTGTTGGACTAGATGACCTATAAGGTTCTTTCCAACTCTGTTATTCTGTTATTAGATACATTTTTATGACTGTACACTGCCCACAGTTACTTTATGGTTAGATGGGTGTCCACTAAATTTTATAAACAAATACTTAAATAAACCCGCCATATTTCTACAAATTCTGAACTCCAGGAGGAGTTGTAAGTTTGGAATGAGCTGTAAGCCATCATCATCACAATTATGACAAATCACGGCTTGAACTATCTTGCTTTGCATGTAATGAGTCTATCTCATATATTAGGTTCACCTTTTAAGCTGCATTACTGAAATAAATGAACTTTTGCACGATATTCTAATTTTTTGAGTTTCACCTGTAGATACTGTGGCCAAATGGATGCGCATAGGTGTATTGATCCTGCAATAAATATTAATTTTGAAGCTACACAAAATAAAGAACTGTCATGTGAAGATGGAACTTTTAATTAAACATATTTGAAATAATCAAGAATTAATTATTTTAAACTGGAAGGAAATGTAACACAATGCTTTCAGCTCTGGATACCAGAACTGCATTGACAGCTTAAGGTTTAGGGCAATTTTCTGCAGCCACCTTGCCCTAGTGCTTCACCACAGCCCCTTCACCCTAGCCTACCCACTCACCACCAGATACTCGCTACGAGATAATTCAATAATTCAATTTAATTATTTTAAATTAGTTTAAAAATTAGTTTAATTTTTGTTATTCACATTTCATCCTTTGACATCCTTTCTTTAATTATTCTAATCCACTATTTCTTCAATATTAGTGTAACTCTTGTTCCATGGAAAGTTGTTCCACGAGTTGGCCATGGTGAGTTATCCTTTTGCGAGATGGCCATGGTGAGTTGGCTTTGGGAAGTTGACCATGGTGAGTTAGGTGTTCCTCCTCAGATATCCCTCCCTGTTCACCCTCCCTCCATAGCCTGCATGGGAAACCTCTCCCCACCAACTCTGGGGTAAAAAGAGGTCCTGAAGCTTGCCCAGCCTTTGAGTTCTTTTTGGATTCCGGACTTGACAGTTTCCATTCCTCTGGCTAGTGCCTGGCAGCCAAGTAGTAGATGCTATGTAAGTGTGGATGAGAGAGTGTATTTACATGTAAGTGCAAAAATATATCAGTAAAAATTTGCTGTATTTTTAAATTCACTGGGGGTCTGTATATTTTAATGAATTGCTTGTGCCTCAGTGTTCAGTTGATTTGGTATTGAGTGTGGTAATTTTCCAGGCCTATGTATGAGTGAGTGAGTGAGTGACCATAAACTGAACTTGAGAGCACACTTGTGTAACACTCCTTTCAGAAGGACAGCAGCACTTTGTATATGCTTACAGCACCTCTTCCTCCTCACAAAAAAACAATGTTGCTGGTGCAAAACAGCAAGAGCCAAGAGATAACATGGCTGACCAGTGGACCGACACCCCCTGCCTGTGAGAAAAAGTGACCCCAGTGGCTCTTCTATTGTTTGGGCCCCCGGCTGAAAGGTGGCCTGGCAGTCTGCCTGAGAGGCAGCCCGGCAGCCCAATAACCCAATAACCTGTCGTAAAAAAATTGAATCCCACCACTGATGGGAAGATATCCTGCTACTCATTTCACCTATTTACTGAGTCTTGATTCCAAGTACAGAATACCTCCCCAGTTACTCTGAAAAGAAACTACGGGGGTGGGGGATAGAAAGCCTTAGTAGTGGAGTGTATGTTATGTTCCAGAGTGTGGAATTAGGACCACTTCAGTGTTTTTATCATTTTTACAAATAACTCAAGGTAATGAATATTTAACATACCTTCTTCCTCATATTATTCCCACAACAACCCTGTCAGGTGAATTAGTCTGAGAGAGAAGGCTTTCTCTCAGCAGGCTTTCATGGCTAAGGCAGGACTTGAACTCATGGTCTCCTCATTTCTAGCCTGGTGCCTTAACCATTAGACCAAACTGTTCCCATTCAAATAGAAAACTTGCCTGAATGCCTTTGGGCCAGTTACTAATCTTCAGCCTACCTTACTTCACAAGGTGTTGCACATTGTTTTGACACATGAGAAAACAGGAGGTAAATGCAATTGCATAATAGAGAATAAAACCATGCAAAAAAGAATGCTATATTTTACACTTTGTAATGATCCTTTTGAAAGGCAATGGTGTTAACAAAGCATATATTGTCTGAGGCAACACAAGAGGAAATTTCATTGTCCTAGAATTTTTAAAAATTGCCCCATCTTCTGACTGGGCTAGCCAAGTTGTATCTCTTTGTTGAGAACAACCACTAAGTAGAATGAGGCACAAACAGATTAATATCAGGTTTCCAGAAAACTAAGCTTTGTTAAACATTTTTGTTGTGACAATCATGAAGATGATGAAGGCATGCACAGTTTGAAGGTGAAGAAAGAACAAGAGTAATGCTTGAAACCAATCGTAGAAAGCTTACCCTGAGGTAGTTGAGAGTGAAGTTAGTCAGACCCATACGAGTGATATTTTTGGACAGCTGCTCCAAAATCTGAGAGTCTTGTGCCTGCACCAAAAAATAGATATAACATTTTGTTGAATACTTCAATAAGGGAGTGAAGCCAAGGAACATAGGCTTCACTCAGGTCCACCATTCCAGCGGGAAAATAGTTGAATCTCTTTGCTTGAGCTCCCGATAAAAGGGCGAGCTGTCAGACAGGCAAGTTGCTGGGTTGTACTGATCTACTGTTTGTTGCTGATCAGTGTCCTGCCTCCTCAATCTGCCCATAATTAATACTGGCGACGAAGGTGGGATCAGAAGAGGACTAACAAAAAAAGATCAAGATCGTGATCCCAGTCGGTGCTGAACAGAAGTTGGGCATCTGCGAAGTCATTAGTGGCCATTATCACAGCTTATCGAGAACCTGCAACGGCCTATCAAAGATGACCCCCCACCACCAACAACTCCATTCAACCCAGCCATGGAGAACTGAGACTCCTACATTGTCCATTTTGAATGCTTCATGGAATCAAATGACCTCTTGGGACTCTCAGACAATAGGAAGAGTGCGCTCTTCCTTACTTACTGTGGCCCCAAAGTCTTTGAAACAGCTAAGGTGCTATCGGACCCAGTGGCTGTGCAGACTGTGGCCAGGACTCCACTCCAGAGTACATTATGAACACTTTATGCATCCATGCCATCTAAGATAGTTAGGTGGCATGAATTTAACAGTAGGAACCAAGAGGAAGGCAAGACTATAAACCAATACATCACAGTGCTAAAAAAAAAAAAAAAAGCCATGGTGTACTGTGAATTCAGAGAGCTGGATGACGTCCTGCTAGATAGGCTCATCTGTGGCATGAAAGATATCAATCTACAAAAGTGCTAGTTAGTAAAGCCTAACCTCACACTGCAGATTGCACTAGAGAAGGCCAGAGCAGTAGAGTCATTGAACAGGTCGACAGCAACCATCCAAAAGATGGGCAGCCTGCCATCTTCACACAGAGCTGTCACCGTGCATTGAGAGAGCACAGAGCACGAAGAGTTGACTGATGAGGAAGATGAGGTCTGCTGCCTTTGTTCCAAAAAGAAGGTCTATCCCAAGGCAGATGATAGGTAGCCAATATGTGCCTGCTGTGGAGGCAATCACTCTAGAGCAACATGTAGGTTCAAGTATGCCATCTGCCAAAGATGTGACTGGAAGGGGCATCTGGCAAGGGTCTGCCGTGCCAATCAGCCACACAGCAGCCTATCCCCCAAACGGGACCATGGAAGACACAGCTCCAGAGAGCCAGGTGAAGAGAAGATTGTGCCACAGAACCAAAAGACACCTACCAGACGACCATTGGGCAGGCAAGTGCCCCATGTGCTAAGAAAATTCATGTCACGGTCCTCATTGAGGGTTCCCCATGTGACATGGAGGTCAACACAGGGTCGTCCATGTCCATCATATCCTGAGCAACCATCAGAAAGGCGGTTCCAAGGATTACGAAGAAACATCTAAAGTTTCAACATGTGCAGATAAAAGATTATAAAGGGAACTACATCCCTGTCATAGGGAACGGAACCTTCCAAATCAAATTTAAATTTTTTTTCGGGCTGCTAAAGTTGACCGGGGTGAATGGCACCTTGCCAAGCCTGCTCAGCTTGGACTGGTTTGCATCCCTGGGCCTGGGGGTGACTGGCATCCACACCATCCAAGATGACAGCACGGACAAGCTGGTCAAGGAGTTTGTAGATATTTTCAGCAGGAATTTGGGCAAGTATATGGGGACACCCATCTCCTTCAGCCCAAAATTTACAGCCAATTAAACAACTAATTGCCCAGGGGGGTTTTGAGCCAGTAGACCATGCCAAATGGGAAACCCCTATAGTCATGCCGATAAAAACTGACGGCTCAGTCCATAACTGCATGGACTACAAATGTATGATCAACAAGGCTTTACAGCAGAGTGCCTATCCCATGCCAGTTGTACAGCATTTATTGCATTCTTTAGGAAAGGGCAAAACCTTCGTCGCCAGTATTAAGTATGGGCAGATTGAAGAGGCAAGACACTGATCAGCAACAAACAGCTCTTTATTCAGTAGATCAATACAACCTAGCAACTTGCCTCTCTGACAGCTTGCCCTTTTATAGGGAGCTGTCAGACGGCTTAACCAATGAGATTCAACTATTTTCCCACTGGAATGGCGGACCTGAGTGAAGCCTTCATTTCTTGGCTTCACTCCCTTATTAGAGTATTCAACACCACTCCCTTCTGGGATAGAACATTGCCCAATCAGCAATTAGCTCAACTGACATAGTCATGCAGGTAGGTGGGGCGACGGTGGGCTCACTCTGACCTGCACAACTCAGTTGGAGCAGTGGCGGTGGTCTGGTCAGTCAGGTCTGCTGCTGCTCCTGAGTCAGCTAATGGAAACATCTCAAACTTACTCTGGTGCGTGGCTGGTTCCTTTGGAACTGGTTCTCTGAGAGCCCTTCACTGGATTCCCAGTTCCTCAGTTGCGTGTACCTATTGACTATTCAGGTTTGATTCTACTGTATTCAGCCTAAAAGGGTTATCTACTGTGGGGGGACCAGGTAATTGTACCCCCAAAATTAAGGAAACGAGTGCTAGAAGCCCTGCATATGGGGCATCCTGGCATTGTCAGGATGAAGGCACCGGCCAGGAGCTATGTCTGGTGACCAAATATGGATGGGCAAATAGCTGAATGGCTACTTGTACATCTTGTAGGAATCCAGACCAGCACCACCCTCTGCCCTGGCACATGAATGGGAAACACCAAAAGCACCCTGGTCAAGGGTGCACATTGATTTTGTGGGGACATTCCAAGGCCAGACATTTCTAGTAATTGTGGATGCTTACTCGAAGTGGCTTGAGGTAATACTTATGACCTCTACAATGGCAGAGATGGTCATTAAAGTGTTATAGAGCTCCAGTCATTCAGCATAGGGGAATTGGTGTATGCCCACAACTACACTTACCATCCTTGCCAAGATGGTAACCATTTTGGATCCCCACTCAAACAGAGTGGAGCTAGAGGATGGTAGAATATGGAGGAGGTATATAGACCAACTCCAGGGTCGCCTAGGAACCCTCTGTTCTACGGCAACCAGAAAAAACTCCAATGAAAAAAGTCCGTCTAGAAATTAACAACCTGAAACTCCACCTATAGTAGAATCAAACCTGAATAGTCAATGGGTACATGCACCTGAGGAACCAGGAATCCAATGAAGGGCTCTTGGAGAATTGGTTCCAAAGGACTCAGCCATGCCCCAGAGTAAGTTCAAGGCATTTCCATTGGCTGACTCAGGAGTGGCAGCAGATTCGACTGATCAGGCTGCAGCTGCTGCTCCAACTGAGTTGTGCAGGTCAGAGCGAGCCCACCGTTGCCCCATCTACCTGTGTGACTACATCAGTTGAGCTAGTCGCTGATTGGGCAATGCTCTATCCCAGAGGGGAGGAGTGCTGAATACTCTAATAAGGGAGTGAAGCCAAGTAATGTAGGCTTCACTCAGGTCCCCCATTCCAGTGGGAAAATAGTTGAATCTCATTGGTGGAGCTGTCTGAAAGTTCCCTATAAAAGGGCAAGCTGTCAGACAGGCAAGTTACTGGGTTGTATGATCTACTGAATAAAGAGCTGTTTGTTGCTGATCAGTGTCTTGCCTCTTCAATCTGCCCATACTTAATACATTTTATATTTCGATGAGAGACATGCAGTACACAGATTACAGTTGATCAAACTCTTAGATTTATACTAAAAACAATGATACCAAGGTATCATAGAAGAGTCAAGACGGTGGCTTTGATCACAGTTGCTATCTTGAGGAGGTTTTAAATAATCTGAAGCAGTTAAGCTGTTTAATCTTTAGAAGAGCCATGTTCTCACTATATGTTACCACAACACTAAAAGAGCAAGGATACTGAAGTGATCCATTTTTGACATCTTCCTGAAGAAAATATTATTTAGAGCCATAACCTAATATAAAGTTAAAAGATGAAGGTTAAGTAAAGGCCAGATTTTAACTTGATCTAATTTAGTTCACAGCTTAGGACATTCAAAAGCTAATGAATTCACATTATTCTCCTGAGGTGCTTTCCCATTGTCTTCAGGGTTTCTTATAGACAATGGCCTAGCACAACAATTCAAAGACTCAATTTAGTCTGGGGGTTTTAATGGCTTCAATTTTGATCTAGCATGAGTTCTAGTTTCACTTTAGGCACATACCCCACTGGATGACCTTGGATCAGTCCCTCTTTCTCAGCCCTAGGAAGAAAACACTTCTGAAAATGCTGGCAAGAAAATTTCAGAGATGTATCCAGGCAGTCACTAGAAATCAAAATTGATTTGATAGGACCAATAAATATATTTTTAAAAATGCAAACAATTAAAAGAAATGGAAAGAAATGTATTATATGTTAGGCTTATAAATTACCAAGGAAAATATGACAAAAATATCTCTTTAATTTATGGCTAACAAACCAGTTTGTGCAACTAACAGAAAACCAGTTTGTGTGACTGATAGGAAAAGAAATTCCTAGAGAAGCAGGAACCATGACTTTAGCAAAACAGTAATAATGCAACTTGTTCTAATGCTGATAAAACTGAGTTGCACTTGGGGCTCAGAAATGAATTTACTTCATATCCAACTATTCCTGGCAATTGTTGATGTACCTTTTGATTTAATTATTTATATTGATTGAAATATTGTGTTGCTCCCAAAGGAGGGTCAAGACACTACAAAAATAAAGAACCATAGACCAATTTCATTTCTAAATAATGACTATAAACTCTTTGCTACTATTCTAGCAGAAAGACTAAAGATTTTACAGGTATATATACATGAAGACCAAGTAGGGTTTTTGCCGAAAAGACAGCTTAGAGATAATATGAGGACTGTCTTAAATATTATTGAATATTTAAAATTCAGTTATGAGAAACAGGCTGCTTTAAGTTTTTAAGATGTAGAGAAAGCCTTTGACAACCTGAATTGGAGCTTCATGTTTAAGGTGCTGGAAAAAATGGACTTTGGAGTGAATTTTAATCAAGGAATTAAAGCAATTTCTTTGTTACAAAATGCAAAAATCATCATAAATGGTGACTTAACTAATTCATGTAAAATCAAAAAGATACAAGGCAAGGATCCCCCTTGTCCTTGCTGCTGTTTATTTTGGTTTTGAAAGTCTTAAATAGAGCTTTAGACAGGATGATAAAATAAGAGGTACAACAGTATAACAGATAATCAGAGTTGGAAGAGGCTTTGTAGGTGATCTCGTCCAACTCCCCACCTAACCTACACCATATATGACAAATGGCAGTCCAATCTCTTCTTGAAACTCTCAAGTGATGAAGCTCCGAAGGCAAGCTCTTCCATTGGTTGATTGTTCTCACTGTCAGAAAGTTTCTCCTTATTTCCAGGTTAAATTTCTCCTTGTTCAATTTCCATCCATTATTCCTTGTCTGACCTACAGGTGCTTGAGAAAATAGCTTGACCCCTTCCTCTCTATGGCAGCCTCTCAAATATTGGAACACTGCTATCATGTCTCCCCTGGTCCTTCTCTTCACTAGACTAGTCCTGCCCAGTTCCTGTAACCATTCTTTATATGTTTTAGTCTCCAGTCCCCTGAGGATTTATAGAGTGGTATTAGTACCTCACTTGATCTTGATTGTATTTCTCTGTTAATGCAATTTAGGATTGCATTCGCTTTTTTGGCGGCGGCTGCACACTGCTGGCTCATATTTAGCTGGTTGTCCACTAAGACTCCAAGAACCCTCTCACAGTTACTGCTATTAAGCTTGGTTTCACCCAGTCTATAGTATATGTGTACTTTTGGTTTTCCTTTCCCTACATTGAATTTCATTTTGTTAGATACAGCCCAGTATTTGAGTCTGTCAACATCCATCTGGATCTTGAGCCTATCTTCTTGGGTATTAGCTATTCCTGCCAGCTTAGTATCATCTGCAAATTTGGTACATTCCCCTTCTATTCCTTCATCTATGTCATTAACATAGATATTAAAAAGTACTGGGCCTAAGATGGAACCTTGTGGCACCCCACTGCTTATTTCCTTTCATGTAGACTTAGACCCATTAAGGACTATTCGTTGAGTACAGTTTGTCAGCCAGTTGCGAATCCATCTGGTGGTGATGCTATCTATTCCACTTTTTTCTAGCTTGCCAAGAAGTCGGTTGTGGTTTACTTTGTCGAATGCCTTGCTGAAGTCTAAGTATATCATGTCCATAGTATTTTGCTGGTCTACTAGTTTAGTCACTGTGTTGAAGAATGAAATGAGATTGAGTTAGCATGATCTGTTTTTAACAAACCCATGCAGACTCTACTTATTGCTTTACTTGTTTCTAGAGGGCAGATGTGTTTTTTAATTATCTTTTTCAGTATCTTCCCAGGTATTGATGTTAGGCTGATTGGTCTATAGTTTCAAGGGCCATCCCCCCCCCTTTTTTTTTGAAGACAGGAACCACATTGGCTCTTTTCCAGTCTTCTAGTAGTTCCCTGGTACTCCAGGATTTTTGAAAGATGTGGTGTAGTGGTTCTGAGATGACCTCTGCCAGCTCCTTTAAAACTCTGGGATGTAATCTGTCAGGTCCCGGTGATTTGTGTTCATCAATATCAGACAGGTGTTCTCTTACTATTTTTTTTTTTTTTGCTTATTTTAATTTTTATTTCTAGTCTGTCGATTAGAGTTATGTTTTTGGTAGGTTGGGCTATAGTTTCTTTTTGCGTGAAGACCAACGCAAAGAATGAGTTAAGCAGCTCTGTTTTCTCTCTGTTATCTGTTACTTCCTTGCCATCTTTTCTCTTTCGTGGATCGACTGTTTCCTTGATTTCTTTCTTGTAATTTATATGTTGGAAGAAACTTTTTTTTATCATCTTTGACTTTTGTTGCAAGTCTTTGTTCATTCTGAGTCTTTGCTTTCCTGACTTCTTCTTTGCAGATTCTGGCTATCTGCTGATATTCTGCTGTAGTTGTATGTTCCTCTTTCCATTTTTTCTACTTGTCCTTTTTGTCTTTCAATTTGTCAGAGAGAACTTTATGCATCCATGCTGGTTTCTTCTTGGATTTCTTGTTTTTGTTTCTCAATAGTATTGTGCTGGTCTGGGCTTTTATGATTGTACTTTTCAGAGTTTCCCAAGATTCTTGAGTTGTTTTCCCCTTTAGAATTTTCATCCAAGGAATCTTTCCCAAGTTCTCTCTGAGTTTATTAAAATCAGCTCTTTTAAAATTTAAGAGTCTGGTGTCATTATGTTCTATTGCTTGTGTTTGTGTTATATTGAATTCTAGTATGACATGGTCACTCTCACCCAAGGTTCCTGCAGTTTCAACTCACTCTATCACTTCTTCCCTCTTTGTAAGAATTAAGTCCAGTATGGCTGTCCCCCTAGTTCCATCCTCTACCTTTTGGACAACAAAGTTGTCAGCTAGGTTGGTTAGGAACCTATTTAATTTCTCACTTGGTGCAGAATTAGTTTTCCAATTGATATCAGGGTAATTGAAGTTCCCCATGACTATTGTACTGTGTTTCCTACATATGTTTGCTAGTTGGTTGGCAAAAAGTTCATTTATGTTTTCTACTTGGTTGGGTGGCCTATAATATACACCATTGGCCATGTCATTTTTTTTCTTTTATATTGACCCATATGCATTCTAGAAGGTTTTCAACTTTGGTTTCATGCATTTCTGTAGCAATATAGTGGTCCTTTACATCGAGTGCAACTCTACCTCCTCTTTTATGGGGTCTGGGGTTTTTTGAACAGTTTGTATCCTTCTATGGGTATGTTCCAGTCATAAGTTGTATCCCATCAGGTTTCTATTATTCCAAATATAACAACTATCTTCATGTATTAATAGTTCAAGTTCATCCTGTTTGTTCCCCAGACTTTGTGCATTTGTGTATAGGCAATTGAGATCTTTATGTCTGACTCAGGGTATGCTTCCTATGTCTCCTATTTGATGTTTAAGTTTGTCTTCCTTCCTATCCCTCATTACTTCATTATTTTACTTGCTTTCTAGGGTTTTTTGCTTGGAATTAGGTCCTGGAGATTCTTGCCAGAAGCCCATCATGGAAATAGTACAGACCATGGTTCAGGAATCCAAAGTTTTTTGGGGGACACCAACCTTTTAGCTAGTGGTTCACTTCTAGAATTCTCTGTTCTCTTACTGAATGTTCTTTTGTTAGCAGTATAGATGGAAAAACTACTTGTGCATGTAAGTCCTTGACTTTCTTGCCTTGTTAGTCATAAGCACTCGATATTGTTTTCAAGTCCTTTTTTGTGTCATTCATCCCTACATGTAGTAGTAGGAAAGGATAGTAGTCTGTGGGCCTAAGTATTTTGGTTAGGTTCTCAGCCACATCCTTGATTTTTGCTCCAGGGAGACAACATACCTCCCTAGATTGCATGCCTGGTCTGCAGATGGCTGGTTCTCTTCCCTTGAGAATAGAATCTCCTATCACCAACACTCGCCTTCCTTTTTTAGGGGGTGCAATCTGGAGTGCTTTTCCATTCATCCCAGTTGAGTTTGATGTGGTTTTTTTTAAAGAGATGTTGGATGATGCATCTTTTCTAAGTGTTTGCATGTTTTCCTTGATGGGGAGATTGTGGGTCTGAATATTTTCAACTGGGGGAGAAATCTGTTGCTCAGTTTTAATGGGGCTGCTTCTGATTGGGTTAGATTGGGCAGCAGGAGTTTGTTGAATGTGTGCTGCTTCTTTCTTTGATTATTGTGTTTCCTTCTATGTGTGCCATACCTCCATTTGTCTTCCTCCAAGGGTTTATCGTCAGGGTCAAATCCTCTGGGAGTTATTTGTTCATTATTTGGTTCAGTTTGGGCATAGCTTTCTTGTGTAGGTTGGAGTTTAGCTAGAGCTGCCTCTAGAACCCTTACTTTTTTTCTCTAATAGTTCACATAGCTTACATTTAATACATGTGTAATTTGGGTGTTCTTTGGGCATAAGCACATACATGGAATATATATTGCATACCACAATAGTATCAGTCATCTGTTCCATGAGTTTATTTCTTTTTGCTGGTTCTTTTAAGGGAATAGAATTTTGTATCTTTTTTTTCCCCCTCTTTTTTTCTGCATTTTTGTTCTTGTTTTTATACCTTATTTATTTTACTTACTTACTATTATGTTCGTTTTTTTAATCCCTTTCTTCTGTATATTTTTTAAAAGTTTTTGAGCTCCAGTTCCTCCCTATCTTATTATTTAAGATTTGCCTTATTTATTTGATTGATCTTTACTAATCCTATTCTTCCTTGATTTCTAATTTTTCACTCTTGTCCTTATTATTTGCCTATTTATTTGTCTTTTATTTTCTTTCCTGTGTTTATTTTATTCTTTACTGGGGTCTTCCCTCCCTGCCTATTGGAACCTCAGGCTTAGTTCGTTGTCTTCACTTCCCTCGTTTGCTGCTCCCGTCGCTTGTTGTTTTCTCTGCCAGCTCCATTCTGTCCTTTGGTGCTCCGGCCTTTTCAGCTTTGTCCTTGCTCTGGTCAGCTCTCTTGTGCAGCTTTCTGGTCAGCTCAGCTCTGCTGTCCGGTGTGTTCCACTCAGCTCCACTGTCGCTTTCCCGGTTGCTCTCTGCAGTGCTCTCAGGTTCTAGCTCACGTGCTGCCCCATGCTGCTGCTGCTGGCTCTCTCTCTCCTCCCTGCTTTTTGCTCTGGAGCCATGTCACTCCCATTTGCTGTCCGTGGCACTGATGACACCGCTTCCACCAGCAAACAGCATTGCCTGGATGGTCCCAAGCAAGCTCATCTCTCTTCTATTCCATTCCTCCCTGCTGCATTCTCTCACCGGCTCAATGATCCACAACAAGTTCACCTCTTCTCTTTTCTCCTCTTCCCTGTTTTGTTCTCACTAGCTCACTTCTTTGTTCTCTGCTGGTTGCTGCGCTGCCCTTGGTTGGCTGGCCTCTCTGCCTCATGGCTGTTTTTCCTCCCTGCTTCGCAGCTGGCCCCACTCACCCACTGGCTCGCCTCGTTATTCTCCACTGGTTGGCTTTGCTGCCTGCAGTTGCTTTGACTCTCTGCTTGCCTCACTTCAATGGGCCTCTGGTCTTTTTAGGTGCAGCTGGGCTTCTTTCTCTTTTAATTTCTCCAATCTTCCTCTCCTTTTCCTTCCTCCAGTCTTTCTTCTTTTTCTGTGACTTATCTTTCCCTCTGTACCTCTCCTCCTCCCATTTTATTTTATTTTAGTAGCGACTTATCTGCCTGTGATGTGACTAACCAACAATTTTGACTAAGAATATGTCTTCTATAGTGATATATTGAACAAAAAGTTGGGTTTAGGGTAATACTCTGGGGTTGACAAATACAAACATAAAACTATTTGAAAATAACTATGTTCCTCTTTAGAGGGATATTAAACAAGACTTAGAAGGATGGCATAAATTGCATTTATCATTACTGAGAAGAATCTCTGTAATTAAGATGAATATATTACCAAAGATGCTTTTTTAATTTCAGGCATTACTAATACTTATAACTGATAACCCATTTAAACAATGGCAGAAGGATATTTCTAAGTTTATATGGCAAGGGAAAAAATTCCAATAATTAGATATAAGCTATTGCAAGATGCCAAGGAAAGAGGAAGGTTGGGCTTACCAGGTATGAAATTGTATTTTGATGCATGCTGCTTGACCTGGGCAAAAGAATGGGTGAATTTACAAAACAAGAGGTTACTCGAATTAGAGGCACATGAATTACGATTTGGATGGCATGGCTATTTATGGTATGACAAAAATCAAAATGTTGACTTTAATAACCATTTTGTTAGACATGCCATACTAAGAGTTTGGAATAAATATAAAACAAGCCTCTCCATGTAGTTGCAGGAAACTTTTTTTTAGAAAAGAAATGAAAAAAAATCTGGCAAAGCCAGATAGATTGACGTATGGTAAAATTTTATCTTTAGATTCTGGTGACCCCATACTAAAGCAAGGAAAGAATGTGAATCAGAAGGTTATGCTTGCCATTGGTTTACTTATCAGCAATTGAAAGAAAGGTTTAAATTGGATTTAAAAAAATACTCTGGATTTGATTTTGTTAAAAATGAATTGGAACTTTCATTATGTGGCAACGATGAATGCATAAAGGTTTATAAAATGTTATTGAAACTGAACTTAGAAAATGAACATGTAAAAACGTTGTATGATTCAGTGGGCAAGGAATTTTGGATATAATGGGATGCTTGGACAATGGAAAAATATGTGGACGAAGGGTTTAAAATTTATATTAAATTATAATTTAAAAGATAATTTTTATAAGATGATGTATTGCTGGTATTTAACACCACATGTTAGTTATCTAATATTTATAAAGGCATGTCAAATGAATATTGGAAGTGTAAGTATAAAGAAGGGACTTTTTATCATCTATGGTAGACATGTGATAAAGCAACAAAATTTTGGATTATGATTCACTTTAATACGGAAAATCCTTTCAATAGAGATAGAAATGAAACCAGAATTTTTCCTTTTGGGACTAATGCAGGGGTAGGATTCTACCGGTTTGGACCGATTCAGATGAACCAGATGTTAAATTTGCATCTAGTTCAACGAACCAGTATTTGAACCGACTGGCTGACCCTGCCTATCCCTCCCCTCCCCGGAGTCTTCAGGCAGCCCATTTTCGATGCAGGTAAGTGCAGGTCCACACGGAGGCTCTGGGAAGGGGAAAAATGAGCCTTCTGGAAGTCCAGAAACAGGCCTGTTTCTGGCTTCCGAAGGGCCTCCAGAGCCCGGGGAAGGCCATTTTAGCCCTCCTAGAGGCCCGAGAGAAGCCTCTGGAACCTTGGGAAGGCAAAAAACAGCCCTCCCAGAAGTTCTGGTAGGCCACGCCCAGCATGGCCCCTCCCACCCAGCAACTGGGCAGTGAACCGGTTGCTGGGATTTTTGAATCCCACCCCTAGACTAATGGAAAAATAACTGGAGAAAAATATTGGAACTTTGTGATTATATATGTAGACAGAAGTAAGACTATTGTATGAGCAAAAAAAGATAATTTGATACCTACCATGGAAGAATGGATGCAGAATTTGATGGAGTTGTCTTAAATGGAAAAACTGACTACTCTGATTAAAGGAAAAACGTAAGTGCTTTTGTTTCCACATGGAAACCACTTCAGAATTTTGTGCTTGATGTGAAAAAGAGTATAATTTTGACTTTGGGTTTTACAGATTAGATTGATAGATCTTTATAGAAATGACTTGTTCTTATTATTATGGAAAAATAAAAGGCTGTGATTTGAAGTTCTACTATTCTACTTCAATAGAGAGAGTCGAAAGTCAATGTTTTTTCTTTTCTTTTCCCTATCTTTCCTTACTTCTCTCTTCCCCTCCCCCTTCCCTTCCCCCTTTACTGCTCTTTTATTTACTTTTGCATTTTGCTTTTTGTAATACTTTATAACCTAATAAAAATGTTTCAGAAATATTTATATTGCTATTTAAATATGCAGTTCCCAAAACAATTTTTAAAAAAGATTCACATTTCCTACCCTCTAAAACAAAATTATTCTGTATACAAAGAGAAAAGAATGGAATATCAACTGTTATGTGTACAAATTAAAACTATTAATTAAAAGCAGAACTAACTCTTCATGGCTGTTTAAAACTAAAGCCCACTTACTTTCAGGACAAAGATGTGTAGAATTCAATATAATGCACAAAATATTCTATTCTAAATGTTTGTTTTTGGGCCGGGTGCATCAACCAACGGTTCTAGAATTTAAATGTTTTAGAATAAGAAATTGTGAAATTCCAGATATGATCTACCTTGAGGCAGAAAGGCCAAATCAGCCATTTGGAGAAAGCAAAAAAATTATTTTGGAAAACAGTGAAATATCCATGCCTGTAATGCTAAGTTCTGTGCTAAGTAGAGAAGATGACCGTTTTTTAAATAAATAAATAAAAGCGGATTCAGTAGTTTTTCTGTTGGAAGTGGATTCTGAAGATAACTATGTGTGCAAATATGGCACTAAATGTACCTCCAATTTTATTTCAAAAAGCAATGTATTAAGTGAAATTTCAGAGATATCAATCTAATGCTCTTGTTCAGGGCTGTCAAACTCACAGCCCATGGCCTGGATGTGTCACACACTGGTTTAGCGAAGGGGGAAAGTTGAAATACATCATATGATGATGATGTGACAACATGAGTTTGACACCCCTGCTGTAGTTCAACACAGATGTGGTACTCAGCAGGTTCTGACCAGTTCTGGAGAACCAGTAGCAGAAATTTTGAGTAGTTCAGAGAATTGGCAAATACCACCTCTGGAGATTTTATAGTATCCTTCCCCTGCCCTGCCCACCAAGCCACGTCCATAGAACCAGTAGTAAAAAAATTTGAATCCCACCACTGGTTCAACATATCATTGAACAATAACAAAGGTAATGCCACTTCTAAGATTTTCCCTTACAACCTAAGGTACATTTTCTGGGACAAAAGATTATGGCTTTGATGGCCCCCAAAAGTTTTAGAAAGCAATTTGGGATGAATACTTACATGCATGGCTAAAATACTGCGAGGGACAAGTTCTCTATATTGTCTTATGGTAAAGTGCCAAGTTTTTATTCTCATAAGGTCATCAAAGGTAAATTCCAAGATCAGACGTCCTTCTGTGCACACCTAATGAGCATAAAATAAAAGGCAACAAGAAATGTAAATAGATTTACTAGAAAATTTTTGAAAACTTTTGCAAATGTCCATAGATTTTGCCATTTGACTTCATTAGGGCAATTGTATCCTTTCCTGAGCAAAGAAGAATTAAGAGAAAGCAATTGATGGCAGTTGATCAAGCTGTAGATTTTATAGCAGAGTACTAAAACCTTGTTTATCTCTTCTTTCTCTTTGAAATTGCTGTTGCTAGTAAACAATACTAAGCCAGTTAGTCTGAGTATAATCAGCAGTAGTGCATTCAGGATAACTGATTATTGGAGTAGATGATGTATTTGCATCTATATAGGCAAATGATATTAATAGGTGAAATACAAGTAATGATTCAACAG
Source organism: Hydrophis major (assembly GCA_033807585.1). Taxonomy (NCBI): domain Eukaryota; kingdom Metazoa; phylum Chordata; class Lepidosauria; order Squamata; family Elapidae; genus Hydrophis; species Hydrophis major. Next base: position 62,699,164 of record CM066333.1, on the reverse strand, counting down.
ACGTCAGTACAGACATCTCACAGGTCTTAATGTTTATCCCATTTCATTTACTGTAGTTTTCTTCTCTTTGCTTTTAAACCTTTTCTTTGGGTTTTTTTTTCTGGGTTCCTCTAGTCAGCATACCAGCCATAATTAAAAACATGTAAGTCACCCATTAATGACATTATTTAAATAAGGATGAACTTCCTCTGCCTCTACTGGGATGAGATACCTTATTCCTGTTGAATTTATTTAGTGAGCTACAAACAGAGTTTAAAAACTGGGTGAGGCATCATGAGAAAGGGGGGTAGAAATCCTCAATTTATTTAACATTGCCACTTTTCAGTGCTCCAAACTGCTACATCAATTTAAAAAGAGAGCGATGTTGTCTTCAACCAATGCTTTAGAGGTTTAAGCAGGACAATGGTTTTTTTTAAAAAAATAATAATTAGCAAACAACTGGGCTGAGGGCCATGTTTGCTTGAAAGAAAAAGGCATAATGGCAAAAAAGCACTGGAGAGTCAAAGGTTGTAAACATACATTTTAATTATCTTTAGTCTTTGTTTAAACTGCCCTAAGTAAACACTGAAAGACAGTAGCTTTGTTAGGCTGGAATTCTGGGATTGCAAGAAAATTAAAGCAAGCTATCATTGAATATGAATTATGGATTTCAGGAACAGTACCAGTACTTGTTAACCAGGATTCCATTGGGAAGATGCCAATAGGTAAGTGAGCTTGGTTAGGAAGTTTTAAGAAAGAAAAAGCTAAAGACTTCTCTAAAAAAAATTCCAAAATTGGATTTTTAAGGGAATAAAGAAGACGGTAGTCCCTGTGTCTGCACAATAAGCTCAGAGAAAAATGTGAAAACAAAAGGGAAAATGAATAGAGAAAGAAGATAAGTCATCTAGAAGAAATACACATGGTTAGCCAAGCAATGTAACAAGGATGTCACAAATGTTAAAGCTCAGAAAGAACACAATTTGGTGAATAGTCCTAAAAGCAGCATCCTTCATATCTATTGAAAATAAAAGGAAAAGAATTAGTATATGCCAGCTGCTCCACGAATGTCCTAAGAGTAAGAAAGAAAAGATAGAGCTGCTCAAGTCATGTTCATTTTGATATGGTTTCAGGCATGGGTGAAATGAATGGAGACAGTCTTAGTTGGTGAACTTTCAGCTCTTTATTACATAGTGACTTAAGACTTTAATAACAACAACTCTGCCTTATATAGGCAACCTTAATGTGAAATAACCAATAGGGAGCTGTAAAACGCTAGCTCCAAAACCAATAAGAGTCCTTCGTTAAGGGCCAATCGGATTCTCTGAACCCAACCAATCCGATCGAGCCGCTTAACAACCAATCAGAAGTGCAGGGCCAGAACCCTGCACTTTACCCCAAGCTCGCTTTTATTTTAACTATTTACATACATATTTGCTCTTCTGTAATAAAATATATGCATTCCATCAAGGCAAATGTGGAGTAGGAAGAAGGTTGGATGTGTAAGAATGACTGAAACATGGTAATTTATTTTGCGTCAATTTTAATCTCCAGGCCCTGTGAATTGCATTCTAGGCCACTAAAATAATTTATTGTTGGCCTGGCAGCATATCTAGGTCTTACCTCTCAGATACATTGAAGAATGAGGAAGAGAAAGATCAGGGAACTTCGATCAGTGATATTTACCATAACTCAATATAGATTTGTTAAGAGCAAGTATTGTCAAATGAATCTTATCTCCAGTGGTGGGATTCCACTGGTATAATAACCAGTTCAGTGATTGCACATTCTACATTTGGGCAAGAAAAACCAAATGTATATAGTATAGGTGGTACCTGGCTCAATAGTACTAACTGTGAGAAGGATCTTGGAGTCTTAGTGAACAATCACATAATTATGAGCCAGCAGTATGCTTCAGTTGCCAAAAAAGCCAATGCAGTCCCAGGGACAGGAGTCCTGAATTCTCAACTTTTTTATTAGTGACATGGCATGGGTATGAATAGAAGGAATGGGCAAACAATTCTCTACAGAAAAGAAGGAAAATGTAGTTTCAAATACTTATCTGAAAAATAAAATCCTACCAAATGTTCAGCTGTAGATCTCTTAAACTTATGTTTAACATTTTTTCCTTTTTTAACAAATTTATTAGTTTTCAAAAACAATACACAAACAAACAAAACATAAAAACATAAAACATCTTTTCTGAAAGCAGTTTGAACCCGGGTTACATCTCTTCGTACAGACACAAATTCAAATTCATGCTCATTTTATATACCATTCCATATCTTATTGCCATTTTACATTTTCCATATAGCTTTTCCCCTCTTTAAACTTTCTTGATTCTATTTTATTTATCTCAGCTCAGCTCAGATCATTATGCTTATTATTCTTTGTCTGTCCTATTTCCCTTTAAACAAAATTTCTCCTGTACACTGATTGGAGTATGACGCCTTTATCTCTTGCCCCTAAATTTATAACATTTAGTATAGTACATAACTTCCATTTGGATTCTGCTTAGTACATTCTAAAGTTACACACTATATTTTTTTAAAAAGAAAAGATTATAAATATGTAATATAATTAAAACAACAATCCATACCAATTCAAATCTTTCATTAATATTAATATTCATTTAAATCTTGAACATTTTACACATTTCAGTTAAATATCATACTTTTATGGGAACACTTATAAACTTTTCATAATTATTTCCCCCCCCCACTTCACTTATATTTTAAAACATTGTGTTATTAAAATGTTCCCATTCCTTCCTAATTCAATTCTCTCATTTATTTCATTATCTTCCTTTTGTTCACAAAAATTTCATTAAATTACATTGAATATTTTATCTCACTTTTTAATCACATGTTGTTTCCAATTTTCTAAAATTATTTCTAATTCAAATATAACAATACAATGTATTGTATGTACCTTATGTACCTTTGCAGAATCCCTTTTTCAATTAAATTTTACCCATTATCTCTAAATAAATCCTGTTTCTGTACATCTTGCTCCACACCATTGAAACTTCTCATCCCTTCCTCCCTCCCTTGCTTCTTCTCCCTGCCCTTTTTACCTCGTGTCTCCACCTCCATTTCCCTCTTCTGTATTCCCCCTTTCTGTTGTTTTCTAACATTATATCCAGTTTTCACCTTATTTTTCCCTTTTTTGGTTGTTTTTTTAGATCTTTTTTTTTGTCCCTTCCATTTAATTGTCATTGGGCTATGATCTGCCCAAGTACTTGTTTCAATATTTGTTTCTTGATTATTGGATATTAATTCTGTTGAGATCCAAATCATATCTAATCTGGACCATGATAGATGTCTATTTGAATAAAAAGTATATTGTTTAGCTTTAACATTTCTTTCTCTCCAAATATCTTTTAAAGTTAATTCATCTGTCATTTTAAAAAAAGACCTTGGGAGAGCCTTTCTATTTTGCTTTGTTGTTGTTGCTATATAGTCCAATTTATTGTCCACAATTCCATTAAAATCTCCCATCATCATTATATTAACATAGTCCAGCCCAATTATTTTCATATATAGCTTTTTATAAAACTCTTCTTGTTTATCATTCGGAGCATAAATTGTAATCAAGAGTATTTTTATATTATTGTCCATTATTTCTACCATTAATACTCTTCCATCTTCATCCGTGTAAATCAATTTTGCTGGGATAGCCTCTTTAATGTATAGAACCACTCCTCTTTTCTTACATTGAGTCAAAGAAGTAAATATTTTCCCCAATTTTGGCTGTACTAACAATTGTTCATGCTGTTTTTTAATATGAACTTCTTGTAGACAAATTATATCAAATTTTAATTTCTCTAATTTATGAAAAGTTTTCCTTCTTTTAACAGCTGAATTAAGTCCATTTATATTCATTGTAATCAGTTTTTTTTCTTCCATGATTATGCTTTATATTTAGGTCTAACCGCTCTCGTGGATCTCACTTCACGCTGTTCTTTGCTATCCATCTGTCCCCCTACTGCTCCTTTCTCTTTTTCAGTCTCCAGTTGTTCCTCTTGAAACTCAATTAATGAGACCTCTTTCTCTGCCTCCTTTCTTCCTCCAAAAAATTCTGCATGGAAAAGTTCCGCTTTCTCAATTGAATCAATTCTATATCTCTGCTCTTGCCACCTAAACATTAGTCCTTCTGGAATCAGCCATCTATAATTCACTTTGTTTTCCAATAGCATTTTGGTCAGAAATCGATATTCTCTTCTCATCTCTCTCACTTTTCTGGGTATTTGTTTTAAAACCACAACCTCTTTACCTTTGTATTTCAATGTTTTCTCTCTTACTACTTGTAATATATGCGTTTTAATGGATTTTTTGGTAAATCTAATATGGACTTCCTTGGGTAATTTATTTCTCATTGCATACCTTGTATAGACTCGATATATCTCATCTATTCCATCCATCATCTTTTCCTCTGTAATTTCCAAAGCATCTGCCAAAATTTCTATCATTACCGCTGCCAAATTTTCTTCTTTTTCCTCTTCTATATTTTGAAATCGGAGGTAAAATTCTGACCTTTCCATCTCCCACCTCAACATCCCACTTTTTTCTTGTTCAACCGCTGTTAATCTACTGTCAATATTTCCAATCTTCTTCTCTCTTTGTTTTCCTTCTTCCTCAATTTTTTGGAATCTCTCCTCATACTTAACCATCATTTGTTTAATGTTTTCCACTTTTTCATCAGTCTTCTCTATTCTTTGTTCAATATTTTCTGTTCTTTGTTCAATATTTTCTGTTCTTTGTTCAATATTTCCTGTTCTTTGTTCAATGATGTCTGATTTTGTCTTGAGATCTTGGATTCCTTGCATAATCATCTGTAAAGTTACTCTTTCTTGTTCCTTATCTTGCTTCAACATTGTCTGAATTAAACGTTGTCCTCCAGCTGGTGGGGAAGCAGAGGTAGAAGCAGAAATGCCAGATGATATTGGTTTCCTGCTCATTTCAACGCTTCCAAAGCTTCAAATTCTTCTTGACTTTTAATCCAACTGGTAGAGCAGCCAATTATAATCCAAAATGGAAAACTCCAATAGTAAAAGACACGAAACCAAAGAAGAAACAGCAAAAAAGGAAGAAGAAAGATCTTCAGGTTCTTCTAGACCCTAATCCAATTACGAAATAGTCCACCATAAAAAAGGAAAAAAATAGAAAGGAGAAAAACAAATCCAAAAATAATAATATTGATTAAGAGCAAAAAGAAAAGCAAAAAGAAAAAAAACAAAAAGTTCCCAGATTCTTCACACCTTAATCCAGTTGAAAAGTCTCAATAATCAAAAAAACAACAACAACAAAGTGGTCCTAAAACATAGATAGGAAAAGCAAAAAAGTCCCAATAAAAAAGAAAAGAAAAATAAAGAAAAAACTCTGAGGCTTTCCCTTTAAAATAAAAGGCAGAAATAAAAATATTACTAGAATTGAAATTTAGAAAAAGGCTGGCGAATAGGGTATATATATATATATATATAAAGGCACACTGCACTTTATTTATTTATCCAAGGCTCTTGTTATGACTCTCTTCTCCAGCAGCTTCAAAGCCAAACCTCAAGTGTTGAATTATTGATAACAGTCCAGGAAAGCACCTGCAATAATATTTTGCTGTGCTCTCCCTCTATCTTATCACGTTAAAATGTCCTTGAGAAGAGGTCTTTTTGCAATTCTCTCCAATTCAAATAAAATACTTTCAAGCCTCTAGTTGGCAGTGTTGCAAAGTTTCTTAATGCTCTTCCTCCCCCCCAGCCAGAAAAAAGGAGTAATATATACAGAGACAAAAAAAAAAATAGCCAAAGGGAGCCTCTATCCTAAAGAAAGTTAAAAAATCAAAGAGAGCATAAAAATATATATAAGAGAAAATTCAACCTGGTTACCTACAAAGTCACACTAAAGTCCCCCCCAAAAAAATATAGAGAAAAGAAAAGAAAAGCCCAAGCCTCAATTTGACATCACTTTAAAAAACGCCGCTCAGACAGTTTCAGTCAAAAAAAAAAGTCTCACAGATTTCTTCTTTGATCAGAATGTCCTTTCCAACCTCAGCGAATTTACAACACAAAAGAGTTTTTCTCACCCAGCCGACACACTTTCACTCCAGCCACTTTCTTTCCGGAGCTGTCCTGATTTCAGCAGCTATAGAGGCTGCCTCTCCGCCGCCAGCAAAAGGGCTTCTTCCGGATCAAACCAGAGATTTTGCGATATCTCTGGGATCCTGGAACAGTACCCTTCTCAATCCCCATCTCTACGGGATGGTTTAGGTCCGTTGGGACCGACCAGGGGCGAAAATATCGGCTGCGATCTCAGAGCCCCGAGATCGCAGCTGTATCGCCAAAATGAAGCTCCGCCTTCTCCGTTTTTTTAGATCTTAAAGTCTCCATTTTCTTTTCCTCCTTTCTTCCCCTAGTAAAGTTACTCATTCATTGAAGATGGCTTCTTCTTTGTCCCAATCATCTTGTTGCGCAGTCAGTTTCTCATAGGTACAAATCGCTATTTCTAAGAATTGAAAAAGAGAACCAAGAGAGCCCTTCCCTTCTTGTTCCTCTTCTTTATATTTTTTGAATTCAATTTTCAGTTCATCCACAAGTGATGCCATTGTAGAAAAAAAAACTTTTTTCCAAACAACCACCCAAATGTTTTTAGTCTTCAAATATAATTTCCAAAAGTCCCAATATCACCAAACAGTCCAAATAAGTTGTTTCTTTTAACATTTTCTTCTTTCTTCACTTTCTCTTCTTGGAGTTACTGTTTAGTTACAAAATTCCAGTTAAAATGTATCTTTTAGAAGTCTTGTTAGTATTTTATGATTCTTTTAAGTTCTAGGCAATCTCCTCCTGTCTTCCAAGTCCTGCTCCTATTCTTTTCCTTTCCCTTCCCACTTACAGCAAAAAAAATTTTTTTTAATTGTTCAGAAATCCTTATTATCCCCTTGACATTTAATTATCCAGTTTAGTTACCTACTGATGCCAAAGCAGGTTTTTCTGATTTCTCGTTCTTTTCTGTTCACTGTCAATGTTAGGAAGGAGAGTGAAAAAAAAAGAACTTTCCCTTTTAACTTTCATTCGCCGCTTGCAAGTCTTTGGGAACGATGTATCTTTTGCAAATTTTAAAATCCAGGGTACCTTAGTTGTTACTTTGTGTCCTGGTCAGCCAAAAATGTTCACTTCTTAACTTCCTCCTGCACTTACTTTTCCAGCTGAGTGCTTCTTTGAGGCGGCCATTTCTGACCGTCACTCTACCGCCTTCGGAAAAGGGAGTTTAGCCGGCTGGGGAGGAGAGGTGCAATTCCTCTTGACCCTGCCAGATCTCCCCTGTCTTCACACCCTAAGCCACGAGGTGGCTTAGCCCTAATGTTGGGTGGGTCGGGGCACTCCAGCGGCAAGCGCAGGCAGAAACTGCACATGATTGCGGATTCCTGCCTGCCCTGAAGTGTTGCAAACCGGAACTCTCCCAACTTATGTTTAACATTTTCATGATAGGCAGGACAAGACTTGACAGTAAAACCTGCCATGATGCTACATTAAAAAAATAGGATTTAGAAATTAAAATATTCAAAATGCACACACCTTTTCCATATCAATCAATCAATCCCAGGACAAATGCAATTGAAATGGAGAATCATAGAAAATTTTCAAAAGTTGGCTTTTGAAAGAGGGGTTGTCCAGGGAATAATTCAGTAGATTTCCCACTTCAAAATTGTAGGATTCTAAGAGGAATAAAGTATCAGAGAAAGAAGATGGGACTAAGAACATCTCTTTTAAACAGCTAAAAGTTTAAACATACAGAAGAGACCCGAAGTTAGCAAATGCCCCTTTCAAAACTGTGGCTTGGGGAATAAAAGCTTCAAATTTTATTGGTGAACCTGCAATTTCAGATTAAACTGTTGGGAGTTAAAATCCATCCTTCTCCTAGAAAAATGAAATATTTTAGGATATATTAAAAAGGCAGAATATTTCCCCTAAAAAAGTAGAAACTCAGAGAGGCAGAACACACCTTTGTTAATGGGCCATTAAGGCCTGGGGCTGACTATTCCACATAACAAAGATCTACTTTCTTCAGGCAGAGCCATAATAGGAATTGCCAAAAGCCCTTTCATTACATCACCACCCAGCAGGAGTCAACCAAGCCTGGGACTCAAAAAGCAACCTATAAAGTTACCCCTGCATGGCCCCATGGGAGTCTGATAACCAATTAGAACACAAGCTCAAATTCAAAGCCCAACAGAAGGCATAACACTCAGGCACTCTCAGCATCTCTTCCTTTTTCTGCACAGGAACCCATACTGTTCATCAATAAACCATCTTTCCTTTTGCTGATTGTTTATAGTATATTGCCTCAATTGTTTTGACAAATCTTTCCCCAAAACCCATCTCTTCCATTTGCGCCAACATAAATTGCCAATTTCAAATGCTTTCTGTGCATCTAAAAATACCAATGTCATTTGCTTCTCTGGATGCACTTCATAGTATTCCAGTGTATTCAATATTGTCTTCATATTATCTTTTATTTTTCTCTTAGGCAAAAAGCCATTTTGATCTGTATATATAAAATGATGAGTCTTCCTTTGGTATAAGAGTAATATATGCCTCCATCCATGAATTAAGTACTTTTGCCTTTGTCAATTCTTCATTCATTACCTCTAACATTATAATGTCAAGAGATTCCTGTAATGTTTTGTATAGTTCTGCTGGTAGCTCATCTGAGCCTAGGGCTTTTCCAGTGTTTTGTCTGTTTATCACCTATGTCAATTCCATCATTGTTATTTTCCCTTCTAACATTAACTTAATTTCATCTGGTATTTTAGGTAGTTCTGCTTCTTGCAAGTATTGTTTAACTTTTTCTCCTTCATTTATCTCCTGATGATATAGTTTCTCATAATACTTTTGTACTATTTCTTTCTTTTCTTCATTCCCATAACAAACAATTCCATTCTCATCTATTAATTGCATTATCCTTTTCTAATCCCTCTCCATTTTCAGTTTATATGCTAGCCATCTTCCTGGTTTATTTGCATTTTCAAAAAAAGTTTTGTTTAGGTCTCCTAATTTTTGTGCCAGCTCTTCCTTTTCCATTAATCTCAACTTGTGCTTAATTAAGTCCTTTTGGCTTTTAAGATTCTTTTGTTGTGGATATCTTTGTAATTCTTTCTCTAGTTTCATGTAGTCCTCTTCTAAGATCTGTTGTGCTTATCTCTTTTTTTATATTCCTTCTTCTTGTATAAGTTATTGTTAGTCCTTTAAGGTAAGCCTTCATAGTATCCCATACATTTTGTAGTGAGATTTCCTCTTTTTTATTTTCTTTAAACCAATTTAGACCAATTCTTTTTCCATATTTTTTGAGAATTATTTTTTCTTTAAAATTGAATGATTCAAAGTTCATCTTTTCCTTTTCTTTTGTCCTTTCCACTTGACCCATATTGGATTATGGTCTGGCAAAGTACATGATTTGATGTTTATTTCTTGTACATTTGAGATTAATTCTGTTGACATCCAAATCAGATCTATTCTTGACTTTGATAAATGTCTATTTGAGTAAAATGTATATTGTCTATTCTTGATATTCATTTCTCTCCAAATGCCTCGAATACCAAATTCCTCTGCCATCATAAAAAAAATTTCAGCAGCGTTGTTAAGTACTTGGACATGGGTTGGAGTAAATGGAGACAGCCTCTGAATAGTGACTTTTAGCTCTTTATTAGCATAGTGACTTCTCAAAACAACAACAGTGAACTCTGCCTTATATAGGCAACCCTTGTAAGAATTGTCCAATAGTGAGCTATGAACGCTAGCTTTTTTAACCAATAAGAATCCTCTGTTAAGGGCCAATCGGATTCCTCAGAACTAACCAATCCGATCTGGCCGCCTAACAGCCAATCAGAAGTGCAGGGCCAGAACCCTGCACTTAACCTCAAGCTCATACTTTATTAACTATGGTACATACATAACACCCCTTCCCCCTGGCTTCTTAATTATGGTGTAGTTATACAATCCTTTAAGTAGGATGGTTGAATTTTAAGTCATTCGGATTTTCGTTGGACTGGTTGATTGCAATCCTGTTGAGGTAGATTGTTGTTTGGCAGTGTCTCTGCTTCTTGCTCAGGTGCAATTTCTTGTGGTGCAAACAATTCTCCTTACTGCTCCATTTCTTGAGTCTCACTTGATTCGTCGCTCTCTTCGAGCAGGTTCCCTGGAACGTCATCTTCTTCTTCTGTACCTCCCCCCCCTCGGTTTGGTCATGGGGGAGTTGTTGACTGGCTGTTATGAGTCGTGACCGTAATTGGTCAATATGCCGTTTCCACAGTCTATTGTCACAGCATTTCACTACGTAGGATTTGGGGCCGGTCATTCGTACTACCGTTGCCTCTATCCATAACGGGTTGCCTGATAAGTTCCGTGCATAAATGCAGTCTCCTACCTGGAACATGCGATGGCAGCCACTGGATCCTATTGGCTTTTCCAGTTCGTAAGCAGGGTGCAACCGGTCGAGGTGGGAACGGAGTCTTCGTCCCATCAGTAGTTCTGCGGGAGTTCTGCCGGTGATGCTATGTGGAGTTATGTGTTGCAAAAAGAGAATTTGTTTGACTTTGTCATCGATATTGTCATAGTCCATTTTTTGTAAAGTCTTTTTAATAAATTGGACCATGCGTTCCGCTCGGCCATTGGTCGCAGGGTGCACAGGCGAGGTGAGCGCATGGCGGATGCCGCAGTCAGCGAGGTACTGCTCGAACATCAATGCCGTGAACTGTGGCCCGTTATTGGACACCAGGACGTCAGAATGCGTCGACTGTCAGCAGGAAGGTATATCCTTTGGTTGGCCCCGCGAAATCCAGGTGGATTCTGGACCAGGGTCGACGTGGCGTTTCCCATTCAGTAGGCATGGCTTTTGGTGGGGCTTTGCTGGCTTGTTGGCAACTGGTACACGCTTTGACCCACTGCTCGATTTGCCGGTCCATGCCCGGCCACCATGCGTAGCTTCGTGCGAGTGCTTTCATCTGCACGATGCCGGGGTGGCCCTCGTGCAGGGTTTGTAGTAGCATCTTCCGGAGTCGTTCTGGGTCAGCGACTCTATCGCCCCAGATGACACAGCCTTTTTGGGGAAAAAGTTCAGTCTGTCTTGTTTTAAATGGCGCGAAGTCATCTGGGACTTGGTCCAATGGCCATCCGCGTTCTACCCATCCTAGGACTCGGGCTAGGGTGTGGTCTCGTTTGGTTTCTCTCGCGATGTCTCGGGCGGTCATAGGCGACGAGTTGAGTGTTTCGATCTGCAACGTGGTTGCCGTTGGTGCCGGATCGTCGAGTCTCTGGAAGCGGTGCTCGGCTTAATGCGTCGGCATGGGGAATGACTTTCCCCGGTCGATATTGAAGGCGATAATTATAAGCAGCGAGGAATTCTGACCATCGGGTCATTCTAGGGGATAATATGTAGGGGGTTGGCTTGTCCCCGGCTATTATCCCTAGCAACAGTTTGTGGTCAGTTATAATGGTGAATGCCCTCCCATACACATATTCATGAAATTTCTTTACAGCGGCAACAACTGCGAGAGCTTCTTTATCAATTTGTCCATAGTTCCGCTCTGCATGTGAAAGAGTTTTCGAAAAGTATGCAACAGGGGCTTCATTCCCATTAGGCAGTACATGACTCAAAATGGCGCCCACCCCAAAGGGCGAGGCATCGCAGGTTATAACTAGTGGTAAAGTCTCGTTATACTGCATAAGTACAGAGTCAGATGTGAGCAATTTTTTAACATTCCGGAACACTTGTTCTTCCCTGTAACCCCATACCCACAATGCTTTTTTATCTAATAACCGGTGTAACGGTTCGGCAACAGTCACCTTATGCGGTAAAAATACATTATAAAAATTAATGAGGCCTAAGAATGCCTGGAGATCGGCCTTGTTACGTGGCCTGGGGGTATTTTTTATCGCCTTTAATTTACTTTCGGTAGGGTGGATGCCCTGGCTATCAATCCTATACCCTAGAAATTCAACACTGTCAGTATATAAGTGACATTTATTTTTTTTCACTTTAAGTCCTGCCTCTTGGAATTTTTTAAGAACACTTTTCAAACGATCTTGTTTGAGCTGAATACCATACATATAAATACCCATGAAAACTTAAGAAATATATATATATATATATATATATATATATATATATATATATATATATATATACACACACACACACACACACACACACACACACACACACACAGGCAACAATCCAATAATAGCAAAAAGGCCAAATAATAGATATATAGATATATATACAAAATAAGAAGAAGAAAAAGAAAGTTAAGATGTTCCAAAGAAGAGACTGGACCAAAAAAAATAGGAATAAAAAAGTAAGAAGGCCCAAAAGGAGTATCAGCAGCAAGAAATAAAACAAAATAAAATAGCCAGCAATAATTTTATCCAAGTATTAGGTAGAAGTAACAAAGCAAGTCCAAGCCACCTTATAGTATCCAAAAAGCCAAATCATAAGCAAAGTCTATAAAGTTTATAAGCAAAGACTATAGTCCAAGGTCAAAGTAGTCTTTTCTCTTTCTTCTTCAATCCCTAGTTGTTTAGATTGTTTTACAAGAGCAGTACCTGTTTAAACAATAGTTCAGCACTCAGTGGCACTGTTGCTTTACTTTCACTTTTTTGTCATATTGTTTCTAAAAAGTTTCTTTAAGAGGTTTCACTTTTAATTTATAAGTTAGTAGATTAAAAAAACAAAAAGGGCGAAATAATCCAATATTTTAAAAAATTCTCTAATTCTTGACAGAGTCCAGTCCAGTTAAAAGTTAATCTCTTGTTAGAATCATGGTACCGTATATACTCGAGTATAAGTTGAGTTTTTCAGCCCATTTTTTGTGCTGAAAAAACCGCCCTCGACTTATACTCGAGGCAGATTCCCCTCTGAAAAAAAAATGGTGTGGAGCTCCGAAGCTGGGCAGCCGCTTCCCTGCTTCCGTGTTTCCTTTGCAACTTTTAAGCATGGGAGGGGGAGGCTTTTCTGAGCTCCAGGCTGAGAAAGCAACGCAAGTGGAGGTCGCTCCACTCAGTTTCATTTCCTCAGCTCCAGCTGCTTTCAGTCCACTCGGGAGGAGGGGGAGGAGGAGGAGGAGGGGGAGGCTTTTCTGAGCTTTAGGCTGAGAAAGCAACGCAAGTGGAGGTCGCTCCACTCAGTTTCATTTCCTCAGCTCCAGCTGCTTTCAGTCCACTCGGGAGGAGGGGGAGGAGGGGGGGGAGAGAGAGAGAGAGATATCATAAGAACGGCTCTTGGTTTTTTCTTGCAAGGGAGAGAGTGACTCCTGCCTACCACTGTCATCATCATCATCTTTTGGGTTAGTGAATCAATCAAACCTTTCATGATAGTGAGATCGTTTCCCAAATTTCCCTTAAATCAGGGAAGAAATCAGAAACAAACCTTTGGGCTGAGAATAAGCTTGTTCCTATGATGCCATTTTTGTTCACTTCAGTGTGAAAAGTGTGAAAAAACACACTTCTTTTTCTTCATCTTCTTGTTCCCTATTTACTGGTCTCTTTCAAAGAGGAAATTGTGAACATCAAACTTATTCTCAACTGTCCTAGTGAAAGTTTTTATTGGCATCTATTTTTATTTTTGAAATTTACCAGTAGCTGCTGCATTTCCCACCCTCGACTTATACTCGAGTCAATAAGTTTTCCCAGTTTTTTGTGGTAAAATTGGGTGCCTCGACTTATATTCGGGTCGACTTATACTCGAGTATATACGGTAAATCAGTCCTAATTCAGTTTGACAGTTAAAAACATGCTCTCCTCGCTGTTAATCTCTCTCTTCTTTCTTCTTATCTTCATAAAATTCTTTTTCCCCTTACGGTACTCTTTTATTCTTAGCGAGAAAAAAAATTGAAAAAGTCCTCAACAGATCTGACACACTTTCCTTCCAGTCTTCTTCCATTCCAGAGCTGTCCCAGTCTTTCAACAGCTTTAATGGCTGCTTTCCTCTGCATCTGGTTTAGGGAGCTTTTTCTGGATCAACCAGGGGCTTTGCAGTGTCTCTGGGATCTACAGAATGTGCTCCCCTCATTCACCATCTCTTTGGGAAGGTTTAGGTACAAATTGTCCAGCTGCAGGATTTTGACAGCTTTTTAGGAGCCCCCAAATCCCCCATCATCTCGCCACAACATCAGCCCCGCAACATACTATGAACAATCAGCAAAAGTAATGATAAATGGAGACTTGACTGGCAATATTAATATTAAGAAAGGAACTAGACAAGGATGTCCTCTGTTGCCATTGTTATTTCTACTGACTTTGGAAGTATTAAACAGAAATATTAGAAAAAAACAAGAAAATAAAAGGTATGAAGATAAAAAATGAGGAGTATAAATTGCAGGTATTTGCAGATGATCTGGTCTTTATACTAGAAGAACCATTAGAAACAGGACCTAAGCTGATAGAAAAGATAGAAGAATATGGGGAAGTTGCAGGGCTGAAAATAAATAAAGAACTAAGATTTTAGTAAAGAATATAACTGAAAAGCAGAAAAAAGATCTGGAAATATCCAGATCACAAAAAAGTGAAATACCTGGGGATAAAAATGACAGAAAGATGTGGAACACTTAAAGAGGATAATTATTATAGATTAAAAAAAACAGATTACGACAGACTTAGAAAAATGGAAAAACTTACAGCTATCTTTGATAGGCAGAATATTGACAATTAAAATGAATATACTACCTAGAATACTATACTTATTCCAGACAATTCCAATAAAGTTGGGGAAAGTATATACTTTGAGGATTTAAATAAAATGTTATTGAAAAATATATGGCATGGTGAAAAAACAAGGATTAAATTAAAATTGTTGCAAAATGCTAGAATAAGAGGAGGTTTTGGATTACCTATTGGGAATTATATTATCAGGCCGTAGTACTGATGTGGATGAAAGAATGGATTAAGAAATACTAGACTGTTAACATTGGAAGGGCATGATTTACAACTGGGTTGACATGCATTTTTATGGTATAAGAAAAACAAGGCACATTGCTATTTTCAGAGACATTATGTACACGATGCATTATTATCAATATGGGAGAAAATAAGGGAACAACATTATTTAAAAATACCAGTCTAGTTATCAATGATAGAGGCATTTGAATATCGAAATGTTTTTAAAATGGGGCATATTGTTAGATACAATTTTGAATGAAAGAGGTGAACTCAAAACAAAACAAGAATTAGATGAACAAGGGATGAACATGAATTGATATTCATATATGCAAATACATTATAGATATGAGAAAAATGTTAAGACAGATGAGTTTTACAAAGAATTGACTGAGTTAGATAAAAATTTTAAGATACTGAAGAGAAGATGATTTAAAAGCTGTATGGTTATCTATTAGGAGAAGAAGAACAAGTTATGGAAATGATGATTGCTTGGGGGAAAATTTTTGGATACAGGATAGATTTGGATAAATGGCAGAAACTATGGAAATAGAAATTACAAATTAACAATGTCAACAGCCTATAAAGAGAATTTGTATAAGATGTTTTACAGGTGGCATCTTCCCTCAGCAAGATTGGCAAAGATGCTTAAAGATAAATCAGCAAAATGTTGGAAGTGTCATCAGATACCTGCATCAAATTACCATATGTGGTGGACATGTGCAGAAGCAAAAAGATATTGGACTAAAATACACACATGGTTGGAAAAGATCATAAAAAACATATAGATTTAAAGCCTGAGATATTCTTATTGGGGATTTTGCCTGAAAACTATAGCAAAGAAATAACATATTTGATTATTCATGTTTTAACAGCAGCTAAGAATTGTATTTGTTCAAAATTGAAAAAAATTGAGAAAATTCTTGAAGGAGGAGGTGATTAAGAAAATAATGAAATGTAGAGAAATGAGTAGGTTAACATTAGCAATTAGAGAGCAAGAAGAAAGGGAGTATTATAAGAGTTGGGATTTATTTTATCAATGGTTAGAAAGTAGAGTAAAAATGTTAAAGAATATTGTAATAATGATATAATATTGTAATATATAATTCTGAATAAGATATAACATGAATATAATCTAGTAAGAGTGATATTGTAATAATGATATAATGTGATATATAAGGTTGACTAGAATATAATATAATATGACTGTAGACTTAACAAGAAAGGTATTGTTGGAAGTTAAAACCCACCCCTCTCCTAGGAAAATGAAATATTTTAGGATATACTAAAAGGGCAGAATATTTCCCCCAAAAAGAAAAGTAGAAACTCAGAGAGGCAGAAACTCAGCCCCCACCCCACCTTTACTAATGGACCATTACTCTGACCTAGGCCAGTCTATTTTACATAACAAAGATCTACTCCAGATAGAGCTATAATAGGAGTTGCCCAAAGCCCTTTCATTACATCATCATCCAGCAAGGCTCAACCAAGCCTGGGACTCAGTATAGCCTACAGAGTTGCTTTTCTCTTTTCTGCTATCTCTTCGAGTGAGGAAATTGCCTGAGGGGGATGCCTCCTCCCCCATGG
The DNA here is from genome assembly GCA_033807585.1 of Hydrophis major. NCBI lineage: Eukaryota > Metazoa > Chordata > Lepidosauria > Squamata > Elapidae > Hydrophis > Hydrophis major. Next base: position 62,682,681 of record CM066333.1, on the reverse strand, counting down.
AATTAGCAGGAGGGAGATGACTGCTTGGGCCTTAGTGCCACAGAGCAGCAAAAGAAAAACAAAACAAAAAACACATTTTAAAAAAGGAAGCTAGGAGCAGCTTTGTGTGGAGATAGGTGAAGGGGATAATCTCTGTCTAATTCTGAACAGTGTTTCTCTGTGTGTGCGCTTGTGTATGTAGCTACTTTTACAATACAGACAGTAGAAACATGCTAGACAATTTTCCCTCCCACAAGACAGAAGTCCAAGGTGTTCAGAACTTGCTGGACCAGCCACTCAAATACAATCCTTGCATGAATACATTAGACTGATTACAGTATAAATGATACAAGAAAGAAAACACTGATAATGAATTTCACATTGCGATAAATTTCCAACCTTCCCCCATAATCTTTCTAACTGTCTTCTGGGGGTTGAAAAGTCTTTTAGTCTTTTACTGGTCAATCTCAGGGTCCTTTCCTTCATGTCTCTGGGTGGCATTAGGCTTGGCCTGGTGGTATGGGTGGTCAGTCAGACTTGGGAAGGTCTACCCCGCTCTGGTTGGGTGAAGAAAGAAGGGCCGAGATGCTGAGCGTCCCTTGGTTTTATATCCTTTGTGGTGATTTGAATTTGAGCTTGTATTCTGGCTGGTTGAGGGACTCCCGTGGGGCCATGCAGGAGGGCAACTCTGTAAGCTGTCCTGAGTCCCAGGCTTGGTTGAACCTTGCTGGATGATGATGTAATGAAAGGGCTTTGGGCAATTCCTATTATAGCTCTATCTGGAGTAGATCTTTGTTATGTAAAATAGACTGGCCTAGGTCAGAGTAATGGTCAATTAGCAAAGGTGGGGGGGGGGTTCTGCCTCCCTGAGTTTCTACTTTTCTTTTTAGGGGGAAAGATTCTGCCCTTTTAGTATATCCTAAAAATATTTCATTTTCCTAGGAGAGGGGTAGATTTTAACTTCCAACAGTATATAAATATTATTACAAGATATATGTACTCAGATGACACACTGTATAATTGAAAGATGGGGGGAGGGGGTTTGTTATAAAAAAAAACCTTTTTTAAAAATCTTTCCAAGCAGCTTCCATGTTTCCAGTGTCTTTTTCTCCACTTGGAACTGAACTCAGAAGGATATTCCTTCCAACAAAACTATGTATTAAATGTGATCAAAAGCCTATGCATCTTACATGCAGCACAATTGTACATAAAAAGAAGGCAGGGTTTTGATTGCATGGTTATGGCCACCATTTATTTTTTTTGATCCCATACCCCATGATATGGGTAAATCTGAAAGGCCCAAATTAAAAGCTGTGAAATTTGGTCTGCAAATATTAAAGGGACCGTTGGAGAACAATAAAGGGTCTTCTGCATGTTTCTACTGTTCTCTAGCAGCTGCTGGTGGTTTTGTAGCTCAGATCTGTTTGTAGTAGTTCTAGTCCTAATTCAATACTGGGAGTTTGATATAAATATTCACCTTTTCCTTGTAAAACCAATGGTGGATACCTCCATTAACATCAGAATTTGCATGTGGCTTCTTGAACATCCTTCTTTATGAAAAGCTGAGCAATAGCCACCCTCAGATTATAGCACACTATATAAAGACATTTCCCTTTCCAATTTATAGGGAAAAAATAATCCTAAACTTACTTTCTGATCAATTAAGGCAAAATCTTATTTGAAGCTCTCCTCCTTCCCAGCTGCCTTTCCCAAAAAATCCGAAATGAAAAAGATATCCAATTAAGAAAACATTTTCAATTGTGCTGAATTCACGTTCCTATACCGTGAGCTCTGACATTCTGTTCCTCTGGCAACCAAAATCAGCTGATTAGTTGGCATAGTAACAGGAAAGGTATAATCCTGCCAGACTGTTTCTAATCAATGCCCCCAGTACAGAAGCTCTCTAGAGAATCAACAAGAAAGGGCCCATCAGTTTTCAGTGGATCAGTGGAGGTGGGAGGGAGTGGAAAAAGAATATTTCTACAACCAGTCCTTGGTTAACCCTTTCCTTTTCTCGGCTAATTGCAAGAATTTTACAACTTGCACTAGGCAGAAGGAAAACTCTTTATTTTAGTTCTTTTTTAAATGGGGTGTAATATGTATCTTACAAAGTTATGATTATTTTAACCTTCACTTTTATTACAGAGACAAAAAACCTTTATCTGAGATACAGCTTGTATAAATGTGCAAAATAAAAATATTTGTGGGTTTTCCTTTTTCTTTTTAGTTCAGATAAAATTGGAAAACATAAATGGAATCTCAGTGTTGCACCCAAGATTGAGGGAAATGCTTCTGATTGCATAAGAAGGAAATATATTTTAGCTGTATCTGGAGCATATTATTAACATGTTGATGTGCTGATATCTATAAAGAGATTTATATTAAGCTATAAGGATATACTGACAATCTATTTTTAACCAGATCCATTTCTCTCCATCTACTGGCACAAACCATAAAAGGTTATATTCCCAGATGTGAAGTACAGTAAAAGAATAAGGCTCAATTTATCTATGACCTAATTAAGGAGGCCTAAAATGTTCATATAGTAACATTGGAGACAATGCTAACAACTGCAAAGAATCTAGTATAAAAGACATACTGTAAATAGCGTATCCTTGTTCATTTCATTGAATAGCCTGCCATTGTTCAGCCTGCCATATCCTTTAACACCCCACTAACCTGCTTTCCAGCTCTGTTCTCCTGTGCAGGGCAACAAAAGAAGACCCAGCCAATCATCTGGGACTCAGGAGGCACAGAATAGATGGGGGCAGGGCCAGTCAGAGGTGGTATTTGCCGGTTCTCCAAACTACTCAAAATTTCTGCTACCTGTTCTCCAGAACTGGTCAGAACCTGCTGAATACCACCTCTGGATCAGATATGTTGAGCCTTTTTGCTGTGCACAGGAAAAAAATCGGAATCCGCTCTAACGCAAGCTGAAACAACTGTTGAACTTCCTTTCCTAAATGTTATATAATCTTACATTACTGTAGGTTTTTTCCCAGGCAGGATTTTTGAAATCAACCAATTTTCTAAACACTTTGGATTTTTTAAAACAGCAACAGATGCAGATAATGAGATAAAATATACTGAGGCAGCATCGTAAGAGATTGCATTTAAAATACCCTGTTTAGTAAACCAAGAAGATATCAATGAAGATACTCATTTAGTTATGCAAAACTTGCCCAATTTATGAAACCACAAAAAAGTACATAGCTGTCATAAGTAGCTGAGAATGTATCACCTGTATATAGCTTTAATAAATAATTGGAAGGAGCATTACCAGCGTATGGGATAGGGGAGGCACATAATATTGTGCACATAATTATGTCACTGTGCAAACTACACAATTTACATCATTTGTGTATGAAGCCATGTTGTGCCTGGCATCATTGTGGCTTCTCCTGGATATTGTTATTATTGATAGTGGCAATCACTTTCTCAAAAAAATAAAACTTCTTGGGAAAATAAAACTTGTTGCATGAGAGATCTCCCAAAACTGAAATAATGACAAGCTATTTATCTTTAAAGGCAAAAATATAGAGAAAGGATGGTAACCAGAGATCACAACTTACTGGATCACAACTTTTATCAGCAGGCTTCTGAGTGGAATTCTAGTGATAGCTTTAACTTTTTTTATCCAGAAAGCTTGACACCAAGATATTTGTAGTATCTACAAGTCCCATTTTTATAAGGTGGGATAATTGTGACAATAAAGCATTGCTTAGCAACTATTTTTTAACAATCTACCTCTAGAACCTACCTCTAGACTAAGTAAGTACCTTGGTAATGGATTTCCAGAAGGTATTAAATGTAGTTGGGAAGTGATCCTTCACCAGTCATTTTAATATTTTTTTAAAAAATTTATTATTAATGCTACCTTTGATTTGATTTTAAAGTTACTTTGAGCTCTAGTGTTATGAGGGCTGCAGAGTAAAATTTTAATTATTATTACCTTTCCTTTGTTTACCATGGGTTATTATTATTGAAGTTATAGTTGGGTTTTTAATGCTTTATGTCATTTTGTTCAGTTTTTAAGGAACTATAATGACTGATGGCACTCAAATACAGTGATGATGATGTTGATGTTGATGATGTCTGATCATTGTCATGGCATCTGGGATTGTTGGAATCTGTCCAGCTCCCTCAATACCTTGGCACACAGAGTTTCCCCATTCCATTCAAGTGCATGTTCAAACATTCAGCATGAATTCTTCCCTAGCTTTACTTTCTCCAAATTAAGTAGCTCTTCTGGTGCTGCCAGACTCATTGTATTTTTGGCTATCATAGTCTAACATAGTTCTTTTCCAGAATGTCTTCTGGAAGATTATATAGATAGGTAGCCTGTCCCTATATAGGCTGAAACTCTCATTTGCTGATAGGGGATAGGGACAGATCACCTCCAATTTAATATAATATATGATGTATGCATATGTTTGTGTTTGAATAGTGTGAACTTGTCTCTATACAAATGAGTCTTTGCATGATATGCAAAGCTCATGTTTAATAGAACAGTTGTATGACTGTCCCTTTGCTAAACAAATGGAAATATCCATCTGGGCTTGAGTCCAGATCGGACAGCCTCTTTTTCATACTCTTTAACAAAAAATATTAAAATTAATAGTGGTGCTTTTTCTTGCTTATGACTAACAGTCTAGTTATATGTTCCTTTTAAAAAGTATCCTGAGATTTAAGAAACCAGGAAATTCATCAACCCTCAGGAGAAAACATTTGTTATACACTGAAAGTATCTTAAACACCCATTATTTGCATGTTTCACATCATCCTTTCCTATTACCTTTGTGAACATAGGTTTTCCATGTTGGCTGACCATGGTGCATTGATCACAATCCACTGTGATGGAAGAGCTATGATAGGATTCTTTTGAGAGCTTGAGGATGTAATACAGGTCTGTCACTCCTCCTTCAAAGACAGTACTAAAATAACGAGGGATGAGGGTCCTTCCAATGGCTGTGGGGAAAATACAAAACACATGATCTGCTAGAGAGAACATGTTGACAGCTGTTAATTGACTAGACCACATTGACTTTATAACAAATCAATCCTAGTTCCCCAAAACAGTAATAGATTAGCAACTTGACATTTTTATTCATTTAATGATCAGTTGCCACAGAATGGTCATTTTATTGTAACTTTTATTTGTGCATCATGGGTCTGCAGGGGTGGATTTCAAGAAAATTATGACTGGACTGTCCAATTCACGGGCTGTGGGCCAGATGCATCATGCACTGGCTCTGCCTGGTTTAGCGAAGGGGGGAAAAGTCACAATACGTCACATGACACTGCCGTGACCACACGAGTTTGACAGCCCTGGTCTATGCGATTAAAGCCCTGCATCTTGTTGTATGCATTGCAAATGCATACAGTTGTGTCCATCACCTTAATTTTTGTGTCAACCACACCTGTCTCTCTGGATTCTCTTGTTACATGTCTTTAAGTAAGACTTGCAAGGTGGAATTTTCTTGCTTAGGATTCCAGCCAGCCATCAATTCCATTTTCACTTGTTCTCTGTTCTATTTCATGGTATAGCAGCATTCCAGTTTTTCTCTGCTTATTTCAAAGCAACTGGGCCTATTCTTCATTTTTCAGCTTTCTTTCTCCTTTTGCAAGAAGACTGATTTCCCTCTATTCTGGGCAGATAAAGGTGTTTCAGATATAACAATGATCCAACTGTTAATACATACAATATTATAAAATTATCAATGTATAAATAAGATTGTAAACTTGTGCTGTGTTTACTGAGGTTACCAGAACTCAAGAATTTTATTGTGATTTCCATGGTTTTAGAGACTACTCATGAATAAATCTTATGAGATTTAGAATTATTCACAAGAATAATAAGATTGCAAGTTCACCACTCTTTTTTAAAAAACAAATTTTATTCAATTTTTCACATAAAAACAAAAAGCTCTTTTTATGGACAACATATTTCCGGGTCATCACTTTTACATACAAATATAACAATAGTTATACATAATAAAAGACTTTGGCTTATTTGCTACGTGGGTCAGCCTCTTCCGGAGCTCTTTGAAAAGTAAATATAGTAAAGCCATGGGAAATGGGGTGAGGAGGAGTAAATGGAATCTGGAACACCAGCAAAGCAGGCAGAATCTGTGGAGTTGTAAATACTTTTTCAGAAAGCTGAACGTAGGGCAGGGTCCCTCCCGCCCATGAAAATTCCATTTCAGCCTATAACAGGCCGTGGGAAGGCCTCTGGAGGGTCGAATGGAGACTTGGAGGGCTGCATCCAGCCCATGGAAGCTCCATTTTGGCCAGCAACAGGCTGGGGGAGGCCCCTACACTCCATTTTTCACTTGCAGAGGCACCATTGGCCGGTCCTTTGCTGTTTCCAGGCCGCCCTCAAGGGCCAGATCTAAGCACCCTGCAGGCTGGATTCAGCCTGCGGGCCTTGAGTTTGACAGCCCTGCTCTATACAATGTTCCTAAACCCTGGCAAACTTTAAAGTTTGTGAACTTCTTCCTGGCATGGCTGGGAAGGTCAAGCAGTTGAAGTCCAACACATCTTAAAGTTGGTGAGGTTCAGAAACACTGCTCTATAGAATAAGCTTGTTCTCTAATTAAACACACTCAGGATGGCCTGAGAACTGAAGAAGGCAAGAATGGCTTTAAGAAAAAAGCTTGATTATGGAGAAGCCCTTCTGACATGTTTCTCTGTCATTGTCAACTTTTATGGGCTTAAGAATTTTGATTAATAAAATAGGTAAAATATTGCTGGCAGGTTATTTAAGCTCACATCCCTGTACTATTTGGACATGTTTCTTTATCACTGTAAGCTAATGCAATTTCTTGTTTTTGCCATTGCAACTGCCCATCTGTATATTCTGCATTTCATTCCTCTCATTAAAAAATTAGCCAGAGAAAAGAAATGGAAGGTCAGCATACGGATATTTGTTTAAAAAAAAAGGTGAAACATGCTTTGCTTCATGATATAGAAAATATAAAATATTCCCTATTAAATTAATTTTTTTATCTCCTGGGTTAATCAATACAAATTACAATTCAAAATAATCATGCTGTAGTTGCCATACGATACCAAACAGTTTCCCTCCTATGGTTTGTCAAATATATTTGCATTGTTTACCATTATGTAAGTTTTTTATAATTGGTGATCTCAGGAAGGAGGTCAATTTCTCTTGCACTAGAAACAGTACTGCGGTTCTCTCTGCCTAGCCCTTCCAGATACTACTGGCATTATCACACACTGCTGGCAATATGGGGGCCTGCATCCCTAAATACTGTCTGCAAAACACCAGATTGGATATGGCTGATAAGAAGCTGGAGCTGGCAATGGAAAACCTAAACAGATGTGTCAGGATTGTGGGAGAGGAAGCTGTTACCTAGGCAACTGAGGAAAAGCAGTGATAGATGTATTGAGGTAAAGAGCCAGAGTGACGGATAAAAACTCTTTGGGATCTGTGGAAGAGGTCAAGCAGAAGAACCTGCTAGAACTGGAAGAAAGTCAAAGAGGCTTCAGCCTCTTCCTCAATCAGGAAGAGAAGCCACCAATTCAAAGGAGCACACACACACACACATACTCCCCTCGCTGCAAGGCTGCTTCTATCGGCCGATTGAAGTGGCTGGTGACTGCCCTTGGAGAGCTTCCATCACCCGAAAGACATTGCCTAATGGCGAGGGGACACAGGCAGCCATGCCACAACCCAAAGCGGCTGGGGACTCTGCCTTCAGTGAACTTTCGTCGGCCGATAGAAGTGGCCTCACGGCGAGGTATGTGCGTATGGGCTGCTCTAGGTGGGGGAGGAAATCAAGTCACCCCCGAAAAGATGGCCTAGACGTTTTTTCAGGGATCAAAAAAAAAAAAAAAGTCCCGGCCTTATTTTGTGAGAAACACGTCTGACTGGCCCCGCCCCATCTATTCTCTGCCTCCCGAGGGCCAGCAGTCACCAGCCACTTCAATCAGCCGATAGAAGCGGCCTTGCAGCAAGGGGAGTGTGTGTGTGTGTGTGTGTGTGTGTGTACTCACCCTGAGGCCGCTTCTACCGGCCGATTGAAGTGGCTGGTGACTGCCCTTGGGGAGTTTCCATCGCCCAAAAGACACTGCCTAATGGTGAGGGGACACAGGTAGCCATGCCTCACCCTGAAGCGGCTGGGGACTCTGCCTTTGGGGAGCTTTCATCAGCCGATAGAAGCGACCTTGTAGCGAGGGGAGTGTGTGTGTGTACTCGCCCCAAGGCCGCTTCTACCGGCCGATCGAAGTGTTTGGTGACTGCACTTGGGGAGCTTCCATCACCCGAAAGACACTGCCTAATGGCGAGGGGACATGGGCAGCCACACCTCGCCCTGAAACGACTGGGAACTCTGCCTTCAGGGAGCTTCTATCGGCTGATGTTCTATTGGTAGATCAGGGTATTCTAGCCTAGGCTCCCTGCAGGGCACTCCTAAAGGCAAGTTTTTCTCCCCACTCCCCCGCCGTTCCCCATTTCTCTTCACCTTGTATAGTTCTAACGAATGATGTGAGAAATGGTGGGGAAATGCATGGTTTAAATTGGCCTAAATTTTGGGGGTAGGACTTAATTTTACCTCATGCCTAGAAATCATGCTGGGCCTTCCTATTGGTGGAGGCCGTACTGTTGGAGAAACACGGTAACTAGCCAAGAAGCCTGGCTGAATGTCAGTCATCTTGGTTCCCTATCATTAAAAGCTTCTTTCTGACAGCTCTGCTTCATTATTCAATTATTTCTTCAAAGTGCTGATTGCCCAGGGAAGTATTTCCTCCCAACAACAGTGTAAAAATCTTAAAACAACCCTTCCCCTTTAAGAAAGTCAAGCCCCAGAAGCTCTGGAGACAAGAAGTCTAGGCATACTGGCAAGATTGTAATAAGGGTGGAAAAAAACAAAAGGAGATTGCTTTTAACTACCAGTTCTCTGAACTGCTTCGAAAATTAACAAGGGGTTCTATAGAACATCAGAATTGATAGAATCCCATCCCTGAAGCAATACCACAAAAAACAAGTTCAGTATTTGTAGTGGAACTGGACTGAATAAATTATATTGGTGCAGATTTTACATAGTTTGTGGCTCATTGAATGATCTTTCAGATCTATTTTTTCAGCTCCCAAGTTTAATACTGTGCTTTATGTTATCTATTGAAATGAATGATGACCCTTTATTAATAAAATCCATAAAACATAGCAAATGTTATGATCTGGGGCAACACAGCCAAATAATCAAGAAGTGTCTCTTTTTTATCTCCAATGTCCTGGTTACCTTCAGCTGGAGAAAAAACTCTCCCAAGAACAGTCTTTAAGTGGAGGAAATTCAGTCTGAAAACAAAGTACATGCAAACTGTAAATAAAAATCCACACAAACCATGCTGCAGTAATTAACTTGACAGGGCAGGAGAAGGAATTCCAGACTTGAAAGCCCAGTAAAACACACAGTTGGGAAGACAGCAGCAACCCAGATAAGCCTCAATGATACCAGATAATTCACAATTTGCTCCCAACAACTTTGCTGTGCGCAGCCTCCCTTTTTAAACACTGTGTTCCTAGATGCAGCTAATGAAGGGAATCAGGGCCCTTTCCTCGCCAGTAAGCCACGCAACTCACATTTCTCCCTTCTCTGTTCCTCCCTGCATGTCATAGGATGAAGAGGGGGTGGGTCTGGGTCTTCCTCCAAATTCCCTCTCCCTTGCTCTACCTCTCCCTTGCTCTTCACAGCCAGACTGTGCCCTTCCCCAGTTTCTTCCACAGCCAACAAAGACACATTCCGACTCCCTGTCAGCTGCTCGGCCTCCCACTCTGAATCAGATTGTGACAGGACATGACAGCAAATAAAATATTTTGTTATGGATAGACTTCTTCCAGGTCCACCACTACAGACCTTAAATGCAAGCTACTAAATGCAAGAAACCTCACAAATAGCTGAATTCCTACTACTACTAAATGCATCCCTTTTCAATCTAATTTTTGTCTGTGAGACATGGTTGAATGTATCCTTTCCAGACTCCATTACCATGGTCCAATCTGACCGTGAAAACCATAGAGGGGATGGTGTTGCCATTTTCTATAAAAAGTCCCTTGATCTGAAAAAGATTCAAGGTACACAGGAGATTGATCTTCCTGAGACCATCATCTGTGATCTGCCCATAAATACCAAACTTCACTTCTCACTATGTTACAGAGCTCCTGATTACGATTTTGATCATGCAAACAAGCTAACTGAGCAGCCTCTTGCTCACACCCTATTATCTTTTTTGGTGACCTCAATCTACCTCTAATTAATTGAACTTTAAACAAATGTACAACTGAACCTATACATGCAACCCTGTACAATACCATTACTATTCTGGGACTGGATCAATTAGTAACAAACAACACTGGACTCAACAACTGCCTTGATCTCATCTTCTGTAGCAGTTTAAACACAATTTATGGACTCTAAAACCATCTCTATCTATTGGCCCTGATGGATTATGTGCTACCTTCTTTAAAAAGCTTTCCACTGCCATAGCTGAACTACTAAGCACAATCTACGAGGTATCTTTTAGATCCAGCTCTTTGCCCAACCTATGGTCATTAGTCACAGTTATTCCTATCTTTAAAAAGGGAGACCCCAGCATAGTTGAAAATTACAGACCAATCTCATTATATTGTGTCACCTGCTTAGTCATGGAATCAATCATCAACCAATCCATTACCCATCACTTAGAGACAAACAACTTACTCTCTAACAGTTTGGTTTTAGGAAAAAATTGCCCTGTAATCTACAACTCCTACACTGCAAAAACATTTGGACTGGACAACTTGACCAAGGCAAAGCAATAAACACAATTTACATAGACTTCTACAAAGCCTTTGATTCAGTGGTACACGACAAACTACTGTTAAAACTATGCTCTTCCAGCATTTCTGGATCAGTGCACAAATGGATAGCTGCATTCCTGTCAAACAGGCAACAAGTAGTCAAAATAAGTAGTGCATTATCAAACCCCGCACCAGTTAACAACGGAGTCCCCCAAAGCAGTGTTCTAGGACCCACTCTAATTTCTAATTTACATAAATGACCTTTGTGATCATATTATAAGCAACTGCATTCTCTTTGTTGATGACATAAAACTATTTAACACTACTGTCAATATTGCTACCCTACAAAGCAACCTTGACTATGTGTCAGAATGGTCAAATGATCGGCAACTTCAAATTTCAATCAACAAATGCTCTGTCTTACACATTGACAACAAAAATCAGAACACTAAATACAAACTGGGCAGATATGACTTTGTAGACGACCTTCACTCTGTCAAGGTCCTAGGAGCACTCATTTCAAAAGATCTAAGCCTCAGAGCTCACTGTATCAACATTGCCAAAAAGGCATTAAGAGTTGTTAACCTACTTTTGCGAAGCTTCTTTTCCGGTAACATTGAACTGCAAACCAGAGCATAAAAAACCTTTGCCACACCAATTCACAAATACAGCTCATCTGCCTGGAATCCACATGGTATAACAGACAATAATACAATTAAGCGAGTCCAGAGGTATTTCACGAGAAGAATACTCCACTCCTCAGCTCGCAATAGAATACCTTATGCCACCAGGCTTGAAATTTTGGACCTAGACAACTTAGAACTATGCCACCTATGGTCTGACACATGCTTAATACACAAAATTGTCTCCTACAATGTCCTACCTGTCAATGACTATCTCAGTTTCAACCACAATAATACATGGGCAAATAATAAATACTGTACAAACTCAAAGTAAACCACTCCACACTTGATTACAGAAAATACAACTTCAGCAACAGAGTGGTCAATGCCTGGAACTCACTATCTGACTCTGTTGTTACATCCTCAAACCCCAAAAGTTTAATCTTATACTGTCTACCATGGACCTCACTCCATTCCTAAGAAGTCTGTAAAGGGGCATGCATAAGCGCACCAGTGTGCCTACTGTGCCTGTCCTACTGTTCCCATTTATTCATACTCATTTATTATGTACATACTTCTACCTGTTTATAGTTATAAGTTTGTATGTTATGTTCATAGTTATACTTGTTTTCTCATACATGCTTGACAAGCTAAACTAACTAAATAAATAAACTGGCTGAAAGAAAAAAAAAATAGTGGGATTGAGGTTGAACCCAACACACTGTGACTTCTATAACTGTTAACAAAGTCTCCTTCTCTTTGCATAGTCCCACAGTTGAGGTTCTAGCCACTGATAAAGGTAGAACAGGTCGACATGTTGTTGACAAACTTTTATAAAATAAAAGTAACACTACATTATCTTACAATATTATTTCACTATTCACACAGTACTATTCACTATGTAGAGACAGTTTTGTGTAGCGGTTGAAGCATTGGGCTAGAAACTGGGAGACCCTGAATTTTAGTCCTGCCTTGGGCACAAAACCTGCTTGGATGACCATGGGCCGGTCACTTTCTCTCAGCCATAGGAAAGAGGCAATGGTAAACTACTTCACAAAATCCTTACCAAGAAAACTGCAGAGACTTGTCCAGATAATCAGACACAGTTGAAAAGAAGAAAACACACATTGCTATCTTCATTTATAATAATACTTGACAAAGATTTTGATCACTCAGAAATGTAACTTTAACGTCATGTTAATAACTTTATAAAAATAATGTTGCTTTACTTGAAAGTGTACATAGTGAAAATTACCTAATTAATGGTAAATTGTGCATAAATAATATTATTTTTTCATGCCACTATTCAAGCACTTTGCAGTTAACGCAACTGAGATTTTAAATAATGAAAAGAAAATTAAATGAACAATGTAATTATGAATGAATGAAAAGAAAACTAAATGAACAATGTAAGTATGAATGAATGAAAATTTACATATACTGGCCCGTAATATCATGTACCAATGTCGCCTTTCACAGATAAATTGAATTCTAAAATGAACTGTAAGACCTCAAAATTCCAAAATTACATTTGTCATCATCTTTCTTTGAGGAAAGATAAAATAAATTTAAAAGTGCTAATTATATTTTCGATAATGTCCTGTGGTGTGAGGCAAAACAGGGGTAATAATTCACCATCCAGCAGATAATTGTTTTCACTGATGTTGTAGAGATGGTTTTGCATATGATGTGGAAAATCAAAACAGAAGAATTATAAACATGCACATATTTTGTCTCCACAGCCAAACATTGTAATATATAAAGATTATTGACATTTAATTTAAATAAACAATCTTATATTATCAATTAAAATACCAAATACCAAATAGGAGACATAGGAAGTATACCCAGAGTCAGACATAAAGACCTCAAGTGCCTATATACAAATGCACAAAGTTTGAGGAACATACAGGGTGAACTTGAACTATTAATACATGAAGGTAGATATGATATAGTTGGAATAACAGAAACCTGATTGGATGAAACCCATGACTGGAACATACTCATAGAAGGAGACAAAAAAAAACCAGACTCCATAAAAGAGGAGGTGGAATTGCACTGTATGAAAGGACCACTATATTGCTCCAGAAATGCATGACACCAAAGATGAAAACCTCCTAGAATACATATGGGTCAATATAAAAGAAAAAAAAGAATGACATAGCCACAGGTGTATTTTACAGATGATATTCTTATCTACACTGAAACTATTGAGGAACATGTGAAGTTAGTGCGCTCAGTCCTGAAAAAACTCAGGGCCACTGAATTGTATGCCAAATTGCCAAAGTGCAAATTTCACCAGGATAAAATTGACTATTTGGGTTACTGCATATCACACGAGGGGATAGAAATGGACCCCAAGAAGGTGCAGGCAATAATGGAATGGGCGCCCCCTTGTACCAGAAAACAGTTGCAAAACTTTCTGTATTTTGCAAACTTTTATAGACAATTCATCCCTGCCTTTGCTAAAATTGCATTACCCATTATCAATCTCTGAAAGAAAAAGGGAGATGTTAAGCTAAATCCTAGCCATCCCCTCGAGTGGAAAATGGAATGCTGTTTGCAGCCGAACCCATCCTCAAACATCCTGACATTGATGCTCCCATGGTAGTCCAGGCTGATGCCAGTGACACGCTGCTGGGGCCTTACAATCGTGTGCTTACACCTCCAGGAAACTGAAACCAAAAGGAGATAGGCCATATGTGAGAAAGAAGCATTTGCTGTCCGATGGGCACCATTATAGTTAAGTATTGAGCATGGGTTGAAATAAAAGGAGACAGCCTCTGAACGGTGAACTTCAGCTCTTTATTTATATAGTGACTTCTCAATTTAACAACAGTGAACTCTGCCTTATATAGGCAACCCTTGTAAGATTTATCCAATAACGAGCTAGGAACGCTAACTCTTGCAACCAATAAGAACTCTCTGTTAAGGGCCAATCGGATTCTTCAGAACTAGCCAATCCGGTCTGGCCGCCTAACAGGCAATCAGAAGTGCAGGGCCAGAACCCTGCACTTTACCTCAAGGTCATACTTTATTAACTATAGTGTATACACAACACCCCTTCCCCCTGGCTTCTTAATTCTGGTGTAGTTATATAGTCCTTCAGATAGGATGGTTGTCTTTTAAGTCTCTTGGATTTTTGTTGGATTGGTTGATTGCAATCCTGTTGAGGTAGATTGTTGTTTGGCAGTGTTTCTGCCTCTTGCTCAGAGTTTACTTCTTCGTCATTGCCCACATTTTCTGCAATTCCCTGTGGTACAAACGTTTCTCCTTTCTGCTCCATTTCCTGAGTATCACTTAGTTCGTCGTTCCCTTCGAGCGGGTTCCCTGGAACTTCATCTTCTTCCGTACCTCCCCCCCCCGGTTTGGTCATGGGGGAGCTGTTGACTGGCCATTGCAAGTCGTGACCGCAATTGGTCGATATGCCGTTTCCACAATTTATTGTCAAGGCATTGCACCACGTAGGATTTGGGGCCGGTGACACGTACTACTGTCGCCTCTATCCATAGCGGGTCGCCCGATAAGTTTCGTGCGTAAATGAGGTCTCCTACCTGGAAGGTGTGACAGTGGCCGGAGGATCCTATTGGTTTTTCCGGTTCGTAAGCAGGGTGCAACCGGTCGAGGTGGGTGCGGAGTCTTCGCCCCATCAGTAGTTCGGCGGGAGTTCTGCCGGTGACACTATGTGGAGTGATGTGTTGCAAGAAGAGAATTTGATTGACCTTGTCATCGATATTGTCATAGTTTATCTTTTGAAAGGTCTTTTTTACAAATTGGATCATGCGTTCTGCTCGGACATTGGTCACAGGGTACGCAGGTGAGGTGAGCGCATGGCGGATGCCGCGGTCAGCGAGGTACTGCTCGAACATTAGTGCAGTAAACTGTGGCCCGTTATCGGACACCAGGACGTCTGGTAATCCATGGGTTGCAAAGAGTCTGCTTAGAATCCTGATCTCCGCCTCGGAGGTTGTAGTCATCATACGATGAATTTCCAGCCAATTGGAGTAGGCGTCGACTGTAAGTAAGAAGGTATGGCCCTTGGTTGGCCCCGTGAAATCCAGGTGGATTCTGGACCAGGGTCCACGGGGCGTCTCCCATTCAGTAGGTATGGCTTTTGGTGGGGCGTTGCTGACTTGTTGGCAATTGGGACATGCTTTAACCCATTGCTCGATTTGCTGGTCCATGCCCGGCCACCATGTGTAGCTTCGTGCAAGCGCCTTCATTCGCACGATGCCGGGGTGGCCCACATGCAGAATTCGCAGCAGCGTCTTCCGGAGTCGTTCTGGGACAACGACTCTATTGCCCCAGATGATACAGCCCCTTTGGGAGAAAAGTTCAGTCTGACGAGATTTGAATGGTGCGAAGTCATCTGGTACTTGGTCCAATGGCCATCCACGTTCTATCCAGCCTAGAACTCGAGCTAGGGTATGGTCTCGTTTGGTTTCTCTCGTGATGTCTCGGGCAGTCATGGGCGGCGAGTTGAGTGCTTTGATTTGTGACGTGGTTGCCATTGGTGCTGGATCATCAAGAGTCTCTGGAAGTGGTGCTCGGCTCAATGCGTCGGTATGGGGAATGGCTTTCCCCGGGCAATATTGCAGCCGATAATTATAAGCAGCTAGGAATTCTGACCATCGGGTCATTCTAGGGGATAATATGTAGGGGGTTGGCTTGTCCCCGGCTATTATCCCTAGCAACGGTTTGTGGTCAGTCACAATGGTAAAAACCCTCCCATACACGTATTCATGAATTTTTTTTACAGCTGAAACGATTGCGAGGGCTTCTTTATCAATTTGTCCATAGTTTCGCTCTGCTTTTGAAAGAGTCTTCGAAAAGTATGCAACAGGGGCTTCGTTTCCATTAGGCAGTACATGGCTCAAAATGGCGCCCACGCCGAAAGGCGATGCATCACAGGTTATAACTAACGGCAAAGTCTTGTTATACTGCATGAATACAGAGTCAGATGTGAGCAGTTTTTTAACATTCCGGAAGGCTTGTTCTTCCCGGTAACCCCAAACCCACAATGCTTTTTTATCTAATAACCGGTGTAACGGTTCAGCAACAGTTGCCTTGTGCAGTAAAAATACATTATAGAAATTGATGAGGCCTAAGAACGCCTGGAGATCGGCCTTGTTGCGTGGCCTGGGAGCATTTTTATCGCTTTTAATTTACTTTCAGTAGGATGAATGCCCTGGCTGTCAATCCGGTACCCTAGAAACTCAACACTGTCAGTATACAATTGACATTTATTTTTTTTCACCTTAAGTCCTGCTTCTTGGAATTTTTTTAGAACGCATTTCAAACGGTCCTGTAAAATTTTTTTTGTAGGGGGTGCAATTAATACATCATCAAAATAAGGGACCACGCCCTTGATTCCTTGTAATAACCTTTCCATAAGGCTCTGGAAGATCCCCAGGGCTACACTAACTCCGAATTGCAGCCGGCTACATTTAAAGGCCACCTTGTGTGTTACAATAGTTTGGGCCTGAGCCGTTTTTTCATCCACTGGTAATTGTTGATAAGCTTGAGTTAAATCCAATTTAGCAAAAACCTTCCCGCCCCCCAAGGAATGGAGCAGGTGCTGCACCACCGGAACTAGATGCGCATTCTGCTGTAGGGCGTGGTTCAAAGTGGCCCGGTAGTCCCCACAAATTCGGATTGACCCATCTGGCTTAATGGGTGTTACAATAGGGGTTTCCCATGGAGAGTGATCGATGGGCTTCAACACCCCTTGAGCAATTAGCTTGTTGAGTTGTTCGTTGATTTTTGATTTTAGGCGAACGGAACTCGACAGGGCTTCAAGCGAATGGGAGCTACTTTTGGATCTAGACTGAATGAGATCGGGGTCCCCTTATACTCGCCTAAGCTGTCCACGAAGACGTCACTGAACTCATAGATAAGGTCTTCCTCCCAATCACAACCACCGACTCGGTTCACGCCGGCCACTTCAATGCCGAGTGATGCGAACCATTGGAGGCCTAGTAGGCTAGGCCTGTCTCTATCAATGACCGTTAGAGGTAAGTACGCTGTGTGTTTCTTGAAGGAGACTCGGACTCAGCAGGACCCGACGACGGGGATTCGATTCCCCTGGTAGTCCTTGAGGATGAGGTGTTGAAATTGGAGATCTTGGCATTGAATTATGGGGATAAGTTGCTTGAGTGTCTTCCAAGACACCATCGAGAGGGACGATCCCGAGTCAACTTCCATGTGGCACGGCTGGTTCTCGATGGCTACCGTGACTCGGATTTCCTTAGTGTCCAAGATGGAGGCATGACCGATCGTGATAGTATGGTGAGCCTCTTCTCTCTGCATGGCTGGATTTCTGTAGGAGTGGTTTACTGGCGTTCACCTTACAGGACGGCTTCCTGTCGATTGGTGATAGTTAGCCCCTTTTGAGGTGTGGCTGAGTCCTGGCAAGCTGCGGCAGACCCACCCGATGTGGCCTCGTTTTCCGCACTCATGGCAGAGTGTGTCGTGGAATTTGCATTCGGACCTGGCATGGTTGGCTCCACAGCCAGCGCAAGGGCGTAAGGGCTTCGGACAAGGGTCCCGGTCGGACCGCAGTCGATGGACCTTCGTCGCTGTCTGACGACGAAGAGAGGTCCTCGTGGTGCGTCATTGTACACTGCCCTTCTGGCTTGGATAAAATTTCGCTTGTCAGTGGTGGTACTGGAGTGCGGCTTCGCCGTAGTTGTGCAGCCAACTTCTTGGTCGCCTCTGCTGCCATGGCTTCGGCGATGGCATCAGCAAGGCTGATGTCGCCTTTCGCCATCAGTTTGCTTTGCAGGCCCAGTGCATCTAGTCCCAGAACTATTCGATCTCTCAGTGCCTCTTCTAAATCGGCAAACCCGCAGAGGCCCCCTAAATTTCGGAGGTCCGCCACGAAATCGGCCACGCTTTCCCCTTTTCGTTGGTTCCTCTGATAAAACTCATGGCGTCTCACGAGCGTAGGCACAGTTGGCGCGTAATGGCCTCTCAGGATGGGTTCGAGGTCGTCCCAGCTCATGGCCTTCACTTCTCGAGGTTTGGCGAGTGCTTTAGCCATCTTAAATACGGCTGGGCCGCAATGCGTTAGGAACAACGCCCTTTTCTTTGCTGGCGTGACGTCCTTTAAGTCGTTCGTCTCAAGAAACATTTGGAAACGATCCATGTAGGATTCGCAATCCTCTTGGTTTGGATCGAATGGAGCGGGTGGTACGATGCCGCCGGACATGGTTCCGTTGTTGGCATCATCTGTCACGTGCTCGGTGTTGCTTCCTGGCTTTTTTGGTTCAGACGTCTCTGGATCCCACCTTCATCGCCAGTGTTAAGTATTGAGCATGGGTTGAAATAAAAGGAGACAGCCTCTGAATGGTGAACTTCAGCTCTTTATTTACATAGTGACTTCTCAATTAAACAACAGTGAACTCTGCCTTATATAGGCAACCCTTGTAAGATTTATCCAATAACGAGCTAGGAACACTAGCTCTTGCAACCAATAAGAACTCTCTGTTAAGGGCCAATCGGATTCTTCAGAACTAGCCAATCTGGTCTGGCCACCTAACAGCCAATCAGAAGTGCAGGGCCAGAACCCTGCACTTTACCTCAAGGTCATACTTTATTAACTATAGTGCATACACAACAATTACCTTGGAAGCATTTCCTCAAAGGGGCAAAACACCTGTTTGAGGTGTGGTGGACTGACCATAAAAAGCTGGAAGCCTTAAAAATGCCCTAGAAACTGTCATCCAAGCAAATTCATTGGGTGCAACAGTTTAACCATTTTAATTTTTCCTTGTGCTACTTTGCTGGGGGTAAGTACTTCATGGCAGATTCTTTATCTAGATTGCCCCAGCACAATAGTGCTCAACCAGAAGTAATCCACCTATGTATCACCTCCAAGCAACTGGCTGCCCCGGTGGTCACCAGAGCCCAGGAGAAAGCAGACCTTGACCTTCCTAATGACTTAAGTGAGGAGCTGAAAGAAGAGTTGAAAAGTGATGACTGTTTCCTGTCCCACTCAAATGAGTGCATCATGTGAGATGGTCTAGTCTATATGGATTGGTGCTAATCTATATGTCCCCATGAGTCTTAGGGGAACTTCTGCAACAGGCCCATGATTCGAAAGCTGCTGGACCCTTTGGTTTAATGAAAACTTTACATCTAGTCAAACAAAAGTTCTGGTAGCCCTTGTTGAAAAAGGACATAGAAACCTATGCAGCTGGCTATCCTGTGTGTGCTTCTGCTAAGAGTCCCCCCCAAGAAGCCTGCTGGACTCCTCCAGAACGTAGCCAGTCTTAGTGCCCCATGGAAGTAAATATCCATGGACTTCATTGTTGAATCACCTGAGAGTGCAGGGAACATGGTCATTTGGGTGACCATGTTATTTTCCAAGCAGGTGCACTTGTATCCTGCTCCAAGATCCCCTCCACAGAAACACTCGCCAAATTGTTTATCCAACATGTGTATAGGTTACACGGGGTTCCTGACTGCATCATTTCAAATCGGGGGGATACAATTCACCTCCCACTTCTGGAGGGAACTCCTGAAATTGTTAGGCTCCACCCAGGGTCTAAGCTCCACCCACCACCACAAACTAACAGGTCCTGTGAACATATGAACTCAATGCTGGAACAATACTTTAAGTGCTATATAAACTACCAGTAGGACAATCGGGCCAACTTGCTGCCTTTTGCAGAGGTCGCTTATAATAACTCCATCTACAGTAGCACTGTCTCCACCCTGTTTAAAGTTACTTCTGGTCAAAATAAAATAATAGGTGGTAAGCTGTAAATGGAAATAATAGGGGATAATAGGGGATAAAGAATTGGAAATATATGTGAGGGAATGATTTTGATATTGAATTAATGAATTGAAATATGAAAAGTATGACTATATATAAATGATGTAAATTGGAATCACGTTGCTCATGTGAAGAGATGTGTAAAAAAGAAAAAGAAAAAACTTTTTTTAAAAAAATTAGATGCTTGGCCACTGGCATGTATTTATGCAGTTGTTCAGGGGTCATATGATCACCATTTATAATCATCCCAGCTGATTTCTGACAAGCAATGTCCAAGAGAGAAGTCAGATTTACTTACAACCACATAATTCACTTAACAACTGCAGTGATTCACTTAACAATTGTGGCAAAAAAGGTCAGAAAATGGGAACAAATGCTGAATTGCAAATTAAAATTAAACTATATTTTAATGGCTAGGGTTGTCTTGCTATTTTTACAAAATTCCTGAAATCAGGATTTCATCTCCGAGACAATCATTTACCAAAGTAAAAAAAAGAAAAAAAATAGTGTTTCTTTGCTGTAAATCAGCTTCTGTTAAACTGTTGCTAAACTCTTCAGCTTGCAAAAAGTGGCAAGTTGTTATAATGTTTTTGGTATGCTCTCCCAAAGCAAGCATACTGAAATAAACAACCAAAATCTATCTTTTTTTCTTTCTGGATTAATATTTGTAAATGCTCCCCTCCCCCCAATGCAATTCCCTTTGCAGAAGTAATGACAAGTCAGATATCAACACAGCTTTTCCCTAAGACCTTTTCTTTTGAAAGGAAAATGTATATATAGACAATTTACCATTTCAGACAAGTGACTGTCTAGTCTCTTCTTAAAAATCTCCAGTTTTCTGAAGGCAAGCTGTTCCACTGGTTAATTGTCCTGTTAGGAAGTTTATCCTTAATTCCAGATTGCTTCTCTCTTTTATTAGTTTCTAGCCATTGTTTCTTGTCCTGCACTCCGGTGCTTTGGAGAATAATTTGACCCCCTCTGCTTTCTGCCATCCCTCAAATACTGGAATACTGATGTCATGTCACCCCTAATTCTTCTTTTCTTTAGATTAGCCAATCTCAAAATCTGCAGCCATTCTTCATATGGTTTAGTCTCCAGGATTTTTGAGATAATCTTAGTTGCTCTTGTTTGAATTTTTTCCAAAGTCTCAACATCTTTTTTGTAGTAGGGTGACCAAAATTGGTTGCAGTATTCCAGGTGTGGTCTTACTAGGGTTTTATAAAGTGGCACTAATATTTCACATGATCTTGATTCTATGCCTCTGTTTATACAACTCAGGATTGTATTAAGATTATTTGGCTGCTGCTGCACACTGCTGCTCAAATCCAAGTGATCATCGACTAGGACTCCAAGATCCCTCTCACAGTTACTGTTTTTGAGCCAACCAGAGAACAAACAAATAAATAAAATAAAATCACACAGGTTTCCTTCTGGGCTCTGGAATCATTCTGTTACTTTGATTTTCATATTTCTGTATCAAACTGTAAGCCTGCATGGAGAATAAGATCTCTTATGAATGACCATCTATGTCTCATAACTCTTCAGTTTGGAAACACTGACGTAGATGAATGGTCTAAGCAAATTGTGAAGTAAGAAGACTGTTATCATTCTTGTCTGGCTATATGTTCACACTAGACTCCTGCAATTTTAAGCATTTATATTTTGCACAAATTACCTTGCAGTCAAATTATTGGTAGCAGATACTCATATGCAAAGGAGCAGAACAAGATCATTTCATGCAGATATTATGGGATGAAGGGAAATTATTTGATGCATGATGAAAAATCTATGTTGTCATTCTGGACTCAGACATAACATGGAAGACACAGTCCTTTGACTTGGTGCAAATTAAGTTATGAAAAAAGAAAAGTGCAGCTTGTCCATAAGAAGAAAGGTGTAGCAAAGAATGGGGGGAGGGGAGAGAAGGAAAAGAAAATTTAAAGCAAAATGATTGTTATACAGAATAAAAATAGTGTATGTGATGTGATTGTAATTTGCTTGCCACATCAATGCTTCACCTCTAACAAGGAAGAGCCAGAATTTAAAGTGTGTGAGGCTATGTGTGAAGAACTGGAAAATAAAAACCATCCCCATATTCTTTGAGAAGCTCTTGAACTCTTCTTTTTAAAAATGATTGGCACAATTTTAATCCATCCTAATACATTTATAATAATCCAACTCCTGTGAAGTTTGTACAAATTTATGTTATTTGGAGAGGGGTATCTGAAGGATGTGGTTTAAAAAATGAAGATGGCAACTTCAATGAAGTCATCAGTCCACCCAATTTTACATGCCATAAAAAGTGGACAGAGCTTCAAGTCCTCATTGTGATGATCATGCTTACTTTCTGACCATATCACGTGAACATTCTTGCACCTGGACCTCTGTCTGGATGATTTTACATATTTCCTAAGAACTCATTTTTGACTTGATCAACTTTGTAAGAGCCCAACATATCTCAATGCCATGCAGTTGTTAACTGAAGACTTAAGAGAGACCTAACTGAGGACTTAAGAAAGTTAGTGCAACAAATTCTAATCTTAATTTTCTGCCATCTTGCTGTTTCTACTTTTCAAACAGCTCTGTCTTTAAAAAGGAAGGGAAAGGAAGGAAGTCTTCTGCAATTATGAGTTGTGGCTCAAAAAGTCAAGATGGTGGCTGCAACTAAAACCCCCACTCCTTTGATCATGTTGTTATAAATATCATCTTAACTTCTGATACTCCCACAGACCCCCTTGCATATAAGTTACACAAATACGCAAGCTGCTGCTGAGTCATCATAGCTGAGATACTCTTTCCGTGGTATTCTTTCTATAGAACAACTTTTTGCTCTTTCTGGATTTTTATGTACTTTAATTTTGTTTTATTGGAATAGCACCATTCAATTTTTGCAGTAACTTGTGTGTCCCTTTTTCTTTCTTAAAATAATTATGTGAGAGTTGTTTCCATTCTGTTTTGAGAACTGTTTCTGAAATTGGTAGTGAACAATTCCATTTTTCTTTAAGTATTCTCATATATTATTATATTCATTACACTCATTTTATCTAATTTCAATTCATATTGTAGCTTAATTCATTTTTTCTTTAAATATTCTCATGCCTTATTTTACAAAATTATCTAAATTCTTATTTCATTTCTATATTTATTACACATATTTATTTTTATCTGTCACATTTGCAAGTTTATCATCCTAATTTTAATTATCCCCTTTTGCTGTCAATAGCTTGCCACCCCTTTACCTTATACATTCCCTCATTTTATTCCCTTTAATTCATTATAAAAGTTACCATAATATACTCATTTTTAATTCCACATGGTGTTCTTTTTTCTCAATTACAGTCTAAATCATCTATTTATTTCAAAAGTATTAATCTGTTCAATTAATGTTGAGAGCTGATAATAGTCTTTCCATTGCAATTTTCAAAACTCATTTTAACTTTATTCATCATTTTATGAAATATCAATTAATATTTTTATAGTAAATTCCCATTTCCCTATCTATTTCAGTTAAATCTGTATCTGGTTTAGCAATAATCCTTTAAAAAAACTTTCAAAGCATGCTCTGAGGTCCCTCAGGGAACACAACTAAGATATAGGGAAATTAGAAATCGTGCCCAACAGTCCGATGTGGATTCCACCAATCTGCAGGTGTGAAGATGTTATTGTATCTCTGAGAAAGCAGATAAGAGAAGTTTCCCAGGGCTATCTTCCGGGATTGCAATCCACATGGCCCCTCTCTCCCCTTGCATCCCCCCAAGAAATGAGAATTTTCTGGGCATTTGAGGCAACAGGCAATGGTTATAAATCAGGTAAAAGGTTATGCAAAAGACAAGGCAAGAAATAGGATACCTAGGTTAGCACTAATTATGTGAGATGCCACAAATGCCCACGAGAAGTCCACATACGATTTGCAAGAAGGAGTGTCCGGGATATCATATATAGGATGTCAAGAGATGAAACAATCATGTATAAAGGCAAAGAAGTCTTGGTTCTCAAACAAATACCAAGAAGAGTAACAGAACAAAGACAAGATTATAAATTCTTAGCAGTTTACCTAAATCAGAAAAGAATCGTATTCAAATGGCTAATCCCAGAGGGGATGTTAGTTTCTTGGGACAAAAGAAAAAATCAAAATAGACTCCATGGAAAAGGCCCAGGAATTTTATGAGCGATTGGTAGGCCCAGAAGACCAGAGCAGTAAGGATGAACTGGAAACAAACTCCCAGGAAGATCAAGGCTATCATAAGAACAAAGATGGAACTTTAGGAAATCAAGGAAATACTCAACTACAACAGGAGAGAGAAGAAAGTAGGACACATCTTCAGGCACAAGGAGAGACTGGAGCAATTACAAGACAAAGAGAGAAACAGAACTAATTAAATGGAAGAAGAAAAGAAACTACTATCAATTAATATAAATGGTTTAAACTCGATGATAAAAAAGGAAAAGGATAATAGCCAAACTAATCAAACAAAATGCTGATATAGTATGTCTACAAGAAACTCGTATAAAGAAAACAGATGAAAAATACTTAGAATGTCCAAAATTAGGGAAGCTATTCACCGCACCAGCAGACGTGAGGAAAAAGAAAGGGATTGCAGTATATGTTAAAAAGAATTTGAAAGTAGATTTAATATGGTCGGATTCTGAAGGAAGAATTCTGGTTTTGCAGATCTGGATTAACGCCATCCCAATTCTCTTAGTGGTAATCTATGCCCCGAATGGAGATCAAAAAGAGATTTTTAAGCATCTTTATGGAAAAATAGTAGGATTGGAAAAAGGAAATATTTGTATTATAGGGGACTTTAATTATCTGATTGTCAAAAAGACCACAGTAATGGGGGAAGGAACAAAGGGGTAAAAAAGAGAGCTTTCCAAGATATGTATGGAAATGATGAAGGAGTTAAATTTGATTGACATATGGAGAAGATTACATCCCGAGGAAAAACAATTTACATTCTATTCAAATCCACATCAAATATGGACACGAATTGATATGGCATGGATGAAGAAGAAATAGCAAATGAGATAAAAGGGATTGAAATTTTACCCAATGAATGGGCAGATCACAATTCAATTCAGATAATATGGAAGGGTAGGGAAAACCCAAGATGGACATTAAATACTCAGTTAATAAGAGAAAAAGAATATACCAACAAACTCAAGGAGGAATTAAACTATTTTTTAAAGAAAAATGATAAACATCATTTTTTTTGTGAATGAATAAATGTGTTTAATAAAGTTATTAAGAGCTTGAAGTTAAGTGCAGGGTTCTGGCCCTGCACTTCTGATTGGCCGTTAATAGCGACATCAGATTGGTCCATTCAGGTGAATCTGATTGGCTATTAACAAGCCTCTCCCATTGGTTAACGGAGCTAGTGCTCCCTGGTTTTCATTGGTTGAATATTTAATAAGCTGCCTATATAAGGAGGGCCATTGCAGCCATTGAGCTGAGCTGTTTTCACTATGATAATAAAGAGTTTGAAGTTCACTGTCACCGGCTCATCTCCATTCTTCGCACCCACACTCAGAACATAACACTGGCGACGAGGATGGGATTTGGAGACGTCATAGCTGACTGAACAACGAAGAACGATAACCGAGCACGTGGCTGAAACGCACAACAGCGGAACCATGTCCGACGGCGTCATACCACCCGTTCCATTTGACCCAGCGCAAGAAGACTGGGGCTCCTATATGGATCGCTTCCAGATGTTCCTGGAAACCAACAATTTGAAGGATGCCACTACCGGGAAGAAACGAACGGTATTCCTAACCCATTGCGGGCTGACCGTATTCAAGATGGCCAAGGCACTAGCGAAACCGGCAGAAGTAAAGTCGATAGACTGGGACGTCCTCGAACCCCTACTGAGGGCCCACTATGCACCGATCGTGCCAATGCTCGTCAGAAGGCATGAATTTTATCAGAGGAATCAGCTGAAGGGCGAAAGTGTTGCTGATTTCACAGCGGATCTCAGGAATCTGGGAGGCCTATGTGGGTTTGCCAACCTCGAAGAAGCCCTGAGAGACAGAATAGTTCTGGGATTGGATCCACCACACATCCAAAGAAGCTGATGGCGAAAGGCAACATCAGCCTTGCCGATGCTATCAATGAAGCTACTGCAGCAGAAGCAACCAGGAAGTCAGCTGCACAAATGCGCCGCAACTGCGCCCCGGTTCACCAACCAACCCGCGACATTTCACCTAAGTCAGAAGGGCAGCATCAAACGGCCCACCACGAGGACCTCTCTTTGTCGTCAGACAGTGACGAAGAGGTCCACCAACTGCGGTCCGAACGGGACCAATGCCAGAGATCTCAATACCAATGCGCTGGTTGTGGGGCAAGCCACCCCCGATCAGAATGCAAATTCCTCGACGCGCTCAGCCATGTGTGCGGGAAACGAGGCCATATCGGACGGGTCTGTAGAAGTAAAATAGGACCCAGCCAGCCCTCGAAGGGGACTAACTTTCACCAACTGACAGGAAGCCATCTTGAAAGGCGAGAACCAGGGAACCACCAATGGAACAACCACTCCTACAGAAACAAAACCCTAAACCACCCCACAAAGCGAGAATAGACTCACCAAACTATCACGATCAGTCACGCCTCATCTCTGGATGCCAAGAAGATCCGAGTGAAAGTGGCCATCGAAAACCAGCCCTGCCTGATGGAAGTCGACTCAGGATCGTCGCTCTCGATGGTTTCCTGGAAGACCCTCAAGCAGCTCATCCCTACTGTCCGGCGACAAGACCTCCGATTCCAAAGACTCATACTCAAAGACTATCAAGGGAATCGGATCCCAGTCGTAGGATCCAGCAGAGTCCGGGTATCATTCAAGAACCGTACAGCATTCCTACCCCTGACTGTAATCGACAAAGATTGGCCTAGCCTGTTAGGCTTCCAATGGTTCGCTCCACTTGGAATTGAAGTGGCAGGCATTCACCGAATCTGCAGTGGCAACTGGGAAGAGGACCTCGTCCAAGAATTCAAGGATGTCTTCACAGAAAAACTAGGCGAGTACAAGGGGACCCCGATATCATTTAACCTCAATCCCAAAATAGCTCCCATCCTCCTTAAGCCTCGTCGAGTTCCTTTTGCCCTTAAACCTAAGATTGATGAGCAGCTTGATAAATTGATAGCCCAGGGCGTGTTAGAACCAACCGATCACTCTCCCTGGGAAACCCCAATCGTCACGCCCATCAAGCCGGATGGATCGATAAGAATTTGTGGGGACTACCGAGCCACCCTGAACCATGCCCTTCAACAAAGCGCGTTTCCGGTGCCGGTGGTGCAGCACCTCCTCCATTCCCTGGGGGGTGGAAAAGTCTTCGCTAAACTAGACTTATCCCAGGCATACCAACAACTGCCAGTAGACAATAAAACGGCAGAGGGACAAACGATCGTTATGCACTGAGGTGCGTTTAAATGTAATCGACTCCAATTCGGAGTTAGCGTGGCCCCGGGAATCTTTCAAAATTTGATGGAAAGACTATTACAAGGGATAAAAGGTGTTGTCCCATACTTTGATGATGTGTTAATCGCTGCCCCTACTCCGCAAATATTACGGGATCGCCTGAGGTTGGTTCTCCAGAGATTCAAAGACGCAGCTCTTAAAGTTAAGAAAAACAAGTGTAAACTGTGCATGGATCGTGTCGAATTTTTAGGATATTTAATTGATAGTCATGGCATTCATTCCACCGATAGCAAACTGAGGGCAATCAAGAACGCACCAAAACCCTGAAATAAGGCCTACCTCCAGGTGTTTCTTGGCCTTATCAATTTTTATAACGTTTTCCTGCCTCACAAAGCAACCGTAGCCGAACCCCTACATCGTTTATTGGACAAAAAAGCAATCTGGGTATGGGGACATAGAGAAGAGCAGGCGTTTCGAAATGTAAAAAAATTATTGACTTCTGACGCTGTACTGATACAGTACAATGAGACTTTGCCTTTAATAATCATGTGTGATGCATAGCCTTTTGGAGTGGGCACCATTTTGAGCCACGTTTTGCCAAACGGTAGAGAAGCCCCTGTTGCCTATTTCTCAAAGACGCTTTCAAAAGCAGAACGCAATTACAGTCAGATTGATAAAGAAGCCCTTGCTATTGTGTCTGCTGTCAAGAGATTTCATGAGTATGTGTATGGCCGAGCCTTTACTATAGTGACTGACCACAAACCTTTGCTGGGAATAATAGCGGGAGACAGGCCAACTCCTTACATATTATCCCCCAGAATGACTCGCTGGTCAGAATTCTTGGCTGCCTATAATTATAAGTTGCAACACCGCCCGGGGAAGGCCATTCCCCACGCCGATGCATTGAGCCGAGCACCACTCCCAGAGACCATTGATGACCCCGCGCCGACAGTGACAATGTTGCAGATCGAGACACTTCGAACACTGCCATTAACAGCCTGAGATATCACGATGGAAATGAAACACGACCCCGCCTTAGCACGAGTCCTCAGTTGGGTCGAGCGCAGATGGCCATTGGATCAGATATCTGACGACTACGCCCCGTTCAAGAGTCGACAAACGGAATTGTTTTCCCAGAAGGGCTGCATTATCTGGGGAGATAGAGTCGTTGTCCCAGAGCGGCTACAACAAGCGGTACTAAGAACCTTGCACAATAGCCACCCCGGCATCGTGCGCATGAAAGCCCTCACACGTAGTTACGCGTGGTGCCACACATTCTTGTTAACAGTGGATGCCTACTCGAACTGGCTCGAAATCCATGAAATGAGGAATACAACAACCGAAGCGGTCATCAAGAAATTGGACAGACTATTTACTACACACGGATTACCAGATGTTCTGGTATCCGACAACGGACCACAATTTACCGTGCTGTCTTTTGAACAGTACCTGGCGGATTGTGGTATTCGCCATGCGCTGACTTCACCAGTGCATCCTGCGGCCAACGGAAGGGCCGAGCGCATGGTACAATTTGTCAAGAAAACATTACACAAAATGGACTATGACAATATCGAAGAAAAGATTAACCGGATACTCCTTTTGCAGCATATCACTCCGCACAGCGTCACCAACAAAACTCCCGCCGAATTGCTAATGGAGCGGAAGCTCCGCTCCCACCTCAACCGGCTGCACCCATCGTACGAACCTGATAAACCACACGGATCCAGCAGGCGATGCCGTAACTTCCAGGTAGGCGACTTGGTAGTCGCTAGGAACTTTTCGGGCGATCCGTTGTGGGTCGAGGCAACTGTGATCCAAGTAACCGGCCCTAGATCGTACCTCGTAAAATGTCGCGATAACAGATTATGGAAGCACCATATTGATTAGCTGCATTCAAGGCTGCAGTCAAGGATCTCTGAGTCCCCGATTTCCAAACTGAAGGGGGAGGAGATATGGAGGAAGATGAACTCGAAATAGCAGAAAGCCTTAATGAAAGAAATGACAGTGAAATGGAAACACGTGAAGAAGAATCAGGGATGGGAGTGAGCTCACCTCATGGAGATACCAAAAATGTTTGTGACAATGGAAATTCGAATTCAGAACTAGAGGCACCCTTGTCACCAGATAACGTTCTACCTCAACAAGACTGCAGCCAATTACTGGGTGTACAACGAAAATCAAATAGACTCATAAAACAACCGGCCTACCTCAAGGACTACGTAACCGCACCCCGTAAACAGAAACCAGGGGGAAGGGGTGTTGTGAATGAATAAATGTGTTTAATAAAGTTATTAAGAGCTTGAAGTTAAGTGCAGGGTTCTGGCCCTGCACTTCTGATTGGCCGTTAATAGCGACATCAGATTGGTCCATTCAGGTGAATCTGATTGGCTGTTAACGAGCCTCTCCCATTGGTTAACAGAGCTAGCGCTCCCTGGTTTTCATTGGTTGAATATTTAATAAGCTGCCTATATAAGGAGGGCCATTGCAGCCATTGAGCTGAGCTGTTTTCACTATGATAATAAAGAGTTTGAAGTTCACTGTCACCGGCTCGTCTCCATTCTTCGCGCCCACGCTCAGAACATAACAATTTTGAAGAAACAAAACATTTGGGATACAATGAAGGCAGTAATAAGAGGTATAGCAATCTCTTATAATGACAAGAGAAATAAGGAAAAATACGCCCAGCAAAACAAATTATAACAAAAAATTACGGAATTAGAAACTCAATTATAGAGTACCCCAAAGGATTCAAAATTGCAAAATCAGATAACAATAATTAAACATAAATTGAATTTAATTGACCAAGAGAGAATGATTATAAATTTGAATACAACTAGACAAACTTATTTTGAGCATACTAATAAGCCACAGAGATGGCTATCATATAGACTTTAAAAAAGGAAAGAAAAGAGATTGATATACCAGCTAATAGATGGAAAGGGGGATATACAACAGGAGATAGAACAGAAAAAAGAAATTCCCCATAAGTATTTTGAAGAGTTATATAAAGAAGAAGAATTTAACGAAGATAGGATGAGAAACTATTGAGGTGAAATGAAGGATAAAGCAATTGGGGAAGAAATGGAAGAATTATTAAATAAAGACATTACTTGGTTCGAATTGAAATCAGCACTAGAGAAGCAGAAAAACAACAAATCCCCAGGACCAGATGGGATCCCAGGGGAGCTGTACAAGGCAATAGCAGAACAAATAGGACTTCTTATGGTGGAAGTTTTTAATGACATCTTATTGGCAGCCAGGATGCCGGACTCATGGAGGGGGGCATTGATTTCGCTGATCCCGAAGGAGGATTTGGATCCCCGATATATACAAAATTGTAGGCCAATTTCATTGTTAAATACTGGTTACAAAATATTTACTTCTGTTATAGCAAGTAGACTAAAAAGAATGTTAAATGGGAATATACATGAAGACCAAAATGGATTTCTCCCAACTAGACAAATCAGGAATAACTTAAGAATAGTATTAGATGTCTTAGAATTTTACGAAGCCCACCCCAAAAAACAAATTGCACTTATGTTTTTAAACACAGAGACGGCCTTTGATAATTTAAATTGGCAATTTTTAATCCAAAAAAATTCTAATATGAATTTAGGCACCAAATTTGAAAATATTATAACAACCATTTATGATACACAACAGGCTAATATTGTAATAAACGGGGAATATACCTGCCCAATAAAAATAGAAAAAGGAGTCAGACAGGGCTGCCCACTCTCACCCCTGCTCTTCATATTATCACTAGAAGCATTATTAATGCGAATTAGACAGAACCCAGACATAAAAGGATTAAAGGTTAAGAAAGAAGAATATAAGTTGCAAGCATTTGCAGATGATATGATTTTTTTCATTGAAGAACCAATAGAAAGAGAACAAAAATTGATGAATGAATTAGAACAATTTGGAGCGGTAGCAGGACTAAAAATTAATAGGAAGAAAACAAAATTAATGACCAAAAATTTAACAGAAAAACAGAAATTAGAACTAGAAGAAGTTATGGTAATACAAGTGATAAAGAAAGTTAAATACTTAAGAATATGGTTGACAGCACACTGTCAGGAAAATAATTATGATAAATTGATGCAACAGGTAAAAAAGGATTTAGAAATATGGGGCAAGCTGCAACTTTCATTATTAGGCAGGATCGCAGCTATTAAAATGAATATTCTTCCAAAATTCCTTTATATATTTCAGACGATCCCAATCAAAGTACATGAAAGTTTTTTTGAAGAACTTAATAAAATAACGGTAAAATTCATCTGGCAAGGGAAAAAACCTAGAATAAACTTAAAGGCAATGCAGGATATGAAGAGCAGGGGAGGGCTGGCAGTTCCAAATTGGGAGTTGTATTATGGTGCAGCTCTTTAGTATGGTTGAAGGAATGGGTGAATTTAACCAATAACAGAATATTATTCTTAGAAGGCCATGACTTGCAGAGGGGGTGGCATGCTTTTTTATGGGATGTTGGGAAAACTAACCAGAAATATTTTCACAGACACCTAATCAGAGATTCATTATTGACTAATTGGAAGAAAATATGGAAAAAACATTATTTAAAAATACCAATTTGGATTTCAACAATGGAGGCGATGATTCACCCAAATAATTTGGATATTACTAAAATGATTAAATATAAGGACCTATTGGATATGCAAGAAAATCTGAAATCGTGGCAAGAACTTCAAGATCGGGGACTAAAAATTGATTAGTGGGCATATCTTCAAATTCAAAGTGGATATAAACAGGACAAGAAAGAATTTGGAATTAACAATAAACTCCAGCGATTAGACAAAATTTTATTAGGATCAGGCAAAAAATAAATAAATTTATAATTATTTATTAGAAGTAGAATGAGAAGAAGAAATTGCAAAAGGGAACATGATAGCCTGGAGTAGGAATATAGATGTAGTATCACCATAACAGAATGGGAAAAAGCCTGGGGTAGAAATAATAAAATTACAAAATTGGTAGCATACAAAGAAAATGCCTATAAAATGTTTTACAGATGGCACCTTCCTCCTTTGAGATTAGCGAAGATGTACCATAATATGAGTCCGAATTGCTGGAAATGCAAAAAAAAAAAAATCTTCCATAGGTGGTGGTCCTGTATAGAAGCTCAAAAATATTGGCATAAAATTAGAAATTGACTGGAGGAAATAACAAGAGAACAGATCAAATTCAAACCAGAGTCCTTTCTATTAGGGATCTTTGATAAACAAATACCAAAAAAAGTAAAATATATCATAATACATATTTTGACAGAGGCCAGATTGGCTTTTGCACAATGTTGGAAACAGCCTCATGTTCCATCAGAGGAGATGATTATTCAAAAAAGTTCAAGTTATGCAGAAATGGACCAATTAACCTTGGCACTAAAAAATAAAGACACTTCAATATACTACAACAGCTGGAACTGCTGGTACAAATGGATAGACTAAAGATAGATTTCACACTAAAAGGCAAAAGAGGACAGGATAGAACCATAGTAGTGATATACAGATATATGTAAGGATTAAGTGTGTATATGGCATAAAATAAGGATAAAAAGGAGGTCTCACAAATTGTTGAAGATGAAAATGTTTTTTCATTGTTTTCTATCTTTTTCTTTCTATTTTCTTCTTCCTTTCTTCTTTTCTTTTTCTCTCTTACATTTATGTATGTGTTGTTGGTCTGTTTTAATTGTAAAATCAATAAAATTTATTTTTTTAAAAAAGAAATAGGATACCTAGGATACATAGAGAGGAAAAAGAACTAAATGTATCAAATCCAAATACCACCTCCCCTTTTCAACCGAAGAATGGCAGATATATAGATCTGACATTCAGTGTCATTTAATCTGGCTCTTTTAAACCTGTCTTTTGATTGCTTTGTAATATTTCAAGATTCAGTGTACGTTCAGTCTAATCATGAGAAGTTCTGAAGCTGACTAAAGCCTTTTATCTGCAATATTTTATAATTTTAATGAATGGAACATCATTCAGCAGCAGACAAAAAGCTGACCATGTGAGTTGGTTTCTTTAAAGAAGCAAATAATACACTTCCTCTCATCTGAGAATCAAAAATGATAAAACTCAAATTATTGCTGGTGTGCTCCAGGCGTGCATCAGGAATAACAGAAACAAGTTAATATCAGAGCAAGATTAAACATAAAAATTGCCAAAGATTTATTGTCCACAGATTAATTGAATCTTTTCTTACACTTCAAATAAATGAGTAGATATATAAAGCAGAAGTGACAACAGAGTAAAAGGATATGATAACAGAGATGAATTAAAACTTGTCTTTAACAATAGTGCAAGACAAGAATCTTGGCTCCCTAATTCACATTTGTTAGGCTGATTTACAGTGGGCTTCTGCCAACAGCATTTCTTGCACTACAAAAAATAGACAGAACATGAGTCTATGCCAGCATGGGGTTTAAAAGAATTAAAATTAGTTTTCATGGATTATGATTGGAATGCTCATTATACAAGCTGGCATAAATGTTGTATATGAGACTGAATGTAAAGAAACTGAAAATCTGTTCAACTGTAGAAACTCACTGGCTGACTTGGTCAGTCATTCTCTCTCCTCCCACCCTATCTTGTAAGATTGTTATAGTGATAAATATTAAAAGAGCAATCCCATTACGGTCTACCTTGAAAAACTGGTGTAATATAAACCCCAAATCAACTTGAACTGGATCTCTGCTGTATACTTGTACCATTCAGAGGCACTTTGCTTGAATTGAATCTGTATGATATATAGATGATAGGGAGGGAGGAACAGACATTGATGCAGGGTGTTGGGAGGCATCTGGTACCATTGCACCCTGGCATCTACAGCTGGAGGGACCCTGTCCAAGTACAATTCCAGAATTTGAAATAGTTTTAAATAGAACCAAGCTAGTGGGAAACTAATTTACTGAAATTCAACTTCATAAATCAATTTGCTTTCCCCATTTGTATTTGTTGTCATTTACTGACTTCAATGGAGGATACAAGGAGCCCAAAAGAACACTTGGTCCTTAGGTGTCTTAAAATGTGTCAGAGAAACAACAACTACAACCTGACTCCTTTCCACTTGATTGCACACACTGGGAAGGATATTACAATATTTGTATAGATTTTGGGGTTTTTTTCCTGCAAAGGTAGCTTTCTGTAATGTCAAAAGACACCAAAAAACATTGTTTTGTTTTTGTTTAATAAAAAATTAATTTAAAAAAGAGGGTTGGGCCAGCTGTCAGGGAGACCGGATATGTGAGCGAGAGATTCTGCGGAGTGCGACCCTTTACATCAGTTCATAGACTATTCGGAGTCAAAGGGAGACCTACAGGGTTTTTTGAAGGTGTGGGGGTTCCGAAAACCCTATGTGGATGGCAGTTCGTGTCAGAGATCGGAATATAACCTGGAGCAAGTGGATAGACGAAGGATGACCAACAATGGCCATCCGTGAAGGTTGACAGCAGGACACATTAACAGTGATATAGCGGAACGAAGGTGAAATCAGAACTGACGGTTTTGACATCCAACTTTAAAGTGAGTAAAATGAGAGAGGTTGGAACACGATTAGAGGAATAATGGAGTGAAGCTTGGCAGACTTAGCTAGCAGGTTCAAATCTATACAAAAACTAAAGGAACAAGGTATAAAGATGAATTGGTTTTCATTTGCGCAAATACATTCAAGGTATGATAAAGATTCTAAAATGGAAGATTTCTATGATAAATTGACTTAGATAAGATTTTGACAGGTACTGATGAAAAGGTAATTAAAAATTTATATGGATATTTATTAGAAATTAAACTAGAAGAAGAACAAGTTAAAGAAACTATGATTGCTTGGGGGAAGAATTTTGGATATGGGATTGATTTAGAGAAATGGCAAAAATTGTGGTCTCAAAATTATAAAATGACAATGTCAACAGCATATAAAGAAAATTTGTATGTTTTACAGGTGGCATTTCCCCCCAACGAGAATAGCAAGAATGTTCAGGAATAAATCCGAAAAATGTTGGAAATGTCATCAGACACCTGGCTCATATTACCATATGTGGTGGACTTGTACGGATGCTAAAAAATACTGGACTAAAATCCACATGTGCTTGGAAAAAATGACAAAAAAGCATATAGACTTGAAACCAGAAATATTTTGATTGGGAATTTTACCTGAAATACATAGTAAAGATTTGAAATTCCTGATTGTAAATGTATTAACAGCGGCTAGAATTGCATTTGCTAAAAACTGGAAAAATGAGAAAATACCATCACAGGAGGAAATCATTAAGAAAACATTGGAAAGTGCTGAAATGAGTAGATTGACATTTGAAATTAAAGAACAAGAGGATAAACAATTTTATAAAATTTGGAATCTTTTCTATCAATGGTTAGACAATAAAATACAGTAATGAAATATGTAGACTTTTAGAAAATAATAAATATATAAAGATGTACTTCTTTCTTATTATATCTACAAAATGATTTTAGGATAGATTTGGGATGATAATATGAACTGTTATAAAATAATCTAAGTAAATTATGATTATCTTGTAAAACATGAATGAATAAAAGTATAGTCAAATGATTGATTAATAATGATGCTAAGGTATTTAATTTTTGATTGAAAATATGAGATTATATGCAATGTAATTTTAATTGAAGACTACGAAATGGAAGCACAAAACAATTTGTAAACCAATCGGCAAACTGTATGTACACATATGGAAGATAGCTTGATGTTTTTATGTTTTATTTGTTTATGTTTGTTTTTAAAAACCAATAAAAAAATTTTTTTTAAAAAAAGCTGAAAGGCATAGAAGTCAGAGGTGGTATTCAGCAGGTTCTGACAGTTATGGAGAAACGGTAGTGGAAATTTTGAATAGTTCAGAGAACTGGCAAATATCACCTCCGACTGGCCTTGCCCCCATCTATTCTCTGACTCCTGAGTCCCAGATGATTGGCTGGGTCTTCTTTTGTTGCCCTGCACAGGAGAATGGAGCTGAAAAGCAGGTTAGTGGGGTGGGAATGGAAATTTTGTAGTAACCTTCCCCAGGAATGGGGAGGGAATGGAGATTTTGCAGTATCTGTTCTGACCAAGGCTTCCGAGACCATAATTAAGCACACGCTCAGTTAAAACAATTCCTGTTTTATTTCAACGCTGGGAATTATGTTCATTTCCAGCCAGTAATGAGTCCCAAACAGTACCTTTGAGATAAGCACCCACCTATGTTTCCTTTGAATTGCTGCCAACAACTAGAGTGCCAAATGAATTATAAAAACCAACCGAAGTACAAAGTCCACACAGAGCTTCAAGGATTAATCCAAACAGAATGAATGACTTTGCTTCCTACAAAGGTTTCTTCACCTTTGCCTGTCCTTTATAACTTATGCGAAGGGCAATCACCAAGCCTTACTCCCGACTCACCCCTTTTGTCTCAGCTGCTCTTGCCTTCTCACAGTTCTGTGCACATGCGCACTGGGAACAGGCTCCCCTTGATCCTCAGCCTTGCTGCTGCCAGACTCCAGAGGTTCCGGAGTCAGCACCCCAGATGGTCTTGGCCCCATCTCTGCATCAGATGCAGGATGTTCATCCGAGTCCTCTCCAGACTGCTGGACTCGTCCATGTCCTTCCCCACTGACCGATTCCGTTGCCATGTGCACAGGCTGTCGGCAAACCACAACAGTATCTTTTCCCTGCCGCGCCTGCCAAGCATCACCATGCCCAGCAAGCCACGCCCACAGAACCAGTAGTAAAAAAAAACTGAATCTCACCACTGATAGAAGTCTACTGTTAATAATTAAAAAAAAAATCAGCATAAGTTTTGTAGGAGTGCAGGATTGGGAATCAGTGACCTTGGGCTTTTGTCTCAAGGCAGTTTAAACTCCCAACTCTGGAAATTGAAATCTACTGTCAGATCCATGTATCTGCCATTCTTCAATGGAAGAAGAAGTGGGGGGAGTTGGTACAAGTAATCCTTTTTGATGTAACCTGAATATCTTCTTACATTGAATCTGTATAACTTGCACATGATATACAACTGGAGCCGTAAGGACCCAGAGGAGAAGGGGCCATAAAAATTCCAGCCCCGAGAGAAACTTCCTGAGAAACTTTTCTTAACCACATTTCCAGAAAAAAAAAGGTTGCTTCTTTGTATTGACGAAATCCACATCAGACTAAGGGGAGGGAGTCTAACTCCCTTTATCTATGCTGTATGCCTGGAGGCATATCAGAGCCTGCTTTGACTGGATAACTTCCTTTTCACAATAAAGAATTCCTTTTGAAGTACCCAGCTTTCAGAAGTTCATTCTCATCATTTGAAGGGGAGAGGGTCTGGGCCTCACATCTACCCTTTTAAAAAGTTGCTAAGGTTGAAAAAGACTGCCTTAGCTTGATCAGATTTGGATGGCTGGGAGGATTTAGCAGTCAGTTTTAGAGAAATAGGCAAGATGGCTGGCCTCTTCATTTGATTGCTGCAAAATGCAACTGCTAAAACAAAAACAAAAAATGACTGGAAATTTTTTTTTTCCTTTTTGACATTTAAAGGCATCAGCTGTATGCAGAGATGGCAGAGGAATTATCTCTAGACATGGAAAAAAATGAGTGCAAGCAGGATAATTGGGAACACAAAGAATCTAACTTCAGAATGTGAAAAGGGCAGAATTATTCTTCCATGTGATAATTATTGAGCGATGTTTAATTATTGGGACTTAGCCTATGCTTGGAAACAGTAACAATTTATTACTTTTAGTAAATGTAATTTTCTTTTGAAGAACAGAATGAAATGGGATAACCATTTTGTCACATAGTAGGGCTGAAAAAATGAGTGGCAGAAATGCACAATATATTTGTCTAATAATCGAGATGGGCTCAAAGAGGAAGTTATACACTTAGCATGCAATTTTGGAAAACATGGGACTTAGACACCTTTTTTGCAGGCAAGTTTGAGATATCTCATTTCCACAAAGTAAATTTACATAGTCACCCAATTCGCACAGAGTGATACATGCTTTGCAGTGGTGGGATTCAAATTTTTTACCACCAGTTCTGTTGGTGTGGCTTGGTGGGTATGGCAGGGAAAGGATACTGTACAATCTCCAGTCAGAGGTGGTATTTGCTGGTTCTCTAAACACTCAAAATTTCCGCTACCGGTTCTCCAGAGCTGGTCAGAACCTGCTGAATACCACCTCTGATGCTTTGTTAAAGTATTGACTAAAACCATTCAGTGCCCTAAGCCAGTTCTATATTATCCTTCACAAATACAATAGATAGAGAAGGTGCATTTTTGAAAAAACAGGAACATGACATGGCAACATCTTTCAGTGGAACGGTGTTATTTATTGAGCACAACTGAAATGGAGAAACAATTAGCAGACGTTTTCTCTGTGCCATATATAGAAAAGATCCTGTTGGAAGGGTATAAAAACCAGCAGGTTGATATTTATTTATTTATTTTGCTTACTTGTTTGTTTCCCAAGCATGTGTGAGAAAACAAGTATAAGTATGAACATAACATTTAAGCATGTAAGTATAAAAAGGTATAAATATATACCTAATAAATGTGTACAAATAAATGGATAAATTGGAACAGTAGGACAGTGACAGTAGGCACACTGGTGCGCTTATGCATGCCCCCTTATAGACCTCTTAGGAATGGAATGAGATCCATGGTAGATAGTTTAAGGTTAAAGTTTTGGAGGCTTAAGGATGTAACAACACAGTCAGGTAGTGAGTTCCAGGTATTGACCACTCTGTTGCTGAGATCATATTTTTCTGCAATCAAGTTTGGAGCTGTTTGCTTTGAGTTTGTATCTATTGTTTGCCAGTGTATTATTGTGATTGAAGCTGAAGAAGTCGTTGACAGGCAAGATAGCAGACAATTTTGTGAACTATGCTTAGATCAGACTGTAGGTGGCATAGTTCTACAGGTAAAACTCAAAAAATTAGAATATCATGCAAAACATTTATTTCAGTAATGCAACTTAAAAGGTGAAACTAATATATGAGATAGACTCCTCACATGCAAAGCAAGATAGTTCAAGCCTTGATGTGTCATAATTGAGATGATTATGACTTACAGCTCAGGAAAACCCCAAATCCACAATCTCAGAAAATTAGAATATTGTGAAAAGGTTCAATATTCTAGGTTCAAAGTATCCCACTCTAATCAGCTAATTAAGCCATAACAGCTGCAAAGGGTTCCTGAGCTTTTAAATGGTCTCTCAGTTTGGTTCAGAAGGAATCACAATCATGGGAAAGACTGCTGAGCTGACAGTTGTACAGAAAACCATCATGACACCCTCCATAAGGAGGGAAAGCCTCAAAAGGTCATTGCAAAAGAAATTGGATGTTCCCAAAGTGCTGTATCAAAGCACATTAATAGTAAGTTATGTGGAAGGGAAAAGTGTGGAAGAAAAAGATGCACAAGCAGCAGGGATGACCGCAGCCTGGAGAGTGGATTGAGGCTGGAATCAGTGCATCAAGAGCCATCACACAAAGACAGATCCTGGACATGGACTTCAAATGTCCTATTCCTCTAGTCAAGCCGCTCCTGAACAACAAACAATGTCAGAAGCGTCTTACCTGGGCAAAAGAAAAAAAGAACTGGTCTGTTGCTCAGTGGTAAAAAGTCCTCTTTTCTGATGAGAGCAACGTTTGCATCTCATTTTGAAACCAAGGACCCAGAGTCTGGAGGAAGAATGGAGAGGCACACACTGCAAGGTGTTTGAAGTCCAGTGTGAAGTTTCCACAGTCTGTGTTGATTTGGGGAGCCATGTCATCTGCTGGTGTTGGTCCACTGTGCTTCATTAAGTCCAGGGTCAACGCAGTCGTCTACCAGGAGATTTTGGGGCACTTCATGCTTCCTTCCACAGACAAGCTTGATGGGGATGCTGACTTCATTTTCTAGCAGGACTTGGCACCTGCCCACACTGCCAAAAGCACCAAAACCTGGTTCAATGACTGTGGGATTACTGTGCTTGATTGGCCTGCAAACTCGCCTGATCTGAACCCCATAGAGAATCTATAGGGCATTGCCAAGAGAAAGATGACAGACATGAGACCGAACAATGCAGAAGAGCTGAAGGCCGCTATTGAAGCATCCTGGTCTTCCATAACACCTCAGCAGTGCCACAGGCTGATAGCTTCCATGCCACGCCATATTGAGGCAGTAATTACTGCAAAAGGGGCCCAAACCAAGTACTGAGTACATATGCATGCTTATACTTTTCAGAGGTCCGATATTGTTCTATGTACAATCCTTCTTTTATTGATTGCATGTAATATTCTAATTTTCTGAGATTGTGGATTTGGGGTTTTCATGAGCTGTAAGCCATCATCATCACAATTATGACAAATCATGGCTTGAACTATCTTGCTTTGCATGTAATGAGTCTATCTCATATATTAGTTTCACCTTTTAAGTTGCATTACTGAAATAAATGCACTTTTTGCACAATATTCTAATTTTTTGAGTTTTACCTGTAAGTTGTCCATGTCCAAAATTTCGAGCCTGATAGCATAAGGTATTCTATTGTGAGTAGAGAAGTGAAGTACTCTTCTGGTGAAATACCTCTGGACTTGCTCAATTGTATTAATGTCCATTATGCAATGTGAATTCCAGTCAGATGAGCTGTATTCAAGAATTGGTCTGGAAAAGGTTTTGTATGCCCTGGTTTGCAGTCAGTGTTACTGTAAAAGAAGCTTCGCAAAATTAGGTTAACAGCTCTTAATGCTCTTTTGGCAATGCTGTTACAGTGTGCTCTGGGGCTTTTGAAATGAGTACTTCTAGGTCCTTGACAGAGTGAGAGTAGTCTACGAGGTCCTATCTGCCCAGTTTGTATTTAGTGTTCTGATTTTTGTTGCCAATGTGTAAGACAGAGCATTTGTTGAGATTTGAAGTTGCCAATTGTTTGACCACTCTGACACATAGACAAGGTTGCTTTGAAGCATAGCAGTATTGTCAGTAGTGTTAAATAGTTTTATGCCATCAGCGAAGAGAATGCAGTTGCTTATAATATGATTGCAAAGGTCATTTATGTAAATTAGAAAGAGAGTGGGTCCTAGAATGCTGCCTTGGGGGACTTCTGTTAACTGGTGCAGGGTTTAATAGTGCACTCCTTATTTTGACTACTTGTTGCCTATATGACAGGAATGCAGCTATCCATTTGTGCACTGATCCAGAAATATCGAAGAATGTAGTTTTTACAGTAGCTTGTCGTATAGCACTGAATCAAAGGCTTTGTAGAAGTCTGTGTAAATTGTGTTTATTGCTTTATCCTAGCTGAGTTGTGTAGTCCAAATGTTTCTTTCAGTGTAGGAGTTGTAGATTACAGGGCAATTTTTTCCTAAAACCAAACTATTTGTTAGAGAGTAGGTTGTTTGTCTCTTAAGTGGTAGGTAATGGATTGATTGATGATTGATTCCATGACTTTGCTGGTGACACAACATAATAAGATTGGTCTGTAATTTTCAACTAGGCTGAGTTCTCCCTTTTTAAAGATAGGAATAACTGTGACTAATGACCATAGGTTGGGCAAAGAGCTGGATCTAAAAGATATCTCATAAATTGTGCTTAATAGTTCAGCTATGGCAGTGGAAAGCTTTTTTAAGAAGGCAGCACATAATCCATCAGGGC
This sequence comes from Hydrophis major, assembly GCA_033807585.1. Classification (NCBI taxonomy): domain Eukaryota; kingdom Metazoa; phylum Chordata; class Lepidosauria; order Squamata; family Elapidae; genus Hydrophis; species Hydrophis major. The sequence continues at coordinate 62,640,455 of CM066333.1, read as the reverse complement.
CAATAGATAGAGATGGTTTTAGAGTCCATAAATTGTGTTTAAACTGCTACAGAAGATAAGATCAAGGCAGTTGTTGAGTCCAGTGTTGTTTGTTACTAATTGATCCAGTCCCAGAATAGTAATGGTATTGTACAGGGTTGCATGTATAGATTCAGTTGTATATTTGTTTAAAGTCCAATTAATTAGAGGTAGATTGAGGTCACCAAAAAAGATAATAGGGTGTGAGCAGGAGGCTGCCCATGTTAGTAGCGCAGTTAGCTTGTTTGCATGATCGAAATCGTAATCAGGAGCTCTGTAACATAGTAAGAAGTGAAGTTTGGTATTTATGGACAGATCACAGATGATGGTCTCAGGAAGATCAGTCTCCTGTGTACCATGAATCTTTTTCAGATCAAGGGACTTTTTATAGAAAATGGAAACACCACCCCTGCTATGGTTTTCACGGTCAGATTGGAAAACATGATAGTTACTATGGTAATAGACTCTGGAAAGGATACATTCAAGCACGTCTCATAGACAAAGATTTGATCGAAAAGGGCCACATTTAGTAGTGGTAGAAATTCAGGCATTTTATTTGCTTGGCTTCTTGAATTCAGTAGCTTGCATTTAAGGTCTGCAATGGTGGACCTGGAAGAAATTGGGGGGGGGGGGTGCATGCCTAGTTTTTGTTTGTTTCTTCCCTTTCAACTGAAAACTGTATAAATTTTCAAAAAGAAGCCAGTAGGAACACTGGTTGCAGCTGATCCAACCCAATTAGATGGACTCAACTTGTCATATATCAAATTTGTTAGTTGTTTTATCAGCTAAAGAAGCATAGATATATCATCAAAAAAGCAATTAATATCTAGTTAGATTGGGCAGGTCTACATATGAAAAGATTTATCAAGGGTGTGTGTGTGTGTGTGTGTGTGTGTGTGTGTGTGTGTGTGTGTGAACATTCCTGTTGTCACAACTAATTTCTATTAGTTGCACATCAATTAACCAGAGTTTGTTCAGAAGAGAACAAATCTATAAATTGGATACTTAAAGTGAAGGACACAATGCTTGCAAGTAGGATTAAACAGTTGTATTGTTTGATATGCTGCTCTTTCTTAACCCAGTTACAACAGGGATGCTGTTGGTAGGTGCATTTAGAGATTGTGTGATAGCTGTCTTTTTCAAAGACAAGGAGTCTTGCAAGAATTACCTGTGCTCATGCATGCTGTCTTTGATTTTCTCATAGAAAACTCTGGAAATCCAGAATGCACATGCTTGAAGATAAGCAATAACAGTGTTTGGTCAGCCATCAGTGAGTAGGTAAGCATAAGAGGAATGTTATTCTAAATACTACCAAATATAAGAAGACATGAAACAAAGATCCTTCTCTATTTCTCACAATTTATTTATTTGATTTGTCAATTACTTACAAGATAATAGGTATAAACATAAACATAGTTATGAATATATGGATACATATAAGAAAAAAAGAAACAATAGGGCAGGGATGGTAGCCATGTTTGTGCGCTTATGCATGCCCCCTACAGACCTTTTAGGAAAAGGGGTGAGGTCAATAGTAGACAGTCTAAGTTTAAAGTTTTTGGGGTTTGGGGAAACCACAGAGTCAGGTAGACTATTCCAGACATTGACCACTCTGTTGCTGAAGTCGTATTTCCCGCAATCAAGTTTGGTGCAGTTAACCATGACTTTGTATCTATTGTGTGCTCTTGTACTGTTATGGTTGAAGCTGAAGTATTCATTGACAGGTAGGACATTACAATGTATGATTTTATATACTATGCTTAGATCGGACCGAAGGTAGCGTAGTTCTAGATTTTCTAGGTCTAGAATTTCAAGTCTGGTGGCATAAGGTGAGTGAGTGCAATGAGTAGAGGAGTGGAGAACTCTTCTTGTGAAATATTTCTGGACTTTCTCTACTGTATTAATATCAGATACGTAATGTGGGTTCCAGACTGGAGAGTTGTATTCAAGTATTGGTCTAGCAAATGTTTTGTATGCTCTAGTTAGTAGTGTGATATTACCAAAGAAAAAGCTTTGTAGGAGTCGGTTAACAAATCTTAATGCCTTTTTGGCTATGTAGTTACAGTGGGCTCTAGCACTTAGATCATTTGAGATGAGTATTCCAAGGTCCTTGACAAAGTTTGGATCATCAACAAGGTCTTGACTATTCAGCCTGTATTTTATTTTCCGATTTTTTTTGCCAATATGTAAGACAGAGCATTCATTTGTTGAGATTTGAAGTTGCCATTTGTTTGACCATTCTGAAACACAGTCAAGGTCTTTTTGAAGGGTAGCAAAATTATCTGTGGTATTGATTAGCTTTACATCATCAGCGAAGAGAACACTATTGCTCAACAAAACATCAATACAAAGTATTTATTGTTGGTTCATCAGGTATCTTCATGACTCATATTTGTGATGAAGTTCTTCTTTATGTCCAATTCCTTTGCATATCTGATTTGTGGGTAAAAGATGGTTATCTCCTAACCCATCTCATAGCGATAGAAAGCAGCTGCCATGAGTTAGGGAATTCAGGCAAAAAGTAAGGAAAACTCCCACAACCCATCGAGGGTCAAATTAGTGACCAATTAGGATTACAGATGTGGCCACGTGACATGAACTACATTTCCCAGGATACCTTTAATTGCATTTACCATGATGCATTCCCTTAAGGGGACAGTTCATAATTCCTAAGTAACTATCCAATTCCCATAGACTGGCTGGGACAGCACACCTGCTGTCATAATGTTCTGTTGCTTGCATTTGTGTTATGTTGAATTCTAGTATGACATGGTCACTCTCACCCAAGGTTCCTGCAGTTTTAACTCCCTCTATCACTTCTTTTCTGTTTGTAAGAATTAAGTCCAGTATGGCTGTCCCTCTAGTTTCACCCTCTACCTTTTGGACAACAAAGTTGTTAGCTAGGTTGGTTAGGAACTTATTTGATTTCTCACTTGGTGCAGAATTAGTTTTCCAATTGATATCAGGATAATTGAAGTCTCCCATTACAATTGTTGTGTATTTCCTGCATATGTTTGTTAGTTGGCTGGCAAAAAGGACATCTATTTGTTCTGCTTGATTGGGTGGCCTATAATACACACTTATGGCCCTGTCATTCTTTTTTTTCTTTTATATTGACCCCATATGCATTCCAGGAGATTTTCATCTTTGGTTTCATGCATTTCTATAGCAATATAGTGCCTTAGTTGTTCCCTTCTCCTGACAGTTCTGTGCATGTACACATCTGGAACAGGCTCTAGCTGTTCTTCTTTCCCACATTTCTGACTCCAAAGGCAGCTGATAAATATCAGACGGCCCTGGCCCCTCTCTGTCTCTGACACAGAACACCCATCAGAACTTTCCCCAGACTCCAGGACAGGCCCAAGTTCCTCCCCAACCTCCTCACTGTCTGAGCCTGCCACCACCTCTGCTGGCAGCTGGGGGGCCACAACACTTGGATGAGAATGCATCAAAAGAACCATGGTAAGATTACATAGTATAATATAAAAATTCTGCAACTGAAACTCTCTTTATAAAGAGTTGGGCTATGGAAATATTCTGGGAAACCATCTATGACCACTCCCTTCCACTTACAGGCTTTTCTTGTTTCTTTTATTTGTGTCAGAAATAGACCAGAACCCTTTCTTTTCATCTTATCTGCCTGCCCATGATATATCAATCTCCAATTCAGCTTTCCCAATAAATGCCATATATATGAAGTTAATTCTCCTTATTTGAATACAGACTGGATGCTTGGAAGGGATCATTTCATTTCATTTTTACTTTAACCTCTACATTTGGTCAGAAGAATTTCATAATCAATATAACCCACAGTTGAAGGAGGACTTTATATATCTCCCCACTTCATCACTAATAAGTTTCAGCTCTGATAAGTTTCCAAGCTTGTGGAATATTAAAATATATTATCCCCTTACTGTATCGCTTTGGTCCATCTTCCAAACAAAAAGAAAGTGTTAAGGTTGCGTCATCTTCAAAAAACTCTGTCGCAAAGGCATCCCACCACAGGTTGTCACTGTCCTGAGAGAGAGAAAAATGTTCTTTTAACAGGAATGGTATACTTTATTATTTTAAAAACAATATCTGTTCCTATCTAAATATCAAGAAAGGGAAATTACTATGTATCAGTAGTCTACATTTAGATGTACAGCCTAAGATTGTAGATATTTAATAAAGTTCTAACCAAGGACTTAAGAATTATTTAGGTAAGATCTAAGAATATGGGCAATTCCAAGCAGGGTGGGATTTTAGGAAAGTAGGGTGCCCAGATCTGATAAATTCTATATCACCAAATATAGAGGAATTTTTAAAATCTTTTTGAGGGCTCCAGGCAGGATTGGTATAACAATGGATTTCATTTTCCATAAGAATCCAACTTAGTTCTGCACATTCCAATATTCAATTCCCAGTATTTCATAATTTATTATTGTTTTAAAATATTGCTAATATTGCTAATGAGGAGCCTCTACATTGACAGGGGGAGTTAAAGACATTGCATAGGACAAGGGGTGGGATTCAATTTTTTTTACTACCGTTTCTGTGGACGTGGCTTGGTGGGCATGGCAGGGGAAGGATACTGTAAAATCTCTAGTCAAAAGTGATATTTTCTGGTTCTCCATACTACTCAAAATTTCCACTACTGGTTCTCCAGAACTGATCAAAACCTGCTGAACACCACCTCTGAATAGGACTCTGCAATCAAAGTCCTGCCTCTCTGAGGGTATCTCATGTATGAACAAGGAATAAAACCTGGACCACACAATTTAGGAGCACCTCTTGAGTTTTATGACCCCATACATCCAGGATGCCTTTATTAATAATGAAGAATGCCTTGCATCTTACTTATAATCTCATTTGCTAACATGTCAAACAAATATTTTAAAGAATAATTTTATGTTAAATAACCAAATAAGATAAATGTAGATAAGCAGTAGATTCCATCTCCAGTTTATTATTTGTGCTTTGCCTTGACAGACAACATCCTGAGCAAGACTCAGTACATTAAAAAGGAAGATAGATTTTCACTCTTTTTGTTCAAACATGAGCCCTGCTTGTGAATGTGATCCTATTTTCTCTATTTTCTATTTTCACCCAGAAAAAGATCAGGCTGTCAAGTTGTGAAATATTGATTCATGTGAGGTTATTAAAGAATGCTTAAGATAAATACAATTACCTCAGCCACCATACTTATCATGCTAAAATAAATGCTGTATTGCAATGATGCTTCAAACAGGGTGTAATATCTAGAAATATTACCCTACAACAAGCAATGATCCTATATTTCCATAAATGTTGGCACATAGTCACACTTCCCAAGAAAAATACATGTAGAACACAGATCTCAAAATTATAGGCAGTTGGGTCAGATAGAAGTAAAAAAAACAGGCTTTGCAGATACACCAATAAATCCTTCCTTCCTTCCGTCCTCCCTCCCTCCCTCCCTTCTATATGAGAGAGAACCAACCAATAAGATATACAATGCATTCATTGAATTAGTGTTATGTTTACAGCACACCATCTTATTCACATTTGTATGTCTATGTGTATGTGATAGAGAGGAATGACAACATACATGTCACCATACAAATTAGCTAATTTGTTTCAGTTGAGCAATGCCATCATCATAGTTTCTATCGGACATCTGTCCTTTTCCACCATAAAATGTAGTTGAAGTATTTCTTTCTAAACCAAGTTTAAATTACTCTTAAGTCTTGTGAGTTTTGAAGGAGAAAAAAGGGGGGAAATCGAAGAAATAACAAGAAGAGAAGAAGCTGCAGGAGGTAACAAAAGACAACAAAGAGGAGAGGAAAGAGAACAGGATGAGAGAGCAATCAGAGAAGAAAGACCAAAGGAACCAAGGGAGATGAGAGTGACAAGAATAACAAAAGTGCATCTTAAATAAAGACATGGAAGAAGAAATAAAATTAATGATGATTAATATAAATGGACTGAACTCAGCAAATAAAAAGGAAAAGAATATTTAACAAATTAAAGCAATTAAAATTGGACATAATTTGTTTGCAAGAAGTGCATATTAAAAAACAACATGAGAAAATATTAGATGGGAAAGTATATACTAAAAATGGGAAAGTATATACTTCTCTAGCACAACAAAGCAAAAAAGGAATAGCATTATAAAGGACACTATAAAAATGAAATTAATCTATCAAGACAATGATGAGAGAGTATTGATGGTGGAAATATTGATGAATTGTAAATGAACATTACTAGTGGCAATTTATGCACCAAATGAAAATCAAGAAGAGTTTTATGATAAACTACATAAGAAAATAATAAAATTGGAATATAAAAATATTTGTATTATAGGAGATCACGATGCAATAGTAGATGTAGAAATTGACTATAAAACCCAAAAGGTTAAAAAAAAAAAACAACCAGGAAAATATTACCAAAATCATTCTTTAAAATGGCAGATGAATTAGCAATTCAAGATGTATGGAGGGAAAGATATCTGAAAAAATAACAATACACATTTTATTCAAACAGACATCTATCCTGGTCTAAAATAGACATGAGGGCAACAACAGAGTTAATTACTAACATACAAGAAATAAGTATTGAAACAAGTACTTGGGCAGATCATAATCCAATTAAAGTAATATGGAAAGGACAAAAGAAGAGGTCAAGATGGACAATGAATAATTCAATACTAAGAGAAAAAGTATATTGAATATATGGAAAAAGAATTCAAATTCTTCAAGAAAAACAAAAAAGAGGAAACCTCATTACAAAATGTATGGGATACAGTCAAAGCTTATATAAGAGGATTAACAATAACATATACTGGAAAGAGAAATACAAAAGATATTAGAAGAAGAATATAAAAAACTGGAGAAAGAACTTCAAAAAAAACCCGCAAAAAAAGGAAATACAAAATAAAATGAATTTAACAAAGCACAAGATGGAAATAATAGATAAAGAAGAACTAGCACAAAAAAATAAAAAGCTCCAAACAAAACTTTTTTGAAAATGCAAATAAACCAGGGAGGTGGTTAGCATATAGATTGAAAAAAGAGAAGGAAAGGAAAGAATCTCTCAATTAATGGATGATAAAGGGAACCTCTGCCATAGAAATGAAGACAAAAAAAGAAATAATACAAAAATATTGTACAGAACTTTATGAAGAAGAGCAAATGGGGAAAGGAGAAATAAAATAATATTTTAAAAAAGCAGAACTACCTAAAGTACCAGAAGAAATTAAAATAATGTTAGAGGAAAGAATCACAATGATGGAATTAACAGAAGCAATTAAAAAGACAAAATAATGGGAAAGCACTAGGGTCGAATGGCTTGCCAGCAGAACTGTACAAAACCCTACAGGATTTTTTAAGTGATATACTATTAGAAGTAGTAAATGAAATACTAATTGAGGCAAAAATACCTAACTCATGGATGGAGACATACATTACTCTCATTCTGAAAGACGATACTGATTTACAACAGATTAAAAATTATAGACCAATATCACTATTAAACTTGGACTTTAAAATATTTGCATCAGTAATGGCTGAAAGATTAAAGAGATACTTAAATCAATTTATACATTCAGATCAAAATGGGTTCTTACCTAAGAGACAAAAAAGGACAATATGAGAATAATTTTAAACACTTTGGAATATTATGAAACACACCCTGAAAAACAGATAGCGCTGATATTTTTGGATGCACAGAAGGCCTTTGACAATGTGAGCTGGCAGATTATGTTGACACAAACGGAAGAAATTGAGTTTGGGGAAACGTTTATCAAAATGATTAAGACAATATACTATAAACAATATGCAAAAGTTAATGGAAAATTGATGGAAAAAAATCATATTGAAAAAGGAATAAGGCAAGGATATCCTTTGTTACCATTGTTATTTGTATTAATACTAGAAGTGCTAAATAGAAATATTAGGAAAGGCAAGGAGTTTATCTGCCTTGCATTAATCGAAATAAGAAAAGAGGATTGGGATTACCTAATTGGGAAATATACTATCAGGCCATGGTATTAATCTGGATGAAAGAATGGATAACACTGAGAAATAGAAGGTTGCTAATTCTGGAAGGACATGATTTGCAAATGGGTCAGCATGCATTTTTGTGGTTTGGGAGAAGTAAAATACATGGGTATTTTCAAAGACATATGGTCAGGAATGCATTGTTATTAGCATGGGGAAAAAATAGAGAACAGCATTATATGAAGATGGGAAAAAATGGAGAACAACATTATAGGAAGATTCCAGTTTGGCTATCAACAATGGAAGCACTTATACATTCAAATCAGAGGTGGTACTGAGCAGGTTCTGACCAGTTCTGGAGTACCGGCAGCAGAAATTTTGAGTAGTTTGGAAAATTGGCAAATACCACCTCTGACTGGAGATTTTACAGTATCCTTCCCCTGCCATGTCCACCAAGCCATGCCCACAGAACTGGCAGTAAAAAAAATTGAATCCCACCACTGATCCAAATGTTTGTAAAATGGGAACTATTGCTAGATATAAATATATTTTAAATGAAAAGGGTGAGCTCAAAACTAAACAACAATTGAATGAACAAGAGTTGGAAATGAATTGGTATTCATATACACAAATACAATCAAGATATGGAAAAGATATTAAAGCAGAAGGGATTCATAAGGAGTTGACAGAATTAGATAAAATATTAACAGGAACGGAGGATAAGTTGATTAAAAGATTATATTGTTATTTACTAGGTGTTAAACTAGAAGAACAAGTTAAAGAAACAATGATAGCGTGGGCAAAAATTCGATAAATGGCAGAAGCTATGGGATAGGAATTATAAATTAACAATATTGACAGCAAATAAAGAAAACCTGTACAAGATGTTTTATAGATCACACTTTGCACGAGCAAAATTACTTAAGATGTTCAAAGATAAATCAGCCAAATGCTGGAAGTGCCACCAAACACTGGGAATATATATGTGGTGGTCTTATATAAAAGCTAAAATATATTGGACAAAAATACACACATGGTTGGAAAAAATGATAAAACAATATATAGATTTGAAACCTGAAATATTTTTATTAGGAATGGTACCTGAAGGTTACAGTAAAGAAAAAACATATTTAATTATACACGTATTAACAGCAGCTAGAATTGTATTTGCTCAGAATCTGAAAAGTGATAAAATATTGATAGAGGGAAAAGTAATTGAGAAAATATTTGAATGTGCAGAAATGAATAGGTTAACATTGGTAATCAAAGAAAAAGAAGTAACGGAATATTATATGGTATGGGATTTATTTTATCAATGGTTGGAAAATAAAACAAATTAAAATGAACTAGATGAATATATAAAGTGATAAGATTGTTAAAAATAGATATATTAAATAATAGTTATAAGAAAATGTGATTATTGTTACATTGATAAGAAAAGTATTAAATATAATTGTAAGCACAAGATATATGTACCCAGTCGACACATGGTTGAAATGAAATAGAATTATTGTAAAATATAAAATTTAAAAAAAATTCTTGTCAGTTTACCCTTGACATTCAAAACAAGGGAAGAACTATGCAAACTAGCTAATAAATATTGAGATATACTTTTTTTTACAAAATTGTGATTATTCTGAACTAGAATATTAAAATATACTTTAACTCAATGTTTTCAGCAAGTAAATAGCATAAAATTCTTCTTGAGTTGCTTTGAAAGAGGGAGAGAGGGAGAGAGAGAGAAGGAGAGAAAAAATACAAAGTGACTATATATTCCCAATTAAAATGACACATACTACATTTGCCACAGAATGAAATTGTATCTATAACTCCCTCCCTCCAAAGTATAACAACAAGAGAAAAATATTATTTTCATTTTTAAAAGAAAGAGTCAAGGCTGCCCTAGTCATCCTTAACTCAAGCACTAACAGGTTACCTGGGATTTTCTGGCAGATTAATTATTTTCAAATTCAACAATAATGAGATATTTCCATGGCAACCATTCTTTCACATTGCATTAATGCTCTCAAACACTGAAATAACAGGCAAAAAATTAATACTTAGGTGTTGTGTCCGCGAAATGATGCCAGGAGTCGGTGACTTAGTGCAAAGCTCTTTATTGGCAAGTTGGAACCGAACTGGCGAAAGGAAAAAAGCCCGCGGCTTTTATTCCTTTCGCCGCGGCGGCCGCGGCCAATGACACCACTTTGAATCTCCCGCGGTCCGAATGGACCAATCGCAGGAGATTCTTAGCGAGCCAATCGGCGCGGCTCGCCTGACCAATCGGAGAGCCCCACGCTTTGGCCAATCAAAGCGCGGGGATCTCGAGTATGTTAATGAAGGACAGAACATTAGGAAAGTACTTTAAAGAGATATTTAAAGCAAATCTTGTAATCTTTTAAAAAATTCTCTTTCATTTGAAGATAGGTTTTAATGGAAAACAACAAGGAAAATTAAAATGGAATTTTTTTAAAAAAATCTCTAGTTAGTGTTTAATGGTTATGGGTAAGTTGTCTTCTGTGGACTTTCTTCTTTCTTTTTTCCTTCCTTTGTCCCTTCTTGAATATATGGAAGCTAGAAGATATAAGCTTCTGTGTTCTCTTCTCTAAGTTATATATTTTTGTGACATTCCCCAAATTTTACTCAAACTCAGAAAGCTCAAACTGCCCAAAGAGCTGCTGATTCAGTTCTACAGAGGAATTATTGAGTCAGCCATCTGCACCTCTATAACTGTCTGGTTTGGCTCTGCAACCCAACAGGATAGACACAGACTTCAATGGATAATTAGAACTGCAGAAAAAACAATTACTACCAACCTGCCTTCCATTAAGGACCTGTATACTGCATGAGTCAAAAAGAGGGCTGTGAAAATATCTACAGATATTTTCTCACATCCTGGACATAAATTGTTTCAACTTCTACCCTCAAAACGACACTATAGGTACCGCACACCAGAACTACTAGACACAGGGATAGTTTTTTCCCAAATGCCATTATTCCGCTAAACAACTACACTGCTCAAAAAAATAAAGGGAACACAAAAATAAGACATCCTAGATCTGAATGAATGAAATATTCTTATTAAATACTTTGTTCATTACATAGTTGAATGTGCTGACAACAAAATCACACAAAAATTATCAATGGAAGTCAAATTTAGCAAGCCATGGAGGTCTGGATTTGGAGTTACACTCAAAATTAAAGTGGAAAAAAACACTACAGGCTCATCCAACTTTGATGTAATGTCCTTAAAACAAGTCAAAATGAGGCTCAGTAGTGTGTGTGGCTTCCACGTGCCTGTATGACCTCCCTACAAAGCCTGGGCATGGTCCTGATGAGGTGGCCGATGGTCTCCTGAGGGATCTCCTCCCACACCTGGACTAAAGCATCCCCCAACTCCTGGACAGTCTGTGGTAACGTGACGTTGGTGGATGGAGTGAGACATGATGTCCCAGATGTGCTCAATTGGATTCAGGTCTGGGGAACGGGCGGGCCAGTCCATAGCATCAATGCCTTCATCTTACAGGAACTGCTGACACACTCCAGCCACATGAGGTCTAGCATTGTCTTGAATTAGGAGGAACCCAGGGCCAACCGCACCCGCATATGGTCTCACAAGGGGTCTGGATCTCAACTCGGTACCTAATGGCAGTCAGGCTACCTCTGGTGAGCACATGGAGGGCTGTGTGCCCCCCCTAAAGGAATGCCACCCCACACCATTACTGACCCACTGCCAAACCGGTCATGCTGGAGGATGTTGCAGGCAGCAGAACGTTCTCCATGGCAGACCCTGTCACATCTGTCACTTGCTCAGTGTGAACCTGCTTTCATTTGTAAAGAGCACAGGGCACCAGTGGTGAATTAGCCAATCATGATGTTCTCTGGCAAATGCCAAATGTCCTGCACGGTGTTGGGCTGCAAGCACAATCCCCACCTGTGGACATCGGGACCTCATACCACCCTCATGGAGTCTGCTTCTGACCATTTGAACAGCCACATGTACATTTGTGGCCCACTGGAGGTCATTTTGCAGGGCTCTGGCAGTGCTCCTGCTGTCCTTCCTTGCACAAAGGTGGAGGTAGTGGTCCTGATGCTGGGTTGTTGCCCTCCTACGGCCTCCTCCACATCTCCTGATGTACTGGCCTGTCTCCTGGTAATGCCTCCATGCTCTGGACACTATGCTGACAGACACAGCAAACCTTGCCACAGCTCACATTGATGTGCCATCCTGGATGAGCTGCACTACCTGAGCCACTTGTGTGGGTTGTAGACTCCGTCTCATGCTACCACTAGAGTAAAAGCACCGCCAGCATTCAAAAGTGACCAAACCATCAGCCAGAAAGCATAGGAACTGAGAAGTGGTCTATGGTCACCACCTGCAGAACCACTCCTTTATTGGGGATGTCTTGCTAACTGCCTCTGCTTTCTACCTGTTGTCTATTCCATTTGCACAACAGCATGTGAAATTGATTGTCAATCAGTGTTGGATTGTGGACAGTTTGATTTCACAGAAGTGTGATTGACTTGGAGTTACATTGTGTTGTGTAAGTGTTCCCTTTATTTTTTTGAGCAGTGTAATTCCCAATGTCAAATTATTTACTAAGACTGTAATACTATTCTTCTTCTCATCCTTCCTAGTACCTACCTCTTACCACTTATGACTATAATCGTGTTGCTTGTATCTTTACAATTTATATTGTTTTATTTGTTTCCTAGTATGATTCGATTGCTTATTAGTAACCTATAACTATCACTAAGTGTTGTATCTTCTTGATAAATGTATTTTACTTTTTCTTTCTGTGCACTGACATTATATGCACCAAAGATAAATTCCTTGTGTGTCCAATCACACTTGGACAATAAAAATTCTATTCTATTCTATTCTATATTAAGATGGAATCTTTTGGCCATAGTCCAGTTCTTACCATAGACTTTAAATAGAGATGTGACTTTGCAGGGACATCAAATTAGCAGTTAGGGGGTGAGAGCAAAAAAGATGAAGCTCAAGTCAATCAACCATTTTTCTGCTTCTGCACATGAAACCTCCAAGTTAGATTAGGTTAACAATCCTAATTGTTCTAGTTTTAGACTAGTTCAGTTTTAGGTTCCTTTCAGACATTGCATTTGCATAGCACCAGACTGCTGAGAAGAGCTGCTCACTGTGAGTTCAGGGGCACTGAGGTGAAGTCCAGTGGACCAAGATTAGCACCTGGGAGCTGAGTCATTGGTTGCATATACATTGTATTTGCATACCACCAGAGACTCCTGGGAAGAGCTGTTCAATGTGAGTTCAGGAAGACTGGGAGGAAATCCAGTTGACCAAGGTAGTGGCCATCTTGATCAGTTTCCATCCATTGTTTCTTGTCCTGTCCTTTGGTGCTTTGGAAAATAAATTGAATACTTCCTCTTTGTGGCAGCCTGTCAAATACAGGAATACTGCTATCATATCTCCCCTAGTCCTTCTTTTCTCTATACTAGCCAAACCCAAATCCTTCAACTGTTCTTCATATGTTTTAGCCTCCAAGCTTTTAATCATCTTAGTTGCTCTTCTTTGCACTTTTTCCAAAGTCTCAGCCGGGGTGGGATTCAACTGGTGTTACTACAGGTTCGGTACTTACATTTTGCGTGTGCGTGTAATACAACAAAAGCTGTGCCTCCTGGATAGCTGATAAGCTCTGTGCGATTATAAAGGGGGATCCTAAAGACCCTCCACTTGATGAAACATTAGTTGTGGTGGCCAAAGATGAAAGTCGATGTAGAGAATTATGTGAGGAGCTGCTCTACATGTGCAGCAATGAAAATGCAGCCAGGAAAACTGCCTGGTCTACTCCAGCCCATAGTTAATCCCAGCCACCACTGGGAAGAAATAGTGATGGACTTTATCATAGAACTTCCAGAAAGTGGCAGGAATACAGTCATTTGGACAGTGGTGGACCTATTTTTTAAGCAAGCACATTTTACTGCTTGTCCTGAATTATCGTCAGTCAAGAAGTTAGCAAAGATGTTCATCAAGCAGATTTATAGACTTCGTGGAGTGCCACAGAGAATCATCTCAGATTGGGGAGTGCAGTTTACCGCCAAATTCTGGAGAAAGTTCCTACGGTCCAGGGGCTGATCTTGGGGTTCCATCCAAGTATGAACGGAGCCGCAGAACAGAAGAACCCAATGATGGAGCAGTACCTGAGGTGCTATGTACCAACAGGACAATTGGACCTATGTGCTGCCTTTTGTGGAAGTTGCCTACAATAACACGGTCCATAGTAGCACTGGCTTAACCCCATTCCAGGTCATTAGTGGAATGGACTTCATGTCAATGTCTGAACTGCCTAGAGAATCTCACATCTCGATGTCCTTGGCCAAGTGGATGGACTCGCTATGAAAGAGGTGGGAGAATACGAAGTGGGCATTCATTCAAGCTGCTGAAAAATACAAGTGTCAAGCAGATAAACACCTGTCACCACAAATCCCTTTCAAAGTGGGTGACCAGATCTACCTGTCTACTAAATACCTTAGGCTGAAGCTGCCCACAAAAAAAAAGCATAGGGCCATTCTCTATAGTGAAAGTAATAAATCCAGTTACTGTGCAGCTAAGTCTCCCTTGCTTACCGGGTAAAATGGAGTTTGGAGGGGATTGGAGTCACTGGAGTTTGGAGGGGATTGGAGAGCGTGACTTGAGGATCATCAATAGGGGCTGGGTATGTGTCATGCCCATCATAATCTGATTCTGAGGGGGAGGCTGAGCAGCTGACAGGGAGTGGGAGTGTGGCTCTGTTGGCTTGGAAGAAACTGGGGAAGGGCACAGTCTGGCTGGACAGAGCAGGGGAGAGGTAGACCAAGGGAGAGGGAATTCGAAGGAAGACCCAGGCCCACCCCCTCTTCATCCTAGGGCACATAGGGAGGAATGGAGAATGGAGCAATGTGAGTTGCGTGATTTACAGGAGAGGAAAGGGCCCTGATTCCCTTCATTAGCTGCATCTGGGAACACAATGTTTAAAAAGGAAAGCATCTAGTTGGAAGCAAATTGTGAGTTATCTGTTATTGTCGAGGCTTATCTGGGTTCCTGGTGTCTTCCCAACTGTGTGTATTTTGCTGGCCTTTCAAGTCTGGAATTCCTTCTCCTGCCCTGTCAAGTTAATTACTGCAGCAGTGGTTTGTGTTGATTTTTATTTACAGTTTGTATGTACTTTGTTTTCGAACGGAATTTCCTCCACTTAAAGACTGTTCTTGGGAGAGTTTATTCTCTAGCTGAGGGTAACCTGGACATTGAGGGCAAAGTTGGAGACATTAAAGGGACTCTTCTTACTTATGTGACTGTGTTGCCTTTGTGCCACACCCCTTTGGGTCATCACAGTGTGAGTTTTAGTATAGCAGGGGAAAAGGCAGGAATTCAGATTCGGGTTTTCCCCACATGTGCCAATATGATTTCTCTAATAAATTCTTACTTGGATGGACTTTGTTTCTGTGTGCTGAATTTGGTGATGGAGAGTTTGGTTGGAATGCTGACATACAGTTTGTCTATCAAACCCATCTTGTGATGATGCTGTTATACATTATCAAGTTTGTGTGTGTGTGTATGTGTGTGTGGTGTGTGTGTGTGTGTGTGTGTGTATATATACTGTACATACTGTGTGTGTATATATATGTTGATGTGTGTGTGTGTATATATATATGATGGCAGATGAGATTCTGCAGAAACGTTGCTACAACTTTAAAAGCACCACTATTATGATGTGGGAAAATACCCGAACAAAGCTGAATGCCAGACATGTAAGTACCCGCGAAAACTTAAGAAAACATATATATATATAAAAATGTGGAGGGGCAAGCATGAGGGGAGGTGACAGTGTCCAGCTGCAGCCATAGCCTGCCAGCCCCTAATTCTGAGTATGGAGGCATGTGTTGTGTCTCCTTTTCAGAGGGGGTAGGTGGGAAAGGCCTGTTTCAATCAGCACCTAGCAGTGTAGTGTAGGGGCTGGCAGAAGAGAGAGAGAGAGAGAACCTCTTCATTCCTGTGCATGTCCTTTCACTTTTCATTAAGTGTAAACATGTGTGTGCGTGTGTGTGTTGTGTGTGTAGCGGAGCTTTTCCCAAGTCTTCTT
Organism: Hydrophis major; assembly: GCA_033807585.1. Classification (NCBI taxonomy): domain Eukaryota; kingdom Metazoa; phylum Chordata; class Lepidosauria; order Squamata; family Elapidae; genus Hydrophis; species Hydrophis major. The sequence goes on along the minus strand of CM066333.1, from coordinate 62,624,380 downwards.
GCTGTCCTGAAAAGCATATATTTCACTGACAGCATATATTTCACTGACTGGGTTGTGTGTGCAATCATTACAGAAAGAAATTACATCAAAGAAAGTTCATTGGACCTTTCCCTATCATTAGCATCATCAATCCAGTGACAGTAGAACTACTCCTTCCAAAAACACTCAGGCAAATGCACCCAGTATTTCACATTAGTTTACTCAAACAAGATGTAATATCACCCCTCAGACCACCTGCATTCACACCACCTGTTCCTATCATGATGGAAGGTGAACAACACTTTGAAATCAAGGAAATCCTTGACTCTAGGATCCACAGAGGGAAAACCCAATGCTTAGTTGCTTGGAAACATTTACTCTCATCCCAAAATGAATGGGTAGCTAAACACCATGTTAGGGCTCCTACATTATTGAAAAATTCCACTCCCAATACCCTAACAAGCCTTGTTAACATACTATAATAGTATTTTTTCTATCTTTTCACAGGTGGATATTTCATTTTTCTAAGGTGAGCAGCATGTCAGATCCCTAAAAGTGATACTGCCATTCAATCGGGAGAAGAGGGTCTTGAATTCAATTCATTACTATGGCCTGTGACAACTGTTATTTTATAACTTGTATCCTGGCGCCGAAGCACCTTGAGATTTTCTCACCTCTTGGGGACTGTTTAGGGGGGAGGGCCATGTGAGTTGTTTCACTTTGAAAGCCAGTAGAAGGTAGTCATGGGAATGTATGTTTATCTATTTCTCAGAGTGGCCAGTACAATAACATCTTCACACTTGTGCATTGGCTGAATCCGCATCTGGCTAAAGGGAGGGGTCTCTACCACTTTAATTCTACTTGTCTTGCCTAAGGGTATTCAGACACTACTTTGAATGACTTGCTTTCACTTCTGCTTAATAAAAGGTTCCTTTTGAAATACTTTGTTTCAAGAGTCTTCACTTTCTTAAGTTAGAAGAAGCAATCCTTACATGCTGTCTTTTTTCCAGCAGATATTAATTTCAATCAAGATCCATTCCTTACAAAGCAGAGTCAATTATTTAAATGAGCCAGTTCCAGCATTTACTCCATATTCTAACAGTCTAAATTATTTTCCAAGTTCTTTTTTTTTTTAAGTTTTATTGATTTTAACAACAGACAAAAACATATAAGACATAAAACATAACATAAAAAAAATCATTCTTCATAAATTTACAGTGTATCAGTCAGTTTACCACTCCCTTTTGTGCATCCATTTCATAGTCATCAAAATAATTATATTACATAATAACTCACATTATCAATCATCAGTAAAATATCCTAATATCTTTATTGAACAATCATTTGACTATAATTTTACTAATTCATACTTGAGCGAGATAATTATAATTGAGTTAAATTATTTTATAACAAATCATAGAATCATACCAAATCTATCTTAATAAAATATTCTAAAAAATTATCAAAACCAAGAAAAATTATATATTCATTATTTCCTAAATTTCTAAATATTCTATTATTATATTGTATTATCTAACCATTGATAAAAAAGATCCCAAACTTCATAAAATTGTTTATCTTCTTGTTCTCTAATTTCAAATGTCAATCTACTCATTTCAGCACATTCCAATATTTTCTTAATAATTTCTTCTTCTAATGGTATTTTCTCACTCTTCCAATGTTTAGCAAATACAATCCTAGCCGCTGTTAATACATTTACAATCAAATACTTTAAGTTTTTATTATATATATCAGGTAAGATTCCCAATAAAAAAATATCTGATTTCAAATCTATGTGTTTCTTTGTCATTTTTTCCAGCCATATGCAAATTCTAGTCCAATATTTCCTGGCCTCCTCACAAGTCCACCACATATGGTAATATGAGCCAGGTATCTGATGACATTTCCAGCACTTTTCAGATTTATCCTTGAACATTCTTGCTATTCTTGTCGGGGGAAAGTGCCACCTGTAAAACATCTTATACAAATTTTCTTTATATGCTGTTGACATTGTCATTTTATAATTTTGTGACCACAATTTTTGCCATTTCTCTAAATCAATCCCATATCCAAAATTCTTCCCCCCATTATTTTCCAAGTTCTTTAATTCAGCTCTGAGGTTTTAGTCTTTTATTCTGGTTCCCCAGAGTTTTTTTTTTTTATAAAATGAGTTTCTTATTTCCACCTCTGGTAAGTGTGAGACAATAGTTAAAAGTCACAGCCCTCCACTGGATATCAAATTCCTTTTCCTCCTCTGTAACTCTCTAAGAGTCTAGGAATCACTTTTTCTTTCATCAGTAGATGGCGCTCTCAACTTGCTTTTCAACAAAAATCTCAGAAGTGCTTATTTTCGGGGCCTAAACAATTATGCTTTTAGAGTCTCTTATCACTGATTTTTTATTCCTTGGGGTTATTTTGTAAGTAAAAGAAGAATCATCTCACCCAGCAACAATTTCTATTCATTACTCTCTTTGCTCCTGCACTTTCTTAGGTGTTCTGAACTGCCCCCCCTCTCCCCCGGTTTGATGGCAGCCATGTTGACTGACTGCTGCTCCTCCTCATCTTTGGATGAAGGGGGTTTTCCAAGTCAGGGAGGAGAGATGAGGTTCTCCTTGACCTACAAAGCCCCCATTACTTCACCACCCCTACAGGCTGGCTATGGCTCCTTTCAGAGCCCTCCAATGGGGAGATCTTGGGTTAGGGCCGCAGTGCTCGTGGTCCTTGCCTCCAACACCACCGGAAGCAGGCCAGAAAAATGATCACATCCTCCTTAAAGTGTTGGGGCACTACCCCCTCCTGTTGGGAACCATTAATCACCGCCAGAGACCACACACCTGTCACCTCCCAGAAAGCTTTCAGAAGCCAAGAAGAACATGGGTCTAAAATACAGGTGCTTGCATGCATACTCCAAATGCTCAGAAGTGACATGGTCAAACTGTTTCCAGATAACAAGGCAAGAACCTGCCTCAGGGGTTTCCACCAGCAATCACACCAGCATCTAACTGGGAATGAACTCAAGTGATTTTTTTCTTCCAGAAAATCCGCAAATTCCTCAGTGTGCCCCTTCAGGTGGACCTCAACCTCAACAGTCAGCCACATGTTCAGACTGAGTTTGGCATTTTTGTCTACCTATCAAGTCCTTGTCAAGAATCTGTGATAGGCAGATTAAGATGTTTGATTGTTTTTAAAGATATCGCCACAGGATGGAAGTTGTTCCAAGTAAAGCTGCCTTCTGAAATTGATGGTGAATTTGTCAATGCCAATGTTGTTTGTCAAGTGGTGTTTCAGTTGTTTTTGGATTGCACCCAAAGTACCTATTACTAATCGTACTATCCTTGCTTGCTTTTCCCACAGTCATTCTATTTCTATTTATAGGTCTTTGTATTTTGTTATCTTTTCCAGTTTTTTCTCTTCTAATCTGCTGTCTCCATGCACTGCCTCGTCCACTATCCAGAGTTTTTTGTCTCTCTTATCAATAATTGTTTAGGCTGGACTGTTGTGTGACAGATTATTGTCATTGTTATTGGGGGTCTAAGGAGCAAAAGACGGCGTAGCAAAACTCTTGATTACTATTAAATGGCTGCAAAAAGTTTTAGTTTTCTAAATTTATTTTTTGTTGTCATATGGACAGGGCTAATTTTAAAAAAACTTAATTTTTTTTGGATTGACAGAGGACAATTTAGCCCAGCATTATTTTTTCCAAAAGATTTTAGTCTCTTGCTTTTGGAAATTCTGAAAACAGAACATAAGTCAAGAATGCCTTGCATTTTTCCCTCTTATGTACTGATTCCAAACATGGAAAATCCGTTTTGATTTTATGGCATAGTATTGTAAGTAGTCCCCAACTCCTGGGCTGCAAACCAGTACTGGGGTGCAGCCCATTTGGAACCACACTGAGGAAGTGGCAAGTGAGCGAGTATATGCCTGCAGCTCCACTTTCCATGAATGATGTGTGAGTATGCACCACAGCTTCACTTGCATGAGTGCCAAGTGTGCATGCACAGCTCATTGATGCAACTGGCAAACATGCTTGCCTGCCACTTGTGCAAATGGAAGTGCATGCACTCACCCACCACTTACACAAACCATCCCCTCCCTCTGCCACAGGTCCACAAAACCTGAAACTTGAGCAACTCTAGTATTATATTGGATGCTATCCTTTGGTTATAAATTGGGGTGGGGAGGCAACTCTTCCAATGCAAGCTCTGAAAACTGCTTCTACATCTGTGCATCTTCTACAAATGAAAAAATAGTTTAATTAAGCATTATGTAAATATGTTTATATAATAAATACTTTTTATTTTCTGTCCTGAATCCTCTGTTAGTAGACTTCAATTCCAGTTTGCTTATATGTGGAAATAGTGCCATTTCCTGACGGACCGTACCAAGGGGGGAGGGGTGTTATGTATTAAAAATGGTATACTCGAAATCCCCGAGCCTTGATTGGCCAAGGCACGGGGATTTCTGATTGGCCCGATTTAGGTCTCCCGCGATTGGTGCAAACCGAGAGCGGGAGACTTGAATCGCTGCCATTGGCCGCGGCAGCCTTTGCGAAAGGTATAAAAGCCGCGGGCTTTTTACCTTTCGCCGGTTCGGTTCACTTGTTAAAAATAAAGAGCTTTCACTTGAAGTCACCGACTCTGAGCTTAATTCTGGACACGACACTGGCGACGAGGATGGGATCTCGCCCCTGAACCGAACCCCGTGTCCACCTAAGAACCAGTGACAGCACTAAGATGGCAAAGATAGCACCGCCCGCCCCCTTCAACCCTGCCGCCGAAGATTGGGAATCGTATTCGGATCGGTTCCGAATGTATCTAGAATGCGCCGGCATGAAGGACGCCCCGGGCCCGCTGAAACGCGCTGTCTTCCTTACACACTGCGGACCAGAGGTCTTCCAGATGGCTAAGGCATTAGCCAAGCCGGCAGACGCAACCGCCATGGACTGGGACGTCCTCGAACCAATACTGCGGCGCCATTATGCCCCCGAGGTCCCCATCCTAATACGGCGCAACGAATTTTACCGCCGAAACCAGAAGCCAGACGAGAAATTGAGCGATTTCATCGCAGAACTGCGGCGCCTGGGAGGACTCTGTGAGTTCGAGGGTCTCAACAGTCTCATAAGAGACCGCTTCGTACTCGGGTTATGGGATCCTACACTGCAGAGCCGACTTATGGCCAAGGGCGACATCAGCCTAGCCGATGCCCTTACAGCCGCCGCAGCCGCTGAAGCAACACCACGTCGGCAGACAGCATGCGAAGATCTGACGCGAAGGGCGGGAACAACAACCCGGCAAGGTCGGCCGACGCAAGAAGTGAAGCAACCGCACACTACGGTGAATACCAGTCAAACTCCAGCACGTCTGAAGACGAGGAGGACATTCACCGAGTACAGACGGGACGCGGCGATCAACGAAGTCGAAAAGGCCGTAAGTCGAGGACCAGCTGCGCCGGGTGCGGCGGCGACCACCCCAGATCAGAATGCCGATTTTTTGACTCTATCTGTAGGCATTGTGAACGAAGGGGTCACATCGCCCGAGTTTGCCGCCAAAAGAAGACTCGCAGCCCGCCCAAATGGGAACAGCACGACAGACGGAGAGAAAACTCCCCGCCCAGAACCAGAGAACGACAGCCAGACGGTCGGTGGGACCGCGCTCAACGATCTCAAAGAAGCGGCGACGGTCGACGGAAAGAAGAAACCCATCAGACGGTGACCATCGGCCACGCCACCTCCGACGGCGCCAGAAAAATACATGCAGAAGTATATATAGAGGGCCAGCCATGCAGGATGGAAGTGGACTCTGGGTCCTACCTTTCCATGATTGCATGGCGTGAAATCAAAAGACTGGTGCCCACTCTACAAAAGAGAAACGTGCATACACAAAAGATCATCATTAAAGACTACCAAGGGAACCGTGTCCCGGTAGTAGGCACCAAGAATTTCAACATAACCTACAAAGGCCACACTGAACAACTACCACTCACAATCGTCGATCGCGACCGCCCGAGCCTACTGGGTCTACAATGGTTCGCCCCGCTTAACATCGCGCTGACAGGTGTCAACCAAGTCACCATCGAAGCTTGGGAACAGCGGCTAACCCAGGAGTTCCAGGAGGTGTTCGATGGAGGCTTGGGCAAGTACCAGGGGCCCCTTATCTCATTTGACTTAGATCCAAGGGTCCCCCCTAAGAGACTTAAACCTAGAAGGGTACCGTTTGCATTAAAACCAAAAATTGACGAGCAGCTTGACAAGCTCGTCAAACAGGGGGTATTACAACCGATAGACCATGCCAGATGGGAAACCCCTATAGTGACCCCAGTAAAACCGGACGGGTCAGTGAGAATTTGCGGGGACTATAAGGCCACCCTAAATGGCGCGTTACAACAAAGCGCCTACCCAGTCCCTATAGTACAACATTTACTACACTCGCTAGGAGGGGGCAAAGTCTTTGCAAAACTCGACCTTGCCCAGGCATATCAGCAGCTACCGGTAGACGAGAAAACGGCGGAAGCCCAAACAATAGTAACCCATCGAGGGGCCTTCAAGTGTAACCGGCTCCAATTCGGAGTCAGCGTGGCACCAGGCATTTTTCAAAGCCTGATGGAACGTTTGTTACAGGGCATAAAAGGGGTGGTGCCCTATTTTGACGACGTACTAATAGCGGCGCCAAATGAAGCCGAGTTAGAGACGCGACTCAGACAAGTCTTAACAAAATTTAAAGAAACAGGACTTAAGGTTAAGCGAGAGAAATGCAATCTATGTACAAAGCAAGTAGAGTTTTTGGGCTATCTCCTAGACCAAAAGGGCATTCACCCTACAACTAAAAAAATAAAAGCCATCAAGGAAGCCCCCACCCCAAGATCCAAAACGGAATTACAAGCATTCCTAGGATTACTAAATTTCTATAATGTTTTCCTACCTCAAAAGGCAACGGCAGCGGAGCCCTTACATAGACTCCTAGACAAGAAGGCAGCCTGGACTTGGGGGAGGCGAGAACAAGCCACTTTTCAAAAAACCAAGGACCTCCTCACCTCCGATGCTGTCCTGATGCAATTTAGTGAGACTTTACCACTAGCTGTCACTTGCGACGCATCACCCTTCGGCGTCGGCGCTGTCCTCAGCCACACCCTCCCAGACCAGAGAGAAGCACCCATCGCCTTTTTCTCCAGGACTCTGACCAAACCAGAGCGCAACTATAGCCAGCTGGACAAGGAAGCTTTGGCTATAGTTGCCACCGTTAAACGTTTTCATGAATACTTGTACGGCCGCCCGTTCACCATCGTGACGGATCATAAGCCTCTGTTGGGCATCCTCCCGGGAAACCGAGCCACGCCCAACATCTTGTCACCCCGAATGACAAGATGGTCGGAATTCCTGGCAGCCTACAATTACGAACTGTTGCACAAGCCAGGTAAGAAAATCTCGCACGCGGACGCTTTAAGCCGCTCGCCCTTACCTGACTCTGAACCTGACCCAGCACCTACCACAAATACCCTGAGCATAGAAAGTTTACCTATTACTGCATCCGACATTGCCAGAGAAACCATTAAGGACAGGCGTCTGGCACGAATCTTGCACTGGTTAGAAAAGGGCTGGCCGGAAAAGGACTGTGACGAGACTTTTAAAACATTCCGCCAGCGCCAGACCGAACTGTCACAACTGAAAGGATGCATTCTATGGGGTGACCGGGTGGTAATTCCAGATAGATTACAAGAAAAAGTCTTGAGGATGCTACATGAGGGTCATCCTGGCATCGTCAGGACTAAAGCCCTGGCCAGAAGCTACGCTTGGTGGCCAGGGATGGACAAACACATTGAGGCATGGGTTGCCAAATGCCACCGATGCCAGGAGACCAGATCCAGCCCACCCACAGCACCCATCCGGGATTGGGAAACACCACGAGGGCCCTGGTCCAGAATCCATCTTGACTTTGCGGGCCCCGCAAATGGACACACGTTTTTAATCACAGTCGACGCATACTCAAATTGGCTAGAGGTGGCTGACATGAAATCCACCACCACAGAGGCTGTCATAAAAGAACTGAGCAGACTGTTCTCCACACACGGCCTCCCGGACGTCATCGTCTCAGACAACGGGCCCCAATTCACCTCCATCGATTTCGAACGGTTCCTGGCAGAGAAGGGCATCCGCCACGCGTTGACAGCACCGGCGCATCTGGCGGCGAACGGTAGGGCGGAACGGATGGTCCAATTTACAAAAAAGACCCTCAGGAAAATGGACCACGCGGAGATCAACGACAAAATCAACCGCCTACTTTTCATACAACACATCACTCCCAACACTACAACCAACAAGAGTCCGGCAGAGCTGTTAATGGGCAGGAAGCTGAGGTCTCCACTTGACAGACTGCACCCGACCTACAACCCGGAGCAGCCCCCAGACTCCAGCTCCAGGTTCCGGACATTTAACCCAGGCGACCTGGTTTACGCAAAAAACATGACGGGGGACCCCCTATGGATCCCAGCCGTCATAACACAAGTCACTGGTCCAAAGTCGTACCGGCTCCAAACCACGGATGGGCGAGCCTGGAAACGGCATATTGACCAGTTAAGGTCCCGAACGGCAACTGACCTCAACCCCCAAGAAGCGAACCAAGGGGGGAGGGAATACCCGGAAAGACAATCGCAAAATAAAATAAACCAAAAATACTCACCAGAAAACAGCCATCGCGAGTCCCCTCCGGAGAAGAACCGTCTGGCCAGCTCTACCGACTCGGAGAAGCCAAGCGGGAGCGGCGAAATCCGCAGCTCAACCGACCCGGTAGGCCCAGGCGGGAGCCACGGCGAAAGAACCGGCCCGATCATCCAGCCGGTTCGCGAAGAGGCAGGAGCAGCCAAAGGAACGACCGCTCCGGCCGAGATACAACAGGAAAGTGAGTTGCGCAGGTCAACTAGGACTCGACGGAGCCCCGCCTACCTGCGTGACTACACCACCTGACGGACCGTACCAAGGGGGGAGGGGTGTTATGTATTAAAAATGGTATACTCGAAATCCCCGAGCCTTGATTGACCAAGGCACGGGGATTTCTGATTGGCCCGATTTAGGTCTCCCGCGATTGGTGCAAACCGAGAGCGGGAGACTTGAATCGCTGCCATTGGCTGCGGCAGCCTTTGCGAAAGGTATAAAAGCCGCGGGCTTTTTACCTTTCGCCGGTTCGGTTCACTTGTTAAAAATAAAGAGCTTTCACTTGAAGTCACCGACTCTGAGCTATATCTGGACACGACACTTCCTATATAGCTCGTTCATTGTTTTTTAATTGAATCATTTTTATTTTCTGAATAAAGCACTGATGAGTTCCAAGTTGGGAGCTTCAACAAAAATGCAAGTTAATTGATAAATCAGTTGCAGACTGAATCTTGGGCTCTATAAAGTAGATTTCCTGGCAAGTCACAGAATGAGTATCATTAAATCAAAAACATGCAATTCCTCATGCCAAGCTGGTAAATTTTTCTGCTAGTTTAAACATATACTATTGCAGAGATGGTGGTGAGCCATCTTTGAGAATAAAAAAAAGCTACTAAGGTTGTTAAGGTTAAACTAAAAGATAGGAAATTTAGAAATTGTAAATTACAATTCAGGCATTTCCAATTTTAATAAAGGATGAGCTAAGAGTGAGTGCAAGGAGGGAAGATTCAGTTTATTTATTAATATAACATATATCTCATCCTTCTTCCTAAATGTCAGTCACTCTGTAGTTTTTAAAAATAATTTTATTAAAAGTTGTAATTACAATAGTAAAAGAAAGAAAAAAGGAAAGAAAAAATACAAGAAAGGGAAAGAGAAAAAAAATAGAAACAAAAGCTAAGAAAGAAATTTCCCATCTTCATCATGACAACTGTAAACAATTTCACAATCTCTCTGTGTATTTTACAAGAATCAGGAAGAATGAATTTTGAAAACGACTGGCTCAGCTTATCCAAAAGGCTTTAAACTAAAACTGAGGGAAACCAGTCTTCAGGATTTTTAGGACCTAATCCCAAGCATAAACCCCATGACAACAACTAGATAGGGAGTGATGGGAAGGGAAAAAAACTCAGATACAAAGTAGGAGATGTAGGAAGCATACTCAGAGTCAGCCATAAAAGACTCAGATACCTATACACTTAAACTCAAAGTTTGAGGAACAAACAGGATGAACTTGAATTAGAGGTACACAAAAGCAATGATAATATAGTTGCCGTTACTGAAACTAATGACTGGAATTTACAAATTAACAGAATAACAGAGCTGGAAGGAACCTTGTTAAGTCATCTAGACCAGTGGTTGCCAACCGGTGGTCCGCGGCGTACTGGTGGGCCATGAGAAAATTTGGGTGGGCCGTAGAAAAATCTCATCCCCAGAGCACCCCCCCCCAAGAAGCAATGTAACACAAGGCTGCGCCGCCCACATGGCCCGCAGGAACCCTCCCCACCCACTCACTCCTTACCCGGCAAACTTGCCTGCTAAATTGCTATTTTTCCTTTTTCCAACCATCATCTGTTCTGTTGTGCCAGGAGATTTAGATTAGCTTGGAAGGAGAAAATGGTTGGATTTCTTGCTTTATAGCTAGTCTTTAGATCTTCAGCTCTGCTTTTAAGCACAGCCGAACCTCCCTTAGGACTGAAGGTTCTATTATTCATTGCCGGCTCACAGCAAGCAAATTTGAGAGACTGAGCTAGCCAATAGCAGATAGATAGAACACTGAATGATTCTGTGAGGCACTCAATCTGCCTGCCTGCTTTGCCTGATTTTGGGTAAAAGTTTGGTTTTTTATTTTTAAAAAATGCAATATTTACATAAATATTTATAATATTTACATACAAGCCATGCCCAGCCAGTCACATGATCACCAAGCCACACCCACAAATTAGGCCATGCCCACAGAACCGGTTAGTGGTCCCTGGGATTTAAAATTATGAGTTTGGTGGTCCCTGAAGTCCAAAAAGTTGGCGACCCCTGATCTAGACCAATCCCCCCACCCAAGACGAGATGCTACACCATTTCTGACAAATGGCAGTCAAGTCTCTTCTTGAAAGCTTCCAGTGATGAAGCTCCCACAACTTCTAAAGGCAAGCAGGTGCGGACGGCAGAGGTCTCTAATAGTGAGGACTCAGATAAGGAGCCTGCATGTGATGCAGGGATGGGGCCAGGACCATCAGAGAGTGGGGTGCTGCCTTCGGAGCTTGTGGAGTCTGGCAGCAATTACGCAGAGGAGGCCATGGAGCCTGTGTCCAGTGCGCATGTGTGCAGGGCTGCTCGAAGGAAAGAGCAGCTGAAGCAGCAAGGGTGACTCAAGAATAAGGCTGGAAGGTGATGGTTTTAATGGATAAAAACCAGCCCTTGCGGCTGTGTTCTTTGCAGGAAGCAAAGAAGTTCTTTTTTTTTTTTAAGAATTTTGTTGATTTTCTACAGACAAACAAGACAAACAAAACATTAAAACATCAACTCTCATATGTACATCCAGCGTGTCGGTTGGTTCATCAGTTTTGTGCATTCATTTTGTAGTCTCAATTACAAATTTGTTACATAACAAATCATATTGTCAATCCAAACTTATATATCCTAATATCACTATTAAAAGAAAAAAACTTTTGACTATACTTTTAATCATTCATGCTTTATGAGATAACAATACTTTAAATAATTTATTCTGTAACAAATCATATAGTCATACCAAATCAATCCTAAAAACACTTTATAAATATAGTATACTGTCTAACATTCTAAGTATTCTATTATTGTATCTATTATCATCTAGCCATTGATAAAAAAAGATCCCAAATTTCATAAAATTGTTTATCCTCTTGCTCTCTAATTTCAAATGTCAATCTACTCATCTCAGCACATTCCAATATTTTCTTAATAATTTCTTCCTGTAATGGTATTTTCTCATTCTTCCAGTTTTTAGCAAATACAATCCTAGCCGCTGTTAATACATTTACAATCAGGTATTTCAAATCTTTACTATATGTATCAGGTAAGATTCCCAATAAAAAGATCTCTGGTTTCAAGTCTATGTGTTTCTTTATCATTTATTCCAACCACATGCGAATTTTAGTCCAATATTTTCTAGCGTCCTCACAAGTCCACCACATATGGTAATATGAGCCAGGTATCTGATGACATTTCCAGCATTTTTCAGATTTGTTCTTAAACATTCTTGCTATTCTTGTCGGGGGAAAGTGCCACCTGTAAAACATCTTATACAAGTTTTCTTTATATGCTGTTGACATTGTCATTTTATAATTTTGAGACCACAATTTTTGCCATTTCTCTAAATTAATCCCATATCCAAAATTCTTCCCACAAACAATCATAGTTTCTTTAACTTGTTCTTCCTCTAATTTAATTCCCAGTAAATAACCATATAATTTTTTAATTACCTTCTCATCAGTAGCCATCAAGATCTTATGTAAATCACTCTGATTATCATAGAATCCCTCCGTTTTAGAATCTTCATTATATCTTGAATGTATTTGCGCATATGAAAACCAATTCATCCTTATACCTTGCTTCTCTAAGTTTTGAATCGATTTAAGTTCACCCTTTTCATCCAATAGTTCCCCATATCTAACGGTTTGTTCCTTCTTATAAATTATAGGATAGGAAAATGCTTCAATAGTCGATAACCAAACTGGAACTTTCAAATAACATTGTCTTTTTATCTTCTCCCAGTTTAACCACAAAGACTCCCATATATAATGTCTTCTAAAATAACCCTGTGTTTTAGTTCCCTTATACCATAAAAAAGCATGCCAGCCCAACAGCAAATCATGCCCTTCTAATGTCAACAATCTATGCTTTCTTAATGTTATCCATTCTTTGACCCACATCAAACTTGCAGCTTGATTATACAATTCCCAATTAGGCAGGCCAAAACCTCCTCTAATTCTAACGTCTTGCAAAAGCTTTAGCTTTATTCTCGCTTTTTTACCTTGCCATAGAAACTTCAACATGATTTTATTTAAATCTTCAAAATAGTCTTTTCCAAGCCTAATTGGTATTGTTTGAAACAGAAATAGAATTCTGGGTAAAATATTCATCTTAATTGTTGAAATTCTCCCTATTAATGACAATTGGAAGTTTTCCCATTTCTTCAAGTCTGTAGCTATCTATTGTTTAAGTTTAATATAATTATTCTCTTTTAATGTGCTACATCTTGCTGTCAAATATATCCCCAGATACTTAACCTTATCCGTAACTTGGATTTTCAAGAGGTCTGCCAATTCTTCTCTTTGTCTCAGTAACATGTTCTTTGTCAAAATCTTTGTTTTATCTTTATTTATTTTCAAACCAGCCATCTTACCATATGTCTCTATCTTTTCCAATAACTTTGGAGCTGTTTCCAGCGGATCTTCCGGAATAAAAGCTAAATCATCAGCAAAAGCTTGTAGTTTGAATTTTTCCTTTTTAATTTTCATTCCTTTTATGCTTTTATCATCCCTAATATTTCTATTCAACACTTCCAAAGTCAACACAAATAGCAAAGGAGATAGGGGACATCCTTGTCTTGTGCCTTTTCTTATATTAATAAAGTCTGTGAATTCTCCCTCCATCATTACTTTTGCTGTCTGTTTATTGTATATGGCTTCTATTGCTTGAATAAATTTTCTGGCAAAACCCATCTGTTCCAATAGTAATAACATAAATCTCCAGTTCACGTTATCAAATGCCTTTTGAGCATCTAGGAATATCAAAGCCATTTGCTTTTCAGGATGAGCATCATTGTATTCCAAAGTATCCAAGATTACTCTCATATTGTCTCTGATTTGTCTCTTTGGCAGAAATCCATTTTGATCTGGATGGATAAAATTATTTAAATATTTTTTAAGTCTTTCTGCTAAAATTGAAGCAAAAATTTTATAGTCTGCATTCAATAATGAAATAGGTCTATAGTTCTTATTTGCAATGGGTCAGCCTCTTCTTTTGGAATAAGTGTAATATAAGCCTCTGACCATGTTTTGGGTATCATCTTCTTTGACATAACTTCATTCATAACTTCTAACAATGGGATGCTCAATAATTCTTGAAATGTTTTATAAAATTCTACCGGAAGCCCATCTGGACCTGGTGCTTTCCCATTATTTTGTTTCTTAAGTGCTTCATTTAATTGCATCATTGTTATATTGCTTTCTAGCATTTCTTCAGTCTCTTTAGGTATCTTCGGTAAGTTAACATTCTGTAGATACTGTTTGACTTTTTCCTCATCAATATTCTCTTGTTTATATAGTTGCCCAAAAAAATCTCGAATAATTTCCTTTTTCTCCTTATTACCAAAACAAACTTGGCCTTGATCATCTATTAGCTTCAATATTTTTCTTGATTCCTTCTCCTTTCTCAATTTATATGCTAGCCATCTGCCCAGTTTATTTGCATCTTCAAAGTAATTCTGTTTAGAATTTCTAATTTTCTGTGCCAGTTCTTCTTTCTCTATTAATTCCATTTTATGTTTAATTACATCCAGCTTCAATTTAATATCTTTGTTCTGTGGCATTTTCTGTCATTCTTTTTCGAGTCTTTTATACTCATCTTCCAAGGCCTTAGAAGCTTGCCTTTTCCTAATATTCTTTTTTCTTGTATAATCTATTATCAAACCTCTAGCATATGCCTTCATTGTATCCCAAACATTCTGCGTTGAAGTATCTTCTTTTTTATTTTCTCTAAAGAAAAGAGCCAGTTCCTTCTGCCCATCCCATTGTATAAAATCTTTTTCCTTTAAGATAGTATTATTTTATGTCCATCTCGATCTTTTTTTTTTTGTCCCTTCCATTTAATTGTCATTGGGCCATGATCTGCCCAAGTACTTGTTTCGATATTTGTTTCTTGAATATTAGATATTAATTCTGTTGAGATCCAGATCATATCTAATCTGGATCATGATGTCGTGTCCGCGAAAAGACGCTCAGAGTCGGTGACTTTCATTCAAAGCTCTTTATTAACAATGGGAGAACCGAACCGGCGAAAGGCAAAAAGCCCGCGGCTTTTATACCTTTCGCAGCGGCGGCCGCGGCCAATGGCAGCGATTCAAGTCTCCCGCTCTTGGTTTGCACCAATCGCGGGAGACTTCAATCGGGCCAATCAGCGCGGCTCGCCTGGCCAATCAGAAATCCCCGCGCCTTAGCCAATCAAGGCTCGGGGATTTTGAGTATTCCAATTCAGGACATAACACCCCTCCCCTCTTGGTATGGTCCATCACGTGGTGTAGTCACGCAGGTAGGCGGGGCTCTGTCGAGTCCTAGTTGACCTGCGCAACTCACTTGCATGCTGTAACTCGGCCGGAGCGGTCATCTTTTTGGCTGCTCCTGCCTCTGTGCGAACCGGCTGGATGATCGGGCCGGTTCTTTCGCCGTGGCTCCCGCCTGGGCCTACCGGGTCGGTTGAGCTACGGATTTCGCCGCTCCCGCTTGGCTTCTCCGAGTCGGTAGAGCTGGCCAGGTGGTTCTTCTCCGGAGGGGACTCGCGATGGCTGTGTTCCGGTGAGTATTTTTGGTTTATTTTTTCCTGCGATTGTCTCTCCGGGTATTCCCTCCCCCCTTGGTTCGTGTCTTGGGGGTTGAGGTCAGTCGCTGTTCGTGACCTGAGCTGGTCGATATGTCGTTTCCAGGCTCGCCCATCGATGGTTTGGAGCCGGTACGACCGTGGACCAGTGACTTGAGTTATGACGGCTGGGATCCATAGGGGGTCCCCCGTCATGTTCTTTGCATAGACTAAGTCACCTGGGTCAAATGTCCGGTACCTGGAGCTGGAGTCTGGGGGCCGCTCCGGGTTATAGGTCGGGTGCAATCTGTCGAGTGGGGACCTCAGCTTTCTGCCCATTAGAAGCTCTGCAGGGCTCTTGTTAGTTGTGGTATTGGGAGTGATGTGCTGTATGAAGAGCAGTCTGTTGATTTTGTCGCTGATCTCCCCGTGGTCCATTTTCCGGAGGGTCTTTTTCGTAAACTGGACCATCCGTTCCGCCCTACCGTTCGCCGCCGGATGCGCCGGTGCTGTTAATGCGTGGCGGATACCCCTCTCCGCCAGGAACCGTTCAAAATCGATGGAAGTGAACTGGGGCCCGTTGTCTGAGACGACGACGTCTGGGAGGCCATGTGTGGAAAACAGTTTACACAGTTCTTTAACGACGGCCTCTGTGGTAGTGGATTTCATGTCGCTTACTTCCAACCAATTGGAGTACGCGTCAACTGTGATTAGAAAAGTATGCCCATTTGTGGGGCCAGCAAAGTCTAGATGGAATCTGGACCAGGGCCCCCGTGGTGTTTCCCAGTCCCGGATAGGTGCTGCGGGTGGGCTGGATCTGGTCTCCTGGCACCGGTGGCATTTGGCGACCCATGCTTCAATTTGCTTGTCCATCCCTGGCCACCAAGCGTAACTCCTGGCCAGGGCTTTAGTCCTGACGATGCCAGGATGACCCTCATGTAGCATCTCTAATACCCTCTCTTGCAATCTGTCCGGAATTACCACCCGGTCACCCCACAGAATACACCCTCTTAGTAGTGAAAGTTCAGTCTGGCGCTGACGGAATGTTTTAAAAGTCTCGTCATTGTCTTTCTCCGGCCAGCCTTTTTCTAACTAGTGTAAGATTCGCGCCAGACGCCTGTCCTTAACGGTTTCTCTGGCAATGTCTGATGCGGTAATAGGTAAACTCTCGATACTTAGGGTGTTTGTTGTTGGTGCTGGGTCAGGTTCAGAGTCAGGTAAAGGCGAGCGGCTTAAAGCGTCCGCGTGCGAAATTTTCTTACCTGGCTTGTGTAGCAGTTCGTAACTGTAGGCTGCCAGGAATTCGGACCATCTTGTCATCCGGGGTGACAAGATGTTTGGCGTGGCTCGGTTTCCAGCGAGGATGCCCAGCAATGGCTTATGATCCGTCACGATGGTGAACGGGCGGCCATACAGGTATTCGTGAAAACGTTTAACGGCGGCAACTATAGCCAAAGCTTCTTTGTCCAGCTGGCTATAGTTCCGTTCCGGTTTAGTCAGAGTCCTGGAGAAAAAAGCGATGGGTGCTTCTCTCTGGTCTGGGAGGGTGTGGCTGAGGACAGCGCCGACGCCGAAGGGTGATGCGTCGCAAGTGACAGCTAAGGGCAAGGTTTCGCTGAATTGCATCAGGACGGCATCGGAGGTGAGGAGGTCTTTGGTTTTTTGAAAGGCGGCTTGCTCTCGTCTCCCCCAAGTCCAGGCTGCTTTCTTGTCTAGGAGTCTATGTAAAGGTTCCGCCGCCGTTGCCTTTTGAGGTAGGAAAACATTATAAAAATTTAGTAAGCCTAGGAACGCTTGTAGTTCCGTTTTGGACTTTGGGGTGGGGGCTTCCTTGATGGCTTTCACTTTTTTAGTCGTAGGGTGAATGCCATGCCGGTCTAGGAGATAGCCCAAAAACTCTACTTGCTTTGTACATAGTTGGCATTTTTCTCGTTTGACTTTAAGTCCTGTTTCTTTAAATTTTGTTAAGACTTGTCTGAGTCGGTTTTCTAATTCGGCTTCGTTTGGCGCCGCCACTAATACGTCATCGAAATAGGGCACCACCCCCTTGATGCCCTGTAGCAAACGTTCCATCAGGCTCTGCAAGATGCCAGGTGCCACGCTGACTCCAAATTGGAGTCGGTTACACTTAAAAGCCCCCCGATGGGTCACGATTGTTTGGGCTTCCGCCGTTTTCTCGTCCACAGGTAGCTGCTGATATGCCTGGGCGAGGTCGAGCTTGGCAAAGACTTTGCCCCCTCCCAGTGAGTGCAGTAAATGTTGCACTATTGGGACTGGGTAGGCGCTTTGTTGCAACGCGCCATTTAGGGTGGCCTTATAGTCCCCGCAGATCCTCACGGACCCGTCTGGCTTTACTGGGGTCACTATAGGGGTTTCCCATCTGGCATGGTCTATTGGTTGCAATACCCCTTGTTTGATGAGCTTGTCGATCTGCTCGTCAATTTTAGGCTTTAAGACGAATGGTACCCTTCTAGGTTTAAGCCGCTTAGGGGGAACCCCTGGGTCTAGGTCAAACGAGATAAGGGGCCCCTGGTACTTGCCCAAGCCTCCATCGAAGACCTCCTGGAACTCCTGGGCTAGCCGCTGTTCCCAAGCTTCGATGGTGACGTGGTTGACACCTGTCAGCGCGATGTTAAGCGGGGCGAACCATTGTAAGCCCAGTAGGCTTGGGCGGTCGCGATCGACGATCGTGAGTGGCAGTTGTTCGGTGTGGCCTTTGTAAGTTATATTGAAGTTCTTGGTGCCCACTACCGGGACGCGATTCCCTTGGTAGTCTTTTATGATGATCTTTTGGGCATGCACGTTTCTTTTTTGTAGTGTAGGCACCAGTCTTTTGATTTCGCGCCATGCAATCATGGAAAGGTAGGACCCGGAGTCCACTTCCATTTTGCATGGCTGGCCTTCGATATGGACTTCTACGTGTACCTTTCTGGCGCCGTCGGAGATGGCGTGGCCGATGGTCACCGTCTGGTGGGTTTCTTCTTTTCGCCGACCGTCGCCGCTTCTTTGAGATCGTTGAGTGCGGTCCCACCGACCGTCTGGCTGGCGCTCTCTGATTCTGGGCGGGGAGCTTTCTCTCCGTCTGTCGTGCTGTTCCCATTTGGGCGGGCTGCGGGTCTTCTTTTGGCAGCAAACTCGGGCGATGTGACCCCGTCGTTCACAATGCCTACAGGTAGAGTCAAAAAACCGGCATTCTGACCTGGGGTGATCGCCGCCGCACCCGGCGCAGTTGGTCCTCGACCTACGACCTTTTCGACTTCGTTGGTCGCCGCGTCCCGTCTGCACGCGATGTATGTCCTCCTCGTCTTCCGACGTGCTGGAGGTTGACTGGTATTCACCGTAGTGTGCGGTTGCTTCGTTTCTTGTGTCGGCCGACCTTGCCGGGTTGTTGTTTCCGCCCTTCGCGTCAGACCTTCGCATGCTGTCTGCCGACGTGCGGGTTGCTTCAGCGGCTGCGGCTGCGGTAACGGCATCGGCTAGGCTGATGTCGCCCTTGGCCATAAGTCGGCTCTGGAGTGTAGGATCCCATAAGCCGAGTACGAAGCGGTCTCTTATGAGACTGTTCAGACCTTCGAACTCGCAGAGTCCTCCTAGGCGCCGTAGCTCTGCGACGAAGTCGCTCAATTTTTCGTCTGGTTTCTGGTTTCGGCGGTAGAACTCGTTGCGCCGTATCAGGATGGGGACTTCGGGGGCGTAATGGCGCCGCAGTATAGGTTCGAGGACGTCCCAGTCCATGGCGGTTGCGTCTGCCGGCTTGGCCAATGCTTTGGCCATCTGGAAGACCTCTGGTCCGCAGTGCGTAAGGAAGACGGCGCGTTTTAGCGGGCCCGGGGCGTCCTTCATTCCGGCGCATTCCAGGTACATACGGAACCGATCCGAGTACGATTCCCAATCCTCGGCGGCGGGGTTGAAGGGGGCGGGCGGTGCTATCTTCGCCATCTCTGCGCTGGAGCTGGTTCTTGGGTGGACACGGGGTTCGGTTCAGGGGCGAGATCCCACCCTCATCGCCAGTGTCGTGTCCGCGAAAAGACGCTCAGAGTCGGTGACTTTCATTCAAAGCTCTTTATTAACAATGGGAGAACCGAACCGGCGAAAGGCAAAAAGCCCGCGGCTTTTATACCTTTCGCAGCGGCGGCCGCAGCCAATGGCAGCGATTCAAGTCTCCCGCTCTTGGTTTGCACCAATCGCGGGAGACTTCAATCGGGCCAATCAGCGCGGCTCGCCTGGCCAATCAGAAATCCCCGCGCCTTAGCCAATCAAGGCTCGGGGATTTCGAGTATTCCAATTCAGGACATAACACATGATAAATGTCTTTTTGAAAAAAAAGTATATTGTTTAGCTTTAACATTTCTTTCTATCCAAATATCTTTTAAAGTTAATTCGTCTGTCATTTTAAAAAAAAGGATTTAGGGAGAGTCTTTCTATTTTGTTTTTTTGTTGTTGCTATATAGTCCAGTTTATTGTCCACAATTCCATTAAAGTCTTCCATCATAATTATATTAACATAGTCCAGTCCAATTATTTTCATGTGTAGTTTTTTATAGAACTCTTCTTGTTTATCATTCGGAGCATAAATTGCAAACAAGAGTATTTTTATGCTATTGAGACAAAGAGAAGAACTGGCAGATCTTTTGAAAATCCAAACTACAAATAAGGTTAAGTATCTTGGGATATATTTGACAGCAAGATGTAGCACATTAAAAGAGAATAATTATATTAAACTCAAACAATAGATAGCTACAGATTTGAAGAAGTGGGAAAACTTGCAATTGTCATTAATAGGGAGAATTTCAACAATCAAGATGAATATTCTACCTAGAATTTTATTTTTGTTCCAAACAATACCAATTAGGCTTGGAAAAGACTATTTTGAAGATTTAAATAAAATCATGTTGAAGTTTCTATGGCAAGGTAAAAAAGCGAGAATAAAGCTAAAGCTTTTGCAAGATGCTAGAATTAGAGGAGGTTTTGGCCTGCCTAATTGGGAATTGTATTATCAAGCTGCAAATTTGATGTGGGTTAAAGAATGGATAACATTAAGAAAGCATAGATTGTTGACATTAGAAGGGCATGATTTGCTGTTGGGCTGGCATGCTTTTTTATGGTATAAGGGAACTAAAACACAGGGTTATTTTAGAAGACATTATATGCGGGAGTCTTTGTGGTTAAACTGGGAGAAGATAAAAAGACAATGTTATTTGAAAATTCCAGTTTGGTTATCGACTATTGAAGCATTTTCCTATCCTATAATTTATAAGAAGGAACAATGGGGAACTCTTGGATGAAAAGGGTGAACTTAAAACGATCCAAAACTTAGAGGAACAAGGTATAAGGATGAATTGGTTTTCATATGCGCAAATACATTCAAGATATGATGAAGATTCTAAAACGGAGGGATTCTACGATAAGCAGACTGATTTAGATAAGATCTTGATGGGTACTAATGAGAAAGTGATTAAAAAATTATATAGTTATTTACTGGGAATTAAATTAGAGGAAGAACAAGTTAAAGAAACTATGATTGTTTGGGGGAAGAATTTTGGATATGAGATTGATCTAGAGAAATGGCAGAAATTGTGGTCTCAAAATTATAAAATGACAATGTCAACAGCATATAAAGAAAACTTGTATAAGATGTTTTACAGGTGGCACTTTCCCCCGACAAGAATAGCAAGAATGTTTAAGAACAAATCTGAAAAATGCTGGAAATGTCATCAGATACCCGGCTCGTATTACCATATGTGGTGGACTTGTGAGGATGCTAGAAAATATTGGACTATAATTCGCATGTGGTTGGAAAAAATGACAAAGAAACACATAGACTTGAAACCAGAGATCTTCTTATTGGGAATTTTACCTGATACATATTGTAAAGATTTGAAGTACCTGATTGTAAATGTATTAACAGCGGCTAGGATTGTATTTGCTAAAATACAATGAAGAATGAGAAAATACCATTACAGGAAGAAATTATTAAGAAAATATTGGAATGTGCTGAGATGAGTAGATTGACATTTGAAATTAGAGAGCAAGAGGATAAACAATTTTATGAAATTTGGGATCTTTTTTATCAATGGCTAGATGATAAAATAGGATAATAGAATATTTAGAATGCTAGACAGTAAGGAATATCTTTATTTTGCTATTATTTTGTTATTTGACATTATATTTATAAAGGGTTTTTTAGGATTGATTTGATATGATTATATGATTTGTTATAGAGTAAACTGGTTTAAAGTATTGTTAGCTCATAAAGCATGAATGATTAAAAATATAGTCAAAAACTTCTTTTTTAGTGATATTAGGATATATAAGTTTGGATTGACAATATGAGTTGTTATGTAACATAATTGTAATTGAGACTACAGAATGAATGCACAAAACTGATGAACCAACTGACACACTGGATGTACATATGAGAGTTGATGTTTTTATGTTTTGTTTGTCTTGTTTGTTTGTAGAAAATTAATAAAATCTTTTTCAAAAAAAAAAAAGAGTATTTTTATATTATTGTCCATTATTTCCACCATTAGTACTCTTCCGTCTTCATCCGTGTATATCAGTTTTGCTGGGATAGCCTCTTTAATGTATAGAACCACTCCTCTTTTCTTACATTGAGTCAAAGAAGTAAATATTTTCCCTATTTTGGCTGTACTAACAATTGTTCATGTTGTTTTTTAATATGAACTTCTTGTAAACAAATTATATCAAATTTTAATTTGTCTAATTTATGAAAGGTTTTCCTTCTTTTAACAGCTGAATTGAGTCCATTTATATTCATTGTAATCAGTTTTTTTTCTTCCCTGATTATGCTTTATATTTAGGTCTAACAGCCCTCATGGATCTCACTTCATGCTGTTCTTTACTATCCACCTGTCCACCTACTGCACCTTCCTCTTTTTCAGTCTCCAGTTGTTCCTCTTGAAACTCAATTAATGAGACCTCTTTCTGTGCCTCCTCCTCTCTTCTTCCCAAAAAAATCTGCATGGAAAAGTTCTGCTTTCTCAATTGAGTCAATTCTATGTCTCTGCTCTTGCCATGTAAATATGAATCCTTCTGGAATCAGCCATCTATAATTCACTTCGTTTTCCAGTAGCATTTTGGTCAGAAATCGATATTCTCTTCTTATCTCTCTCACTCTTCTGGGTATTTGTTTTAAAACCACAATCTCTTTGCCTTTGTATTTAAATATCTTCTCTCTTACCACTTGTAGTATTTGTGTTTTAATGGATTTTTTAGTAAATCTAATATGGACTTCCTTTGGTAATTTATTTCTCATCGCATATCTTGTATAAACTCGATATACCTCATCTACTCCATCCATCATCTTTTCCTCTGTAATTTCCAAAGCATCTGCCAAAATTTCTATCATTATCGCAGCCACAGGAAGCAAAGAAGTTCTTTAGACTCATAGTCCTCATTCAAGTCCTGCTTACTCCAGTTTGTTTTTGAAACTTCTGTCAATGGGTATTTAATCAGTAATTAGTTTTCTGTTCTTGGCAGCCTTTTGCAGCCTTGAAAGGGCTTGCTTTTGGGATCAGACAATTAGGTTTACGTGTCTCTTGGCTGGGAATGCACTGAATTCCCAGCACTGCATTTAAAAAAATCTGCTTTTATACACAGTTTGTGTTTGTTTAATTTGAACAAGGCTTGGGTCAGAACACACCAGCACTTTTCCAGTCCTCTGGTAGTTCCCAGTGCTCCAAGATTTTTGAAAGATGTGGTACAGTGGTTCTGAGATGACATCTGACAGCTCCTTTAAAACTCTGGGATGTAATTTGTCAGTCCTGGTGATTTGTATTTACCAAGATCAGACAAGTGTTCTCTTACCATTTTTTTGTTTATTTTAACAGCAAGGATATAAACTGTTCAAAAGAAACAAACTAAACAAAAGAAGATGTAAAGTTCCATTACATGTAAGAGATCACTTAATATCTATAGAAATGAATAAAACTAAGGACGAAAGCCTCCTAAAAATCATATGGATTAATATAAAAGGGAAAAATTACAGTGCCATAGGTATATATTACAGGCCATCTACCCAAGCAGAAGAAATAATTCATGTCTGAATTATTTTGATTATCCAGCAAAACTGATGTTAACTGATTTTCATAAAAACGACAGTTGAATTCCAGAGATTCAGTACAGCATATGTTATTCTTTTAAAGTATAAGATTCCAATATTTCATTTTAAGTGATTTTCTTCCATTGTATTCTCTATAGGTCCTTGGGATACTTTTGGAATGTGAACTATGAATTCCAGAGTTATCCTGTCCTTTCTATTTTCTCTTCCTTTTGTGATCAATGTTAAATCACAAAAATAAAAAGGGTAAGGGATTTAAAAGAGTGTTATTGTACATGTGCAATGATAGTGTCCTTTAAATAATAGCACATTCCTAAATGGTTGGAAACTACCAGCTTGACTTAGTTGAGATTTGTTATTTTACTATAAAATAGTATGTATTTTGCTTCCTCCTTGTTTTCTAAAGATTTATCTTTGTAACAGTATATTCTGTCTGACATATAATGGGGATGGTTGGTTTGTAACCTAACCACAATCTATAGATAACTTGAAATGAATTCTTCAGTTTTAACTCTTAAATTTCATTGAATTTATTATTTTTTCTTACAGTTAACTATCAACTTACTTTGGGGTAATGCTCGAAAATATTGCAGGCTTGATGGCTTCCAGCCAACGCAGTTGCAGAATAGTACAAAGAACGACACATATAAAAATTATAATTCCCAAAGCTGGCTAATTTTTTCAAAATGTCTTTTGAATAAAGGACAAAAGTGAATAGTGAAGGATTTTTTAAAAACTGCTTTGCTAATTGATTAAAAACATTGTTTTTTATTTTGAGCAGAATTTCTTTAATCCATTACAGAGTTTGCAAAAATCTTTTTGTGTCCTTAATCTGGAGTGGTACATGTCCTGGAACAATGAACTGTAAACCTTAACACAGATTACTCTTTTGCTTCTGTCACCAGTTACCAGAACTTTTCAGCAATTTGCAGAGAAGGCTTGAACAATTTACATGTGGTACTTGATCTACGACTGGTCGCTTAGTGACCATGTGAAGTTACAACAGATTTCTCCAGGGTACTTACGACCCCCCCTTTAATCACCTAATCACCTTTTGAGCATTTGGCAATCACCCCAAATGTCAATCATCTGAATACATTTCATGATGCTTTGGCAACGATTAGCATTTATTTTGAGCTAATTGGTTCACTTAATGACTGCAGCATTCAATTAATAACAGCCACACAGAAAATTGTAAAATTGGGTTGGTTGTGTGGGTAACCTGCTTTATGACTGTCACAATTAAGACCATGTTGGGCAGGCTCCATTAAGGTTGTAATTGGAGAACTATATATGTAACAATATATCATTAAAAAAGTTAAAATAAGCCTACAATAAAAGCCAAGGGAAAACATTATTAGTGAAAAATCATGGATATTATTCTATTATGTAGAACATCAAAAGTTCAAATCTTTGGGCACATCTTCTATAATCATCAGGCACCTGAACAATAGTCAGAGCCAGGCTGGTGCAGAAATGAAGATGTTCGGCTGGGGTTAAAAAGATCCAGGGTTAGATCCACCCTCAGTCACAAAAACCCACTTAGGAACAAAATCAAAATGTCTGAAGTTCAAAAGCAGTGAGGGCTCCTCTGCACTGATCTGATTGTGCTAAGTTGAAAACTGATCTTGGAATAGGAATGAGCCATTAAGAAGGGATTTGCAGGAACAAACTAGAAAGACATGATAACTGTGTCAGGGATGGTTATGGAGAAAGTAGGCCAAAATTGTGCACGTTGTTCCAGAAGACAAGACCAGAAGTAATGAACTTAAGCCAGAAGGAATCAAATTTCAATTGGGTATCAAGAAATTATTTATAATAGTACATACAGTACAGGCTCCAAAAGCCAAGAAAGATACATAATGGTTTTTTCAAGCAGGTTTCTTTGTTTCACAAATGTAGACAGAATCTTGCCAAACTGAAGCAGCCTATTGGCTACATTATGTGCGTCAAACTCACCACGTTACATTGCAAGTCATGTGACCTATTTGTTTTTGCCTTTGCAGAGCAGGGATGGGTGTAGCCTGCGCATGACACATCTGGCCCATGGGCCACCAGTTTGACATCTCTGGCCTACATTAAGTATATACTCTGGGAACCATTATGAAGGGATTGTTTTCACTCTTTTTCTCTCAACCAAATTATCTGAACTGAGTTATCACTCTTTTGGAATCCAGATTACATTCATCACAATAAAGAACATTCAATAATAAAACAGCTGCCTTGGAAGGTGGTAGATTCGTCTTGGAGATGCTTGATGTGATCTCTTGAGGGTATAGCAGAGATAGATTTCTGCATTAAAACATTAAGTCTGAATAATTTCCAAAGCATATTCCGTTTTCTATATTATGTATGTCCATGAAACAGACCTCCAGATAGGTCTTCTAGCCTTAATTCTGCAAACTGATAGAAATGGCAGAGTTAGAGGGAGATCTACAATGGTGGACATCAATAGAATCTTTCAGGAAAGTCAACCAGACATCACACCACAGGGTTGCATGTTGAGTCATTGAGTCCCTTACCCTATACTCTTTATGTGCATGACTGCATTCCCACTCACGCTAGTAAAACTATTGCTAAATTTGCAGATGATACAACAGTGGTGGGACTTATTTCCGGGGTGGATGAGTCTGCCTACCAAGATGAGGTGGACCAGGTGCTTTCGTGGTGTGGAGACAATAACTTGGTCCTCAACACCAATAAGACCTTATCTTATAGTGGATTATAGAAGGAACAGATCAGACATCCAGCCCTTGCTAATCAATGGAGACAGAGTGGAGCAAGTGACCAGTTTTAAGTTTCTGGTGTTACCCTAAAAGAGAACCTGACCTGGGGTACCCACATTGCAGCACTGGTCAAAAGGGCCCAGCAGAGATTATACTACCTGAAACTTCTTAGAAAACAACAACTGAATAAAAAACTGCTGGTGACCTTCTACCGCTGCACCATAGAGAGCATTTTAACAGACTGCACCTCTGTATGGTTTGCCAATTGGACAGTGGCAGATAGGAAAGCACTCCAGGGGGTTAATGTCATTGCCCAGAAGATCATTGGTTCCCCTCTCCCCTCTTTGGAAGAGCTTTATAGCTCCCGCTGCCTTAAGAAAGTTCAAAACATTCTCAAAGATCCACCTCATCCTGGGAACCCTTTTTTTGAACTATTACTACCTGGCAGACAGTATAGAGTAATAAAAACAAGGACAAATAAGCTGAAAAAGAGCTTCTATCCCAGGGCAGTAGCTCTTTTGAATTCTGCTGTATAGTGCAATGTTGGTGTGGTGTCGGGGGTTTCCGGTTCAATGTGTGACGGGTGAAGGATGTGTGTTTGTGTTTATTTTCATGGTCATGGTCATGATGTGCACTGAAGATGGTGTTTGATTTCGTTGTACAAGGTGCAATGACAATAAAAAAAGTAAAACTTATATTCCAATGAAAGAATCCGTTTTTGCAGGATCACATGTGAGCTTTGAAACCCTATTAAAATGCCATGCTGGTTTTAATATTGGCTTATCTGAATGTATTCTGCATTATATATCCAAGCCAAACTCCCAAAAAGCACTGTCTTTTCAAGTCCTTTTGATATTTTGTATCTTCTCTCTCTTCCAGAAAACAGACAGATATCATTTTCCTTTGTTCTAACTGCTATTTTCACAACAAACCTAAGAAAAACATTAGGCAGGCACTGATCCAAGTGTAGTAAGTGTGATATCCTCTTTATGCCTTGTGCAAATAAACAATTATTAAGGCAAAGGACTGATTACCCATATTATTCTTTTCTTTATTTTGAAACTTATATTCTGGGAATATTCAGGCATGATGTTCTCTACATTTTTTGGTATAGAACTGTCAGTTGTCTTCTTCAGCTGAATTTTTTACTGATTTGCATATGAGCAGCTGCAGATACATTTCCCAATAAAGAAGTAGGTTTATCATGAGTCCTGCAAGGGGAGGAAGGGTGTTTATTGGTTAAAATTGCTGTATTAGCATGTTAGGTGCACAGAATAGGTCATTGAGGGACAATAGCCTATGCTTTTTATCAACAGTGTAGTATTGTGTGCAATCACAAAGGGCTCAATCTGTTATGAATAACAAAATGGTTAATATTGCAAACAAGGAAAAGTGTGTGCCTCTGTCTATGTTGAGTGAGAGCCCTTCTATGTTGGGATGAATCATAAAATCATAGAATAGAATCATAGAATCATAGGGCCAGTAAGAACCTAGGAGGGTCTTCTAAAGTGGGGTGGGCAACTACGGCAACTTTATAACTTATGGACTTCAATTCCCAGAATTTCTGGGCCATGCAAGTTGTAAAGTTACCATAGCTGTCTGTCCCTGTTCTAGTCAATAAATTCTACTTAAATCATGGCTTAAGATAAAGTATAAAATCATTCCAATCTGAGATGTCTACTTAGAGGGATTATGTGACATCATACAAACTTCCTACTCGTGTTCAAAATCAGAAAGATTGGAAATACAAAAAGGGCAGAATTCACACAGTGTTATCTCATCATTGTGGGTAGTTGTGTGCACCTATGATCCTGAATACAATTGAAGTATGGCAATTCCTGCCACAAGAAGTGGCATTGTGATGCTCTACATTAAACAAAATGTTGGATACAAGGGATCAAAGGGCAGATAAAATCTAATGAAGCTAAATAAAACACATTTGCCCCCACTCTCCTTGAGAAAATAACACCAGTGGTAATTTTTGATCCCACTGGATTGGCAAGAAAGTCTCTCATCTCACCAGGTTTGTAAAATGTTCAAGTTTAGCCTGCCTGTGAAACAGGAAGTTCTTAAATTCATAGATTCCTAGGGTTGGAAAGGATCTTGGAGGTCTTAAAGTCCAACCTCCTGACCAAAGCAGGAATTCTTATTATTAACGTTGCTGGAAGTTGAAGTTGTTAAGGCAAGAAAGAACGACCACAGACAAGAATGGGAACCAAAAGCAAGAAGGAATTCTAAGCAATTTTTTAAAATGCCATTCTTTAACTACAGACTCTGTGAATACCAGGTGTCTTTTGACACCTCCCACACTCAGGTCAAAAGCCTCGTGCAAAATAAAGCTCAAGATTCATGCTCACAACACAGAAACATTAGGTCCAGCCCTCTACAACCTGAATTTTTATCACTATTTGTTGTTATGAAGTTAATTAAGAGCTGTATCCAGAGGTGGTATTAAGTTGGTTCTGATCCGTTCTCGCGAACCGATAGTGAAAATTTTGACCAGTTTGGAGAACCGGCAAATACCACCTCTGACTGACCCTGCCCAGCCCTCCTGCTCCTTCCTGGAATCCCTGGAGCCCTACCTGTAAGGCTGGGTCGCCCAATCCCTGGAGCCCTACCTGTAAGGCTGGGTCACCCAATCCCTGGGGCCCTACCTGTAAGGCTGGGTCACCCAATCCCTGGAGCCCTACCTGTAAGGCTGGGTCACCCAATCCCTGGAGCCCTACCTGTAAGGCTGGGTCACCCAATCCCTGGGGCCCTACCTGTAAGGCTGGGTCACCCAATCCCTGGGGCCCTACCTGTAAGGCTGGGTCACCCAATCCCTGGGGCCCTACCTGTAAGGCTGGGTCACCCAATCCCTGGAGCCCTACCTGTAAGGCTGGGTCACCCAATCCCTGGGGCCCTACCTGTAAGGCTGGGTCACCCAATCCCTGGAGCCCTACCTGTAAGGCTGGGTCACCCAATCCCTGGAGCCCTACCTGTAAGGCTGGGTCACCCAATCAATCTATTTGCTGCCTCCCAGCCTCTGAGTGCCAGCTGATGGTCAGTCTATTGATGCCTCCCAGCCAATTGGCTGGGTCTTCTTTTGTTGCCCTACACAGGAGAATGGAGCTGGAAAGCAGATTAGTTGGAGGGGGGGATTTTGCAGTATCCTTTCCCCTGGAGCAGGGAGGGAATAAGGTTTTGCTGTATCCTTCCCCTGCCACATCCACCAAGCCACGCCCACCAAGCCACACCCACAGAACCAATAGTAAAACAATTTGAATCCCACCACTGGTACCAGTATATTTATCCTGTTCTCATTATTTAAGTCAGGACTCTGGCTGGGCCACTCTAGGACATTCAGAGTTGCCTTGGCTATGTGCTTAGGATCATCATGTTGGAAACTGAACCTTTGGCTCAGTCTGAGGTCCTGACGCTGTGGAACAGGTTTTTATTGAGGATATCCCTTTACTTTGCTCCATCCAGCTTTTTCTCAACCCTGACCAGTCTTCCAGTCCCTGTTGCTAAAAAAATTCCCCCACAGCACAAGGCTGCCACCACAATGGTTCATTGTTGGGATGGTATTGGGCAAGTGACGAGCAACGTCTGGTTTCCTTCAGACATAACTTTTTAAATGGAGGCCAAACAGTTCAAACTTGGTTTCATGAGACCAGAGAATCTTGTTCCTCATAGTCTGAAAGTCCTTCACGTCCTTTTTTTTCCCAAATTCCAAGTGGGCTTTTGTGTGTTTTGCACTAAGGAAAGGCTTCCATCTAGCCACTCTGTCATAAAGACCAAATCAGTAGAGGGATGGTTGTCTTTCTGGAACTCTGTCCCATCTCCATTGAGGATCTATGCCAGTTATCAAATACCCCAAATCTGATCATGTGATCATAGGTACGGCAGGGGTGGGATTCAATTTTTTAAGCAACCGGTTCTTTGAGCATGGCTTAGGTGGTGGGCGTGGCTTGGTGGTCATGTGACTGGGTGGACATGGCTTGCTGGTCATGTTATTGGCTGGGTGTGGCCAACTCAATATCACTCACATCGAGTCATGCATCTCCTCACCTGGCCTCTCATGACTGAGGAGATGCTGCAACAATCGTAAGTGTGAAAAATGTCACTTTTTTCAGTGCCAATGTAACTTTGAATGGTCACTCCACGTGAGCAAAGTACCAGCAAAGGAGGGGAAAAAAAACTCCAGAGACGTTCCTGAGACAGGAAGTCTAGTCCTGCCAAGAATGTAATATGGGTTAACGGAGAGGCAGTTTCTGTAAGGAACACCAGAATGTTTCCTTCCTGCCTTCCTTACAGGATTAGGCCAGTAATTTCTTCTAACAACCGGTTCTCCAAACTGCTTAGAATGTTATCAATCGGTTCTAGCGAATAGGTGCGAACTGGTAGAATCCCACCCCTGAGGTAAGGGTGTCAGGGACTGTAACTTCAAAATCAAGTCATAGGTAGTTTTTGGCATCTGTAATAACAGTAATCAGTTGCCAAGTGACCAGTCGTAAGTTGAGGACTACCTGTACGAATTGCCTTGTAATTTCTTTCTAATTATTTTAATAAGCCAAAAAGCAAGTCTGCCAAGCAAAATAATTATGCTTTGGACTCAGTGGTGGTATGCTACCGGTTCAGACCAGTTCGGCTGAACTGGTAATAATAAAAGCTTCCCACTACCAGCTGAGAGGAGGAAAAAAATCCTAGGACAATCATCTGAGGGGAGAAAGGAGAAAAGCGCAGGATTGGCCCTCCCACCTGTCCTTGCGCTTTTCTCTTCTTTATCCTCTCAGCTGATCAGCGCTGCAGGCCTCAGATGATGTGGGGAAAGCTACGTGCATGCATTAGGTGCACATGCATGGATGTACAATCACCAAACCGGTAGTGGAAGAGGTAGGACCCCACTGCTGTTTGGCCTTCAGAAAGAGCCCACTTCCACCAGGGGTGATAAAGTCCTTGCGGTCCTTCAGGTAAACAAACACCAGGAACACTTCTAATCCCTGCTTACTAAGTCCAGCACATGGAAATGCTGAAGAAAGATGCCCTGGGCATTGTTTCCGCTTCATACAGCTCTCTCCAGAACCTGGGACCTGATAATGCCATGTTTGTATTGCACAGGAGCTGCATATATCTGAAGCCCACACAAGACCAGATTTAGTCAGGATAACTCAATAAAAACCTGGAGATTAGCAAGAATGCAGGGAAGCAGATGTGCAAGGCCTCTCTAGCTGCATTTCCTCCCTCACACATTGGGAAGATTCCCCCACCACCACCATTTTTAGTCTGCCAAGTGTCCTGTTCAAGATGCGGATGTACTGAAACACCCCTAGGAATAGATTGCAAAGATGTCAGAACTTGACGAAGAAGCAGAACTGACCTGGTTCTTCGGAGAAAAAAAAAATACGAACTTTTATAGAAGTCCGAAAAACTTTTATAGACATTTTGCTGAAAATGGAAAAGAATGGAACAATTGGTTGATTTGATGACTGAAAAAGGATTAAATAAGAGGACTGAAGGGATATTTGTGACATTGATAGGGGAGGGATGAGTTTGTAACTGCTGAGGTCAGACATCGCTTCCTTTTCTGATCCTTGTTAATTGTGTTATGTTTGGAGCATGGGTGCGAAGAAATGGAGACGAGCCAGGTGAACAGTGAACTTCAACTCTTTATTTACATGGTGTGACAGCTCAAACAACGACTGCTATAGCCTTCCTTATATAGGCAACTTATTAACTAGCCAACCAATGAAAACCTCGGAGCGCTAGTTCCATTGACCAATGAGAACGGCTCGTTAATGGCCAATCAGATTCTCCAAAACGGACCAATTCAATCGCACCATTTAACAGCCAATCAGAAGTGCAGGGCCAGAACCCTGCACTTGACTCCAAGCTCAAGATAACTTTATTCATACACATTTATTCATTCACAACATCCCTTCCCCCCGGGTTCCGTTTACGGGGTGCGGTTATGTAGTCCTTGAGGTAAAATGGTTGTTTTGTCAGTCTATTCAATTTTCGTAGTGCACCCGGTATTTGGCTGCACTCTTGTTGAGGAAGGGTGTTGTTTAGCAAAGGAGGTATTTCTGACTCTGAGTTCGAGTTTTCATTGTCCCCAACATCTTCGGTATCAACCTGAGGTGAGCTCGCTCCCATTTCCAATTCCTTTTCTCGTGGTTCTGTTCCGTCATTGTTCCCTTCAAAAAGGGTTTCTGTTAATTGCAGTTCATCTTCCTCTATATCTCCCCCCCCTCAGTTTGGTTATCAGGGGGCTCGGAGATCCCTGACCGCAACCTCGATCGTAGTTGATCGATTTGGCACTTCCATAGTCTATCGTCACGGCACTGTAGAAGGTATGATCTGGGGCCGGTTACGCGGACTACAGTCGCTTCTACCCACAACGGATCACCCGACAAGTTTTTAGCGAATACCAGGTCGCCTACCAGGAAGGTACGGCAGCGGCCGCTGGATCCGTGTGGCTTCTCTGGTTCGTATGCTGAGTGTAACCGGTCGAGGTAGGAGCGGAGCTTTCGTCCCATTAGCAGCTCAGCGGGAGTTTTGTTGGTTACGCTGTGCGGAGTGATGTGCTGTAAAAAGAGGAGTCGATTTATCTTGTCATCGATGTTGTCGTAGTCCACTTTTTGTAGCGTTTTCTTGATGAATTGTACCATGCGCTTGGGCCTTCCGTTGGTCACCAGATGCGCAGGCGAGGTCAGCGCATGTCGAATACCGCGGTCCGCCAGGTACTGCTCGAAGGACAATGCGGTAAATTGGGGCCCGTTGTCGGATACCAGAACGTCTGGTAATCCGTGGGTTGCAAACAGTCTTTCCAGCTTCATAATGACCGCGTCGGTTGTCGTGTTCTTCATTCGGTGGATTTCGAGCCAGTTCGAGTAGGCGTCTACGGTTAACAGAAAGGTGTGGCCTTTGGTCGGCCCGGAAAAGTCCAGATGGATACAGGACCAGGGTCCCCGCGGCGTTTCCCACTCTGTTGGGATTGCCTTTGTTGGGGCGTTGCTTACTTCCTGGCATCTATGACAAGCTTTGACCCAAGTCTCGATTTGCTTGTCAATGCCTGGCCACCACGCATAGCTTCGTGCAAGGGCCTTCATACGCACGATGACGGGGTGGCCATCGTGCAAAGTTCTCAATAGTGCTTGGCGGAATCACTCTGGGATAACGACTCTATCGCCCCAGATGATGCAGCCCTTTTGAGAAAACAACTCGGTTTGTCGAGTTTTGAATGGTGCGAAGTCGTCTGGTATCGGGTCCAATGGCCATCCGCATTCCACCCAACTGAGGACTCGTGCTAAGGCTGGGTCGCGTTTTGTTTCTCTCGCGATATCACGGGCAGTCAATGGCAGTGAATGAAGTGCCTTGATCTGCAATGTGGTCACTGTTGGCGCAGGATCGTTGATCATCTCTGGAAGCGGTGCTCGGCTCAATGCGTCGGCGTGGGGAATGGTTTTCCCGGGCGGTATTGCAATTGATAATGATATGCTGCCAAGAATTCTGACCAGCGAGTCATTCTGGGAGATAATATATAGGGGGTTGGTTTATCTCCTGCTATTATCCCCAGCAAAGGTTTGTGGTCAGTCACTATAGTAAAAGCCCGGCCGTATACATACTCGTGAAACCTCTTGACAGCCGACACAATTGCAAGGGCTTCCTTATCAATTTGGCTATAGTTTCACTCAGTTTTTGAAAGTGTTTTCGAAAAATAGGCAGCCGGGGCTTCTGCGCCATTAGGCAATACATGGCTCAAAATGGCGCCCACTCCAAAAGGCGATGCATCACACATGATGGTTAACAGCAATGTTTCATTATACTGCATCAGTACTGCATCAGAAGTTAGTAGTTTTTTCACATTACGGAACGCCTGCTCTTCTTTATGACCCCACACCCAGATTGCTTTTTTGTCCAGTAAACGATGTAAAGGTTCAGCGACAGTCGCTTTGTGCAGCAGGAATACATTATAGAAGTTGATAAGGCCTAGAAACGCCTGGAGGTAGGCCTTATTCCGGGGTCTGGTAGCATTTTTTATTGCTCGCAATTTACTATCGGTAGGATGAATGCCCTGACTGTCGATTAAATACCCTAAAAATTCGACACGATCTGTACACAGCTTACACTTATTTTTCTTAACCTTAAGACCTGCATCTTTGAATTTCTGGAAAACTAATTTTAAACGATCCCGTAATATTTTTGTAGATGGGGCAGCAATTAACACATCGTCAAAATAAGGGACAACGCCTTTAATCCCTTGTAATAGCCTTTCCATCAGGCTCTGGAATATCTCCGGGGCTACACTCACTCCACATTGGAGCTGGGTGCATTTAAAGGCACCTCGGTGCGTCACGATTGTCTGTGCCTGTGCCGTTTTTTTGTCAACCGGTAGTTGCTGATATGCCTGAGCTAAGTCTAGTTTAGCGAAGACTTTTCCGCCCCCCAGGGAATGGAGGAGATGCTGCACCACTGGCACCGGATATGCATTTTGCTGCAGGGCGTGATTCAGGGTGGCTCAGTAGTCCCCACAAATTCGAATCGAACCATCCGGCTTGATGGGTGTCACGATTGGGGTTTCCCAGGGAGAGTGATCGGTTGGCTCTAACACTCCCTGGGCTATTAACTTATTAAGCTGTTCGTTGATTTTAGGTTTTAGGGCAAAGGGAACTCGATGAGGCTTAAGGCGGATGGGAGCTATTTTGGGGTTCAAGTTAAACGAGATTGGGGTCCCCTTGTACTTGCCTAGTTTCTCTGCGAAGACGTCCCTGAATTCGTGGACGAGGTCCTCCTCCCAGTCACTGCCACCGATTCGGTTAATGCCTGCTACCTCAATGCCGAGTGGCGCGAACCATTGGAGGCCTAACAGGCTAGGCCGATTTTTGTCGATCACCGTCAGGGGTAAGTATGCTGTGCGGTTTTTGAACGTGACGCGAACTCGACTCGTTCCAATTACTGGAATCCTATTTCCCTGATAGTCCTTAAGTATAAGTCTTTGGGAACGGAGGTCTTGGCGCCGGATGGTAGGGATGAGTTGCTTGAGGGTCTTCCAGGAAACCATCGAGAGAGACGATCCAGAGTCGACTTCCATTTGGCAGGGTTGATTTTCGATGGCCACTTTAATTCGAATTTTCTTGGCATCCAAGGAAGAGGCATGACCGATAGTGATAGTTTGGTGAGCCTCTTCTCGCTTCATGGGGCGATTTAAGGTTCGGTTTCTGTAGGAGTGGTTTACTGGTTCTCGCCTTACAGGACGGTTTCCTGTTGAGTGGGGATAGTTGGCCCCCTTCGAGGTCTGGCTGGGTCCTAGGTGGCTTCTACAGACCCGTCCGATGTGGCCTCGTTTCCCGCACTCGTGGCAGAGCGCGTCGCAGAATTTGCATTCAGACCTGGAATGGTTGGCCCCACAGCCAGCGCATGGGTGTTGGGACTTCGGGTAGGGGTCCTGATCAGACCGCAGTCGATGGACCTCTTCTTCGTCGCTGTCTGACGACAAAGAGAGGTCCTCATGGTGGGCCGTCATGGACTGCCCTTCTGACTTGGGTGAAATGTCGCAGGTTGGTTGGTGTACTGGAGCGCGGTTGCGGCATAGTTGGGCAGCCGACTTCCTGTGTTTCTGCTGCAGTAGCATCAGCGATGGCATCGGCAAGGCTGATGTCTCCTTTTGCCATCAGCTTGCTCTGTAAGCCTAGTGTATCTAGTCCCAGAACTATTCGATCTCTCAAAGCCTCTTCCAGGTCGGCGAAACTGCAGAGACCACTCAGGTTTCGGAGGTCAGCGACGAAATCGGCAATGCTTTCTCCTTTTCACTGGTTCCTTTGGTAGAACTTGTGCCGCCTTACGAGCATTGGCACGGTCGGTGTATAGTGGGCCCTCAGGATGGGTTCGAGGATGTCCCAGTCCATCCTCTTTACTTCAGCCGGCTTCGCTAGTGCCTTGGCCATCTTGAACACAGTTGGCCTGCAATGCGTTAGGAATACCGCCCGTTTCTTTCTGGTCGTGGCATCCTTCAGGTTATTGGTTTCCAAGAACATTTGGAAACGATCCATGTAAGCTACCCAGTCTTCTTGTGCTGGGTCGAATGGAGCGGGTGGTACTATGCCGCCAGACATGGTTCCGCCATTGTGCGTTCAGCCATGTGCTCAGTTTCTTCTTCTTGGTTCAGTCAGCTCTGACGCCTCCAAATTCCACCTTCGTCGCCAGTGTTATGTTTGGAGCATGGGTGCAAAGAAATGGAGATGAGCCAGGTGAACGGTGAACTTCAACTCTTTATTTACATGGTGTGACAGCTCAAACAATGGCTGCTATAGCCTTCCTTATATAGGCAACTTATTAACTATTCAACCAATGAAAACCTCGGAGCGCTAGCTCCATTGACCAATGAGAACGGCTCGTTAATGGCCGATCAGATTCTCCAAAACGGACCAATCCAAACACGCCATTTAACAGCCAATCAAAAGTGCAGGGCCAAAACCCTGCACTTGACTCCAAGCTCAAGATAACTTTATTCATACACATTTATTCATTCACAACAAACTGAATAAGGGAAAACCCA
The DNA here is from genome assembly GCA_033807585.1 of Hydrophis major. Classification (NCBI taxonomy): domain Eukaryota; kingdom Metazoa; phylum Chordata; class Lepidosauria; order Squamata; family Elapidae; genus Hydrophis; species Hydrophis major. Next base: position 62,587,577 of record CM066333.1, on the reverse strand, counting down.
TGCTGGAGATCCAGCTAAAACCTGCCCACCCAAGACCGACCTCAGGGGTGAACAGTCTTTTCTTAGACATCACAGAGTTCACCTTTGGGCTCAGCAGGGTGACTTCTCCCCACCAGCACTTTCCCACCCCAGAGTGCCAAGAAGCCAAATTTCATGATGCGCTCTGGGCTTCTTGGCATTCTGGGGCAGGAAATGCAATGTAGAGACTTGGCATGAGGGAAAGACGAGAAGAAGGGAAAGAGAAAAAGTGACCTCCTCCTTCCCTCAAGCTGGCCGCTCCGTTGCCCATTTCTCCAGTGCAGTGCAGCGTTGTGGAACTTGCCCCACCCTCCGCCCACCAGATGCCCTCACTTCCCAAGCATTTCTTGGCCTAGTTTCCAGCTCCATAGCATTTCTTGCTGTGTTCTGCCTGCCATGCCAGCTGCCCCTTCCCAGCCAGAGCTGGAATACCGCTGTGTTTAAGTGTTGATAGATGCTGGTCTTTCCTTTGGTGGCCCTGGGCAACTGCTGGAAAGAGACTGGCCCATTTCAGCGCCTGGTGCCCAGATGCCCTCACTTCCCCCAAGCATTTCTTTGCCTACCTGATTTCCAGCTCCGTTGCATTTCTCCATTGGGTTTGTCGCTGTTGTGTGCAGAGAAACAAATTTGTAGGACTAAAAAAAAAAAAGTTCAAGCAATCAATTCTAACTTCATGAAAAAAAAATTGGTGAGAAGTTGGAATTGCATGATTGAACTTTTTTTAGTCCCACAAACTTTTGTTTTCCTGCACACAATGGTGAGAAACACGATAAAACTGGAAATCAGGCAGGCAAAGAAATGTTTGGGAGAAGCAAGAGCATCTGGGTGGTGGTGGGTGGGACAAGCTCCATGGTACTGTGCTGCAATGGATAAATGGGCAATAGAGTGGCCAGCTTGAGGAAAGGAGGAGGCCACTTTTCCTCTTTCCCTGCTTGTCTTTTCCTCATGCCGGCTGCTCCATTTCCCATTTCTCCATTGCAGTGCAGCTCTTCTGCCCACAAATGTCTTTTCTTTGATGGCCGACACCAAAAGGCAAAGAAAGAGATGCCGGGTCCAGTTTGAGCTTCTTTGGCGACAGGCCGAAACCTCGTCTCTCCGAGGCTTCGATCCGTGCTCGTCGTTGGAGCGCCCCAAGCTGGCTGGTTTCGGGGCTAAGCCACTCTGTAGAGGTGGTGAAGAGTGGGGAGACTACCTGCAGGGTTGAAGAGAGCCGCATATCTCCTCCCCAGCTGGCCATTACTTCCTTTCCCGAAGGCAGTTGTCAGAAATGGCTACCACAAAGAAGAACTCGACCGGAAAAGAATATGCAGGAGGAAGAACAGAAAGTTTTGGCTGATTGGGTCAAACAGCAAAAGCAACAAATAAGGTACCCTGGAATTTAAATTTAACAACATTGTTCCCAAAAAAGATTTTGAAGCTGTGAAGGGGAAAGAGAAGGGAAAGAATTAGGTTTTTTTTCTTCCCTTCCTTATACTAACAGCTAAGAGACTTAAGCAAGAAACTGAAAAAAAAATCCACTTTGACAGTAATAGGCATCTAAGCTGAAAATAAAAGTCAAAGGGATAAATAAAGATTTCTGGACATTTAAAAAAATTTAAAAGCTGGAAAGGAGAAAAAAAAAGAATAGAAGGGCAGGATCTGGAAAAATGGAGGAGACTGCCTGGAATTAAGGAATGGGACTGTAATTAACTTACAGTGAAATTTTCACAAGATTCCTCAAAGATACATTTTAATGGAAACTTGGTAACAAAATAATAGAACCCCAGGAAGAGAAAGTAGAAAAAAGAAGCAAGTAAAAACAGCCTTGGATTATTTGGATTACTTGGTGATTTTTGGTTTTTGCATCTAGATGACTAAAATTAACTGGGTGGTTGTTTAAAAGTTTTTAAAATGGTATCACTCTTAGAAGAACTGAAAACGGAACTTAAAAAATGGAAAGAAGACGCACAAGAAGGGAGAAGTTCTTTTGGCTTCTGTTTCAATTCTTAGAAATGGAGATCTGGAACTATGAGAAGCAACGAGAAACGCTTGCAGAACAAGAAGATTGGGACAAAGAAGAAGCCATCTTTAATGATCAAATAATTTTAAGTGGGGGGGGAGAAAAGGGGGGAAAGAGAGTGAAAGATTTAAGATTAGAAAAAAAAAAGAATAGTTTGAAAAATAAGTATAATATTAGAAAGCAACAGAAGAGGGGATTACAGATGAGAGAGTTAGAAGTAGAGAGACGAGGGGGTAAAAAAGGGAGGGGGAAGAAGAGGGGGAAGAAGGCAGGGAAAAGAAGTTGTAAAAGACAGAAACAAGAAATGGAGAAATAGGGAAAAAATATAAGGATTGTAACCATAAGTTTATTTAGAGATAATGGGTGAAAATGTAATTGTAAAAGGGATTCTGCAAAGGTACATAAGATAGCTTTGTTATATTACAAATAGAAATAACTTTAGAAAATATGATGATGGATAAAATATTTATTGTAATGCAGTGGGATGTTTGTTGATAAATAAATGAATTAAAATGATTGAGAGAATTAAAAGGGAACATTTTTAATTATTAGTAATGATTTATAAAAAATATAAGTGAGAAATATGGGGAAAAAAAGAATTAACTATGGAAAGTTTATAAGTGTTCCCAAGGAAGTATGATATTCAATTGAAAAGAAATTTAAAGATGTTAAGATTTTAATGCATATTAATGATAGCATTGAAAATATACAAGTTCACATTTGCACCCATACTTAGTTTAGAGGAAAGAAATGGTGAAACAGAGAGAACAAAGGTTCACTGCAGACCATCTTCTATGTTTGTTATGGATACAGCTAGGGGCATCTAAAGGGGGAGAAGGGTTCAACAAAGTCAAGATGGCAGCCATGACTATGTGATCAAAGCTCCACCTTTCTTTTTGCACACATCTTAGTAAACAACCCAGCATCTTCTAATTCATTATTTCACCTTTTCAGTTACTAAATGACAATAGCTCAATAATTGTTGGTCAACATTTCCATGTAAATGTCAAAGTGTTTTAGAAATTACTCACTTAACAACATCCAAGGAATCTGGAGAGCTAAAGCATAGAAACATATTATGAGAATGCCGGCAAAGATGTTTTGTATAGAAAGGAACACAACTCTGAAAGTTATCCTTAGAAAAGAAACAATAGCCAGGTAGTTCAGAAGCTAAGAGGTAGACAAGTGACAGAGGATGCTAACTGTTGGGAAAACACCCCATCCCAGATCACTAGGAATTTAACAACTCCATCTCAGTGGTTTTTGATACACAAGTTCTGTATTGTGTTGCCCCAAAAATAAGACCTAGCTTGATTTTTACATTTGTGGCCAATATAAACTCTACTCTCAAAATAAGCCTTAGTTAAGCCCCGCCCACATCTTTTTTTTTGATAAAAGTTTTATTGATTTTAACAACAGACAAAAAACATAACATAAAAAAAAATATCATTCTTCATAAATTTACAGTGTATCAGTTGGTTTACCACTCCCTTTTGTGCATCCATTTCATAGTCATCAAAATAATTATATTACATAATAACTCAAATTATCAATCATCAGTAAAATATCCTAATATCATTATTGAACAATCATTTGACTATAATTTTACTAATTTATACTTAAGCGAGATAACTATAATTGTTAAGTTATTTTATAACAAATCATAGAATCATACCAAATCTATCTTAATAAAATATTCTAAAAAATTATCAAAACCAAGAAAAATTATATAATCATTATTTCCTAAATTTCTAAATATTCTATTATTATATTGTATTATCTAACCATTGATAAAAAAGATCCCAAACTTCATAAAATTGTTTATCTTCTTGTTCTCTAATTTCAAATGTCAATCTACTCATTTCAGCACATTCCAATATTTTCTTAATAATTTCTTCTTCTAATGGTATTTTCTCACTCTTCCAATGTTTAGCAAATACAATCCTAGACGCTGTTAGTACATTTACAATCAAATACTTTAAGTTTTTATTATATATATAAGTACGATTCCCAATAAAAATATCTCTGGTTTCAAATCTATGTGTTTCTTTATCATTTTTTCCAGCCATATGCGAATTCTAGTCCAATATTTCCTGGCCTCCTCACAAGTCCACCACATATGGTAATATGAGCCAGGTATCTGATGACATTTCCAGCACTTTTCAGATTTATCCTTGAACATTCTTGCTATTCTTGTCGGGGGAAAGTGCCACCTGTATAACATCTTATACAAATTTTCTTTATATGCTGTTGACATTGTCATTTTATAATTTTGTGACCACAATTTTTGCCATTTCTCTAAATCAATCCCATATCCAAAATTCTTCCCCCAAGCAATCATTGTTTCTTTGACTTGTTCTTCCTCTAATTTAATTTCCAGCAAATAACTATATAGTTTTTTAATCACTTTTTCATCAGTACCTGTCAAAATCCTAAGCCCCGCCCACATCTTGTTGAATGAGGTGGGGTGAGGTGCAGATGTAAAAATCAAGCTATGATGGAGGGGTGGAGTTACCCCATGCACCCCACCCCTCCACCCCTCCTCATTATGCTGGTGGAGAGCTTGCAGAATGCCATGAGGTTCATCTTGCTGGTGGAGCCAGCAATGGCACAACACCATGAGGCTGGATGCTGTGTGGTGCATTGTGATGTCACATGTGAGAGCAGCGGCAGCTGCAAGACAAGACTCGCAGCACGGCTCCACCAGTGCAACAAGCCTCACAGCATTCTGCCACAAGCAGCTTCACCAGAGAGACAAGGTTCATTGTGCTGGTGGAGCCATTCACGACACGATGCCATGAGGCTTGTTGCACCAGTGCAGCTGCTTGTGGCAGAATGCCATGAGGCTCATCTTGTTAGTGGAGCCAATTCATGTGGCTAGATGCAGCGTGGTGCACTGTGCCATCATGTGCATGAGCAGTAGCACCAGCGAGACAAGACTCATGGTGTTGTGCCAAGAGTGACTCCACCAGCGAGATGAAACTCATAGCACTGGCGCAGTGGCTCGCGAAATGCCATGAAGCTCCTACCACAGGTGCAGCTGCTCTCAGCAGAACTTTTCATCCAAACGGAAAAATGACACAGATTCAAAGCTTCATGGAGCTCCATTTCAAACCGTCTCCTGTGCAAGCAGACAATGTTTCATCTCCCTCTGGGCAAAAAGTTTTTGGATAGCTATCACTAGCCCTGCCATCTCCATCCTGCTGGCTGCTCGCCTGTGGCCTCAATTGGATGGTGAAGAGCCCCCACAAGACACCATGGCCAAAAAATGTCCCAGCAGAAGCTGGGCCAGTAGGCAAGGTGGGTGGACACTGGGCTTGGCCCATTACAGCCGTGGGCAAGCAGAAAGCGGGATGGAGAGGGTGGGCCCAATGGTAAGTGTGCTCCCCCTCCCATCGGCCCTTGCACTCAGCACCTCCTGCACTTAAAAAATAAAACCTCCCCAGAAATAAGACCCAATGCTTATTGTCAAGCCCAAAAGAAAATAAGACTGGGTCTTATTTGGGGGAAAACACAGGTAGATGTTATGGAAAGAAAAAATAAAGCTAGTTGTTATGATTCTGTTCTAAGGCAATATCATATCCCATATGTTCTGGCATAAATGATCTTCCAGGACCGAAATCAATTCTTCACAACTTCAAGCAATTGCTGAAATGATAGTACTCAAGATCATTGACAAGTTCACAAAAGTTAAGCTGTTGTATTAAAACATTTATAATAAAGTACACACATATTTATGCTTAATACAAGTATCTCACTTTGTCATCCAAAATTGCCAAATTGTCTGAGATGGCAACTGATACGTCAACAGACTTTTGTGTAGGTAGTTCTCAAAAATCAAGAGGGTGATCACTTTTCAGACTAACAAATGTCATTTATGGTGCAATGGATGTTAAAGACTTTCTTGTGCCTGTTAATAACATTTGTTAATCAGAAAATATGTGACCAGTTTAGAAGTTACCCTGATTGCTGATCCATGGAACCATAGCTGCTATATGTAAATTATGAAGACTCACTACCAAATGTAGACTGTTAATGACAAACAGTTCAATTCTATTCACTCCTTTAACATCTGATTATAATAAATCCTGTGACAGACTTTAAGTAAATCCATTTATAGATAATGGGGCAGTGAACCAGAGTTCCTACATATGATAATATTTTATGGTGAAGATCCATTCTTTATGGAGATGACATGCTGATGGAATTTTATTTTCCCTCTCTAATGGAATGTGTATAAGAGCAGAACTAGTGGTGGACCTAAAATTCAGAAATAGTTTTGAAGCCATCTAAGTTTTAAAGAAGTCTGCAAAACTCAGAAAAACTGGGAAAATATCTTAGCATTGTCCTTCCTAAGAAACAGGCACACCAGGTGAGGCAACAGAGTAACCAGGGAACAAATTCAACTGACTACAATCTAATCAATTCAAGCTAATAAGCTTCAATCTTTGTAAATATATTTTCAAAACTTTCTTTTGTGTGAAAAGAAAGCAATTTCCAAAAGGAAACATCTTGTAATCATGGAAAATATCAGTTGCCAAATTCAAGATGGATTGCTGCAAATCACAAAATCTAATTTGTAAGCTTAAGCAAGGAGAAGGAACTAACTAACCTCGGAACTGCTAGTAGAAATCTTCAGAAAAATATCAGCAGATTTGCCAGACTTCAGTGCCTTCCCTTATTATCAAATATTTCAGGAAAGCAGAATTCTCCAAAATGATGCTGAAATGTAATGGCTGTCAGAGCACACTGTAAGTTTGGGAGCTGTATAAATCTGAGAAACCTCAAAATCAACATTTTCCAGGAGCATTTAGGACTACAAGCCATGGGGACCTCAATTTCCTTTCAACTTCAATGGAAGTGGACACCAGCCCCCCCCCCCCCCAATTCTACAGGCCCCCAATTATAAACAGAAAGCACAATGTTGGTTGGAAAGGAAACAAACCCACAAACCCAGTTTAGTATCTGGAAATCTAAGCCATTCTCCTTACACACCAGCCAGAAAGCAAGTTACACCTTGATCCCCCATATCCCGCAAGGCAGCCTCTGTCTGGTTCGACAACTCGGAGCCCCTTGCACGCTTTGGCCAACCTAACCAAACCCCATTCCCCAACCCACAAAATTTAAGTTCAACCCCAAGAGAAAAACTACAGAAAAGAAAACTACAATTACAGAAAAGTAATTGTGCTATTGAAAAAGGACTAGTCCGGCCCTGGGAGGAACTGCTTCCTTGCCCCGCGCGCAAAAGCAACTAAAGACAAGAACCATCCGGGACAAGCATTTCTGCTCTGGGACCAGCAGGGAGAATCGTGTTGGGCGAGCCTCCCGGGAAAGATACCCCGGCCCATCAGATCCTCCAAACCACAAGGGGGGGGGTGTGCCAAATGTGGCCATGGCTTTACGGGGGCATTGCTCCTCTCGGCAGCAAGTTGGGCCAAGTCGCCTCTTCCTTTCTCCCTCTTCCAATTCACGCAACCGGCCAGTGCATATGCGCTGGCGGGGAGTCACAGCCAAAACAACTCAATACCCCACCAACCCGCCGCTTAAATGTTGCTTCGATGCACGAATGCCCAAGAAAGAGAGCGAAGCTGGCCAAGAGGTGCGCCCCCCCCCCGCCCAGTTCTGGAGGACCGAGCCGAAGAGGGGAAGATGAGCCAGTCCGAGGCGCAGTGGCTGGCCTGGCTGCGCGTACTCACCTCGGAGCGAGCCTGCAGCCGCTTGTTCATCTCGTAGATTCGGTACTCAGGCTGCACCATGTAGGGCGTGTGGCGCCGGTAGAAGGGGCCGAAGGGCGAGGAGTAGAAGGGGTCGTGCGACGCGCTGGACATCGCGCCTGCTGGCTGGGGCTGGAAGCAAGGCGCGCAGCAGGGGAGCGCCGGCCAAGCACATGGGCTGGGGGCTCTGCGCCCTGCAAAGTAAGGCGGGGGCAGGCAGGCAGGGAGACGGGCGGGGAGGGAGGGAAAGAGAGGCGGAGTACGCGAGTGGCTGAGAAGCGCTACCGCAGCCGCTGGAAAGGAAGAGGCAGGCAGGGGGCCCTGGGCGCTGGGATGCAAGCTCGCCACCTGGGTTGGAAAGCGGCAGCGGGGGGGGGGGTCACTTCTCAGCCATACGGGAGCCCCTGCGAGGACCGAGCCTAAAGATGCAGGGAGATGGAGAAATGGAGAGAGCGCGTAGGCGGGCACGCGCGCGCACGGGGCCGGGGAAGAGGCGACCCCCCCTCTTCCAGTGCCAAAGCGAGGACTCCGCTCGGCGTCACCCGGTCTCCTCGGAAGAGGGTCGTGCAGACCTGGGCTTGGGGGGGGGGGAACGACGCTATTCCGCGCTGCCCGAAAATGCCTTGCTTCCCCGCCCCCTTCAGGTTGGTCCGGGCTTCAGGTTGAGGAAAGGATGGCCGAGCTTTCTCTGCGCTCCACTGTCCGGCTTTGATTCCTACACCCGAAGCAGCAGCTTTCATAGAAAGAGATCGCGAAATAGGAGAGCGGGAGGCATGTGCGTGAAAAAGAACCTCCGCCGAAAGTTTGGCATTAAAGACTCTCCCTTCGAGATATCGGTAGGGAGGGATCTGCCAGGTATCCCAAAGAGGGCTTCATGCAGCCTCTGCGGTTCATTCCTTGCAGTCTGAAGCATTTGGAAATGCAAATGTCCCTGGACACAAATACTGAAAAGGGCTTTCAAAGCTAAATGTGCTCAAGCCACACAACCACTCTGTGAGGTGTACTGGACCATGGATCGCCAACCTTTTGGGATCTCGGGGACCACCAAATTCATAATTTTAAATCCCTTGGACCAGAGACCCTGAGAAAATCCCAAAAACCTCACTCTGTTTTCCTACCGATGGATCATTCTTTATTTGGGATCACAGGATACTGTCTCCAGCTGCATTCTGGGGGCGGGAGAGAGAGACTTTTGGCTTCATACAAGGAAAGCAGCAGAGGCAGCAGAAGTCTTTCTCTCTCCCAAACTCCGACAGAAATGAGTCTTTGTGAGACTTGTTGCACTGGCACAGCCTCTTGGAGCAGGATGCCTTGCAGGGTCCCAAAGGGTCCCAAAGATTCATTTCTGGTGGAGTTTGGGGGAGAAAAAGAAAGACTTTTGCTGCTTTCCTTGTACGCAGCCAAAAGCATAAGAAGAAAGAAGTGGAAAGAAGCAACCCAGTGGCCAGGCAAGGTGCATGGGGCAAGTGGAGCAAGTTCCCCCCCTCCACCGTTTCCTCCCTCCCCTCACTACCTGTGTTATTCACAATGCAAGCAATGCAAGCCTTGTGTTCCCACAGGCCATGTGGGCGGTGCAGCCTTGTGTTCCTGCACAGACTGGATTAATTGCTTTGGGGGGGTACTCTGGGGGTGATGTTTCTTTGCGGACACCAGTGGTCCCTGTCCTGCTGGTTGGCGACCACTGTACTGGACAATGACCGAACCTCAAAGTGCTGTGCTTAAATGCCTCGGGCATTCTTTCTCCGTTTTTTAACACTAAGCAAAACTCCCCACCTGCGGTGTCATTCCTAACCTTTTGAAATCTATTCGGACTGGACAATTCTTCCTAGAGTTTTTCAGGATCTCTATGGCGTGCATATGCACATCTATGCCCACATTCCCAAGTTCTCGGAACCAGCAGAGTTGTTTTCGGAAGCAATAAATACACTTCCAGCTATAGAAAGTTAGCACCCACCCCTCTCCTAGAAGAATAAAATATTTTGAGAAATATTTAAAAGGCAGGATATTATATTTCCCTGGATGAGAAATGGAGAAACATGCTCTTGGAAAGCAGTCCCTACCTTCCTTAATAGCCTACAGTAAATGTCAGCACTTAAGAGATAAAGAGATAGCTAGCTCTATTCATAACGAAAAACCCTCACCCAAGATCCAACAAACGTAGGATTAGCCCTCAGCCACAATAGGAATTGCCTAAAGCCCCTTCATGGCATCATCTCAGTTGCACCATCCACAGCAGTTCAAACTTCAACCAAATTTACCTCAGACAAACTCCTAGGATTTGTACCGGGCCCCATGGGAGTCTGACAACAGCCAATAGAATATATATTCTTGAACAGGAAGTTCAAGTGCAAAACCCAAGAGAAGGTATAAATACCCAAACACACACACTCTCTCTCGACCATGTGATCAGCTGCACCAGAACTACAAACATGGTTCTATTCATCAATAAATGGACCCTCTTTCCAATCTACCTCCATTTTGTTTCCAGTGCCTTTCTCCCAGCTTGGACCTGAACCAGACTGATATTTCTTCCAATACAGCTGTTACTCCCAAACAAGAAAAATAGAAAAACAGCTCATGGAGAAATATAATTCTCAGAATTTTATTGCAATCGAATAATGCACCCCCTTTGAAGCAAGCAGTGCAACTTAATTCTGGGCGCATTCATTTGAAACTGTGGGTGGCAACTGTGCAAATCATTTTGAAGGTCCACAAGCAAAAATACCATAATTTGCAAAGCTCCAGTAATAATCTAAGTAATGCAATCAATCTGTTGTGAATGAATAAATGTGTTTAATAAAGTTTATTAAGGGCTTGAAGTTAAGTGCAGGGTTCTGGCCCTGCACTTCTGATTGGCCGTTAATAGCGACATCAGATTGGTCCATTCAGGTGAATCTGATTGGCTATTAACAAGACTCTCCCATTGGTTAACAGAGCTAGCGCTCCCTGGTTGAATATTTAATAAGCTGCCTATATAAGGAGGGCCATTGCAGCCATTGAGTTTGAGCTGTCACACCATGTTAATAAAGAGTTTTGAAGTTCACCGTTTCACCGGCTCGACTCCATTCTTCGCGCCCACGCTCAGAACAAAACACTGGCGACAAGGATGGGATGTGGAGACGTCAGAGCTGACTAAACAACAAAGAACCAAGCACGTGGCTGAACGCACAATGGCGGAACCATGTCCGGCGGCGTCATACCACCCACTCCATTCGACCCAGTGCAAGAAGACTGGGACTCCTATATGGATCGCTTCCAGATGTTTCTGGAAACCAACAATTTGAAGGATGCCACTACTGGGAAGAAACAAGCGGTATTCCTAACCCATTTTGGGCCTACCGTATTCAAGATGGCCAAGGCACTAGCGAAACCGGCAGAAGTAAAGTCTATGGACTGGGACGTCCTCAAACCCCTACTGAGGGCCCACTATGGACCGATCGTGCCAACGCTCGTCAGAAGGCATGAATTTTATCAGAGGAGTCAGCAGAAGGGCGAAAGTGTTGCTGATTTCATAGCGGATCTCAGGAATCTGGGAGACCTATGTGGGTTTGCCGACCTCGAAGAAGCCCTGAGAGACAGAATAGTTCTGGGATTGGATGCACCACACATCCAAAGCAAGCTGATGGCGAAAGGCGACATCAGCCTTGCTGATGCTATCAATGAAGCTACCGCAGCAGAAGCAACCAGGAAGTCAGCTGCCTGAATGCGCCGCAACCATGCCCCGGTTCACCAACCGACCCGCGACATTTCATCCAAGGCATTTCAGAAGGGCAGTTTCAAACGGCCCACCACGAAGACCTCTCTTCATCATCAGACAGCAACGAAGAAGAGGTCCACCAACTTCAGTCCGAACGGGACCAACGCCAGAGATCTCAATCCCAATGCGCTGGTTGTGGGGCAAGCCACCCCCGATCAGAATGCAAATTCCTCGACGCGCTCTGCCATGTGTGCGGGAAATGAGGCCATATCGGACGGGTCTGTAGAAGTAAAATAGGACCCAGCCAGCCCTCGAAGGGGACTAACTTTCGCCAACTGACAGGAAACCATCCTGTAAGGCAAGAACCAGGGAACCACCAATAGAACAACCACTCCTACAGAAACAAAACCCTAAACCATCCCACGAAGCAAGAAGAGGCTCACCAAACTATCACGATCGGTCACGCCTCCTCTCTGGATGCCAAGAAGATCCAAGTGAAAGTAGCCATCGAAAACCAGCCCTGCCTGATGGAAGTCGACTCAGGATCGTCTCTCTCGATGGTTTCCTGGAAGACCCTCAAGCAGCTCATCCCTACTGTCTGGCGACAAGACCTCCGATTCCAAAGACTCATACTCAAAGACTATCAAGGGAATCGGATCCCAGTCGTAGGATCCAGCCGAGTATGGGTATCGTTCAAGAACCGTACAGCATTCCTACCCCTGACTGTAATCGACAAAGATCGGCCTATTAGGCCTCCAATGGTTCGCTCCACTTGGAATTGAAGTGGCAGGCATTCACTGAATCTGCAGCAGCGACTGGGAAGAGAACCTCGTCCAAGAATTCAAGGACGTCTTTGCAGAAAAACTAGGCGAGTACAAGGGGACCCCAATATCATTTAACCTCAATCCCAAAATAGCTCCCATCCGCCTTAAGCCTCATCTAGTTCCATTTGCCCTTAAACCAAAGATTGACGAGCAGCTTGATAAATTGATAGCCCAGGGTGTGTTAGAACCAACCGATCACTCTCCCTGGGAAACCCCAATCGTGACACCCATCAAGCCGGATGGATCGATAAGAATTTGTGGGGACTACCGAGCCACCCTGAACCACGCCCTTCAACAAAACACGTATCCGGTGCCAGTGGTGCAGCACCTCCTCCATTCCCTGGGGGGCGGAAAAGTCTTCGCTAAACTAGACTTAGCCCAGGCATACCAACAACTGCCGGTAGACAATAAAACGGCAGAGGCACAAATGATCGTTACGCACCGAGGTGCATTTAAATGTAACCGACTCCAATTCGGAGTTAGCGTGGCCCCGGGAATCTTTCAAAGTTTGATGGAAAGACTATTACAAGGGATAAAAGGCGTTGTCCCATACTTTGATGATGTGTTAATCGCTGCCCCTACTCCGCAAATATTACGGGATCGCCTGAGCTTGGTTCTCCAGAGATTCAAAGACACAGGTCTTAAAGTTAAGAAAAACAAGTGTAAACTGTGCACGGATTGTGTCGAATTTTTAGGATATTTAATTGATAGTCATGGCATTCACCCCACCGATAGCAAACTGAGGGCAATCAAGAACGCACCAAAATCCTGAAATAAGGTCGACCTCCAGGCGTTTCTAGGCCTTATCAATTTTTATAACGTTTTCCTGCCTCACAAAGCAACCATAGCCAAACCCCTACATCGTTTATTGGACAAAAAAGCAATCTGGGTATGGGGACATAGAGAAGAGCAGGCGGTTCGAAATGTAAAAAAATTATTGACTTCTGATGCTGTACTGATGCAGTACAATGAGACTTTGCCTTTAACAATCACGTGTGATGCATCGCCTTTCAGAGTGGGCGCCATTTTGAGTCACATTTTGCCAAACGGTAGAGAAGCCCCTGTTGCCTATTTCTCAAAGATGCTTTCAAAAGCAGAACACAATTACAGTCAGATTGATAAAGAAGCCCTTGCTATTGTGTCTGCTGTCAAGAGATTTCATGAGTATGTGTATGGCCGAGCCTTTACTCTAGTGACTGACCACAAACCTTTGCTGGGAATAATAGCAGGAGATAGGCCAACACCTTATATATTATCCCCCAGAATGACTTGCTGGTCAGAATTCTTGGCTGCCTATAATTATAAGTTGCAACACCGCCCGGGGAAGGCCATTCCCCACGCCGATGCATTGAGCTGAGCACCACTCCCAGAGACCATTGCTGACCCCGCGCCGACAGTGACAACGTTGCAGATCGAGACACTTCGAACACCGCCCTTAACAGCCCGAGATATCGTGATGGAAACAAAACGCGACCCCGCCTTAGCACGAGTTCTCAGTTGGGTCGAGCGCAGATGGCCATTGGATCAGATATCTGATGACTACACCCCGTTCAAGAGTCGACAAATGGAATTGTTTTCCCAGAAGGGCTGCATTATCTGGGGAGATAGAGTCACTGTCCCAGAGCGGCTACAACAAGTGGTACTAAGAACCTTGCATGGCCACCCCGGCATTGTGCGCATGAAAGCCCTCGCACGTAGTTACGCATGGTGGCCGGGCATTGACAAGCAGATCGAGACATGGGTCAAAGCTTGTCACAAATGCCAGGAAGTAAGCAACACCCCACCAAAAGCAACCCCAACCGAATGGGAAACACCAAGAGGACTCTGGTCCCGTATTCATCTGGACTTTGCAGGACCTATCAAAGGCCACACATTCTTGTTAACAGTGGATGCCTACTCAAACTGGCTCGAAATCCATGAAATGAGGAATACAACAACCGAAGCGGTCATCAAGAAACTGGACAGACTATTTACTACACACGGATTACCAGACGTTCTGGTATCCGACACAATTTACCGCGCTGTCTTTTGAACAGTACCTGGCGGACCGCGGTATTCACCATGCACTGACTTCGCCGGCGCATCCTGCGGCCAACGGAAAGGCCGAGCGCATGGTACAATTCGTCAAGAAAACATTACAATTCGTCAAGAAAAATGGACTATGACAATATCGAAGAAAAGATTAACCAGATACTCCTTTTGCAGCATATCACTCTGCACAGTGTCACCAACAAAACTCCCACCGAATTGCTAATGGGGCGGAAGCTCCGCTCCCACCTCGACCGGCTGCACCCATCGTGCGAACCTGAGAAACCACATGGATCCAGCGGGCGATGCCGTAACTTCCAGGTAGGTGACTTGGTATTCGCTAGGAACTTTTCGGACGATCCGTTGTGGGTCGAGGCAACTGTGATCCAAGTAACCGGCCCACGATCATACCTCGTAAAATGTCGCGATAATAGATTATGGAAGCGCTATATTGATTAGCTGCGTTCAAGGCTGCAGTCAGGGATCTCCGAGTCCCCTGATTTCCAAACTGAAAGGGGAGGAGATATGGAGGAAGATGAACTTGAAATAGCAGAAAGCCTTAATGAAAGAAATGACAGTGAAATGGAAACATGTGAAGAAGAATCAGGGATGGGAGTGAGCTCACCTCATGGAGATACCGAAAATGTTAGTGACAACGGAAATTCGAATTCAGAATTAGAGGCACCCTTGTCACCAGATAACGTCCTACCTCAACAAGACTGCAGCCAAATACCGGGTGTACAACTACATGAAACTAGTTATTTTTTCTGGAGACCTTTTATCTGGTATCTCACATGAGGCTATAAGGAAAGAAAGAAAGAGAGAGAGAGAGAGAGAGAGAGAGAGAGAGGGAGAGGGAGAGAGAGAAAGAAAGAAAGAAAGAAAGAAAGAAAGAAAGAAAGAAAGAAAG
Organism: Hydrophis major; assembly: GCA_033807585.1. Classification (NCBI taxonomy): domain Eukaryota; kingdom Metazoa; phylum Chordata; class Lepidosauria; order Squamata; family Elapidae; genus Hydrophis; species Hydrophis major. The sequence goes on along the minus strand of CM066333.1, from coordinate 62,572,387 downwards.
AAAGAAAGAAAGAGCCAGCAATTTTTTAAAAAGTCATTTCTTTATTTTTTAAAAATGAAATAACCTTTAGTTTAGTTTAGTTTATTGTTGTTGTATCTTGTACAATGAAATTAAATACCATCTTCAATGTACATTATGTCTATGAAAATAAACACAAACACACATCCTTCACATTCTATACATTGAATTGAAAATCCCTGTCAGTCTGTGCTCCATTCAAAATCCAAGAAAGAAATACTTAGACTCCATAGATTAGAGGAAAGATATCTTTTACTGAAATTTGAAGTGGAAGCTACAGGTAGAATTCTGAATCTAAGGAATTAGGTGCGCAGATCACATATTCAAAGCAATGTATTTGTTCCCACCCCCCAAAGTTCAAAAGATTCTTCCAATTAAAAGTTCTGAATATGATCATGTGGGCATCTTCAGATGGTGATGAGGCCTCTGTCCGTTGACCTTGACATATTTTGATAAAGATTCGCAGTTGTGCAAAGGAAAGAAGGCTAAGCAAGGAAATAGAAACTTAAGAGCAGGAATTTATACTCCCCCCCCCACTCCTCATTTATACAACACAAGAATGTGACACCTCCAGCTCTCTTCCCAGATGCAACTCTTCACCCCTCCTCCCCGTTACTCATGGCAGCCGAAAAATGCAAAACAGTAGAAAAGTAGAAAAGATCTTGAAGGCTGACATTCAGCCCTCCTAGAAAAAAGACGTTAGTCCTGTAAGAGAGAACAACATAAAAGCATTGATTAACAATCATATACATTTTAGGGTTTATCAGGATACTTTGTGTGAAAGTCTTTGACCAGCTTAGGGGCTCTAACATCCTTCTCATTAACCCACTCAGCTTGAGAAGATGGGAAATGTTTCCAAGCTACGAGGTATTGGAGGCAACCCCTCCATTTATGAGAGTCCAAAATCTCTTTAACTTCAAAATGCTGTTCACCCTCAATCAGCAATGGTATAGGAGGATCAGTTTGGGTTGGTCTCAACCCAGAAGTGTGTTCAGGTTTCAACAAACTAACATGGAAGACTGGGTGAATTTGTGGAAGAGTTTTTGGTAGTGTCAATTGGACGGTCACAGGATTTACAATCCGCTCAATTTTGAAGGGACCTACATATTTAGGACCAAGTTTCTTAGACTTTTGAGTGGTTTGGAAGTATTTGGTGGACAGGAAAACTTTGTCACCCACTTGATAGGACTTCTGTGGGGCTCTCTTTTTATCTGCAAATTTCTTATGGGATTGATGAGCTTCGTCCAATGCTTTGCGAGCAACTGGCCAGTTAAGCTGGAGTTGAGATATCCATTCGTCTAGCGACTGGATGTTAGGCTTTTCATGAGGAAGCTCAGGTATGGGCACAAAGTCCTGTCCTGATGCCACTTTAAAGGGGGTGAACCCGATACTACTATGAACAGAATTGTTGTATACCACCTCAGCAAATGGCAATAAGTCAACCCAATTATCCTGTTGATAATTTATGTAAGATCTGAGGTATTGTTCTAACACAGTGTTAGTTCTCTCACAGGCCCCATTAGTTTGGGGATGGTGGGCGGAGCTTAAACCCTGGGAGGAGCCTATCAACTTCAAGAACTCCCTCCAAAAGTTCGAGGCGAATTGAACCCCTTGGTCGGAAATTATATGTTCAGGGACACCATACAGTCTATAAACGTGGAGTATGAACAGTTTAGCCAATGATTTTGTAGAAGGAATCTTAGAGCAAGGTATGAAATGCGCTTGTTTGGAAAACAAATCAGTTACTACCCAAATTACCGTGTTTCCGGCACTCTCGGGTAACTCTACTATAAAGTCCATAGAGATTTCCTTCCAAGGAGCTGTTGGCCTGACCACATTTTGCAGCAGACCTGCTGTCTTTCCAGGGGGCCTTTTTGCTGAAGCGCAGACTGAGCAGCTAGCCACATAAGTCTCAATGTACTTTTTCAACAAAGGCCACCAAAATTGTCACTTAACTAGGTGTAAGGTTTTCACAAACCCAAAATGACCAGCCGCTTTGGAATCATGGGCCTGTTGCAATACTTGGATTCTCAATGTCTCTGGCACATACAGTTTTGCTCCCATCCAAGCCAAGCCATCTCTAACTGTACAGTTATTCGAATTCACCAGGAACCACTCACCCAGTTTCAGGGCTTCCTTTAATTGTACTGTCAAATCACTCAACAAATCCACTTCTTGCTTCTTATTTTGCACTCTAGTGACCACCAGGGCGGCCAGCTGTTTGGTAGAAACAATTGGCCGTATCAGTTCCTGATGAACACTGTTGTCCTGAGGCAGTCTAGATAAAGCATCTGCCATAAAATTCCTCTCCCCCGGAATGTACTTTAGTGAGAAATTGAACCATTTAAAATACTGGGCCCACCTAACTTGCTTAGGAGACAGTTTCCAAGGTGTTTTTAAGGCCTACAAGTTCTTATGGTCAGTCCAAACCTCGAACGGGTGTTTCGCTCCTTCCAAGAAATGTCTCCATGTCAGTAGAGCCCAGCGAACTGCAAAAGCTTCCTTTTCCCAGACAGCCCATCTTCTTTCGGTTTCTGTCAGTTTACAGGAGGTGTAGGCACAGGGTTGCAGAGTTCCCTTTTCATTGATTTGAAGTAAGACCGCCCCCACTGCCACATCACTTGCATCGGCTTGGATCACGAACGGGGCATCCATGACTGGGTGTTTTAGCACTGGTTCTGCAGTGAACAGTCGCTTCAGCTTTTCAAAGGCTGCTTGGCACTCCATGGACCACTCCAGCGGTTTACTGGGCTTCGGTTTCGCCTCCCCTTTGGTTTTCAAGAGATTGGTGATAGGCATTGCTATCTTAGCAAAGGACGGGATGAATTGTCGGTAGAAGTTGGCAAATCCTAAAAAGCTTTGAAGTTGTTTCCGAGTGCAGGGGGGCACTCCAACACTGCCCACAACTTCCCTGGATCCATTTTGATACCCTCGTGTATACAATACCCCAAATACGATACCCCAAATAGTTGATTTTCTCTTGATGGAATTCACATTTGGACACATTTGGCATACAATTTAATGGCTCGCAGTTTCTGTAGCACTGAACGCACCAGTTTCACATGTTCATCCCGAGTCTCTGTGTAGATAAGGATGTCGTCAAGGTAAACCAAAAACCCCTTGTATAAATGTTTGTGTAGCACTTGATTGATCATTTGCATGAATACAGCTGGGGGCCCCTGTAGGCCAAAAGGAAGAACATTGAACTGGAAACAACCCATCGGGCAATTAAAAGCGGTCTTCCACTCATCTCCTTTAATTCAGATTCGATAATATGCTTCTCTCAGGTCCAATTTCGTGAAAATTTTCCCTTTAGCCAGGTGGGCTAACATGTCCTTCATCGGGGGAGGGGGTACACGTTTACCACGGAAATTGTGTTCAGGTTTCTATAGTCCATTACCAAATGCCTGGAGCCATCTTTCTTTTCACGGAACAACACTGGGGGCGCTACCCAAGGCCTAGCGGGTTGGATGAAACCACATTTCAAATTTTTATCAATAAACAATCTCAGCTCTTCCAATTCCCATGGTGTCATCGAATACAGCTTCGGTTTCGGGAGCATCAACCCCGACAGAATTCCAATGCTACAATCGGTTGACCAATGAGGAGGCAGCTCATCTGAAGCCTTTTCACTGAACACTTCTTTTAAGTCCCAATATTCTTTTGGAATTTTTTCTTCCCCCTCCAAGCTTTCGGTACCCATGGAGGCTAACTCAACCGGATTCTGAAGCTCCTGTTGGGATCGCCCCTCCCCTTCCAGCCGCTGATTAGTGCGCATGCGCAGCGACCCCTTCCTCCAGTTCACATGGGGATTCCATTTGCGGAGTCAGGGCAATCCTAGTATTAATGGTTGCTCCATCCCAGGGGCCAAAATAAAACACAAAGTCTCTTTATGCTCCCCATGGGCATCTCTAGGGGTTCCATTATGAAGCGTGCAGGGCAACCCCCACCACTGATCCATCCAATTGGCAAAAGGCTATGGGTGTTTCTAAAGTTCTCAGTCTGATGCCCATTTCCTCAACCACTTTTATATTGATTACACATATCGTGCACCGAGTCTAGCAAGGCTAACATCTCCCCTTTGGTCCCTGAAGTGGGTGCCCTTAACTTTACTGGAATGGTCATGGGGCCCTTACTTGGACCTTCCAGGAATTCATCTTCCGAATCGAAATCACTCTCTTCAAGGAAGGTCGGAGGTCCCAGCTCCTCCCTTGCTGGGAGGCAACCTCTACAACCTCTCCCATCTTTAGTGCGGTTTCGCGAGGCTTGGCTGGGGGGGTTTCAGGTTTCCTCTGTCCTCTCTGTGCCCCCTTTGGATCTAACTTGACCCTGCAGTCTGCAATCCGGTGGCCCTCCTTTCCACATTGAAAAAAGGCAGTGGATCTGGGTCTTGCCATCACTCTTCCTCTCAGTGACTTATGGGCCTCTTGGAGGCGTGGGGGGGGGGACGGCTTGCTCCATCCATAACCCTCCCTGCGTCTGCTTTGATTCAAATCTATCTCCACTTCTTCTGCCAGCAAGTACCACAGCTGCAAATCATTAGGATCCCTTCTGGAGATACACATCTGGTATACGTTCTCATTTAGACCATCTTTATAGGCTTCTATCAGGGCTCCCTGGGACCAGCCTCGGATATGGTATGCCAGCTGTCTAAATTCTTGGGTGTAGTCAGCCACTGACCTCCTCTCTTAATTTATGGTTTTCATCCTGATCCTGGCCTTTCTCTCCACCAGTGGGTCCTCAAATCTTGCCCGCAATGCAGTCATGAATACATTGTAATTCCGCAATTGGGGGGAGTTATCATTATGCAAAGTCACCATCCACTCTGCAGCTAATCCCTCCAGGGCCCTGGTAACACATCTTACTTTGGCTGCTTCAGAGGTGAACTCCCCCCCCGTATTCCTCCATATAGCTCCAGACTTGTGCTAGGAAGAAACCCAAGTCTTTGGGATTTCCTCCAAATTTCACTTCTAACGGAGGCAGCTTCGGAGCTATGCGTCTTCTAGGGATCACACCTCCCTCTGGGGGCCCTGGGGCTGCAGCCAGTTGCTGCGCTGGCACTGGCTGAGCTATGGGGGTGGGGGCAGCCTGGCTGTCTCTGGCTGAACTTGCTCCCCCTTCCCCCTCATACCTTGGAGTGATGTGAGGCTGACCAAAAACTTCATTCAGGAGCTGCCTGGCTTGATCCAGCATAAATTCTCTCTTTTCCTTCTCTTGCCATGGCTCGTCTCTCCCACGCCTTAGGGTTGTGGTGATTCCAGGAGGGGGAGGCTCTTCGGGATCCCTCCAGCTGACACCCAACAACCATCTGGGCCTCTCAGTTGGAACTTCCTCCAGAGTAAGGTCGGCTAGCAATTCAGCTGCTGGTATCTCCGGTATCAGCAACGACTGGCCCCCCCACAGCTCCCAGGTCGTCCTCATCACCAGTTGGAGATAACATGACGTAAAACCCCCTCAGAAGAAAACTGGATATTTTCTCCAGGTGGGCTGGTGAGGAGATTCAGAATAATGTCAGTCTGTGCTCTATTCAATATCCAAGAAAGAAATAAGACTCCATAGATTAGAGGAAAAATATATTTTACTGAAATTCAAAGTGGAAGCTACAGGTAGAATTCTGAATCTAAGGAATTAGGTGCGCAGATCACATATACAAAGCAATGTATTTGTTCCCACCCCCCCAAAGTTCAAAAGATTCTTCCAATTAAAAGTTCTGAATATGATCATGTGGGCATCTTCAGGTGGTAATGAGGCCTCTGTCTGTTGACCTTGACATATTTTGATAAAGATTCGCAGTTGTGCAAAGGAAAGAAGGCTAAGCAAGGAAATAGAAACTTAAGAGTAGGAATTTATACTCCCCCCCACTCCTCATTTATACAACACAAGAATGTGACACCTCCAGCTCTCTTCCCAGATGCAACCCTTCCCCCCCCCCCCCCCCCCCGTTACTCATGGCAGCCGAAAGATGCAAAACAGTAGAAAAGTAGAAAAGATCTTGAAGGCTGACAACCCCTGATATTGCATTAATATTGCACTATACAATAGAATTCAATAGAGTTACTATCCTGGGATAGAAGCTGTTTTTCAGCCTATTTGTCCTTGTTTTTATTATCCTGTACCATCTGTCAGATGGTAATAGTTCAAAAAAAGGGTTCCCAGGATGAGATGGATCTTTGAGAATGTTTTGAATTTTCTTAAGGCAACGGGAGCTCTAAAGCTCTTCCAAAGAGGGGAGAGGGCAACCCATGATCTTCTGGGCAATGACGTTCACCCTCTGGAGTGCTTTCCTATCTGCCACTGTGCAATTGGCAAACCATACACAGGTGCAGTAAGTTAAGATACTCTCTATGATGCAGCAGTCACCAGCAGTTTCTCATTCAGTTGTTGTTTTCTGAGAAGTCTCAGGTAGTATGCTCTCTGCTTTTGACCAGTGCTGCAATGTGAACACCCCAGGTCAGGTCCTCTTTTGTGGTAACATCCAGAAACTTAAAACTAGCCACTTGTTTCACCCAGTCCCCATTGATAAGCAAGGGCTGGATGTCTGATCAGTTCCTTCTATAGTCCACTATAAGCTCCTTGGTCTTAATGGTGTTGAGGACCAAGTTATTGTCTCCACACCATCAAAGCAACCAGTCCATCTCATCTCGGTAGGCAGATTCATCCCCTCCTTCAATCTTAATGAAAAATACATAAATAAATAAAAGTAAAAGTACAAACTAAAAATTCTCTAAGTTTTATGGAAAGGAGCATTTTTGGCACTACTGAAAAAAAATGTTTCTCAATCTGATATTTTACATAAGTGTTACTCCATGGGAAGGAAATTCCTAGATTTTAAAAAGTAGTATTCCTAGATTTTGAAAAGTAAGCTTCCTGAAGACTTGTCTAATTCCCTTCCTTCCTTCCTTCCTTCCTTCTTTCCTTTTTTAATTCTCCGGGACATTTTAATAACATTAATGTTTTTCTGATTTTGTAAGGTTGTTATTTTATATTTTGCTTGCTCTCCCTATTGTATTATGTATTGTATTTTGTACATTTTAAGTTACATTTTAAAGTGTTTTCAGCTTCCTGAATTGTTTGGATGTTGTTATATACCACTTTGAGATTTTTCTAATGCAAAGTGTTGTACTCATTTATAATAAAAACTGGCATTAGAATGCTATTAATTTAATCTTTTTCAGAAATAAAATAGAAGTGTCAGAATAAATGAATGGTGAATAATCGGATAAGAAAAAAAAACAAAAGGAAAAAATGCTTAAAGATTTTAAATAAAATTGTCTCTTCAAGAAAAAATTGCAATAAAAGCTCTGAACCTGAAGACTTAAATAAAATTGTCTCTTTTCAAAATGAATTATGTATAGGAAAGGTAGACAGAAGAAAGGTGAAGAAAACTGATACATTAGAAATTAGTCTTATTAATTGGATAAAAGCATTTAGAATTTAAAGCCTTTGAAATAAAAATATAAACACAGAACAGACACAATTTATTTTAGAATCTTGAGTAATAAATATGGAGGAAAATATTAAAGGAAATGTCAAGGTGCAAAAGAGCGGTTCAAAATATTTTAAAATGAAAATATCCCAGATTCAAAAGAACCATAGAGTCAAAAGGGATCCTGGAGGCTTTCTAGTCCACCATCCCCACCCACTTTACCCCCGCTTGAACAGGAGACCTTATACCAAGTGTGTCAAACATTGAGGGCCACAACAGGGTTGTGTTTTACCTCAGAGACCCAGGAGGGCATGGCTAGGGGGTGGGCATAGCCATGGTGGACAACTAGACATCACCTGTTTCGGGGGCCACATGTGGTGGCCAAGTGCTAAGGTAGGACTTCCTTAAGACCCTCACTCACGAAAAAGAAAAAAATTTATTGCTGCAATTGATGAAATATCCAGAGTGCACACTAGATACACGATGAGAAATAAATTGCCCAGGGAGGTCCATGTAAGATTTACTAAGAAAGCAACAAAAACAGAGATCCTGCAGAGAGTGAGAGATAATCCCTTGAATTATATAAGAAAAGAAATAACAATTCTAAAACAAATTCCAAGAAGAATTAGAGATTTAAGTAAGGAATATCAGTTTTTGACAAAGTGTTTAATCAAAAAGGGGGTGAATTTTAAATGGCTGATACCAGGGGGAATATTGGTGACCTGGCAGGAGCAAAGTCACAAACTAGATTCAATAGAGAAGGGGGAGCAATTCTATGATCATTATCTCAGATCACAGGAGGAAGAGAAAATGAGAGAGGAAGGAGAAATTAGATGTCAAGAGGAATATATAGGAGAGAGAGAGAGATAAGCAACAAAGAGAGGAGGAAAGAGTATGGGAGGTAATAGCAATAAGAGAAGGAGAAAAAGCCAAAGAAGCAAGAGAGAAGCAACACAGTAAAGTACTGAAATATTCTAAAATTGGGACGCTATATACCTCCCTCTCACAACAGAGTAAAAGGAGAGTAGTGCTTTATATTAAAGAGACAATAAACAATTCATACAGATGAGAAATGAAGGGTTTTGATGGTGGAAATAATGATGAATTATAAACAAACACTTGTAGTTCAAGATGCTTGGTAAGAAATACACACTGAGAAAAATCAATATACGTTCTACTCATAGACATATGTCTTGGTCTAGAATAGACATGATGTGGACATCACCAGAATTAATATGTAATATAGAAAACATGCATATCAAAACAAGTACCTGGCAGACCACAATCCAATAAAAGTTATATGGAGGGGACAAAAAAAGAAGCCAAGATGGACAATGAATGCATTAATACTGAAAGAAAAGGAATTTATTCAATTTATTAAAAAAGAAATGGATTTTTTCTTCAAAGAGAATAGAAAAGAAGAAACTTAATGGCAAAATGTTTGGGATACTACAAAAGCATTAGAGCAGTGGTCACCAACCAGTGGGCCAGGGACCACTGGTGGTCCATGAGAAAATTTTGGTGGTCTGCAGAAAAATGTCAACCCCCAAAGCCTCCCCCAAAGCAATCAATCCAAGCTGCATGGGAACACAAGGCTGCACCACCCACATGGCCCGCAAGAACACAAGGCTTGCATCGCTTGCATTGCAAACAACATGAGGTAGTAAGGGGAGGAGGAAAACAGTGGAGGGGGGAAACTTGCCCCACGCACCTTGTCTGCTTCTTTCCGTTCTTTATTCTGCTTTTGGCTGCATGCAGGGAAAGTAGCAAAAGTCTTTCTTTTTCTCCCCCAAACCCCACCAGATATGAGTTTGGAACCCTGCAAGGCATCCTGTCCAAGAGTCTGTGCTGGCACAACAAGTCTCATGAAGACTCATTTCTGGAGAAATTTGGAGGAGACAAAGAAAAACTTCTGCTGCTTCTGTTGCTTTCCTTGCATGAGACCAAAAGTCTTTCTCTCCCCCCCCCCCCTTGAGAATGGAGCTGGAGATGGTATCCTGCAATCCCAAATAAAAAATGTTCGATTGGTAGGAAAATGGGGTGGGGAATTTTCCTGCAGACTTTTTTGGGGATATTCCCAGGGTCTCTGGTCCACAGGATTTAAAATTATGAATTTGGTGGTCCCTGAAGTCCAAAAGGTTGGCAACCCCTGTATTAGAGGACTAATAATAATATATATGGGAAAGAGAAACAAAAAGAAAAGACAAACTTAAAAGAATCTTGAAGAGGAATATAAAAGGCTAGAGAAGGAATTTCAAAACAATCCACAGAAAAAGAATATAAAAAATCAAACGGACCTACAAAGACATCAATTGTACTTAATAGATAAAGAAGAATTAGCACAAAAAATTAAAAGATCCAAACAAAACTTTTTTGAAAATGCAAATAAACCAGGAAGATGGTTGGCATACAGACTGAAAAAGGAGAAAGAGCAAAAATTAATGAATAGATGATGAAGGGTCTGTTTATTATAGGAATGAGAACAAAAAGAAAATAATCCAAAATTATTACAAATATATATATAAGCAAGAGGCAATCTCAGAAGCAAAAATGAAATGATATCTAGAAAAAGCAGATCTATCTACAATACCAGAGACAATTAAAGCAACATTAGAAGAAAGAATAACAATGATGGAATTGTTATTAAAAGCAATTAAAAGATTAAAAAAATGTTAAGAAGCAATTAAAAGACAAAAAAATGGCAAAACACCTGGTCCAGATGGTCTATCATCAGAATTATATAAAAATTTACAGGATTCTTTAAGTATCACAATGTTGGAAGTATTTAATAAACTATTGATAGAAGCAAAAAATACCAAATTCTTGGATGGAGGTATATATTACTGTCATACCGAAAGAAGAGGCAGACCTGCAATGGATAAAAAAATTATAGACTGATATTTTTATTGAATGAGGATTATAAAATATTTGTTTCTATAATTGCAGAAAGACTAAAGAGATTTTAAACCAACCATTTAGATCAAAATGGCTTTTTATCTAAGAGACAATATGAGAATAATCCTGAACACCTTGGAACACTATGAAACACATCCAGAGAAGCAAATGGCATTGATCTTTTTAGATGCACAGAAGACACTTGACAATGTGAACTGCCAATTTATGTTAGCACAATTGAAGAGAATGAACTTTGGGGAGAGATTTATTAAGATGATTAAGGCAATGTATTATAAACAAATTGCAAAGATGATGGTAAATGGGGACATGATTGAAAAGATTAATATTGAGAAGGGAACAAGGCAAAGATGCCCCTTATCACCACTACTATTTGCATTAGAAGTACTAAATAGAAGACAAGATAATGAGATAAAAATATGGAAATAAAACAGGAAAAATATCTTTCAGGCATTTGCTGATGATTTAGTTTTTATTTTTGAAGATCCGTTAGAAACAGGATCTAAGTTCATGGAAAAAATAGAAGAGTATGGTGAAGTGGCAGGGTTAAAAATAAACAGAGAAAAAACTAAGATTTTAGTGAAAAATGTTATAGAGAAGCAAAAAAGGAGTTAATGAGAAGATTAGAGATTCAGATTACTAAGAAAGTGAAATATCTAGGGATCCAGTTAACAGCAAGATGTGTGATGCTTAAGGAAGATAATTATGACAAATTGAAACAACAAATTAAGATGGATTTGGGGAAATACAAAAATTTGCAGTTATCGTTAATAGGGAAAATAGCATCAATTAAAATGAATATATTGCCAAGATTATTATATTTCTTTCAAACAATCCCAATAAAATTGGAGAAAAAATACTTTGAAAATCTTAACAAAATAGTACTAAAATACATTTGGCAAGGGAAAAAAGCAAGAATCAACTGTTACAAGATGCTAGAACCAGACAAGAGTTTCAATTACCTAAATGGAAATTATATCATCAGGCCGCAGTCTTAACATGGATGAAAGAATGGATTGTACTGAGGAATACAAGGTTACTGACTCTAGAGGGGCATGATTTACAATTGGGTTGGCATGCCTTTTTATGGTATGTGAAAAATAAGATACATAGTTATTTTCAAAGGCATTATGTAAGAAATGCATTATTATTAGCATGGGAGAAAAATAGAGAACAACACTAGAAGAACAGGTGAAAGAGATAATGATAGCATGGGCAAAAAAATTGATTATACTATAGAATTAGACAAATAGCAGAAATTGTGGGAGAGAAATTATAAATTAACAATGTAAACTGCATAGAAAGAAAATTTGTATAAGATGTTCTAAAGATGGTACTTCACATCAGCAAGACTGGCAAGCAAGTTTAAAGTTAAATCAGCTAAATGCTGGAAATGTCATCCAACACCTGGCTCATATGTGGTGATCATGGGTATCTTGGGTAAAAGATATTGGACAAATATATACACATGGTTGAAAAAGATAGATTTAAAACTGAAAATATTTTTTGTTGAGGATTATACCTGAAATATATAGTAAAGAAAAGCTATACTTAATCATTCATCTATTGACTGCAGCTAGAATTGTATTTGCATACAATTGGAAAAGTGAAAAGATGAGAATGTGATCAGAAAAATATTACAATGTGCAGAAATGAACAGGTTAACACTTGCAATTAAAGAAAAGGAACCAACTGAATACTATATGGTATGGGAATTGTTCTATCAATGGAGAATAAAAATGGAAAATAGAAAATTTAAGAAGATCAGTGAAAAATAGTAAATGTGAATAAGAATTAAATAAGTTAAGAATTGTTATCATAATTAGATACATTATGTGTAGTAATAGTGTGAAGTAAGAATAATGATATAATAGTAATGAATATGTATTATTTGTAATGGTTATTGCACAAGATATTTATACCCAGATGACACACTGTTTAAATGAAACATGGAATGTTTGTATAAAATAAAATTTAAATTAAAAAAAAATAGATAGTGCCAATACTTCCTGATAGTTTCTTGGCTCATACTACACATGACACACATTTACTTCACTAGCAGAATACCTATCCAGTGGAATCCCATTGTTCCATTGCTCTGACTTGCATGGCATTGACTGCTTTTGTGTTTCAACCCTCTCTTGCTTCTTATCTGAGTCATCATCTTCTCCTGACTCTTTTTCTCATTCTTTTTCAGTTCCTTCTCCCTGAACGCTGACACCATCACTAAGTGAGTTATCATCACTAAGTGGATCATTCCAAAATTGGCATCAATTATGTTCCAATTTTGCTCTGCAAAGCTAGTAGACATGGAATTCACTATTATTTTGCTCCCATCGCTAAAGCGATAGCTCTTTGAGTCAGGCTCATAGCCTGTAAACCTGAGCTTTCTAGCCTTTGGTTGACTTTTTCTCTGGATTGCTTTTGAAATATGCCCCCATGCGTTGCTTCCAAACACCCTTAAATGTGCCAGAGATGAGTTTCTCCCATTTTTTTGACCACCAGATGGTGCTAGAGTCTAGCAGTTGAATGGCAATTGAAAATGTTGGAAGGAAAGATGAATACACAACTACCATGCTTTACCGTGGTTGCTTTCAAATTGCTACTAATTTTGTTAAAGGAAAAATCCTTATTGACTTCAGCAGAATAGCAAAAGGCAAGATGCTGACTTTGTTTAAATCATTGCTAGATTAAGTGTCTATCTTCAGGGGGAAGGAACGTGCCCATTGCTCTGGAAATGGCTCTGGCCAGAGGAATTTTTATAACCCTGGCCTCTCTATCGTTTTGCCCGCCTTCCAGATGAGCAGAGGAAGATCAGCTTTTGTTTTACCAACAAGCATACAGGAATGATTTCTCAGAGCCTCTCACTGCATTTGTAGAAGGTTTAAAGACAGAGGTTTGGTTTTCCTTTGAGAGCTGGGAAATATCTGAATCTCCTTGTAATGCAAATGGAGTCTTTGAGATAACAGGAAGACAAACTGAGCAGAGATGAGGGGGGTGGGGGGTTACTGGTTTTCAACTCTGTGATTAGAAAATTCTCTTTGTTTCTAGCATGTGGGGGAATTTCAGCCCCTCCCACCATCCAAATAGCATGTAAAGAGTTCCGAAGCTCACAGAGAGAGAGTGAGAGACAATGAGAAATGCAGACTTAGATTAACATTGCATATTCACTCCTGGCTTCAATATTACTTTGCTTTATCACAAATCCAAATTAATAGTCTTTATACTGATGGGCTTCAGAATTTCAAATTATCATCTTTTTACTGTTCTGTATCCTGTACAGATGCAGATAGATAAACTCCACAAAACATCCATAACAAAGAACTTTTATTGGTTCATCAGGTATCCTCATAACTCACATTTGTGATGAAATTCTTCCTTAATGACCAATCCTTTGTATTTCTGTCTTGTAGGTAAAAAGATGATAAAGCCTCAACCCCATGATGATTGAAGCAGCTGCATGATATTAATGTTTCTATCCCATAGTTGTAGAGGTAGGGCGTAGAGCTGCTACCACGAGGTTGTGTTCAGGCAAGAGTGAGGAAACCTCCCCCAACCCCTCAAGGGTCAATTTAGTGGCCAATCAGGAATACAGATGTGCTCACGTGATGCGGACTACATTTCCCAGGATACCTTAACTACATTTACCATGATGCATTCCCTTAAGGGGACAGCTCACAATTGCTACCTAACTATCCAATTCCCATACACTGATTGGACAGCACAAACCATGTGATTCATTTCACAACTACAGCAAAAATGTTGTATGACTCAATAACTGCATCTCTTAGTGACCAAAGTTTCAGTCCCAATTCTGGGACTGTCAAGGACTATCTGAAACTTGCAGATGCCTCTGCTGGTCTAAATCTTATAGGAGTTTCCTAGGTTAAATACTTATCCCTATAAAAACATCCCCCACATACAAAAAACAAAGCCTAAGAAGTAAGTTTCTAGGCTAATCAATTTTGGCTGAGATATGTTAATTTTTTAAGAAGGTGTGTCAGTGTGATTAAGCAGCTTTCAGTCATATTGTATAAGTTTTCAGGCTTACAGCCTAAACCTTGAAGAAAACATTCCAAGATGTTTATCAAAAGGGGTTGGACTAGAAGACCTCCAAGGTCCCTTCCAGCTCTGTTGCCCTATTATTCTGAAAAAGACAAAGTAATTAATTAAAACAATAGAAGTGGCTTGCCCTTCACTTGTGTTGACTACACTAGGATGCTAATCTGTCTTCAGTGGACAAAAAATCTGCATCTGAAACTTGCAGATTTGCAACTTGCCCCAATTTGCAACCCATTCAATGGGAGATTAAGGGCTGGAGAATATCAGCTTTTCCTACTGCCAAAGGAAGGTCCAGAGTTTCAGGGCTAGAATTTTTTTTTACTTCCTTTCAATGTACCTCTGCTGAATTGCATGTGATTGTACCATAAGGATGAATCAAAGCAATGGCTTTACTATGTATGGTGCCATATCCTATGGTGGAGGTTGATCAAAGCTAATGTTATGCCATATTAACCCTTCATATCCTATGTTAGAAGTATGACCTTGAGCTGCTATTTGAGTCAGAGGGGGAACCATGCTTTTCTCTTGGCCCATCAAGATATTATGTATTTGTGCTCAACTCAATAAAGGCATAAATGGCAATACAATTCACAGCTGGCAAAGCAATTTATCCCCTCATCATTTGCTCCCAGATTTCAGCACTTGTAAGGACCTCAATGAAAAAGCAAGGATTTATTATCAATTACTTTTTTGCACCATGTACCATTGATTGCAGTCTTATGCATCAGGGCAAAACAATTAAAAATACAGCTCCTAGATACAATTTGCATTTATGTCCTTAATCAGTGATATAAATTGCTGATGGGGAGGAGGCAAGCAAGATTCTGATTTGTTTTCTATTTAAATTTTATTGTTTCAAGGCTTCTAAGAGGCATCCATGTGTGCCCTGGGAATGTTTATGTGAAATATTATAGTTTTATGAATGAAATGCTCTGGAAAACTAATCATCATTTGTATGCAAGCAACATCACCAGGTTTAGTATACACACACAGCCTTATATACTTATAACCCATATCCCAAAGGAAGAGCAGAATGTTGATTTACTGCCCACAAAGTGAGTGGACAAGATAACATTTTTTGAGTTGGATACATTATAAAAATGACCATAAAATGTGGTACAAGTGGGATATGGCCTTATCAGCAATAACCCAGTGTATGTTAAGAGCAAGTATGCTGTGTAATAAAAAGATAATTAAAAGTACTGATTCACAAAGTTTCATCAAGAAAACATTTTCACAATAGGTTCTATTTGAATGGCTAGCTCTGTTGGCATTCTGATCCAGAAAGCTATAAAAACCAGGTAATTTTCAGAAGTTATATTTTTTAAAAAAAATCCTCCAAAAGTGCAACAGTGTGCCACTTCAAAAAAGTATACCCTGATTAAACCATTATTAAGCTCAAATGAAAGAAGATAAAAGAGTTTGCAAGCCCTTCAGTACAGTTCACTAAACAAGTTACTATCAAAATACATCCTGGGAAGAAAATCCCCTAGTCTTTAACAACTCTGTCCTGAGACTGTCACAGTCCTAACCTTTTCTTGAAAAATGCTACATGTAAAATCAATTAATAATTGCTCGATCAGATTTAAATACAATTCCTCCTGTATTCAAGGTAGCATACAGAGCTCTTATCTAAAGTCCTACAATGACATACCAACGGAATAGATTCATCTGATTAAGAAGAAAGCCAGCCAATGAGTGTTGCTGGAGAAAAATTCCTGAGTTTTCTTCAGCACTCTTTTCTATTCCCTTAGTCAGTGTTTGTGAACCTTGGGAACTTAAAATAAGTGGATTTCTGGGTATTGAAGTCCACATAGCTTAAAGTTAGCAAAGCTGATAAACACTGACCTAATTGCCAAAGATCAAAAAATCAATATCAGCAGACTACGAGCAGCTTGGCAAGAAAGTTAAGGAGTTAGGAGAACAAGTGGTGTTTTCATCTGTGCTTCCAATAAAAGGTCAATATCCAGTGAGGGAATAAAGGATTTTAGAAATGAATCACTAGCTCAAGGATTGGTGCCATCAAGAGAACTTTTGATTCCTGCACCTCACAAGAACCAGGAAGAATGTATATGGAAAACAACTGGCTCAGCTTATCCTAATGGCTTTAAACTAAAACTGATGAGGGAAGGTGACAAATCTTTAGGATCTTTAAGATCTAATCCCAAGCATAAACCCCAAGACAACCAATCAACAAGGAGGTAGAGAGTGATAGGAGGGTAGAAAAACTCAGATACAAAGTAGGAGAAGCATATCCAGGGTCAGCCAGAAAGGATTCAGATGCCTATATACTAATGCTCAAAGTTTTAGGAACAAACAGGGTGAACTTGAACTACTAGTACACAAGTGCAAGTATGATGTAATTGCCATTACTGAAACTTGGTGAGATTTAACTTGTAACTGGAATGCACTGATGGATAAACTGTTCAAAAGAGACAGACCTAACAAAAGAGGAGTGTAAAATCCTGCTCACCAGTCTTCTCAAGAAAGCAGAACTTGAAATGAAAACCATTTCAAAAGAAACTTTTTTAAAAAAAAAAAAGTTATTGGTTTTTAAAAACAAACACAGTCAAACAAAACATAAAAACATCATGCCATCTTCCATATGTATACATACAGTGTGTCGGTTGGTTTACAAATTGTTTTGCGCTTCCATTTCGTAGTCTTCAATTACAATTACATTGCATATAATCTTGTATTTTCAATCAAAAATTAAATACCTTATTATTATTATTAATCAATCATTTGACTATATTTTTATTCATTCATGTTTTACAAGATAATCATAATTTACTTAGTTTATTTTATAACAGTTCATATTATCATCCCAAATCTATCCTAAAATCATTTTGTAGATATAATAAGAAAGTAGTACATCTTTATATATTTATTATTTTCTAAGTCTACATATTTCATGACTGTATTTTATTATCTAACTATTGATAGAAAAGATCCCAAATTTTATAAAAAATTTTATCCTCTTGTTCTCTAATTTTAAATGTCAATCTACTCATTTCAGCACATTCCAATATTTTCTTAATTATTTCCTCATGTGATGGTATTTTCTCATTTTTTCACTTTTTAGCAAATATAATCCTAGCCGCTGTTAATACATTTACAGTCAGGTATTTCAAGTCTTTCCTATATATTTCAGGTAAAATTCCCAATAAAAATATCTCTGGTTTCAAGTCTATATGTTTTTTTTGGTCATTTTTTCCAACCACATGTGGATTTTAGTCCAGTATTTTTTAGCATCCGCACAAATGGAGCTGTGTACGTATTCTCGCCCACTGCTCACGCAACTGCAGCTACACACACGTGCACACTCACCTGCCATTTTCTCATATTCCAAACAGGCCAAGGCCTACCACTGGACCTCAGCCCAAGGTTTGGGGATCCTGATCAATAGAATGGTGCCCTCATGCAGTGTTCTTGCCCCAGTATGCCCCAAAAGGTGAGAAATATTGTGCTGGTACTGTTTTCTACTATTAACAGTGAACTTACTGTTGAATATGCAATGAGATGATGTCAGCCTCACTCATTGGTCTATTTTTCCAAGCGGGAAAAACAAATGAGTGTCAGTGGCTGAAGTCGCAGACAGCTCCATTTAAAAGGCGCTGCCTCAGTGCAGTTCCTTCCTTGCTTTTCTGGAGCTGGATTAAAGAACTAAAAAGACTGCTACTGTATCCTGCCTCTTCATTCCACCCACAACTTAACACTGGCAATAAAGGTGGGATCTGAAGAGAACAAAGAGCATAGATACTGAATCGAACAGGCATCCACATGGCATAGATGATCATGAGGACTTTTAATCAGTCAGAATCAAGATGTCTACATCACCCATTTCCCCTGCTCCATTCAACCCAATGGGAGAAGACTGGGACTCATACATGGAATGGTTCCACATGTTCCTGGAAGCCAACAATCTCCTGAGTTTATCAGAACAGAGGGAGAGGGCACTTTCCCTCACACATTGTGCCCCCACTGTGTTTAAGATGGCCAAAGCCCTAACCTCACCAGCCAAGCCGAAAATCTTAACTTGGACTGCATTGGAAAGTTGCTACAGGTACATTACTCCCCACAGGCTTCTTCCCTGGTAAGATGGCAAAATGGCATGGGATCAAAAAGAGGGGAAAACCATCAGCAAGTTCATAGCAGGCTTGAGGGAAATCACCACCACCTACGAGTTCTTCAGCATCAATGAAGCAATGCAGGACCAGCTGGTTCTGGGGCTTAGAGACTTACACTTACAGAGAACTACTAGCAAAATCTAAAATTACACTCTGAGAAGCTTTGGAAGAAGCCACAGCAATTGAAGCATCCCAACAATCAGTGGCCACGATGAAAAAGATGAATAACGCAAGCAAACCCAAAGAAGCCTCCTTGGTACATTATGAGGATATGGAGCAAGAAACATACTCGAGGAGGAAGAAATACATCGAATCTGACCCAAAAGGAAGGTAGGAACTGTGGAAAGAGGGGAAAAAAGGTTGTGCCAATTGCGAGGGGAACCACCCCAGGGCAGAGTGCAGATTCCAGGATGCTATATGCCAGCGGTGTGAGCACAGAGAGCATACAGCAAGAGTCTACCAGGCATCCCAACAAGCCTCCTGCTGACAGAAGCCTCCAAATTCCCCACCATGACCCCAATTTCCCCAGGCTGGTTTCCAGAGGGCACCTTTTACAAGAAATAGACAAGGGGAGGACCAAGCTGCAGAAAGGGGAGAAATGCATCAAACAATCATTGTGGGACACTCAGATGCATGCAGATCCAAGAAAGTGCATGTAACCATCCACAATGAGGGCCAACCATGTGATATGGAAGTCGACTTGGGCTCATATCTGTCCATGGTTTCCTGGGTAACCATAAAAAAGCTAGCCCCTGGAATATCCATCCAGCAACTTAAACCACAAAAGTTGATTCTAAAAGACTATCAAGAGAATCACATCCCAGTGCTGGGGATCAGATATTTCAAAGTCAAATTCAAGTAGTTCAAGGGATCCCTGTCACTAATCATAGCAGACTGGAATCGACCTAGCCTGCTGGAGCTAGAGTGGTTCAATACCTAGGACTAGAGATGGCTTGCGTATATGACATCAACTTAAAGGAGACCCTGCTAAAGGATTTTGAGGATGTTTTCAAGTATATGGGGAACCCTATATCTTTAAATATAGACCCCAACTTTGCCTCTGTCAGGATGAAACCAAAAAGGGTTCCTTTTGCTCTGCAGCCCAAAATTGATGAACAATTAGACAAGCTAATTGCTCAGGGTTTTTTGGAACTGACTGATCATGCAAAGTAGGAGACACCCATTGTCACCCCAACAAAGCCTGATGGCTCAATCCACATCTGCACGGATTACAAATGTACTATAAACAAAGCATTGCAGCAGAGCTCCTATCCTGTACTCAACTGCTGCATTCCCTAGGTTGGGGAAATTTTTTTGTGCAAAACTTGATCTGGCTAAGGCGTACCAGCAATTACCAGTAGATAATGTCCCCATGGAAGCCCGACTATTATCACACACAGGGGGCCATTTAATGTTGTTGGTTGCAGTTTGGGGTAAGCAAGCAAACTAGCAACCCTAGCTCGAATGGGCCCTAAGGACAGCCAGGCTAAAATAGATAAACTCCTATTAGTTCAACACATCACCCCTAGCACCACCACATATAGAAGTCCAGCAGAATTTTTAATGGACAGGAAAGTAAGGTCTCAGCTGGACTGGCTGCACCCCCAATATGACACTGAGGTACCCATGGATTCGACCAGCAAATGCCGGTCATTTCAAGTGGGGGACCTTGTATACGCCCATAACTATAGTGGTAGCACCACATGGGTACCAGCCAAAATAATCCAAATCACTGATCCCCATTGTTACCGGGTAGAAATAGGAGATGGTAAGATCTGGAGAAGGCATATTGACCAACTCTGGAGACAACTAGCCTGACAACTAGGAGGCCAGAGGACCAAACAAATGACCCCCCTCCCCCAAGTAAACAGAGACACAATAGAACTGGATCCAGCCCTACAAACTACCGATTCCAAGCCCAGCGGAACCACACAGAAAAACCTGGCCTCAAACCCGAGAAGTGGGTGTGATAACTTAGCTGATGTCTCATGAAGGGTCCCGGAACTGTCAGAAGAACCATGAGTTCGATGAAGGGTCATCACAGCCTCCAGCCAGGAGGAGCCGGCCACACCTTGGGAGAACTTTGAGGTGATTCCATGGCCCAGCTCAGGAGCAGCAGCAAGCCTGATCACACAGGCCCCTGCCACTGGGTCAACTGAGCTGCACAGGTAAGGTTGCACCCACCAAAGCCCTGCCTACTTATGTGATTATGTGCTTTAAGCCAGTGGATTGGGTAACATTCTTCCAGGAGGGAAGGGGTGTTGAATATGCAATGAGGTGACATCAGCCTCACTCATTGGTCTGTTTTTCCAAGCAGGAAAAATGAATGAGTGTCAGTGACTGAAATTATGGACAGCTTCATTTAAAAGGAGCTGCAGTGGCACAGTTCCTTCCTTGCTTTTTCCAGAACTGGAATAAAGAACTAAAAAGACTGCTACT
This sequence comes from Hydrophis major, assembly GCA_033807585.1. NCBI lineage: Eukaryota > Metazoa > Chordata > Lepidosauria > Squamata > Elapidae > Hydrophis > Hydrophis major. The sequence continues at coordinate 62,551,399 of CM066333.1, read as the reverse complement.
GTGTCCTGCCAGTTCACTCCACCCACAACTTAACACTTACATAGAGTTGTTTTTCATTTGTGCTTGGGACTAGTAACAATTCCTATAGAAAGATAGAATTAAATGTTGAACAAAATTGCTCAAAATAACTAGGAAGAAGAGGGAAGGATGGATATTCTGCAGAGCAGAATAAGGCAAGTAGGTAATTTTCTTCAGATTCAATCTTTGGAACATATGAACAAGCTTCTTGGCAGATTCAGATTTCAAAGATAAACAGAAAGAGATAAATAGCCAAATCTTATAAAAAGAGAAGATGCTGCCTGTTCACCACACACTTCCAGGAAAGATAATTATTCTTCAAAACCCAAGAAAATGTAATACGTTTTGTTTCTATCTTGTCAGATCTCTTAGTGAAGCATGAAGACAACCATTGACTCACCGCCCCGCTCTAGCACCTCATATTCATCATTGTATCATGACTGAAGCTGTCATTTAATTTTTATACTTAAATAAGTAAATGAATGTCTATACCACCATGAAGCAACATAAAACATCCATGGTAAAAATAACTAAAACTTCTGTAAAACTATAAGATAAATAATCACTAAAAAATCAACTTTCAGTCTATAAGCTAAAATTTCAGAATAAGCTAAAAATGTAACTAAAAAGACCCTTTGGAAGAGGTTCAACTTAGTCAGCTTCCAGAAGCCAATTAATGTTGGGGTGAATTTTAACTGTTAAAAGAGAATGTTTATCTAATTATTGGGAAGTTATATAGATCAAAGAAGAAAATGTTATCTTATCTGCTTACTTTTCTATCTGTATAGCCATTTAAAAATGTTCATCCCTCTGTACCATATTGAAAGTATTACATAAATGGGACCATTATTCAAATGTTGTTAGAACATGAAACAAAACAAATGACTCCCACATGTAACTAAATGTAAAAATAAAAAGTAACCACTCAACTTTAATAGTTTTTTTTAATGCTGTTAAACATAATGGCTCTTTGAAATTCAAACAGTTCTACATTTAAAGTGATTTTCATTTTTAGAGGCATACTATTTTATTTACATTTTAAATATTGATAGCGTGTAACGTTGCACTCACATAGCAAAATGAAAGCCAAAAGTATTTAATATGACTACAGTTCCAAGTCAGAATCTTTCTGCTCCCAGTTCTGTGGAGACTTCAAATAAATGCAAAACATTTGCCTTTATTCAGGTAAGGTATTTATACCTAAAGAATAGAAAGCAATATGAATAGGTAATATATTTTGATGTCTTCCTAAGGGAGAATTATAAACTTCTAATTAATAATTAATATTTTTTTATATTTCAGATCTTTTTGTTTTATTTTTTTTTAAAGCCATAGCAAGTTGGCCAAAATCTATTCACTGGTTTTGGAAAACAATTTTATAATGTCATGTTTTTTAATCTTTTCAAGATTTTTCAGTAAATCATAATATATAAGATAAATCAGCAGTAGAGAGATGGAGGGGGGAAAGATAAGTTATAGAAAAAGAAAAAAGACTAGAGAAAGGAAAGAAGAAGAAGGAGAAATTAAGAGACAGAGAAGTCCAGCTGCACCTGAGAGGCCTACCCAAGAGATCAGAGGCCCATTGAAGTGAAATGACCGGAAAAGCAAACCGACTGCGGGCAGCAAAACCAACCAGTGGAGAATAAAGAGGTGAACCAGTGAGTGAGTGGGGCCAGCTGTGGATCAGGGAGGAAAATCAGCTGTGGGACAGAGAGGCCAGCAGAATGACCATCAGAGAACAAAGAGGTGAGCTAGTGAGAAGGCAGAGCAAGGGAGGAAGAGAAGACTGTAACTTCCATGGTGCCAGACTCTGGCTAAATCGATTTCCACCTCAGTAGCCAATACATACCAGCACTGAAGGTCTTGGGGGGGGGGGAGCTGGGAAACTCAGCTCTGATAGACATAATAGTTAAATCCATCTTTGTAGCACTCCATCAGGGCCTCTGGGGACCAGCCATGCATGTGGCAGGCCAACTCCCAAAACTCCTGGGTGTATTCAACTACTGACCTCTGCCCCTGGTGTATGGTCTTCATCCTGGTCCTAGCCTTGCATTCAGCTTGGGCAGGGGTGTCAAACTCAATTTTATTGAGAGCCAGATCAGCATTGTGACTGTCCTCCATGGGCTAAGGGGCTTGGCCAGGAAAGGGGCATGGCCAGAGTGGTTGCAAGGGCCGTGGCCCACATGAAGTAGCTCACGTGGTTGGTGCCTGTAAGTTTGGGCAGGATTGGGGAAAGAATCCAACAATCTCCAATGGGTGGGGTGGTGGGTGAGAGGCTTGTCCCACAAGGGGCAGGGCAGCTACAACCAAAGCCCATCCCTCACTGCCCTTTGTGTGGGTGGGGGGAAATGGTTTCCAGCTGTAGACATAGCCTGCCAGCCCCTCAGCTGGCATACATTGTTGCTCCATATCCCACTGTCAGCACCATGCTGTCTGTCCAAGGCCATGGGAAGGAACATGATGCAGACTGCTGGACATACTTACTCTGTCCCACTGTCTATTTTGACCTGCAGTTGGACAGCAGATCGCTGCTGGTCATCTTCTCAGCCCCCTCGCTGGTCTTGCCCTTGGCCTGTACGTGGAGCATGTTCTCCTCATGCACCTGACTGCAGTGGCAGGTGCACGAGAGGTGTGCTCCACCAGCAGTCCCTGCAGGAAGCAGGAGAGGGTGTGGCATTTCCCCATCTGCTAACAGACCCAGCGTGTGGCACCCAAGCAGGGTGGAGGGCAGGATAGGAAGGGACGCCTGTCCATGGCTGGAGGAAGAAGGCCTTTGAGCCCCAGGCACCAGTTTAGGCAGTACCCTGCCAACTCGCCTGCTCATGTGGAGGGAAGCCCCGCTATCGCCGAGCCATGCCTTCTGGGAATGACAGCCAAATGGGGAATTTAGCTGCAATCCTCAAGCTGTGGGGGGAACTGCAAGACAGAAGGCTGCCTTCAGTCCAGGGAAGGGACTGCAGCCTTGGGGGCTCAGTCTGAAGAAACTGCATGGTCAGGCAGTGCCCCATAAGCACTCTGCTGTTTTCAAGGCAGGGTGGGGCTCGGCTTTCCTTGCTGAGCAGTCCCAGTGAAAGAGGTGCATCACCAGGGGGCTCTACTCCTGGCAGCTCCTGGGTGGCAACTTCATCACTGCTCAGCAGATCCACCAAGCCCAAAAAAGGCAAAGTGGCCAGCTTAGAAAGACCAAGGAGCAAGCCCAATCCCAGCAGGCAAAAGGTGGCCAGAGAAAGCAGGGAAAGCTTGATCCACATCAGCGCTATAGCTCCCCAAGCCCAGCCGGGATCACATGTCTTCCCACCCCCAACCCTGCTTGGTCTGGGTAACCAGGGCTCTGATGGGGATCTCATTTTCCCCACTCATTGTGGCCTTTTTTTTGCCTGCTGGGCCTGGGTCTCAGCTGCTGGCAGCCTTGGTGCCAAGGTGCATTGTGTGTGTGAAGGGAACACATCTTTCTAGCTGGCCAAGCCCCACCCTGCCCTGTGAGCAGCAGCTCCAGAGTGCTTTGGGGGCACTGCCTGATCAATGCAGCTCCTTCACACTGAGCCCCCTAGGCTGTGGTACCTTCCCTGGACTGAAGGCAGTCTTCTGTCTTGCAGGGGGTCCCACTGCATCTCCATTCCAAGCTGAGGATTGCAGTGAAATTCCCCACTTGGCCAGCATTCCCGGAAGGCGTGGCTCAGAGCACCAGGCCTGTCTTGCCTAATGGAGGCAAAGTGGCCAGCCAGAAAGGCTGAGTAGAGGTGATAAAGCACACTCAGGCCCAGCAGGCAAAAAATGGCCACCCTGAGTAGGGAAAGACAGATCCCCATGGTAGTCCTGGTTACCCAGGCCCAGCGGAAATGGGGGGGAGTCATGCAATCCCGGCTGGGCTTGGGCAGCCATAGCGCTGATGTGGATCGAGCTTTCCCTGCTCGCAGTGGCTGCCTTTTGCCTGCTAGGGATGGGCATGCTTTTTACCACTGGGGATGGGCGTGATGTTTTTGCTCCAGGGAGACATAGCTTCTGTAGATATTTTCACATCCCTCTTTTTGACATGCGCGGTATACAGGACCTCAATGGAAGGCAGCTTGGTAGCGTTTTTTTTTCTGCAGTCCTAATTACTCTCTGAAATCTGTGTCTTCTTGTGGGGTTGCAGAACCAAACCAGACAGTTATAGAGGTGCAGATGACAGACTCAACAATTCCTCTGAAGAACTGTATCAGTAGTTCCTTAGTAATTGGGACTGCAGAAAAAACAATTACTATCAACCTGCCTTCATTTGAGAAACTGTATACTGCACAAGTCAAAAAGAGGACTGTGAAAATATTTACAGACCCCTCACATCCTGGACATAAACTATTTCAACTCCTACCCTTAAAATAATGCTATAGAACACTGCACACCAGAACAACTAGGCACATGAACAGTTTCCCCCAAACGCCATCACTCTGCTAAACAAATAATTCCCTCAACACTGTCCAACTATTTATTAAATCTGCATTACTATTACTATCAATCCTCTCATCGTTCCCATCACCTATCCCCTCCCACTTGTGACTGTATGACTGTAACTTTATTGCTTGTATCTTTACGATTTATATTGACTGTTTCCTAGTATGATTTGATTGCTTATTTGTACCCTATGACTATCATTAAGTGTTCTACCTTATTATTTTTGATGAATGTATCTTTTCTTTTTATGTACACTAAGAGCATTGCACCTAGACAAATTCCTTGTGTGTCTAATCACACTTGGCCAATAAAGAATTCATTCATTCAAGAGGAACTTATCAAATTTGTGGATGATACTAAACTGGCAGGAATAGCTAACACCCTAGATGATAGTCTCAAGATCCAAGTGGATCTTGACAGACTTGAATACTGGGCCCTATCTTACAAAATGAGATTCAATGTAGAGAAATGTAAAGTATTACACAGGCAAGGAAAACCAAAATACACATATAGATTGGTGAAACCAGGCTTAATAGCAGTAACTGTGATAGGAATCTTGGAGTCTTAGTAGGCAACCCTTTAAATATGAGCCAGCAGTGTGTGGCAGCAGCCAAAAAAGCCAATGCAATCCTAAGTTGCATTAACAAAGAGATACAATCAAGATCAAGTGAAGTACTAATATCACTCGATAAAGCCTTAGTAAGACCACATCTAGAATACTGCATCCAGTTTTGGTCACCACACTATAAAAAGATGTTGAGACTCTAGAAAAAGTGCAGAGAAGAGCAAGCAGGGTGATTAGGGGGCTGGAGACTAAAAAATATGAAGAATGGTTAGAGGAACTGGGCCTGGCTAGTCTAGTGAAGAGAAGGACAGGGGAGACATGATAGTGGTCTTCCAATATTTGAGGCGCTGCCCTAGAGAGGAGGAAGGGATCAACCTGTTTTCAAAGCACCTGAAGGCCAGACAAGGAATAATGGATGGAAACTGAAGAAGGAGAGATTCAACCTGGAAATAAGGAGAAATTTTCTGACAATGAAAGCAATCAACCAATGGAACAGAAGTTGCCTCCAGAAGTTGTGGGAGCTTCATCGCTGGAAGCTTTCAAGAAGAGACTGGATTACCATCTGTCAGAAATGGTGTAGGGTCTCCTTTCCAACTCTGTTAATCTGTTAAACCAGACTTGTTTTAATTCTTCTGAGTCTTCTTTAAGGATCGTAATAGCCTCTTTATAGAACAAACAGGAAAAGGAATAGCATCCATGAATACCATCTAACTGTCAGAAGACATAATGATTTCTTTCACAAGATGAATACAGAATTAACCATAATTTCACCTGAGACACTGTGAGCATCATCCACCAGTCCAAGTCCAAAATGCTAGAGAGTTCCTGAAAGCCCGTAAATATAAAGAGCATCTACATACCATTCAAAAGAGGAAATTAAAAAGTAAAAAAGAAGAAACAAAATAGACCAAAACACGTCCTCACTATCAGTCAATACCCAGATAAGCAGAGAATAACATCAAGATTAATACTAGAACAACAATCAAGTAAACAATATCCCAATCAAGGAATACCAACTCAGACAAACAACTTAACAGTAAACAACAGATTAATCAAGGAACCACCTGTTATAATGACGAGGCAGTCGAGGTGTTTGATCATGATCAAATGAATCATGATTAACTCTTTTTTTTTAAACAAACTTTATTAATTTTTAAAGACCAAACATAAACACACAAAAACACAAAACATCAAAGCATAAAAGACCTCTTTTCTGAAAGTTGCTTAGTCCTGGGTTAAAACTCTTGGTACAGATACAAATTCAAATTCATATTCATTTTGCATACCATTCCATATCTTATTAGCATTTTCAATTTTCTATATAGCTTCTCCTCTCTTTTAAATTTTCTTAATTTTATTTTATTTATCTCATCTCAATTCGAATCATAATATTTATTATTCTTTGTCTGTTCTATTTCCAGCTATCCATTTATCTTTCTTCTTTGAAGAAAACTTCTCCTGTACGCTAATTGGATTATATTGCCTTTATCTCTTTCCCCTACATTTATAATACTTAATATAGAATACATAGCTTACATTGGGATTCTGTCTGGTACATTCTAAAATTATACAATATTATCAATACCAATACAAATCTATTCATTAATATTAATATTCATCTATCTCTTAAACATTTAGCACATTACTTTCCAGTTAAATCACATACTTTTATGGTGCTATTTTCCATAGTTATTCCCCACCCCCCACCCCCACATCACATATCATAAATCATTATTTCATTAAAATGTTCCCCCTCTCCTACTTCAAATCTCTCATTTCACAAAAATTTCACTAGGATAACATAGTCTGATCATTAATATTAACAATCATTTATATCTTAAGCATTTTACCCATTCCAATTAAATATCATACCTTTATGGGAACACTTATGCTTTCCAAAATTATCCCCCCCCCCCACATCACATATCTTAAATCATTGTTTCATTGAAGTGCTCCCCTTTTCTTAACAAAAATTTCAGTAAATTATACTAAATATTTTATCACGTTTAAAATTTCATATTATTTCCAATTTTCTAAGGTTATTTTTAAGTACACATGTAAAAATACAATCTTATGTACTTTTCTAGAATCTCTTTTTCAATAAAATTTACCCATTATCTCTAAAAAAACTTTTGTTTCTTTGCATCTTGTTCCCCATCATTAAGGCTTTTCATCCCTTCCTTTCTCCCTTGCTTATTCTTCTCCTTGTTCTCTTTAACCCTTTGTCTCTCCACCTCCCTTTTATTCTGTTTTTATTTTTATTTTACTCTGTACAACCAAACTGACTTATTTCTACAATTCTGCTTTTATGCTGCAATACCAAATCAAAAATTTTATTTTATAACCAGAATGTAAAAAAAATACTAGCATAACTCCAATATATTTGAAATAAATCCAAAATGTTCAAGGATGCCTATTTCTTAGTTCAAGAATGCCTAACCATATGGACTTCTGGTTTGCAAGTTTTCGGCAGCGGCAGAGATTCGCGATTCTGCGCGATCCCTGCTGCGTTCGCTGCCAAGGTTCCCCCGATCTGCGCGGATTTGGGGGATATAGCTGCCCCATAGAGGCAGCTGAAGACAGGGGGGATCCAGATAGGGGTTTGGGGGTGTCGCAGACCCCCTCCCCACCCGGCAAAACCCCCTTTTCCCAAGGCAGAGGAGCGGCGGTCAGTAATGGCCGCCATGAAGAAACCTTCAACCAGACAAGATCGTGCAGGAGGAAGAAAGCGGAAAGAGTTATGAGAATTGTTTCTGACTGGGACAAAGCAAGAGAGAGTGCCCTGGAATCTTGAAGGCTGCTAAGGATACATTGTTTCCAGAGAGAGTTACAAGCAGCGAATATCCTAAAAGGGAAAGGTTTTTTTTTTTTTGTTTCACTCTCCTTCCTAACGTGACAGTGGATGGAAGCATAAGAGAAATCCGAAAACCTGCATTGGAGGTAATTGAATGCTGAAGGGATAAGGATTTCTGAACATTTAAAGGAAAAAAAAATCTTTTTGGCTGTGAGTGAGAAGGGAGAGGAAAAAAAATTGGAGCAAAATTTGAAAATAAGGAGAAGATTGCCTAGAATTTTAAAGAGTTACTAAACATCAATAAGACTTCTAAAAGATATATTTTAAAAGGAACTTTGTGATTAAACTTTAACCCTAGAAAGAGAAAGTGAAGAGGAGAAAGTATTTAAAAGAAACAGCTTGTTTGGATTGTTTGGTGATTTTGGAACTTCTGAGAATTATCTCTGATTAAAAGCACTTGGGTGGTTGTTTGGAAAAACTTTTTCTCTCTATAATGTGGATGGATTGAAACTTGTATACCAAAAATATGAAAAAGAAAAGCAGGAAGGGAAGGATGTTTTGGGCATTCTTTCTCAATTTTTAGAAATGGTGGTTTGTACTTATGTAAAGCTGAATGAGCAACAGGATGACTGGGACAAAGAAGAAGCCATTTTTGATGAACAAGTGATTTTGGTCAGGGAAGGAAAGGAGGAAGAGAAAAAGGAAAAGAAGACTTTAAGACTTGGAAAAACAACCAAAAAAGAGAAGAATAAGGTGAAAAGGGGACATTATGTTAGAAAATAACAGAAAGGAGGAAAGCAGAATCATGATTAACTTTATTGAAGTCTAGTCTTGCATTTATATACATTTTTAGTAATCCTCCAACATTGGTTAACTTTGGTTATTGCTTAACTTTCATTACTGTTTAGCATAGTAATTAGCACAATTATCTCTAGTTAAAGTCTAACACATGTTTACTTCCTCTCTCTAATCTTCCTTTACATTAGTGACTTTGTTTACCTGAGTTGTATTTGCTTTGGAACCTTCATTACCTGAGGTTTGCCATCAAGATAATAACATTCCTGCAATTACAACTCTACAACCACCAAGAACACTCTTACCAACACTGACAGGGCAAGCCACTATATAAGAGAGTCAGAGACAGGGATCACAAACTCCATTTCCTTCCAGCATTGATGATGTTACCTAGTTGACTAATGAAATGTATGCACAAAAAACAACCAAGCTCAAAGAGCACCAAAGAATCCACATTTTAATGGCCTTATGCCAAGATTATAACTTTTCTATAAACTTTTCTTGATGATATCAATATCATATCTTAATTGTTTCGTTGTTTGTTTGATAAATACAGCTGTCAGTGTGTGCTCCCTTCAAAATCCAAGAAAGAAATACTCAGACTCCATGGGTTAGAGCAAAGTTCTCCTTTTACTGAAAATCAAAGTGGTAGCTACAGATTTAATTCCGAATCTGAGAAATTGGCGCGCAGATCACATATACAAAGGAATGGAATTGTTCCCACCCCCCAAAGTCCAAGTGACTCTTCCAATTAAAAGTTCCGAACACGATCATGTGGCCATCTCCAGATGGTGATGAGGCTTCTGTCTGTTGCCCTTGACATATTTTGATAAAAGTTTGCAGTTGCGCAAAGGGGATAGAAGCTAGCCAAGAAATGGAAAGTTAAAGACAGAAATCCCCCTCTCCTTTGCTACCCACAGCAAAGGAATGCAAAACACCTCCAGCTTTCTTCCCCTCCAAATTCCCCCCTCCCTCTGTTGCTAATGACAGCTGAAAGAAATAGTATAGCTTAGCAGCAGAAGAGATGCAATAGTTAGGATGCAGAATATATATATTATGGAAGTTATCTTGAGGCTGACATTCGGACCCCCTAGAAGAAGGACATTCGTCCCTGTAAGAAAAAAAATAGCATAAACATATGTTAACATTTGCATACACTTCTATGGTTTATCAGGGTATTTGGCATAAAAGTTCTTGAGCAGCTCAGGAGCCCTAATGTATTTTTCATCTGCCCATTCAGCATAGGACGGAGGAAAATGTTTCCAAGCTACAAGATATTGGATATGACCCCTCCATTTTCTAGAGTCTAAAATTTCTTTAATCTTGAAATGCTGTTCACCCTCAATCAACAATGGTACGGGGGGGTCAGTCTGGGTCGGTCTCAATGTACAGGTATGTTCGGGTTTTAACAAGCTGACATGGAAAACCAGATGAATACGACAAAGGGTCTTTGGTAAAGTCAACTGAACCATCACAGGATTTACAATCCGCTCAATAGGGAAAGGGCCCACATACTTAGGGCCCAACTTCTTCGATTTCTGGATAGTCTGCAAATATTTAGTCAAAAGGAACACTTTGTCGCCCACTTGATAAGACTTCTGCGGGGCTCTCTTTCTGTCAGCAAATTTCTTATGAGACTGGTGCTCCTCGTCCAAAGCTTTATGAGTGACTGGCCAATTAAGTTGAAGTTGAGATATCCAATCGTCCAACGATTGGACCTTGGGTCTTTCACGAGGAAGTTCAGGTATGGGCACAAAATCTTGTCCCGTTGCCACTTTGAAAGGAGTAAACCTCGTACTGCTGTGGACAGAGTTATTATATGCCACCTCCAAAAAAGGCAGTAGATCCGCCCAGTTGTCCTGCTGATAGTTTATGTAACACTTGAGATATTGCTCCAGCACCCCATTAGTTCTCTTGCAAGCCCCATTAGTTTGGGGATGGTGGACAGAGCTCAAGCTCTGGGTGGAGCCTATTAGCTTCAAACATTCCCTCCAAAAGTTCAAGGTAAATTGGACCCCTCGGTCAGAAACTACACGCTCAGGAACACCATGCAACTTGTAGACATGTATAATGAACATTCTGGCCAACGACTTTGCCGAGGGAATCTTGGAGCAAGGGATGAAGTGGGCTTGTTTGGAAAACAAATCAGTCACCACCCAGATGACTGTGTGCCCAGCGCTCTCGGGTAGGTCTACTATAAAATCCATGGAAATTTCCCTCCAAGGAGCAATTGGCCTAGCCACCTCTTGCAACAAACCTGGTGGTTTACCAGGAGGTCTTTTGGCTGAGGCGCAAACTGGACAGCTCGCTACATAAGTCTCAATGTCCTTTTTCAATGAAGGCCACCAAAACTGCCGTTTCACCAGGTGTAGGGTCTTGACAAACCCAAAGTGACCAGTCACCTTGGAGTCATGAGTTTGTTGTAAGACTTGGCTCCTCAAGGATTGTGGTACATACAACTTCGCACCTACCCAAGCTAAACCATCTTGGACGGTGCAGTTACTCACGTTGGCCAGGAACCACTCATCCGTTTTCAGGGCGTCCTTAAATTGTTCCATCAGGTCACTGGACAGATCCCTCTCTTGCTTCTTCTTTTGTGCTCTGGTGACCACTGGGGCAGCTAGCTGTGTGGTTGACACAATCGGACTTATCATTTCTTGGTGAACACTCTTGTATTGAGGCATTCTAGATAGTGCCTCTGCCATGAAGTTTTTTCCCCCTGGAATGTACTTCAAAGAGAAATTGAATCGTTTGAAATACTGAGCCCATCTAACTTGCTTAGGGGATAACTTCCGTGGTGTTTTTAAGGCCTCCAGTTTCTTATGATCAGTCCATACTTCAAATGGGTGTTTCGCTCCTTCCAAGAAATGTCTCCAAGTTAGTAGGGCCCAACGGACTGCAAAAGCTTCCTTCTCCCAAACAGCCCATCTCCTTTCGGTGTCAGTCAACTTACAGGAGGTGTAGGCACAGGGTTGTAGTGTCCCCTTCTTGTTTAATTGAAGTAAGACCGCCCCCACCACCACATCGCTCGCATCAGCTTGGATCATGAAAGGGGCATCCATGTCTGGGTGTTTCAGGACTGGTTCTGCAGCAAATAGTCTTTTAAGCTTTTCGAATGCGGCTTGGCACTCCATGGTCCAATTTAATGGTTGGCTGGGCTTTGGTTTCATTTCCCTCTTGGTCTTCAGGAGGTTAGTGATGGGCATGGCTATTTTAGCAAAAGACGGGATGAATTGCTGGTAAAAGTTAGCAAATCCAAGGAAACTTGAAAGCTGTTTTCGGGTTCTCGGTGGGGCCCAGTCCAATATGGCTCGCACTTTCTCTGGGTCCATCTCAATGCCCTCGGGTGAGATACGATATCCCAGGTAGTCAATTTTTTCTTGATGGAATTCACATTTGGATAGTTTGACGTACAATTTGGCGGCCCACAGTTTGTGCAGCACGGAGCGTACCAGTTTCACATGTTCGTCTCTGTGTAGATAAGAATATCATCAAGGTAGACCAGGACCCCCTTGTATAAATGTTCGTGAAGCACTTGATTGATCTTTTGCATGAAAACGGCAGGTGCCCCCTGTAGGCCGAAAGGGAGAACATTGAACTGGAAACAACCCATCGGGCAGTTGAACGCAGTCTTCCACTCATTTCCCTCTTTAATTCAGACTTGGTAGTACGCCTCCTTCAAATCCAACTTTGTGAAAATCTTCCCTTTGGCCAGGTGGGCTAATATGTCCTTCATCAGAGGGAGGGGGTACACGTTCTCCACGGACACTGCGTTCAGATTTCTATAGTCCACCACCAAGCGTTTGGAGCCATCTTTCTTCTCGCGGAACATCACAGGGGCTGCCACTCGAGGTCTGGTGGGTTCGATGAAACCACGTTTCAAGTTCTTGTCGATAAACGCTCTCAGTTCCTCCAGCTCCCCTGGTGTCATCGAATACAGCTTCGGTTTCGGGAGCGTCACCCCCGGTAGAAATTCAATACTACAATCGGTTGACCGATGAGGGGGGAGCTCATTGGAGGCCTCTTCGCAAAACACCTCTCTCAGGTCCCAGTACTCCTTCGGGATTTTCTCCTCCCCCTCCACGCGTTCGGCACCTGCGGAAGCTGTCTCGGCTGGGCCCTGGAGCTTAAGATGGGATTTCTCCTCCCCTTCTGGGTAGGGTTGCTCCTCCCCTTCCGGTGGCCGATCAGTGCAGATACGTATCCACCCCTCTCTCCAGTCCACATGGGGATTCCACTTCCAAAGCCAGGGCAATCCCAATATTAGGGGCTGTTCCATCCCAGGGGCCACAATAAAACACAAGGTCTCACAGTGGGTTCCCATGGTCATCTCTAGGGGCTCTGTTATAAAACGTGCAGGGCAACCTCCTGCCTCAGATCCATCCAGTTAGCAGAAGGATATGGGCTTTTTTAAAGTTCTCAGTCCAATGCCCATACCCTTGACTACCTTCACGTTAATTACGCACCTCGTGCACCCCGAATCCAATAAGGCCAACATCTCTCCCTCAGTCCCTGAGTGGGCACCCTTAACTTTATTGGGATGGTTATGGGCCCTTGGTTAGGACTTACCAGGACGTCATCTTCCGAGTCGGTCTCGCCCTCGTCGAGGAGGGTCAGAGGTCCCAGCTCCTCTCCCGCCGGAGGGGCGACCTCTACAACCTCCCTTATCTTCAGCCCTGTTTCATGAGGCTTGGTTGGGGGGGTTTCGGGCTTCCTCCCTGGGCCCCGCACTCCCTTTGGATCCGGCTTGGCCCGGCAATCCGCCATCCGGTGGCCCTCCTTCCCACAACGAAAACAGGCCATGGATTTGGTTCTTCCCATCACTCCTCCCTTTCAGGGGTTGGAGATCTCTCGGAGACGTGGGGAGAGCGGTTTGCTCCAGACAGGGCCCCCTCTGCATCTGCTTCGGGCCAGATCTATGTCCACTTCTTCTGCCAGCAAGTACCACGACTGCAAATCACGTGGATCCCTTCTGGAGATACACATGTGGTATATATCTTCATTTAAGCCATCTTTGTAGGCTTCTACCAGGGCCCCCTGGGACCAGCCTCAGATGTGGTATGCCAGCTGCCTGAATTCTTGGGTGTAGTCAGCAACTGATCTCCCGCCTTGGATCAGGGTCTTCATTCTGATCCTGGCCCTTCTCTCTGCCAGAGGATCCTCAAACCTCCTTCTCAATGCAGTCATAAAAGCATCGAGGCTCCGCAGTTGGGGAGAGTTATCATTGTACAAAGTCACCACCCAGTCTGCTGCCATCCCTTCCAGGGTTCTGGTAACACATCTCACTTTGGCTGCCTCAGAGGTGAACTCCCTTTCAAATTCTGCCATATAGCTCCCGACTTGTACCAGGAAAAACCCCAAATCCTTGGGATTTCCTCCAAACTTCACATCTAACGGGGGTAGGTGGCGTCTTCCAGGAATCACACCTATTGCTGGGGCTCCCTGGGCAGCAGCGGGTGGCTGTGCTGGCGTAGGCTGGGCTAGGGGGATGGGGGCAGCTTGACTTCCCCAGGCTGAACTCGCTCCACTTTCCCCCTCATACCTTGGAGCCGTGCCGGGCTTCTCAAAAACATCCATAAGGAATTTCCCGGCTTGATCCAGCCTGCATTCCATCTCCTCCCTCTCTTGTCACAGCCGTTCCCTCGCACCTCTTCGACTTACAGTGACCCCAGGAGGGGAGGTCTTCAGGGTCTCTCCAACCAACCCCCAACGACCATCTGGGCATCTCAGCTGGGGTTTCTTCCAGAGTCAGATCGGCCAGCAGGTCAGCAGCCGGCATCTCTGGTAGCAGCATCGACTGCCCCCCCGCAGCTCCCTGGTCATCTTCATCGCTGGCTGGAGACGACATGAGATGAAACCCCCTCGGAAGAAAAGTTGATATTTTCTCCGGGTGGGTTGATGGTGAGATTCAGAATAATGTCAGTGTGTGCTCCCTTCAAAATCCAAGAAAGAAATACTCAGACTCCATGGGTTAGAGCAAAGTTCTCCTTTTACTGGAAATCAAAATGGTAGCTACAGATTTAATTCTGAATCTGAGAAATTGACGCGCAGATCACATATACAAAGGAATGGAATTGTTCCCACCCCCCCAAAGTCCAAGTGACTCTTCCAATTAAAAGTTCCGAACACGATCATGTGGCCATCACCAGATGGTGATGAGGCTTCTGTCCGTTGACCTTGACATATTTTGATAAAAGTTCGCAGTTGCGCAAAGGGGATAGAAGCTAGCCAAGAAATGGAAAGTTAAAGACAGAAATCCCCCTCCCCTTTGCTACCCACAGCAAAGGAATGCAAAACACCTCCAGCTTTCTTCGCCTCCAAATTCCCCCCTCCCTCCGTTGCTAATGACAGCCGAAAGAAATAGTATAGCTTGGCAGCAGAAGAGATGCAATAGTTAGGATGAAGAATATATATATTATGGAAGTTATCTTGAGGCTGACAACAGCAAAAAGTCCTTCAGACCTGGGGCAGTTTATATGTACTGTAAAATAAAGAAATACACAAAGAAAAGATACAGGTGTTATAATCTATACATTTTAAAAGTTTTCAGGTTTTTTCCAATTCCATTTCTACACGCTATTATATGCAACTAAAAGAAAACAGACTCTTTTTGAAAGCTGAAAGCAAATGGCATTAAGTAAATGGCAACTATTTCATTTTATCTTATTTCCTGGGGAACTCACAGTTCTCTGAAGAAGGAAAGCTGTGGATAATTAAGCAATTAGATGGCAGCTGGGTGCACAGGACTTTCACAGCACTGAACTCACACACACTTAGCAAAAAGACCTTGCAATGGAACTTCCTGGAAATAAGTTACATTAAGTGAGAAAGCTATTTCTACAAAACAAATTGCATATAAGGAAGGGAGGGAGGGAGAAAGTGTAGAAAGTTAGCACCCACCCCTCTCCTAAAAGAATGAAATATTCTAGGAAATATTAAAAAGGTAGAATATTAAAAAGGTATGATATTATATTTCCCTGGACCAGAAAAGGAGAAACATGTTTTTAAAGACAAAGACTGAGTTCACAGATAATCAGAGTTGGAAGGGACCTTGTAGGTCATCTAGTCCAAACCCCCACCTAAGCAGGAGACCCTACACCTTTTCTGACAAATGGCTGTCCAATCTCTTTTTGAAAGTCTCAAGTGATGACACTCCCACAACTTCTGAGGGCAAGCTGTTCCATTGGTTGATTGTTCTCACTGTCAGAAAATTTCTCCTTATTTCCAGGTTAAATCTTCTTGTTCAGTTTCCATCTATCATTCCTTATCTGGCCTACAGGTGCTTTAAAAATAGCTTGACTCCTTCCTCCCTGGGGCAGCCCCTCAAATATTGGAACACTGCTATCATGTCTCCCCTGTCCTTCTCTTCACTAGACGAGCCACGCCCAGTCCCTGTAACCATCCTTCATATGTTTTAGTCTCCAGTCCCCTAATCACCCTGCTTGCTCTTCTCTGCACTTTTTCTAGAGCCTCAACATCTGGATGCAGTACTCTAGGTGTGGTCTTACTAAGGATTTATAGAGTGGTATTAATACCTCACTTGATCTTGATTGTTGTATCCCTCTGTTAATGCAATTTAGGGTTGCATTAGCTTTTTTGGCTACTGCCATTTGGATCTTGAGCCTATCTCGGGTGTTAGCTATTCCTGCCAGCAAATTTGGTAAGTTCCCCTTCTATTCCCTCATCTAAATCATTAATGAAGATATTGAAGAATACTGGGCCTAAGACGGAACCTTGTGGCACCCCACGGCTTACTTCCCTCCATGTAGACTTAGACTCATTAAGGTCTACTCATCCCTGTCCCTTCCTTCAGCTCCAGGGTCATGGCAAGCTGTTCCATTGGCTTTTTGTTCTCACTGTCAGAAAATTTCTCCTTATTTCTAGGTTGAATGTCTCCATCGGTTTCCATCCATTATTCCTTGTCTGACCTTCAGGTGGCTTGATTCTAGTCTTTGGGTGGATCATAATCCCATGAGAAACGTTTGGAAAGAACAAAAAAGAAGTCAAGTATGGATATTAAATAGAACAATTCTAAAAGATAAATAATTTATTAAGAGAATAAACAAAGATTTGGGATTTTTCTTGAATGAAAATAGACCAGGAGACACATCTATACAAAATGTATGGGACACAATGAAGGCATTTATAAGAGGGGTTATCATTTCTGCCATAACTAAGAAAAGAAAAATGAAGAATCAAAAAATAAGAGATCCAGAAAAAAATAGTAATTTAGAGACAGTTACAAAAGAAGATAGAAGACAGAATTCTTTATTGGCCAAGTGTGATTGGACACACAAGGAATTTGTCTTGGTGCAAATGCTCTCAGTGTACATAAAAGAAAAAATACATTCGTCAAGAGTCAAGAATTATAAGGTACAACACTTAATGATAGTCATAGGGTACAATAAGCAATCAAATATTAGGAAACAGTCAATATAAATCATAAGGATATAAACAATAAAGTGACAGTCATACAGTCACAAGTGGGAAGGGATGGGTGATAAGGAGTGATTAGAAGATTTATAGTAATAGTAGTGCAGATTTTGTAAATAGTTGGACAGTGTTGAGGAAATTATTTGTTTAGCAGAGTGATGGCGTTCGGAGAAAAACTGTTCTTGTGTTCTAGTGTGCAGTGCTCTATACTAGTGTCGTTTTTAGGGAAGGAGTTGAAACAGTTTATGTCCGGGACGTGAGGGGTCTGTAAATATTTTCACAGCCCTCGTTTTGACTCATGAAGTATACAGGTCTTCAATTGAAGGCAGGTTGGTAGTAATTGTTTTTTCTGCAGTCCTAATTATCCTCTGAAGTCTGTGTCTGTCCTGTTGGGTTGCAGAACCAAACCAGACAGTTATAGAGGTGCAGATGATAGACTCAATAATTCCTCTGTAGAACTCTATCAGCAGCTCCTTGGGCAGTGTGATCTTTCTGAATTGGCGCAGAAAGAACATTTTTTGTTGTGCTTTTTTGATGATGTTTTTGATATTAGGTATTCTTCTTAGGTCAAGAATATGACAATTAAATTAAAAGAGGAAGTAACAAAAGAAATGGGCATTCAAATTATGAGGAAAGTGAAATACTTAGGTATATTCTTAACGGCTAGGTGCATAACTCTCAGAGAAGTTAATTATATTAAATTAATAATTCAAAGTAAGAAGGATCTAGAAAGATGGAAGAATTTACAACTTTCTTTAATGAGCAGGATAGCTGTTATAAAAATGAATATATTACTAAAAATATTTTTTTATTTCAAAATATTCCTATTAAACTAGAGAAAGACTTCTTCAAGAATCTAAACCAACTAATGTCAAAAATTTTATGGCAAGGTAAGAGACCAAGAATTAAACTGAAAGTGATGCAAGATTCTAAAGAAAAAGAGGATTTGGCTTACCTAAATGGGAGTTATTATGCAGCAATTCTAACATGGATAAAAGAATGGATTACGTTGAGGAATAAAAGATTGTTAAAACTAGAAGTCATGATATTCAAATAGGCTGACGCACCTTCTTATGGTATGGAAAAGATACAACGCATAATTATTTTCAGAGACACTATTTAAGACAGGCACTGGTAAAAGTTTGGAACAAAATCAAATATCAAAATTACATGAAAATACCTATTTGGCTTTCCACACTAGAAGCATTTATTCATCTAAACTTGATAAATATGGAGAAGATAGTCACTTATAGAGATATATTGAATGAACAAGGAATACTGAAAACTAGATTAGAACTAGTAACACAAGGAATAAATATAGAATGGGTGGTCTTATTTACAAATACAATCAAGATACACACAAGACAGAAAAACATGGGGTATTAATAAAGAATTAACAATTCTAGATAAGCTATTGTTAGAGGCTGATGATAAATTAATAAAAATATTGTATAGATATTTATTAGAATACAAACTTGAGGAAGAACATGTTAAAGAAACAATGGTGGCATGGGCAAAAAAAATCAGTTATAATATTGAATTGGCTAAATGGCAAAAACTTTGGATCACAAATAAGAAAATAACTTTGGCTATGGCTTATAAAGAAAATCTAAGTATGAGATGTTTTACAAGTAGCATCTTCTACCAGCAAGGCTTTCTAAAATGTTTAAAAATATATCTCCAAATTGTTGGAAATGTAAAGTTATACCTGGCACATTTTTTCACATTTTGTGGACTTGCAATGCTGCAAAAAAATATTGGAGACTGGTTTAAACATGGATAGAACAAATGGTGGGAGAATGTATTCCATTTAAATTGGATTTTTTTCTTCTTGGAATAATATCAGAAAAATTTTAAAAGGAAATAATATATCTAAAAGTACATGTATTGATGGAGGCTAGAATATTATATGCACAATCTTGGAAAAATGAAAATATGCCTCCAGAAACAAAAATAATAAGAAAAATTATGACGTGCAGAATCAGAGAGGTTAACTTTAGAAATAAAAGACAAAGGAAAGTCTAAATATTATAAAACACGGAATAAATTTTATAAATTGTTATATAATAGAAGACAAGGTCAAAATACTAGTTGTGATTAGTTTAATTAGTAATTAATATTTTAATAAGGAGATTATAAATAATGAAGTAAAATGTATTTATGTGTAACAATAAATTGGATGTATTGTATTCACATAATTAAATTTAAAAAAAATTTTTAAAAAGAAAAGAATTTTTTCCCCTAACAGTTAAAATAGAAGGACAAAACTGCCAAATGGAAGTTGACACAAGGTCCTCCTTGTCTTTGGTATCTTAGAGCATTCTCAAAAGATTGGTGCCCAAGATGTCAAAGAAAAGATTGAGGCCCTGCTCCCTCAAATTTAGGGATTACCAAGAGAATGCCATTCCCATTTTGAGAAGCAGCAAGGTAGAAATAGAATTTAAACAATTTGAAAGTCACCTCCAACTCAGAGTAATTGAGAGGGCACTACCTAGCCTTCTGGGCCTTGATTGGTTCGATTCCCTTGGTCTTGCCATAAGTGTAGTTCATGCCACTGATGGCCAAGTGTCAGACACCACTGACACTTTAGCAAAGGAATTTGCTAATGTCTTTAACAATGAATTTGGAAAATACAATGGAAAACCAATTTCACTAAATTTAGACCCACAAGTCACTCCAAGACCACTGAAAGCATGGCGAGTGCCCTTCGCACTCCATCCAAAAATTGATTCCAAGCTTGATAAGCTTATCACTCAAGGGGTATTAGAACCAGTGGATCACACACCATGAGAGACCCCCATAGTGACACCCATCAAGGCTGATGGGTCAATTAGGGTGTGCAGTGATTATAAAGCTACAGCTAATTTAACATTACAACAAAGTGCCTAACCAGTCCCTGTGGTGCAACATTTTTTGCACACACTGGATAATGGCAAAATTTTTGCTAAGCTTGATATGGCATAAGTTTACCAACAGCTCCCGGTGGACTCAGCCACCATGGAAGCTCAGACAGTAGTTACACACAGGGGTGCGTTCAAATGTAACAGGTTACAGTTTGGGATAAGTGCAGCTGCAGGAATCTTTCAGAGCCTGAGGGAATGACTCCAACAGGGAATTCCTGAAGTCATTCCATATTTTGATGACATAATAGTGTCAACAAGCAATGAGGCCTCACTTCTAAATAGTCTAAGGGAGGTATTTAGAAGATTTCAGGACACAGGCCTAAAGCTTAAGAAAAGCAAGTGCCATTTAGGGGTCTCTCAAATGGAGTTTCTGGGGTTCCTGATCCCTGCTGCTGGATTACATCCAACAACAGCGAAGGTTGAGGCAATCAAGAACACTTCTGCACAAGCCAACAGAACCGAATTGCAATTGAACTTTTATGTAGTAGAACTAAAGGTCCTGTAGGGGGCATGAGCAGCACATTGCCGTGCCTCAATACCTACATGGGCTTCAAATACCTACATGATTTCACTCACTGTCCCTGGCTGGTATGTGATCTCACCTGCTAACATCACCACTTCCTTACTTGTATATTCCTAAGGATTGGTGGGGGGATTCACCAATCCAGATGTTGTTTCTATATTTCCCTTTTCTGCTTGTAAAAACTGTATAAAAGCAATAAATGCTGCACAGGCAGTCAGACATCTTGGCACCTGGCAAAATGACTGGTCATTGACTTTTATGCTATTTTCATTCCTCACGAGGCCTCAGTAGTAAAGCCTCTGCACAGACTTTTAAATAAAAAAAAAATCTTCCTGGGTCTGAGGGAAGAAAGAGGCTAATGCATTTAGAGCTGTTAAAGACTTGCTCACATCAGACAGTGTGCTAATACAGTTCAATGAATGCCTTCCCCTGGTTTTGACTTGTGATGAGTAAGGGCTGTTTTGAGCCACAAGATGCCTAATGATTCTGAGGCCCCTATTGCATTCTTCTCAAGGACTCTAACACCTCCAGAATGGAACAACAGTGAAATTGACAGGGAGGCCCTGGCAGCCATCACTGGAAACAAACACTTTCATGAATACTTATATGGACACAAATTTGAACTGATAACAGACCACAAGCCCCTGTTAGGTATTTTCACTGGGGATAAACAAACTCCACAGATTCTTTCCCCATGCATGACAAGATCGGCAGTATTCTTAGCTGTATACTCTTACACTTTATCCTATTGCCTGGGCAAGCACCTCAGACACACTGATGCCCTGAGCAGATGCCCTCCAGCAGCTACTGAAGAGGAACCTGAAGCCAAAGAGTCTATCCTCCTGATAGACCACCACCACCAGTTCCCAATGACTGCTGCAGACATTGCTGCACATTCAGGAAAAGATAAACAATTAGCACAAGTGCTGGACTGGCTGAAAATAGGGTGGCCACAAGGGCCTGTGAATTCTGACTTACGTCCATTTAAGATATATCAACAAAAACTGTCCACCATCAGGGGATGTTTGTTGTGGGGAAGCAGGGTGGTGGTTCCCTCTATGTTACACAAACCAATCCTGGAAGTACTTCACAAGGGTCACCTAGGTATAGTGCATATGAAGGCATTGGGCTGCAGTTACATGTTGTGGCCTGGAATGGACCAGGCCATCACAGAATGGGTGTCAGGGTGCCAGCAATGCCAGGAATCAAGACCCTTACCTCCCAGGGCACCAGTCAGGGAATGGGAAACTCCTAGAGGCTCCTGCTCCCAACTACATATTGATTTGGCTGGGCCCTTTCAGGGTCAAACCTTTTTAACTGTGGTTGATGCCTTCTCTAAATGGGTGGAAGTAGTTCTGATGGCTTCCACCATGGCTGAGGCTGTAAGTATTGCATTACAAATATATTTGCCATGCATGGGCTTCCTGACCTGGTAGTTTCAGATAATGACCCACAATTTACATCCAGAAATTTTGAATTATTCCTTATAGGGCTGGGAATAAGACATGCTTTAGTTGCCCCATTCAATCCTTCGAGCAATGGTTTGGCAGAACAAGGAATAAGGTCAGCTAAGGAGGCCCTGGCCACAATGGGCGCAGAACAATGGCCAACAAGAATAGCCCAATATTTATTTGTCCAACACACAACCCCCTGCCCTTCCACCAATTGCAGCCCAACCAAATTATTAATAGACCGATGGCTAAGAATGGTCCTAGACAAGCTTCACTCCACATATATTCCAGAGAAGCCTCTGGACTCATCCAACAATACCAGGGGGTTGAAGGAAGGGGACCTAAGTTTATGCAAGGAACTTCACAGGAAACCCTTTATGGCTACCAGCCACCGTTACAAAGGTAACAGGGCCTTGCTCGTATATTGTTAATTGGGAGGACGGCTGGGCATGGAGATACCATATTAATCAACTAAGGGGGTGAGGAATTATAAGCCCAAGGCCCTTTTACCTAGGACAAATGACAATACCTCACTGGTTGAAACTGGGCCTACTGCACCAGTAACCCACAACCAAGCAAACCTACCAGAGTCTCCAGCGATGCCACCAGTCGAGTAGGTTCCAGCAGATGTCCCAGTGCAGATTCCTGAAGCTCCAGCTTCAACTACTCCGGCTGCTTCCAGAGAGCCAACACAGATCAACAAGAATCCACCGCCGCCCAGCCTTTCTCGAAGAATATGCAGGTGCTGTCGAAGTGGGAAGAAGTGCTATGTCTTCAGTTCTCCCTGAAGTTCCAGCAGCGGGCACCTAGCTGCAACCTGATTGGTTGCCAGTTTGACAGCTCAGTATAAAAGGAGCTGTCAAATGGGGCAACAGTTGTTGCCTCACAACTGAGCTGAGCAGTCACATTTAAAGCAAGCGAAGCTTTAAATAAAGCCTGAGCAACCTTGACTAGCTGCCTCGTCTCTGTTTGTGTGTCATTCCCAGAACAAAGCACCACCGCTAAGGGAATGGACTGCACCTCACAAGAACTGGAAACAATATATTCAGAAAATGGCTCATCTAATTAAAAGGGCTTTAAACTAAAATTAATTGGGGGGGGGCAACCATCATGACCTATAGAACCTAATTACAAGCACTAAAGCAATCATATAAAGAGGAAGGGAATAAAGAGAAAAAAATAAAAAAAACATATTATAATAGACATGGATGGAAAGGATGGAAATCCCATTTACAAATTAAGAGATATAGAAACATACCCATGACCCATAAAGGACTCAAATGCTTATACAGTGCCACTCAAAGTTTAGGGAACAAACAGGGCAAACTTGAAGTATTAGTACATAAAGGCAGATATGATATAGTTGCGATTACTGCAAATTGGTGGGATGAAACTCATGGCTGGAATGTACTGATAGAAGGATACAAACTATTCAAAAGAAACAGACCTAACTAAGGAAGAGGTGGAGTTGGACTACATATAAAAGATCACTACAACTCTACGGAAATAGACAAAACCAAGCAGTGGTGGGATTCAAATTTTTTTACTACTAGTTCTGTGGGCATGAATTGGTGGGCATGGCAGGGGAAGGATACTATAAAATCTCCAGTCAGAGGTGGTATTGCCGGTTCTCTGAACTACTCAAAATTTCCATTACCATTTCTCCAGAACTGGTCAAAACATGCTGAAGACCACCTCTGAAACCAAGGATGAAAACCTCCTAGAAGCCATATGGATCAATATAAAAGGGGGGAAATGACATTGCTATAGGCACATATTACAGGCCACTCATAAGAAATAGAACTCTCTGCTAATCAATTAACAAATGTACGTAAGAAACATACCACAGTAGTAGTAGGAGACTTCAATACCCTGATATCAACTGGAAAACAAACTCGAAGATTGAACAGATTCCTAACCAACTTAGCTGAAAATTTTGTCATGAAAAAGGTAGAGGTGGGAACTAAAGGAAAACTATTAAGGAAACAGTTGATCTACTAAACAGAGAAGATGGTAAGGAAGTAACAGGAGCAGAGAGAAAGGAGAGCTGCTTAACTCATTCTTTTCATTAGTCTTCACACAAAAAGAAACTGTAGTACAACCTACCAAAAACCTAACTGTAAAAGACAGATAGAAATAAATGTTAAAATAAGCAAAAAAAATTGGTAAGACAACACCTATCTGACCTTGATGAATATAAATCACCGGGACCTGATGGATTACATCCCAGAGTTCTGAAAGGGCTGGCAGTTGTTATCTCAAAACTATTGTATCATATCTTTAAAAATTTTTGGAGTACTGGGAAAGAATTGATGTGGTCCCAATCTTCAAAAAGAAAGTTAGAGTTAGTGTTAGTGTTAGAAAGGAAACCCCAGTAAACTACTGTCTACTCTTTGGAGCTTGAATCTGCGGAGGAGGATGAGCCGGAGCTGGAACCAATGGAGATCAAGGGGGCGGCTTCATTGGCTTTGGAAGAATGTGGGGAGGAGCAGTACAAGGCATCCCAGGGCCTCTCAGGATTGGGATGGCTTGTTAGCAGGGAGGAAGGGGGCAGATGGGGTGGGGGGAGAGAGGGAGAGAGAGAGAGAGAGTTAAATCCATGTTTCCCATTAAAGCAGAGGAACCTTAAATGCTTAACTTTGGCAGTACTGGACTGGAGCATTTTTCACACTCCGAGCAAGAAAGTAAGTTTAAGAAAATAGCAAGAAAGGACAGATAGCAATATTAACCCAGTTGTGCAAATAGATTGAAAATAAGGCTCCCAGAAATAGTGTCCTTTATATGGAAATGTTTCATTTTCTCTAAATTAAACTCCCTGACTTATAATGTTATGTGCTTCCTCAAAGACCATCAAAGCAATATTTAGTTTATAATCAGAATCTTATGCAAACCTCATATTTTTATAACCAAGAATCAATGGATAATTGCTATCCAAATAATATGAATGTTAGATGGTTCTAAAAAAAAAAAACTCCAAAAGAAAAAGGGTTATTTTTATCTCCATTAAGATTCATTCCTTCTGTTGGAGAACTCAGCAGAGAAAAGTTGAAACTAAATTCTCATCATACTCTGCCATTATTTATATAAGTGATTTCATGAAATTTAGACTATCCCAAACAACAGGCTGGGCAGAGAACTGTTTATGTTTGAGACCAATAGACACAGTTTGATCTTTTGTGGGGAAAAGAGAATTTACAAATGTTTATTTGGGGGGGGGGGGTCACAGTGCTCCAAATTTTTTTAAGTGAGCCTATTACATTATGCTACACAAGGAGTTTAATCTAAAATGCACCCATCCCAGGGCTTTAAAGCAATATGATATGCTTTGCTTTGTGTACTATTTAAAGGGAAGTTCTAGTAGTTTTTATCAAAAAAGGAATAATAAATAAATGTGCCTCTGTATGCCCTAAATTATTTTTATTCCCCTGACCTTGCTTTTTGATCATTCAAATGGGTGAACAAGGAGCAAAATTCAAGAAAATTAGTTTGTGCATACAATATCCTCTCTCTGAAGTGAACCTGGGTTCATACAGATACAGTTTTGAGACCATTGTGTTGTTTATGGAAAATCGGGAGCTTTCTCTCCTTGTAATGTGGATTTTTTGCAATCCTAAAGCCCTGTTGTTTCATTGTTAATATTTAATTCAAAGCAGTCTGAACATCTGTGAAATAAGATTTCCAAAACAAAATTAATATATGAACTGTTGTTTCAAAAGGGAGCCACTATAATTCAACACCCGTCATATGAGCCAATGTTGCATTTTAAAGTTCCACTTCTACAATTAACTGAATCCACAATTTATTTCTGAATATATACATAAATATCCAATATCTATAAAACAACAGGTGAGCAGGAAAATCTTTCTTATGGAACCTGGCAAGTTTTTAAAACTGCTCATGGATAGCCCAAAGGAAAGCATACAGTGGTCCCAGGGGTTTTTGCGTGGTGTCGTCAAAAAAGTTAAATTCCAATGGTACAACCAAAACTTCGACTGTTTTGCTCCACACATAAAAACAGGCAAAACATCATAATAGCCACCATCTTGATTTTTTTAAGCCATACCTACAGGAACTCCTGGCAGCTTGGCAGCCAATAACTCATAAATTGCTTCCTTCTGCTGGTGATATTTCAACCGCAAGATTCTTTGTTCCAACCATCATTCTTCTAACCTAAATTATTTGCTCTATAAAACATCAATAGTCCATCAGGATACATTAAGCAAGTACTTGTACAAGAGAGAAAAGCCAAGGGAATTGATCATCTCTTCTCTTACCATTAGATGATAGCATTCCCATAATAATGTTTTGGCTTCATGTTCCATAATGTATGTTAAAATCAGAGTGAACATTTAGTGTGTATTAAACTGAAAGCACTCAATCTTTTGAAGGTGAAGAAACAAAATAGCAGTATAGGAAACAAAAATGCATTGTCCTTTGTCATGACATATTGAGGAGCTGCTCTGGGACGTCCAATGAGCCAAATGTGACTAGAGCTTTGAAATATGGAAGCAACTTTCCCACGGATGTCAGCAAAGCTCCATCAGTCTGCCTGTCTTTTTCCTTCACTCAGATCAACCACAAAGCTTCTTCTTCAGAGAAGGAACACAAAAGAGGTTCCTGGAAGGCTGTGTGGTTGGAATAAGCACTTTCTCTCAGGCCTCCCACCCAGAGATGGGCGGGAGATCTAAAAAAAAGCATCTGGTCTGGGAACACAGTGCCCCAGTGCAACGCTCTCCCAAGGGCCACTCGCTCACCCACCCACTGGCCAGACTGGGCCAGAAGCAGCACATCCCCTGGTCATGGGCTGGATGCAGGGCATGAGGCAGAGGGGGAGGGCGAGCAGGCAACAGGCGCCCAGTGGAAGCAGAGGCAGGCCCAAAAGGCACTGTCCAAGGCAGCCTTTCAGCTGAATGCAACAGGTCCAGGACGGATTTCCATTTTCCCCTCGCCCCCATTGGCCTCCCTTCCAGTTCCAGCCCAAAGGATTCACACCTCTCTGCTCACCACGTCTACCTGCAAAGGTAAGGCCCACGCTCTGCCAAAGGTCGTGGGCTGGTGGGGGAAGCCGGCTGGAAGAGGGGCAATGCAGTTGGTGCAGTCTCATGCTCCCTGGCCACTGGCAGCCATGACAGGCGAGGCCTAGAACCTGCAGAATCCTAGTGTGGGGGGAAAGCGAGATGTGGGCTGGTGGGGAGGCAAGTGGCAGTGGCTCAGCCCTGGTTCGCCTTCTTCTCTGCCACCAAAGCTTTCAGTCATGAAGTTGGTAAATAAAGGTCCCAACTTCTTGGTGAAATACTTTTCCCATTAAGTTATTCAGAGATTTGCTGGCCTCATCACCTGCCAATGACCACCTGGTTTACAGGATTGCTCTGGAAATAGCAATTTCTGAAATCTATGTGCTTTGCCAGGATTTTAGGCATCAATTAGTTCTAGCCCAAGCAAAGTCTGACATGTGCATAGGAATGGAGACATTTCAGATATGTTTTAACTGGTGAATTAATTTGATTTGCATTTTAAGAGAGTTGCATTAAATCTGTTTCTGTAAATTGCTTAAGTATGCAGGGATAAGTAAATAGTTTATCACAAAGAAACAGAATTTAGATGACCAAGACTTTTGAGAAGCGGGCATTTCTCTCTGCTTACTGGCATTTTCAAACTAAGGATTTTTTTCCTATGTTGTCTTCAGCATCACTGCAAAGAAAATTATCTAAAATCCTATTTGAAAAACATGTCTGCCTGTGTTGAACAGGAAATGTTGGAACAATTGAACATGTTGTTTTATAATATATCATCTATAGGGATATTGACAATGCTTATATACTGCCTTTTACATTAGTTACTTTGTGCAGTCTTACAATATTTGTTCATTAAATAAATGTAGTTAATACAAATACTTATATGTTCATCATTTTGCAGATTGTAAATCATTAGAATATGAAGATAAATTTTCAAGTAGCATTTGAGGAAAATAGCAATTGTACTTAGACTTATATACTACCCCACAGTGCATTACAGCATTCTCTGGGCAGTTTACAATGTCAGTGTATTGCACCCAGCAATCTAGGTCCTCAACCTCGAAAGGATGGAAGGCTGAGTCAATCTCAAGCCCCATCAGGATTGAACTCCAGGCTGTGGGCCGTTAGCCTGCAACACTGCATTCTAACCATTGCACCACCAAGGCTCATAAAAGATCACAAAAGACCACTTCGACTTTCTGTTAAGTATATTTATTCAGTACACATTCTATATGGCGATAACAACATGTTGACTATTTTACTCTTTTAAGCTCAATTAAGAAACTACATATGTGGGGAGTATTCATTAAGTTATTTCTGGATGGGTAGGCCCCACTGATTCTTACAGCTGACCAGGGAGACAAAAGTAGAAACTGCTGGATCAAGAATGAAAAATTGCATTTCTTCTAAGGTGAGATAGTTGTTATTTATCTCAATGAGCTTTAGGTACATGAAAACCATTTCACATCTTATTTTTCTATAAATACATCAGGAAATCTAGCAATTTTCTGAAAGAGAATATTTTACATTCTAAGTATTATTATTGGGGGGGGTGTCAGATTTACTCCTGCAAAACTGCCAGTTCATCTTCAGAATAACACCATTTAGACCAGGGCTGACAAACTCCCGGCCCATGGGCCAGATGCATCACACACTGGCCACTCACACACCCAGTTTAGCGAAGGGGAAAAAAAATCCTGATACGTCATGTGATGCCGCTATGATGTCGTGAGTTTGACACCCCTGATTTAGACAGAACATTTTGGGGCCAAAGTCTAAACATTCTGCATCTGCCAAATGTTGCCAACACCAAGCAGTTGTAAGCCAATCAGTAACTCATTTGTGTATATGAAACCATCTCTTCCTGTTGGCTACTAGGAAAATCACCATTTTTCCTTCAGATGCAAAGTCAAACACACCACAGATTAAATCTTTTGCCCTGGATCAAGAATGGTAAGGAACATGTAGACTTAAAAACCTTTAGCTACAACTTAGCAACATCACTGGTGTGGGTTGAAGAAAAAATAATGTCAATAGCCTTCTTTATGCACATGATAGCAGGAATATGCCAGATATACCAGCCCTGAGAACTGGCACTCTGCACTGACAATTTTTCATTGCTTTTAAGGCAAATGACAACAACAATAATGCCCATGTTAAACAGACTCTTCTAAATATCCCCTTCCTTCTGCATTTATAAAAAAACGTAAGAAAGTACTTGGGAATGAAGAATTAAGTGGCAACACTCACATTCTCTAGGTTGTATTTAGGGCATTTTTTGTGAACTGGGAAGGTAGAATACACACTCTTGTTTTGTTCTTGGTCTTTGCAAAACCTTTTGACATAGTCCTAATTATTCCAAGGACAGTAACAGTATTGCATCTTTGCTCAGAATTAATATGACAACTAAGCACATTTACCTGGGTAACATTCAAGATGGCCATTCACTGTTTTACAAGTATTCTACAAGAAGATAATTTTCCATTCACAGCAGCCTCGCCTGTAAATGAGGGCAGGGATGTCCCAATGTAAACCTCATTCTTCAGTACTTGCACACCAAGATCAGTTGCAAATACATACCGTATTTTTTGTACTATAAAATGCTCCAGATCATAAGATGCACCTAACTTTTGGGGAGGAAAACAATTTTAAAAAATCTGTCTTTGCCTCCTTGCAGCAAATAGTAAACAGCCTGGTCAGTTTCAGCATGATTTAGCATGAGCAGCTGATTGGTGGTTGGATCGGCCTCCTAGAATACCGCCTATCAGCTGTTCCAGGCTGCACTGTCACTGATAGCTGCTGCCACCTATCATCACCTCCGCATGCTCCATTTTTGGCCTCCGTGCACCTGCCAAATGTTCAGCCTCCGTACACCCCTCTGTGCACCTGCCAAATTTTCAGCCTCCATACACCCTTTTGGACTCTACGCATCCCATTTTTGGCCTGTTGCAGGCTGTGGGGATTGCCGCCGCTGCTGATTGCTGCTGCCCGGAACCAGCCAAAAACAGGACATGTGGAGGCCAAAATTGGGGCATGTGGAAACAGTGAAAGGTGGCGGCAGCTATCATCAATGATCCCCGCAATCTGGAACAACTGGTGACCAGGCTGTTTGCTATTTGCTTCAAGGAGGCAAATTGCTGGGAGGCAGAGGCTGAAGGTGGGGGCTGGCGGGTGTGTGGGGCTTTAGCTACATTTGCTCTATAAGATGCACAGACATTTCCAGCCACTTTTTTGGGGGGGAGGGGATGTGCATTTTGTAGTGCAAAAAATACGGTAAGTGTTTTGTAAATGATTTGCCACGTGAGCCATGTTTTATCACTCACTTCTCACTTGCTCTTCCTCCCTGGTTTTCACTCTGTAAAATGAAGATGTTAATCCATTTTGAAACTCATTTCTCTGATTAAATGCAAGACGACTTGCTCCTTTGGATAATTAAGTCTCACTGGGTCACATTTAGCAAGGCAAACACAACTGCAGTTCTGGTTCCAATTAAGGCCAGATAATGGACAGGAACAGAAGGTGATTAAACACATTAGACAGATTTTATATCTTTATGATTTCACTCCTATTTGCACAAATGTCATTCTTGGGTCAGAGGTGGGCCAGTGAAAGTTCAGATTTTCCTCCAGTTGTTATCACTTCAATCAAACTTCCAGAGTCGGGCCGGTTTTTACCGATGATCCAGTCATAAAAGATTCTGGCAGAACAGATGGAAACAAGTGCATGAGTTAGTTTCATTGGAAAGTTTCACATTCCAAATGCTCATTGAGTTTCCATAGTTATTCCATAATTTCCCTATTAATAAAGTTCTGAGATAATAAGCTGAAAAGCAATTTGAGTCCTTCATTCAGACGACCTTGTAAAAGATTACAGTGCAGAAGTTTTTATTTTAATGGGCTTGAGATGTATCTCTTAATTTTCCTGGAAAGACAAATCTCCTAAATCCAAAGATTTGTTCAGATGTAACATTATTTTTGTAACGTACAAGAACAACTGTTCTCAGCTTCATCATGGCTACTACTAAAAGAAGCTAAACCACCTCCTACATACAAGGAAATAAACCATCATTATTCCCAATCTACAATTTAAAAGAGGCACTATGAAGTTGAGGTTGGTTTAAGATGTCTCAGCTAAGGGAGATCTCTCTTCTATAGTTCAGTTTATCCTGCTTGCACAAGGCAGAAAATAACCAAATGGATTATACATAAAGAAACTGAAGGAACTGATGCAAGACATTCTTCTTTCCAAGGAAAGTATCTCTCTGCCTATCACTCCATCCATCTGTCAATTTCTCCATCCACATTTCATAAAATAAGTTTTGAGAACATGTTAAAGGTCCATTCATAATAGGGCACCTGGAGGACAGATAATCAGTTATCCATACCAATGAACAAGTTTACCACCCATTACCCCACTGCAGGCTCCCAGATGTGAGTCTTTCTACCTATTCTTATTTAAGATATCCCCTTTTCCAGAGCTGATGGGTCAATGCAACAATACGCAGGGCTTAGCCAAACACCAGTCATTTTTACCATAAAGTTTTTGGGGAATTAGGTGGTCTTTGATGCAAGTAAACAAACAGTGCAAATAAAGGTTATACTTGAAGTTGGTGTTTTGCTTCTCATTCTTTTAAATTATTGATTTTTAACCAAATATAAAAAAATCACATGAGGAAAGGAGTCAAGCAATATCTGAGGCATACTTGAACCACAATAGAACCCCAGCTATGAAAACAATATTGATATCATTTCCTTATATTTACGTGTCTGAAAGAATGCTCTGGTTGACAGTTTGGGGTTGAATTGGCATTTACTTGTCACCCCACAGCCTAGAGCACTTTTGAGTCTTCTGAATAGCAATGCAGCAGGCATGTTGAAAAAAATTTCAAGATGGTAGCCTTCACTACACAATAGAAGCTTTTTTTATTTATAAAATTTGTAGGCCACCTAAACCAAGCATCTCTAGGTGGTGTGTGTTTATGCTACATAAAAAGCCTTGCCCTTATATTTAAAAAAAGGCAAGTCTTCTCAATGTCCTTGCTATCTAGTTCAGCCTCTCTGAAGCTGAGCAATCGATTTTACAGCCTCCCCCTGGAAGAAAGCATGAAAACACATAGAAAAGCGGCGTCATCAAGTGCTCCCGAGAAAGGGAGAAAAATAGTTCAGACTTCCCTCAGGGAAAAAAGTCAAGCGTTGGTCAGTTATAGGAGATTCAGTTCTCAGGGGAACAGAACCAGCTATCTGTAGACCAGACATTTAATCTATGGACGTATGTTATCACCCTGAAGCAAAAAACAAACGTGTGGCTGAGAACTTTACTAAAATAATCAAACTCAACAGATTACTATCCCTTTCTTCTGCTTCACATAGGGACAAATGACATGACAATGAACCTGAAAACCATATTGCGAAATTATGAGCAGCTAGGAAAGAAAGTTAAAGAGTTGGGAGCACAAAGGGGCTTTTCATCTCTACTTCCAACAATAGGTCAATATCCAATGAGGGAACAAAGAATTTTAGAAATGAACCATTGTCTTAAGAGTTGGTGCTGCCAAGAAAACTTTGGATCCCTAGACCTAGGTCTGCATTACCAACATGATAGACTTCTTGCAAGGGATGGGCTGCACCTCACAAGAATCAGGAAGAATGTATTTGGAAAATGACTGGCTCAATTTATCAGAAAAACTTTAAACTAAAATTGAGGGGGGAGGGAGACCAACCCTTAGGATCTTTAGGACCTAATCCCAACTATAAATCCTGAGACAACCAATCAAACAATGATGTAAGGAGTGATGGGAAGGAAGAAAAACTCAGAAATAAAGTAGGAGATATAGGAAGCATACCCAGGATCAGATATGCAGGACTCAAATATCTATACACAAACACTTAAAGTTTGGGGGAACAAACAAGGTGAACTTGAAGTCCTAGTACATGAGGGCAAGTATGATATAGTTGCCATTACTGAAACTTGGTGGGATGAAACTCAGGACAGAAATGTACTGATGGAAAGATAAAAATTGTTCAAAAGAAACAAATTTAACAAAAGAGGAGGTGGAAATGCATTATATGTATGACATTATTACATTTCTATAGAAATGCATAAAAGCAAGAGTAAGCCTCCCAGAATGAATATGGGTCAATATAAAAGGAGTGGAAATTGCCATTGCCATAGGTATATAATACAGCCACCTCCCCAATCAAGAAGAAGAAATAGGTTGTTTTAGGCCCAGTACTCTTCAACATCTTCATAAATGATTTAATGAGAAGGGGAACTCATCAAATTTGCAGATGACACTAAACTGGTAGGAAAAGCCAACAGCCCAGAAGATGGGCTGAAAATCCAGATAGATCTCAACAAACTTGAACACTGGGCCCCATCTAATAAAATGAAATTCAAGTTGGAGAAAAATAAGTTTTTATACTTAGGCAAGAAAAATCAAATGAACATGTACAGTTTAGGTCAGTGGTGACTAACCTTCTCAGCACCAAGCAATCCTAGGTTGCATTAATAGCAGAGTAGAATCAAGATGTTGTGAAGTATTAGTACCTCTTTATAAAGCCTTAGTAACACCACACTTAGAATACTGCATCCAGTTTTGAACACTGTTATTATAAAAAGATGCAGAGAGTCTGGAAAGAGTGAAAAAAAGAGAAACAAAGATGATTAGGGAGCTGGAGATGAAACATACGAAGAACAGTTGTAGGATTGGGTTTGTCTAGTCTAGTGAAAAGAAGGACTAAAGATGACAGGATGGCAGTGTTTCAATATTTGAGGCACCGCCATAAAGAAGAGGAGGTCAATCTATTTTCCAAATCACCGAAAAGCAAGACGAGAAACAATGGATGGAAACTAATCCAGGAGAGAACCAACCTAGAACTAAGGAGAAATTTCGTGACAGTGAGAACAATTATTAGCCAGTGGAATATCTTGCCTTCAGAAGTTGTACGTGCTTCATCACTAGAGGATTATAAGAAACTGGACAACCACTTATCTGGAATGGTAGGAGGTTTCCTGCTTGAGCAGGGGATTGGATTAGAAGATCTCCAAGGTCCCTTCCAACTCTGTTATTCTGTTTTTCTTCTTCAATCATGGCCACCATAATGGCTCCCCTCCCCCTCTGGACATCCAAGACTCCAAACATCGATTTGCAGGACCTTTACAAAACTCAGATTTTGTGATTCCACAAATCTCTGGACCAAAATGCATGCACCGGATGTTCAAGGCTTCAAACGAGTGGGAGCTGGAAAAGTTTTGTTTGCTCACCCTGCAATGAAATCTAGTGGTGTCCAGGAGCTGAAGTCAGCCTCTGGCATGGACTTCCTGTTCATTGGAGTATCCAAGGTAACCCTGGAAGAGAAAGAAGAAGAGTGGTCTAATTAATGTTATTGCTATTGCTATTGCTGTTGAGTTTATTTGTCATTACACTCGCAAGCGGGTGCAACGAAATGAGGTGCTCTTCCACAAGTAAAAACTGGACAAACACCACTAAAAGAAAAAAAAAATTAAATTAAATTAAAACTAAACACAACCGACCATACAATGATCTCATCAAAGATGTTAATCATCAAAGCGTTTAATTACTGTTTCTCAACCTTGACAATCAACTTTAAGATATGTGGACTTCAACTCCCAGAATTCCCTAGCCAGCATGACTGGGAGTCCACACATCTTAAAGTTGCGAAGTTTGAGAAACACTGTTTTCGACAAATAAAATGCAAAGTTGGTAAAATGTCCTTTCACATCTTTGGATTCACAAGTCATGAGAAGATTAAAAATGTCGAGATCACAGCAGGGACCACACTATCAAAATCCCACCCTCTTTTTATATGTGTGGCACATGCCTCTGGATCTAGGCCCAATGTTCAAGCCACTTCACTTTGAAGTTCCAGCTCTGCAGGAGTTTGGCACCCAGTGAATTTCAGGCCATCCCTTGAACTACGTAACTCCCATGTGATTCCAGAATGACTTACGGGAGAATCGCAACAGCTGCAGCGCCAGCAGGGAGGCCACTGTTTGAACCAGAGAGACTCTGACAGAGTTGATGGACAGCTCCTTTGGCCATGCCGTATGCAATCATTCCTAGAATACAGAATAAAAGAGTTGGAAGGGACCTAGTCCAGGGGTCTGCAACCTTAAACACTCAAAGAGCTATTTGGAACCATTTCCCACAGAAAACACCAGGACCCACAAAACTTAGGTAGGCGTGGCCAACTCTACTCCCACATGACACCCCCCAAGCCACGCCTACCCAGGTTTTGTGGCTCCTGATGTTTTCTTTTTTTTTTTTTATAAAAGTTTTATTTGGGTTTTCACACACAATACAAGTAAAACATCTTTTTTGAAAATAGCATGGTCCTGGGTTACACTTCTTTATACAGACACAAACCCAATTTCATGCTCATTTTTGTGTTCTATTCCATATCTTATTACTATTTTGCATTTTCTATATAATTTTTCCCCTCTTTTAATTTTCTCAACTTTATTTTAATTATCTCATCTCAGTTAAATCCATTATATTTATACTTTTGTCTGTCCTGTTTCAATTTCATATTGTATTTTCTCATTAAACAAATCTTCTCCTGTTGTTACTAAATGGAGTATGACACCTTTATATCTTTGAATTTTATCCATTCAGCTCTTATTTAAACTTCAATATATACCTTAAGATTATAACAGTCAATATAATACATAATACATAACTTCCAATCGAATTCTGTTTGGTACATTCTTAAAATACACACTATATTCTTAAAAAAAACAAAGGATTATAAATATATGTAATTAAAACCCTCATTCCATTCCAATTCAGTTCTATCAGTAATATTCATTAAAGTCTTAACATCTTTAATATTTTTTTCAATTAAATATCATACTTCCTTGGGAACATGCATAATCTTTCCATAATTAATTTTCCCCTATTTCTCTTCACTTATGTTTTATAAATCATTAAATATTCATTTTATTACATTTATTAACAAACATTCCACTAAATTACAATAACTATTTTATCCATCATTTTAATCATACATTGTTTCATATTTTCTGAAATTATTTCTATTTCTAATATAACAATACTATCATGTACCTTTGCAGAATCCCTTTTTCAATTAAATTTTCACCCATTATCTCTAAACAGGCCGTTTCTCTATATCTTTTGTCCTTTATAACTTCTTTTCCTTTCTTTCTTCCCTCTCTTCTTCTCCCTCCCCTTTTTACCCCCTTGTCTCTCTACTTCTAATTCTCTCTT
This sequence comes from Hydrophis major, assembly GCA_033807585.1. Classification (NCBI taxonomy): domain Eukaryota; kingdom Metazoa; phylum Chordata; class Lepidosauria; order Squamata; family Elapidae; genus Hydrophis; species Hydrophis major. The sequence continues at coordinate 62,515,224 of CM066333.1, read as the reverse complement.
CTGCTTTTCCCTCTTCTATTGCTTTCTAATTTTATACTTATTTTTCAAACTATTCTTTTTTGGGGTTGTTTTTCCAAATCTTAAGCTTTTCATTCTCTTTCCCCCCTTTCCTTTTTATTCCCCACATAAAAGTACTTGTTCTTTAAAGATGGCTTCTTCTTTGTCCCAATCTTCTTGCTCTGCAGACATTTCTTGTTGTTTCTCATAGTTCCAAATATCCATTTCTAAGAACTGAAATACGAAGCCAAAAGAACCTCTCCCTTCTTGTGCATCTTCTTTGTACTTCCATTTTCAGTTCTTCTAAAAGTGGTGCCATTTTAAACACTTTTAAACAACCACCCGGTTGATTTTAGTCATCCAAATGCAATAACCAAAAATCCAGAAGTCACCAAATAAACCAAATACTCCCAAACTGTTTCTTCTTGCTTCTTTTTTCGCTTTCTCTTCCTGGGGTTTTACTATTTTGTTGCCATGTTTCAGTTAAAATGTATCTTTTAGAAGTCTTGTTGAGATTTAACTGTAAGTTCTTTTTAATTCCAGGCAGTCTCCTCCCTTCCAGATCCTGCCCTTTTATTCTTTTTCTCTCCTTTCCTGCTTTCAAAAGCTTTTAAGTATCTTTATTATCCCTTTGACATTCTTTTTTCAGCTTAAATGCCTATTGATGTCAAAGTAGATTTTTTTCCCCCAATTTCTTGCTTAAGTCTCTTAGCTATCAGCATAAAAAAAGGAAGAGGAGAAAAAAAACCAAATCCTTTCCCTTTTCTCTCTCCTTCACTGCTTGAAAATTTTCTTTGGAAAAGTGTTATTTTTTTAATAGTTTAAATTCCAGGGTACCTTATTTGTTGCTTTTGCTATTTGATCTGGTTAGCCAAAACTTTCTCTTCTTATCTTCCTCCTGCACATTCTTTTCTGGTTGAGTTCTTCTTTGGAGTGGCCATTTCTGACCACTGCTACAACCGCCTTCCAGAAGGGAGTAATGGCCAGCTGAGGAGAGATGTGGCTCTCCTCAACCCTGCAGGTAGTCTTCCCCCTCTTCACCACCTCTACAGGGTGGCTTAGCCCCAAAAACAGCCGGCTCGGGGCGCTCCAGCAGCGAGCACGGATCGAAACCGCGCAGTCGTGGTTTCGGTCTGTCACCGAAGAAGCTCAAACTGGAAGTCATGGCTCCTGGTGTTTTCTGTGGGAAATGGGTCTCTCTCCCTCTCCCTCTCTCATTTCTGTTTTGCTTTCTTTCCTCTCTCTCCCTTCTTTCCCTCTTCCTTTCCTTCCCTTTCTCTCGTTCTTTTTCTTTCTTTCTTATTGAATACGACAGCAAATCCAAAATAAAGTTATTAATTGTGGGAAATTGCTACTCCATAATCTTTTCATATGAACTCTAAGTTGATAGAAGCTGGCAAGATTGCACTAACAGCAATCTTCTGGCAAACTGCAGTTTTCTTGGCAAGAGATCTAGCTTGCCATTGTTTTTGTCAAAGGTCTGAGAGTTCTTTCTTTCTTTTTCTTTCTCTTTCTTCCTTTCTCTCCTTCTCTCATTTGTTTCCCTCTTTTCCCTCTTTCTCTCCCTCCAGCTCTCTCTCATTTCTCTCCCTCCCTCCCTCTCCTTCTCTCTCTCTCTCTCATTTGTTTCTCTTTCCTTTCTCTCATTCTCTCCCTCCATCATTTTGTCACCTGTCTCCCCCCGCTTTTCTCTCTCTCATCTCACAACTGTGTGCGCTCACGTGCACAAGCAGGATACCCTCCTGGGCCAGGATAACAGTGGCAGCAATGACTCCTCCTCCCACTGCTACCACTGCAAACTCAGGTGAGTAGCCGGCCACTCTGTTTAGGAGAGCCAGAGCTCTTTCCTTCCTGCATCTGGTGGCGCTGCTGCGGCTGCCCCTCCCCATTCCTCTCCTTCCTGGGCCGACATGAAGGGGACTGCAGTTGGTGCTGAGCTACCCGCGGACAGACACAGAATCGCAAAAAGCAGCTGGTCACTGGCAGTGGAGAGAAAACACTTGGGGCGTTTCAGCTGCAAGGCTCTGAGGACTCGTGCCTTCTTGGGGTAAAAAGTAGGTCATGCGACTGGATCGGGCCAGTGTCTCAGGGCGGAGAGCAGGTTGTGTGATCAGGTTGGCAGGGAGCCACAGGAGAGGGGTCAAAGAGCCGTATGCGGCTCTGGAGCCACAGGTTGCCAACACCTAACCTAGTCCAATCTCCTGCTCAAGCAGGAGACCCTGAACCATTTGTCAAATCTTCTCTTAAAAGTCTCCAGTGACAAAACATCCACAATTCCTGAAGACAAGTCATTCCACTGGTTATTTGTTCCCAGTTAGGAAATTTCACCTTAGTTACTTCTCACCTTCATTAGTTTTCAGTCATTGTTTCTTCTCTTGCCTTCTGGTACTTTGTAAAATAAGTTAACCCCCTCTTCTTTGTAATAGCCCTTCAAATATTGGAACACTGCTGTCATGTGGCTCCTCGTCCATCTTTTCACTAAACATACCCACTGCAACTGTTCTTCATACATTTTAGCCATCAGGCCCCTAATCATTTTAGTTGCTCTTCTCTGCATTCTTTTCAGAGTCTCCATATCTTTTTTAAAATGTGATGCCCAAACCTGGATGCAGGATTCCAGGTTTTTTTAAGTGTTCTAAAATGCAGTATTCTAAAGTTTTATAAAATGGTACTAATATTTGATGTGATCTTGAGTCTATCCCTGTTGTTTATGCAATTTAGGACTGCATTGGCTTTTTTGGCTGCTACCACACATTGCTAGCTCATATTTAACTGGCTGTCCATTAGGACTCCAAGATTCTCTCACAGTTACTGCTTTTGATCTAAGTTTCACATAATCTATACATTTGTTTTTTCTTGCCTAAGTGTAAAATCTTACTTTTCCCTACACTAGATTTCATTTTGTTGGATAGGACCAGTGTTCAAGTCTGTCAAGATGGATCTTGAGCTTATCATCTATGTTGGCTCTTCTTGTCAACTCAGTGTATCTTCTAACGAAGATATTGAAGAGTATGGGGCCTAAGATGAAATCTTGGAGTACCCTACTGCTTACTTCCAAATACACTTATGGCAATGGCATTTTTTTGCCCTTTTATATTGACCCATAAGTGTTCCAGGTGGTTTTCAACCTTGGTTTTGTGCATTTCTGTGCAAAAATGATGTCATTTTTGATATCATATAATGCAATTTCACCTCCTTTTTTATTACACCTGTTTCTTTGAATAGTTTGTATCCACAAATGAAGGTGAATATATCTCAGGATAATGTTGCAGGATCCAATTGGGGTAAGTCAGAAGTACCAGAGGCTTTGCCTTCCAAGCTTTTGGACTTGTGCTGGAGCCATCTTCAGAGAAGTTCTCTCTGGCAGTGTGTGCTGTATGTGGCTTTTTATATTCTGATTGGGGTGTGTTGAAGACTAGCTTTTAAGTAATTGACTGTTGTTTGCTTGTGCTGCCCAGCCCTCGCCTTCTAAGTACTTGATAGGCTGGTGGTAAATCAGCACTCCTGTTGACTGATGTGGAGCCTGTTTCCCAGGTTTCAATCACTTCCCTGGCTGTTTTTGTGCCTGCTCGTCCAACAAACTTAATAGCTGAAGAATTGTTCAAAGCAGTGTGAGGTTACCAATGAGTTTGGGTCTTCTTGTCTGACTGTCCGCTTGTATTCTTGCAATCTGATGATTAGCTTCCTCCCCAACTCTCCTACAGAGTCACTAACTTTAACAACTGCAATGATTTACTTAATAACTGCAGCAAAAAAGGTCATAAAACGGGGCAAAACTCACTTAACTAATATTTCACTTGGCAACATAAATTTTGGGCTCAATTGTGATTGTAAGTTGTGGACTACCTGTATATTTCTTAACCATTCAACCCCATGACCTTGGATTTTTCTGTTTTCCAGAGAAATAGCCTTGATGGCAACAATATCTTCTTCAGTCATTTCATGGTTAAAAATAAAGTTTGACTTTTAGCTGAAGCTTGGTATGAAATGCACTTTACTGGATATAAGGCAATTCGTAGAATCAGACAACATCAGATGGCCTCCTGAAGCATACCTGTCATTGCATCATTGTGGGAATATAAGAACAAGGTCAAGAAATGACTTGCAAATATGTTAATTTTAACTATCATTTTAATATATTATGTTGCAATTTTAGTGAGTTTTTGAAACCCATTAAAAAGCAGCATTTAGCATTAAATACCAATGCTTCAAATTTTGTTTTACAGATAAGTCCTTGACTTACAGCCATATTCGTTAAGTAATTCAATTGCTAAGTAAGGAATCACTTGACCCATTTTTATAACCTTTTTTGCTATAGTTGTTAAGCAAGACATGTTACTGCAACTTGTGATCTCCTCTGCCAGTTTCCTCATTGACTTTGCCTTGTTTAAAGGGGAAGGTTGGGAAGGTGTAACTTGTCCAAAGTTTGCCAAGTGCCTAGTTGCAATCACATGCCTGCCAGGATGCTGCAACAGTTAGTATGAGGATCAATTATAAGTCATTTTTTTCAGGGACATCATGACTTCAAATGGTCACTAAATGAGTGGTTTTAAGTTGAGGACTACCTGTATTATAAAACGAACCAATGAATTTATTAAACTATTCCATATTTATGAATTTAGATTGGAATACTCTCCCTCCCTCCAAAAAAACTGGTTCAGATATTCTGCTACTCAACCTGGATACTTTTTTTTCTTAAATGAAAGGAACAATGTAAATTGTAACCAAAAAAAGACATATAAATTCATTTACAATCAAAAACCTTATTTAACTGTGGATATCCTAATAAAGATGTCCTACAATATATTTCAGACACTACTCTGTTAATGAAAATAGGAATCCTTAATCCTCCACATTTTCTTTGAGCTGGAGGTCTGTATACAAGAGCAGATTCCCTGATCTGAACTGGAATCTGCCAATTCAGCAAAAGATGGTGAAAACTCCTAGCATTTCAATAGTCAAAGACTGAGCTTTTTTCTGTTTTCCACAGAATTGCAATTTTTAAAAAGTTATTAACAATATGGATTCCCGTAGTAGAATGGGAATTCTAATTTTTAGCAGAAAGCACAACATTTCTATAGATTTTATACAGAAACAAACTATTAATAGGGCCAGGTCTATTTTATAAGGATTGAGTCAGAGGGTTGAAGGTCATTTGTCTTTGAAGCAAGAAAATACAAAGGTCTAATCCAAAGTAAACAAGTAGAATCAGCATTATTATTTAGGGAACAAAATACAAGCTTAGGTCTTAGCCTTTATTAGCCAGCCTATATTCAAGCTAAAGCACTTTCTGTACAAGCTAAAAAAAGCTTTTCATAAACATACTGTTGTGGCCCAACAGTGGCCAGCGGAGCTGGCAGCAGATTCGGACAGTGAGGAGGTTAGGAAGGAACATGGGCCAGTCTTGGAGTCTGGGGAAGGCTCTGATGAGGGCTCTGCATTGGAGGCTGAGATGGGGCCAGGGCTGTCTGACAGTTATTGGCTGCCTTCGGAATCGGAGATCAGTGGGGAGAAAGAACAGCTGGAGCCTGTTCCCGATGTGTGCAGGCACAGAGTTGCCAGAAGGAGGGAACAGCTGAGGAACAAGGCCGAACTTGGGAGTAAAGTCACAGGTGGATGGTGAATGGCCCCTTCCCGAGAGTATAAAAGAGGATCGAAAGGGGAGTAGGACTTTGCAGGAAACAATTACTTCATTCCGGCATGCTTGCTAAATATTACAGAGTCTGAAAGATATAGGCCTGGCCTCTCTCCAAGCCTAATAAGGGTTTGTAATTGGGAACTATCATGAAAGACTATTGGCTGGGACTTTGTTGGAGAGGAAATTCATTGTAAATCAAATAAAAGGGATTTATCGGGATGGACTCGGCTTCGTGTTGTTGAGGGGAGCCTAGGTCAGAACACATAAATACATTCTTCATCCAAATATTTTCTTAACCTGTACACTCAACCCTAACAAAACTTTAAAGGTATCACTGAAAGACAGAATTTCTACAACTGAAATTTCCAATCTGAATATTAAAGGCTAAGGGAAATGTTGACCAAACCAACATGCACATCCCAGAAACATTTCCATTTTACCTGGGGTTCCAGCTAATGCTGCTTTTGCACCTGTTAGAGTCAATAGCCCCCCTTCCTTCAGGTATTTAGTAGCCAAGTGACTAGAGATGGTTGATGTCCAAACACTTTGCTTCCACATCAGGTCACAGTTTTTGTATAAAGCTAAGGGATGGACAGAAAAATATGGAAAACATTAGAAATCAGGAAACATATTCACCTTCTGGAGAGAGTATCACCAACTGTTCTCTCTTAGCCAGATAAGGTCTTGTACTGCAGAAGACACCTATGAACTTAGCTGCTGGGCAGGAAATAGGAATTTAACTCTAACCTGTACACCTGTGGGTTTAACAATGGGATGGGCATACATTAAAAAAACAATTCAGACACCTTTAGCATTCAAAGCAAGTCTCAGAACATCTAGATCTCTCTCCCCATCAAAAATAAATTGTCAAGTGCAATCTAATTGTGCTGATTTCTCAATATTTATTTTTAATATGGTTTAAATCTAATGAAACACCGATGACTCAATTCTGCTTCAAGTTCAGATACTCCCCTATTAACCACCTGGTTTCCAGAGATATGGACAGGAATGAAAAACAGAAAACGTACACTAATGCCTATAATACACTAATGGCTAACTTTGTTTCCCATAACCTTCAAACTGGGCCTTCAATCTTCTTACAAACTACGATTTCAAGTTGAAGGAGGTAATTTTATTCTATAGGAAGCACATTAACAATCCCAGGTCTGCAGTACAACCATTACCACAAAAATTGCATTTGAACAACCTGAACTGTTTCTACTCACATCAGGTATGTAAAGAAAGAATCTATACTAACCTATTGCTGCCCTACAAAACACACACAAATCTTTTTCTTAAATATTATGCTTATGCCAAGGATTTGGAAAATAAACCATATTTGAGAGACAGTAGTTAAGGGGCTGGCCAAGGAAACAGGAGACTCGAGTTCTTAATGCTGCCTTATGCATGAAAACTAGCTGCATGACTTTGGACCAATCATTAAGAGACTATAAACTGTAGTCCCACCTTCGGAATGAAAGCCGGGTAGGTGACTTTGGGCCAATCACTCTCTCTCAGCCAACCCACCTCACAGAGTTGTTATTGAGGGAAAAATAGGAAGAAGGTGTTATGTAAGTTCATCACTTACAATGCATTCAGAAAGTATTCAGACCCCCTTCATTTTTGTCAATTTTGTTATGCGAGAGCTTGATTCTACAGTTGTTGAAATTCATTTTTTTCTGATTAATCTATACTCAAGTATTCCATAATGACAAAGTGAAAACAGAATTTTAGAAACATCTACAAATTTATTAAAAAGAAAAAACTGAAATATCACACTGGCATAAGTATTTAGACCCTTTGCAACAACATGTGAAATTTAGCTCTGGCGCCTCCAGTTTCTCTTGATTGTTGCTGACATGTTTCTACACCTTAATGGGAGTCCACCTGTGATAAATTAAATTGATTGGACGTGATTTGAGAAGGCACACACCTCTCTATAGAAGACCTCACAGCTGACTATGCATATTGCACAGAGCCAAAGTCATGAGGTCAAAGGGACTGCCTAGAGCTCAGAGACAGGATTATTGCAAGGCACAAATCTGGCGAAGGCTACAATAAAATTTCTGCTGCACTGAAGGTTCCTAAGAAGCACAGTAGCCTCCATAATTCTCAAATGAAAGAAGTTTGGCACAACTAGGACTCTTCCAAGAGCCGATCGCCCAGTCAAACTGAGCAATTGGGGTGAAGGGCTTTAGTAAGAGAGGTGACCAAGAACCCAATGGTCACTCTGACCAAGTTCCTGTGTGGAGATGAGACAGTTCCAGAAGGACATCCATTGCATTCCTCTACCAATCTGGGTTTTATGGCAAAGTGGCTAGATGGAAGTCCCTCCTCAGTGCAAAAAAAAAAAATTAAAGTCCACCTGGACTTTGCAAAAAAAAGCACCTGAAGGACTCTCAGATTGTGAGGGACAAGATTATCTAGTATGATGAAACCAAGATTTAACTGTTTGGCTTCAATTCTAAACATTATGTCAGGCACCGCTCACTGCCTGATATTATCCCAACAGTGAAGCATAGTGGTGGCAGCATCATGCTGTGGGGGTGTTTTCAGCAGCAGGGACTGAGAACTGGTCACAGCTGAGAGAAAGCTGAATGGCGCAAAGTACAGGGATATTCTCAACCAAAACCTGTTCCATAGCGCTCAAGACTTCTGATTGGGCCAAAGGTCCACTTTCCAATATGACAATGATCCTAAGCACACAGCCAAGACAATACAGGAGTGGCTTAGGGACAACTCTGTGAATGTCTTAGTGTGGCCCAGCCAGAGCCCTGACTTGAATCCTATTGAACATCTCTGGAGGGACCTGAAAATGACTGTCCATCGACAGTCACCATCCAACCTGGCTGAACTTGAGAGGATTTGCAAGGAAGAATGGCAGAAAACCCCCTAATCCAGGTGTGCAAAACATGTCACATGACACCCAAAAAGACTTGAGGCAGTAATTGCTGCCAAAGGTACTTCAACAAAGTAATGAGTGAATACTTATGCCAATCTTTAAAAAAATTACAGACATTTCTAAAATTCTGTTTTCACTTCGTCATTATGCGGGATTGAGTGTAGATTAATGAGAAAAAAAATGAAATTGAACAACTGTAGAATCAGGCTACAGCATAACAAAATGGACAAAAGTGAAGGGGGTCCGAATACTTTCTAAATCAGCGGTCGCCAAATGGTGGGCCATGAGAAAATTTTGGTGGGCCGCAGAGAAATCCCACCCCCAGAGAACCCCCACAGAGCAATTAATCCAGGCTATGCAGAAACACAAGGCTGCGCCACCCACATGGCCCGCGAGAACCCTCCCCGCCCACTCATTCCTTACCCGGAAAACTTGCCTGCTAAATTGCTATTTTTCCAACTATCATCTATTCTGCTGTGCCAGGAGATTTGGATTAGCTAGGAAGCAGAAAATGGTTGGATTTCTTGTTTTCTAGCTAGTCTTTAGATCTTCGGCTCTGCTTTTAAGCACAGCTGAACCTCCCTTAGGACTGAAGGTTCTATTATTCAGTGCAGACTCATGGCAAGCAAATTTTATACGACAGACTGAGCTAGCCAATGGCAGATAGATGGATGATTGAATGATTATTTGAGCAACTCAATCTGCCTGCCTGCTTTGCCTGATTTTGGGTAAAGGTTGCTCTTTTTTTAATAAAAAATTCAATATTTACATACATGGTGTGTTGTGAGTTAATTTTGTGAGTTTGCTTGCAAGCAAATTGTATGTGACAGACTCAGCTAGCCAATGGCAGAAACACAGATCTCTGAATGAATCTGTGATTCTGTGAGCAACTCAATCTGCCTGCCTGATTTTGGGTAGAAGTTGCTCTTTTTTATGAAAAATTCACTATTTATATAAATATTTATAATATTTACATACAAGCCATGCTCAGCCAGTCACATGACCACCAAGCCCCACCCACAAATTAGGCCATGCCCACAGAACCAGTTAGTGGTCCCTGGGATTTAAAATTATGAATTTGGTGGTCCCTGAGGTCCAAAAGGTTGGCGATCCCTGTTCTAAATGACTGTAGAAAGTAATAAAGGTGGGATAAAAATCAAATAAGTAAAATAAAAATCCCAAATGCTTTCTAGTTGTTATCTTTGCAATCATGAACAGCTTCAGGGCAAACTGTGCAACACAGCCCTACTGAAATGCACTTAAACTTAGAAAACTGTTAAGAGGTCTTCTATTTTTTTCCCCAGCTGGCTTTTTTCTCAATGCCAGTCAGTCCAGGACACCGCTGGAAGACAAGAAGCAGATGTTGTCCCAGTTTCTATTGCATCAATTGGATTTCAGGCCTGGAGACATCAGGAAGACATTAAATGGGGGAGCTACAGCATTCTTTGCTGAGCAGCTCCATCACAGACCAGAAATAGGCCAGTCTGAAAGACCACGGGAAAGAGAAAGAAGAGAGCATTGTGTGAACTGCAATCCTTACATTTCGCCTTGGCACTGCCTCCAGCCCATCCACCAGCTACACATAGGATAGCATCTACTTTCTTTTCACCCAGGACTTTTCCAACATCTTCTGTCACCTTTCAAAAGGCAGAGTTGGGAGAGCAGAATTATAGAACAAGCACCAGCAACTTTGATTTATAAACATTTCAACCAGTCCTTACCAAAGTAGTACACTGACTTAAGACAAGATAGATAAATATTTCTGCATATGGAATCATTAGAAGCCTGGCTTTGTTGGTTTTAGCAAATCTTAATTTGTAAGCCGAAGTCATCTGACTTTGCCACAGATTTTATTAAACAAAAAAGTAGCCGGGCTGCCGTTTTTCTGTTTCTTCTCTTACTCAAGTAAAAAAGGAATAGAAAGAGCTCTACTTGCCTGGGAGAACTTTTCAAACTCCTTCCTTACCTGCAAGAGAGCAATCTTCATGCTTTTTTTCACCATTTTGCTATTATTAACTACATTGGGAATTAGTAAAATTACAGATATTAAAATATCAGCAGGATTCTAAGGGAGGGAAGCATGGTTTCTTTTCCTAGGGAGAGGTGGGGCAAAGAGGACACAGGTATTACTTTGGTTTGAAGAAGATGCCTCAAAAATTTGTTTGGATGAGCAAGACTGAGCGAGACCTACAAAACAGGTTTTGGAAAGCTACTGGGAAAAATAAGGCTGTTTCGGGAGTAAAATATGACCGGAAGCTGCAGAGCAGATGATAATGTTGTAACTAATAAAACTGGGAATTTTGCAAAACTTTTCATGGCCTTTTGTTGTGACTGAAAGGATTGATCCTGCTGTGAGTTTTGACTCTGATGACTCTGAAGATGGAAGGGTGGAGCCTGCTGTAAATGTGGAGTCTGAATTATCAGAGGACACAGATGTGAGCCAGGAGGATGAGAAATTATCGGAGAGACAATCCTCCCCAGAACCTTCAACTTCACTCATGCCAGCAACTGATCCACAAAATGAGTCAGAGGCTTCTAATGGGGAAACTGATAGATCGTGGCTTGACGCTAGAACCAGGAGAAGACTGAAACGACAAGCTGAGGCATCAAGCCAGACATTGATTAGAGAGACTGACATGCCCATCCAGGTGATTTAAGGAGGATTGCTGATTCTCAAACTTTGCTTGGAAGCAAAGTGTTTGATGTGTCGAAAGAATACGTGTGGAGCGGCCTTTGTAATTTATGGACATTCTGAATTACCAGACAGATTCCGGGAAGTCTGCCAAGGTCTGGAATATAGTACTGTTAACCCTTTTTTAGTCTGGTTTTGTTTTGTTTGAATATTTTGAACTGTGGAACTCTGAATTCTCACTTGTGAATATAGGTGAGACATAACAGCCTTTTATTCCTGAATTTTCATGTCATTAACATGCATGAACCATACTCTCCTACCTCTAAATAGGAGCAAGAATGCAAAGCATAATGCTTAATATAAGTATGTGCTTTGCAACGCTGATCTGACCCTCTTCTTCCATTCTCAGCTGTGGATCTCTCACAAACAGTGAGTGGCTGAGCATGCACCAAAATATCACTCGCAAGAGGAATTTCAAAAAAAAAAAACACAGGACAGTGACTTTGATAGCATCACCAGAAATCCATTACATTTTAATAGGCACTGAAAATGCAGGTAGTCCTCTACTTAAGACAACACTTGAATCCAATTGCTTCCTTTTACAATCTTTCTTGCCACAGTTAAGTTAGTAACCCGATTGGTAAGTGAATCTGGCTTCCTCTTTGACTTTGCTTGTTGAGAAAGTCACAAAAGGGATCACGTGACCCTGGGATACTGCAACCGTCATAAATATGATCTAGTTGCCAAGCACCTAAATGTTGATCACATGATCAAGGGAATGCTGCAGTGGTCATAAGTATAAGAAGCGTCCCCAGTTTTTCAGTGCCATTGCAACTGAACGGTGACTAAACAAATGGCTGTAAGCAGAGGGTTACCTGTATATTACATCTAAAGGAGGGCAATGTGGCATAAGTTGGACTCTGGCATGTGTTTTCCCTTTTCTCCAATATACCAATCAATGCAAAATTTGCAGGTTACAAAAGGTCTAACTCCTGTAATGGAGTAAACAGTTGTGAAATGTTTCTTCAGGGTTTTCCAACCCTGGCGCTGTTGTTTTAGCATTCACGTTACAGGCAAAACTTCAATCAGAATAGTGCCTGCCCATCAATCAGCGCCTCCTAATTCTTATGGATATTGTGGGAGAAGAGCTATGTTAGTTTATGGTAGTCAAAAATGAGGCGCAATCGAGTAGCATCTTTTCAGAATAATGATTTTTCATTTCAATGCCTTCATATTTGTTCCTCTGAAAAGATGCGACCAGATTCCATTTGACTTTGGAAAGATTTAGAACAGGAAAGATTCCCAACCTTGGCCATTTTTAAGATACACTGATTTCAATTCCCAAAATTCCCTAGAGCCAGAACTGGATTTAGGACAATTAGGAGCAGTGATTGATTACCTGCCATCAAGTTTGTGTCTTAACAGCTACAAAGATTTTTGTTCCTAATCTGGCAGAGATGGAACACATTGGCTGACCGTTTCCAATTTTTTCAAGCTTTGGGTAGAAACTTGAAGTTAAAATTTTCCGAAGTTTTTTCCCTTGCGCTCTTTTCCAATCGCAAAACGCCTAAAAAAAACTTGAGCTCGTTTTCTTTTTACCTGCTCTGCTTGTTCCACAAACGAATCGCCCATTTGCACCACGACGTTGGCGCTTGCCTCTTGGTTTTCTGCTAAATCAATGCTGAGCACCCACTGCGGGGGGAGAAAAACACACACACATACACACACCAAGATTTTGTTTTGAAGTTTTCAAACATTTGTCCCAAAGCTACACGGCAGAGAGCAAAGCGCTTCGTTGCAAACGCCTCTCTCCGGTCGCTCTTTTGCTAAGGGCAGCGCGGCTTCTCTCCCAAGCCAGAAGCGTACAAAAACCTTTGCTGTGTGTACAACAGCCTCCCCCCACCGAGCAAACCCCTCTCCTCCCCCCCCCCACCCGTATGCGAAGGTGCAGAAAAGCCGCCTTCTCCTCCACCGAGGCCGGAGCTTTACAGACCGGCTTTTGCCAACCCTTCTGCACCCCACCAGCCCTTTACCCAGTCCTTCGACCGCAGGTGCCGCACGCAGGCGGAGCCCAAAGCCCCTCTACCGCCGTATACCAACGCCCTGGAAACCTCCCCCGCTGCCATGACTGTTGCTCCGACGACAAGCAGCAGCGTTCCTAGTGAAAGGGAAGCGGAAGGCGGGCGTCCAAGCTCTCCGCCCACGCTGAGTGGGTGAAGTGGAGGAAAAGGAAGCACGGCCCCTACTAGGTGATCCTGGTTACTCTCTTCCATACAGGGAAGGGGGGGGGAAAAACTGTCCAGAGCTGTGCTTGGTCAATCTCGGCAATTTTAAGCAGCGGGGACTTCATCTCCCAGAATCCCCCAGCCAGCACACTGGGAATCTGGCAGGAAGCTGTGCACAAATCCTCCAAAGGTGTGTGGGTAACCCTGGCAAGAGCTTGCATCTGAGAGTAGGACAAGAAGCAACCACTAAAGAGAGATCCAGTCTAGAACTCATGAGAAATTTCCTGACAATGAGAGCAGTATTTTATTTTATTTTATTTTATTTTATTTGTTTGTTTGTCAATTGCTTACAAGATAATAGGTATGTGAGAATTGAAACAATGTAACGCTATTTCTGCTTCTGTTAATCCGCTTACGCTCAGAATTGGTTACAAAAGCCTGCATCTTGTAACCTTTCGGGAGATAGGAATCAGGACAAAACGAACATTGTTGCATGCATGTATGTTTCAAAAGCAGTGTCTAGACCTATAGAGGAACCATCAGCAAACAGCTGGAGGTCTAGGAAATACCAATAAATAAAACAATCAAAAAGCCACTTGATGGACCGGGGGAATGTTAATGGGCAATAAAGTATCCCCGGAAGGTATGAATTCCAATGACAAACCACGAATCAAGCCCTCATACAATGAGGCATTTAGGGTATAAATATACTGTGTAAAATATGCTCTGGGTTCCATCCTGCTGCCTTGGATGTGAACCCGCTTCTGCAGAACCGAAATAAACTCAGAGAGAGAAAACTCAGCTCCGTGTCGTGTCAGTCTCTCGTGCGAACGCAATCTGACAGTTGAGCGCAATCTGACAGCTGGCGAGCCAGGCAGGAGATTCCACGGCGATCCTCGGTGTTTTGGGGACTGGTGAGTAGTGGCCACTCCGTCTCGTTTGGAGACATCCCCACTCCCCATTGATCGAGAGATCCCAGGAATCTCCGATCCAAAACGAAGCCTCAGAGAGAACGAGAGAGAGCGAACGGACTGAGTGAAGGTACCTTGCGAGTGATCTGGGATCACGGGAAAGCCTGAGTCGGGGACGCCCGCACATCCGCATACCTGGACTGACGACAGGTCCCCAGAGTGATCAGGTAAATTTGTTCCTTTTCCAAGAGAATAGGGTTTTTGATAGAAAGGTGTCCTTAAATTTTCTCTGGGAGAAAGTCCAGCGCCTGCTGGAGGACGGGTCTGGTGACGAGAATGGGGAAAGGACAAAGTAAGAGGTTATTGGAAGCCTCAAGGGGAGAGAAGATAGAGGAGGAAGAAGGCAGAAAACCTATTCCGGTAGATTCGCCCTTGGGACAACTACTAAACCAGTGGTTCTCCCCGAATCTAAAGCATTTTACCCGGAATCTGGAGAAAAAGCACATGATTTATTTGTGCAAATACAGGTGACCAAAATATCCCCTTTCCGATCCAAAATTCCCTTATCATTGGGCACCGGAGGGAGAAACCAGTACATACTGGATGAACCAATTAAAAATTTACCAATTGGCTCACAAATTAACCGCAGAGATACCGTACCTGGAAGTATGGTATCACGTTGAATTTGAAGGACCCAGCCTGCCACCGGCTGATCAATTTGTGTCCAAAATTAAAAATCCGGAGTCTGACGATGAGTTCTATCGTCCTCCACCAACAGTTCCTCCGCATAATCAGCAGGATTTATTAGCAGCAGCGGCAGCGGCTCCATTGCCTCCCTCCCCGCCACCTACACTCCATGCACGCTTGCGGAGAGAGTTAAGGGGTTTAGAACAAAGCGTTCAGAACTTTCCCTTTCAGCCGGCTCAGCCGGCACACGCTTATCCTTTGCGCGAAGTGCCAAACGGTCTGAACGCACAGGGTCAGCCCGTGGCTATGTATGCCGTTCAACCTATGAGACCTGGGGAACTGAGAGAGTTAAAGCAATCACTTCCCCGGCTTCATGAGGATCCACAAAAAGTAAGCCTAGAATTAGAACTGTTTCTGGGACCAAATGATTATACTTATGAAGAGCTGATGTACGTTTTGGGGCATCTATTCAGCAGGGAGGAAAGAGATTTGATTAGGCAGGGAGCAATAGAACATTGGCGAGTGTTACAATTGGGAAATGACCAAGCAGTTGCTGGGGATGTTAAGTTCCCTTTGGCACCTCCTAATTGGAATATCCAAAATGCAGAACATAGACAAAATATGAAAGATCTGAAGACCATGATAATTGAGGGAATTAAAAGTGCAGTCCCTCAGGGTCGGAACTTAACAAGAGCTTTCGAGATAACCCAGGGAAAAGATGAATCCCCAGGGGATTATTGTGCCAGGCTAAGACAAAGCTTAGAAAAATATTCAGGGGTAAAATCAGACACTCCTGCATTTGAATTCATGTTAAAGATGCAGTTTGTGGCAGGAGCCTGGCCGGATATTCAAAAGAAGATCCAGAAGATAGATAACTGGGGGGTGCAGGGAATTACTGAATTGATCCGAAATGCCCAACAGACCTTTGTAAACAGGGATGAGATCAAGACCAGGCAGAAGTCTCAAATGATGCTGGCAGCGGTACAGAGCGCTGCTAAAAATGAAGTGAGGAAAACGGGAGAAAGTGATCAGCCAAGGAAAGAGACGTCTGGAGGAAGGGGGAGAGGATTCCCTCCCAGAGGGAGACCTTTTAGAGGGAGAGGGATGAGCACTAATAGAGTAGGTATAGATCGTAACTGTTTCAGGTGTGGCAAGCATGGTCACTTTGCGCGCGAGTGCCAGAACAGCCACCCTGAGAGAAGTTACGCTCTATATGAAGACTAGGGAATTTCTGGCTCCTTTAAAGGGACCTACGGGGAGCCACTGGTAAATATAAAAGTAGGTCCAGACCATCAGGAACTAACTTTCCTGATAGACACAGGGGCAAGTCGTACCTCAGTATGCGAGCCCATAAATAAAAGGATGAAGGGAAAGGAAACAATTTTGGTAGCTGGAGTGAGTGGAAAGCAGAATAGAGTGAGAGTTTTGGAAGAGGTAGAGATGAGTATGGATGGAATAGAAGTTTGTAGCAAGGTGCTGTATATACCAGAGTCAGGGGTGAATTTGTTGGGAAGGGATCTCATGCCAGCGTTTGGATTCCAGTTGAGGGATAATAGTGGAATAAGGATGTGTGTTCTGAAGGAAGAGGATGTAGAACGGATTCATGATGGTGTTTGGGCAGATGGACAAAGTGTGGGGAGGATGGAAATAAAACCCATCGAGATCAAGGTACAGCCAGGGATCGTTAAAAGTTGGACACCTCAATACCCAATGAGTAAGAAGGGTAGAGAGGGATTGAAGCCTGTAATTGATCAGTTGTTACAGCAAGGGTTATTGGAACCAACCATGTCCCCTTTTAACTCTCCTATCTTGGCTGTACAGAAGAAGGATGGAAAGCACAGGCTAGTAATGGATCTGAGGGGGATCAATCGACTTGTAATACCACGTTTCCCGGTGGTACCTGATCCCTATACCATTTTGGGTCAGATACCCCCCAAGGATGGGTGGTTTACAGTTATTGATCTAAAGGATGCTTTTTGGGCATGTCCGCTTGAAGAGGGGAGCAGAGATTTGTTTGCCTTTGAGTGGAGTGATCCTGAAAGTGGGAGGAAACAACAATTGAGATGGACAGTATTGCCCCAAGGGTATACAGAAAGTCCTTTGTTGTTTGGCCAGGCTTTGGAGGAAAAGTTGCAGGCTTTTCCAAAGGAGCCAGGGGTAAGTTTGATTCAGTATGTAGATGATTTGCTGTTGTCTGGAGAGAAGGAAGTGAGAGTTAGGGAAAGTTCAGTAGCTTTATTGAACTGGCTGAAGGAACAAGGATTGAAGGTATCAAGGGAAAAGATTCAATTTGTAGAGAGAAAAGTGAAGTATTTAGGACATTACATCATGCAAGGAGTCAGGAGTTTGGATCCTGAAAGGGTGAAGGGGTTAATGAGCTTAGCTCCACCCAGGAATAGGACGGAGGTTAGAAAAGCCTTGGGGTTAGTTGGATACTGCAGAGCTTGGATAGATCAATATGCAGTGCTAGTCCAGTTCCTGAACCAGAAGTTGCAAGGAGAAAGGGAGACTATTGAATGGACAGAGGAGGATGAGGCAAGGTGGGAGGAAATCAAGAAGGCATTAGCCACAGCACCAGTGTTGGCTCTGCCTAACTTGAAACATCTATATGTTTCTGCAAAATCAGGAGTTGCAGTAGGAGTGCTTGCTCAGAAGAGGGGGGGGCGGTTTCAGCCCATTGCCTTTCTGAGTAAGACATTAGAACCTGTGGTGAGAGGTTGGCCCATCTGTGTGCAGGCAGTAGCTGCCACAGCTGTTTTGGTGATAGAAAGCAGGAAATTGACTTTTGGGGGAGCTATAGTGGTACATTCCCCACATCAAGTAACCTCAGTGTTGAGTCAGTTGGCTTCCACTTGGATGTCTGAGGGAAGGATTTTAAAATATGAAACTATTTTGAGAACAAGTCCAGATATTATTATCGGGACTGATAAAAATTTGAACCCAGCAGAGTTTTTGGAAGGGACCAGAAAAGAATGGGAAGCTGAAGACCATGATTGTTTGTTGGAGGTTGAAATTATGACAAAAGCGAGAAAAGATTTAGAAGAGGTTCCGCTGGAAAAAGGGGAGAAGTGGTTTGTGGATGGCTCAAGCAGAGTTGAGAATGGCATGAAGAAAGCAGGATATGCAATAGTAACTCAAACTGGGGAAGTGATTGAGAAAGGATCATTACAAAAAGGATGGTCAGCTCAAAAGTGTGAGCTATACGCTCTCAAAAGGGCTCTGGAATTGGCTGAGGGAATTGATGTGACTATATGGACTGATTCTAAGTACGCTTGGGGGGTGGTTCACACTTTTGGGAAGATCTGGCAAGAAAGAGGGTTTATAAAATCAGATAGGAAACAGATAGAGCAACTCCAGCTAGTAGAAGAAGTGTTGGAGGCTTTACAATTACCACAGCAGGTAGCCATTGTTCATGTGAACGCACACCAAAAGGGGAATAGCCTGGAAGTTGTTGGGAATAGATGGGCAGATAGGTGGGCAAAAGAGGCAGCTGGGGAGGTAACTCTACAAATGGTATCAGTACCCATGTTGCCTGAAGAGCCCGAAGACAACTGGGAACCAGATGGAACTGTAATAGAAAGATTAGAGAAGGAGGGGTGCAGAAAAACAGAGAAAGGATGGGTGACTGGGGATGGAGAAAAGGTTTTGTCAGAAACGCAAATGAGAAATGTAATGCAGTATTTACATGAGGGGAGCCATTGGGGGACTGAAGCTGGAGGTCTAGGAAATACCAATAAATAAAACAATCAAAAAGCCACTTGATGGACCGGGGGAATGTTAATGGGCAATAAAGTATCCCCGGAAGGTATGAATTCCAATGACAAACCGCGAATCAAGCCCTCATACAATGAGGCATTTAGGGTATAAATATACTGTGTAAAATATGCTCTGGGTTCCATCCTGCTGCCTTGGATGTGAACCCGCTTCTGCAGAACTGAAATAAACTCAGAGAGAGAAAACTCAGCTCCGTGTCGTGTCAGTCTCTCGTGCGAACGCAATCTGACAGTTGAGCGCAATCTGACAGGTATAAGGAAAAACTTAGTTATGAATACATGGATATATATAAGAAAAATTTAAAAAAAGAAAAAATAGGACAGGGACAGTGTTGTGTATGCAATAAGATTAATAAAGTGTGAGCTTGGAGTAAGTGCAGGGTTCTGGCCCTGCACTTCTGATTGGCTGTTAAGCGGCCGGACCGGATTAGCCCGTTCCAGGGAATCCGATTGGCCCTTAACAGAGAGTTCCTATTGGTTCTAAGAGCTAGCGTTCCTAGCTCGGTATTGGTTAAAAGTTACAAGGTTTGCTTATATAAGGCGGGTTTAACTGCTATTAAATGAGTCAGTCACCATGTAAATAAAGAGCTGAAGTTCACAGTTCAGAGACTTGTCTCCATTCTTTTTCGCCCATGCTCAAAACATAACAGACAGTAGGCACATTGGTGCGCTTATGCACGCCCCCTACAAACCACTTAGGAAAGGGGTGAGGTCAATGGTAGACAAGGTTAAAGTTTTTGGGGTTTGGGGAAGAAACCACAGAGTCAGGTAGAGCAGGGGTCCCCAACCACCAGGCCCCGGACCGGTACCGGTCCGTGGATCATTTTCTACCAGGACGCCAGTTTGCTGGGTGCCGCCATCTTGTTTCAACGGGAAAGTGCTTCCGGGTGAGCTTTTCCGGTTGGAAAGCAGTGTTTGGGTCCAGAAGGAATCCTTGCGCCTTAGTTTCATCAAAGGGGGGGGGGCAGCTTCGAACGAAGAGCCGTCCCGATGGCGGAGGAGATTAAGAAAGCACAAAAAAGCACAAAAAGGGTACAAAGGAGGA
Organism: Hydrophis major; assembly: GCA_033807585.1. NCBI lineage: Eukaryota > Metazoa > Chordata > Lepidosauria > Squamata > Elapidae > Hydrophis > Hydrophis major. The sequence goes on along the minus strand of CM066333.1, from coordinate 62,495,414 downwards.
GTTGAAGGTGGCAGGGAGAAGCGGGGGACGGCTGGCTGGCCGGTCGCTCGGTTCGCCTTGCCTTGTCATGCCTGCTGATGCTGGTACCGGGCTGTGGATCATTTTGTGATGCCAGTACCAGGCTGTGGCACAAAAAAGGTTGGGGGCCACTGAGGTAGAGTATTCCAGACACTGACCATTCTGTTGCTGAAGTCGTATTTTCTGCAATCAAGTTTGGTGCGATTAATTTTGAGTTTGTATCTATTGTTTGCTCTTGTATTGTTATGGTTGAAGCTGAAGTATTCATTGACATTATTCATACTCATTTATTATGTATATACTTATACCAGTTTATACTTATATATTTATATGTTATGTTCATACTTGTTTTCTCATACATCCTTGACAAACTAAATAAATGAAAATAAAAAATAAAATAAATAAAAATAAAAAAATAGCTTGCATTCCCGAGTTGTGGGTGCTCCAGTGCTGGAGGTTTTAAAGAAAATACAGAATAACAAAGTTGGAAGGAATCTTAAAGGTCTTCTAGTCCAATTCCCTGCTCAAGCAGGAGTACTAGTCTGTATCATTTTGGACAAATGACTGTCCAGTCCGGGTGTCAGCAACCCGTGGCTCCAGAGCCGCATGCGGCTTTTTGACTCCTCTCCTGTGGCTCCCTGATGACCTGGTCACGCAAGCTGCTCTCTGCTCCGAGAAGGTGTGAGCATCTCCGCAGAGCCATGTGGCTGAAGCATCCCTAGTGTTTTCTCTGCGCTGCCAGCAACCGGCTGCTTTTTGCAGTTCTGCATCCTGGACAGCTCACCGCCAGCTGCGGTCCCTTCGTGTCAGCCCAGAAAGGAGGGGAACAGGGAGGAGCAGCCGCCACTACCGCCAGATGCAGAGAAGGAAGAGCTCTGGCTCTCCTGCGCAGCAAGCAGCTACTCACCTGGAGGTAAGCCATTCCACTGGTTAATTGTTTTCACTGTTAGGAAATTTCTCCTTCTAGGTTGGTTCTCTTCTTGATTAGTTTCTATCTGTAACCATTTGTCCAGGATGGTATAAGGCCATGATGGTAAGCCTATGGCACATATACCAGAAGTAGCATGGAGAGCCATCTCTCCGGGCACTCCAGCTGTCACCCGTTGCTCTTCTGGGTTCCGGTGTGCCAGCTAGTCTTTGCACATAAGGGAGCACCGGAAACAGGAAGATCAGCTCCCCAGCACACATTCCTTGGCATCAGAAACTGGAAGACCAGGTGGCTGGCATGCATGCATGTGTGGGAAACCAGAAGCTCAGCTTTCCAGTGCACATATGTGCACTGGGGGGGCTGCTTTTCCAGGTTCCAGCGCTCCCTCACACACACGGTCCTGTTTCAGCAGTCCATGCTGAAAAGATTTGCCAACACTGGTATAAGTTACCATATATACTCAAGTATAAGTCGACCCGAATATAAGCTGAGGCACCTAATTTAACCACAAAAAACTGGGAAAACTTATTGACTCGAGTATAAGCCGAGGGTGGGAAATGCAGCAGCTACTGGTAAATTTCAAAAATAAAAATAGATACCAATAAAAACTTTCACTAGGACAGTTGAGAATAAGTTTGATGTTCACAATTTCCTCTTTGAAAGAGACCAGTAAATAGGGAACAAGAAGATGAAGAAAAAGAAGTGTGTTTTTTCACACTTTTCACACTGCAGTGAACAAAAATGGCATCATAGGAACAGGCTTATTCTCAGTCCAAAGATTTCTTCCCTGATTTAAGGGAAATTTGGGAAACGATCTCATTATCATGAAAGGTTTAATTGATTCACTAACCCAAAAGATGATGATGATGACAGTGGGAGGCAGGAGTCACTCTCTCCCTTGCAAGAAAAAAGCATGTGTATGTGCTGCATGTACATCCTGTTTTGGAGAGCCACCATCTCTTTCACAGCTCTCCCTCATGCCTCCATTGCATGTGTACACATGCCATGGCTCAGTAGTAGGTCAACATACAGATGTCACACTAGGTTCCCTCCTCAAAAGGAACATCCAACCTTTCTTGAGAAGTACAAACTTCATCTGTTCAGGATTGTGGTGACAAAGGTGAAGGAGGATGGGGCTGAGAGAAGGGAAGGGAAGAAAAGATCATTGACAGGGAGAAAGACAGGGAGAAACACCTGGAAGTGTGAGCCCTCGAGTTTCCTTAGGGAAGACCAGACAACAAGGGGAGAGGAGAGGAGGAGGAGGAGGAGGAGGAGGAGGAGGAGGAGGAGGAGGAGGAGGAGGAGGAGGAGGAGGAGGAGGAGGAGGAGGAGGAGGAGGAGAGTTAAAAAAAAAGAGTGGGAAGCCAACTCACGCATGCCATCAAAGCGGGTTGCTATGGTATACAGGAAGGTGTTTTGGGGAGCCAGGAGGCCTCTCATCACCGGCATTTTAAGACTTGCTCAAGGACATCGCCATCATCCAGTTGGAAGGGTGAAAAAAACCCAGAGGTATCTGAGAAGGACGGGAGCTGAGACGGGGCCCTTCGCTTCCTCTCCCCGAGACAGGCCAGGGGGAAGCGGGGCTTTCTCCGCCTGCTGCTCCCAGAGGGGTGCAGGGGGGGCGTGCGGGGAAAGGGGGTTCGTGTCGAGGCTCCGCAAGCCACCGCCGCCTCCTCCAGACGAGTGCCCTGACGGGAGGCGATCGCAGCCGTGACGGCAGAGACCGCGAGGTCAGACAGAGACAAGGGGCGCCCCCGAAGAGCTCCGACTACAGCAAAGGCGAGCGGCCACCACTTCCCCGGTGCGTGGCGGCAGGGCAACTTCTGGCGCAGACTGGCCCGAATTTCGACGTGACTCGCTGAGCCCTGCAAATGGCCGGCCGAAAGCCGAGAGGAGGACGCCCGGGCGGCTGCCGCCCCTGGATCCTAACTGGAAAGACCCCACCGCCGCCGCTGCCTCCCGCTCAGGCAGGATCCCCATTCCCCTGGCTGGCCAGGGGCACAGCTGCTTCCCACTCCAGAGCGGCGTCCCGTCTGTGGAAGCCCGAAGTCCTTGCGGCAGCGCCGGCTGATGCCTCGATCTGCTCTGGCTGCCTTGGCATATTCCGACGGCGAGTCCCGAACAGCCCGGGCGCCGCTAGTCAGCCTCGCTCAGTGCCCGGGGCGGCATTGCAGGCGCAGCCTTTTGCAGAGCCGAGCCAGGCCGCGCCTCACCTCCTTCTCTCGCTCTTCTTGCAAAGCGCCGCCGAGCTCCAAGTTGCTCGACTTGGCGACGAGCGGCTCCTTTACCCGCCTGTTGTATGGGAGCTACCGCACTCGCCTCCGGAGCAGCTGTCCACAATTTCAGCCGCTTTAAGGAAGAGCCGCCGCGCGTGTCTTCAGTAGCTATGGTAACTTTCAAGTTGAGGATGCTGGGTGCTGCTGCTGCCGCTGCTGCTCCTCAGAGCTCTTGAAGCTAATCCTGGTTTGTTCGTTCCCGTTCATTGGAGGAGACCGTGGCTTGGTCAAGGTTGTGGGGGGGAAAGAGGATCGGGGATCTCGGGCTGTTTATGTCAATGGAAAAAGTTTAGAAACTCACCCCCGACAATCCGCCCCCTCCATGCACACAGACGGACACGCTTTCGTCCCACGCAGTCTGTTCCTCCAGTCGGACAGATTCTCAAGCTCCGGAGCTGCCTAAAGTTCCCGTCCTCCTCCTTCCTCCTCCTCATTGTTTTGACTACTTTTCCTTTCCGTAAACCCCTCCCCAGAGAACTTGCCGCTTTTGCGGAAGAAGAACTCAAAAGCTCGTTTCTGAGCGAAGGGCAGGCAGACTTTTGACTAAGCAGCTCTCCTCCTCCCAGTTCCTTTTACCGAGCACTACCCCAAAGCGACATAAAAACTCGCGAGCGGAGAGTCCCCACCAAGTTCACACTCGCACCTTCATTTTTTTTTCAGAGGGGAATCTGACTCGAGTATAAGCCGAGGGCGGTTTTTTCTGCACAAAAAATGTGCTGAAAAACTCGGCTTATACTCGAGTATATACGGTATTTCTTATTTTAATTATATTGAAATCATAGGAAACATTTAGAGTTGGTTTTGCATTTGATTGTGCATATGATGTATCCAATGAAGAAATTATTTGAGGAAGTCTCTAGTCTCAGAATTCTGATTTTCTTGGGTTTGTTAGTCAGAACATTGATAATCTAGGTGGATAATAAAATGTCTGCAAGCAAACAACCAAGCTCAGAGGGCACTAAAGACCCCACAAACCTGATGCCTCAAACAGCAAATTGTCTTGGGCAGCCCCTAATTAGAAGCCCGATATTTGCAAATAAAGAAATTAATGTTGCTTTTTTTGCCAGATTGTTTTCTTCCTTTTGTGCACAAATGATTACTGAAGCTCCCTTCAGCCACCAATAAATAAATAAATAAAATAAAATCAATGGTCATTAAACAAACATTTGCAACTGGCATAACTGAGACCTCATGCCTCATGAGGTCATTTTACATTTCATCCTGGGAATGTTGCAAGAAAAGCATGTGTTTCTCCAGGCTGCAATCAATTTGTATCTTTTTTTTTTCATAGCCTGAAAATGTGCTAGTGGTGTGCCTATTCATCTGGAAATATTATTCAGTATTGGAAAGCAGAGTATCATCTGAGCAAGATGGCCAGGATGACATTTAAGAAACAGAAGTTCTAGGCAACAGCGATTTGGTGTTCCAAAATCTAATAAATTGATCTTTCTATGTCCAGAAGAGACTTAGAAGCAGACTGTGAAGCTAAATACGTTCCAAGTCAGACCTGACTATCACTTCAATATTTAAAATCAGGGAGAAATTTGAACCTTTCAATGAAACATTAGTCACGTAATAGATCCTAGATTGTCTTCTTAGCAACAAGCATCCTGTTTCTGCAGAATTACAAGGCTCTGTCGGCTGTCTCTGGATTATTGCAGATAAAAACAATCTTTTGGAGGTTCTTTAAAGAAAAAAAGAAAAAGACTACTACTCATGGATCAGAAAGAGACCTTGTAGGTAGGCCTCACCATATGATTCCCACAACTGTTAGAAATGTCCAGCTGCTTTCAAAAAGCTTTCTTTGCTCTTGGTGCTGTGTTGAGCTTTGCCTCTTTCATCCTGATCCTCGTGGCCATGGGCAGCCAGGAATGGATGACAGGAAAAATCCTTTGCAAAACTGGTGCTGAGCTGGTCAATGCCACAGACCCTGAATTAATCAAATTCATGGGGAAAATTTACTATGGGCTCTTTGGGGGCCACAAAATGCGGCAGTGTGGACTTGGGGGTCGCCCTTCCAGATTCAAAAGTAAGTACCTCTTTTGCTTCCATTTTTTCCTGCATTTTCAAACAAACATATTTAAGTGAGGTTCTTTGATAATTAGTGATTATTCAGGTCATTATTTGCCTTAAAATTTTGGATACAGAAGTTCTGCTTGGGCTGGGAGTTGGATTAGGAGCTCTCCACAGTCCCTTCCAACTTTGTTAGTCTATATTCTCTTCTTCTGAAGTTTGGATTGAAAAAAGAATTTTATTTTTCAACCTAATTTGGCCAAAGTGGCAGCCCTTGGAGCTAATAAAGTGGAAAATGATGCATCTTATTACAGAGAAGAGGGCTAATCCACTTGTTCTGTTGACTAAGCAAAGGGACCACTAGAGGGCAACCAAGAGACACAGAAAACATGTCTTTGCTGGTCTAGTGTTGGTCTAGATCTTTGCAGACCAGATCTTAACTCTACTTAAATTATTATTCCCACCCAAAGAATAGAACACAGGTAGTCCTTAACTTATGATGATAATTGGGACAGGAATTTCCATTGCTTGGAAAGGCAAAGTGGTTGCTAGGTGAGTCATGCCTAATTTTAAGATCTTTTTTGCCATGGTTATTAAGTGAATAATTGCAGTTGTTAAGTAAAATGTGGTCATCAAGCAAATCCAGCTTCCCCCATTGACTTTGCTTGTTGGAAACCAGCTGGGAAAGTGCAAAGGGCGATTACTTGACCTCGGGGAGTTGCAACCATTTGCAGATAGGGAGAAAGAGAGAGACGAGAGAGAGAAAGAGAGATAAGCGAGAGGGAGGTAGACAGAGAGGGAGAGAGATGAGAGGGAGGAAGACAGAGGGAGATACTTGTTTCCCATAGAAAAGAAAACACGGGGAGCCACAAAACCTGGGTAGGCATGGCTGCGTGGGAGTGAGTGACTTTGAGTTGGCCACACCCACCCAGGTTTTGTGGCTCCCAGTGTTTTGTTTTCTGGGCCCAAGTGGCTCTTTGAGTGTTTAAGGTTGCAGACCCCTGGACTAGGCGAATTAGAGTACTAAGAGTTATGTGGATATAAGGAGGACACAGGATCTTCTCCTATTTTGTAGAACTTCCCTCGCATGTCTCTTGTGGATGTGCTTGCAATTTCTTGCTCAGAACTTTACTTTGATCAAAGAATGAAATCTGATTTTTTTTGTCCCCCCCCTCCCCCCCCAAAAAAAGGAAGTTGCAACCATTTTAAATACATGCCCATTACCAAACACCCGAAGTTTGATCACACGATCATGGAGATGCTGCAATGGTTGTAAGTGTCAGGACCAGTCATAAATTATTTTTTTCAGTTCTGTTGTAATTTTGAAAAGTTGCTAAATGAATGGTTGCAAGTGGAGGACTATCCATAATGCAACTAGATTTGTTAGAGGCAAAGACATTCCTCTCTGTTATGACTAAGGCCAAAATGTCACCAGATCTTTTGCATAATTTAGATTTAGAGTTGGGTTGTCTGCTGCAGCTGCCACAAAAGCTGCTGCAGTCCTAGGTTGCATCATCATAGGGATAATTTCAAAATAATGTACAGTGTTAGTACTGCTTTTAAACTGTACTAGTGAGGCCACATTTGGAGTACTGTGTCATCACGATACAAAAAGTTTTGGTTGTCATGATAACAAAAGATGATGAGACTCTAAAAAGAGTGCAGAAAAGAGCAACAAAGATGATTAGGGGGCTGTAGGATGAATCATATGATGAATGGTTGCAGGAGCTGGTTATGTCTAGTCTAATGAAGAAAAGGACTAGGGATGACATGATAGCAGTCTTCCAATTTTTGAGAAACTCTCACGAAGAGGTGGACAACCTGTTCTCCAAAGCATCTGAGGGCAAGACAAGAAGGATAGAAGCTTATCAAAGAGAGATCAATCTGGAACTAAGGAGAAATTTACTGAGAGTAAGAACAATTAATCAATGGAATGACTTGCCTTCAGACTTGCCTTCATCACTGGAGGTTTTCAATAAGGGACTGGAGAAATATTTGTCCAGCATGGTATAGGACCTCCTGCTTGAGCAAAGGGTTAGAGTATAAAACCTCTAAGGTCCCTTCCAATACTATTATTTTATGTTCTATGTTCCTTGATACCAAATGTACATGGTTTCAGGCAAAAGTAATAAAAATCTGCATTGAATCCAAACAGAAAGTCTGACAATCTCTGCCCCATTTTCTGTGATTTTGTTTATTTGTGGGATCTGTTTACCTCCCCAATCTTTTGGAGTCTGCTTTTTCCTCGTCAGTGTTTCCATACCTGGTGAAAAAGGTGAACACGATGCTCCATGTGACAATTATCCTCTCCTTGTCGGTGGCATTTTCCTTTGCTCTGGTCAGCTGCGGATTCTGCTTCTTGAACCTCCTAAAAGTCCCTTTTCGGGCCATTGAAGGACCTGCAGGAGTAGCTTTGTGGAACTTGGTGGCAGGTATAATGAACTTTTCTTTCTTCACAGCAACAATACTGAAATTGTAGGAAAGTGTAATGTGAGAGTCTGAGGTCTCCTTTCACAGTCCACAAATTTTGGCCATCAGGGCTGTCCACAAGGTATGGTCAGAAAAAGGCAGCCACAACACTGTAATTGAAGCCTCACTTGTTTATATGTACATCAATCACACCACTGTGCTACCATCTTGACTTTTTTGATCACACCCTGCAAATACTTCCCCTAACCACCCACTTTTCTCCAATCTCACCCTTTTCTAGCTTGTATATCTGGACATTAGAAAGATTGCAATTTTTAAAATTTTTTGTTGTTGTAATTTTCCAAATCTGGCCTAAGAAAAATATCGCTGGAGTTTGATTTGAAGACTTTAATAATGAATACTTTTGGTGAACAACTGCAGGGCCAGTAGAAGCTTCTCTCACTGACAACTATAAAATTGAAGCACTTGCAACTGGCATGTATTTTCAGTGGTTGCAGTGTCCCAGGATCACATGATTGCCATCATAGGGGACTTCTGACAAGTAAGGTCAATCAGGACAGCTGGATTTGCTTAATAACCATGGCAAAAATATTATAAAATCAGGTGTGACATATTTAATGACTGCATTGCTTAGCAATGAAAGTTTTGATCCCAATTGTACATACTGTGTTTCCCCGAAAATAAGACCTACCCCCCAAATTAACCCTAGCATGATTTTTCATGCTGCTTGCAACGGAAGCTCTATCCCAAAAATAAGCCCTAGTTCAGAGCCTCATCAGTGGTGGATGAGCATAGCCAGCATAGAAGGCGGAGAGCATGCATGTGGAATCCGATGGTGTCCGGAACCAGCTGTAGCCTGCACAGCCCAATCCCTCCAAGCAGCAGGCACAGGCAGAGGCATGGGGTGGGGTGGGGCATGTGATCCATCCCACCATCTGACTTTGCTTCCAGATTGTGAAGCAGAGCTGGAGGATGAGGTTGGAAGGTGGGGGCCGAGAGCACATGGGAGAGGCCGCAGCCATTCTCATCCCACCACTTCCCTAGGCTCACAGCTGTTAGCATTCCAACCAACTCTCCATCCCAAATTCAGCACTCAGAGACAAAGTCCATCCAAGTAAGAGTTTATTAGAGAAGTCATATTGGCACATCTGGGGATACCCCAAATCTGAATTCCAGCATTTTCCCCTGCTACACTAAAACTCACACCCAACCCCTTACTTATGACCCTCAAGTCACACTCTCCAATCCACCTCCATTCTGAACTCCCACCAAATCCAGTCATTTCCTTCCAAACTCTAGCCACTCGACCTTGAGCTCTGGAAAAGAATGTTGTTGTGGTTATCCTCCCTTCTCACTTCTCTCTCGTTGCCATACTTACCCATCCTCCCTTGTGGCAACCCCAAATCTGAATCAAGATGTATCCGGGGCTGACAACAACGGTGGCACCAGCAGAAGTGCAGGTGGAGGCACATGATCTGGGCCGCCGGATGCGCTGTGCGAAGGCCTGTCCACTCTCTCCATCTTTGCTTGCCCACGGCTGCAATGCAGCAGGTGGCCGCAGTGTGTCTGGTAGGCCATATCACGTCTCCCCCACTGCCCTGTGCCTTTGTCTCCACCTGTTGCTGTGCAAAATGAGACAAGGCAGATGGTGAGGCAGAGGTGGCACCATGCCCAGCCCCTTCACACTCAGCTCCTGCCATTCAATCTGGTCCTCCAGCTCTACTGCACACTCTGCAAAGACAGTGGGATGGAGGCTGGGAATGATGGGGCTTTTCGTCCCTCACCTCAGAAGCAAGCGGAAGGAGAAGGAAGGAAAGGGATATGGTTGCTTGAGGTCTGTTTCTTGCAGATTCGTCCCGACCCTCCCATCCCCTTTGGACCTGGCCTCCCTTCTCAAGCCACGCAGGTAAGGATGAGTAACTCGCCCACCTCTCCACACCACCTTTCAGGAGACATGGTGTGAAAATGTAAACGTTGCCCCTTCCACGTCAGCAGCAGCACCTGAATCAAAACAAAGCACCACAAGTCTGGGCACCCTTCCCATTTGTCCCTCCTCCCCTTTTGGGAAGTGTTTCAATATGGTAGCAGGTTAGCTGGGTGTTATTCAGAACACATCCCAGGCAATACAATAGCAGCTACATCTCTTCCCTTCCAAAACATGCCAGGATGTGATCTGAAAAAGATCTGGCTTGACCTGCTACCAGTATTGAAACACTTCCTGGCTGTTTCCCAAAATGTGCTTGCAGCAGGAACTGGATAGAGTGGGCAGCGCTGTGCCTCTGCCTGCTGCCAGAGCTTCTTGCAGCGGTCCCAGTTGTGGCGAGCAGGAAGCGCATCGAAAATGAAAAGCAGGATTTACCTGCTGCATCTTGCACGCTGAAGGCAGCAAAATGTAGAGAAGAGACACTGTCCCTTTGGTAAAGAGCTAGGAGGCATTTCAATAGCCGGTCAAGCTGGCTCTTATTCAAATCACATCCCAATGTATTTTGGAAGGGAGAAGGCACAGCTGCTATTGCCTGTTCTGGGGTTTGCATAGAGATGGTGAGAGACTGCAGGATTTATTTTTATCTCCCTTCCAAAACATGCCAGGATGTCTTCCATGTTACTAATCTACATCATCTAATTCTTCTAACATTCCCCATCTTAACATTTTAAATTCTTACTATGTGTTTACTATTTTGTACTATCTTCTTTAGTTTTTAACTTCCATATTTATTTTTCAACCATTGATAAAATGAATCCCATATCATATAATATTCCGCTTGTTCCTTCTCTTGGATTGCTAATGTTAACCTATTCATTTCTGCACGGTCTAGTATTTTTCTAATCACATTGTCTTTGTTCGGAATCTCTTCACTTTTCCAATTTTGTGCAGATACAATTCTAGCTGCAGTTAGTATTTGAATAATTAAATATACATTCTCTTTACTATAATTTTCAGGTATAATCCCCCACAGAAATATTTCAGGTTTTAAATCAATATGTTGCTGTATCATCTTTTTCAAGCATGTCCAATATCTTCTAGCTTCTACACATATTCACCATATATGTTCCTGGTATCTGATAACACTTCCAGCATTTAGCTGATTTATCTTTAAACATCCTTGCCAGTCTTGCCATAATAAAATGCCATCAATAAAACATCTTATACAGGTTTTCTTTGTATGCAGTTGACATTGTTAGTTTATAGTTTCTATCCCACAATTTCTGCCATTTATCAAATTCTATAGTGTAACCAAAAAAATTTGCTCATGGTATCATTGTCTCCTTCACTTATTATTCTTCCAATTTAACACCCAATAGATAACTGTACAATTTTTTATCAATCTTTCTTCTGTTCTTGTTAACATTTTATCCAGTTCTGTCGGTTCTTTATAGAAACCATCTGGTTTAACATCTTGTTCATATCTAGACTGAATTTGCATATATGAATACCAAACCATGTCAATCCCTTGTTCATTTAATTCTTGCTTAGTTTTAAACTCACCCTTTTCATTCAAAATACCTTTGTATCTAATAATATTTCCCATATTAATAATATTTGGATGAATAAGTGCTTCCATTGTTGAAAGCCAAACTGGAATCTTTAAATAGTGCTGGTCTTTAATTTTCTTCCATATTAACAGTATAAAGCATTTCTTATATAATGTGTTTGAAAGTAACTGTGTACCTGACTTTTCCCATACCATAGAAAGGCATACCAACCCAATTGCAAATCATGCCCCTCTAGAGTCAATAATCTTATGTTCCTCAATACAATCCATTCTTTCATCCATGTTAACACTGCGACCTGGTAAATAATTCCCAATTGGATAATCCAAACACTCCTCTGGTTCTTGTGTCCCATAGCATTTTTAAGTTTATTCTTATTTTTTTTCCCTTGCCAGATATATTTTAATATGATTTTATTAAGATCTTCAAAATATTTTTTTCTCCAATTATATCGGAATTGTTTGAAATAAGTATAATATATATTCATTTTAATTGTTGCAATATATTCATTTTAATTGTTGCAATATATTCATTTTAATTGTTGCTATTCTCCCTATTAACAATAATTGCAAGTTTTTCCATTTTTTCAGATTTACCTTAATTTGCTGTTTCAGTTTAAAGTAATTATCTTTTTTAATTGTTGCACTTCTTGCTGCTAATTGAATCCCTAAATATTTTACTTTCTTAGTGATCTGGATATCTAATCTCTTCATTATCTCTTTTTTCTGTTTCTCTGTAACATTTTTCACTAAGATCTTAGTTTTTTTCTCTGTTTGCAATCCTGCCACTTCACCATACTCTATTTTTTATTAGCTTAGGTCCTGTTTTAGAGGGTCTTCTAGAATAAAAACTAAATCGTTTGCCAATGCCTATAATTTATATTTTTTCTTTTTTTACCTCTATAGCTTTTATCTCCTCATCTTGTCTAATATTTCTATTTAATACTTATAGTGTCAATACAAATAATAATGGTGACAAGGGGCATCCTTGTCTTGTTCCCTTAATATTAATCTTTTCAGTCATATCCCCCTTTACCTTCACCCTTGCAGTTTGTTTACAATATATTGCTTTGATCATCATAATAAATCACTCTCCAAAGTTCATTGCTTTCAATTCTGCTAACATAAATTGCGAGTTCACATTATCAAATGCCTTCTGTGCATCTAGAAAAATCAACACCATTTGCTTCTCTGAGCGCACTTCATCGTATTCCAAAGTGTTCAAAATTATTATCATATTGTCTTTTATTTGTCTCTTTGGTAAAAACCCATTTTGATCTGAACTAAATTGGTTTAAAAATCTCTTTAATCATTCCGCTATTATTGAAGCAAATATTTTATAGTCCACATTCAATAGGAATATCAGCCTGTAATTTTTTATCTATTTCAGATCTGAGTCTTGTTGCGATATGAGAGTAATATATGCTTCCATCCAAGAATTTGGTACTTTCACCTCCATCAATAATTCATTAAATACTTCCAACATTGGGTCGCTTAACAAGTCCTGTAAAGTTTTATACAACTCTTTGTGGTAGATTAGAGGTTTTAAATTCAGTGTATAGAATGTGAAGGATATGTGTTTGTATTTATTTTCATAGTCATAATGTACACTGAAGATGGTATTTAATTTCATTGTATGAGGTGCAATGACAATAAACTAAACTAAACTAAACCATCCGGCCCTGGGGTTTTGTCATTCTTCTGTCTTTTAATTGCTTCTGTTAGTTCCATCATTGCTATTAAAGCAACATTAGAAGAAAGAATAACAATGATGGAACTAACAGAAGCAATGCTCCCAATCCTGTCAGCTCCTGCGCTCACCACCTCTATGTGAGAAAAAAAAAAAAAAGACATCCCCCAAATAAGCCCTAACGCCTCTTTTGAAGGCAAAAATATAAGACTGGGTCTTATTTTCAGGAAAACACAGGTACATTGTATATTAAGGATAATCTATGGAAAATAGAAACAACTTACAGCTCAATATCTCAGCTAAGGTGAAACTGGTTGGTTTGTGCCTTTCCAGTGAGATAAAATCTGTGAGTTTCATGTATTTTTGGAAGGAAATCTTTGTGCCACTGGAGATATTTGCAAGGTGTTTTTTGGGTATAAAAAGCAAAATGAGCCTCTGGCCCCCTCTGACACTTATGACTGTTAAACCTCCTCAGCTCAAAAGGGATAGTTTAATTTCTCCAAAACCCAAGAGTTATGGAATGAGGTGTCCTTCATTTTGCATCAGCATCTTGCTCTCTGTATCTTTGGCATCTCTTAAAAAGTTAGGTGCAATCCTTGGCTAGTCAACAACTCAAATAAGAACAACTCCAGGATCAGCTGGAAATGAGAGTCATCTGCTCTGTAGGGCATGTGCATAAATGACTTTTTTTAAAACATTTATTTCTAGGCGGATGTACCATACTGGCTGTGACCGCTTTTGTGGCAGATGTCAAACTGCATCGGCTTACAGAAAAAATTGCCAATTTTCAGGAAAATGGCTTCCAATTTCTCATCCTGGAAGAAGAATATATGCCTTCTTTCTGGCTTTGTGTAGCAAGTGCAACAATCAGTGGGCTGAATGTGGTCATCGTTGCCCTCAGCACAATTCGCTTCCCAACTCTGAGAACAAAGATAGAAGCAGCAAATGTTACAGCAGAAGATATCATGTACTAAGTCCTTTGTTTGCCATTTGCCTCTTCTGAACTTCCATGATCCTTTGATCATTTGCATATTTTAAAGCCACTGACATCAAGTAGCATTTCTGGATCTAAAAGGGGGGAAATTAGTATCAAACAGGTTGATGTCATCAAATGCTGAAATCTGCTGTGTCCATACTCTGGAAGAGGATTGTGTCTCCCTCATAGTGTCCAAAAGTTTAGGAGCCCTTCATCTTTTCCTGCTGGTTATAAGGTGTCATCCATAGATCTTCCGAAGGAGAAATTTACACTACCTTTGCCCCAACATTGTGCATTGGAAAATGGATACCTTTGTTTCATGAAAACTAATTCGGTATATCATTAGCCTTTGTTAAGTACCTCAGAAGCTAAAAAGGTCTGTATCACTGTTCGTTTAAAGGTGAGGAACTAAGGAGAACTTTTCCTCCTGTCACATAATTATTTCTGAAGTGTATTAATTCATACTCAGATATGTTACTCTTGGCAAGATACCATACTAAAGATTAAAGGAACTTTACCTTTTTTGAAGAATAACAAAAAATTAGATGAAAATTCATTTCCTATTATGGTTTTTGGCTGTCTCTTGGGGGGGGGGGGCGAAGTATTTGCTTTCCCAGCCAAGCATCACAAAAACTTTACCCTAACATGCATACAATTCATAGCTGAGATTACAAGAAGTGCACTAATGCTTTTCTGGAAAACTTGTCAGATGGCATTCCCTATCCTATTGTGCAAAGAAATGGAATCATGGAACTACTATGAGCTCTCAAGTCATGGGACTCCGTGGGAATTTGTGGATTGAAGGTCCAAATTTTCAAAATGGAAAGTGTGGCATTGTGACCCAAGTCTTGCTTGCCATCTATCAGATTTTGACCACCTCTCAAATGCTGCTGTTATTTCAATGATGTGACCCATAAGGCACTAAGCATTTAATCCTTCTCTTCAGAATCAAAGGAAAATGGTGCTGATGAACCGATGGCACAAATCACTTTCTCTATGTCTCCTTTTATTTTTATTTATTATTGTATTCAATTTTATTTTATATCACTAGCTCATTCTTACTGAGCCTTGAAGATAATTACCCAGTCACAATATCCTTAGCATTTTGTAATTTAACTCTAACTTCTCAGATAAATGGAATGCCAAAAAGGAAAAACCATTACACAAAAACGTCTAGGTTTTTCATCTATGTCTATCAAAGCCACCTAAAACTGACAAATGCACCAGATAAGATATGTATAAATAAAACTAGTGACAAAACAAAATGATTGCTATTTCTCTCTTGAATGATTTAGAAAGAATAAGATAGGACTGTGTGTGTCCAAGGGAAGAGCCTCAGACTTGAGATTCTGCAAAATTCAATGGATGAGGCAGAGAAATACTTTAATAAAGGCACTGCCTTGAATAATTCTAAACTGGGGAATCAGATATTTGTAAGTAACATATTCAGATTATACAATTTGTCTGTACCTGCAAGTACCAGAATTGTGCAATCCATAGTTTTGCCTGTCATGCTCTTTGGAAGTGGTCTTGAGCAACAGGACAGGAAGAGCATTGATTTTTGAACTTCGTTTTGGAGAAGACACCTGAGAATACAATGGATAATCAAGAAAACAAATAAAAAGATCATCAAACAAAACAACCCAAGACAAAAAGTGACCAAGCTCAAATGATTTTACTTAAAAGACCTTATGTGAAGACCTAGTTTCTGGGAAAGGTGGAAGGAAAGAGAATACAACATCCAGCAGCAACTATGGATATATCATTGGAAGATCTGAAAGACCAGGTTGGAGAGTGTCCTGGAGAAGATCTATGTGGTCCCTAAGAGTTGACACCAATTTGATGGCACAATGTCAGATAACAATATAGTCACTTATGTATTCTGTTGTCCAAAATATGAGAATGACAAAGATGCTGTTATCATTTATTGTATTGGGAGACTGTAGTTTTAAGAAATTGAAGAGAATCCAGGAGCCACAAATCTGAGATTGGCAGGTATTCCAGTCCATGAAGAGCTGCCCTGCCCTCCTCAAATTATAACATCTCAAATCACAAAACAAAGCTGTTCTGTAATGAAAAAGGAAAAAAAGATAATGTAACATTCTGTCTTGAGAAAGGTTGAGAGGTTGATTGAATCCTGTACCCAAGGTTTTTGTAATTCCATCGATCCAGACAGAATTTGTAATTGTAGTTTGGGCTGGCCTGGTTGTGCTTAGGGACAACACATCAAAGGGAAGCTCCTCATTTTTCTCAAAACAACGTGTGCGTTTCTCTAGCTGTATAATTCTCAAGTCTTCAAGGGGAAACTCTTGATATCTGCTAAAGATCATGCAGCCAATGAAATGTTGGCATACCAACCAAATGAAATCTCTTTGTATATAACATGAACAGGGATAGCTGGTCTTTTGAGACCTATTAATAGATTCAGCAATTTATATATAATTTATTATAAGTTTGTTGTTTGGAACTCCTGGAATAGATTGCTGGAAGGAACACCGGATGCTTTGCAGTTCTAAGCAAAATCACCAATTGGGAAGGAAGATCACTTCTAAATGCTACTGTAGAAAGGCTCCTCTCCCCAGAATAAAATATTCTTTATTCTTAATATTAAAAAGAGGCAGAATAGAATATTTCCCCTGAAGGAGAAGAGAAAAGACATCTTAAAGGCAGAAAGCAGCCCCTGCTATTGGAAAACAGCATCAAGCAGAAACTTGAAGAAGCTACTTTTTAGGAGTGGATATTTAATATCCATTCAGAAAGCTGAGCCAGTCTATTAATAAGCAAGGAGCAGCCAGAAATTCCAAATGAGCAACACAATAGGCAAGGGGCCAAAGCTGACATGATTAACTCAAACAAAACACCTAGGATCTGCATTTCCCCTTTTGCTTGTAGAGCCAGTCATGACCCCTATATGACCCCATAGGAATCTGACAATGGCCATTAAAATATTAAATGACATATTCTTGTACAGGAACAGGCATCTCAATCACAAAGCCCCCAAAACATATAAAAGCACACCTACTCTCAACCTCATTTTGTCAGCCACCCCAGAAACATGCTGCTGTCACTGAATGTCCCAAAGGTGCTTTTTTTTTTCAAGAGGCACAGGCCACTCTTTTGAAGACCATATCTTGGACAGAGCTCGTTTGAAAGAGGGGTTAAAGAGATAGCCCATTCATAAGTAAATACCCTCACCCAAGATTCAACAAATTTAGGATTAGCCCTCAGCCACAACAGGAATTGCCCAAAGCCCCTTCATTGCATCATCTCAGTTGCACCCTCTCCAACAGTTCAAACTTTAACCAAACTTAGCTCACACAAACTCCTAGGATTTGTACTGGCTCCATGGGAGTCTGACAACAGCCAATAGAATACATGTTCTTGCACATGAACAGGAAGTTCGAGTGCAAAGCCAAAGAGAAGGTATAAATAATCCCCACTCTCGACTCCACGTGGTCAGCTCCACCAGAACTACAAACATGTGGCTCTGTTCATCAATAAATGGACCCTTTCCAATCAGCCTCCATGTTTCCAGTGTCTTTCTCCCAGCTTGGAACTGAACCAGATGGATATTACTTCCAACAACTCTACCCTGTTCTGCATCAACTAAGCCATATTTAGTCCAGGCCTGTGATAGGAGTCACATACTGGAGGGAGATGCACAAGAAGCCAGAAGAGGGAAGCTTATGGCAAACAAGCTGGACTCAAATCCCAAGAAGCAGAGAAATTGAGGGGAGATTTAATGCCAAACTTGTCATAACAGCAAGGCTATTTTGCTTAACAAGAGGAAGGACTGTAAATGCAAAGAAGAGACTCTAGCTGGACTTTTGTGTCTGCTTTTGACAGGTAATTTTAAAAACAAGGATCTGCGGTTTTCTTGCAATTTGTTTTCTTTTTACACACACAAAAAAGATGGCCCTTGACTGCTGAGAAAGGAGGTATTGACTAACGTGGCTCTGCTGTCTTAGCACCTAGGATAGGACTAAAACTCAGGGTCTCCTGGTTGGTAGAGCACTTCCGAACCTGGCTGTGGGCTGGAGCTCAGGAGTTGTTCTTTTTTTTTAAAGTTTTTGAGTTTATTTATTTTATTTATTTGGTTTGTCAATTGCTTACAAGATAATAGGTATAAGTAAAAACATAGTTATGAATACATGGACACATATAAGAAAAATAAAAAAAATAAGAGTTGGTTTTGGAGAAGAAACCCAAATAACTCCCCGTTCACAGGCTGGGCAGATTTTCTCTCCAGGGTCAGGTTATCCAGGTCTCTTTCCATCCCACGCGGACTAGAATCTTAAATCCAACGGGGTGGACTTCCTGGTGGACTCGGGTGCAACGGGGGGGGTGGGGGGTTGGCCGCCTGGGGACCCCCTAATTCACAGAGAGAAGCGGAAGTCGGGGGTCTGAGATTGCCCAGCCGCCTGGGATTAATACTTTGTTCATGCATTGATCAGCAAGCGCAGGGCCTTCCAAGCCGAGCAGAGGAAGCGAGGCTGTTGAATGAAAGATGGCCTCGGCTCTACCCACCATGGGTCACCCCTCCACCCCTCCTCCTATGGAGTGTCGCCTTCCGCCCGGCCCCCGTTCCCATCGTCCCCCAGGCCGTGGGCGGCAACCATGCTTCTGCGGCCGCTGTTGGCGAGAGTCCGGTGCCGATTGGTCGCCCATCCTCCGCGCGCCCTTCTCCTCCTCTCCTCCTCTATGGCTACCTGCGCGCAAGCCGCCGTCGCTCGGCAGGTAGGGTTCGAGCGCGCCGCCCGGGCTCTGGGAATCCGAGCGAGAGTCAGGCGTCAAGCCCTCGCGGTGCTTCGTGGAGCTTCCGGGCGGCAGATGCTCCGAGGCGCTGCGTCCCGCGCAGCCTGTCCCTGTCCTTCTCTGGCTCCTCTGACCCTCGCATCTCAGCTGGGGGCTCAGCCGCCCCAGCAGTTGGAGTGCGGGCTAGCTGGCTGGCTGGGGAACTAACGAGAGAAGGTGGCCAGGGTGGTTCGCATTTGCCGGTGATACTGTCCTAAGATCAAGCCCTCTGGCTGGAGATCGCGACCCCCCTGCTGCAGCAACTCCCCGGATCTGGGTTTTTTTTTTTTGGGGGGGGGGGGGGCGCGGGGTAGGAAAAAAGACGTCCCAAAGTGGAGCTTGGTTACCCACGATCATGACACGGGTTGGTGTGTTCCGAAGGGACGCAGAAACACTTTCTGCTTAGTAATTTCCTGCTTCCAAGAAAATTGAATGTTTTGTTTGTAATGCTAGGAATGTTTTATTTGTCATGTTATATATCTATTTATAATTACGTGAAAATCTGTTCTCCCTGGAAGGAATGGCTTACCCCCGCGGTTTCAACTTTCAATATCTCTCAACTATAACATGAACAGAGAATTTGCTGAAGTTATTTAAACCTGCCTTGCCTTGTTGATATAACATAGAATAACAGAATGGAAGGGTCCTTGGAGGTCAGTTAGTCCAACCCACTGACAGAGCAGGAGGCCCATATCATTTCATACAAGTGACTGTCCAGTGATGGTCTCTTCTGAAAAGCCTCCAAGGATGGGGCACCCACAACTTCTGAAGGCGAGGCGTTCCACTGGTTAATTGTTCTCATCTAGGAAATTTCTCTTTAGTTCCAGGTTGCTTCTCTTCTTAATTAGTTTCCCTCCATTGTTTCTTGTCTTGCCTTCTGGCTTTGGGAAATAAATTGACCCCCTCCTCTTTGTGGCATTTTCTCAAATACTGGAATACTGCTATCATGGCTCCCCTAGTTCTTTTCACTATACCCAATTTCTGCAACCAATCTTCATATGTTTTAATCTCCAGCCCACTAATCATTCCTGTTGCTCTTCTCTGTACTCTTTCCATGGTCACAACATGTTTTTTTATATTGTGGTGGCCAAAATTGGATGCAATATATTCTAAGTGTGGTCTTACTAAGGCTTTGTAAAGTGGTACTAATACTTCACATGATCTTGATTCTATCCCTATATTATTTTAGCCTAGGATTGCATTGGTTTTTTGGCTGCAGCCACACACTGATGGCTCATATTTAAGTGTCCACTTGAATTCCATGATCCTTCTCACAGTTACTGGCATTGAGCCACATTTCACTCAGTCTATACCTATACATTTTATTTTTCTTGTCTCAGTGTAAAATCTTATCCATACTGTTTTATCCACACTGAATTTCATTTCATTGTATGGGGCCCAGTATTCATGTCTGTCAATATTCTTCTGGATCTTGAGCCTGTCTTCTGGGATATTGGCCATTCCTTCTAGCTTACTGTCATCTGCAAATATGAGTTTCCCTTCTATTCCCTCATCTAGATCATGTATGAAAATATTTAAGAATATTGGGCCTAAAACGGAACCCTGGAGTACCTCACTGTCCACCTTTCTCCATGTGAATTTAATCCCATTAAGGATTACATGTTGATTACGGTTTGTCAGCCAGTTACAAATCTATCTGGTGGTGATGCTATCTATCCCAAGTTTTTTACTTTATCAAGAAGTAGGTTGTGGTCTACTTTGTTCAGGTTTGTCAAGATCCATCTGGATGATGAGCCTATGTTCTGGAGTGTTGGCTATACCTGACAGCTTGGTATCATCTACAAATTTGATGAGTTTCCTTTCTATTTCCTTATAAATTGTTTATGAAGATATTGAAGAGTACTGGGCCTAAGACAGAACCTTGGGTACTTTACTGCTTGCTTCCCTCCATGTAGATGTAGTTACATTAAAGACTACATGTGGAGTGCAGTTTGGCAGCCAGTTTGAAATCCATCTGGTGGTAGTGTTGTCTATTCCACATTTTTTGAGCTTTCCAAGAAGTAGAACACATTCAGCTTATCCCTTCAGCAAGAGAGGGAGATCTGCTGTAGCCAGTGATATTTTTCAGGCTTTTTCACACATTTGCTGGTTCATTTGTTGAGAGCTGATTCCTCAGCTTTTCAGAGTAGCTTCTCTTTGCTGCCCTGACTTCCCTTGCTAATACATTTCTGGCCTGATTGTAGAGCATTCTATCTTCTTTCCTGTAGCCTTCTTCTTTGGCATGACATAGTTGTTTAAGCCAGCGGTCACCAACCAGTGGGCTGCGGCTGACTGGTGGGCCGGGAGAAAATTTTGGGCTGCAGAGAAATCCCCCTGAAAGCAATTAATCCAGGCTGAGCAGAAACACAAGGCTGTGCCGCCCATATGACTCGCGGAAACCCTGCCCACTCACTCCTTACCAGGCAAATTTGCCTGCTAAATTACTATTTTTCCTTTTTCTGACTATCGTCTGTTTGGCTGTGCCGGGAGATTTAGATTAGCTGGAAAGCAGGAAATGGTTGGATTTCTTGCTTTCTAGTTAGTCTTTAGATCTTTGGCTCTGCTTTTAAGCACAGCCAAACTTCCCTTAGTACTGAAGTTTCTATTATTCAGTGCAGATTCACAGCAAGCAAATTTTATGTGACAGACTGAGCTAGCCAATGGCAGATAGATAGATCACTGAATGATTCTGTGAGCAACTCAATCTTCCTGCCTGCTTTGCCTGGTTTTCGGTAAAAGTTGCTCTTTTTTAATTAAAAATTCAATATTTATATAAATATTATTATTAATAATAATAATAATAATAATAACAACAACAACAACATACAAGCCATGCCCAGCCAGTCACATGACCATCAAGCCACATCCACAAATTAGGCCATACCCACAGAACCAGTTAGTGGTCCCTGGGATTTAAAATAATGAGTTTGATGGTCTCTTAGGTCCAAAAGGTTGGCGACCCCTGGTTTAAGCTTAGCTGTGAAAAGTTTATTATTACTATAGTAAGGTTTTGGTCAGCATACATTCCTCACACATTGTCTCAGGCAGCTTCAAAAATGCTTCAGTCTGTAGTCGAGGCAAGCTTGTAGCTTTAACTTTGCCTCTTCACTCCAAGATTTCACTGTTTTAACTATTGGTTTTATGATGTTTAGTCTTCGTCTATAAACAGGTACCAGGTAAATAATACAGTGATCAGAGTGTCCCAAAGCCACTTTTGGTAGAGAACAATAGGCATTTTTTTTAATGTTGACTAGCAGTGGTCTAAAATATTCTTGCTTCTAGTGAGACATGCTGAGTGTATTTTGGCAGCTCCTGGCTTAGGTTAGCACTATTAAAATCTCCTGCTACAATTAATACGAAGTCTGGATATCTGTTCAGCCCACAGGATTTGATTTGCTAAGGTTTGCAATGCCTTGTTTATACAAGCTTAGGGTAGTATGAAGACTGCAACTAGTATAAATGAACAAAACTCATGGAGGTCATAGAAGGGTATTCAGTTAGTGAATAATGTCTGTAAATCCATATCACAGAATTTCTTTAGTGTGACATTTTTGTACTCGTTGTTAGTATAAAAACAGATTTAATTTAACAAACTTAGTCATTTGGTCAAATAATGAAATAAGATTACTTTTACATGATCTGTTCTTGACAAAGCCATGTTGGCTTCTGGTTATAACTTGCTTCTAGGTGTTGGCAGATTTGTTGCTTGATTATCTTTTCCAAGATCTTCTTGGGTATTCTTGTCAGGCTGGTTGGTTTGTAGTTTCCTGGATTTGTTTTTCTCTCTCCTTTTTTAAAGATGGGAACCACATCAGCTCTTTTCTAGTCCTCAGGTAATTCCCTGGCACTCCAAGAACTTTAAAAGATATGGACCAGTAGGTTAGAGATCACATCTACCAGTTCCCTCAGAATGCTGGGATATAATACATCAGGATCCGATGATTTGAATTTGTCTCGAGCTCTTATCTTATTTTTGCTTCTTTTAATTTGCATTCCTATTCCATCTTTTACAGTTTTGTGTGTGAAGACAGTTGCAAAGAATGAGTTAAATAAACAGTTCTGTTTTCTCTCTACTGTTCATTGCTTCCTTGCCATCATCTCCTATTAGTGGACCAATTGTTTTTTTGACTTTTGTCTTGTTTTTTAATGTGTTGAAATATTTTTTTACTATATTTGAAATTTGTTGAAAGTCTTACTTTGTTCTGAGCCTTCGCTTTCCTATTCATCTTTGCAGGTTCGGGCTATTTGTTGGTATTCTGCCTTACTTATATGTCCCTCTTTCCATTTTTTTGCACCTATCCTTTTTTTCCCCTTTCAGTTTGTGTAAGAGTTCTTTGTGCAACCATAGTGGTTTCCTCTTTGATTTCTTGTTTTTCTTTTTCAGTGATATTCAGCTGGACTGGGCTTTTATAATCATATTTTTAAGAATTTTTCAGAATTTCCAAGCTTCTTGAATTGGCTTCCCCTTTAAGATTTTCATCCATGGGATGGATCCTTCCCAAACTTCTGAGTTTGTCAAAATTAGCTCTTTTAAAATTCTAAGACAGTGGTTTGAATGTGTTCTGTTACTTGTGTCTGTATTGTGTTCTGTTTTGTATTGTATTGTGTTTTATTGTATTGTGTTGTATTGTAATACAATACAATTTTCTGTTTTATCTGTATTATAGTCTGTTGCTTGTGTCTGACAACTAGCATGTTTTGAGATCTAGCTCTCATTATCCCCCAGTGTCTGGAGGGGATGGGAGTTGTAGTCCTGTACATCTGGAGGCCAGAAGATCGAGATGGTACCACCCTAGCAATGTATTTGTTCCCAATGGTTGGGATTTAGCTGAGGTCATTCCAGCTTTGCTTGTAATTAGGTTGGATCAGAAATCACGTGGTCTTGATCCAATTTGTCCTTCTGTGGATGAACTGAGTGACTAAATTGTATTGATTTTGCATATGTTTTATGCAGACTCCGGTGTACACATGTTTCACCTCTCCTGCAGGAGCTGCATTGGTTGCCGATTTGCTTCCGGGTGCAATTCAAGGTGCTGGTTGTCACCTTTAAAGCCCTTCATGGCTTGGGACCAGGTTATCTGAGGGAACTTCGCTTGTCTACCTGACCCATTAGAACGGAGAGGCAGGGAATGTTGGGGGTCCCACCCCTGAGGGAGAGATACCTGGTGGGACCCAGAAGAAGGGCCTTCCCAGTGGTGGCTCCTTCTCTCTGGAATATCATTCCCCCAGAGATTAAAATGCCCCCCTCACTAATACTCTTCCGAAAGGCACTGAAGACCTGGTTCTGCCAGCGGGCCTGGGGAACCCAGAGTGGGATGGAGCCCATCAAATGGCTCGTGTGATCTGCTGTCATTGGGGAGGGGGATGGGAATTGGGGGATAATTTATTTTTTTATTTTTTTCCAGATTTTGTTCTACTGTACTTTATTAATTTGTTTGATTCTTTTTGTTAGTTTTTATTTTTTATTTTATTTTTATTTTTTATTTTAAATATGGTTTTACCTTCAGTAAGCCTCCTTGAGTCGCCATGGGGGAATAGGCGGCAATATAAATTCAATAAATAAATAAATATGATCTCAGAGGACTAAATCATATCTGCAATAGATTGATATTGTCCTCAATGACTGGTGGCAGCAGTTTTTCCAGCTTTAACTACAACTTTGATTTCAGTCTGCCTACACCCAAAACATGGTTTAATTCAGAACAGCCTTTGCTCTAAGAGATCAGATTTTTTAATCTTTAAATTATGAGGGACTGTGGTTTTCAGCCACTTTTAGGGCAATAATTAAAAAAAAACAATCTTTTGTATAGAGAAAAACAAGAAAAAAGCTGGGCATGCGAGACAAAAAAGAAGATTGGATAGGTTTACTTTGTTGCCAATCTCCCAAAAATTAAAAATACCTCCCCTTTATATATATAAAGACAGATATATATAAATCCTTTAAAATGCCTGAAGGTACAAGTGCCTTGATTTGGCATCTCGAAGCCTTTAAAGTGAGTAGACCAGCATTTCCTAACCTTGGCAACTTTAAGATATGTGGATTATGCTGACTGGGAAATTCTGGGAGTTAAAAGTCCATACATCTTAAAGTTGCTAAGGTTGAGAAATACCGAAATAGACCATGGTATTTTATATGGTCTTGGCACGGGTCAGGCACTTTCTGAACTGGCTGAGTCCTGCCTGCTTCTAGCTTGTTCCTCAAATTTTCCCCAGGCAAATAGAGATAACCAAAATGAAATCTCCTGGGAAGGCAGCCCTGAGCTCCTTGAGGGCTTGCAGTGGCTCATGCCCTGCTATTCCTTTCATTTTCACACTGGGCAATGTTCAAACCGTGGAGGTGGAGCCAAGATATCTTCCCTGCTATAAAATCTGCCCCGTAGGGAGCTGAAAGTGCCAGAAGCAGCAGTTTTGCAGACAATGCCTCATCAACAAAGCGGTAGTCCTCATGCTGGAAAGGTAGGTGATCTCAGATCTCGTGGCAAGAGGGCTGGGAGTAGGAATTTGCAGCAGTTACATGGTCTAAATAGGGATTTTGCCTATTTCCCAATTTGTATAGCTTTTCACTGCATAGCTTTTTCTTTCAGAAGACTAGCTTGTCATGAGCATATTTAAGAAGATGATAAGTTTAGCTGAAATTAACCTATTGATTAAAAGTTAATATATCTCAGAGTGACCCTGGTTTCAATAGAAAAGGATGATACTCAATCAAAATGATACCTATGAGTCTGTGATGGAAATGTTTCGTCCTCCAATCTTGATCCTGTGGAAGGTATCTGCCATTGTTTTATGGATGTTACCTAACTAAACCACCTTCTGTAGGGTCTCATTCTTGGAGCCTTTTCCAGTGACCGTGATGATGAACCTTCTCAGTTGTCTGATGCAGGAGAGGCTTTTGACAAACAAGTCAATGGGAAGCTGAAGGAGTTACTGGCCATGTAAGCAACTGGTTTCATTTCCTTCTTTTTATTAAACTGTTGCAAAATGACAGGAAACAACATTTGGTGTCAAAGATGTTTTGCAAGTAGCTGCAGAAGTTGTTGCAAGCTTGTTTCTCCCTTTCTCTCTTCCCACATTCATCTTTCCTTTTTGCCATTCAAATGATGTTGATTCCATCTAGCTCTTTGCAAACAACCCCCTGCCTTTTTTTGGGGCTTCCCCAAAATGTCAGGTGTTCTCAATTTCAAGTAAGGAGCAGGTGATTAGAAAAATGAGGTGGCTTAACAGTCCTAATCAAAAGGGTAGTGCAACACTTAATATCTGATTCTCAAAAGATTTGCATATAGGTTCTGAATCTGAATCTGAATATAATATTCATATAAATCAAGCAGCTCTTTTTCCAGGAGAATGCATGTGCTTTTGTAGCTGCCATGAAGTTCCAGGAAAAGACATGGCTGTTTTAAAATACTGCTGTTTTTATATGCATGGCCTTCTGAAGCACCTTTTGGAAGAGAATCCAAAGTATGCATTGGTTCACTGATTAGAATTCAGTGATTAGCAATTTACTAAATGAAACTAATGTCTTGGTCATGTTGGATGTTGGTTTTTATAAAGTCAAAGGGCCCATCTTTGTTAGTGAGTATTTTAAAACTAGAACTTCCATAGCCTAAGTTAGAAAGGTTTTATTGATGCAAATGCATGGTGGAGACAGTAGTAGGACTGATTATTTCAAACTTTTTGTAAGCCTGAGATAATCACTTGATTTAAAGCAGTATTTTTTTAACCTGGACAACTTTAAGATGTGTGGACTTCTGTGAGTTGAAGCCATCTTGCCAAGGTTGAGAGACACTGATCTAAAGGATTTATCTCATCATCTGCTGTTCTAGAGAGAGTTAAAAAGTTCTCTCAGCATAAAACAAGAATCCTGCCATTCATAGGTTGGTTTATTTAGTATATTTACCGACCACTATAACCAAAACCTGAATGCATGGATAGAAGGTACCCTTAGGTATAAACCAGGCAAAAGCCTCTTCTGGGAAAGGCTAATTTCTTGATCCAGTTGCTGATAGTGTGAGTGGGTAACATCTGTTTTATTGTGGATTACTGAACATCTTTGTGTCTTATTCTAGTTCTGGTCCACCTCTGAAGAAAGGGAAGACCCGCATCTTCCATGGTTTGCATCAGGTAGGGGATAAATATTTAATTTAACCTTGTGCCTCTTAATTTTTCAAGGGTTGTTTTTTTTTTTTGCTGGAAGAGTTCACAGCTTGCTCTGACCTCAGAAGAAGACAGCAGAAACAGGGTTGAAACAAAGTGCTACTCAAGTGTTTATGGTAGTTAATGCTGAGAAGGTCATCTAGAGGTAGGAGTTAATATGGAAACCCCAAAGGTGCTTTTTCAAAAGGCAATTGGACTTTGTTTTCTTTGAAGACATTTCACTTTTGATCCAAGAAGCTTCTTCAGCTCTGACTGGATGGTGGTGAATGGAAGGATTTATATTCCTTACACACAGCTGGTCATTTGCATTCTTTTAGAGTTGTTGAGGCCACTTGGAGGTTATCTGTGTCATCAGGATCACCTGAGTAAGTCCAAATGGATGTGGAGCTTTCTTGAAAAGACTGCCAGTTTTGGCAGAAGAAAGCTCCACACCCATTTGCGTTATTCAGGTGACCCCGAGGACACCAGATAAACCTCCAAGTGGCCTCAACAACTCTTTAAAAGAATGTAAATGACCAGTTGTGTGCAAGGAATATAAATCCTTCCATTCCCCACCATCCAGTCAGAGCTGAAAGAACTTCTTGGATCAGAAGCAAAATGTCTTCAAAGAAAACAAGTCTAGTTGCCTCTTGAAAAAGCATCTTTTGGATAACCATGACCTGGATGACTGAGAATCTCCATAGACAATAAGATGGAAAGTTTGTAGATTTAATTAAAACATTTGTACAGATAGTATTTGACTTACAACCTTTTGTTTAGCGACTGTTTGAAGTTACAGCAGCACTAAAATGGTGATTTACAACCAGTCCTTCATTTACAACTAATACATCGTCCCCATGGACAATCTGATCAAGAGTTGAGCACTTGACAACTGTCATGATGGTTCTAGAATCTAGATCATGTGATCATCATTTGTAACCTTTCCAGCTCACTTCTGGCAAGCAAAGTCAATGGGAGAACCTGATTTCCCCTAATGACTACATGATTTATTTAACACCTGCAGAGCTTCACTTAACAACTATGGAAAAAAAGTCATGAAACTGGACATGAATTTCTTAGCTATGGAAATTCTGGCCCCAGTTGTGGTAAGTTAAGGACTACCTATAATAGCTGCCTGTATTAAGACCAGTTCTGGTTTGCTTACAACCAAGTTTCTTAGCCAGTGAGGAACCTGACCTTTTAGAAGGGAATTTCACTGTGTATTGGGATGGTGTTGGTACAGTTTTGGGTCATTCACTTGGCAGCACTCTGAATGCTGAATTCCAGAGTACATTGCAGCCCTAGGTTCCAGGGCTTCTAAAGTTGACTTCCAGCCTTTCACATCTTGACTGTGAAACTCAATCTCTTAAATGACACTTGGGACTTTAGCTAAGAAAATATGGCAAACTGTTTTGGGCATGAATGCTCTGATGAAAATCATGGGGCAGGTCCAAGGAAGCAATGGGGTGACTCAGTATTCCAAAAAGAAAAACATTGCAAAGATTAAA
This sequence comes from Hydrophis major, assembly GCA_033807585.1. NCBI lineage: Eukaryota > Metazoa > Chordata > Lepidosauria > Squamata > Elapidae > Hydrophis > Hydrophis major. Next base: position 62,467,157 of record CM066333.1, on the reverse strand, counting down.
CCTTTGACCAAAACTAAAAACTAATAGTTGAAAATGGCATGGCAGTTTTATTTGTGGAAAGCAGGCTAATTCAGCTCACTGCCAGGAGTTTGATCCTCACCAGCTCAAGGTTGACTCCTACTTCCATCCTTCCAAGGTTGGTAAAATGAGGACCCAGATTGTTTGTGGCAATATGCTGACTCTGTAAACTGCTTAGCCTTAGAGAGAGCTGTAAAGCACTATATAAGTGGTATATAAGTCTTAAGTGTATTGCTATCCTTGTTCAAAACAATGAACCATTCCAACATCTGAGGTTGCAATTATGTGTTTAAAAGATCTGATATCATGTACTGAATTAAATGTTTAAAAAACAAAATAGCCTTCCCCTTTTAGGGCTTTCTTACAATAATATGCCATCCAGTTGCTTATCCTTTTTGCATTAATGCATCAGGATATTACAAAAAATATTTCCATTCCTTAGAATATACTTTGGAGAGCATTTACTGCATAATGCTGGTTTAGTCTCCCTTAACAGATAATTTAAAATGTGAAGTAAATACTAGAATTGATCCAATCTTGAAAAATATTCTTTGAAATTCCAGTTGGTTAACTTAAAACAAAACTAGGAAAAATGAATTGATTTTCTTTTCTGTTTTGTTGCAGGCCTTTCCAAATGTAGTAGTTGTTGGCCTGGGAAAGAAAGCAATGGGAATAAACATAGATGAAAACTGGAATGAAGACAAGGAAAACATACGGGCAGCTGTGGCAGGTTAGCAAAATTAAAACATTATTTTTGTGTTAATGTATAATCTCTAATATTGCTTCCATAACGAGTACAATATATATTTTAAAAGGTTGTCTCCACTTGTCAAGCTTAGTAGGCCTTGCATTAAATTCTGTTGGACTTAGTGAATATTGAGCATAATGTTGTAAGCAGGATGGATAAAAGTCTGTTTTTTTTTTTTTAATTCACAAGAGATCAGGCCTCTTGCAACCATAAAATAGGGAATTTCAATAGGGCAGTTCGAATGGCAACTGATGGAATTGCCTGTTTTACACAAATGTGATGGGTGTGTAAGGCTCTTGTCCTTGGCACCATGAGGGAAGCATGGCAGCAGAATCCAGCCTAAATGCAAAACGTCAAATCTCATATTTTCAACAACCCCACTTTTTGCAGTCTTTAGAACCAAAGCTAGCATAGCAATTGATTTGTGATAGCTTTCCATAAAAGAAAGTGATCAAAGAGTCCAACCTAGAACTAAGGAAAATTTCCTGATAGTGAGAACAATTTAATGATTGAAACGACTTTTGTTTCAAGAAGTTGTGGATTCTCCTTCACTGGAGGTTTTCCAGAAGAGAGCCTTTTGTCTGGAATGGTACAGGGTTTCCTGCTTGATTGAGCAGGGGATTGCACTAAAAGATCTCCAAGGTCGCTTCCAACTCTGTTATTCTGTAATTCTGTAATTTCATTTTACTGTTACTCAGTGGGCTAATAAAGTGTCCTTTGACAGAATTGAGTTTTTAACATGGCTAAATAAAGGCACATATTGCAATAATTGCCTTTTTGATGCACTGTGTACTTTGGCCAGCTGAGATTGCTCAGTCATCATTTTCTAACATGAGAAAGTTGGGTGAGGCACTTTCTCATTCTTGAGCCTGTAGGAAGTTGCCGCAAGATAAGTCATCTAATTGTCCTATAATTAATCATTTTCACTTCAGAAAGCTTTGATTGCAGAAATGATTGCCTTGGTTGACTTTTAGTCCTTATGGCAGGAGGTGTGTTTGCTAGAAAACTCCTTGCTTCTCTCTTGTGGGGGGGTCATAATTTTTCCAATGTGTATTTTATTGTTTAGCTGGATGCAGGCAGCTGCAGGACCTAGAACTCGCTTGTGTTGAAGTGGATCCTTGTGGAGATGCTCAGGCTGCAGCTGAAGGGGCTGCCCTCAGCATCTTTGAATATGGAGAACTGAAGCAAAAAAAGAAACCCAACCTTGAAATTCAGTTACATGGCAGGTAACCAAGATATCACTTTGGTATGGTGCTTCTGCTGCAGAAATAATTTCTTTGCTATGAAGTGTTGAGAAGTAAAAGACTGGTGAATGAAATCTTTACTGAAAGTCACTTGTAAGACCTTGCACTTAAATAAGCAAATCATTTCTATATGCAAACATGGTTTATACTTCAGCAGTGATCAACCAGTGAATCAAGAGCATTGGCAGAGTGATTTGGTTTGTGCAGTCTTGATAGATTTGCTATCCCAAGGGGTCAAACTTGAGTAATTTGCCCTAGTAAAGGACAGCAGAGATTTGAATAATTGGGGATCAAGATAGACAAAGTTGCTGAAACATCAACTCATTAGGAGAGAGGAGCTAATGAATAGTACTTCCCTTAGTTGCGTGATGGAGGGAACCCAATTTTAAGTCAGGCTAATATTCTCCATCTTTAAAACTTAGTTATTAGCAAATTTATAAGTACAACAATAACTAATGCAAACTAAAAAATTGAAAGAAAAGGAAAAATAACTGAAGAAAAAAAGGAAGAAAAATAGAAAAGAACAAGTAAGAATCTAGCTAGGAAAAAACTTCACTCCTGTTCACCAACATTTTTAGCATCTTACTGCATTCTCTGACTGTATGTACAAACAACAAATGTTCTCTTCTTTCTATATCCCATCTCTTATCTATAATCAAATCCTTAAAGCATCATCATTTTAGTTCTGATGTCAAGAAAAAGTCCATTAAGATTTACTAGAAATAGCATATCTGTTTTAATCTTGACAAATTCCTTCCTTTTACTTCTAACAATATTGATCTTTAATCACTTCAAATAATAATAACAGAGTTAGAAGGGACCTTGGAGGTCATTTAGCCCAGTCCCCTGCTCATGCAGGAGACCTATACTATTTCTGACAAATGGCTATCCAGTCTCTTTTTAAAAGCCTCCAATGATGGGGCATCCACAACTTCTGAAAACAAGTTGTTCCACTGGTTGATTGTTCTCACTGCTAGGAATTTTCTCCTTAGTCCTAAGTTTCTTCTCTCCTTGATTATTTTCCATCCATTGTTTCTTGTCTTGCCTTCAGGTTCTTTGTTAAATAAGTTGGTTCCCTCTTCCTTGTGGCAACCCTTCAAGTATTGGAAGACTGTTATGTTACTCCTGGTCCTTTTCACTAGACTAGGAATACCCAATTCTTGCAACCTGTTCTTTGTGGGTTAGGGTTAGGGGGTCCCAAACTGGATGCAGTATTCTAAGTGTGGTCTTATTGGGTTTTTAAGTGGTACTAATGCCTCATGTGATCTTGATTCTATCTCTCTGTTAAGGCAACCTAGTATTGTATTAGCTTTTTTGGCTGCTGTTGCACATTGTTGGCTCATGGTTAGATGGTTCGTCCACTAGGACTCCAAGATTCCTCTTTTATTTTATATCTTATGGAAAGGAGCACCTGAAAAGCTTGAGCCATGTTTCACTAGTGTACTTAAAGGTGCTACCCTTGGTTTAAGCAAGATGGTTATTTCTTCTCCCAGAGAAATAAAACTATTGGAGGCTATTATCTTGTGATCTCCTCACAAAGACAATGTCTGGAGCATTTATGGGCAATCCCAAATTCTCTACTTGTCTGGAGAGGAATTATTGAAGAGCCTGTACCTGTCAGCCCTTCATTCTACCACAGTCGTAATCTGCCATTTCCTGTCAAAGTCCAGGCCAATATTATTTTGTTTAGGCTATCCAGCTTGAAAAGATCAACTGTTTTCCTTAGAGCCCCTTGTCATCCAGAGCACCTCCTTAGAAAGAAATAATCCTGGCAGAAGCTGCAATTCTTTGGCTATGATCCTGCTCCTTACCATGTCCTCTAGGACGGGTATATGTTGTCATTGAAGACTCTTCAGCCCACTCACATGGTTCCCAGAATGGGTTTTTGAGCTTGATTTTCCCTTTCATGAATGTAAAGTTCCACAGTTCTGTTTTTGCTTTTAAAAAACTCTGCAGTTTATGTTTATAGATAAACATTCTGTGTTCCTGCTTAGTGATGGAATTGATGCCTGGCAGAAAGGGATTCACTATGCAGAGGGCCAGAACCTGGCCAGATATCTTATGGAAGGCCCTGCAAACCATATCACACCAACCAAATTTGCTACCATCATTGAGGACAAATTGAAAAGCTTCAGTAGCAATACAACTGTTCATAAACGGTAAGTCCAGTTTAAGAAGTTTTTAGTTGGTAGCATATTTCTGAGAATGAAAGAATGTAGATTTTATTGCTGGGACTTGAAGTAAGTAGTGGGATCCACAGGTTTCCCAGTTATGTAAAGACAGGTGCACTTAATCTGTGTGCACATGTTGGTGAGAGTGGAATGTGTGTGAGAGAGAGAAATGATGCAGAGGAGTAACAAGAATTACAGGCAATGCTATTTGAAAGGGTTTCCTCTCCGCCATTTCTCTTCTCCGCTCTGCCTCAAACCAAGCGGCGGGAACGCTTCAGCAGAGCGCCCTTCTAGCATCCACTGCCCTGAAAAAGGTAAATCTGAAGCAGGTGGGGGCCGCATCGGACTCTTCTGATGGCCTCCCCACTCCCATTCCGCTTGAGGGCGGACCATACACAAGGTGTGAATGTGTGTTGAGTTTGGCATTTCACCTTCCTGCCTTTTGCGAACTTTTGGCTGCATGCAATGAAAGCAGCAGAAGTCTTTCTTTCTCTCCCCCAAATTCCACCAGAAAAGAGTCTTTGTGATATTCATCGTGCTGCCACCTCAGCTTCTTGGAGCAAGACCCTGAAAGGCTTGTGGCGTTGCGTGCATGAACAGCACCACCACCACGATCTTCCTCATACCGGTGCAGCTGACATCCTGCCACTCATGGCTACACCTGTTGTTGAACCTTGTGGTGGTGCTGCCATTCACACATGCAATACCACAACAAGCCTTGCAACAGCCTAAGGACTGCTGGAGCTCCAGGCCTGGCGGAGTGCAAATTGTGCTTGCTGCCTTCTCCATCGCCACAAGGTGAGCTGCAGAACAGAGGGGCCCTCAGCTGCAAGGTTGCCTGGCACCATGGGCAGGGCTGGGGCTAGCAAGAGTGCTCTGGAAATATCTCCAGGCAGCCGGAGAGACAAAGCTCCCAACAAAGAGCTTTCTTATAAGAACCAAGGTCATCTCCACCGGCAACAGATAAAGTTGGGAAAGGAGTACCTGAAAAGCTCATCAAGTAACTTAATTGGCCAACGTGACCAATGACATTGGGGGTGGGGATTATTTCCTAGTTTAATTATACTGAATCATTGGGAAAGATTTAGATTTGACTTTCCATTGAAGTTGTGCTGATATGATGTACTCATTAAAGAAGACCTTTGAGAAGGAGCCAAGTCTCAAGAGTTCTGATTTGCTTGAGTTCATTAGTCTGGAGCCTTGAGAGCAGGTCACCATGTGACTGGACCTGTGTTTTTTATGTCCATTTTTGTGGTGGTCATTAAGCAATTGCCACACGTTAAGCAAATACCATGGTCATTAAATGACAAAACTAAAAATAAATGCTGGTTTCCAGCAAAAATGTACATCACAGTCACCTGACTTCAGGATGCTGCCAATGACCATATATGAGAGCAGTTACTAAGCAGCAAAAATGCAGTTACATGATTAGGGGTGGGGCATCCATTGAACTTTGGAATTGAGTCATAAGTTGCTTTTACGGAGGACTATTATAACTTTGAATGGTTCTAAATACCTGGTCATAAATTGAGGACTACCTGTACTTTGAAAATTATTTAAGGGGAGGAGATATTTTATACAGGAATCATGAAAATTACAACTGAGTGATACAGACCTAACAAATTGGCTGTTTGATTGGTCTACATCTTCCCATGAGTCCCTGCAAAGAGGAAAGGCAGAATGGCGTCACTTGTTGCCAAAGGCATTCATGAAAATGCCCATGCTTTTCAGTAATAAAAGAATAAAAAAAAGGATGCTGTAAAAGCAATTGTTGCAAAGGAGTGTTTACACAGAATAGTTGTAAAAGGGAAACCTGGTTAATATTATTTCCCTTTTTATATGTTTGCTTTTTTGTCATCTTAAAATTTGAGGAAAAAGTTGTTATTTTGCAGATCATCTGGCATTTGGGAGTACAATGTGTGTCCTCTTTCAGTAACTGGGAAAGGAATAATGCAAATTGTTCCCTGTCATTACAGAGATAAATCTTGGATTCAGGAGCAAGGAATGGGCTCATTTTGGAGTGTGGCAAAAGGCTCGGATGAACCCCCAGTCTTTTTGGAAGTCCACTACCAAGGCAGCAGCAACCCCAAAGAAGCTCCATTGGTATTTGTTGGAAAGGGGATAACTTTTGATAGGTGAGCATTTCTTAGGAGCATTTTTGGAGCAGAATTTAATTTCTCCTCTGTTCTCGGAATGAGTATTATTTTTTTTACCATAGGATGGATTTTAATTGTCCTGCTTACCTACAATTTCAGCCTGTGGACTTCATTCTTCTCCAGTATTCTTCCAGAAGATCTGAATTGAATGTTTTTCTGTTGTAGAAACCACCCCCCACCTTTCAGATTTATAATAATAGTGCCATATTTCCCTTTCTCATTTATTATAACAAAAAAATTGTGGCTTGACATCCAAGCAAAGTTTTCTCTTGATACTGAAAGTTTTGTGGAGTGAGGTGGGCATCTCTTGAATTTTTTATTTTGTGGCATCTCTTGTATTTTTTCCCAGTGGTGGCATTTCCATCAAGCCTTCAGCCAATATGGATGCCATGAGAGCAGATATGGGAGGAGCAGCCACCATTTTTTCTGCCATTGTCACAGCTGCAGAGTTGAAGTTACCCATTAATCTAATTGGTAAGTAGATTGTAGAAGAATAAATTCGCAAAAGTTATTTGAATTGGAACGTGATGTCAACAGATCTTGGGTCAGCCCATCTTCTCCAAGGTCTGTGGTAGAGAAGTTATCCCATGTTTTGCTTCCTGGGCTGGAAATAGAACCTACTAAACAAACCGAATTAGCTGCTGAAATTGAAGGCTGAATTGCCTTGTCCTTCTAGCTTCTTCTCCAGAACAAAATCTGGTAATGTAGACTGGTGAGATTCCACCATCAAGAGCTTTCCAGTTCAGACATTCCAGTAGATGTTCCAGTTTTGGGGTTTGCCACTTTGTAAGGATTCACGGTTGCTCTACCTATTCCCTTCTCACATGATGTTTTAGATATCCTTTACCTAATTACCAGTGGTCCTTAATAACCACTCATTCAGCAACCATTCAAATTTGTGATGACACTGAACAAGCGATACCACTGGTCCTTTCCTAGTTCCAGCCACTGGAATGTTTCTGTGCTTGTGATAGCTGGCTTGTAATAATGACATTGCATTATCCTGCATCCTTCTTTGCTGGCTTCCTACAAGCAAAGCCGATGAGGAAGCCAGCAGGCAGTCACAAATGGTGGCCATGTGATGTCCTCACTTTGTGACCCATGGTGATTCACTTAATGAAGCCTTTGCTAAGCGGTATCATCATATGACATTGTGTTTTATGACTGCATTGCTTAGCAATGAAAATTTCAGGCCAACTTGGAATCTTTAATTGAAGATTACCTGTATTTTATTTTCAAATATTTTTCTTTATTTTAGAAGAATATAAAAAATAAAGAGCACCAATAATAACAATTAAAATTAAACAAATCAGGCAACCAATTTAAGCCTCTTATAGTAAGACAGGACATAAAAATATATTAATTTTAGAGAAATAATGATAGAAGTTTTATAGATAGTGAAATATGTGGTATTAGCAAGAGAAAGAACAAGGAAGTATGAAAATCAAACCACAAGCATCATCTATCAGTCACAAAGTCATATTTGCCAAGAAACCTTGTCTCGCTTGTAACAAAACCATAAGCTAGGGAGTTTAGCAAGATGGGTTTTTGCCATCCAGCCATCCTAGCCTAGCAACGGGGGATGGGGCAAGCTGTGTTTCAAGTAACCAATGAATAACTGACAAGTTATATTTCTGTGTTTTGCCCCTTCTGAAGAAGTATATAGGCATGTGCTGTTCTATAAGAAAGTTGTTCAGAAGTGACTCGTACTAAAATACTCTGAGCCTGTTTGCGCAAATATAACCAACTTATTTTTGGATTCCAGGGTCTGAGTCTCGTAATTTCCTGCAACAATAGAATTTAACAACTTTCATAGTAAAGGGTTAAAATTAACAATATTGTATTAAAATATAATTCTAATGTTTATGGTTAACTTAGTCTCTGGTTTACAAAAAGTACCTTATAGTATAGTCTATTATAATTAAATGCAAATATAAAATGAAATTACCTAATGATATCATAGTTTATTATAAAGTATCATAACATTTTTGCTAAAGAAGAACATAAGTGCTTCATTTGTTGATTTGTGGAAAACATTGCCTTTTGCAGAACAGAAAAATTATATATTTCCAAAATCAAAATACCTACAATAATATGTTTTTTTTTTCATTTTTCCCTAGCCAGGGTTTTGCTATATATGCCAGAACTGCCCCAATCTGATCCCTTAGGAAAGAAAAGCCTTCCGCTCCATTTGATTAAAGCAAAGGATTCTTTTTCAAAGAGTGTTGGTTGCAGTAATGTCAAGCAAACTCTGAAAGTATCATGCTCGGTGGATGCAAAGATAAGGTGGTTTGCCCCCCAGTCCATTTCCAGCCAACTTGGAGAACTTCTGGAAATGCTGGTGTTGTAGAGCTCATCACATCTGATCAAGATGTCTTCTGGCCAGTCAGTGAAACTCCCAGGTGCACTTGACCATCTTCCTGTGCCCTTGGCTGATGGTTTTTATGCAATCTCTGGCTGTGCGATCAACTAGAAGGTCTTTGAAGCACTTCTGAAGTGCAGCCATGAAGCTATCAAAGTTTCTCAGCTCCAGGACATCATTGTTGTGGAGTTTGACCATCCATTCAGCTGCGGTCCCTTCTAACGCCGTGATCATGCATCATACCTTGGCCCCTTCAGAAACTAGTTCTAGACCAGGGGCGTCAAACTCATGTCACGGCAGCATCTCATGATGTATTGGGACTTTTTTCCTCTTTGCTAAATTGGGCGTAGGCAAGGGCAGCACATGATGCATAAGGCCTGCAGGCCGTGAGTTTGACAGCCCTGTTCTAGACCGTATTTTTGCATATATGTCCAAACTTCTGCTAGGAAGAACCCCAATTGCTTGGGGTCTTCATTCAACTTTACTTCCAGGATTGGGGTCTTGCGTCCTCTGCCTTGCTGGCACTGCTCCTAGAGTCAGCTAGGCACTGAGGCAGTTGTGGTTGCCAAGGGGCTCACCGCTGCTGCCCTTTGTGGCAGCAGAGATACTTGCTCCCTCTCTTGACGTGGCTGGAATTGGCTGATCAGTGGGATGTGCCACTCAGGCTAGAGCTTTTCGACCTTTGAGATGACCAAAAGCCCCCCTCAGGAACTTTATGGCTTGCTCCGCATTCAGTCTGGCTTAATGTCAGACCTGCCCCGGTCCGATCCCTTAGGAAAGAAAAGCCTTTGACTCCATTTGATTAAAGCAAAGGATCCCCCCCCCCCCCCCGTTGGTTGCAGTGAATTCAAGACAGCTTTGAAATCACCATGCTCGCTGGATACAAAATAAGATGTAGGTTTGCTCCTGGCCCATCCCTCCCCCCATGGCCAGTTTGTTTCCAGCCAACTGGAGCTTGCCAAAATGGTTTGAGAACTCTTGAGATGTTTGGGAATAATCCACCCCTGGCCAGGGGATGCTGGTACAAACAGGATCCAGGATCTGCTTTGGTCCTTGTCATACGTCATTTCCCCCTCCCAATTTTCTATCTGGTCCACATAAAACTTTATTGCTCTTTCATCTTTCCCCCTTTTATCCTTCTGCCCCTCCCTTCTTTTCTTTTGATGGCAGGAGGCCTAAGAGACCCTCCAAGCCAAGCCAGGCATATCTGACAGTATAATTCAGCATCACTTTAATATCTTTAATGTACATTAAAATAGTATTCTAAAAGTCTATCACACATTCACAAGACCATATCATAGATCAGTGGACTCTCAAATTTCTTACAATCTCTGACCCACTCTTTAGCTGGTTTAATTCCTCTAGGAAAAAAAAATTGGATGAGGGAGTACACCAAACAGGGAACAGGGAACAGGATGGAGAGAAATTTTCAAGGTTATCTATTTTGTAAGGAAAAAACCGTCTCAGCTGGCATTTGTACAACTTTGCTTATTGAGTAGTGAGCAAAGGGTGTCTTGGCATCAGGTAATTAGATACCAGTAAAACAATACCACTGCTGAGGAATTTTTGATTCAAGTTTTAAAAATAGCATAGTTTAAAGCAGAAGTCGCCAACCTTTGGACCTCAGGGACCACCAAACTCATAATTTTAAATCCCAGGGACACCTAACCAGTTCTATGGGTGTGGCCTAATTTGTGGGTGTGGCTTGGTGGTCATGTGACTGGCTGGGCATGGCTTGTATGTAAATATTATAAATATTGATATAAATATTGCATTTTTTTAATTAAAAAAGAGCAACTTTTACCTAAAATCAGGCAAAGCAGGCAGGCGGATTGAGTGGCTCACAGAATCACAGATTCATTCAGAGATCTATCTGCCATCGGCTAGCTCAGTCTGTCACATAAAATTTGCTTGCAAGCAAACTCATAAAATTTATTAGCAAGCAAACTCACAAAATTTACTAGCAGGCAAACTCACAAAATTAACTCACAACACATCATGTATGTAAATATTTTTTTATTATAAAAACAGCAACTTTTACCTAAAATCAGGCAAAACAGGCAGGCAGATTGAGTTGCTCACAGAATCATTCAGTGTTTTATCTATCTGCCATTGGCTAGCTCAGTCTGTCACATAAAATTTGATTGCCATGAGTCTGCACTGAATAATAGAACCTTCAGTCCTAAGGGAGGTTCGGCTGTGTTTAAAAGCAGAGCTGAAGATCTAAAGACTAGCTAGAAAGCAAGAAATCCAACCATTTCCTGCTTCCTAGCTAATCTAAATCTCCTGGCACAGCAGAACAGATGATGGTTGGAAAAATAGCAATTTAGCAGGCAAATTTTCCGGATAAGGAGTGAGTGGGCGGGGAGGGTTCCCACGGGCCATGTGGGTGGCGCAGCCTTGTGTTTCTGCATAGCCTGGATTAATTGCTTTGGGAGTGACATTTCTCTGCAGACCACCAAAATTCTCCGCAGACTACTGGTTACCCAATAATATGCATAAATTCAGTTGAAATTCTTTATATCTAAGGTCTAGCCCCCCTTTGTGAAAACTTGCCCAGTGGGAGGGCAAACAAACCCGGAGATGTTGTGACAGCCATGAATGGAAAAACGATTCAGGTATGTTTTAAGATGCTTATTCAACACAGGTTTTAATAAAGTAACATGAGGTTGGGTTGGACCTGAGGTTTCATCTAGAAACATAATTTCTAGCTGAACAAATAAACTTTATATCAACAGTTGCTTGCAAAAGCCCCATGGAAAGGCCTAGAGGCCAAGTTTGCTAATATTTCTAAGTCTCGTTGAAGGTCATCAGATTTGAGAGAATGTTAGCAATCTCATATTTAACAGAACAATAACGTATGTTCCCTAATGTGGTCCTGTGCTGGTTGAGGAATTTTGGGAATTGACGTCCATATAACTTAAAGCTGCTAGGTAGAGAAACATTGGGGTTGACTATTTGTATTAACCACCAGACTTTCAGGATTGCAATACCATTGCAATAATAAAAGAATTGCAACCTTTCATATTTGCCAGTCTGGATAGGGGATTCTTCCTGATTACCATACAAAATGTGGGCAGGAGGTAGCTGCTACTGAGAGAAAATGTTGGCAGTTATCCTCCAAGGATATCTTACTGGCAAATAAATATACTTTCACAAATATTATACTCTTTTGAGCTTTGTTTTGTTGTAGTGTATCCATTATTTCATAGCAGTAATTTTATTTATTTCAGGTTTGGAGTTACAATGCATTAAATTTTAGAGTTTTAAACTGTATTAATAATCCCCCCCTCCCCCCAAAGAATTAACTATTGATGATAAAGGCAAGCTTGTTAACCCACACTGTTATTACAAATAGAATGTAATTTTCTCTTGCTGATTTTCTGATTTCTTCATAAAAGATTGACAATACAGATGCAGAGGGAAGATTGGTGTTGGCTGACGCTCTTCACTATGCACACCATTTTAATCCAAGGGCAATTTTAGATGCTGCAACATTAACAGGTAGCCCTTTTTTATTTGTTTGAAGCTTTTATATTCCATATTCCCAGAATATTTTTTAATAATGCTTTATTGATTTTTTTTTTCATTTATACATAATACCAATAGTTATTAAACAGCGCTGTGACATTATATATACATTCATGTGTCCTATCAAAACTTACAATACAAAATACTTTCATACCCTCTTATTTATTATATACATTATTTACATTTTCTATTTTTATATCTATTATCTATCCAAATAAAGTAAACCACGTTTCCCATACTGCATTGTATTCTGTGCCTGTTTTCCCTTTTAATTCCATAGTTAATTTATCCATTTCCACACACTCTAAAAAATTTTTTGATTATTAAGCCTTCAGGTGGTATAGAGTTTTCCTTCCAGTACTAAGCATATGAAATTTTTGCTGCTGTTAATATATGTAATATAAGATATTTTATCTTTCTATTATAGTTTTTTTTATTACTCCTAAGAGAAATAATTCCAGGACAAAATCAATTTTGTTTTTAGTTAACTCTTCTAACCACGTTTGAATCATTTTCCAGTATTTTTTCGCTTTGGGGCATGTCCACCAAGAATGAAAGAAGGCCACACTTCCAAAAATTTGGTTTTAAGTTTGGTAAATCTTAGCCAGTCTTGAAGGTGCCAAATACCAAAGATAGAACATTTTATGTTGGTTTTCCTTATATGCCCTTGATTTTGTTATTTTATAATTCACATTCCAAATCTTTTCCAATTTTTCCAGATCAATAGTATGTCCAATGTTCCTACCCCATGCAATCATCGTTCCTTTCACAATTTCTTCTGCTCTTTCAAATTCTAATAAATGTTTATATAACGTTGATAATAATTTCTCATCTGGGCCAATCAAAATTTTATCTAGTTTTTGTACTTCATTATCTATTCCAAATTCCTCACTGTCTTTTTTGTTTGAATTTTCATATAGGTCCACCAATTCAGTTTTATTCCCTGCTCTTCCAATTTCTGTCTGCTCTTTAAATTCCCTTGGTCATCTAAAATTTCCCTATACTTATAGCCGTTTTCTTAACCTCCGTTATATTGGGGTGGATTCCTGCTTCCAAGGGAGATACCCAGCTTGGAATTTTCAAATAATATTTATTCTTTATTTGTTTCCATGATTGTATCAGCACATTTCTTATTTTATGTCTATAAAAGTATAAATATGGTTTGTTTTCTTTGTCCCACAGGAAGGCATGCCATCCTCTTTGTATGTCATGCTCTTCTATGGTTAATATTCTCATATCCATACAAGTATTGCTGCATTATGGTATAGTTCCCAATCTGGAAGCCCAAGACCACCTCTGCTCTTACTATCCTGTAAATCTTTTAACTTTATTCGGGCTTTTTTGCCTGCCCAAACAAATTATTTGTGAATATTCTATTAAGTTCTCTAAAAAACTTAATATTCTATTAAGTTCTCTAAAAAAATTCTTATCTAATTTTGTTGGAGTTCTTTGGAAATAAATATAAAATCTTTGGCAGGACATTCATTTTTATAGTTGCTATTCTTCCTAATAACGATAATTGTAGAGACCCCCATTTTTCCAAATGTTTTTTAATTTGATTGAATAATTTGGTGTAATTGTCTTCTTTTATTGTGGAGCACCTTGCTGTTTAACCATATTCCTAAATATTTAATTTTTTTTGTGATTTGTAGTCCCATTACATTTTCTAGCTCCTTTTTATTTCTAATTGTTATGTTTTTCACTAGCATTTTGGGTTTGTCTTTGATTTTAAATCCTGAAATCTCTCTATATTTTTCTATATTTTTTCCAACCACATGTGGATTTTAGTCCAGTATTTTTTAGCATCTGCACAAGTCCACCACATATGGTAATATGAGTCAGGTGTCTGATGACATTTCCAACATTTTTCGGATTTATTCTTGAACATTCTTGCTATTCTTGTCAGGGGAAAATGCCATAAAACATCTTATACAAATTTTCTTTATATGCTGTTGACATTGCCATTTTATAATTTTGAGATCACAATTTTTGCCATTTCTCTAAATCAATCCCATATCCAAAATTCTTCCCCCAAGCAATCATAGTTTCTTTAACTTCTTCTTCTAATTTAATTTCTAATAAATATGCATACAATTTTTGATCACCTTTTCATCAGTACCTGTCAAAATCTTATCATTCTTTTTAAATTTTTGTTCCCTGTATTTCTGAATTATTCCTAATTTTTATTAATAGTCTCTCTAGTGTCAAAATAAAGAGTAGAGGTGACAATGGGCATCCCTGTTGGACTCATTTTGTTATTCTAAATGCCTTCGTTATATCTCCATTTATTATTATATTGGCCTTTTGGGAAGAATAAACTGTTTCTATTAATTTTTCAAATCTGTCCCCAAACTTCATTTCCTTAATTTGATGTACCATAAATTCCCAATTTAAGTTATTGAATGTTTTTTATGCATCCAGAAAGACAAGGGCCATTTGTCTTCCTGATTGCATTTCATAATATTCTAATATGTTTATTGCTATTCTAATGTTGTCTCTTATTTGTCTTTGTGGTAGAAATCCATTCTGATCACTATGTATTATTTCGTTTAAAATCCTTTTTGTCCTTCCTGCAATAATATTCATAAAAATTTTGTAGTCGGCATTCATGAGTGATATTGGTCTATAATTTTTTATTTGATTAACATTCGGTATCAAGGTAATATATGATTCCCTCCACGATTCCAGTATTTTTCCATTTAACAAAGCATCAATACATACTTGCAGTAATACTAGTTCCAATGATTCTCCTAATTTTTGATATAATTCTCCTGGTAAACTGTCTGGCCCGGGGTCTTATTTGCCTTTTGTTTTTGGATTGCTTCCTTTAATTCTGTTAATGTAATTTATCGATTTAATATGTTCCTTTTTTCTTCCTCAATTGGTGACATTCTATCTGTTTTTAAATAGTGATCTATTTTGTCTGTTTCTATTATTTTTTGTCTGTAGAGATCTTCAAAATATTTTAGGGCAATCTTTTTTTTCTCTTCTTCATTATTTTGTAGTATTCCTAATTCATCATGAAGCTGATGTATTATTCTTTTTTCTTTTTTCAATTTATAGGCCAGCCATCTCCCCAGCTTATTTGCATTTTCAAAATAATTTTGTTTCATAAATTTAAGATCCCTTACAATATCTTCCTGTTCTAATAGGTTTGATTTGTGTTTGGCCAAATTCATTTGTTCCTTAATTTGATTACGCCCTGAGGTTTTTTTGCATTATTTTTTCTAAATCTCCAATCTCTAATTGTAATGTATTTTGTTGCCCCTGTTTCTCCTTGTTTCTTTTTGCAATGTAAGATATTGTTACCCCTCTGGTATATGCTTTCATCATGTCCCATAGGGTTTCAAAGATGTTTGTTGTTTTTTATTTATATCAAAAAATATTGTCAATTCATTTGAAATTTTTTAAATAAATTCTTTTTCTAATAATATCTGTGGGTTCAGTTTCCATCTTTTTCTTTTCTTTTTCTGGCCTCTCCAACTTACTTTAATGGGGTTGTGGTCAGCCCAGGTGTTTGGGAGAATTTCAATTTTCTCTATTTCTTTACCTAGGTCAATAGTTGTCCATACCATATCAATTCTTGAATGAGATTTATGTGGATTTGAGTAGTATGTAAATTTTTGTTCCATGGGGTTTAATGTTTTCCATACATCTATTAGGTTCAATTCCTCTGTCATATCAAAAATGTTTGTGGCAGTATATTCCTTTTTTTCATTTTTTTTATTATCACAGACGTAGTCTTTTATAGTCTCTACTATTCTATTATAGTCTCCGACTATGCATATATCTTTCTGACCTGTCTCAACAATTTCTTCATGAAATTTTTCGAGAATTCTTTTTGGTTTTTGTTAGGTGCATATGTATTTACTAGTAGTATCTGTCTTTGTCCTATTTTTATCTGTAGTATTAATATTCTTCCCTTAATGTCTACGTAAATTTGCTTTGTTTCTATCTCTTCTCTGATATATATCACCACCACCCCCTTTTCCCCCCAGCCAATGCAGTATGGAGTTTTCTCAATTTATTAAATTCTAAATGCTTTTTGTCTTGATTATTGATATGTACCTCTTAGAGGCACACAATATCTATATTTTGTTTAACCAGTTTTGATAGTATTTGTTTTCTCTAAACTACAGCCATTTACATTTATTGATAATATTTTTAGTTCTTTTTCCATATTTTTATGAGTCTATATACATCTAATAGTATTTATTTTCTCTAAACTACAGCCATTTACATTTATTGATAATAGTTTTAGTTCTTTTTCCATATTTTTATTAGTCTATCTACATCTAGTTCCTGTTAGGGTTTTTTTGCCATTTGTTTGGGATCTGGTTCTAATGCCTTCTTCCTTTTGGGGTTCTTGTGTTTCTTTTGTCTTATCTTCCTGGTCTTCTACTCTGATTCTACCTGGCCTTCTTCCTGGGTTCCTTCCTCTAACTTCTCTCTACTGTTGTCATTTTATTCCCTTCCTGTCAATTGGTTGTAGAGTACTTGGGCTTTATCCAGGTTATCTATTTTTATCTTTTTTTCCTTGACATGAGACCAGCATACCTTCTGGAATGCTGAATGAAACAGAATGTTTCATTTGCTTAATTGTACTGCCAGGTGATGATAATCTTTACGTTGTTCTCTAACTCGTCTTGGTATTTGTTTGAGAGTGATAATTTCTTTGTCCTTATACTATAGGAGTATATAGGTTCCTCCCTTGTTATTTTATATATTATGTCCTGATGTTCTTCCAGGCAAATCTGACGTGCACTTCTCTGGGTAACGATGTCTTTTGGCATAATTAGTCTGGACCCTGTAGGCCTCATCTATCTCTCTTATAACCTCTTGGGTATTTCTTTCCAGGGTTTCTGCTATCAGTTCTGCCATCAATTTTCCCAGAATATTAGGAATACTATGAAAAGTGCCCCTTCATGTGCAGAATATTTTAATAATGTGATGTCTTGCAGACCCTCCAAATTGTATGGAGAGGACTTGTATTGTCTTAAAACATAATGCTTTTTTTTTCTTTTTTACTAGGGGGTCCTCCCTCTTCCCCCCTCCCCAGAAGAATAGGCTACATATTCAAATTGAAAAGTATAAGCTTTGATGTTTCAAATAATGTTGACCATAGTACTATTCTGACTACCGGGAGAGGATTATTTTAAATACAGATTCAGCTTTTCATCAAGGTTGTGCACTTAAGCAGCTCGCTGTGAGCAATTGAAGCAACTAAAAGCAAAGCAAAAACAGGTGCTGATACTGCAGATAATAAAAAGGGTAAAACAAAAGTAAATCCAAAACTATCTGAATAAAATTATCTTTGCTTGGCAATAGACACTAAAAAGAGTTGAATTTTTTTAAAAAAATCTATATATTATAATCTTGCAAATACGAGAAAAAAAGATATTTTTAGAAATGTGAATATAAATTGCTAGCTGATGAGCAATTAATACTAGTCGACATTGAAAACTGGCTGGATAACCTGTATTTTATAATACTTTATAGGTGCCATGGATGTAGCATTAGGATCAGCAGCTACTGGGGTTTTTACAAATTCACAGAAGCTGTGGCATCACCTGTATGAGGTAAGTGATGCTTCTAATAATTGATTTCAAGATAGGTTTTGATTTAGAGCAAGGGTGTCAAATTCAATCACATTGTGTGATGCATCGCAATGTATCGTGATGTTTTTTGCTTTTGTGGAACCAAGGTAGGATGCATCCAGCCCATGGATCACCAGTTTGACACCCCTGATTTAGAGGGTTTTTAAGAAAATATTTAACCCTTTTTATTGAGAACCCAAGTTATGACTATTGGTTACAAAGCTAAACACAAAACCTTGGCTATGGAATTGATAATACTTTTGTGAACTGGTGATAATTTCCTTGCGTTCTTTTCAACATTCCTAGAGGCTTCTGCCTATACTGCTGCCTAAAGTAAGCCACCTAGAGACAAACAACACAGCAATGCAACAGAGGATATTTTATGCTGTCTCTAATATTTATCAGACAGAAAACAGAAGAAAACTTAAGTTTGGATTTATTAATGTTAGTTTACAGAAAAATGGGAAACAGTATATTTGATGCTTCAAATTATTTCAACAATTTATGTTACAAATTTCTAAAATATTGTCAGACTGGTCTTGCCAATGCAGCATGTAGCCAAGATATATAGATACAGGATACATTTCTGTAGGGGGCAGATAGAGTACCAAGTCCTTTAGCTAACTGAATGTTTCAAGGGTCATGCATGGATGTCAAACATGATCTGAAAGCAGATATGAGAAGTGGCTTTGTTTGCAATGAGAACAAATGATTTAGGTGGATAAAGCAAAGATTAAAGAATGTCAAGTTAATGTTTCAAACAGAAGAAATGAGCATTGGAAGGGTAAATGCAGTCAGTTTCAGCAACTATAAAATGATGCACAAGTGTGTATGTGTGTATGTGTGTGTGTGTGTGTGTATGGATGGCATTCAGCTTTGTTCAGGTATTTTCCCACGTCATAGTAGTGGTGCTTTTAAAGTTGTAGCAAGTTTCAGCAGAATCTCATCTGCCATCATCAGGCTTCTGTATAGTGTTCGTCTGTGAGTTAGACTTTTACAGTGGTTTCAGATTTAAATTTGGGGCAGCCTATTGCTGTGCCAGAATGGTTATTTTCTTCATCCTGATTGGTTGAGAGTCTTGGTCTGTGTTTATTGGTCTTGGAGTTTGCTGTGTTCTGCTTCTAATATCTTCTGTCTGGTTTTTTGGCTCTTTTTGTATCTTGATTGGCTGGCAACATTGTGTTACTTTATTGGAGGCCTTTAGTGCAGCTTGGCTTCGGGTCAATGGACGGCTATCATTAGTTAGGAAGCTGGGTTTCATCTGGGTGCCTGGTTGGTGTATGTTTGAGCTGGAGGTATCAGGGGGGATCTGTTTGTGCCCAGGTGTTTGCCTGGCTTGTGGTGTGGAGATTTTTTTGTTTGTGAGTGCAGGCTTCCAAATGATTGACAGCCTGGTGGAATCATCTCTTCTGTTCATGCTTTCTGGTCTTTTTTCAATCTCTATGGCTTCTCTGATGATTCTGTGGCTGGGATTTTCTATAGTGGCTAGGGTTTTGGTGCCATTGAAGTTGATGCTATGACCTGTGGCTTCCATGTGTTGGACTAGTGAGGAAGTGTGTTCCAACTTTTTGACTGCATTTTTGTGTTCATCCAGGTGGGTGCTTATTCTTCTACTGGTCTGTCCAATGTATGTGGCCGGGCATGATGCACAGGGGATTTCGTATATATGCCTTGGTTTTCCAGGTCAATTCTGTCTTTGGGGTTTCTGAGGATGGCTGCTATTTTTCTGTCTGTTTTGAAGGCAGTCTTGATGTGGTGTCTGTATAGTATCTTACTAATTTTGTCTGTAGTGCCTCTTATGTAGGGCAGGACAGCTGTTCCATGGGTCTGTTCATCTTCTGGGTCTCTATTATGTCTCAGTGTGTTTTTGTGGATCAAGTTGGTGATTTTGCTTTTATGGAAGCCGTTGGCTATCAATATTTTAGTCAGGGTGCATAGTTCAGTCTTAATGTGTGTCTTGTCTGCCAGGCGTTTGGTTCTAGTAATTAGTGTTTTAGCCACGGAGTTTATCTGTGCTGGGTGGTGGTGGGATTGGGCATTGAGGTAGCGGTTGGTGTGTGTTTTCTTCTGGTATATGGTGTGTCCTAGTGTGCCATCTGTTTTTTTGTAGATTAGTACATCTAGGAATGGTAGTTGTTTGTTTGTTTCTATTTCCATGGTGAACTTGATTTTGGGGTGTGCGCTGTTTAGGTGTGCTAGGAAATTGTTTAGGTTTTCTTGTCCATGGGGCCATATCACGAATGTGTCATCAATATATCTTAACCATAGTTTGGGTTTGAGGATGGCATTGGCCAGGGCTCTGGATTCGAATTCTTCCATGAACAGGTTTGCAATGACAGGTGACAGTGGTGATCCCATGGGGGCTTGTTCAATTTGTTTGTATCTTTGTCCTTTGTATATGAAATATGTGTTGGTTAAGCAGTGTTCTGTTAGTTCTATGAGGTGTTTAGCTGGTTGGTATTTATTTTTGATTTCAAGGGTCTCTTTTATCGGGACTTGAGTGAATAGTGAAACCACGTCAAAACTTACAAGCAGATCTTCTTGCTCCACGTGTAGATCTTTGATCATTTCCAAGAAGTGGTATGAGTTTTGTACATGAGAAGCTGCTGTTTCAGCATGGGGCTGTAGCTCTTTTGCTAGGTGTTTAACTAGGTTTTGTAGTGGTGCTCCTCTGGAGCTGACTATGGGTCTGAGAGGTATGCCTTCTTTGTGTATTTTTGGGAGGCCGTATAGTTTGGGGCATCTGGAAGATTTCTCTCTGGGTATGATTGTGTGTTGGATCTCTTTGCTTATGTGGCTGGTTATAATTTTCTTCTTGGTTAATTTTTCCAGATATGTGGTTGGGTCTGTGTTTATGGGTTTGTATGTGGAGTCTTGGAGTAGGTCTGTCAATTTTGTTTCATAGTCTTTTCTGTCCATTATTACAGTGGCTTAAGAAAACTTAAGAAAACATGTGTGTGTGTGTGTGTGTGTGTATGGCATTCAGCTTTGTTCGGGTATTTTCCCAGGTCATAGTAGTGGTGCTTTTAAAGTTGTAGCAACGTTTCAGCAGAATCTTATCTGCCATCATGGCAGATGAGATTCTGCTGAAACATTGCTACAACTTTAAAAGCATCACTACTATGACCTGGGAAAATACTCGAACAAAGCTGAATGCCATACATGTAAGTACCTGCGAAAACTTAAGAAAACATATATACATATACATATACATATACATATACATATACATATACATATACATATACATATACATATACATATACATATACATATACATATACATATAATAAATGATACCTTCATAGATACACTGGCAGGACTGAACTTCTAGGGATCTTAATGCATAAATAGTTTGGTAATAATATTGCCCAAATCTCAGATTGCAATGAAAAAGGCAGGTTGGTTGTGAACATCATTAAGAAGAAAATTGAAAGTCCCACCATTCCATTTCCTGAGATCAGTTCTGTTTTGTTATTCTGAAGCAGTATTAAAAAAAACAAAGGGGATTTTAGTAGAAGATGAAGCTTAGAACCTAATATCTGTATTTCATACTCTCTGCTTCAGTTTAAGTCTTAACTATTGGGCTCAATCATTAAAAGCAAACTAAAGACAGTAGAGAATTGTGTGGAAATTTGATATCTGAATAGATTCTTTTCACTATACCGACAGGCTAGCATTCTGACGGGGGATCGAGTTTGGAGAATGCCTCTCTTTGAACATTACACAAAGCAAATGACAGACTCCCAACTAGCAGATATCAATAACATTGGAAAATACAGGTAACATAGCTAAGGTGAAGTGAAATGCTGCTGCTATGCTATTGTGTTCATACTGCTTTTTCCCAGTGCCTACAGAGAACTTGGGCAAATAGGAGTTAAAAGAGGGACCTACCTGAAAATACTCCAGATGTCGTTTATTTAGGCAAGGATTCGATAGAGCAATCATCTATGGCCAAGTTCATGAGGGTATGACTAGGCAGAGGAAGCAAAATTGGATTTTCCACTTTGCTGAGGACAACAGACACTCTTGTTTACTCAAAGAGAAAATTCTTCATTAATTTGCTTCAGCTTTTTGTTGTGATGCAGAAATTGATTGTTGTTTTTCTGAATACAACCAATGGAGAATTTTGTTGAAGAACAAAATTACAAAGAAATAGTAGCGCAACTATGATACTCCTTCTATAACTCTTATTTTTCTAAGTAAGTGTGACTCTACATGAGACCAGGAAAATGTGCCGAAGTCAAGTAGAGAGCAGTGCTAGTATCAGATTAAACACTGCACATTTATGTTGGCTTTTGTTTGCATCAAGTTGAAATCATAGCTTAGATTCTGATTTCTGGTTATATGAATTAAGGTTTGGTGTAGTATCATGTCAAGTTTTCACTTTCATAGCTTCCCTCTGGAAGAAAATATACAGACACTCACAAAAGATCATTCATCAATAGTTTCTTTAAAAAGAGGCACAATCCAGCGTTCCTGTGACAGGAAAAAATGTATTGCAGACTTCCTTAGGAAAAAAAGGTGAATGTTGATGATAGGAGATTCAATTCTTAAGGGAACAGAAACTATAGTCTGCAGACCAGGCAGTCAATCTAGGGAGGTAGATAATCTCCCTGGAGCAAAAATCAAAGCTATAACTGAGTACCTTACTAAAAAAATCAATTCCATGGATTACCACCCCTTTCTTCTCCTACATGTGGGGACCAATGACACAACAATGAATATGAAAACAATTACAAGATATTACAAACAGCTAGGGAAGAAAGTTAAAGAATTAGGAGCACAATTGGTGTTTTCATCTAAACTTCTAACAAAAGGCCAACATCCAATGAGGGAGCAAAGGATTTTAGAAACGAACCACTGGCTTAAAAACTGGTGTAATCAACAGAACTTGGGCTTCTGGAGCATGGTCTACATTACCTAGATGAAGGGCTACTGCCAAGGGATGAACTGCATCTCACAAGAACTGGAAACAATTTGTTCAGAAAATGACTGGCTCATCTTGTTCATAGGGCTTTAAACTAAAATTGGAGGTGGGGGTCAATCTTCAGACCTATAGAGCCTAATTCTAAGGAAACACTACTAGATAACTAATCACAGGAATGGAGTAAAGAGAAAAAAAAGAAAAAAAAAACATAATGAAGTAGAGGGTGATGGAAAGGATGGAAAGTTACAGAGTAGGATTATCTCCTGCATACTCAAGACCACTAAAGGACTCAAATGCTTACATACCAACGCTCAAAGTTTAGGGAACAAACACGGTGAACTTGCAGTATTAGTACATGAAGGCAGATATGATATAGTTGTCATTACTGAAACTTGGTGGGATGAAACTCATGACAAGAGTGTACTAATAGAAGGATACAAACTGTAAGAGATTACCTTGATGAATATAAATCACCAGGACCTGACGGATTACATCCCAGACTTCTGAAGGAGCTGGTAGATGTTATCTCAGAACCATTGTACCATATTTTAAAATTTTTTTGAAGCACTGGGGAACTACTAGAGGACTGGAAAAGAACTGATTGGTTTCTACCTTCAAAAAAAAGGGGGGGGGATCAACCCAGGGAACTATCCTATCAGCCTAACAACAAACCTATCACCCTAACACCAATACCTGAGAAGATACTTGGGGGTGGGGGAACCATCTGTGACCTCTAAAAACAAATTGTTATAACCAGTAGCCAGGATAAATTTGTTAAAAATGGATCATACCAAGCCAAACCAATCTTATTTCATTCTTTGATAAAGTGACTAAATTAGTAGACCAGTGAAATGCTGTGGACATAATATATTTAGACTTTAGCAAGGAATTTGACAAGTATACCACAGCCTACTTCTTGGTAATGTAAGATTTAAAAATGTTCCAAATCTTATTTTATGCTCATTAATTTGACAGACAACTCTGAACAAAGAAAGATGATTAAAAATGCGTTTGCAAAGGCAAGCCTTCACGACTGAGATCATAAAGCGCAAAATCCAATATTTAAGCAATACATTTTATACCCTCTACACAATGCACGCCATGCCTAAGAAGCCCTCCCCACTTCCCTCATTATCTCTAAGTCAAACTATAAGCTAAGCTTGACAATTTCTTCAAGACAACAGATATCTTGTTTACTTGTAGCTTCAGCTTGGGTGGATGTTTCTATCTTATTTACTTGTGGCCTTGTTCCTGTTTTCCAAGAAGATTGTAGCAAGTCATCACGTACTATTTAACTGAATATGCTGTGGGGTTAATATGCAACAACAAGAACATAATAGCTTAATAATACAATAGATACTTTTATAAAAGAATAGTTTATTATTTATTTCCTTTAGTAAGCTAGAAAAATGTGGGAAAGCATCACCACCAAATGGATTTGTAACTGGCTGACAAACTGTACTCAATAAGTAGTCCTGAATGATACTACCTCCACATGGAGGGAAGTAAGAAATAGGGTACCACAAGGTTCTGTCTAAGGCTCAGTACTCTTCAATATCTTCATAAATGACTCACATTAGGAAATAGAAGGGGAACACATCAAATTTGCTGAGGACAGTAAGCTGGCAGGAATAGCCAACATTCCAGAAAACAAACTCAGGATCCAAAAAGATCTTGACAGACTTGAACAATGGGTCCTACCCATCAAAATGAAATTTAATGTGAAGAAAAGCGAAGTTTTACACGTGGGCAGGAAAAACCAAAGGTATAAGTACAGGTTAGGTGAAACTGGCTCAAAAACAGTAATTGTGAGAGGGACCTTAGAGTCTTAGTGGACGATCACTTAAACATGAGTCAGCAGTGTGCAGCAGCAGCCAAAAAAGCTAATACAATCCTTGGTTATATAAACAAAGGCATATAATCAAAATCACTTGAAGTATAAAGCCTTAGTAAGACCACACCTGAAATATTGCTTTCGGTTTTGGTCAGCACATTAGAAAAAAGATGTTGAGACTTTGGAAAAAGTGCAAAGAAGAGCAACTAAGATGATTAAAGGCCTGGAGACTAAAACATATGAAGAAGGGTTGCAGGATTTGGGTTTGGCTAGTCTAAAGAAAAGAAGGACTAGATAGTAGTATTCCAGTATTTGAGAGGCTACCATAAAGAGGAGAGGGTCAATTTATTTTCCAAAGTACCAAAGGGCAGGACAAGAAACAGTGGATGGAAACTAATCGAGAAGCAACCTGGAATTGAGGAGACATTTCTTAACAGTGGAACAACTTGCCTTCAGACATTGTGAGTGCTTCATCACTGGAGGTTTTTAAGAAACACTAGACAATCATTTGTCTGAAATGGTATATCTCCTGCTTGAACAGGGGCCTGGACTAAAAGACCTCCAAGGTCCCTTCCATCTCTCTTCTGATTCTGATGTTTGGCATGGTGATAGCCAGCTTTATAGATAGCTTTTCCCTATGTAAATTAACAATACAAAAAAAATATTATAAATAAAACTTTATCTTTTGTCCTATTAGGTCTGGTGGTGCGTGCACAGCTGCTGCATTCCTGAAAGAATTTGTGACTGCTCCTCACTGGGCTCATTTAGATATTGCTGGTGTAATGGGAAATAAAGATGAAGTTCCATATCTGCGAAAAGGCATGGCAGGAAGGCCAACACGGACCCTGGTTGAGTTTATTACTCGACTGGCCTTAGACAAGCAAATCTTCTAGAAAGCAGATTTGTGAGAATCACCACTGGCTTTAAAAACAGTTAATTTGAATCTGGGATCAGCCAGTGTATGGATAAGATTCCAAAGGGCCATTCAACTTTGACTTCAGTTTTGGGAGGCTACTTTGAAATGATCCAAAGCGATGGACTATAAATTCATTCCATAGAGTTCTACTAAATCACACTTTTTATAATCTTCATTCCAGGAGTTTGTCCTGTATTTGGTATCCAAAGATCAATCAGTCTAAACCAACATGATTTATAATATGGATTGAATAATAGATACACAGCTATGACATACAATAAATATATCTTCTGACAGTTCTGGCTGTTGAGGTTTTTGTCTTTTGCAGAATATGCTTCCAAAAGGATTTGTTTCATAAATGGTTAGGCAGAATATTAAGAAAGAGGTGGAACCTTGTGCCAGCATGAATAAGGCCCTCATTTCTGCATGCCAGCTGGTGAAATTTGAGTTTTATAGAGGATGCCTCTAAGGATAAGTCTAGTCCTACAATGGAGCATTTATGGAAAATGTGCTTTATGTGCAAACTCTGCTTCTTGTGGGTGCTGGAAGGACTTGGCAGCCCATCATTCTGTTGCAAGAAATATCCATCTGGGTTCAGTTCCAAGTGAGAAGACAGATACTGGAAACATGGAGGCTGATTAGAAAGATGGTTTAATGGAGAACAGGACCACATGGGTTTTAGGTCCTGGGCTGCTGATCACATGGAGGAGAGAGAGGTATATACAGGGGTGGAATTCTACCGGTTTGGACGAACCAGTAATTCTGGTGAGCATTTGGTCCTGCCCACCCATCCCTACTCTTTCCTGTGTTTTATTTCCTGGTTTTTTTAGCACAGCTGATTCGCGCGGCAGAGCAGATTGCCGTGCATCAGCAGTTTTACTCACCAGGAACGCAGCAGAAGGTAAAGTAATTGAGTTGAAAATGGGCTTTTTAAATTGTGGAGCATGCACGCAAAGCACCTGTTTGGTGTGCATACATGCAAAGCACGCACTCACTGAACCGGTTATTACATCGGTTGAATTGCATCACTGGGTATATATACCCTCTCTTGGCCCTTGCCCTTGAGCTTCCTGTTCCTGTGCAAGAAATGTATTCTATTGGTTGTCAGACTCCCAAGGGGCTATGTAGGGGGTCTGTAGCTCAAGTGGTGTGATATAAGTTTGGTTGAACCTTTCTGGGTGATGCAATAAAGCTTGGTTGTGCCATGTGGTGAGCTCTGCTGATAGATAATCCTATTATGTCCTGAAGGGTCATGTCTTAATCCCATCACCCTGGAGCTGAAGGTCTATTTGTCTTGTAGACAGGCTGGCCTAGTCTCCCCAATGTGCATCAAATATCTGCTGGGAGCAGGGAGCTGCTCTTTGCCTTTAAAAACATGTTTCTCCTTTTCTCATTCAGGGAATTATAATCTGCCTTTTTAATATTTCCCAGAATATTTAATTCCTCTAGAAGGGTCGGTGCCAACTTTCTACACCTCCTAGCAGGAGAATGTGTGCAGTGCGGGAAGGGGCTTGTGGCATTATACTTCCTATAGAATGAGAACGGTCTGTGGAGATTTTTAGTGCTCTAGAGAGGAGTCTGGTCTTCGCAATCTCTTCCAAAGAAGAAAGAGAGCAACCAATAATTTTTTGTGCTGTGTTTATAACTCTCTGGAGCATCATCTTATGCACTACAGAACATCCAGCATACGACACCATTACACATTATGCCAAAATGCTCTCAATGGTAGAATGGTAAAAAAGTAACCAGCAACTTCTCACCCAGACCACTCTTTTTCAGCAGCCTCAGAAAGTGCAGGCGCTGTTGGGCTTTCTTTGCAGTGGCCATAGTGTGGACCGACCAAGTAAGGTTGTCGGAAATATGAGTTCCTAGAAATTTAAAACTATGAACTCTTTCCACACAATCTCCATTGATATATAGTGGGAGAGGCTCTGTTTTGCATCGTCTGAAGTCTATAATCAATTCTTTGGTCTTTTTGATGTTCAGGGTGAGGTTATGACTCTTGCACCACAAGACCAGTCTGAGACCCTCTGACCTATAGGCCGTTTCGTCGTCTTCTGATATGAGTCCCACCAATGTGGTGTCGTCTGCAAATTTTATTATAGAGTTAGTGGGACAAGAGGGAGTGCAGTCGTAGGTGTCGGGAGAATACAACCCTGCGGAGATCCAGTGCTGAGAGCAAGAGTGAAGGAAAAATAGCTGTCAATCCTAACAGTTTGGGGTTTGTTAGTAAGAAAGTCCTTTATCCAACAGCAGATGTGAGAGGAGAGGCCCAATTCTAGCAACTTCTTAAATCAGTATATCCAGAATGATGGTATTAAAAGCCGAGCTGTAATCAACAAAAAGCATCGTTACATAGCTCCCACTCTGCTCCAGATGGTTCAGTGCAACGCGGAGAGCCATGGCAATAGCTCTGTGGATCTGTTATTCCGATAGGCAAACTGGTATGGGTCAAGGTTTGATGGGAGGCAATCCTGTATATGTTTTAAGACCAGTCTCTCAAAACACTGCATAATTATGGGGGGGGCTACTGGTCTATAGTCATTTAAAGTTTCAGGAGAGGGCTTTGGGGGAACTGGAAGCAAGCCAGGTTTAAAGACCCGGGAAAAAAGCAGCAGCAGCTGCTTGTGCTTTTGCCTGATGACTGCAGCAAATACCCATTGCCATCAGGGCCAAGAGGTGAGCATGCTAAGGCAACTTAGGCACTACCACTGCGGCGGCTTTGCCTGCGTCTCTGAGGCTTCAATGTTGGGAGAGGCAGCGAGGGCTGGAGAAGCCGAGAACTGCACACAGCTCCATGTCCCCTTCCTTGCCTGCCTCCAGGTAAGCACAGGTGGGGGAGAAAGAGAGAGAGAGAATCCAAAACTGGAGAGTTAATGGGGAGAGCTGATAGCAGGCACTGGGGGAGGGGACTGTTACTGCTGCTACCGCCGTGTGTGGGAGCTGGTTGACGCGTGCATCTCAGGGACCTGACTCCAGCGTCCCTTCGAGAGCCTGAGGTGTGAGAACTGCAAGTGGGAGTGTTTGGTGGTTTTGAAGAATTCCTAGAACGGGATAGGTCAGCGTTTTGTAGGGCTCGGTGAAAGAGTGAGCTTTGTTTCGCCTCCTTTCTTCCTCTGGTAATGCAAGAGATGCTGTCTTTCTCTCTTTCCTGCCCCCAAATATCACTGGCTGTGGCTAGGTTTGGCAGCAGCACTAAAGCAAGCAAAGTGCCCCCAGGGACACCTTTCCTTGCTTGCCTCCAGGTGAGGCTGGAGGAGCCCCTCACAGTTTTTCCTCATATGCAGATCTGAGCTTTCTCAATCCTCCACCCAGGATCAGTGCAGGCGCGGGGAGGCTTCCAGCCCAGAATGTTTTCTTTTGTTATGATTAAGCATTTACATTTTTGTTATAATTAAATACACACACACACACACAAGTATAAAAACATAAAATTTATATTTAATATGAAAAATAAAATTGTTATATTAAATATATTATCTTTTTTTTTAAAAAATTGTATTAGTAGTCCTCGGGATTTAATAGTATGTTTGGTGGTCCCTGAGGTCCAAAGGTTGGCGACCCCCTGCTTTTAAGACAAAGAGGCTGGTTTGCATCAGCTTAGCAATAAAGGTTATTTTCTTAGAAAATGGCTCATTTTAACCACTTTCACTTCTCTCAACTGATTAAAAGCAGGACGCCCTTAGGCAGAGGTTGTCTTCTGCGCTTTTTGATAGTTTGGAAGTACAGTGGTTTAATATAAAAACAGTTCAGAAAACTGCAATTTTCGCTCACTTTTGTCCTTTATTTTGGTTATTTTAACTTTTATCAATAGAAATGGTAAAAAATCTTTTTCATTGCGGAGTAAAATATGGAAATTGGTCTTTTAAAAATAATTTTGTAAATTCTGTTTTAGTTACTTTGATGTACTGTTTTTGTAAAGTTTTCTTGGGTTTGCTCTTGGATTTTCTATTATTTCTTTTATGATTATGAATCTCTTGGCAGATTTGCGCTTTTCACATTTCTCCTTTATTTTTTCCAATAAAATATGGTCACCGTAATTAGAAATCAAACTCCTAGCAGAAATAAGCGGGAAAAGTGGGGAGGGATTCTTATAAAAATCATGGAGTCCTTGGACTGAGGAGGCCTCTCCAACACATATATAGACCATTAATGCGTAACAACCAAGTGGTTGGGGTGGGTAAGGAGAGGTTATTGAACGCAGTTGAAGGGTGCGGCGCAACACCCCAAAACCTTGCTCCTGATCGTTACTAATATTTTTTGCAATTTTTTTCACGCACGCATGCGTGTTTTCACGGAGGCCCAAAGAAAATGCCTTTTCCGCCTTCGAGGTCCCACCCGAGCCTTCGTCTCGCGATGTCGTGACGTACCAGCGCGGTTTCGTTTTCTCTTGCGCTTGCGCAATTGCTCCAACTTCCCTCAAGTTATTATGGCTGCTGGACTGAGTGGGATGTTTGGGAATCAGGGCCCGGTGCCACCCCCGCCACCTCCACCGCCACCTCCTCCGATGGTCCCTGGAGGTCAAGGACCCGCGGGACTCCTTCCGCCTAACCCCACGGGTCCGCGAAACCCGATCGGTACACTTGTGGATGATTTGGAGGCTTCTTTTGAGGTAGGCTCTGCAGTGGGAGTGCCTTCTCTTAACAGAGATAGAGGAAAGACCGACGCTTGAAGTGGGGAAAAGGAAAGCTTCTTAAACAAAAGTATTGCCCGTAAACCATGATTTATTCCGCGCTGCAAAAATAGGTTTCTGGAAAATAAGTATGATTCAATTTAGCAAATAAATTAATAGTTCTCCCTTTCTTGAGATAACGAGTTCAGGGTAGTATCCAGGAGGGGGATCTTTTTATCCACATAACCGCCCAGCGAGATACATTCGGCTGAAAGTGATGGTCGGACCCAGAGTAATCCACAAGCCAAGGGGAGATCAGAGCCATTATCAACCCACACTAGCTTGTTATAGATGTTTCCTTATTCTGATGAGAAAAAATATTTTGCAAATATCGGATTAACAGGCGCCTCTTTTCAAGCAGGCCGACCATTTAAACACAGAAACGGAAACCCAGATAAAAGGACTATCTGGCTATCTACTTCATCTCTATAGTAAACTCCCTCTAGTCCTGCGTTTCTCTTTGTAAAAATAATGCTTGAAAGAAAGTATGTGAAATGTCCGTATTTCGTAAGAATTTGAATTTTTGTAAAAAAAAAGAAAAAAAGAAAAAAGAATTTGTCTTTAAAAATAGGTTGTTAAAAATTAGTGAGCTTGTAACTCTTGTAGGAAAATTGTTTGCGTTGCAAATTGTACTGAACAAAGACAATGTAGAGTTCGTTTTTCAGACCTTCTAATTTTATCTTCAGCTTCATCTGAAAAATGGAGCCTATTTATTCCATCCAGACAAATGAATTTTTCTGTTTGGAAGCTACTAAATTTTGTATGCCATTTTAAATAAAGAATTAGAAATAAATATTGTAGAAGTATATTTTTCAAGAAAGCAAAAATATACTGTAGTATAGCTTTATATGTGCCAAAATAAAGCTCTTAACATTATCTGATTTTGTAATAAATGGTTTTTGTAATTACCTAGGCTTGCTTTGCATCCCTTGTAAGCCAAGATTATGTAAATGGTACAGA
The DNA here is from genome assembly GCA_033807585.1 of Hydrophis major. NCBI lineage: Eukaryota > Metazoa > Chordata > Lepidosauria > Squamata > Elapidae > Hydrophis > Hydrophis major. The sequence goes on along the minus strand of CM066333.1, from coordinate 62,436,018 downwards.
TCAAGAAGAAATTAGAACTGGTAAGTTTGGGTGTCCATCTTCAATTTAATTTAGAATATTTATATGCAGAATGTTCATCTCTTTTTCTCACCCTAGAGTTGAACTTTACCCACCTCTATGAAATTATGCTGATAAATATTAGTAAACGCTTAACAGCCAATTGTGACAAATTTAGCCAGCAGTGTGCAGCAGCAACCAAAAAAGCTAATACAATCCTTGGTTGTATAAACAGAGACGTAGAATCGAAGTCATTTGAAGTATTAGTACTACTTTATAAAGCCTTTGTAAGACCACACCTGGAATACTGCATCCAGTTTTGGTCACCACATTACAAAAAAGATGTTGAGACTTTGGAAAAAATGCAAAGAGAATGTAAGATGATTAATGGCCTGCAGCCAAAAATATATGAAGAACAGTTGCAAGAGCTGTGGTGGCACTGTGGTTACATTGCAGTATTGCAGGCACTTCTGCCAATTGCTGGCAGTTCAATTCTCACTGGCTCAAAATTGACTCAGCCTTCCATCCTTCCGAGGTTGGTAAAATAAGGACCAGGTTGTTAGGGACAATATGCTGACTCTGTAAACCATTTTGTTAATTAGAGAAAGACCAATTAGAAAACAAGTGTGTGGCTGGCAGGAGCTATGGACGCTCTACAAGATTGCTTTGAGTGCGCAAATTGGAATATATTTAAAGAGGCTGCATCGAATGGACAAGATACTGATATGAATGAATACGCTTCTACTCTTTCTGCTTATGTTACAAAGTATATGGAGGATATCACTGTTCTTAGGACTATTGTCATGAGCAAATGAGAAACCTTGGATCTCATAGAAGGTTCAAGATGAGAAACACAGCTTTCAAATCAGGTGAAGTGACAGCACTTAGAATAGTAAGAACGGATTTAAGATGTGCTATAAAAACAGCAAAGCGGACCTATAGTCAGAAAGTACAGAATTTCTTTCAATATCCTGTGGACCCGAGACATACGTTGCAAGGTATTCTGGTCATTACTGACTATAAGGCAGCTTCCCTGACATGTAAGGATGACATGGAGTTTCTAAATAAGCTAAATATATTTTTTGGATGGTTTGAGACCACACAACGCTCCAGAAGGAAGGCTGTTCCCCTCCCTGATGAACTGGTACTCAGTTACAACTGCTGTTGGAAGGTCCTGCAAAAAGTCAATATTCAGAAAATTGCTGGTCCTGATAATATCATTTGGGCAGGTACTTAAGGAATGTGCTAATCAGCTGGCTACTTCTCAAAGACATCTTCAATCTCTCATTGCATCAGACCATGGTTCCATCATGTTTTAGCAATGCAATCATTGCACCAGTGCCCAAGAAACATATCATCACATGCCTTAATAATTACCATCCAGTTGCACTCATTTCCATTATATTGAAAGACTGGTAAAGGACTATATGGTTTCATGCCTTCCCCCTGCATTTGACTCATTATAGTTTGCCTATCGGAAGAACTGTCCTACAGATGATGCATTTTCCTGCTTCATCTTAGCTTGGTGCACCTGGAGGAGAAGAATACTCATGTGCATAATGATGCTGTTTATTGATTTTAGTTTGGTGTTCAACACAATCATTCCTCAGCATTTGGTGAACAAATTGGGCCTATTAAGTTTTAATACTCCTGTCAACTAGCCTGCTGCTTGCTGCTATGGAAAAGAGAGGAAGGATCAATGGAGAACTTTTCACTGCAGCTTTATACTTATGATCTGGGCTTTGCTTATCTCTCCAAGGTCATTTTTTTCTAACTTTGGTATGCAGCAGCCCTCTGGTTGCCTAGCGACAAGGGAATTGGCCTCTACAGTTTGTTTCAAGTTGCTGGTTCACATGTTTTGCCTGAGATCTTGCCTGAAACTTGTTGCTTTCAGTTCGTTCCTAATAAAACTACCTTTTCTCAATCTGTGGGGCCAAGGATTTTTCTTTCCTATGAAATGGACAGAGGCAACCCTAACATTAAGCAAGATCTGCTTTAATGGTCAACCCGGAGACAGCAGTCTGCCATGGTGACCAAGCATCCAATGTCCAACCATGGGATTAAGCTGGAGGAAACGAGCTACAGCCAACTCCCCCACTAGACCATACCGTGTTCAAGACGAGGCAGAATGGCGAGAGTTGCACTTCAACGAGAAGCCCATCAGATTCAGAGGGGCATGGGGCAGAGGGAAGACACCCCCCCTGGAGGGAAGCCAGAGGAAATTGTGCTGAACCAGGCCTTGTTCCTGGTACAACAGGTTAGGAGGAATCGAAGAGCCCAAAAAACTCTTGCACAGAGAGCTACCAAGGTTCCTGAGTCACCCCAGGCCAAGACATGGATGGAGCTACTGTGGTGGGGGTCACCTCTGCTCTACCTAAACTGGCACCAGTGAAATCTATGCTACCCTGGACAGCAGCTGCTACACAAGCTACTCTGCCTGAGGGATCACTCCTCAAGGACACTTCTTGTTGGATGTCTATGGAAATTCTCAGTCATCCTGGTCATGGTTGTCCCAAAGGTGCTTTTTCAAGAGGCAACTGGACTTTCTTGTTTGAAAAAGTTTCCCTTCTCATCTTTTGGGACAACTATGATAGGATGACTGAGAATTTCCATGGAAATTTAGCTATGCGCTTTGGGGTATGAACAGATTTCCAGAAAAACTGCAGACTACAGGAACCAGTTTCACTTCAGTTTGAGATGCAGACAACACAGACTCATCCCCAACAGTCTGTGCTCAACAGTGAAAGGACACAGGGCAGAAAACATCCTGCTGAAAGCACAGTTTCACAACACAATCCTTTCAGCAGTTCCAAGAAGCTCCATAACCATTACATTGCATTGCTAAGCTGATGTAAGACAAATGACCAGCTGTCTGCAAGGAGTATAAATCCTTCCATTCCCCACCATCCAGTCAGAGCTGAAGAAGCTTCTTGGATGAGTAGCAAAATGTCTTCAAAGAAAAACAAAGTCCCATTGCCTCTTGAAAAAGCATCTTTGGGCTCTGTTGTTGAAATTATGGGTAGTAAATCTATATCATCATTGGAGTGGGTAGAACTGTAATGTAGCACATTTTATGTGAGTTTAAGAGGTGAAATACACGTTTTAGGCAGTTTTAGAGAATGGGATGTTTTAGAGCAGGGGTGTCAAACTTGCAGCCTGCGGGCCTGATGTGTCATGTGCTGGCCTCACCCCCTTCACTGGTTTAGTGAAGGAGAAAAAGGTCTCGATACATCATGTCACACCACCATGACGACACGAGTTTGACACCCCTGTTCTAGTGTCACAAACAAAGAACATAGGATCACAGGGCTCCTAGTCCAACCCCTTGCTGAAGGTAGACTTCATACCATCCCAGTCAAACATAAATCTCAGGGCTACACAGCATTCCCCTCCCCCTAAGCCCCAATTTAAAACCAGAAATTATAACCAGATTGGTTTTCCTCTGGTGGGCCTGGGCAGCTGCTGGAAAGAGGCAGGTCTATTAATTATTCTAATTAGGACTAGAATTTCTATCAAAAAATAATGTCATGCAGTCGAAACAATACATGAGCACACTTAGCAACGGCTGTTTTACTAGTCCCAGTTGCAGTCTTTAAGCCAGAACCTCATGCTTCTGCCCTGTCAATCTCACTTCCATTTCAACTTCCCTTGCCCTCTTCTCCATCTCTGCCCTTTTGCCCCCCTGCCCTCTGCCACCCTTGCTGATCTTTGCCATCTTCTGTTGCTGAGGCAGCTGGTGGCCTTTTGTTTTACATCATTTTACACGTGTAGACCCAAGTATTTTACACTTCCCTTAGTTTGTTAAAGTTACATAGTATTTATCTTGACTTTTATTTTTAATAGCTTTAAATTGTTGTTGCTCATTTCCTAGGTGTTGATCAATGTATCCAGAAATTTTTAGATGTTGCACGACAAACAGAATGCTTTTTTCTACAGAAAAGGCTACAATTATCTGTCCAGAAACCAGACCAAGTAATTAAGGAGGTAAGAATATGGTTTTCTTTCAACTTAAGCATGATATCTGATTCTGTAGACAGTAATTGTAGTACGGTAAGTACAGTGATGGGATTTAGTCGGTTCGCACCAGTTCGGTACAACTGGTACCTACTTTTTTTGCTGAATTCAGTGAACTGGTTAGACATGTTCCTCCTGAAAATCTGTTTTCCAGAACACCTCTGGTTTTCATTCAATTTCCTTCCAGGTGGGGGGAAAAAAAACCCCTCCCCCAAAGTCCAAGAGTGGAGCTATGGAATGCCACCGCATTTATGTGCCGGGAGATGCTGGCCTTTCCTCTGGCGGGCCTCGGCAGCTGCTGAAAAGAGGCAGATCTATTTCAGCGCCCGGTGCCTAGATGCCCTTGCTTCCCCCAAGCATTTCTTTGCCTGATTGCATTTCTCACTGTCATGTGCAGGGAAACAAGTTTGTGGGAGTAAAGAAAAAAAAGTTTAGTCAATTCCAACTTCATGAGATCTTTTTTTCTCTCGCAAGAAGTTGGAATTGATTGAACTTTTTTTTTTTTGTCCCACAAACTTTTGTTTCCCTGCACACGACAGCGAGAAACATGATAGAACTGGAAATCAGGTAAGCAAAGAAATGCTTGGGGGAAGCAAAGGCACCTTGGGCGGTGGTGAGTGGGGCAAGCTCCGCAGTGCTGTGTTGCAATGGAGAAATGGGAAACTGAGCAGCCAATGTGAGGGAAGGAGACCACTTTCCCTCTTCTCCCTGCTCCTCTTTCCCTTGTGCCAGCTGTTCCATTTCCCATTTCTCCATTATAATGCAGCACCTAGGTTCCACTTTAATAGTGGTGTGGTGGTGGTGGTGGTAATTTAAAACCAGTTTGCCCAGGGTCAGGTTGGCAGTTGCATGAGGCTTGTCCCATGTGTGGCAGAGGATAGGAATGGCCCGCAACGGCCAACCTCACATTGGGCGAACCAGTTGTTAAACTATTTCAGTCTCACCATTGGGTAAGTGCAATGTTGCTATGAGGTATAAGTGGGATTAAAAGCATTTATTACATAAATTAGGGATGAATCTATCCTAATCAAAGCATTTTAATGTGCTTAATGAAGAACTGATTGATCATTGTAGTAGGATGATGATTTGCAGATATATCTCATCTGTTAATGTATTTTATTTGTTAAATTTATTTGCTGCCTTGTCATGGGGCTACTCTAAGTGGCTTATAATAATACAAGGGAAGAAAATGAAAGGAGCGTAAATAGAAATAAAATAATAGAACAATAAAATAAATAATGAAAACAGAACAATGAAAATAGTACATCAATATTATAACTAAAAAGATAAATGTGTGGAGAGCAGAACAGAACCAAAGGGAGGGGGAAGAAATGTGGAGTTGGCCATCAATTCAGTACCCACCCAGCCTAGAACTCCTCCCACTTGGTCCCTAGGCCAATCAGTGGAGCCAGGTCTTTAGGCTATTGTGGAAAGATAGGGGGTACTTTTATTTTATCTGTTAAATTTGTGATGTTAAATGAGATTTTAAAGAAAACCACTAATTTTTGGAATGTTTTCCTCTCTGCCTACCCACCTTGTGTTTTTTTTTGTACTAAAATTCAGCCACTGATGCTCTGAGTAGTAGTATTTGTATCATCTCATCTACACAGCAGTAGAATTATTTTACTGTACAATAATATAAATTTTATTTTGGGTAAATATCCACTGAATTTATGATGATCTAAGTAAAATAGTTCATAGCCATATCCATAAACTTGAAGCTTAAACTTTAAGCCAAAGATTAGCATGGGGATACCCATAACCATAACTCATCCTGTTCTTGATAAAAAAATGAGGAGAAAAACCTACTTTATTATTTTGTGCAATACATAAGAATTAATGTGAGACAATTGTAATTAAAAATGAGGTAGAAATTCATCATAAGGAATTAATGGTTTGAGGAAAGGAAGCAGCTGTTAGTTTATTGAAACACATCAGGATACTTGTTTTGCTAAGGTTTTGTAGTTGTTTTTGTTCAAATACAAATGTTTTTCCAAGGAGACATTCATAGTTTCTTTCCTGTATGCTTCTGTTTCATGTAGGATGTTTCAGAACTGAGAAATGAATTGCAGCGGAAAGAAACACTAATTCAGAAACACTTGGGAAAACTTCGCCATTGGCAACAAGTTTTAGATGATATTAATATCCAGCAGAAGAAACCTACTGAGATGCCTCAGGGACCTCTAGCTTATCTAGAACAAGCTTCAGCCAATATTCCTGCACCTCTCAAGCAAATATGAAAAAGAAGCATAATTGAAATGCCAGAATAAAGTTGTACATTTTGTATTGAAAAAATGTTTATTTTTGTAAAAATGGATACCAAGGAACCTAACTAAAGGAGGAGGCTACAGCTATCATTGCATGGATCGGAAAGTATTATTTATTTTATTCTATCACCTGCAAACTGAACATTGTCTCTCTCTGACTTTGGAGATATTCTAAGGAGCAAGAACAGTCTATCCCATGAACTTTCAACATAATTTTACTTCTGTAACTCAAGTGCTACCATTAACTTTATCTTTTGGAATCATGGTGCTTTTTAATATTCTTGCAGTTTCAGCTTCTGGTTCTGTGCGTAAACATTCTTGTGGAACAGTGTAAAAAATACCTATGAGAAATATGTCATGATCTGAATTGTTTTAATACAAAGCAAAAATTACTTTTTGAATCCAGTTTTTGAGCTGGACAGCTGTATGTTTTAAATAAATTAAAAAATGCACATGAACAAATTAATGTTTAGCTTTATTTTAATGAAGTTACAAATGAATATCTGGTGAAAGTAGTTTTTATTTTTGTGTGATAAATTAACTTTATATATACAAATACAGATGTTACTTTTTTACAGACCACTTATAAGAATTTTGTTTCCCTAACAAGGTCTTTACATATTGCATAGTAATAATAAGAGTTGGCATTTTAAAAATTGTTCTTAGTTTTCTTCCTCTTAAAAGTGCTTTAATACTGTAATAGTTGGCACTAAATTGTTTGTGTTTAAGTGCCATAATTTATTTTATTGTTCCAAGAAGGCTCCACACGCACCACTCAGGTGACCTTGACAAAACACATAAACCTCAACAGCTCTCTAAAAGAATGCAAATGACCAGCTATCTGTAAGAAGTACATCCAGTTAGGGCTGAAGAAGCTTCTTGGGTGAGAAGCGAAACGTCTTCAAAGAAAAACCAGTAAGTCCAGTTGCCTCTTGAAAAAGCACCTTTGGGATTCTTAGTACAAATATCTTACTGTACTTAATCATTTAACACTACATCAGTAACAACATCAAGACTTGTGTATTTAAGCCTGCAACTTACAAAGATACTTATGCAGAACAAAACTATTTTAATGGTCTAGGAAACATAAATATAACTACTAAAAATACATCACTTCAATTAGTAACTTTAGAATTTTTCAGAGCTAGGAATTCATCAGTGTAAAGGCTCCATTATATGTAATCTGATACAAGTAAAATCTTCAAGGAAGATGTCACTACACAAGTAAACATTTTATTAATTTACTGATTCTGGGCAACTTACTTTATAAAAAACCAACAAAATAGAAGAATTAAGCCAGACAAAGACATGAGGAGGTTGTGCTTAAATATTTTCCAGTCTTAAACTATTTGGCACTTTGAAATACTAATAGCAGCATATACACTGTATTTAAAGTTAATTGGCTACTTTTCCCAGTTATTAGTAAATAAGACTGACAACTCAAAAATAGTGAATTTGCTTTGTAGTTTGCTATAATGTATACTTTAGAAAATGCATATTGCATCTAGAAGTGGAATGCTTTTATTATCAGTCACAGATGAGCTCTTAACTTTGGTCTAAAACGGGTGTCCAACCTTGACAACTTTAAGACTTGTGAGAGCTGGCTGAGGAATTCTGGGAGTTGAAATCCACAAGTCTTAAAAGTTGTCAAGGTTGGACACCCCTGGTCTAAAACATAGGCACATAGTGCAGTGGAGAGAATGGTTCTAGTCAAGGATGAATGGAATGATAGAGGGGCAGATGCTGCCTCGCCATTTTGGCCAGCAAAATGCAAGACAAATGTTGCAGAGCCTCTGCAGTTGTTCGTAATGACAAACAACTGCTGTGGTGCAGCAAGATTCGTAATTTCGGGACTTATTTGTTAGAGTGCCTATTGCACTATTGAACATTCACTAAGGGAACTCTCAAAGCCTGGGGATTACCTGTACTTTTTGTTCTAAATTTAAATGTAAATTTAATTTACATTTGGTACTTAAAAGTAATCAAGAGTCTGCTATGGGCATAAGCTCAAACGTATTTTGCAAGTTACGTCAGTCTCTTTTTCAGTGGATTTTTTTCCTAAAAATTAAAAAATGTATGTTTTTTAAAAAAAGAAGTTAAAAATTTTGAATTTAAAATTAAATTTAAAAAATTGTAAAGAAAAAAAATTAAAATTTAAAAAATCCCATCTTAAATGTGCCTTGCTTTCATTCCAAATTATTTCACTAGAGAACAATGGTATGGCTTTAGCATGTTTGCATACAAATTGAAATATTTGCTTGAGAGATGAGAATTGAGAAAAATCTGTTTTGAAGTGAAGTAAACTATTAATCCAGAAATTTCAGAAATACAGCAACTGAGATGCATAAGAACCAAGCTGTTATGGGAACAATTTCGTTATACAGTATTGTGAAAATGTTGCAGAAGTGATGTGTGTAAAAGTTACTTTTTACTTTATTAGTTTAGCAGGACATGATGACAAAAAAGAAACCTTTTGTTTTGTTAATGATGTTCATTAAGTATTTATTTTTTTGCAACATCCTCGGTAACAAAGCAGCTGGACATAGATTGTCTCGTACTTTTTCAAATTTGAAGTGAATCAATTCAATCCATCCGGCAATGCTGAAATATCTGCCTTTAAGGCATTTTCTGCCATAAAATCATACATAATCGCCGCCGAAGCCTTCCTTAACGAAGCTTTACAAACTTATCCTGAAAATGAACGAATTAGAACATTTTAATTGGAATCACAATGGTGCAGTTCACAGTCCGGCCAACAGATTCCCGACCAGAGCCGAGGGCCTTTGCCATAATAATAGAGGAAGAATGATTTTAAGAACGCAGAAATAATAACATATTTTCAACCACGCATCCAACCTTCTGCCAACCGCGGGCGTCCGAGCACGCGTGCGCACTTTTCAAGATCCGAGAGATCGGAGGCAGCTATCCGGAATCTTCAACCTCTCGCGAGATTTTCTCGGAGACTCCGCTCGGAAGCGCGCAAAATTTGAAGACAGCCCGAGGGCGCGAGCGGGAGACGTAGTTGCCGCGTGGGGCAGAAACGGAGGTTCGTTAGGGCAAGTAAGAGGGATGGCTTTGCGGCGCGGCACCCTCTGGGCCTGCGGACAGCAGGGCATCCTCTCCAGCTGTGTGTGGGAGCGCAGCAGGGTCCGGAGGGTGTGGGTATCCGTGGGCCCGCGGGGTTTTAGAAAGATGCCAGCAGCGTCTCAGCAGCCCCCTTCGCCCCCCCGAGGTGTTCATTCGGGGTCTCTCAGGGCTGCTGCTTCGGCTGAGCAAAGGAAAGACAGTGGCTACATTTCGATGCCCCTTCCATTAGGATGTTGAAGAAATGTTTCTCCGCTGTCATACTCGGATCTGGACCATTTTTAGACCCAAATTACTGCTTTGGGTTTGGTTTCATGAAGGTCCTTTAAAGCAGCTGCAACTGTTCCTGGGAATCATATGTTCTGGAAAGCAGTTCTGCGGCTTTAGGAGAACCACCTTGCCCTCTAAAACACTACCTTGGAATTAAATTTAAAGTAGCTTATAGCCTCTAACAGAATTAAATCCTTATTGAAGGTATTTTTCTGCTTGGGAGACCACAGATGGCCTTTGTTTTAATTTTAATGAGTTTGATAAGATTAAATGTGGACCATCTGTAATAGTTTTCTGAAGACTGCAGTCTCTGTTATGGATTAATTTTGCTACAACTAACCATTGTTTATTAAATAAATCAGCCATAATGGGCTGAGCTGTCTTCAGGGAGGAAAGAATTGGAAGTAATGTCTTCCATATTTGTGTCACCTTGGGTCATTGTGTCACATCACATCAAGGAATGCACTGAACAAAGAAAAGTTGCAAAAGATGAAACCACCACCACAACTGGGCACTGCAGTTGCAAGGAACTAGTTGATGGAATTGATATGACAAGTGTTCTGTGTTTTCCATATTTTTCTTTCTCATTACAGCTATGGGAGGGGAAAAGTTGTTTGATATTAGGAAGGTCTTTGAGGAAGCTCAAAAACCTCACCAAAATCAGGCCAAATTAGTGGAATCTTTAAAGCATACCTATAATGAGGTAAGTATTGTTTATCATTCCTTCTTATGGGAGTTCCCACATTGGCTTCAAAAGTCACTATACAATCATTATTTTACTTATAAGACTTCAGATGTGAAAAACATGAAACCTTTAAAAAAGCATGGAAAAACAAAAATGGGGAAAAAATTATAAGAGAATGATAGTAGCTGAGAACAAGAGGGTTTAAAATCCTATGGGATTTCCATTTAGCTCATAATAAGTTAGACATATTTGCAATTCCAAAGAAACAATATGGATATTTGACATTGCAGTAGCTAGAGAGAGATACCCATCAGTGAGAAAGAAGGAGAAAAAGATTGTTGCTCAATCATGAAATTGTATACAACTCCTTGTGATTCCATGGATACACCAGACCCCCCCTGCCCTCCAATCTCCCAGTGTTTGTTCAAATTCTTGTTCACTGCATTGATGACACTATCTAACCATCTCATCTGCAATTAAGATTGAAAACAAATATGGAAAAACAAAATGCTGGAAGGTCTCCTAAAATTGTAGGGGCATTTTGTTCTCTTCCAGTAATTGTGGAAGTAACTTCCCAGCATTCCTCATGCTGATCTGTGCTTCCTGGGATTAGCAGAGTTATGTTCACATGTAGAAATGTCTGTTTAAAAGCCAGTTTAAGGAGAAATACTTGTGAGAAGAATATTTTGAATGGAATGTATTAACAAGAAGGTCTGCAAATGTCTTGACTGAATTCTTTGGAGTTTGATCTTTTGTTTGATGTATCTAGCCTTTTCTCCAATAACTTATAGGTTAATTCTTGCTCCTAGTTACAAGATAAGGACTGTTTTCATGAACAGTTTGTTCATTATCTGAAGTATGTCATGGTAATCTACAAAAGAGAACCTGCTGTGGAACAAGTGATAAATTTTGTGGCCAAGTTTCTGGCTTCATTGTATAATTCTGAGAAAGAGGATGCTGAAGAGGAAGAAGTGGAAAATCCCTTTCTAAATTACCTGTTGACTTTTCTCCTTAAGGTACTATATCTGTAAAGTAATGAGAAATAATTGGTACTACATAGATAAAAACTTTCATTAAAATGTGTATCCAACACCATCTGAAACTTTGAAAATAAGCTATTAATGGTCCAAGCCATCTATGTGTATAAATATCACATTGGGGTGGAGGGGAGAGCTTTATCTTTTTCTACCCTTGTTAAGGAAAGCAGTTGATTAGCTTTTCTTAAGCTAGAGTTTCTGAAATCCATTTGTACAGGAGAGTCATTTGTATTCAATGTCTCTGCGTTACGCTTAAATTTTTGGCTTCCACAGATTCATTCCACAAATGAAATTGCTGTCTTTGCACAGTAACCTTTGGTAAAATTAATGTCTTTAACCAAAGGTTATTGTACAGAACATTTCTGGGCTGGGGCAGTTTTTCCATGCTTCAGAAAGGGGAAATAATATAGATAAGAATCTGAGTATAAGTGTTGGATTTTTTGTCACTGAAAACAAAACAGTACAATTTGTACCTCAGCTACTATTGTTCAGCCAGAGCTATATAAAAGCTGAAGCACAAATTTTAAAATCTATAATTGTGTATAACCACAATAACAATGAAAACCTTTGTCTTTCAGTCCCATTCCGCTAATAGCAATGCAGTTAGATTTCGTGCGTGCCAACTTATTAATAAAGTTTTGGGAAGTCTGCCAGAGAACGCCCAGATCGACGATGAACTCTTTGATCAGATTAATACTGCTATGCAGCTAAGAACAAGAGACAAAGTACCAAATGTGAGAATCCAAGCCGTGTTGGCTTTGTCTAGGCTTCAGGATCCCAAGGATGACCAGTGTCCAGTTGTTAATGGTACATTTCTTGCCAATTCATGTGGTTTATTAAACTTATTTCTGCTGTTCTTTTTTTAAGCTGCAATATTTTAATTTTATTTAATATGGCAGAAACTCATCAAACTCAGATTGTTTTTATTTTTATTACCATTTTATTTTGAAATTATTAATCATAGTTAACTTGGGAGGAGGCTTCACGGAGCGGCAATGTGAATTTATTGTTAGATTTGTGTGCTGCCCATCTTATCTATAGTCTATATGAATTAAGTGTTATAATGGTTTCCTTAAGTTTTGTTTTGTTCTTTTCATGTTGAAAGAGATGCCTCGTAGAACAAAATTGTCACAAAAAATCCTATGAATGTTGTGAATAAGTTTAAAATGTTTTTTAAAAACGGCAGTAAAATGTGTGTTAAGCTTATTTTTTGTAATTAGTTTCCCAGAAAAAGGACTTTTATTTGTAAAGGAGCTTAACTGGTAGCAAATTGGGCTCCAACAGTAGTTGGCAGTGAGCATTTTCTGTGGGAATCATCCAGCTTTGCACAACTATCAGGAGCTTTTGGCTGCAAAGAGTTTATTAATAACAATTCTATGAAGTGTGGAGCACAAGACTGTGGTCCTGAGTTGCTTAGATCACTCCTGCTGAGCTTCAGCTAACTGGGTCTCTAAACTTCTAAGCCTGAATGTTTTGGAGAGTTTCTGCATTTCAGCTTCTCTGCATTCTGTTTTATTTATGTTGATATTCCTATCAATAACAAACCTGTGGTAATACTTTTTTCTTCTCAGTTTACAGTAGTTTAATTGAGACTGATTCCAACTCTGAAGTAAGGCGTGCTGTGTTATCCTGCATTAGTCCATCAGTTAAAACTCTGCCCAAAATTATTGGTCGTACCATGGATGTAAAGGAGATAGTCAGGAAATTAGCATATCAGGTAAATAAATATCTAGTAATGTCATTTGCTATTTATTCTCTGTTAAAATAATACAAACTACTGGAGAATTTAGTTGGTAGAAGAACACATCTTCGTGTATCGATTACGCTCTGTAAGAAAAACACTTTAAATTTTCTTTTCTTTTTTTAAATAAATTTGTTTATTCAACATTTCAACAATTAAAAACAATTTTTCACATTTTGCAACATTACTGTAATAGTGTTTACATTTGTGAATATCCTCTATTACTGTGTTATCCATCTCTATATTTAAATCTTCATCATTCTAAGCATTTTAAACATGCATACATTTATACATATATACATTTATTTACACATGAGCCTCATTACTTTATGATTTCTCATACATTTGATGATTTTGCATCTTTTAACTTATCAATTCGTACCAAATATCCCATATCTTATAGTACTCTCCTTCCTTATTTTTCAATATTTCAATCTGTCCATCTCGGCGCATTCATATATCTTATTATTGCGGTTTGGGGGGGGTCGTAACATTTCCAATTTTGGGCAAAGGAAATTCTAGAAGCAGTTATGGAGCATTAAATATTGGTGTTTTTTATTCAGATTAGGCTCTAATATGCCTAACAGGAAGATTTCTGGTTTAAATTTGATTCTCTATTCCGTTAACTCCTCTAACCAGGAATTAATTTTAAGCCAGTATCTCCATGCTTGAGGACACGTCCACCACATGTGAAAATACATTCCATGACCATGATTATATCTCCAGCATTTGGCTATCATATTTGGGAACATTTTAGCTATTCTTGCTGCAGGGAGGGGCCAACAGTAAAACGTTTTGTATAAGTTCTCTTTGTAGGAGACCGACAATGTTAACTTATAATTTACCTGCTAAATACATTTCTACTGTTCCAAATCAATGCTGTGGCCCAAGTTATCATATTTTCTTTGTCATTTTCCTCTTCCATTTTGTAATCCAATAGGTAATTATATATTTTATTAATCATTTTTTTAACCCCTTACAATATTTTATCTAATTCTTGCTGTGTTATACAGAAACCAAATTGATCCTTGTCTTTTTATAATGCGTTTGGACCTGAAAGTAAAGCCACCATCCTGTTTCAATTCCCTGTAGTTTTAATTGGTTTTCCGTTTTAATTCCCCATTTTCATTTAGAAGAACTTTATCTTTTATCATTTTGTTTCGGTCTAAAGCGTTGGGGTATATTAGCGCTTCCATTGTCAATAGCCATAGCGGTATATTTTCACATAGTGGTTCTTTTTTAATTTCTCTCAAACTGATAATACTGTATCTCTCACCCGGTGCCTTTGGAAATAAGTATGGTACTTGTTTTTCCCAACCCAACCTCACCAAATATTCTAGGACTATTTAAGAGAAAGCCATTTTGGTCAGAATGAATAATTTCACTTAATATCTTTTTCAGTCTTTCCGACATTATTCTGGCTAGAATCTTATAATCCACGTTTAGGAGCGAGATTGGTCTATAGTTTATTTGCTGGAGATCCATCTGTTCCTTGTGTATGAGTGTTATGTATGCCTCTGTCCATGTCTTCAGTATTTCGGCTGGTTCTAGAGCCTCATTATACAATCCAGCGTTAATTCCTCCAATGACTCCTGAAATTCTTTATAGAACTCTGGTGGTATTCCGTTTGGTCCTGGGGTTTTATTCGTTTTTTGTTTCTCAATTGCATCTTTAATTTCTTTTATAGTTATTGTTTAACGAATCTTTTGCAACATCAGATATTATAGGTATGTTTTTTTTCTTTGAGGTTTTGGATGATGTCTTCCTCCAAGATTTCTTCCTGGGTATACAGATTGGTAAAAAAACTTTTGGGTGATAAATTTCTTTTGCTCTATCTGGGAGCATAAGCTCCCATTTTCATCTCTTAACGCTGCTATTGTTCTTTTTTCCCATTCCTTCTTTAACTTGTTTGACTGCCATCTCCCTGGTTTATTTGCATTTTCAAAATTAGTTTTGCTTCACTAATTTAAGTTTTCTGGCCATTTTTTCCTGTATATTTAAGTTTATTTCATGTTTCACTGGGTCCATTGCTCTTTTGAGTTCCTCATTACGAGGGTCTTTCTGTATGTCAACTTCCAAGTTTTTCAATTTCTCTTGCCTTTCTTTCTTTTCTTTTCTTTCTTTCTTTCTTTCTTTCTTTCTTTCTTTCTTTCTTTCTTTCTTTCTTTCTTTCTTTCTTTCTTTCTTTCTTTCTTTCTTTCTTTCTTTCTTTCTTTCTTTCTTTCTTTTTGTAGCGTACACAAAAAGACCCCTTACATAAGCCTTTGTTGTATCCCATAAATTTTGCACTGTTGTCTGCTCTTTCAAACTGATTTCAAGGAATACTTTTAATTCTTTTTCTATCATTCGGATATGTTCTTTATCTCTTAATTTTTTATTAAAAGTCCACCTTCGAATCCTCTTTCCTCTCCATTTGATTTTGATTGGATTGTGATCGGCCCAGGTATTCGGCAAAATCTCAATTTCCTCTATATTTTCCATTAATCCCGAGTCCATCCATATCATGACCATGATTTGTAGGGATTGGAAAAAAATGTGAATTGTCTTTCGAGAGGATTTAGTTCCCTCCAAACATCTTTCAAATTCAATTCTGATACCATTCTGTCAAATACAGTTGGAAGTGTTCTCTTTTTTTAATTCTTCTTGCTGCTTTTGCAATCTTTTTCTATGTCAAGGACTGCACTGTAGTCTCCTACAATACATACATTTGCCTGTTCTGTTTCTATTATCTTCCAATGAAGTTTACCATAAAATTCTTTCTGTTTTGCATTTGGAGCATATATTGTTACCAACAGTATCTTCTTTTGTTCTAAAGTAATTTCTATAAATAACATCCTTCTATCCTCCTCATTATTAATTTGCCTTGGGTTTAGCCAATCTTTTATGTAAACCGCAATGCCTCTTTTTTTGGTTTGTCAGGGCCAGATATAGTTTACCTAATTTGGGGAATTCTACAAGATCTGCTTGTTGTTTGAGATATGGACTTCTTGCATACATATGACATCTGCATTTTGCTTCTGGGGTTTTATAAATATCTGTTTCCTTTTTATTAATGAGTTTAAATCATTTATATAAATTGATAATAGGGTAATTTCTGTGTCCATTTTATTGTTTATATAGAGTAACTTTTGTTTCTTTTCTTGCTCTAAGTTCTCTTCTGTTGTTTTCTTCTTCCTCTTGATCTGTTCTCTTCCCATTCTGCCTCTTTTTTCTCTGACATTTGCTCTTACTCTCCATCTCTTCCCTACTTTCTTGTTTTTCTTTGGGTCTCAAATAGCGCTCATGAAACTCATGTGCCTTGTCCAACATATCAATTTTAAATTTTTCCTGCCAAGATATTAAAAGTCCCTCCGGGGTCCTAAATACAATCCTGTTTTTAATCAGTTGGGATGATAGAAACTGGTAGTTCCTCCTCTGCTCTCTACCCCTCCTGGGTATTTGTTTCAGAGTCATCACCTCTCTTCCTTTATAAATTAATGGCTCATCTCTAGTTTTCCCGTATAATAGATCCCTCGTTTTTCTTGCAAACCGTACATGGACCTCTCTTGGTAGTTTGTGCCTGCGCACGTAATGGGTATATACCCTGTAGACCCCGTCTATGTCATTTCAAACCTCTTGTTTGTCTTTCTGGAGAGCTTCTGCTATCAATTCTATCATGAGGGTACGTAGATCTTCTTTTCTATCTTCAATAACATTCTGGAATCTGAGGAAGAATGCTGCTTTCTCCAATTCCAAATGGACCACTGCCCCCTGGAGTTCACAGTACAGTACTTTCCCGTTCTGTTTTGTCTCTTCTAGCTTCTTTTCCACACATTAAGTCCTGGCTTCCATCATTGTCAATTTTAGTTTGTTCTTTGCCATCGGCTCTTGCATTATCCAATTTTATTGTCCAGTTTCTGTATGTCAGTTTTCACTCCTCCTATATCATTCTTCATTTCGCTTTTCAAATCCTCATGGTTTTTCGCTATAAGCTCTTGAGTCCTCACCATCATCTCTTGCGTCATAGTTAGAGTTGACTGTACTGCCTGCAAGGCTAAAGAGGAGTCTGGTTTCTCTGTACCCAGCATCATATCTATTGACCTTTGCCCCAATGGGGAGGATATAGTCACTATCACCTCTTTCCCATTTTTACAATTATTGTCACTGTCATTTTCAGGATTTTTAACAAACTTCCAATCTACCATCAAATGGCACAGTTGAAAATACCCTCGTTATGTTGTTTTATCTTATCTAATAGTACAACTTTACACCAAATTATTTCCTGTTTTGTTCCGTACGATTTTATCCATATTTAATCTTCACTAAAAGAAATTACTCAATTATTTGATTTGATAACTACTCAATTGTTTGGTTAATTAATTAATAACCTACTATATCTTTGTAGCTGTAATACAATATCAAAAATAAATTCTAATCTTTGTTTGTCAATTATAATCAATAATCAATATGTTACCTAATTAATATAATATAATCAAGTCATTAGTTGATAAACTTTAAAAAGTACTTAAGGAATCCTAAACAAAGTATATAAATTAATCCACTATAAATATACCTTCGTTCTATCCACAATTACAGATATAATATCTCTTATTTACACAAAAAACGTTTCAAGAAAAGTTTTCAAGAAACAGAAAAAAAGTGTTAAATTTGTCAGGTTATTGGTACTTATTCACATATATTTAACATACTATTATTCAATGACCAATATTTGTTCTAATATCACTACATTGTATTTATATAAATATTACATATATTAAATGTAGATATTATGAGTACTGTTTACAAAATCTCCAATCTTCTTTCTTCACTCAGCAATACCTGTCTCAAGATGTCTTCTTTCAAATTATACAGTCACTATAGTTCATTGTTCTTTTTGTTTCTCTTTCTCACTGCACTTCCTTCACAGTTCTCACCACTGTTTATCTCTCTCTCAGTAATCACGAACAGTCAAAACTTATTTCTCTTCTTTCAATTCCACTGTCCATAGATCCAAGCAAGAAAAACAACGTTGCCACTTCTTTCTCTCCCCTTATCTATATTCTCAGTCACTCAACGCCACAGTCAATCACTCAGTCTGCCATATAAGCGCTCCTACCACCAAATCCGCCGCCTACTTTATTCTCTCGGTTCAGAGTCTCTATCTTCTTTCGCTGTAACAAGTCTTTTCTATTCAGTTACTTTATTTTTATCTCACTTTTCCACCATTAGTCTTGTTGCTTTCCACTCTTTGCTTCCTTCATCAGTCAGTCAGGCAGCCACGTCTCCAGATGTGATCATGGAGATTGACCTCTTTTGCGCCAGTTTTCAGGATTTCTTCTTACAGCATCAGGAAATTGCGGTTCTCCACAACGCCTCCAAATCTTCTCTCTATTGCCGGTCCCTCCAGGATCCGACTTCACCCCTGAGGGCTACCAATCGCAAAACTTCGGGCATTCAGAACACAGCTCCGTTCCTCTGCTCCACATCAATGTGATGCCACAACTGGTGCTAGTCAATACTTTAAATTTTCAAACATAACAGAAATGTTTGCTTCTATCTATCAGTATCTATAGAAAGAGCTGCTCAGGTGAGCTGTGCTGAAGTGCTGAAAATCTCCTTTGGTTTTACCTGGAATTCTTTCTTTGAAATGGCCCCAAATAGATGGGGACGCAATCCTGTTTTTGTACTGTTTTCTATGGGTGTAAATGTGTTAGTATTATCATTGTCTAGTAAGTTAATTTCATATTGCTGAGAACATATGAGTTGACTGGCTACGTCATGCTATGTTTCATCCACTGTGCTTTTATATGACATTCTGGATTCTAGGTTCATCAGAAACAAAAAGGTTGGAGTGTTATTTTATTAACTGTTTAATATGATAGCCAACCATACTATTCAGACAGTTATAGGTAGGAGCTAGCAGAACACTCACATCAAAATATATACCCAGTCTGTTCAAAAGAACAATCCTATCAGCCAAATTGGCCAAAGTGGTAGAGCTCACAAATCTTCATTCCTGGACTTGGATTAATGTACTATTTAAAAAGATTCTCCTTGGATAGCAAGAGAGCATCATTGCCTTTAAAAATCTTAGGGGTTCACTTTGAGGGCACAAAGTAAGTCATCATAAGAATACATGATTTATTTTTAAATGGCAGAATACAATAAAGCAGCTGTGGTCTGCTGCTTTGATGCGGAGCAAGTTGCATTTTAGTCAGTGTATTGGGATGTCAGTTGCTTTTTTTGAAAGAAAAAGGGAGTTTTCCAGAATGTCTTATTCTGCAGTTGTGTTAGCTTTGTGACTTGTCTGTTTATAGTTTAGGAGACATTGCAAATTGTGTTTGCAAAGTGTATTTTCTTTATATGCTATTAATCCATATTAGTCAAAGAAAAATTATGTGAAAATATTTTTTTAAAGGTGCTGGCAGAAAAAGTTCATGTCAAAGCTTTGACAATAGCCCAGAGAGTAAAACTTTTGCAGCAAGGACTTAATGATAGATCAGGTAATATATTTTCATTTTAATTTAAATGTTTTAAAACATTTTATTTTTTCCAATACATGTTTAATATGTTTCTAGCTAGTAATGGGAGATAGGATATCTAATTTAAAGTCACTTGGGATGTTCTTAGGATTAATTGTCAAATCAGGTAACTACTGTGTTTCCCTGAAAATAAGACCCATCCAGAAAATAAGCTGCAGTCTGATTTTTAAGCGTGCGACTAATATAAGCCTTGTCTCAAAAATAAGCTCCAGTGAAGATCATCAGCAGGGGTTTGTATGTTGGGCGCAGGAGGTGGTGAGAGCACGGGGACCGACATCTGGCAGTAGCCATGGGCAAGTAGAAAGACGATGTGAGGGTGTGGGCGGGCTTGAGAGATGTGTAAACACAGTTTGACCCAAGGGCAGAAAATAAAACAGTGGGGGGGAAAGTAACTAAAGGGAAGGTCTTCTAACTTGCTTCTGGGTATACCAATTCAGAAGCCCACATAGATTGAAGGCCTGAGTTGAAGCTGTAAACCCCGCACCGGCCAAGGAGAGGCAATGAACCTTGAAGAGAAAACTTATCCTTCTCCCCATCCTAAGATCTGGAAACAGGCAACGACCATCCACCCAACCTCGTGTCCCCTCACAAACATGGGCACCAATCCATGAGGCAGTGCTTAGAATGGCGGCTCCTTCCTCAGTCACCTTATGGAAGCTCGGCCCCTTCCCTCCCTCCCAGCACGACTCCAGCAACCGGGTCTTAGCACTTGTGTGTGGAGGGGGCATATGGTGTGACTTGGTATAGTGGTGGGATCGGCAATGTGATAAAGTACCACCCCGAATTCGGCCTGGACTGAACTCAGCCCCTTAATTGTAGCCCCACAGATCGGCTGAGCCAGTGAGGGCTGGGACCTGCCCCTCGTTCCAGCTCTCTGGGTTCTTGGAGGTGTTTCTGGTGCACTCTTGCCAGCCCCAGCCCTCCTTTGGCGCCAGGCAACCTCGCCAACGAGGCATCTCTCTGAGGCCCCTCCTAGGCTACCCAGTGGGCTGCTCCTGTTCTTGACTGCCCTGCTGGGCTGCTCTTGCCTGGTGCAGGGTGAATCTACAGATCTACAGCCTCCGGAGTGCCTCCCCCCACTGCCGGCCTTCCTGGGCCTCTTCGCCAGTGGAGCCATGCTGCCTGTCCTGTTTTGCCCACTGTCACCTATAGGCTGCACTCTTCTCCTGTCCTACATGGCTTCGGCAGATGTCTGGCAGGCAGAAGGAATCAGCTCCACACACACATCTCCCCGGCCACCAGCCTCGCCTCATCTCATGGCAGCACTGCCCAGTGGGCTGAGCTGGGCCAGTCAGAAGGCGAGTCAGAAGCAGCAAAGAGCCACAGGTGAGGTAGAGGCCAAAGGGAGCCATGGGCAGCCCTACGCCCACCTTGCACAGCCAACACAAAAGGTGCAGGGGCCCTAGCAGGCTGGCAGCAGGGGGAGTTCGTAGGTCTGGGCCAACTCACCTCGCGCCAGGCAAGAGCAACCCAGCAGGGCAGCCAAGAGCAGCAGAGGCATGGTGGGAGAGGCAATCCCGACGCGCTGTGTGGCTTCCCCCCATCACAACCCTGGGCAAGCCAAGAAATGGTGGGACAGATTGACACCTGAATTAATGGAGCCAGGCAATTCTGATGCGCGGTGGCACAGGCAGTAGGCAGAGGCACACAGGGGGCATGCGATCCTGATGCGCCCTACTGCCTTCTGCCTTATAGCAGCAGTCTGAGCAAAACCTGAACTCCAGTGTCCCAGCAGCAGCAGGGCCAGCAGGCAGGGCATGCTGAGACTTGGCCATTGTAACTGCGGGCACACAGATGGTGAGACGGAGAGGGCCGGCCGGCGGTTTCAGCATCCCACTCCTGTCAGTCTCCGCGCTCACCGCACCCTGTATGTTAAAAAAAAGTTCTAGTGCTTAGTTTGGAGTGCTCCCCCCCCACCCATAGGACCAGGGCTTGTTTTCAGAGAAACATGATATTATAGTCATAAGGCCAGAAACAGAGTTATAATAGAAGTACATCATAATAAATTATATACAGTCAACATTTCTTCTGTGAGAATCTTCACTCTCCCTTAAACTCAATTTTATTCTTCTGATCTGAGAAGGTGAAGAAATACAGTGTAAATTTGGGGGGGTGGGGGGTGAGAGACAGTTAATTTTCCCAAGGGGCCACATGGGAAGCAGACTGTTGTGGAGACTGAATCATAGGACCATGGCTGTTAATACCCATTTCTGGTATAAATGAATGTAAGAGCCTTTAAGGCAGGAGAAACATGAATTTAGCCCTGGAAAAGAAAAAGACTCCAAAGGAAGCCACCTTGGTTCTGTTGGGTATAAAAGGGGACAAAGAAACATACTCAGGCTTTAAAGGTTCATTAACATCATCAAATGAATCACCATGGTCATTAAGTGAATCACATGGTTTATCTGGGCTCTTTCCAGGGATGGGATGCTACTGGTTCGGGCGAACCAGTAGATCTGAAGAACAGCTGTCATAGAACCAGTTTGGTCTGACTTGCTCCAAGGATCTTCAGTTGGGCCCTCGTATCTGCCTGGGCTCCTCGGTCCTTTTTATCCTCAGCTGTTCAGCGCAGCAAAGTGGATTGCTCTGCTAATCAGCTGAGAGAAACAGGGGGTTTACTTTAGACTTAGGACACATGTGTGTGCGTGCCGCATGATCACCGAACCAGTTGTTATGCCGCTAGCATCTCCCCTTTGGCTCCCTCCCCAGTAATTTTGTTGGAAGCTGCCTGGGAAAGCTGCAAATCTCAATTGTGTGACTACAGGACACTGTAATTGCTATAAATTCGAGCCAGTTGCCACGCACCCAAATTGCAATCGTGTGGGAGTGGTATGACAGTTGTAACCTCTATGATGGTCTATAAGTCACTTTTTTCAGCATCATAACTCTAGACTGTTGTTAAACAAATAATTGTAAATCAAGAACTCTAGACTATTGTTAAGCCAATAGTTTTAAGTCAAGAATCAAGATTCGGAGTCCTGCTTTATATGTTTTAGAGAGGGAGGGAGATTATTCAGATATACATATATACTGTATGTGGAGTTTGTGTATGGATGTGCAACTGATGTGGAATTCATTTCTGTCTCTAATAGAAAGCGTGAAAGAAATGGTACAGAAACAGCTTCTGCAAGCTTGGTTAAATCTAGCTGGAGGAAATGTCTTAGAATTGCTCCATCATCTGGATGTGGAGAGTTGCCCCGAAGTGGGTGCTCTAGCCCTTAATGCTACATTCCTGCTGTCTCCCTGCCAGGATCTGATTAAACAAATTTCAGAATTTGATGAGAGGTAGGAGTAATACAGGTGTGGCTGTCTTTTTACCTGGGTCAGAGTAATGTATACTGTCTAGCAGGAACATAAGGTAGAGTCTTCTGCCTCTAAAATTATATCCCATAATGCTTCAGTTGGATGTAGTAGCTCTTTGTTTTCAATGTATGCATAATTTCCTGCATCCATATTCTTCGTGAAACTTGTGGAACCATGTGTTTTGAGCCTTCCTATGCCAACGTTTCTGAGCCTTAGCAATTGTACTATGTGTAGACTTCAACTCACAGAATTCCCATCAGCAATCCTGATACTTGTCTTTTAAAATTGTATACAAAAAGCATGTTCCCAAAATATTATAAGGGCGTCTTGTAGTGGTAGGTTCAGACAGCACTCTAATAATCAAACATAACTTCAGGTTTAAACATGTTGCATGAATCAACCAATTATGGTATGTTTATTTTTTTTGAAACCTGTGTAAAGGAAATGGATTAGGAAATGAGATATAATTGGAAAATACGTTTCTAAATCTATACACATTGTCGTATTTTACTCTTGTTTATATTTTTGTTAGTTCTTAATACAGCTCTTGTAGTGGGACTGAGTTTATTTATATAGAAATCAAAAGACTTATAGACTCATTTGGCTGATGTTTTAATTTTGCTATATTATAGATTATATAAACCACCAAAGCTTGGTAGATTATGGTGGATATAAAAGAAACACAAAAATAAATAAACAGGCAAATGTTAGAGAACAGAAACTGTTTTCTTTAACTTTTCATCAATAGTATACTCACATGACATTTTCTTAAAGATAAATATTAAAACATACAGTAGTATGCTTCAGAAACATTTTAATGTAGGTATTTGATTTTCATAGGAATATTAGATTTATATAACTAACACAAGAAAAGAATTGGGTTTTTTAAAATGGAAACTTGATAGTGCTCCATGTACTTCATTTGAAGGAAAACCATTCCAATAGAAAAACTGACTGCAGAAAGTGCCTTATATTGGAAAGCTCTTTGTGAGCACTTGAAAGCCAAAGGAGAAGAATTCTTAGAAGAAGTCTTGCCAGAGCCCGCTGTCTATGCAGATTATCTGTTGAGGTAAATTGAAACAATTAATTCAAAAATTGCAATGTCAGTTCAGTATACCTTCTGCTTTAATCTTACAGTTATCATTCTTAAGTGTTGGTGTTAAGTTCTCTGGCGCCATTTTGGAATAACTGGTTTTTAGAAGATATGTTAATAATGAAGATATCTGATGGACATGGGATGCTACAGAAATAACAAGGGGATTAAAGCAGATTGGCTGAGTTGTGTAGTCAGATTTACAGCACCATGCTGTGTAAAGGAGAAATTCTTTCAGATATCTTACAATTTTGCATTGTCCATCTAAATTTTTTTTAAATATTCAGCCATTGACAAAGATCAGGAGAAAACCCAACATGTTGCTGTCTCTGGGAAGTGTGTTGAACTGTAATTTGAAAGGGCTGTGAATTAATACAACAGCCTGGGATTGACAAGGAACTTTTGACGGAATATTCATTTTCTTCTCTTTAAGCTACTTTCAAAGCATTCCAGTGCTCAGTCAGGAAGAAAAGGAAGATCTGACCTGCATTGAGCAATTGATGACCAAGGAATGTATAGGTCAGCAGTTAATTCTAATGATCAGTTGCATGGATATCACCGAAGAAGGAGGCAGGTAAGATTCTAAAAAAAAACCAAAACCATGCAATTGTTTTATGCAATTGTGAAAGATAATTTTTTACAAGATATATTTTAAAATGTGTATAGAAAGGAACAGGTTGACTTGGACGGATATTATCTGATGATATTCTTTTGAGCAAACCAAGTTAACATATTGACATCAGTTCAAGTGGTTTGTAAATTTTCCGCTCATAGTTGTTTTGAGACAAAAGGGTATAGTATTTCTTACAGTAATGTGATATAAATGTTTTATAGTAGAAAATAAAGTAATGGTTGCATTGATTTCAAAAATTTTCTCAGAATTTCAGGGAGTGAGAGTTGGAGTGTGTAGTGGAAGCAGATAGCACTGTAGCCAAATAAGCTTTTTTCTCTGTTTCAATCTGAGCTTATCTCTTGTATCTTACAGGGGAAGTTTTCCCATGTTTTACAATATTCCTAAGCAGAGAAGAAACCAGTTTTAACATTTGGATTTGAAAGTTGGTTCATTGGCAGGAAATAGTGATGTCTATATATTAGAAATACAGGCACCAACCCACCCCCAAATAATGATTCCTTGTATTTTAAACTAATATATATGTTTGTGTATGTATGTATGTGTATTTTTTTTAAAGGAAGAGAATGCTGGGTGTCCTACAAAAAATTCTTATGATTCCAACCACATCAGCATCCCTTGTATCCCATCTTATGGAAAAGTTGCTCTGCCTTTTGAGGGATGATGACCAAAGGATCCAGATGGTAAGTTGCAACTTTGCAACTTTAATCCTTTAGGGAAATCTTCAGAGCATTTACGTTAACCAAAGTACCTGTTTTGAATCCATTTCTCCTTTGTACACAGTTCGCTTTTTTGGGATGCTAAAAAAAAAATCAGTTGAATTGTCCCTGATAGTTTTGAGTGTAAATATTCATATATTTAGAAAAATGACAAAATACAGAATAACAGTTGGAAGGGACCTTGGAGGTCTTCGAGTTCAACCCCTTGTTCAAGCAGGTGACCTATACCAGGGGCCTGAACCCCGGGGCCATGGATTGGCACTTGTCCGCGGCTCGCCAGGAATTGGGCTGTGCAAGCAAGCAAGCAAAACCCCATCTGTGCATACAGGGGACTTAGACAGCATGTGAAAACTCCACCTCCACCCTGGTCCACAGAAAAACTCCTCCACAGAACTGGACCCTAGCACCCAAAAGGTTCGGAGCCATTGCCATATACTATTCCGGACAAGTGATTGTGTAATTTTTTGAAAACTTCTAGCAATGGAGCACCCATGATTTCTGGAGACAAGCTGTTCCACTGATTCATTGTTCTCACTGTCAGAAATTTATCTTTATTTCTAAGTTGGTTCTCTCTGATTAGTTTCCATCATTGCTCTTTTTCTGCCTTTAGATGCTTTGGAGAATAGATTGATCCCTTTTTTTCCCTATGGTAACCCCTCAGATATATTGCTATCATGTCACCTCCAAATGATTCATTCATTTATATTTAATAAAGCACTTTTGAAGAGTTTGGGTAGTTTGCAACTGAGTGATCAACTAGATTTTTCTACTAATATATTAACCATATCATATTTGCTTCTTACCTCAATAGATGAGAGACACAGCTACCATGTTTCCTCAAAAATATGACCCAGTCTTATTTTCTTTTAAACTGCACCCCCCCACATGGCTAGGGCTTCTTTTTGGGGGTCTAATTATTGACTTTCCTGATCCGGAGCTCTTTTATCAGCTACAGATGACTTCTGGAAGGCATTTGAAGGCAAAATGGAAGCCAGGAGTGCTGCACGCATCAATCCAGAGCCTGTTTCTCAGCTGCAGGGAGCTTTCCGGAAAGGCTCTGATGGCAAAACAAAGGCCGGAGGGGCAATGCACGTGTCAATCTGGACCTCGTTTCTTGTCTGCAGAGTGCTTTACGGAAGGCCCTGACAGCAAAACGGAGGTTGGGGGCAATGCGTGTGTCAGTCCGGACCTTGTTTCTTGTCTGCAGATGGCTTTCTGGAAGGCGAAATGGAGGCCGGGTGTGATGCATGCGAGTGGGGGCAAGTAGCCGCAGAAGTGGGCCTGCAAGTCAAGGCAGGTGTTGGGGTGTGCAAGGCCTGATAAGTAAGGCAGCACCACCCCTCCTAACTTAATTTTTACCTGTGCGCCTTGCCCCACCCCCTGCACCCCAGGTGAGTGGGGTCTTAATTAGGGATAGGGCTTAATTTTAGCAGATGTGTTCAAAAAGAGGGCTTCTTTTCTGGTTGGGTCATATTTTCGGGGAAACACGGTAATTTTCCTCCCAATTCTAAAGGTTTATATTCCTGATTTGGAAATCAAGCTAGATAGTCTCAAGACCGTCATGCTTGTTCTTCCTCATTGAAAAGTCAGAATGGGAGAGAATTTGGGGCACAGAGGTCCAACATGATCTTAGGTTGCTCAAGATAACTTTTACTAAAGCAGATTCTTTCCAAGGATCAAGAAATGCTATTTTCCTCGAAACCACCAGCAATGAGAAGGCTTCACATGAAGTTTTGTGGCTGTGCAAAGATTAGGGGAGATTTTTTTTTTTTTTTTTGTGATGTGATGTGATTTTCTCCCAAAGGACCTCCAGAAATGAGTATTGTTCTTTTAGCTTTATGACAGGAATAAAATAAGTCAGACTTGTTTCAATTTCAGGTTGGTGCTTATTTACATTTTCAGGTTGCTGAAATAATTTCAGAGGTGCGGGAAACCATTGTGACAGTAGACAAGCAGCAAGACGCAAGTGAGATAAGAAAACAAGAGCTTAAGGTATGGAGACATTTGCCACTTCTTTAGTAATTTATTTTTAATGAAATAACTTACAACTGAATTATTGCATTTTTTTCTGCAGCTTCTGAAAAATCTGAATGTTATTTCCCAGAATTAAATTAATAGGAATAAAGAAGGCAAATTTTCAAATTCTTTTTTATAAATCTTGAAAAAGATGGCAGTTGTTTTGATTTTCTTTAGTCTATGTAAGGACAAGTTGGAATAGAAGAAAATAAAGTAGAAGGATGGACAGGATGTTGAGGAGACCTCTATTTTCTTTTCCAGTTGGTCTGTTCTAACTTCCACCCTTTTAATTTTTTTGTTCATTCTTCCATTATTGCTTCTTGTATTGATCCCATCCTGTTGTCTAGTTTGCGGATATCTCCCCTCATTTCTTCCATGCCATCTTTCATTTCTTCATGTTATTTGTTATGAATTCGAGAGTTTTCATCATCTCCTGCATCATGTTTAGAGTTGCTTGTAGATTCTGTAGGCTTAATGTTGAACCTGACTTTTCGCTTCCCAGCATGCTTTCTATCAACCTTTGGCCTGATGGAGAAGGCATCATTGACTTTGGTTTTTGCCCTGTCTTCGTTGTAGCCATTCTCAAAATTGTATACAAATGTGTCCAGAATACCATAAATTCCCAACCCAACTGAGCACTATTCTTATATTTGTTGTTGTCTATAGTAGAATAAATACTATGCTATCTGTAAGCCTCCTTTACTTTAAAATCCCAGAATCTATATTATTATATCTTCTATATTGTATTGATTAATCTTAACAACTATATACACTGCTCAAAAAAATAAAGGGAACACAAAAATAAGACATCCTAGATCTGAATGAATGAAATATTCTCATTAAATATTTTGTTCATTATACAGTTGAATGTGCTGACAACAAAATCACACAAAAATTATCAATGGAAATCAAATTTAGCAACCCATGGAGGTCTGGAATCAAAATTAAAGTGGAAAAAATCACTACAGGCTGATCCAACTTTGATGTAATGTCCTTAAAACAAGTCAAAATGAGGCTCAGTAGTGTGTGTGGCCTCCAAGTGCCTGTATGACCTCCCTACAATGCCTGGGCATGCTCCTGATGAGGTGGCGGATGGTCTCCTGAGGGATCTCCTCCCATGCCTGAACTAAAGCATCCCCCAACTCTTGGACAGTCTGTGGTGCAACGTGGCGTTGGTGGATGGAGCGAGACATGATGTCCACCAGATGTGCTCAATTGGATTCAGTTCTGGAGAACGGGTGGGCCAGTCCATAGCATCAATGCCTTCGTCTTGCAGGAACTGCTGACACACTCCAGCCACATGAGGTCTACCATTGTCTTGAATTAGGAGGAACCCAGGGCTAACCGCACCAGCATATGGTCTCACAAGGGGTCTGAGGATCTCATCTCGGTACTTAATGGCAGTCAGGCTACCTCTGGCGAGCACATGGAGGGCTGTTTGGCCCCCTAAAGAAATACCACCCCACACCATTACTGACCCACTACGAAACCGGTCATGCTGGAGGATGTTGCATGCAGCAGAACGTTCTCCATGGCGTCTCCAGACCCTGTCACGTCTCTCACATGTGCTCAGTGTGAACCTGCTTTCATCTGTGAAGAGCACAGGGTGCCAGTGGCGAATTTGCCAATCTTGGTGTTCTCTGGCAAATGCCAAACGTCCTGCACAGTGTTGGGCTTTAAGCACAACCCCCACCTGTGGACATTGGGCCCTCATACCACCCTCATGGAGTCTGTTTCTGACCGTTTGAGTGGCCCACTGGAGGTCATTTTGCAGGGCTCTGGCAGTCCTCCTCCTGTCCCTCAAAGGCGGAGGTAGCGGTCCTGATGCTGGGTTGTTGCCCTCCTACAGCCTCTTCCACGTCTCCTTATGTACTGGCCTGTCTCCTGGTAGCGCCTCCATGCTCTGGACATACGCTGACAGACACAGCAAACCTTCTTGCCACAGCTCGAATTGATGTGCCATCCTGGATGAGCTGCACTATCTGAGCCACTTGTGTGGGTTGTAGACTCCATCTCATGCTACCACTAGAGTGAAAGCACTGCCAGCATTCAAAAGTGACCAAACCATCAGCCAGAAAGCATAGGAACTGAGAAATGGTCTGTGGTCACCACCTGCAGAACCACTCCTTTATTGGGGATGTCTTGCTAACTGCCTATGCTTTCCACCTGTTGTCTATTCCATTTGCACAACAGCATGTGAAATTGATTGTCAATCAGTGTTGCTACCTAAGTGGACAGTTTGATTTCACAGAAGTGTGATAGACTTGGAGTTATATTGTGTTGTTTAAGTGTTCCCTTTATTTTTTTGAGCAGTGTATATTTTACTTAACTCTAAGTAATTATATATCGAAAATTGATTTATACTAACTACTTTATCCCAATAATATAGTCAATATTCTAATTATCTACAATAGCCAATATAGTAAAATACAATTGATACAGAAAATCAATAAGTCAATAATCTATGTATAGATATTATTTGTAGTTTGTAATTAATAGGTATAATTAATTAACAGTATAGGTTAATTAGTAATTAATAAATGTTTATAAATAAATATAATATATATTTTATAAAATTTGTGGAGTTATACTATTATAATAGGTTGATATCAGCACAATTTCCAATAATAAGTCATGATCTTGTTCACAATCTTGTTATAATTAATCTAATTAATTCAATTATATAAGGCTATAAGTTCATATAGAAAAAGGATAAAGTAAAAAACATATATCAATATATATCATAAATTATAAGTATCAATTTATGGTCTATCAATCACAATACCTCTTATTTATTTTTACCCTGTAGTTGTATAGTCAGATCTTGCACAATTATTCTTTCTTTTCAAAGTTTTTCTGTTTATTCTTTTTATTTGAGAAGTCCAAATGTCATTAGAAAAATTTAAAGTACTTAATGTTCTTTATACTTCCACCATCAGCTCTCCTCGTTACAAAATGTCCATTTCCTTCTAATATGCACAGTCACTGCACAATCGCTGTCCCCCCAGCTGAAGTTCTTTAACTCTCCTTCAGCACTTCTCATCCGTTTTCTTTATAAATCTCCTTTCGATCCGTTTGAACAATCCTTGCCAGTCCCCTCGAAATAATTATTCAAATAATCAAATTGTCTTATCTTGGGTAGTTTTAAGCTGATTCCAGGCTCAAAACTTAGTCTCTAGTCACTTCTCCTACTCCAACAGACTATCGTTGTGATCAATTGTTAATCTTCCACTCCCACCACTAGTTCGCCAAATTCCCCTCACCGGAGACTCACTTGTCAGTCACTCTCTCCAGATCTGTGAGGATTAGGTTCCTCTCTCCATCAATTCTCACTGTTTACCTCTGTTGTCTCACTCTTTGCTTCCTTCACCATTTCTTGGGCTGTGATGCCTCCGGATCCGTCCCTAGGGCCAGTCTCTTCCACGCCGTTTTCAAGGGGTTTCTCTTACAGGAGCGGGGGGTCGCGCCTCCACCCACTACCCTTGAAGCTTCCCCTCTCTATCGCAGATCTCTCCAGGGTCCTCCGTTGCTTCGTCGGGTATTCAGACGTGAAAAAATCAGACATTCAGAGCTGAGCCGCTGTTCCTATATCCGAGCCATCATGATGTCATCCTGGAAGTTCTCATAAAAGACTATTTTCATTGAGGGAAGCACAAAAACATGAAATGATGTTATTTTTAATATTCATGTTGCATAGATTTCATACCGGTCGAAGTTGCTTATTCCAGATTTTGATGAAGTGGCAGGATTTATTCAACTTCAGTTGATCTCAGGAACTGAGAAGCATCTAGCTCTTTTGATATGGGGATGGGAGACCAGAAAATTCCAAGTTTATGGACTAGATTGGAAAGACAACAAATACTTTTTGCAAGTAGGCAATGATAGAATTCATTGCCACCGTCAAGAAAATTGGGTGCATGCAAGAATCAGCAACCAGGGTGATTGAGATATCTACTTTTAGTAGAAGACGTAATATAATATCCAGTATCTCCAGGCCATAATTTCTGTTTTCTTTCCAGCTGGCAGAAATCAAAGTGAAACTCATGGAAGCAAAGGATGCTCTAGAGAAGTGTGTAGCTGTGCAAGACTTCAGTCATGCTTCTGTGTTAAAGGAGAAGATTATAGAGCTGGAAGGTATAAAGAGTGGCTTGTTGAAAGAGGCGGAAGAATCCGAAACTAAAGAAATAAGCGTGGAAAAGGTTCTGTATTTTACACTTGTTCTAGTGTTTTCAGCACTTTCACATTTACATGTAAAGAATTGTGTATGCGATGAAATGGCTCTTTTCAAACTGTGTTTGAAACTCCCTTTTAGAAGAGGAAGAGAATATTTGTAGTTCAGACTTTAACTGTGAAATCCTTGATGTGGAATCCTTCAGTCCAGCACTGAAGATATTATTTAGTTGGGTAATGAAATGTCTTCAAGAAAACAATCAAGCTCAGAAAATAGCAAGGACTGCAAAGGAAGAGAAACCTGACAATCTTCCTAGTGCCCCCTATTAAAAAGAAATATACCCAGTATATTTCTGTATCTACCTATGTGCAATATCTAGTTTTTTTACGTTTTGGCAGAATCTCATCTGCCATGACAGAGGCAAGGCCACCGCAGCAGTAGCGTCCAAGTTGCCTTAGCATGCTAGGTTAGTTCATAATTGCCCTACCCGGAGAAGGAGGTGCTGGAAGAGGGGGTGGCAGTAGTGGAGAAGCAAGCCAGGCGGCTGCAGCAAGTACCCGTCACCGCCAGTGCCAAGAGGCAAGCATGCTAAGGCAGCTCAGGCACTACCATTGCAGTGGCTTTGCCTGCGTCTCCGAGGCTACAATGTTGGGAGAGGCAGCAAGGGCTGGAGGAGCTGAGAGATGCACATGGCTCTGTGTCTCTTTCCTTGCCTATCTCCAGGTGGGCGCGGGGAGAGGGGGGGGAAAGAGAGAGAGGCGGGAGCAATGCAAAGCTGGAGAATTAATGGGGAGAGTTGACAGCAGGTGCTGGAGGAGGGGACTGTTGTTGCTACCACCGTCGTGTGTGGGAGCCGGTTGGTGCATGCATCTCAGGGACCTGACTCTGGGGTCCCTCGAAGAGCCAGGAGGCGCGAGAACTGCATGGCTCAGATTAATTGCTTTT
This sequence comes from Hydrophis major, assembly GCA_033807585.1. Taxonomy (NCBI): domain Eukaryota; kingdom Metazoa; phylum Chordata; class Lepidosauria; order Squamata; family Elapidae; genus Hydrophis; species Hydrophis major. The sequence continues at coordinate 62,403,524 of CM066333.1, read as the reverse complement.
GGGGGCCATTTCTTCTGCGGCCCACCAAAATGGTGACCACTGAATTAGAGTGATTGTTGCTAGAAGGAGAGGCTTTGGGAAAACTTGCAATTAGAAAGGATCTTAAGATGGCCCATTGATTAAACAGACCAATCTGAAGCAGACTTCTTCAGTCAATGATAAATATAGGATCAAATTTTGCTTGATTTACTATAGAAATAAATTGTTAGTTCTGTTGAATGCTGCTCACTTTTTTTTATTGGTTACTAGAAAGCAGCGTAGATATTTGGGCAGACAAAAATCCTGAACTAAACTATGATGCTTTTATTTTAAAAGAGTGATCCAGAAACACTTCTGAAGTGTTTGATGATGTGCAATCAACTTCTGAAGCAGGTCTCACTTTCCAAAGGGTTAGGACCTACATTGGATGGAATAATTGAATCCCTGGTATGTGACAACCTTATGATATGTATCACAATATATAAGATCTGTGTGGAGCATATTTATGTGGTCTCAAATACTTTTTTCTATCTCAGGTAGGTATCCTTGTTCTGCATTCTATTGTGCATGTATAGCCACAAAAGACAGCTAAGGACCAAAACTGACTTTGTTTGAATTAGATAGGATTTCACCGTACAGGCACCTCACACAGCTTTTTTACTTCAGCCCTCCATTGGATTGCACTTCGAATCAATTTTAGTTTCTGGGCAGTCCTTTGGGAATCTCCCACCCTTATTTGTACCAAAGAAAGATTTATATCAGTTAGAGATTCACTATTTTTCCATTTATGAAGTTAGATTGTGTCCTTTTCTTATATAGTTCTTTCAAACAAATCTGAGCAAGCCATTTTTCTACTTGACCACCAGTGTGAACATTTGTTAAAATCAGTTCCTGCTTTTTTTGTTTGCAAAAGCATCCTCATGGGGAGATTAAATAATTTGGCCCTCCATCCTGGCTTTTTAAACATTCCCTGTGGTTACTCTGGTCTCTTCGGTTACCAAGATAACTTAGCAAAGAAATAGCTACAGGGGTCTCTTCTGACCAATATATCTTACTGTGTTTGTTCTTCTAGATAATTCCAGGAATTACTAATATCCATCCTGCTGTGCGAAACATGGCAGTGCTGTGCTTGGGCTGCTGTGGCCTGCAGAGCAAGGAGTTTGCAAGTCAGCACCTCACTCTGCTGTTACAAGTAAGTAGGTTTCAATTCTCATGAGATGTCTGATAGACTTTGGGAACCCTGAGGAAGAAGAGTTCCTGTTGCAACAGGTATTCTTGAGCCCAAAAGAGTAGGAAAATGTGTGAAGGGGCCCAGAGAAACTCCACTTTGCTTTCAGTAGGCCTAAATTGATTTGGTTGGCTTTCAAGTTCAGTGTCAGGCCCTGCAGTGCTGGCAAACTAAGCAAAACATTAGCACCTTGGAAAGATCTTTGTTGCTAGGAGAGTCTGATGTACCAGAATCTTTAAAACCTACTAAGTAACACTCCAAATAATCTATCGTAATTTCTCTTTCCCATACTTCTTCCCTCCCTGGATTGAGAAGTCTGTCTCGCAAGTAGATGGGAGCCACTATGTTGGCATCCTGGAATTTTAAAGGAGGTCTAGTGTTGCTTTATACCATACTAAGAGGGCAAGTGGATGGGTGGGCTGCAGAAGAATAGCCTGCTTGTAGAAAACATTTGCCATTTACAATCGGCCACAAGTTCTATATAGTGATCTTGCTGGGAATTATAACTGGAAAGTGGAAATTCTAACTAAAAAGAAGGCAAATCTGGACCACGAACATGCTATCATTCCATATTGCTGCAAACAGCTGTGGTCTTCATTTCCTATCTTCCCACTTTCACATTTTGTTTAAAATAAATCCAATGCAGGAAAACTCATACTTTTCAATTGTAATATCAGCATCTATTCAAGGCCTGATGTACTGAATGTTGTTGAAACATTGAAAACATATCTTTCCATTGTCCTACATCAGGATTCTCCAAATTTGGCAACTTTAAGACTTGTGGACTTTAACTCCCAGAATTGAATATTGGGACCTGAAGTCCACAAGTCTTAAAAGTTGTCAAGTTTGGAGACTCCTGTCCTATATCCATGATAGGATGTAAGATAGGGTGGATAGTTTCCTAGCGTTGGGGCTGTGACTTGTTTCCTTGACCAGTTTGAGGCTGCAGAGGCATAAGTAGAAGGGGTTGATTGGAGAACAACTGAAAAACATGGGGAGGGGGCTAAGGATGGGATTGGAAGAAGAAAGATAAAACCCCAATTTCTATTCTGAAATAACCTTCCAGATACTCAAATGCACTTAAAAAACATTTCTTGGCAGTATGACCAAATGCTGCCTGCCCAGTTCTGGGCCTGTTTGAGAGGCTCTGGATGGAGTATTTAAAGACATAGAAGCTCCTGTGTCTCAGAAGTCCCTTGCTTCAGTTTCTATCTTCAATTTTTACATTTCACCAGAAATTTTGCTTCTGTCTTGATTACATGTTTGAAGGAACATGCAGATTTTGAGAAGGCTGTTTGTCAACTTCAAATTTATAGCAAAATTTGGGATTGCTTTAAAGAGTCCGAGAAAAGGCAAGGGTCGAAATGAGGTTGTTTTTTTTAATGGCTCAACCAATGAATTATAGTTTAAATTATATAAATTCACAAGCCCTGTTTGGTCTTTCTAATCCTATTCAGGTATTGCAAATTGATGAAATGAAGGTAAAATTGAGTGCTTTAAAGGCACTGTTTGACCAGGTAATGATATTTGGAATAGAACCATTCAAAGACAGAAAAGTTCAAAGTGGAAATGAAGAAAATGAGAGTGAGAAAACTAAGGAAACGGAAGAAGAAACAGCTACCACTCACAATCTTCTTCAGCTTCTTTCTGGGTTTCTAGATAGTGAGGTATGATTGAAACTAGCAAATATGGATGTAAATTTTAATTTAATGTTTGGAAGAATATAAAGAGAAAACTTGAGCATAATATTTCCTTGACTGGTACTAGCAATATAAACAATGCATGAAAAAAACTAGGAATGCTAACAATATCAGTTATACATCACTCACCTGACATGTTGAAATAGTTATGAGAAAGAGCTTTTTTTATTGCTTCGGATTAACAACTTCTAGTGACCATTCAGAGGTATAACTGCATTGAAAAAGTGACTTATGATTAGTTTTCATACTTAAATTGTAACATCCCCATGGTCATATGATCACAATTTGAGCACTTATCAATTGGCATGTATTTATGACAGTTGCAGTGTCCTGGAGGGCAGGTGATTGCCGTTTGTGACCTTCTCATCCTGCTTCCAACAAGCATAGTCAACGAGGGAAGCCAGATTTGCCTAATGACCACACGATTCATTTAACAACTGCAGTGATTGACTTAACAATTGTGGCAAAAAGGTTGTAAAATGGAGCAAAACCCACTTAACAATTGCCTTGCTTAGCCATGGAAATTTTGGGCTCAGTTGTGGCTGTAAGTTGAGGACTACCTGTAAATGCAATATTGCAGAATGAAATTTAGGGTAGGTGTTACAGCTCCAATTTCCTGTGGAATAATTGCTGGAATACATTTATGTAAATCTCTTCTCCAGTTTTCAGAACTTAGAACTGAGGCTGCCGAGGGACTGGTGAAGCTCATATTTTCTGGCCGGCTAATCAGTGCTAAGCTTCTTTCTCGACTGGTTTTGTTGTGGTATAATCCAGTGACTGAAGAGGATACACGTCTCCGACATGCCCTAGGAGTTTTTTTCCCTTTATTTGCATATTCCAATAGGTATAGTCTATATAGATGTGTATGTCTGTGTGCAGTTTCTTTTTCTAATACAGGTCATCCTTGACTTACAACAGTTCATTTAGTGATTGTTCGGAGTTACCGTGGCACTAAAAAAAGTGACACGACAATTTTTCACACTTAAACAACCATTGCAGCATCCCCATGGTTGTGATAAAAATTCAGACACTTGGTAACTGACTCGTATTTATGACAGTTGTAATGTGCTGGGGTCACGGGATGACCTCTTACCAACTTCTAACAAGCAAAGTCAATGGGGAAGCCAAATTCAGTGTTATTAACTTAACAACTGCAGTGATTCACTTAACTGGCAAGAAAGGTCATAAAATAGGGCAAAATTCACTTAACTGTCTGGCTTAGCAAAAGTTTTGGGCTCAATTGTGGTTGTAAGATGAGGACTGCCTGTAATTTAAATAGCTCAAAGTGAACTTAATTGAAAAAAACAAAAGGTATTGTGAGTTTTTTTTTTATTTGAATAATAACAACTGCTTAAGCATGTGATTTGCTCTATGTTTTCTTAAAAATAACCTTTGTTGAATTTTTTACTGGGTATACATCAATTTTATCATCCAGATACTTCTGTGATTTAGTTTGTAAGGTTGTTAATAGGTATCTGTATACCATATGCTTTAAAAAAGCAGAAGGACCCACAGTAAGATTAGAATATTGGACTATCTTTTTGCTGTTTGCTGTAGTTTGCATCTGATGCCACTTTCTCAAGAGACCTTATTCTTTCATCTGGACATAGAATTGGTTTTTCTTACGTTAGTTGGAAAATTGATGCAGTTTGATGTTGTGTTAAGGCCTCACGTGTTACATTTTAAAAATGCAGAGCCAATCAGGAATGTTTTGAAGAAATTTTTCTTCCAACGTTGCAAATATTATTTAATGCTCCAGCTTCATCACCATTGTCAGAGGTCGATGTAGCTAATGTTGCTGAACTTCTGGTGGATCTAACAAGGCCCAGTGGATTGAATCAACGTTTTCAGAACTGCCAGGTAGGGTGAATTGTGTGTGAGGAGGTTGTTTTGTTTGATTTGAGATTAGAAAGCCCTCAAAATCTGGGTTAAAGCCTCCTGCTCCTTGTAGTAATGCTTTGGTTGAAGTTGTGGACAATTTATACTTGGACAATTATCATATTGTAATGGCTTTTTCAGGGTCTGACAGTTCATGATAATTTAGCACTAAAAATATGCAATGAAATTTTGACGGATCCAAGTGCGCCAGATGTCCGGATATACGCAAAAGCTCTCTGTTCCTTAGAATTCAGCAAGGATTTTACAAATGACCTCATGGATTTATTTGAGGATATTCTTGTGGTAAGTCATAACCTAATGATACATAGACACATAAACACAGATTTAGTGGGTTTCTTGTAAAATTTCTGAGACATGTCTTAGAGTGTGTAAGAAGAAACAATATTTGCCCTCTAAAATTTAACATCTCCATTCTCCAAAAACCTGAATTTGTAAAAACCAAGAGTTAAAAATTATTATCCTCCTTTGGTCACCAGGCTTACTTATCTTCTAAGTTCCTCTTGGAAAAACCCTGAAGCCAGGGTTTATCAAACATTGTGGTACCACGATCCTGTAAAATAATAAATTTGTTTGAAGTTCATTTATCAATATGCTAGATGTCACAGTGGAAGTCACCAGCCAGAACATCCTGGGAAAATTAAAATGATCTCTCCCTCCCCTTAAAAATATGATTTAAAAAAATTCACAATTAAAATCCTGTTCTCATTCCACATTTCATCAGCCTAGATTGCCAAAACTGGATGTTGCACTTAGCGAATCCATAGCCCTCTAGAAAAAATTGGAAGTTCTCCCTCAGAAACTTGAATAAGTGACAAAATGGGAAGTTTCACAAACTGGAAGGAAGTCAGCTTGGTGGTTCATAAAACAAGAGCAGGGAGGAAACAGCCAGCACGAAATGTACATAGGTTTTTCCTCAGATACAAAAATGCAGAATACTTTTATCCAGAGCAAGCTGGGTGATACAGATATAATGCTAGCAGCCACAGAAATAAGAGGAAGACACATATAAACTCAAATAATGCATCAATGTGAATAAATGATAAAATGGGAATGATGGAGGAAGAAAAAGAGTGCAAATTAATTTACTCATTTTCTATAGGATGCGTCCATGGTTCAAAATGAAGAAATGGGCACTCACTTCAGTGTCAGCTCTCAGTTTCTTTTGGCCTGATTCTTAAGAGCTGGGTGTTTTACAGCAGGGTCCACTTTGACTCTTTTTGAGTCCTTCCCCAATCCGTATGGACACCCCTGTAGTCTTGTTAGCCTTCTATGTTCTTATCTTCCTCATCTCATCCTCTTCCTCATCCTGCTTCCTGTTGGGGGATTTGTCAGAATGAGCAGAGGAGAACCTGGATGAGCCTAAGTGCCAAGCACTCTATTGAAAACTCTTCTCCCGTGCCTACCCTTTGGAAGCAATGGGGAATGGTTCTTGGGATTAATAATGCCAAATTTTGGGGTGGACAAAGTTGCGAAAGAGACAAGCCATAGTTGCTGGACTCTTGACTGTCAGCTCTATGGGCCAAAGGGGTTGCTGTTTTTCAAGAACTGCTTTAATCAATTCCATTCAAGTTTGCTTGCAACTCCCCTCCCCCCTGCAGTTGCGACTCTCAGTTTGAGAAGGCCGTGTGAAAGAATCACATAAAAAACTTGAAATTCTTCAATGGGGAAATCTTATTTATTTCTTAACAGTCTCTGATTGTATTTCACAGATTCCAAGAATCAGTTTTAAGTGACTTCTGTCGTTTTCAAATATTAATAAAATTATCCCATGTTATTTGCAGTAATATACTATTTGTAGAGAGAGATTAATGGGCATTTCTATTTGTTAATGAATGTCTTAGCCCAACATTCAATTCCAGCACCAATACATGTCTAGAATCAACAAATGCCCATTATGTACACTTCTAAATAAGCTGTTCTTGACTTCTCTATTACAGAAAGTAAAAGATAAAGTGTCTTTAAAAATGGTTGAAAAAGTGAAGAACAACTTAAGCAAAGGAAGCCCGATTGATGAACATGTTTCAAAAGAAAAAGATATTGCAGAAGTAGCAGAAAACAATTTGGACTGCAATAAACCATGTACATCCACTGGCCAGAATGAGGAAGGTAACACAGAGAACATATTGTACTATATTTTTTGAATTCTTTAGAGGATAATCTCTAGATAGGATGGGAAATGGGGTATGCAAGAGAATTGTATGCTTTGGTTGTATTACAGAGGTGGAGGAATTACTTAGTTTTTACATGACCCTCATCATGTGAATTCATGGATGACTTTTATGTTGGCATTAATATGTTGCCCTGAATATTAGGACTGAAAGCCCTAGTCCAGATTTGTTTCCAGTCTGTCCCTCCTTTAGTGATTCTCCTGAAGTCTTGCCTTTCAGGTTTGCTGAACACAGCCCTGTTTATGCTCCTTTAAAGAGGTGGGGCATTTTTACTCAAGAAATGTGTCATTGACTCATAGGTTGCTTGGGAAATAAGTTGTTTAAATGGAGGTGGAACAGATTCATTCATTCATTCATATATTTGTATGCCCCTCCATTAATCACTCTGGGTCAACACATAGTGAGCTCAGTGGGGTTGTTCTGAAGTTGCTGACTAGGAATATGGCTGCTATTACTTTAATTAACAGAATAACTTGTGCAGACTGCAAATGTTATGTTTTTCTTGATATTACGGTAGAAGAGGTATAACAGAATAACTTCAAATGACTCACTTAGCCTTGACTGGTACCCTTGTCTCAGAAGCTAGTGGAAGGAAGAAACTTGTATTCCCATTCCCATAATTATATATATAATTGTATTCCCAGGAGCATTATAATTAGCATGAGATGCTGTGATTAAAATAGCAACATAGGCATTAACTTTGTCCAAATTGTTTGATGATACATTGTCTGAAATAGGTGATAAAATAATCACTCCTATTGAAGACACAGAGAACACACCTGTAAAGTCAAGACCTAGAAGAAACAGATCAACAAAAGGTAATCATCTGAAGCAAATATACTTTTGCTTTGTAAAGCTTTCTCATAAGTGTTTTTCTGGCTAAAGAAAGGGCAAATGGAGTGTATGCATAAGCTGAACTTAAAAACATGGATACTTTTGGGGATACTTTTGACTTTACTGAAGTGACTTGTATTATGTTGGCTTTCTCTTCAAGAGCAGTGCCTTGCATTTTGTTGAAATATGCACTCCTTGACTAAGAGTACCAACTTACAACAATAATTCCAGTCCCAATTGTGTTCATAAATTGAAGACTACCTGCATTTTCAGGAGATACATCCAATACATATAATCATACTGGACACTTAGATGATTCATTGGAGGTAGAGGGAATTGTAATCAGAATAGAGCTGGAAGGGACCTTGAAGATCTTCTAATCCAACCCCTCACCCCCAAACAGGAGACCTAATATCCAGGGATGTGATTCAACCACTGTAATAACCAGTTTGCTGAGTGTGAGCTTTGCATTTGAAAAACGTTGCTTTTTCAGATCTAAAATTTACCTTCTGCTGCAGTTCAGGTGAATAAATCAACTGAGGCAAAGCAATCTGCTGTGATGTGTCAAATAGCTAAGCTGAAACCCCCAGAAATAAAGGACAGAATAGGGCAGGGACAGGTAGACAGGCCCAAATCATCGCCGTTACTACCAGTTCGCTGAATGGTAGAATCCTACCCCTGCATATATCATTTCAGACAAGTGATTGTCCAGTCTCCTTAAAAACCTCCAGTGATGAAGTACCCACAATATCGGAAGGCAAGCTGTCCCACTGGTTAATTGTCCTCCTGGCCTTTAATTATCTTAGCTGATCTTTGCAGTTTTTCCAGTCTCAATATCTTGTTTGTAATGTGACCATTACAGTATTCCAGTGTGTCTTTACTAAGGCTTTATAAAGCAGTACTAATACTTTACTTGATTTTGATTTTATGCCTGTTTATACAACCAAAGATTGTATTGGCTTTTTTTTTGCTGCTGCTTGCACACTGCTGACTCATGTTCAAGTGATCGTCCAAGGTCCTTCTCACAGTTACTGTTTTTCAGCCAGGTTTCACCTAATTTGTACTTGTACCTTTGGTTTTTCCTGCCCAGGTGTAAAACTTTGCTTTTCTTCACATTAAATTTCATTTTGTTGGATAGGGCCCATTGTTCGAGTCTGTCAAGATCTTTTTGGATCCTGAACTTGTCTTCTGGGATGTTGGCTATTCCTGCCAGCTTAATGTCATCTGCAAGTTTGATGAGTTCCCCTTCTATTCCCTCATCTAAGTCATTTATAAAGAATAGTGGGCCTAAGACGGAACCTTGTGGTACCGCATTGCTTACTTCCATATAGATGTAGTACCGTTAAGGACTACTTGTTGAGTTTTGAGTTTTGTCAGCCAGTTACAAATCCATATGGGGGTGATGCTGTTTACACATTTTTCTAGCTTGCCAAGAAGTAGGTTGTGGTCTACTTTGTGAAATGACTTGCTGAAGTCTAAATATACTATGTCCACAACATTTCGCTGGTCTATTAATTTAGTCACTTTGTCAAAGAATAAAATAAGATTAGTTTGGCATAATAATGCTAGAGTGCATCTTTTTACGGGACACCTCTAAAGAAATTACAGGTTTGTGGTTTTAAACATTGATATGTACATGTTGTGTATCCCTTTAGGTCTGAGAAAAATAGAAGTGCAAACTGACCATCAAAGTGGGTGTTCTAGAACTAAAGGATCTGAAAGTGATAGGTAATTTCCTTGAGTTATCTGATAATTCTTGCTGTTAGGATTAGACACATGCTAGGTTAAAAAATTATATTGGGTTATTCAGTGTAGATGACCAGGCTGAACCCGAGGGTGGGGGTCAAATGCATCATCAGCCTGAGTCTCTATGAGACCCTAAAAGAGACCTAATTCTCTTGGAGACCTTGAGGTCTATTGACTCTTACCTGGCACCAATTACTCATGTCCATTAGTAGATCAGATTCTTTTTTTTTTTTTTTTGCAAACAAATTTTATTAGTTTTATAAAAACAATACACAAACAATCAAGGCATAATAACATAAAAATCTTTTCTAAGAAACCAATAGAGCATACAAAATAATTCCAAATTGTAATATTGATATTTACGTTATCTGTTCAACTTCATATGTTATCCCAACTTCTCCTTTTCATTCTATTATCCAAATTATATTCCTTGCTAATTAAAGTTGTATTGCCTTTCATAAACAATACCCAAACATACAAAACATAAAACATTTAAAAAAAAACATAAAACATCTTTTCTGAAGGCTGTTTGATCCCGGATTAAAACTCTTTGCACAGACACAAATTCAAAAATCATACTCACTTTATATATCATTCCATATCTTATGACCATTTTCAATTTTCTATACACTTCTCCCCCCTTTTATCTTTCTTAATTTTATTTTATTTATATTATCTCAGTTCAGTTCATAATACTTATCATTCTTTGTCTGTTCTGTTTCCAGCTATCCATTCATCTTTTCCCTTTTAATATATTTCTCCTGTACACTGATTGGAGTGACGCCTTTGACTCATTCCCCTAGCTTAAATTTACTTAAAATAACACTTAATTTATATTGGGATTCTGTTTAGTACATTCTAAAGTTACACAATAAATTTTATGAGAAGGGTAAAAACACAACAATAACTAAATAAAAGCATATATAACCCCTATACATATCATTAAAAAGCTAATCATATATATTGATACTCATTTATATATTAAACATTTTACTCTAGATACACATATAAAAACACAATCTTATGTACCTTCCAGAATCCCCTTTTCAATTAAATTTACCCATTGTCTCTAAATAGGCTTTGTTTCTTGTTTCCCACCATTAAGGCTTCTCATCCCCTCCTTTCTCTCTTGCTTATTCTTCTCCTTGCCCTTTTTACCCCTTTGTCTCTCTTCCTCCCTTTTCTTCTTTTGCTTACTCCCTTTCTGTTGTTTTCTAATCTTATATCCACCTTTCATCTCATTTTTCTCTTTTTTGGTTGCTTTTTCAGACCTTAAAATCCCCTTTTCCTTTTCCTCTTTCTCCTCCCAAAAGAACCCATTGTTCAAAGATGGCTTCTTCTTCTTCTTTGTCCCAATTGTCCTGCTGCGTAGTCAACTTTTCATAAGTCCATACCACCATTTCTAGAAATTGAAATAGAGTGCCCAAAGTATCTTTTCCATCTTGTTCTTCTTTTTTATATTTTTTATATTCAGCTTTTAGTTCATCCACAAGCAATGCCATCGTGAAGAGAAAAACTTTTTCCAAAACAACCACCCAAGTATTTTTAATCAAGAATAATTCCAAGAAATTCCAAAATTACCAAAGCATCCAAATAGACTATTTCTTTTAGTACTTCTTTTCTTTCTTCTATTTCTCTTTCTGGGGTTACCATTTAATCAAAGAGTTCCAATTACAATATATCCTTCTTTAAAGTTCTAGGCAGTCTCCTCCTTTTTCAACTTCTCCAATTTTTTTTTCCTCTCCCTTCCCACTTACAACAACAATTTTCTTTTAAATGTTCAGAAATCCATACCTCCAATAAGGGTTTTCCGATTTCTTAAGTTGTTAAATCCAATGTCCAGGAATCCTTTACCTCTTAGTTTTAGCTTTCAAATTAAGTTACCTTCAGAGCCCAAATAAATTTTCCAAATTTTCATTTGCTGTTTCTATGGGGTAGGAGAGTGAAGTAAAAAAAAGTTTTTTTCTCTTGACAGCTTTCTCCACTGCTTTCCAATCTTCTTAGGAACAATGTATCTTTCTAGCAATTCAAACGATTCAGTTTCCAGGGTGTTTAAAAGTTGTTGATTGATCCGGCTCAGCCAGCACTTTCACTTTCCCTGCTTCCTCCAGCACCAATCTTACCCGGCTGCAGGCTTCTTCGTGGCAGCCATTACTGACCGCTGCTACACCACCTTGGGAAAAAGGGGTTTTTCTGGGCAAGGAGGGGGTCTGTGACACCCCCAACCCCCTGGCCGGATCCCCTCTCTCTTCAGCTGCCTCTACAGGGCAGCCATATCCCCCTGACCCATTTGGATCGGGGGCACCTTGGCAGAAAGCGCAGCAGGAATCACGGACAGTCGTGAATTCCTGCTGCCACCGACGCCACGCAAAACTGGAAACCAGTAGAACAGATTCTTGTGTATAGGTTGCATGGAATAAACACAGTGCTTTCTGAATTCTAACCTGGCTCCTGATTTCTTGCACCTAACATTAAGTACTAAATTGGCTGGTCATTTGCATATTATACATACCTATATCTATACATTTTTTCTGTAGAATAGCAAAGTGCAACGGGCTAATTTATTGAAGAATGTTATATAGCATCAAATAGGACTTTTAATTGGATATTGTTTCTTCCCCTCAGTACTATCTGGATGCAGGACTAAAACTGCCTGCCTGTGGCTGACCTCCTCCCTTGGCCATGATAAAAAGCTCAGGCAGGGGAAAACATAAGACTTCAGTTCATCCATCTTGAAGGAAACTTTTGGAAGAGACTCACTGTCAACATTGCCAGTTGATAGACTACTGTAGTCTCATTTCCATCCTTCTTTTAGTGACATGGACTCCCTGGAGGCTGATGTCCAAAGCAGCTGGAGGGGGCAGGAATGGGAACTGTGTTGATGGGGAGAATGGGAAGAGAAAGTGGTGGTGGTGGCAACTTCTTAGGGAGGGAAAGTAAAAGCAAATGTGCTCAGGTGAAAATTAAGATAAATAGTGGAAAGATACAGAGATGGGTTCTTTCCACTGTTATCTATTTTGATATTCCCATTTTTTGGGGTGGAGAAAGAACTACCTCTCACAATCTGGTAACTATCAAGCACATTCTTTACTATTTTAAAGGTTGTCAGAAAATGTCTTTTAATGAGAGTAGATAGAATTGTTGTTACAAAAATGTATGTATAATTTTGAGTAAATTAGGAAAAGAAAGACTTGAATGTTGCTTGAACAGACTGGTTTATTTATCCATTTACACTTTAAACTTAAGACAAATCCTAAGAATTATATCCAGGCAGGTGATTATCAATACTTAAACCGCCTTTAGGTCTATATGTAGCTTCTCCAGCTACAGCATTTGCAGAGTAAGCTGTATTGTCAAGTGACTTGAGAGCCCTTTTTTTTGCAGAAAAGATGACACTGAATGTAACTAATTAACTTCGTGTATTCTCCTCTTGCAGGTCCTAGATATGAGTTATAGAGAAGATTGACATTAAATTTACCAGAATAAAGCTACTCTAATTAATTGGAACATGAGCAGTTGGTTGTCAAAATGCAGAGCTAACCACTTTGTAGGTTTCATAATTATATGTTATCTTGCTGTAAGAAACCTAAGAGAAATCCAATATAACCTGGTCCCTCATTAGAGTTGGATACCAACATAATCAAAGTAACTGCTTTTAGACCTGGTACCTTAAGCAATCAATAAATTGCCAAAAGCATCTACAGCAAATTGTCTAATGTTATTATTTACCAGAAAAACAATGAAAAGCCTGTCCATCTAGACAGAATTTAGTGCTATAAACCAATTTAGGACTTGATTTCCTCTGTGTATGTGTGTGTACACATAAATACACATACACACTAATGAACTCAAGAGTTGTCCTAACTAACGGATGGAGGGTGACTTCTAATTTAAAAAAACACTGCTGTGTCCTATCTCAACATCTTTCTTTCTCCGCAGAGAAATTCAGCAACCTGATTCCATGGCATATTCAAGACCATCCCGCCGAATCAAAACAACAGCTCTTGCAAAAACGAAAATGGATCTCTCCAAGCTTCTTGACAAAGAATAGGTTAACCAAATCTGTTTGTCACTAAAAGTTGCTTTATGTGCTGCATAATAAAGATAAAATCTTTATAATGTAGTATATTTCATACAAAAATGGCTCTATTTTTTTTAAAATAGTTCCTATTAAGGATGCTTGAGAATTATACTTAATTTCAACCAATTTTTATTGCATATAAAGTTCAAGCTGTTACTCTGAAAGCTGTGTCTTGGATGGTTAAATCAGTTTGTTTTTCAAAATGTAAACGTATTTTTAAATTTGCCCATTGAATAAAATGTTGTAGATTGTCCATAGTATTTAATATGGCAGATAAATTTACTTCAACAAAAAAGTGATTGCTGTACAACTCCAACGTCTCAAAAGTTTGGAAGCTTTTAGCTGTAAGAATTTAAAAATGAAAATCATTCTAATACAGAACTGCATCAATAAAACAGCCACGTGTATTATTATGAACTATCAGAAGTACATTGCAAAGTGCATGCTAACTTTTTGAACTATAAAAGTAAGCATTTTATGTTCGTGTCTTCCCACCAAAGACTAATAGTATTAGTAATGTAAGGAGGGTTTAGAAGGATGCAGACTGTCCAAAGCTGAATATATTTAATCATAAAGAATATTGATTTTTTTGCGCTGAGCAAATGAATATTCATTATGGCTCTTCATACTTGATAGGCCTTGCTTCTTTTAATAGCACCTCAGAGCCAAAATCATGTGTCCTAACATGTCTTGCAGTGCCAGTAGTTTTACAAACTTGCAGCATCCTTTACTTTTCCATGTATGAAAATATAAAGGGTGTTGAATTAGAAGACCTTCAGGGTCCCATCAACTCTAATATTCTATGTACTAAACTACTTTCATTGTTAGAATATACCTACCTGCTATGAGATGTTCCTGGGTATTTCCTGCATGAGTCACATTCATAATCAATGTGCACCAGGAGAAACTGTGTTACTTACTGCACTTGATTATAGTCAGTTGTAGCATCCCATAGTCACATGACCGCAATTTCTGAGATTTATTTTTAATTTCCAGCAAAAAAAACACCACCACCACCCATTGAATATAATGCATTAATTAAAGACCATGCATTTGCTTAATGACTGCAGTGTTCATTGAACAATACCACAAAAATGATAAAATTAGTCATGATCGAATCATGGCCACCTTAATGGCTGCCATAACTTAAGGCTAATTTTGGCCTGGATTAGTTATAAGTCAAAGACTCCCTGTATTCTGTATCAGCTGACTATAATGAATCAAATACATCCACATCTTTCTTCAGTTGGAAATTACTTCCTAACAAGAAGCAGGAGTTAAGATGAATCCAATTTATTCAACTGAACTTTTTTCTCCATTGCCATTCTCATGTTTTTCACAGCATTTTGATAAGTGATATATAGGATTAGATGCAGATCCTAGATGGCTTATTTTTAAAGCAAACTGGACAACTGGAATGGTAAACAACAAATTCAGATAAGAAAAAGGAGATAGGTTGCAACCATTTTAATCTAAGTGTAGTGTAACTTCCCACAAAATGTCACCACCGCTTCCCAATATTTAATAAAATGTTGATAATGTGAAGGCTGGTTAAGTGACTAAAAGGGTCTCCTTTACAATCAGTGGCCTTTCAGCATTTTTAAAAAAAGATAGACATTTCATACAATAAATGAAAATTAAGATTTAGAAAGCATAGCATACATTCTGATCATTATTGTCTGAAAGATTTTACAAACTGCATTTTTATACAACTCTGCACCAAGGTAAACTTCAATTTCTTAATAACTTTTACACAATCACATTACATAAATATATTAACATCTGTGCGCAAAATTAAACTACAGAATATATAACTAGAGGCAAAAAGATGAGAAAAAATACAACATACTGTTAAAAAGATAGCCTCTGCTTCATACAGGACTTAGAATGAAGATATTTTTTGTATTTACATGCAGACTTCAGTGAGTGATCAATATGATTATGGAACTATAACCAGCATGTTATTTCATGATCAAAATGCTTATTTAGCAGGAAAAAAATCCATATAATGTACAAAACAATAGTGCAAGAAGAGCTTCACTGTTCTCTTCGTTTTTGAGCTTTTGGTTAAAAACTACATCTGACCAAAGATGCTGCTGTGAAACTTAGCTTTTACTCCCCAGGTAGATTTAAGGCACATAATCATTTTCAAAGGTTGTTTGGTTCTTTATGTCAAATATATTTCAGTTTTCACATTTTCCTTTTTAGAAACCAATCAGGGCTAGGAATACTATTTCAATAAATGCATTTTGTAAAGACATAGAAGATGAATCTTCTGACTGCCACTGTACTGTTAATAATAATAAAATGCCATTGGCTTATACAGAGGTTAGCCTTGTTGAAACATAGTCCTACTGGAGTAAACCATAGATGCCATTTAATTATTTTAGAAATATTTTCCGATTGAATAAAATGGCCTCTTTCTATACCTATTAAACAGCAGTCACGATTTTGCTTACATTTTTAAGTTTTAAGCAGAAAAAGCTAAAGCTTGATATATCTAGAGAGAATATTACAGTCAATCCCTGATACAGGAATGTTCTTCAATTAGCTAAAAGTTGATTCCTGTATTTTCAGTAAACTTAGATGCTTGTTTCTGAAGTAACAATGTCTAAATTTTAGGGTTCTTCTTACACATTCCAATTGTTTCACGCCTACATATTGCTTTTCTTGCATGATGGTATTCAGGCTGGGACAATGCTGGATGCCACCAAGTTTTTTAGTTTCAACAAGATGAGTGCACTTTCTAATCAAGACTTTGGCCTGATGTATATATATCCTGACAGTAATGGGTGTGAATTCTTTCGCAAGTTCAGATTCTCAAACCTCTTAAGGTGCACAAGAAAAGGGCAAGGTTTATAGCAAGTGACAAGTTTGTGTATTTATATATCAACCTCTCCCAGCAAACTGGACAATTCACTGGAGCTAGAGAATCAAATGAGAGTGCTTGTGAAAACAAGTTTCCCAACTTTTTTCCTTCCCTGCTCCCCAAATGCTCCAAAATACACCCAAGTTGGACAAAACCAACTTAAGATTTGCATTTTATTTCCTCAAGGGAATCTTTCTAATGCATTTTTATAGGTAAAGAGGAAAGAAATTTGTCAATTTAATGGTTCTTAGGAGCTAAGCAATCTGCTTTGTTAAACATAAATAGTAAATAATATATTTTCTCAGCATTTTTAACTCTAAAATCTGATTAAATTGCTGTATGGATGAGCAGGCTGAGCCCTTTGTACCCAAGTTGAATTCCTGTGACTCTTACCCAGCATGCATGGGTGTTAGGAGTTGATTCTTGTAGAGAGGTTAAGCTTGCAATAAATCTTGATACCCATTTGAACTGCCTGAATCTCCTGAATTTCCTGGAGCTTGACAATTGCTCAATTTGCAATTCTATTGATTATACCTCAATAACAAGCCTCATATCTTTCCCATGATGTGGCTGAACTTTCGTAGGAGAGAACAAGCGAGCAGTAAGTTGGTTATTATTGATTTGTTTGGGTGCCTCATCAAAAAATAGATCAACTATATATAGTTCTTCAAGTGCTAATTCAGGGGTATCAGATAGTATGCCTATAAAACTGTACAATTGAAGCCCATGATACAACCAAAGAAATAGAAAAAGTAATACATTACATTGACTGCCATGGAATGAATTTCCTTTTTATTAGAAAACATTAGGCAAAGCCAGAACTTATTCAATAGTGCAGGGGTCCCCAACCTTTGGGCTGTGGCCCACTACTGAAATGTGGCTTATTTGCAACCGGGCTGTGTGAGTGGCGGTCACTAGCAGTCAATTTGCGAGAGCAGTGGACTGCAGCCCCCACTCATATGTGTGGCAGGCACTGGTGCTCACAGCTCCACTTACATGAGCAGTGCCCACACCTGCCCGCTGCTCACACAAATGAAGCTCTGCGTGGGCACATACGCAAACCTGCCCTTCTCCCTCCCGCCCCCAGGTCAGGCTGACAACCCGGAAAGGTTGCGGAACGCTGCAGTAGAGTTCAAATCTTCTACAGATAATTGAACAACTTTTGCACTTTAGATTGTGTATCCATCAGTTTGGAATTAGAACAAAGAACCTAGGACAACAGGAAGAGACCTCACAGGTATTCTAGTCTTTTCTAGCAGGAAACCCCATCCCATTCCAGACAAATGGCTGTCTAGTTTCTTCTTGAAAGCCTCCAGTGATGAAGCATCCACAACTTCTGGAGGTGAGCCACTCCAGTGATTTAACTGTTCCCATTGTTAGGAATTTTCTCCTTAGTTCTAGGTTGGATTTCAAATTGATAAAATTTCCATCTGTTGTTTCTTGTCCTGCTTTGGAGAATAATTCAACCCACTTCTAGCCCCACAAATACTGAAAGACAGGTATCATGTCACCCCTAGTCCTTCTCTTTGTTAGATTGGTTATACCTAGTTCCCTCAATCGTTCATCATATGGCTTAGCCTCCAGACCCCCTTATTATCCAGGTCTTCCTGCTCAGCAGTGTGACCGAAGAGATATATAGATTCTGTCACAATGATATATTTACTACAGGTGAAACTCAAAAAATTAGAATATCGTGCAAAAGTTCATTTATTTCAGTAATGCAACTTAAAATATATGATAGACTCATTACATGCAAAGCAAGAAAGTTCAAGCCATAATTTGTCATATTTGTGATTATAGCTTACAGCTCATGAAAACCCCAAGTCCACAATCTCAGAAAATTAGAATATTACATGCAATCAATAAAACAAGGATTTACATAGAACAATATCGGAGCTTTGAAAAGTATAAGCATGCATATGTACTCAGTACTTGGTTTGGACTCCCTTTGCAGCAATTACTGCCTCAATGTGGCGTGGCACGGAAGCTATCAGCCTGTGGCACTGCTGAAGTATTATGGAAGACCAGGATGCTTCAATAGCGGCCTTCAGCTCTTCTGCATTGTTCGGTCTCATGTCTCTCATCTTTCTCTTGGTAATGCCCCATAGATTCTCCATGAAGTTCAGGTCAGAAGAGTTTGCTGGCCAATCAAGCACAGTAATCCCACGGTCATTGAACCAGGTTTTGGTGCTTTTGGCAATGTGGGCAGGTGCCAAGTCCTGCTGGAAAATGAAGTCAGCATCCCCATAAAGCTCATCTTTGGAAGGAAGCATGAAGTGCTCCAAAATGTCTTGGTAGACGGCTGCGTTGACCCTGGACTTAATGAAACACAGTGGACCAACACCAGCAGATGACATGGCTCCCCAAATCAACACAGACTGTGGAAACTTGACACTGGACTTCAAGCATCTTGCAGTGTGTGCCTCTCTCCATTCTTCCTCCAGACTCTGGGTCCTTGGTTTCCAAATGAGATGCAAAAGTTGCTCTCATCAAAAAAGAGGACTTTGGACCACTGAGCAACAGACCAGTTCTGGTTTTCTTTAGCCCAGGTAAGAGGCTTCTGACATTGTTTGTTGTTCAAGAGCGGCTTGACAAGAGGAATATGACATTTGAAGCCCATGTCCAGGATCTGTCTGTGTGTGGTAGCTCTTGATGCACTGACTCCAGCCTCAGTCCACTCCTTATGAAAGTCCCCAACACTTTTGAATGGCCTTTTCCTGACAATCCTCTCCAGGCTGCGGTCATCCCTGCTGCTTGTGCACCTTTTTCTTCCACACTTTTCCCTTCCACATAACTTTCTATTAATGTGCTTTGATACAGCACTTTGGGAACATCCAATTTCTTTTGCAATTACCTTTTGAGGCTTTCCCTCCTTATGGAGGGTGTCAGTGATGATTTTCTGCACAACTGTCAGGTCAGCAGTTTTTCCCATGATTGTGATTCCTACTGAACCAGACTGGGAGACCATTTAAAGGCTCAGGAACCCTTTGCAGGTGTTATGGCTTAGTTAGCTGATTAGAGTGGGACACTTTGAGCCTGGAATATTGAACCTTTTCACAATATTCTAATTTTCTGAGATTGTGGATTTGGGGTTTTCATGAACTGTAAGCCATGATCATCTCAATTATGACACATCATGGCTTGAACTATCTTGCTTTGCATGTAATGAGTCTATCTCATATATTAGGTTCACCTTTTAAGTTGCATTACTGAAATAAATGAACTTTTGCATGATGTTCTAATTTTTCGAGTTTCACCTGTATATCATAAAAGGTTTGAACCCTATCATAATTGGGCTCCATAGGTCTGATGATTCCCAGTAAGGATGAAAATGGGGGTGGTGAAAGTAACTTCTTGGTGGTCAAAGTAACCCAATGAAGCACCCAATGTAATCCATAGGATATGGATTGTGCAAACATGGAGAAATGCCTCCTCCCCACCAAGAGACGGGTGTTGGAAACAAAGGTAATCCTCAACTTCAATCACAATTTAGCCCAAAATTTCTATTGCTAAACCAGACAGTTTTGCCCCATTTTATGACATTTCTTGCCACAGTTGTTAAATGAATCATTGCAATTGGTAAGTTAGTAACATGGCTGTTAAGTGAATCTGGCTTTCTCATTGACTTTGCTTGCCAGAAGGTTGCAAAAGGTGATCATATAACTCTGGGACAGTTATGAATACATGCCAGTTGCTAAGTAGGTGAATTTTGATCACATGACCATAGGGATGCTACAATGGTTCTGAGTGTGAAAAGCAGACAATGTAATTCAAACAGTCACTAAGCAAATAGTTGTAAGTCGAGGACTATGTGTAATATGAAACCTCATCCATAACATAATTCTATTCATGTTGCTGCAAATTTAAGACAGACTATATATACATTCTGATAGAAACAGGTAACCCTTGACTTACAACAGTTCATTTAATTACTATTTGAAGTTACAACAGCACTGAAAAAGTGGCACGACTGTTTTTCATACTTATGTCTGTTGCAGCATTCTCATGTTCGTTTGATCAAGATTCAGACACTTGACAACAGATTCATACGTATGACAATTGCAGTGTCTCAGGGTTGTCTGATCACTTTTTGTGACTTTCTGAAAAGCATAGTCAATGGCAAAGCCAAATTCACTTTCTATCTTAACTACAGTGTTTCACTTAATGACTGGGGCAAGAAAGGTTATAAAATGGAGAAAACTCACTTAACAACTGTCGTGCTTAGCAACAGAAATTTTGGGCTCAATTGTGGTAATCAGTCGAGGACTACTTGTAATGCCTTGAGCCAAGCAATTCAAAACAAAATGAACAAATACATCCTTAGAATCATTCAGTGTCTTTCAGAGTCTATTTCTGCATTATGCAAACGAAGCCTAATCTCCTCTTGCCTGAAAAGATGTACTGCTAAAACAGCCACTTTCTTCAATCTTTGCAACTTGAAGATGTGTGGACTTCAACTCTCAGAATTTCCCAACCAGCATAAATTGCCTTCCTCTTGCCAATTTTGACCTGGCAGGGAAGAGCTGAACTTTTCTGATACACTCAAGTGCAACCCTAACAAAGAATTGCTAG
Source organism: Hydrophis major (assembly GCA_033807585.1). Taxonomy (NCBI): domain Eukaryota; kingdom Metazoa; phylum Chordata; class Lepidosauria; order Squamata; family Elapidae; genus Hydrophis; species Hydrophis major. The sequence continues at coordinate 62,382,448 of CM066333.1, read as the reverse complement.
TTTGGACAGATAATGTAAGTTTCCATGCAATGCTTCTTGTCCTGCCTTCAGGTGCTTTGGAGAATAGGTTGGCTCCTCTTCTGTGTGGCAGCCCCTTAGATATTGGAACACTGCTATCACACCAGTCCTTCATATGTCATTAAACTAGACATATACCAAAATACCCAATTTGGTCTCAGACAAAACCTCTCTACTACTTACAAAGATTAAGGGAAGAAGAGGGGAAGTCCGTTCAGACTTACAAGATTCTCTTACTGCAACCTTCTAACAAAAATAGTATTAGCATTCATAACTCTGGTTTCCTAGTCTGGTTTTCCTTGAAGGGCTGATATCGGCATATTTTTATCTTGTGGTACAAATATTTTATATCATTCCTGGAATACATATTGTAGAAACAAGTGCAATGAGATTGCTTGCCTTGGAGTTATATTTTTGCCAAATGTAAATCTATACAATCCATCCAATCTCCTTACACCTAATCTATGTAAAGTTTTAAAAGTCTGGCATTTAAAATGTTCTTTGAAAATGAATTTTCCTCCTATGGTTACATACTGTAAAATTGGCCATGAACTTTAAAAGTTAGTTTCTTCAGTAAAGTTAACACAAAGTAGATTGCATTGCTCCAATGCTAAAGAAACACTATCCAAGAAATATGTATGTGCATTAGCTTCTCTTGTTCTAGTCTTTCTGATGTGTCTGTGCAGATATCTCAAGATGAGAAGAGTAAGACCTCTGTGAAGTACAACACCAATGAAGCTCTGTATAATGGACTGGTCATCTGATGAAAGTCTGGCAGACCTGCCTCTGGAGAGAGGACAAATAAGGGGTAGCTTTCATCCTCCACAATGGCGGCACTCCTTTTTCCCTTGTGCCTAAACCATATTTTCTTTTGAGATTTGTGCAATCCACCAAAGGGTACCACTTAACCAAGAGAAAGTATAAAATATGACTAGGAATTGGATATAGAAACAGATTTCTTACTAGAAATATCATTTATAAAGCTGACAAGTTTCAAGTGGCACATCATCAGCTTCCATACACCTTGGACAAAATAATTTAAGAAACATCTATTGCCTTCTGATTGTACCTTATACTTTCTAGAACCCTGATGTAACAAGAGAAATCTGGAAATAGAACAGGCTACCACTAACATATCATAATGTTCATTTGAATTCACTGAATCTCTTGGCTTGAACTTTAGGCTGGAGAAACCTCATCCATAACTGTGCTAAATGTTTCTCTAGGGTGTTTTCTCTTTTTTTAAAAAAAAGAACACTAATGCCTATCTTGCCCTTGATATCTTATTATTCCTGTAAGCTCATTTCAGATAAGATTCTGGGCCTCAAGAAAAAATTGTCAGTTGTGCCATCCACCAGAGGGGTAGTTTTTAGGACACACTGCAAATTAAAAGGCCATTTTAAACATAATGGAAAAGTAAGCCTTTGCCAAGGTTTCTGAATTTGCTCCGATATACTCTGCTAGGTGGATTCCCTTTCAGTCTTCTTTGTTGAATCTTAAGATGTATATCTTAACATGCATGCAACTTGTCACAAATAAAGAGAAAAGAAGTTCCATTGTAGTATTATTCACTGAGGGTGGGGATAACATTTGGAAGCCAATATGCAACCAGGAGATTCGAATGGTTAGTATTCTTGAGATATTTTGATTGGCATGTCCCAAGGAACCACACTTTAGATCCTTCACATCAACATGGACACCATCCTATATGCAAGCTTGTCACTAAGTTGTGCACCAACAAAAGTAATTCTTTCAATTTCAATTAAATGCAGCCTCCAGAAAGGAGTTTGTGTGTTTAGCTCTTCAAAGCAGTTTTGTTTAGTTAGTACAGCAATGACTTGCTCAGTTTGACAATCATTCACAGTACTGCATGCTTCTCTGGGATGATGATAGATGAATTCATTTTAACAATTCATGGGATTTACTTGAGAGCTTCCATGGAGAGGCAATTGGAATGGGATCATGGAGAATTCAACAGCTTTGCTAGCAAGTCCACCCAGCAAATGCAGCCCAACAGGTTTAAGAGGACCTAAAAGAAAGGAAGATGCCATGATAACCTAATTTGCAATCTCTACACATTACAAATCTGACAGGAAAAATTTGAGATACAAATTGAGAATAATCTATTTACAACTTCTGTTCAATACTAGTTTTTCTTAAAGAAATGTAGGTTGCAATTTAGCAGAGTCCCAACCTTTTCAAATCCAGAGATTTTAATTATAAATTTAAATATGTTCTTTTATTTCTCCTATTGACATCAATGGCAAAACCTGTCTAGAAGGCCAAAATTCACTTTTTTCATTGGCAATGTTTATAAAACTGTAAGAAGATACCAAGAGTAATTGTCACCCATTTATTAACCAAGGTGCATGAATAGGTAGTACAATTCATCTAAAATCACAATCAATTTAAATAAAAAGTCTAAATAGTTTGTTTTGTGTTCTGAGTGAACAATATTGTGTGGGGAGAAATGTAAAAAAAAAAAAACTAATAAATAATAAAAATAAATAAAAATAAATAACTAATAAAAATGCCTAGAAGCAAACAAAATTATACTTAGAAGCCAATACAGATTTGTCAAAAATAGATCATGCCAAACAAATCTTATTTCGTTCTTTGACTAAGTAACCAAATTAGTGGACCACTGAAATGCATTAGACATTATATACTTGGATTTCAGTAAGGCATTTGACAAAGTAGACCACAAACTATTTGTTGGTAAGCTTAAAAAATGTGGGATAGACAGCGTCATCACCAGATGGATTTGTAACTGGTTGACAAACTTCACTCAATGTGTAGTCTTTTATGGAACTAAATGTCCCACATTTCCTAGTTGTACCATAACTAACTGTAATGCCCTTCTACATATTGTCTTTACAGACGATAACATAGAAAAGGCACTACGAAACCTAAAATCATCCCTAGGGCTGAAATGGAAACAGTTGAATTAAAAGGTATTCTAGTCTTAGGTGTGAAATTTATTAAAAGGTTGGAACAGTAATTTGAGCTTAAATATTATCAGTGGTCCAAAAAGTTAACTCCACATTAATAAAAAGCACAGGATTTTTAAAGGAAATGTATTGGTAGATCTCAAAAATCTTGGCTATTTGAGATCTTGGCTATTTGAGACTTCCGGTTTGAGCTGCTTCGGCAATGGACTGAAATCTGCAATCATGCTTGGTTTTGATCCGTGCTTGCCACCAGAGCGCCCCGAGCCGGCTGGATTCGGGGCTAAGCCACCCAGTAGAGGTCCTGAAGAGGGTGGAGACTGCCAGCAGGGTCGAGGAGAGCCACATCTCTCCTCCCCAGCTGGCCATTACTCCCTTTCCCAAACACGGTTGCAGCAGTGGTAAGAAATGGCCACCTCAAAGAGGAACCCAACCGGACAAGATTAAGCAGCAGGAAAGACAAAGGGGAGAGCTTGACAGACCGGGCTAAGAAGAGTCAACATCTATGCAAGGTACCTTGGAACTAAAAGTATTAAGAGTGCTATTCCTAAAATATGTTTAAAGCAGCGGAGAAGAGAGGGGAAAAGGAAAAAGATTTTTTTTTCTCACATTGACAGTTACAATCGGCTTTGAATGTTAAGAAGAAATTTAAGTAAGAAATTTGTGTTAATTTACTTTGACACTAACAGGCAATTTTAAGCTGAAATTAAAGTGTCAAAGGGAAAATAAAGATTTTCTGGATACTCTAAAACTCTTAAAAGGAAGAAAGTGGAGGGAAAAAAGGAAGAATAGAACTTGGAAACAACAGAGTTCCACCTGGAAATAAAAGGAATTACCAGTGAAACTTTAAAAAGACTTCCAAAGGCTATAATGTAACTGAAATTTTGTTAAAAGATAACAGAGCCCCCAGAAAAGAAAAGTGGAAGAAAGAACCAAGAAGAAACCGTTTTGGATTACTTTGTGATTTTTGGAATTTTGGGTGTTAGATTTTTAACGGTTTGAATTAAAATCAATTGGGTGGTTGTTTAAAAGTGTTTAAAATGGCAGTACTCCTTGAGGAATTAAAAATGGAACATAAAAAAATGAAAGAAGAGTTGCAAGAGGGAGGAGGATCCTTTGGCTTCGTACTTCAATTCTTAGAAATGGAGATTTTTGAACTATGAAAAACAACAAGAAATGCTTGAAGAAAAGAAGAGTTGGACAAAGAAGAAGCCATCTTTAATGATCAAACAATGCAATGTGGGGTAAAATGGAAAAAGGGGAGAAAAAGTGTTAAAAATTCAAGATTTGAAGAAACAACTAAAAAAATAGTTTGAAAAGTAAACACAACATTAGGAAGAAGCATAAGAGAGGATTACAGAAGGGAGAAACAGAGAGATATATGTCTAATTCCTCTTAGCAGACTGCATCATTTCATAGGCCTTATTAACAGCAAAGAAAGGATAATTCAAATGTCATTTGATTGTCCTCATTTTAGTATAGTGTTCTCCACCATGGCAATTTTAAGATATATGGACTCCATCATGGTTGGCTGAGAAATTCTGGGATTTGAAGTTCACATATCTTTAATATTATCAAGATAGAGAAACAATGGTGGAGTAGGGTGAGGAAAGCAGACGTTCCTACCTGCCACAGAGATACTTCTGGTGGGCTCCGTGCCTTCCCTATTTCATCAGAAACTTCCAAAGTTTAGAATTTTTTTAGTAAAAATTTGGTTCTTTGTGCATATTTGCATATACACCTAGGTGTGACTCACATCAGTATCCTTAATGTTTCACACCTCCTACATGTGTGGAATCTGAAAGGAGCCACTGAACTATGGAAGAGCAATGTGAGTATAAGAACTGGTTCCCTGAACTGCACTTAAAGAACCTCAATCAGAGGTGGTATTCAGCAGGTTCTGACCAGTTTTGGAGAACCGGTAGCAGAAATTTTAAGTAGTTCAGAGAACCGGTAGCAGAAATTTTGAGTAGTTTGGAATACTACCTCTGACTGGCCCCACTCCCATTTCTTCTCTGCCTCCTAAGTCCCAGCTGATTGGCTGGGTCTTTTTTTGTTGCCCTGCACAGGAGAACGGAAGTGGAAAGCAGGTTAGTGAGGTGGGAAGGAAATGGGGATTTTGCAATATCCTTCCCCTGCCACGCCTACAAAACCATGCCATACGCACCAAGCCACGCCCACAGAACCAGTAGTAAAAAATTTTGAATGCCATCCCTGACCTCAATGACATAAAGTAACCAGTTCTTTACTGCCAATTTAGTCATTAACAAATAGGATCAATGTGCTGCTTACCTGGAAAATATCAGCTCATATAAAGTTAGAGGAAATGGGTGTTCACACAAAGGAAGCCTGTGAATAAAGCCTACTGTGGCATATTTTTTAAAAAAGCTGAAACAACAACTAAAAGGAAACATCACAGTCAAAGAGAGGCAAGGGGCTGCTTGCAATGCACAAAACTCTCCCATTCATCTGAAAGGTTGTATTTTATCATATCCATCAAAGAGAAGTTGTTGAATGTTTGGAGTCAAACAGCTCAGAAGCTCAAATGAGAGTGTCATCAACTTAGAAAAACGACCAAGAAGTTCTATGTCAGTACCAGCAAATATGGAGGGTACCAAATCTAGACAGCATACTAAAAAGCAAGATACATCACCCTGTCAACAGTGTGTATAGTCAAGGCTATGGTTTTCCCAGTTGCAATGTATGGTTGTGAAAGTTGGACCATAAGGAAGGTTGAGTGTTAAAGAATTGAGGCCTTTGAACTATGGTGCCGGAAAAGACTCCTGCGAGTTCCTTGGGCTGCAAAAACATCAAGCTGGTCAGTCCTAGATTTCAACCCTGACTGTTTAGAAGGCCAGATCCTGAAGATGAAACTCAAAATACTTTGGCCACCTAATAATAAGGAAGGACTCACTCGAGAATGCTGAAAATGATTGAGGGCAAAAGAAGGAGATGGCAGAGAATGAGGTGACTGGAGCTACTGAAGCAGTTGGCGTGGGCTTAAATGGACTGGGTGATGATAGAAGATAAGAAGGCAGGGGCGTTTCCATGCTTGAGTTCTGTAAGATATAGTATATTAGGTGCATTGAAATTGAGCCTAAAGTGTGGCAGTGCTGGATTTGATTATAACGGTATGATTCTGCTATTGATATTCAGTGAGTCTCTGAAGATGAGGGGCTCTTGGTAAAGAGGAAAGCCTTGACTTGGCTGGTCATTTTATTATAGAGGATGGTGAGGATTTTTCAATGTCAATGTCAAGGGGGTAGATTCATTCAATTGTTGGAAGTATTCCTTTTAATCAATTCAGCCAAGCAACTCTACTTCAATTAGTAGGAGTCCTCTTGGCATTGTGTCCCAGTGATGTTTGAAAGGGACCTTGTGAAGTAGCCAAGTGATTCTCTGGGTTTTTGGAACAGCAGCAAGTGGAATGGGAAGCCATTGATATATGATGTAAACCATGGGTGTCAAACTCACGGTGTCAGGTTGCCGTCATGTTTTGCTATGTTTTTCCCCTTCATGGAGCTGGGTATAGGCGTGGCCTGCATGTGATGCATCTGGTCCTTTGGCCGCCAGTTTGACACCCCTTAATTCTAAAGCACTCAAGGTCTCAGAAGCTTTTAAGACCGCTTCCAAAATCTGATGTTTAGGTTACCAGTTCTAGAAAGAATCCACTACCTCTCTCCACAAGAAAAAATGCAAATAAAGAGAAACTACATCTGCTGAAAGGGAGTTTACTCCAGCATGGAGAAGGCTTCAAAATCATGAAGCCAAGAAAGAAACTCGATAAGGTGACTCAATACTGCTGTAGAACTCACTATTTTGGACAACACCAAAAAACACAGCATTGGCTGAAGAAAAATGGGGGGAACTGAGAGATATAATGCATGTAGGGCAATGCTTCCACCAAATCTCAAAGCCCTGGATGGAAGGTTCTGACTGGAACTCCGTGTGAGGGCTAAACCTTTGATTCAGGAACTCTCAATGAAGAAACCTGGTCCAGTTCCAGCCTGTACTCAAAAGGATTTCACTGAGCAACAGGTTAATGCTTCATTTGTATTTTTCTTGGCATAAAAAAATGAGCTAACAATTAAATGCTTACTATAGGTGTCAAGCTAAAAAAAACAACAACTCAAAATGGGAGATCACATCCAACGATTAAAAGGCAAGACTTCAATTGCAGAGTTATAGTTCCTGTTTTTATTTTTACTCCTTTTCTGGAAATACCTGTAAGTATCCTAATTTTATGTTGATTTCCAGCGGAACATAACTACTATTTTACTTCTTAAAAAGCAAAAATTTATTGAGAAACAAAAGATATACCTATTTCCTCATGCATGTTTGCCTTTTGTAAATTCTCATAGTTTTTAAGTAATTTACATAATAAATCGTTAGTGAATATTACAATACATATTTTGCATTTCATTTCATATTTCATATTTTTCATCTCTTACAGTGACAGAAAATTAATCAGTATTTAATTTTAGATACCTGAAGGTTTTCGAAAAATCTTTCAATTCAACAAAATACCAAAATCTAACTATTTCAGATCTGAAAGAAAAAAGTTCAAGACCACCTGAAAATTCCTGCTATTTCTTTTGATGAAACAGAATGAGACGGAAAAAGAAATACCAACCAATATGAATGACATGCATTTGTGTATATATATGTGTAAGGAACGCTATGTTCCTGGTGCAAGAAAAGAGGCAGATATTAGGCATAAGCATTTGCATAATGTAATATTGCGCCTGAGTAAATAAAGGTGTAAATTCTGCCACAGGTCTATTCTCACAAAGATGATTTTTTCCAGTATTAAGTGTATTATATGTTAACTCTTTATTTTCATACTTGTTTCTTAAGTTCTAGCCTTTTACTTTCAAAGATTTACTATGGCTTTCTGTTGTTTGGATAATCCATAGCCTCGGGTTTTCAAAGAAACTTCACAATCACAGCACAAGAGAGGACAACTGCTGGGTAAAGCAGCAAGCAGAAAGGTTGGATAGTTATTCATAATGGAGAAATTGAAAAAACAAAATTTTCCTCAAGCCCAGCTTTTGGTTTTATGCTTTTTAAATGAGCTTGGGATGAGTAATAAGTTTGTCACATATGGACAGTAATCCAAAGTGATAAAATAAAAATGGATGAAGAATTCTAGAAAATCACTTCAAAGTGGTTGAATCAGCAGTAAAATAGAAATTGTATATACTAATGATCTTTCTTACCTTCTCCTATTTTTTTTGGATTTTTTTGGATCTAGCCATGGATCACACACTATCTTTGGAATAAGAATTTATATGTAGGTATACAGGTAGTCCTTAATTTATGACCAGTCGCAAAGCAACCATTCAAATTACAAATGATCTACCTGGGGGCTACTTGTGACCTGAATTTGAAGTTCCGATAGTCAGCCTCCTCCAGGGTCACATGACCAAACTTTGGGCAATCTAAGTCAAGGACTACTTATATTTCTAAATAACATCTGCTGCAGAACTACTGATACTGCTCTCCAGCAGATATCTGGGCTGGAAAACTGGAGGACAGTGGAGTAAATGGTTCTAAACTAGCAGAGGTCTTTTAACTAAGCTTCCAAAGCAGTATAATAAATATTGACAAAAAACTTGATGTCAGATGGCCCAATATAAACTCAGGAGAAACTAGGTTAAAAAAAAAAGATGTCTGTACCTCATAGAACTATTTAGTTTTATGTCCATAACTATAGGGCAGTCATTCTTTTTCAGCAAAACAGATTCTTACTAAGGTTGCAATCAGTACTGTACATTGTGAATTCATTTCATTTATTCTCCAATGAAAACCTCATCCCAGAAGGTGCACTGGTGAATCATACCCTGATCATAAAGTTAAATTTTATACTTCTCTGCTAAACACTTAGCAGAGAGCAACAGTAAGTCCTCAAGACTTGGCAGTTGTAAAAAGCTGGAAATACAAATGATGTCATAGAAGACATACTGAAAGAGCTCATGAAGCTGAGAACTAGAGAGGGTGCTGGCAGACAGGAAATCTAATTGGACTTGCCACCAGTGATTTAGGGCCACTCTTAAATTACCCTTTTTAATTTACAAGAAAATTTGGAAAAACAGTTTAGGAGGGCAGAAGATTATAAAACTCCTACAGAAGATAAACACTGCAGTGCCTCATGTAATGAAGAATTGGTTTGCAATGGTTATGGGGACTTTCTTAAAAAGAATGCTCTAGGAACAAGGTCATTCTGTCCTTCATTGGAAGCTCCAACTGCAACTATAGTGTTGCTCTTCAAATTACAAGTTATATAGATGTTTAGAGGGAAAGAGAGATGTAGCATCAGTGACTCAATGCTGAAAGTGAGCACTGTTATGCTTGATTCAAGATCCCCTTTTCTTCTGCAGGGCAGGAGAGGCTGTTCTCACTGACAGCACATTCAAGCTGGTGTCTCTCCTTTTGCATCTTTTCCCAGTGCAAAAGGTTCAAGGATGCTGGATAGGAAACCAGCTGAAATCCAGAGATTCCTTCTTATTACACAGTTAACTGTTTCATTGAACTCAGTGGAGCTTTCTTATGATCTGCCATGTACAAGGTCCATCTTATTTATTTAAGATGCAGTGATATTCTAAGTTGCTAATAATAATAATAAAAAAAGGGCTTATGCCTGTGGTTGTTAATCCCTGGAAGCAAAAATATGTGAAAAACAGAAATATTTCTGAGAAATGGACACTACATGGAAGAATGAACTCACTTGCTTGAAATACATATGGAAAATTTGGTAAGAGGATTTGGACTGCATTCTTATGGTTACATTCATGCAATTGCTTACACTTGTGATTGAAGAATCCATTGTGCAGGCTGCCCTGAAGTATGGGCATTTCCTCATTATTTGTTGGAAGAGGAAAAAGAACTGTTAATAATGCAGCTACAACTACAACAGCTTTGAAAGAAAATGAATGCAGAGTTATCATGGTTTTGGAATTGTCCACTGAGTGTTGGTATATTTTCTGTAAATGCTCATGTACTGGAAACTTTGAACAACAGAGAAAACAATGTAACAAAAATCTAAAATAAACAATGAAAAACTATGAAAAAGTTATCAGGGTTTGTTTGTTTTAAAGATACATGACTATTAGAGGATTGTGCAATGCCTAGCACTCAGTCTCCCAAAGTTGCAAGATCTAAACCTCTGGGAGAGCAAATATGAAACATTGCCACGCCATATTGTATTAAACTACTTTTTAAATCAGTTTTAAGAGGTGCTTTCTTTGACAGCTGTGAAGCCTAAATTGGCCAGGTCACTCGTCCCTCCTTTCATTTTAAAGTATATAAGCAGCAAAATGGGCCTCTTCCTTTTGCTGAAGTGAGGGAACAAGCTATACAACGGGGCCAAGACAGAGCTGGAATCCTGTTGAAACTTCAGGGATATCAGTGAAAGAGATATCATCTCTAGGCAGCAATCTAACAATCCTAGCCTTGAAAAAAGTAGAGACAGTCATAAGAGAGCTCTTTGTATACATTAGAAATAAACCCATGGGCATTCTATGTTCTGACAGGAGATCCTGAATTGGATTTGAATATAAGTTATTTGAAGGACAGAGTCCAAACTGAAATACCCCTCTCCTCCTCTAACAACCCTGTATGCTTAAACAATACTGCTGCTCTTCTGAAAAGAAAAAAAAGGCAATCAACTCCAAACAGCAGCAATTCCCAATCTTTGCAGCTTTGCCGACCAGCTTGGGTGGGTGAAGAGAGGGGAAATGGGCCATGAAAATGGCAGGCCAGTGTGCACCCAAACACATGCAGCTATTGCATGAATGGCAGGCCACTGTGCCTGTGCCACAGCGGGCTGGAGTGTAAACAGCGCAAACTTGTGCAAACAGCGGGCTGAAGTGCACATGTACAAGTGCCTGCCATTTGGGCAAGTTGAGCTACACGTGCACGCATACATGTGCTCCAGCCAGCCTGTTGCGGGGTCCTATTCCAAATAGGCCACGGCCCGGTAGTGGGCCATGGTCCAGAGGTTGGGGACCCCGCCATACTTTTCTTCCATTTCTGGAAGGCAAAAGCAACCTGATGTTTTGCATGCTGTTTAATATTGTTTTAGTTAACAGCCTCATTAAGTGAAACACAGGACAGAACATTCTACTTTCTATTTAATCATTACTAGATGCATATTTTATTGCCAAACAACTAATCCTTTCCCCAATTCAGTAAGCCGCCTTGAATGAATAGGTGGCAATATAAATTAAATAAATAAATAAATTCGGCATAATGTGGTGTTTTCAAAGTTTGCTCTTCATATTTTTTTTTAATGAACTTCCATCCCCATCTACACATATCACATTTTTGAAAGCCTATTATTTTAACAATAAAAGCAGTCAGTGTGGCGCTTAGCCTCCTTTTTTTCCTCTTTAAATTATGGGCCAAAAATATAAGGAATATGCAATTCAATAAGGAATGTTTCAGCCTTGTAGTATTCTTTCCCTGATCAGCAGAATGGAGAACTTGGTAATACATTAACAATTATTATGAATTAAATAAAAACATTTTGCTGACTACTGGAATAATCAATTGTCTCCCAGACAATTGAGGCAGAAAAGCAGCCTACTCTACCCCCTCTAATAACTCTTTGGGGTGAATGACACTCATTCAGATGTATTAAACTTTTCTGACATAACTTTTCTGGACTCTATTCAGAATGCAGTATTCATAAAAATGAACAGAAAATCTTTTGAAAATACTATTTAAGCTTTGTGATCAGCAATGGAAAGTTTAATTATTGCCCTGTTTTAAAAAATCTATTTTCCTACATTTAACTTTTTCTTGAGTTATTTCACATGCATGTAAAGTGAATAGAATTTTGTTGAGGGATGAGAGGGAGATGAAAGAAACTTACCCAGGTGGTATTTTGGATAACAGTTTGATATTTGGCCAGTACTACACAACCGCTTCTTATTCCTTTTTCTTCTGTTCAACTCAGTGAAATTGCATTGTGTCTTCTTCCGCTTCTTCATTTTTTTAGGGGTCTCCATTGGGCCGTCCTCAAAAGCGACACGTTTGCTTGACTTCTTGACTTCAGTGAGCAAGCTGGAATGCCTGTTTCTGTTAGAAGCTCCTTGTTTCCTTTCACCATTATTAGCCGTGCTCTGCTGAGCAGAGGTAGACCGCAAAGGATATTCAATTTTTTCTGGGCAGTAGATGTGGCTGCTGCGATGTTCCATAGATTCTGAAGTACAGATTGCAAAGTTCTTATTAAACGCATGTTGTTTATCCACTGGATTAATTTTCTTCAAAAATATTCGACAATCCTTAAAAGTTTGCCCTCTCCATGCACTTTCATTACATTCATTTGGGGTATGTACTTGTTCAATACTTTGCTGATTGCTGTACATGGATTTATTACTTGGCCTACAGTTTGAGACTGAACCACACTTTGTGCTGACGTCAGACAATTGTGCATCTTGTTGAATAAATGCATCTCTGATTTCATTTCCAGCTGCTGAAGTGATTCTGTAAGATTCCAACAAAGTTGTTGGTTGAGTTTCTACTAGGTCATTCTCAAGGCTTGTACATATTTTGTTAAGTTTCCTTCTTGCATTAGTCAAACACTGACTTTGGCAGTAGAATCTCAAGTTTTTCTTTTTTGATTTCCAGTCAGATGTTCCATGATTATACAGTTTTTTCACTTGTCGCCATCGATCATGTTGCAAGTTCTCAAATTTAGTTCTCAATTTAGCTAAGGTAAAACTATGCTCCCTGCTTAAGACTTGAGATCTGACAATTTTATGTAGAAGCTGCAAATTTCCCGTTGATTTTGAAGGTGTGGACAGTGCAAATTTTTTAAAGTGCTTTCTCAAAGGACTAGCATTACAATCATATTGTCTTGTTCCAATTTTGAATTGCCTTGTATTAATTACTTCAAAAGGATTACGAGCATTTGCTTTTCTGACTAGTGATAGTGATTGTGTTTCTGTTGTTTGCATAAACCATGCACATAGATCATCTATACTGCATTTTTTCTGGAAAAGCATTCTTATAGGTGAATTTTCCAGTTCCAAAATGCAGGAGTCCAAAGGATTTGATACTTCAATGCTATTATCCTGTTCAATATGACATGTTCCATTATATGGCCATTTCTTATATTCTTCGCCATTCACATGCAACCAAGTCTTAGTTATCTGGTCATATCTACTGTTTAGTTCTTTTAACAAAGAATCATTAGAAATAGAAGGATCCCACCATCTAAGGGAATTGGATGAAATTATGGGATCCAAAGTAATTTCGCCTATGGATCTGGATTTACTATTCTCAGAACTACTTTTTGCATTGTCTGCCGTTGCACTTATTGAGGTATATTTGGGTGGCATTTTTGAATGCTTTACTTTGTGATCTTTACCATTTTTCAAGCAGAGTTTACATGGTTTATGCAAAAAGGCACGTTTACAAGAAAAAGAGCTAGAAGATGCTAATGAATGTACAAAAGGCAATGATGGTCTTCTAAGAGTGTGTCTCAAATGAGTTTCAGACCTTTTTGAAGCAATGATAATCTTGGGTGAAAATTTCCCTGCTTCATCACTGCAAAGGCTTTTAAAATCATCTCTTGTATTGCATTGCTTAGCATCCTTCTTATATGGTTCATTTCTTTCTGACACAGCTTCTTGTTCTAAGGGAGGCAGGCAGCTGTTGATACATACTTTTCTTTCCTGAGATGAAATCTGATTAACAGTCACTGATATGCCAGATATTTTTACTTTTGCTGGCCTGCCAGGTTTTCTAATTATATTTAAAGGCTTTTGGTTTGGTCTGATATTGCTGCAATGGGATGGTAGCACAGGAATGCTTTCTAGTGGTCTAACATCCTCATAGCCACATGTAGAGGTTTTTTCTGTTGTAGAATATTGCATAATTTTAATTTTTGGCAAATTGTTCCTGGCATCTGAGCCCACTGTTATTTGATCAGGGTCACATACAACACTGCAGTAGCTGTGAGGTCCTGGTGCAGTTTTAACTATATTTAGGTTACCTTCTGAAACACATCTTTTAATCCTTCGAGACCTTCCAAAAACAACAGTCACTGTAATATTTTTGTAAATGTTCTCTTCCTCCAGGCATTCCATGTTGGTATTTTTTGCAACACCAATGGAGTTCTTCCTATGATTATCATTATTATTCACATCAGCTTTTGGCTTGGGAGGTCGTCCAATTGGACGCTTAATTTGTTTTACAACCTGAGGACCAATTTTTTTGGGTCTCCCAGGTTTTCTTTTCAAGGGGGATCCAATGTTTTTTTCCACATGTTCTTCCTTAGGCTTAGGATTGGTTTCAGTGGCAACTGTTGTAGGAAAACTAGTTCTCATTTTATTTTTATCTGTATTTTCATTATAGCTGCATTTATCAATAGGTGCTTTTTCATCAGAATCCTTTGCCTCCAACTGTTTTGCCAACAACTTATTTGTTTTCTCCTGAAGAGAATAAAGATCTATGTTTAATTTGGATGAATCATTTACAGAGGTTAGTGTGTACTTGACTCCTTCACTGCTATTAATCTTGGAAAGGAACATAAGTTTTATAGGGCTAGTATAATTCAATGTTGATGAATTATGCCCCAAATGAGAATTTTCTTGAGATTCCTCCTTGTTTAAGGTCAACATGTTTGAATCTAAAACTGAGGGTTTCAAAAGTCTTTCACATTCTTCTTCACAAGATACTTTTTCATTTTTTGCCACACAATCATTTTTGTTGCTATTTCTACCTGGTAAATGACTCTGTGATAACACATATTGTCCCTTACTTCCAGTTTCACTCATGCTAATAAGGCCACTATTAGATTTATTGCTGGCATCAAAATTTTGGTCTTTCATTCTGCCCAATATTTTATAACCGTTTTGCATGGGCTGTGTGGCCTTTTGAGCCATATTTATTGTATCTTCCAAACGCTTTACAACAACATGTAGATTGGTTTTTTGCATAATCTTATTTATATTTTCATTGCTACATGACTTAGCTTGAAAATCTTTGAGAATTTTATCCCCTTCTATGCTAGCTGATTTTGATTTTATGTTTTTCCTCAATAAAAAATTGTTTGCTACGTACAAAGAGCACCATCTAGGAGAGAAAATATTATGTCTGGTCCTCTCCAGGCCTCTATCATAATCTCCTTTCACACCAGCTGGATCCACATGTAGTTCAATTCCATACTGTGTTTTAGCCAAAACTGTTTGAGAGGTTGTAGAACCATTTGCTGAAAATGTTACAAAATCAGAATTGGTTTCTGAGTTAATGAGAGGTAGTTCTATCGTTTCTTCTTGACCTAGTGACAAAAGCTTCAACTTAGAAGAAAATGTCCCATCTTTATTTTCATAGCCTTGTAAATCAAACTGTTTTAATGTATTGTATTTGTCATTTTTTGTATATTTTTTAACTTTTCTCTGTGAATTTGCCTTCTTTCTTAAGAAAGTTTCATCAAGACTAGACAACTCTCTTTTGATTTGCAAAGGCTTTCGCCTAAATAGACATGAATTGGGAGAACTATGCATTGCAAACAAAGTTTCTTGTTTATGAAATCTTGTTTGGATATTTTCCACTTGCTTATCATGTTGATTCAGTAATTCTGTAAAATTATAATCATTGGGCTTAGCATCATGTAAGAGAGATGTAATGACATTCCGTAATTTAGAATTGGCATCTGATCTCCCATCACTCTTAGGTAATTTTGCCAATATTTCTGTATCAGTAGTTTCTATTGATTTCAACTTCTCATTGATTCGATCCATTAAATCCTGAAACATATCAGCATTTTCAATCTTTTCAAGCTTATCAGAAATTGTAAGGCTATTTTCTTGATTCACACTTACAATGCCTTCCTGCAAGTTATTGGGCACTTCTGCAAGAGATGTTTGATCTTTCTCCTTGTGTTCAGTGGGAAACAGTGAGGGAGGCTGGTTACAGTTTTTTTCAGATCTGTTATCTTCAGCCAATTCCTTCAGTGAATTGCATTCATCAGTTTCCACAGGAGACAATGAAGGTGGTGAAAGGCTGCGGGTTTGGCTACCCCTATTAATTTTTTGCCCTCTTGAAAAGAGGTACTTATACAACTCTGCCCAGGTAGAATGGATCTTACACAGTTGTAGCTGTTTGGAACAGCACCCATGAGGATGGCAAAGCAAAGAATTTTCTTTGTTCATCACTGTGTTAACAAAGCCAGGGGCCATTGAGTGGTATGTCAAGTAATCCTTATTTGGTCTTACATTTTGTGAATGGCACCTTTTCATCAGCATGTTGTCATCACAACTGAAGCCTGGAATATGAACCTCATTTTCCTCTCTCTCAGAATTAGGGTAAGACAGTTGACTACTGCAACCTGAATAACATGATTCTTGGGTGAAAAATTTCAACATGGCTAAAGTCTGATGCCAATGATATGAGCATAAGGAAGCCAACACCTTGTTTAGAGTAGAGTTTCCTCTTTCCAATTTAGTTGTTTCCTCTAGTTTTGCACCAGCAGCTGTACTTGAACTGAAAACATAAAGCAGATCGAAACAAAAAGTAAATTACAATTAAATATGGAACACATGATAAAACCTAATGAAAATATGGTATCATTCAAAGCTTATAAAATGTTATACTTATAAAAATGTTACACTTCCACTCAATCCATTTTGTAAACACATTGTAAAGGAAAAGAGGAAAAAAGCTTAATAAAAAAGTTTAGCAAGATATTTTTCTATGTTATGCATTCAGTAGCATCCTGTTTACTATTGCAAGACCAATTAAAGAAGTATTTTTTTTAATTCAACAAACTATTTAAATAAAGAAATTATGGTTTGGTCCTAACTATATTTTAATCATACACAAATTATATTGAAATCAACAAAGACACAGATGTCTTCTATATAAATTCCACTTTAAAATAAGAAATCCCATGTATCTTAAAAGTACATTTTGGGCTGTACGTATACCCAGCATGGAGATGACACCATATGTACAAGGCACTATTTTTGTACTTGTGTCATATTTATGGAGGAGACTGACAGTTTGTTGAGTAGCCCCTATTTTTAATAATAATATTTAAGATTAGGGAGGAGTACATATACAAATCAAATGTCATTTTGAAGCTTTTCTATAAAGGTCCAATAGAATAAAAACCAATTCCTTTTTATGAATTTATTTTAGAGGGCAAGTATACTAAGCAAATTAGTATATTTAATTCTCTTATTACATTAATGAAAATAAAAATGTGCTTAACTTTATCTACCTATGTGTTTAACTTGATCAATTTCTTTTGAATTGAAAGCAAGCTATCTTCTCAGAGAATCATTTCTTTTTAAGTCTTTGCCACAAATTTATTTCCTTGCCTTTCTTTTGTTGTATATAATTGGAATTTAACCCAAGTGTACTTCCCAGGACCTTGAGGGACAAGCTTAACAAACTGCAATATATAATGTATACTTTTCTTGTAAACTAAACTATATACAGAGTTCTATTTTATTGTTTATTATAGTGGCTTTTGGATAGACGTTATATATTTATCTGTATATATTTTAGTTTACAAAACATATATACACACAGTAATTACACATACACACACACACACGCACACACACACACACACACTATGTGTATAAAATATGTCTCTAGAAGTAAATCAATGAAGTTAGATATAACTAAGAATTGGCCTACATCACCTACTGCTTGAAATAGTCCAACTAGAAAATATTAAAAATTGTTACTACTTACCAAGTAATTAATTCAAACTGAAAAGTTAATTGTTCACAACAAAAAGTAAATACTGATTTAAGGGGGGAAATTGCACAATTCAGCCTCAAATATTAATGTCTATCAATACTTTTGAATGTAGAAATATACAATTCTGTTTCAGAAAAGTAATGTATTTCAAACAGATCACCAAACTCTGAACATGACACACTATCCCAGCAATAATGTGAAATCTACTCCAAAATTACAAACATATGATAGTAATATACTAGGTTTCCTGACTAGCCAGTTTAAAAAATAACAGTTTTGATTCCTGCCTTTCTGAAGAAACCAATTAATAGGATGCAACATCAATAACATATCTTTGGAAATCTATGTAAAATCATATTAAATATCATTATCTCCAGCTAAATTATATCATGCTTCTACCCATTAGGTTGACACGTCACTGCTAATCTGAGAATTCAATAGGCTTTTAAATGGCTGAATGATATGATCTTTCAAAGGGCAACTCCATCTACAAGTATGGAGGTTTCTTTGTAATGAAAGTACTGACTAATGAGAGTTTTGCAAAGCATGGCTGATGAAACTATTTAGTAAATATACTGTAGGCTAAAATGATAAATCTTGCTCTTAACTCTGCATATATAATTACATGTATGTTTAGCCCTGTTCACAGAGTATGCAAGCATTTAGTATGTAAAGTGATATCTCTTGTATCTCTTCAGTAATCGGTCCCTTCACATTCTTTATTAAGGTTTACTTGCTGTTCCTCAGTGCACACATTTAATAGACATGCATATACTATGGTATACATGTACCAACAATTCAAACTTTGTAATCATTTCCTCTCCTATATGATAATAGAAAAATTGTAAAGTTACTAAATAGAATGTGTTTATTAATATATTTTGTACCATAAAAGTCACACAATTCTGAAGTCCTGGAAACTGAGGCTCATTTGAACTATACAGTCTGCAAATGAAAATTGATGAACATAATTTAGTTATAATGCTACAATTCAATTCCTTAAATTTAACAAACCAAGGGCACAATCATTAGATCTTACTGCACAAAGAAATACAGGATGTGGAAGTGCAAAAAAGCAGCACTTTATCCATTAAGTATCTTTCCTGGTATTTAATGTGCCTGCTTTATGGTTCCGTCTGTACTGCCGTTTTACCAATAAAATTAGGCCCATAGAGTAAATCAAATAAGCCAACATGAAGCATTTTTCTTTTACTGAATGACCAATCAATCACACATCAGTGTTGTAAATTTATGTGCAAAAGCATTGAAGTGCTTTACTAAAAATTACAACATAGAAACACAATAACAAATTCATACAATTCAGATCTGGAAATATAACAACACAAAGAGGAAACAGAATTACAATACATGTACAACACAAGACAAATACATGGAATTCATTAGAAAATATTGTAATAAATAATTCATGAATTATAGTGCAATTGATTTATGCATAAATAGAACTAATTGCCTAGATATCAGTTATTAACAAAATCTGTCAAAAATCAAGGCAGCCACAAAGTTTTACTAAATTACTGCAACAATGAAAATACTGCAATTTAAAACAAAAACAAAACACAAATACAAGTATTTGTACTGTAAACAACTAAAAAAATCAGTCTCACTAAAGTTTTTATACAATTTAATTTAATATAAAATAGTCATTAGCTACCAGAAATGGTTTAATTTATTGAGCAGTAGTTCTAAAAACAGAGGCACTGTTTTTTTCTTTTTAATATAAAATACTTGAGAAACATTCAAATAAGTAGAAAGCAAGAAGGCCTGCTTTCATCTTCATTTAAAAGTCTACTGAAATATGAATTTTCAGAAACTTGTCAATTTCTAAGTAGTGACTGGTAACTGAATTTGAAAAGTAGTTTAAAATTATAATTTAAATAGCCTTTTGAATTGGGGTGGATGAGGGGAAAGTTTATGTATTTTCCTGCCTTTCCTCAGTTGTATAATCAAAGGTTCAGCCTATTCATTAGAAATAATTAACATTTCTTTTTAAAACTTACGGGTTGAATATTATCTACAAACTATCAAAAAATATTTTAATATACTATTTCTGGCCAAAAATAAATACAAGTACGAAAATGCTGAAAATTAATTATAACATTACATATAAAACTACCACCGTTAAAGTCAATAGCAAAATGATCCCTGATTTTTTGAATCCTGTTACTTTTTGGTCAGGCCACCACTTAAATGATATTAAAAGAGTACTGCAATTTGTCTTTGATATAGACATGAATTAAATATTGTCTAAAACATTTAAAAAACAAGCTGGGAAGAAATAAGTCCCAGTTTTGAATGGGTATATTCTTCCTCCTTCCCTGCTCGTCCTATCCTTATCTCATAACCTTCAGGAAGTGGGAAGTAAGGAGATGTAACAGGAGGTTGGATGTAAAAACTTTATATCCGAAGTTTACATATCAAGCAATGAACCATAGGTCCTAGCAGTCCTCCAAATAAACCTGAAATCTTGTTTTCTATTGGGGAAATATATTATTAATGAATAATCTTAATCCTGATGAACATATGGCTTTAGTTCTTTAAAATTAAGGATGACCTTGACAAATGTTTATCTCAACTGGGTGAGACTATTAATTTTTTAGCATGTTTCCCATGCAGTTGAGCTGAAGAAAATTCAGCACAGATCATGTAATTCCCAATGAACTGATTACATGGTTGTGTTGCTTTCATTTCTAAGTAACCCCCAATTTATTAGGGTCAAATCCCTTCCCAGTTCTGAAATTACCAAGTTGAATGACATCTTCAAAAGTATCAAATGTGAACATACTATAGGCAGTAAAATTCACAGAATTTAAAGAATGACCTCTTGTATTGTCAGTTAAACACATTCAGTCATCCATATATGGGAAAAAGAACAATTTGGAAATATTAAAATCTAGTTTTTTCTATGGAAAATTGATGTCATCATTCATAAGTAGAAATGATAGGAAACAATACAGCTATGTATGGTCCTTCTAGTAAGCAATTGCTTACCCATAGTGAAACTGCTGTAGAGCTCCAGAAAAATGTATTCCTCCCTAACTAAAGATGCATTGAGGCATATGATTGATTGATCTATCAATCACTCAGTAACTGCAAGTTTTTTAAAATTTTCTCCCACCCTGATAGATATTTGATAAAGATAACACAAATGCCAGAGCTTATATAATTTCAGTAAGTAGTGCAATTGCCTAGGAATACAACAAAAGCATGCAAACCTTTTCATCCCCTTGAAGCTCAGAAGTCTGTTAGCACATTTACAAGTGAGCACATTTCGTTCTGAACCCTACTTGATTTTCTCTATGAGAAGGATCATTTCCAATTATGAGTTTTCTGAAGACCATTCAAAAACTGTAATATAAAGAACTGTCCTCTGAAGTGTGTGTGTGAGTGTGTGTATAATCTCCATCTCAGAAAACAGTTCTTATATTATCAAATAAATAAAATGAAATGCCCAGCTTCCAAATAGTAAATATACAAAGAATTTCTAGTACTGAAAGTTCAAAACAGTTTTTACTGTTTTTTTAAATCGGTAATTCTATCAAGACCCTGAACTGCAAGATTTGGTTATTAGCAAAATGATGATGTATCGGCCCACCAAAATGAAAACCTGATATTCATTTTGATAAACTGAAAAAGGTTTGAAATGTTACAGCAGCAAAACGTTACTGTTATCGTGAGGTTTTTCAGTAGGAGTGTTAAACAATCCTTAAATAAATGTAAGTAGGCATAAAACCAACTACCAGCACACTTAAATCAATATAACAATTTTCAAGCTCATTCTATGCACATTATGAAACATGCTCTAATATGCACTCCAACTTTTCTCTCAACCCTTGTAAGTTAGCTTATTTTCCATACTAAAGGAAAACCATTTTATGTATGCCTTTAGTATTCCATCTCATTTCATAGTTATTCTATAGCTATAACTAAATTTGTCAGCTTTCACAAGCATATATTTTGTAAACACCAATTTCTTGCTAAACCAACAATAACATTTTAATAATCCAGTTTTCTTGCTAACACGTTTTAAAAATGAAATATTTACTTTATATCCAATATTACACTCTAATGTACTTTCTTTTCCATTGTCTGGTTTTAACTAATACTTCATATCAGTTTCCGCAGTAAGAAAGTAGAACTGTCCTCTTCCCTTGATTTGCTTATTTTCAGTTGTGAGCAACTTTCTGAAAATATTTTGAGAGGATAAATGCCCTAAAAGCACAAATCATGTATTTCCTTAACAGGATGGATTACTGAGCTAGGGTCAATCTTCACCAGTAAAAAATAATATTTCACATGACAAATAGAAGATGTTCCCAACATTTTATGCTGAGAACTAAATAAAACCTGAATCCTTTTCACTTATTTGTACAAGGATTATATTAAATACAAAGTATCACAATTGTGATCAATTCTATCATATTGTCCACAGTGAAAACCCTGAATAAAATTTCTTTAAAAAGGCATGTATGTGGTTTCTGAACTGCAACATTTCATTTTTCTAAGTGAACATTTGTTTCTCCCGCATATATGCTTACACCTGCACACACACACGCACATGTACACACTCACACACATGTATACACACACACACACACACACGCACACATACACACACACACAAAAAAAACCCCACAGAATTTCTAACAAATGAAACTACATAGGCTTGCTGCTGTTTTTGCAGGTGCCAGTCCCTGAATCAGTGATATTAAACATCCCAGTGTCTGGTAATCGGAGCTTCTTCTTCGGAGGTGTTTTCAGAGTTCCAGATCTCTCTTTAACTTTGTATTCTAAAGTGCTGTGAGGTACCCCATAGATCCCTTGTGCTTTGGAAACACTCATTTTCCCGCTCATTACCATTGCAATAGCTTCCTCCATTATTTCATGATCATATTGCCGGTAGCGACCACGTTTTTTCCTTGGTTGTTTATTATCCTTACGATCTAAGCCATCTTCTGTGGATTCGGAGGTGCCATCAACAATGCCATTCTTAGTATTAAGACACAAAGGAGAGAGGTCCCCATGCAGAAAATAAGTGTCCAGATTTGAAGGAGTTACAGATGCAGAACATTCCACTTTGCTCTGTTTGGGGAATATAGTTTTCAGTTTTTGAAGAGCTGATCCTTCTAAGACTGATGAGGTTTTGGAAACATGGTACATGACATCCAGAAGTCCAGCATTTTCATGCTGTTTGGGAACAGCACTGATCCTCAGCTGAGGAATTTTTAATTGCACAGCTGGAGCTGACATTTCAAATTGTACACTTTCATTTTTTTCTTTAAACTGAGTGACCATTCTTTGCAAAGTTAACTGGTGGAGGTAATTGGAAGCTGTTGGGAATCTTAATTCTGAGGTTTCAAGTAGACTAAGTTTATTTTTTTCTGTGCGCTCTGCTTGAGCTTTTGCCCACAAGGCTACTTTTTGCAGCACAGCACAGGGCTCTGAACTGTCCTTGTAAGAACAGATGTCCTTGAAATCTCGAATTTTGTTTTTAAAGAGTGCAGGGTTTCCTGCTGGTAAGGCTTCTAAGTGGAGAAGTAAAGTTTTTTGAGGTATGCCATAAAGGATGCCTGCTTTATTAATGTCCAGTGCTCCGGACTGAATGTCTTTCAAGGCTTTTGAGAGCAAACCATCTGCAAACTCAGCACTTCTTTCCACAAAGTCCTCTCTGTTTCTGTGGAGTCTCCTGGATGGATGGAATGAAACGATGGTGAACTGATGCATGAGAGACTCTCACACAGCTATGGAAGGGAAGGGTCCACTCCTTTATTATACTCCTTGCTTAGGTAACATCACTGCTTCTGACACTTTTTAAGGCTTTGAGTTGTGGTAGCTATTGATTACCATAGCAAAAGTTAGAGTTCTGGTAGGACCATGTGAGAAAATGATAGCCCAGCTTCTAGAGCAGCCCTTCCAAGAACTTTAAATCCTAGCTCAGGATTTGGTAACTTTGCCATCTGTTTTCAATTCCCTTTTGACAGATGCTTGCAGAGTAACACTTAAAACTTCTCTTTTCACAATCTAACATCCACTGAATGTCCCCATCCTCAAGGAGTTTTGTTAGTAGAAACGTGACGTTACCGCTAAACAAGTAATAAAAGAGTCAACCCCCTTATAGAAACGTTGTTTATAACTATTAAAAAGAACCTTAATAAATCCAGTTTTTGTAAAAATGCAATTAAAAGTCCTAAATAATGCTTCTAATTTATAGTAAAGTTAGAAATGTGTGTGACTAGTAGGGGGACAGGGAGATAGAAAGAAAGATACGTAATGCAAGCAGTTTTTCTGGGGTTTTTTTTTTTTCTCCAAAGGAATAATTCTATTATACAAATGATAAGTGACTGTTATGACTGGAAAGATGCCAGAATTATAACATGTTACTTCAATGTAATTTCAGTAAATATTTATTACAGCAGCATATTAACTATTCATAAATGGTATCTCAGTAGCATGACATCACATACCATAGTAAAATACAAAAGCTAAAGCACTCTCTTTTTGGGATACTAAAATTGTAGCTCCTTTAATTTTCTTCTAACATCCAAAAACTATTAAAATGTAAAATATTTTTCTTTTTCCAATGTTAAAGGCTTAATATCAAATAGATTTGATTCTATTACTTAGTTTTCTAATTGCATTATGTACATAAGCATTTTATTTTATTTTTAGGGACATGAACTAAAGTTTGGTGATTGTTCTGATAACTTTTCTTTAACAGAAAAAAGTGAAAAACACAAAATGAATTATATGAGTTATACACAAACATAGAATTATGAGTGAAACCCTGGCATAAGCAAAGAAGAAGAATGTGTCAACATACATTTTATACAAGTCAATTCCAAAATAAATCTTCATATTTGTCTTACTGCCACACTTACTCCTTTTAAAATAAAGCAGAGTAATGCTTATTATGCTTACCCAGACAATGAATTTTCAGAACATGACCCATCATACTGTGACTGTTCCAAGTTTGATTTCTTCGTAGAGAGATCTAGCACTCCATCCCCTATTATAAAAATGGGGTATGTGAGAGTAAAAAACATGTACTATTATCAACAACAAAATGACAAAGGGCAACCACTAAGACACTCTCGCGCTATACATCAATTTCTGTTATTAATTTGCAACTCAAGGATGATACCAGTACTACTACTGCAAACACTTATTACTTTTTAAAAATTTCAGTTGGTCTCTTAAGATTGTAAATACCTGGAGATTACCCTCTTGACTTTTTTATTCTTGCTAGCAGGGCAACACTAAGTAGGTAAATGTATCCAGCAGAATCACATTGTGGAGTCTGAATTAGATTAGAACAGTATTGTGCTATTTTTCAACAGTTCCCAGTATTTAAAAACTTCTGGAGAGTAAAATCAATTCCAGGATTTAAAAATTAAAAATATTTAAAAATTGTACTTGTGGGAATATTCCAAAATGTAATGTTCAGCTAATTTGGAATGATGTATCATAGAATAGAAGCATTGAGAAATATAATTGTAACTAGATAGCTTTCACAACCACCAGCATTAATTACACACTGAAAACTAAAATTGAACAGGCACAAAATGAAAAATGGATCTTTACTACCACAGGACCTATTATCCAATGGTTCAGAGATCCTTTTACAAAAAAACCCCATAACTGAGAATTGTATATATTTATTATTTTTCAAAGTGGTTCTTTGGTGATGAAGATGATGCCTTAATTTCAAGAAGATTTACTTAAGCAGAAAAAAAAAATCTCAGTAAAATGTCAGGTTTTAATAATGAATTAGAATCTTGTATTAAATCACGGTTTAATAAGCTTCCATTATTATTAATTCCTGGTATTACCAAAAGAAAATTCAAAGAAAAAAAATTATTCTATTTTTTACAATAATTATAATAATGATTACAGGCAATCCCCAAGTTATGACAGTTCACTTAGCGACTTTTCAAAGTTACAACCTAGCCCCTCCTCCCCAAGTACTTAGGAACTAGTCCTGAAATTATGAATGTTACAGCACCGCAGCCATTGTTCAAACTTAGAACGAAGGCAGAGGTACTGCAACATTCGCCCTGCCTATTCCCCCCTCCTCTCAAGGTGGGTCTTCACAAGAACTCCTCCTCTGGAGACTCACTTATCTTGCAAAGATCTGTCATGGTTTCTTTGCCTGCTTTGTTGCTTCAGGCCTTCGGTGCATTCACAGAGAACAGAGGCCTAACATATTTCAAGATCATGTAAGATCAGTAGTGCAACATCTTGTGCTATTGATCTTGCACTATTTTAGGCTTCTGTGAATTGAGGCCTGGACGTTTGCAAACAGAGGGAAGACTTTGGTCCTTCAGGCTTTCCTTCCATTTCCCATTTCTTTGCCAAAGCCTGCAGGGAAATTGCATTCCTGTAGGTTTCAGCAAAACTTTGCAATAAAACTGTTCCTACCAGCAAAGGCTTTTTACAAAGGGCTGCCGAAGTGTATGGGGATGCAGGTCCTCAAGTGCTTTGCCAATGAGAAAGGAGGCCCGCAGAAGGGTGTGCATTCCTCTGGGCTTCTTTTCTCGTTCTCAAAGGCCTCCTTAAGCATCCCAGAAGGTCTCAGGTGCTTTAGTGGTAAGAAAGGCGGCTCAGAGAAATGCATGCATCCATCCAGGCCTCCCTTTTTGTCACCAAAGGCAAGCACTTTGGCAGCAAGAAAGGAGGCCAGAGAGGCATGCACATCCCTCAGGGCCTTTTTCATCACCAAAGTCCTCCTCAAGTGTCACCAAAGGCCTCCTCAAGTGCTTTGGCAGTAATAAAGGAGACCCATAAGGTCACACACACCACTCTGGGCCTCCTTTTTCATCACTTTGAAAAAGTGCACTTTGGCAGCGAGAAAGGAGGACCAGAGAGGTGCGTGTGTCCCTCTAAGCCTCTTTTTTCATCACTGAAGGCATCCTCAAGCGTCACCCTCATGTGCTTTGTTGACTAGAAAAGAGGGAACAGCCAAAGAAGAAGAGAGGCTGGACAGGAGACAGATCTTCATAAGATAAGTGACCTAGCAAGCAGGATGGGGGGAAGCACTTGTGGGGACCCCAAGGAAGGAGAATGAGATATTTCAGTTGGTCAGGTGAGGCTAAAGCAAGTGGCTTGTTCCACCGCTAGGCCCTCTTGGCCTTCCCCACCCTAAGATACCTCATATGCAGTTAATGACCCACATATTCGATTAGTGAATGTGTGGGCGAAAGGAGAGAGTGATTGCGGTCAAGACACTCCTACGAATCCTTGGGTTATTTGGATTCAAGAGTAGTTCTGGGTTATACAATTTGCCTTCTTCCTCAGCTTTTTCCTTATATTACCTACTGAACATATTCATCCTTTTCAGCTACATTAATGTGTGAAATTGCATATTTTAGCAAGCATTTTTACATGAAGAGAATGCATGTATTTTATTTATAATATGTATTTTTACCTTTTCTTTCAAATATACTGCAAAAAAAACTTAACAGAAAATTTCAAATGCAGTAGGAAACTACAAACACGAACTGCTAAAAGCAGCAATGTCTATAAAATAATTATGATAAGTTTATAATTTCGGCAGGCTGAAATGGAAACAGTTGAAGTAAAAGGTATTCTAGTCTTAGGTGTGAAATTTATTAAAAGGTTGGAACAGTAATTTGAGCTTAAATATGATTAGTGGTCCAAAAAGTTAACTCCGCATTAATAAAAAGCACAGGATTTTTAAAGGAAATGTATTAGGATTGGTAGACCTCAAAAATCTTGGCTATTTGGGACTTCCGGTTTGAGCTTCTTCGGCAATAGATCGAAATCCGCAATCATGCGTGGTTTCGATCTGTGCTCACCGCCAGAGCGCCCCGAGCCGGCTGGATTCGGGGCTAAGCCATCCCGCAGAGGTGGTGAAGAGGGGGGAGACTGCCAGCAGGGTCAAGGAGAGCCACATCTCTCCTCCCCAGCTGGCCATTACTTCCTTTTCCGAAGGCAGCAGTGGTCAGAAATGGCCACCTCAAAGAAGCACTCGACCGGAAAAGAATGTGCAGGAGGAAGATAAGAGAAAGTTTTGGTTGACCGGGTTGAACTGAAAAAGCAATAACATAAGGTACCCTGGAATCTGAACTGTTAAGAATAACACTGTTCTCAAAGATTTTGAAGCGGCGAAGGAGAGAGGGAAGGGAAAGGATTTGGCTTTTTTTCCCTTTCCTTCCTCATATTGACAGCTAAGAGATTTAAGTAAGAAACTGACAAAATTCCACTTTGACATCAATAGGCATTCAAGATGAAAATAAAATGTCAAAGGGATAACAAAGACTTTTGGATATTCAAAAACCTTCAAAAGAAGAAAGGAGAGAAAAGGAAAAAATAAAAGGGCGGGATCTGGAAAAGTGGAGAAGACTGCCTGGAAGTAAAAGAAATTTACAATGAAATTTCAACAAGATTCCTAAAAGATACATTCTAACTGAAACTTTGTAACAAGATAATAGAACCCCAGGAAGAGAAAGTAGAAAAAAAGAAGCAAAAAGAAACAGTTTTGGATTATTTGGATAATTTGGTGATTTTTGGATTTTTGGTTACTGGATTTAAATGACTAAAATCAATCGGGTGGTTGTTTAAGTGTTTAAAATGGCATTTTTCTTTGCAACAATAAAATCTACTGACATCAGCAAGATGGAGCAGTTTGATTGGAATACACCGAAAACAAAGCTGATTCATAAGAACAAGGTGGAATGGTTTTTTTGCTGATGGTCAGGGTGCACTAAAAGAACTCTGTAGTTTTATTCCAAAGCACTTGAAAGAAAGAAAAATAGTGGTGTTAAGTTAGTGAACAGATTAATTACATGGAAGTTCGGTCATAATTTGAAAGAAAAAACATCAAAGAAAAAATATATTTGAAATTCTCTTTTTTGTGTATGGAAAGGAATTGTATACATAAAGTGAAATTTTCTAGCTATCTGTGAGGTATAAGTAAGCTGCTTTAATAAACAAAGATGCTGTATCCTCTGACAATGTTTTCAAAACATACTTAAGGAACAAGTTGTAGTAACCTCTATCAAATGCACTCTGATCATGTTCAATCTGACAATATTTTCAGCTCACAAGAGATTTATCTGGAATTAATGGCAGCTCTGATATCATAAAAGTCTTATTTTAGCAGACATTTGAATATCAAATAATGAATCCCAAAGGATTTGAAAGTACATGTTGTCACGTTCCATATTTTATTCAAATATGAGCTACCTTGTCAAAAAATATAACCATCCCATATATTATCAGTAAAACTTATTTTAGCAGCTGAAAGTCCTGTGGCCAAGGTCTTCATGTGTCATGAATTCAGATGATGATGGACTGCAGTAAGCAAAGATATAGGTTGCAAATTCTTATAACACTCGATTTAAGATATGACCAATACAGTAGCCACATTTTCTTCCTCCTTTCTCTGGATGTTTTACCATCTTGCCAAAGGAAATGTTCCTGAAAAGGGGGATGCTTGCAACCGTTTGGTGAATCATGAGCAAGAACCCTTATGACCTCCCATTTAACAGGAGCATTGTATCTTATAATCAGCCACTTGCCTCTAAAATTCTTGGCACTGTTCATGAGCAGACATCTAAATGATTCTAACTCCTTGCCAGAAGAGCATCTAGGAAGTCAAGAAGCAAATCAAGACAACTGACCCCAACCCATTGGGTTCACAGCCTCTGGTGATCACAGAAAAAGATGTGCAAGATCTATTTCACAGACAAAAGCCAGGAAAAGCACCAGGGCCAGACAAGACAACTCCTTCTTGCTTAAAAGTTTGTGTTGACCAATTGGCCCCCATCTTCACCCAAATCTTCAATAGATCACTAGAGATGTGCTATGTTCCTTCTTGCTTCAAACACTCTACTATCATCCCAGTGCCAAAGAAGCCATCCATCAAGGAACTGAATAACTATAGACCAGTTGCTCTAACATCGATAGTTATGAAAATCTTTGAAAAGCTAGTGCTGTCCCACCTGAAAACCATCAGGGATCTGTTAGATCCCATGCAGTTTGCATACCGAGCAAATAGATTGACAGATGACGCTGTTAATATGGCTTTGCACTACATCTTACACTACCATGAATCTCCAAATACCTACGCAAGGGTCCTCTTTGTAGACTTCAGTTCTGCATTCAATACCATCATTCCAGATATTCTTCTAACTAAATTAAACCAGCTACGGTACCTGAACACACTTGTAAGTGGATCGTAAGCTTCCTAACAGACAGGAAACAGCTGGTGAAGCTAGGCAGAATCACATCTGATACCAGTACAATTAGCACAGGACCCCCCCCCCCCAAGGCTTTGTGCTTTCTCCACTTCTCTTCTCCCTATATACCAATGACTGCATCTCAAATGATCCATCTGCTAAAATGTGGAAGTTTGCAATGACACAACAGTGATTGGTTTCATTCGAAACAACAACGAAATCCGCATACAGATAGGAGGTTGTACAACTTGCCTCGTGGTGTAACCGGAACAATCTGGAACTGAACACACTCAAAACCGTAGAAATGGTGATAAACTTTAGAAGAAATTCTCGCATTCTACCACCTCTTACAATACTAGACAACACAGTATCAACAGTATAGACCTTCAGATTCTAGGTTCTTTCATATCACAAGACCTAAAATGGACACCTAACATCAAAAAATGTCATCAAAAAAGCACAACAAAGAATGTTCTTTCTGCACCAACTCAGAAAGCTCAAACTACCCAAGGAGTTGCTGATGCAGTTCTACAGAGGAATTACTGAGTCTATCATCTGCACCTCTATTACTGTCTGATTTGGTTCTGTAATCCAACAGGACAGACACAGGCTTCAGAAGATGATTAGGACAGCAGAAAAAACAATTACTACCAACCTGCCTTCCATCGAGGACCTGTATACTGCATGAGATAAAAAGAGGGTTGTGAAAATATTTACAGACCCCTCACATCCCGGACATAAACTGTTTCAACTCCTTCCCCTCAAAACGACTCAATAGAGCACTACACACCAGAACAACTAGACACAAGGGCAGTTTTTTCTAGCCATCACTCTGCTAAACAAATAATTCCCTCAACACTGTCCAACTATTTACAAACTCTGCACCACTATTACTATTAATCTTCTCATCACTTCTTATCACCCATCCCCTTCCACTTGTGAATATATGACTGTAACTTTGTCACTTGTACCCTTACGATTTATATTGACAGTTTCCTAGTATGATTTGATTGCTTATTGTACACTATGACTTTATTAAGTGTTGTACCTTATAACTCTTGACAAATGTATCTTTTCTTGTATGTATACTGAGAGCATTTGCACCAAAACAAATTCCTTGTGTGTCCAATCACACTTGGCCAATAAAAGAATTCTAATTCTAATTTTTATTGTAAAAGTAATATGCCATTTGAGGCAATAATTACTGAATCTGATACAGTGGGCTGTGAGACTTTGCTAGAATTGTGCATCCAGGAACATTAGCAACAGTGACCTGGATCTAAGGCTGTGTATAGAAACAAAAGCCTAAATATCTAGTCCCCTTAGCACAAGAGACTCTCCAGTCAGAAAAAAAGACCTATCCTATCAATCAGAAGTGCACAAGAAACTTTCATTTCCCAGCAAATCTATTTAGCAAAATTCTGTTCCTGATCCTGAAAGTAGCAGACAATCTAGCATTCCATTTCTGCACTGATGTCAGGGGCAGGCAAGTGAGTATTTTGACCATATCATCATTTTACATATACTTTCCACCTCCAAGCTGTATAAACTCGAATGCTTAGTGGATTATAAGCATATCAGATGATGTGTATTTGCGTAATGAGGGAGGGTGTGGCCTAAGGAGATCAACACCCTATATCAAGGTATGCATAATTATTAGGCAGCTTCATTTCTTCAGGCAAAATGGCCAAAAAGAGATTTAACTGACTCTGAAAAGTCAAAAAAATTGTAAAAAGTCTTCCAGAATGATGCAGCATTCTTAAAATTGTTAACATATTGGGGAATGATCATAGAACCAACAAATGTTTTGCTGCAAGTAGTCAACAGGGTTGAAAGAAACATGTTGAGAAAAAAAGTTGCACATTAACTGTCAAAGATTTGAGAAGAATCAAACATGAAGCTACCAGGAACCCATTGTTTTGACCAAGGCTTCCGAGACCGTAATTAAGTACACACTTAGTTAAAACAACTCTCATTTTATTTCAATGCTACAAATTACGTTCATTCCCAGCCTGTAATGGGTCCCAAACAGTCCCTCGAAATAAGCACCCCACCTTTTTCTCCTATGAACTGCTGCCAATAACTAAAGTGCCAACACAGAGCTTCAAGGATTAATCAGAACAGAACGAACAACTTTGCCTCCTACAAATGTTTCTTTACCTTTGCATGTCCTTTATACCTTATGGGAGGGGCATTAACCTCTGAGCCTTACTCCCGAGTCACCTCTTTTGTATCAGCTGCTCTTGTCTTGTAACAGCTCTGTGCACATGCGTACTGGGAACAGGCTCCCCTTTTTTCTCTGCCTCATTGCTGCCAGATTCTGGAGGCTCCGGAGTCAGCACACCCCTCCCAGATGGTCCTGGCCACATCTCTGCATCGGACACAAGACCCTTGTCCGAGTCCTCTCCAGACTCCTGGACTGATCCCCATTCTTCCCCACTGTCCGATTCTGCTGCTGTCTGCACAGGCTGCCAGCGAACCTCAACACCCATTGACCTCCAGTGCTGTCATATTCCAGAACTGCAACCTACCCGGAGTGTCCAGAAGTACAAGGTGTTCAGTACTCAGAGACATGGCTAATGTAAGGAAGGCTGAAATCCAACCACCTGAATAAGACACATAAGTTGAAATGGCAAAACTGGACCAAGAAATATCTGAAGACAGATTTTTTCAAAGGTTTTATGGAATTATGAGATGAGACCAGATGGATGGGCCTGGGCCTGCATCAGTAATGTGTATAGTGTTCCACTTAGACTCAGACACGAGCAAGGTGGCGCGCGGGGGAGGGGGGGAAGAGTACTGGTATGGGCTGGTATTATGAAAGATAAGCTAGTTGGACTTTTTCAGGTTGAAGATGTACTCAAAAACAACTCCCAAACTTAATACCAGTTTTTATGAGACACTTTCTTCAAGCATTGGTAAAGGAAAAAGTCTGCATCTTTCAAGAAGACTATCTTTTATACAGGACAATGCTCCATTGCATGCATTGAACTACTCCACTGCGTGGCTAGCCAGTAGGCCAGTAAAGCCATAAAGATGAAAGAATAATGACATGACCCCTTCCTCACTTGACTTAAAACCCTATTGAGAACTTGTGGTTCCTTCTTAAATGGGAGATTGGTTGCTGCTGCACGAAAAATTGATTGTCACAAATCAAGAAACTGATAGACTCCATGAATGGAAGGTTTATGACTTTTATTGAAAAGAAGGGTGGCTATATAGGTCATTTATTTATTTATTTTAAACATGAAAAATATTTATTTGTACATTTTGAGTGGCTTGTTTATTATTCTCATTTTAACAGATGCAAATAAACGAGTGAGATGGGCAAATTTTCATTTTTTATTTAGTTGCATAATAATGCTGCACACTAATAGTTGCTCAATAATTGTGCAGATATTCTCCTAATAAAACTAAAACCTCACTTTTACTTTCTTAAATGTTTAGGTTTGAGGTTTATTAACATTTTGGATTGACCGAAAGCACTGTAGTTGTTCAATAATAACATTAATCCTCCAAAATACAACTTGTCTAATAATTGTGCACACAGAGTATAGCAAATGAAAGCACTGAAAACAACCATCACCTCTGCAAGACCTGGTTCCAAAATGTTAGAAATTGTTTTTAATAGAGATTTCACTGCTTCAACAATTATTTCAAAGTCACAGAAATAATTCGCCCCATGGCTAAATCATCAATCATTTCAAATGCAGATTCAGTGAGCAGAGTGAAAAAATGCTATACTAAATTCATCTCCATATGTTCCTGGTTGGCACTAAGTACAATCTATAGGTATTCAAAACAGATGTTCTAGCCTCAAGTCTAATCTAACAGCACAACCAAAATTTTCAACACTGTTTTCATATATATTATAACATTCATTTTCAGCAATATCAAATGAACAACTCAAAGGAATTACCTTGCTGAGTATCCTGTTCTTGTGTTCGGTTCACAGTGAGGTCTAGAGGGCTATCTTGTTCTTCCTGAAGTGGATTTTCAGTTTGGTTCATTTGGAAATCTTTACATATCAGACTCATTTCATATGATGAACCGTTTCGATTTTCTTGCAGTTTACTATTTTTTGAAATATATTCAATTGCAAATTGACGGATCATCTTTTTCATTAATTCCTGAGCAACTAGGGGAATGTTAGGATCACAGTTCTGAGGAAGATCTGTGAGAAGAAAAGAGTACCATTAAAATATATTCCAGCATATCTTTAACAAAAAAGAATAACAAAATAACAAAAGGGACCTTGGAGATCTCCTGGTCCAACCCCCTACTTAAGCAGGACTCTACCATTTCAGACAAATGGCTGTTGAGTCTCTTTTTAAAAGCTTCCTGTGACGAAGCACCAACAATTTCTGAACATAAGCCATTCTATTGGTTTATTGTTCTCATTGTCAGGAAATTTCTCCTAAGGCTGGACATATCTTATTTTCACACACCTCACCACACCAAGTTCAATTGCTTGCTCAAGTTCAGCATGGTGGCAGCAGCAATCTGTGTGAATGCTCTTCCACCTGCCCTGGTAGCCCTTGTCTCTTAGCCCCAAATGTTTGCTTACTTTGACTTGGGTCTACAATTTTAGTGATACACCAGCAAGTATTTCATTGAGTTTGAATGATAACTTATTCCATACTAAAGAGCCAAATTAACATAAACATAACTGCTTTACTGCATCAAATTCAGAAGAAATGCCTTTGGATATTTTATTGTTTAATTTATTTGGCAACTGAAAGAACACAATCTCTATCAATGCATTCTGAATTATTCCTATAATTCCTTTTGTGCTTTTCAGGACCCTTCACAAAAAAACAAAACAAAAATAACATAATAAATAATTTCATCAACAATTAAAGCATTGCATGCCAAAAAGAGCTTACTTTTTATCCTATCAAGCAACAGAGCCTTGGTGGTTAGAGTGCAGTACTAGTTCTGCTGACTACCGGATGCCTGCAATTTGGCAGTTCAAATCCCACCAGGCTCAAGTCAACCTTCCATTCTTCTGTGGTGGGTAAAATGAGGACCCAGATTGTTGGGGGCAATATGCTGCCTCTGTAAACCGCTTAGAGAGGGCTGTAAAGTACTATGAAGCAATAGATAAGCCTAAGTGCTGTTGTATTGTATTGTTCAAAAAACCACAAGGTGTAAAGGAATCAAATTCAAAGCCTCTGGAGTCCAACTGAAAAGTTCCTACTGTATTAAAAGTGGCTACTTTTTGGAAGATTATTTTTTCCTGTAAATATACCATAGAGTGCAGGTAATTCTTGTTTACCAACTGCCTTGTTGAGAGACCATTTGAAGTCACATTAGCGTTAAATAAATAAATAAAAACTAGCTTTGCAACCAATTTTCCTATTTACAATTATTGCAATGTCCCACAGCCACATGCTCTCCATTTGCATGCTTCCCAACCAGCTTGTGACAATTAAAGTTAATGGAGAACAGTTCTACACATGAAAGTTGTCTGGGTGACCTTGAGCCAGCCATTGTCTCTCAACCCAATCCACATTACAAGGTTGTAATTGTAGGGAAAACAGGGGAGGAATGAATATTATGTATGTTTGCCCTCTTGAGTTACATATAAGGTAATAAAGGTGGTATTAAAATTTAACAAAATAAATGAATAATGTAAAATTGCAGTTACACAATGTTTTGCCTACAACTATAGTGACTCGCTTAATGACCAAATGGGAAGTGAGACTGCAAGCCTGTTGTGATATTATTTGTTGTTTGCCAACTGCAAAGTTTAGCTCTACAATTACTGGTTCCTCGCGGACCAGTGCCAGTATGCTGACTAGGGATTGGAGATCCCTGCCATGGGGTATAAAAATAAAACTTTGGAACTGACTTTGATTTCACTTATGGCAAATAGGATAATATTACCTCTTTGGCATAAAAATGTAGCTCAAAGTATTTCAACTCAGTCTTGATATCTTTCCATGATAAAATTGCATTAATTTTATGCTTCTTTATTTAAAATATTTTTCCATTTTTCCCCTAACAAAACATTTTGCAAACTATGAACAAAACAAACCAGCTGACATCGTAACAGAATGTAAAAAAATAGATAGAATTGGTAAATGTAACATAAACTGTAACATTACATTTGAAATATAAAATTTCTGGGCAAATATGTTTTCTGGTGCTAAAAAGAATATAATAGCATACCTTTTGTACCTCCAAGAGCATTTTAGTTTGAGATGCTTGTTATGCAGAAATATATATGGAAAATATTCTGTATAATCTATGAGTAACCCCCCCCCCCAAATGTTCTTTGTCCTTTTCCTAATTTGGTTTTATTTTTTTACCCCATAATCTTGTGCTATGAGATTAATTTCCAAAGGCATTTATACATAAAAAGCAAAGCCACAAGAATCTAACCAGATTATTCCTAACAGTGCAGATAGTATGCAAGGAAATTTAAATACTCTTCTGAGTATTTATGTCCATAAATCACCTTTGTTTTTTTAAAAAAAACATGCAAAGACACTGTTAAAAGAAACTGGCAAATTCAAAATGCAGCTTTTTAATATTCAACTAATATTGCTTGACTTAACAACTCAAGCTCAATAGCTCAAGCATCTCAAAGTTAAAAGAGAAACAAGTTTATATACAAAACCAGGTTTGCGGACAGAATACTAATTTCATACCTCCTCACCTTCAAACATTAATCACTACCACCACCACCACCACCCAAAATGAATCTTTTTCTTTGTGGGATAATTTAAAACAACTGCTCTAAAACTGGATGCATATTTTCTGCAAGTATTCTGTGAGGTAGGAACACAGATGTCTTGCAAATTTTTCTTCACTGTACTCCAAAATATTATGTTCAACACATGAGCATGGAAAGATGTAGAATATTATACTAAACTAATGCTCAGTTTAAATTACTTGAAATGTTACAAGATTTTTTAAAATGGGAAAATAAATCAGTTTTTTTCTTTCTTTAAAAATTAATTTCCTCATAAACTAAATGCATATGAAAAGCTCAACTAGAGAAAAGCTGTTTCAACTGCAAAATACCTTTCAGAAATTAAGCTAGAGCTAGAGAAGTTTTTTAAGAAAGAAAAAATAAATAAATTTTATGTAGAATTTCTGCTGAGCACTATATATCATAATATGAAGTAAAATCTTACCTTCCTTACGAAAGAGTGCATTTAAATAATTCTCTGCTTGGCACTCAATTTTATCAGTGTTGGACTGGCCCTGAGATGACAACTCCTCTGTTGACTGCAAAGAACCAAGAACCGTTGTAGGATCCTAAAATACATAAAGAACCCCCAATTTTCTAAGTAAAAGCAAATCTTATTAGACGTGAGCAAGAAAAAATCCCATTATATAACTATATATTTATCAATGTTTTATATAGCATAATATTTAAAGAACATTGGAAACGTGGACAAAATATGTGTCAAGATCATATACTTACACTGACTATTTCTTTATGCAAATTACAAAAGGAACATTTTTCATCCATAGACCAGTCAGTCACTTCTTCTGGTTCACAGTCTGGGGATGAGGAGCAATGGAAGAGAGAGGATGAGAAAAATTAAATATCATTCCAACACCTAAACAGTAACCACAACTTCAAATTTGCTTCCCAAAAATGAGCAAGCAGGAGATATTTTAGATTAAGAAACTGAACACTAGATCAGGATAAAGATAGTTCTGCTCAAAATTTCAGATCATTCTTATTCAAATACAAGGCCAATTTATTTTCATAAGACAGTGAGCACCTACAAGTAGACTGGCTCATAAGATAAACTATGACACTCTAAAACAGGGGTCCTCAAACTACGGCCCACGGGCCAGATACAGCCCACTGACACAATCCATCCGGCCCGTGCAGTGGTGGGATTAAGCCGGTCCCTACCTTCCAGCCACTCCTTGCATGGCAAGCTTTTCCTGCTGCCCTCATCGTCCCTCCTCCAGTCTTTATATACCTTGCAGATTGCAGCCGAATTTCTGTGTATTTCTGCTCACCACTGCCCACACACTTCTGCTCATGGCTGCTTGCACAGGTAAGGCTGAAGGGCACAGACCGGTGGGCCGGTGGGTGGGGGCCAGCTGGTGGAGGGGTGATATGGCCAGTGGACTGGTGCATGTGGGGAGAGAGCTGCCCTGCGTAAGAAAGCAAGGGAGGAGAGCAGGTGGGAGAGCGTGCCGGCATTTGAAGCCAAAGGGAGGGAGGGAGGAGGAATGCGTGCTTGTGAAAGAGGCATTTTTGTAGAAACTGGAGGGAGGGAGAAAGGAGGAATGTGTCCCTGTGGAAGCAGCGTTTTTGCAGAAGCCGGAGGGAGGGAGGAATGTGTGCCTCTGGAAGAGTTCCTGTGGAAGAGTTTTTGCAGAAGCAGGATGGAGAAGTGTGTGTGTGTGTGTGTGTGTGTGTGTGTGTGTGTGTGTGTGTAAGAGCACGTTTTTGCAGAAAACAGGGAGGCCAAAAAAGGGGCAGGCAGAGGCCCCGAGAGGCATCTGTGCTCTCTGTTTTTGGCCGGCAGTGCTTCTGGGGATGGCAGGGCCAAAAACAGGTCGCATATTTTGCCAGCCAAGGAAAGAACTCGAAGATTTGCCAGGGACTTCAGTCCACTGTCACTCTGCTATGGAGGAAAAAAATGAAGGGTCCCAACAGGAGAGGCTGCACCTGCCGCATAATTACGCATCACTTCCAAGAGTCTTGCTGAATGCCAGGTACCTGCGTGCTTTCCATTCATCCTGGGTGAAGCAGAGCAGAAGCAAAGAGGGGTGGGAGGCCCGACAGCATGCCGCACCCAAGCGCGGTGCTGTCCCATGCCAGTCAGATTAGCCCAGAAGCAGCAGATCCCCCAGTCATGGGTTGAATGTGGGGTCCGAGGCGGCCCTCAGTGGAGAGCACCACCCTGGCCTAAGCGCAACTCTTGGAAGTGATGGTTAATTACACAGCAGGCGCAGCCTCTTCCGTTGGGACCCTTTGGCTCCCCCCACCTGGCAGAGTGACGGTGGCAAAACTTTGAGTTCCTTCCTCAGCCGGCAAAAGGCGCAGCACTTCACTCATGAGGAGAGCTTGGCGGCCCGTGGAGAAGCGAAGATGGTGAGACACAAGTGAGCTAGGGAGCACATGCCGCAACAGCTGCCCCCACTACCTTCTCCCCCCCCCGCTTGGCTGCCTCTCCTTCTCCCACTTGGCAGTTCCAGGACAGTGATTGGTGAGGCTACCTGCCCCTGAAGGAGACCGTCTGTCTCTGCTCCTGGAGAGAGAAGCAGGAAGGGCATCCAAGTGGCAACGGTGGGGGAAAGAAGACAGTGGGGTGGCTATTGCAGTGCCTGCTCCCTAGGTCGCTCAAGTTTCAGCACCTGCTGAGCCCCTGCCTTGGGGCTTCCTCACCTGATCTGCTCCAAGTGATGCCTGCCTGGTCGGATCCTGCCTGCCAGACACACAGAGCCCTTTATCGAGCCTGTTGTGTGCGTTCGGCATCTGTGGAGGAAGCTCCAGGACAGCCAGCAAGATTCCAAAAGCTAATGCTGCTGCAATGTGAATGGAATGGAATGGAATGGAAATAGGAGAGAATGGAATGGGAATAGGATGAGATGGGATGGAATACTAATAGCAGCAACATGGAGTGGGAATGGGGGTAGGAATAGGATGGAATTGAGTGGAAATGGAAAGGAATTCAACGAGGTATCCCAGGGCACTGCCAGGATTGAAGGGGATCCTGCAGAAGATGCCCCAGGAGAGAGATAGAGATGTGGAAAGAGATATGAAAAGAAAGAGAGATGGAAAGAGAGATAGAAACAGAGACAGAAACAGAGATAGATTAGATAATTAGATAGATTAGATTAGATTAGATTAGATTAGATTAGATTAGATTAGATTAGATTAGATTAGATAGATAGATAGATAGATAGATAGATAGGGAAAGAGAGAGAGAGAAAAAACTCTCGTCTTCATATTAAACTCCTTGGGGCTGAGAAGAATTGCTGCAAAACTGAGTATGCTGAAGTAGACTACTAAACAACTTAAAAAATGATTTAGTTAAAAAAAAAAAAGTCAACCAAAAGAGCAACAGGCAAACAAAAGCAAATAAAACACCCTCAAGAAAAAACAAATTAAAGTTTAATTTGTGTGTATTGTTTAATGGAGTGCTAAATTGGCAAAATGGATTGCTAAATTGGCCACACCCAGTCACATGACACCTAGCCATGCCCACCCAGTCATATGATCACCTGGCCATGATCACCCAACCGGTCTGGCCCCCCAACAGTCTGAGGAACCATGAATTGGTCCCCTGTTTAAAAAGTTTGAGGACCCCTGCTCTAAAAGAACATTAAGAACTATCATTCCATGTGCTAACACAAATGCAAGGTCCTCTACATGCTGTCTTACAGTTATGGTAAGCTGACTTAATTCACTTTTCCATACGTAGAAAATAATAGACTCTTTTCATTGTCATTAAGCTCTTATTTCCTTTTCCAACTTCAGTAGGAAAGTTTTAATACTTTTCAATTATCCTACATTATTTTTTCTATAAATTTGCTCCTTGATGGATTCTGCATATATATTACTTGAAAAATAACTGCCTTGACAGAAGTTATCTAATTATTTAATTCCTGAGAATGGGTAATAATCTGTTTCACTAACTTTGCCTAATGCTTTGGTTCTCCATCACAAATCACTCCATATACTAATAACATAACATGTTTAGGGCTTTAAAAAAAACCTGTCATAAATGCAGCTCTAATTTCTGTGAAAAAAGTTCCTGGTGTACCACATTAACTCTTTCTAGAAAATAAAAAATAATATTAATTAGAATGTAACTGAATTGGCTGCCCATGTACATGATTCTGGCTAACAAATCTTACAATTGTTATCATACAATGGAGATAGCAACATCCTGAGAATGTTCTATTCAAAAAGAGTTTAGCCACATCTAATGGTGTGTCACTTATAGGGCAATGGTGAGTAACCTTTTCAGCACTGAGTTCTGAAACGGGAGCACGTATTCACGCCAGAAACCAGAAGAGCAGCTCCCCGACATTGCATGTGGGAGCACCGAAAACCGGAAGCTTAGCTTCCCATCACATGCGCCAGCCACCTGGCCTTCAAGTTTCTAACACGCATGCATATGCGGAGCCCAGCTGGCTGGTGCATGCATGAACTCCGGGGAGCTTCTCTTCTGGTTTCTAGTGCTCCTGCATGCGTGAAGACCAGCTGGCTGGCATGCGCATGCACTCCGAGAAGCTGTTCTTCCATTTTCCAGCGCTCCCGTGCATACAAAGACCAGGTGGCGGGCACATGGATGCGCTCCGGGGAGCTGCTCTTCCGGTTTCCGGTGTTCCCGCGCACACAAATCCAAGTGGCCAACGCAGAACAGCAATGGGCGATGGCTGACGTACCCAGACAGATGGCTCTGCGTGCCACTTCCGGCATGCGTGACAAAGGTTTGCCATCACAACCATAGGATTTGAAGGTACAATTGAAGTGCACAAATCCACTTCTAAACTTATTTTTATGTACAGTGAATATATTACCATGGGATTAGAAGTTTAAAAGTGCCTCCCATCCCAATAATGTACTGTTCCATCTTGTAACTTAAATGATCTTTTCATTGACAACATTGGCTTAGATTGCCTTTATTACTTTTGCCATCTCTAATGACTCTTGATAGTTAATAGTGCTAACATCAAAAACTCAACAACACATTTGACTAATACCATTAGAATTATCCACTTCCTCCTTTAATCCAATTGTGTTAGTTCATAAAGGTGCTCCACTGCAGGTTCAAAAGCAAAATTCCATCCTGGTTAAAGTGGGATATAAATGTTCCACTATCAGAGGCAGCATCCTTTCTTTATACTTAGAAGAGTGGAAAATGCTTCTAACATTGGACTGATTACCTCTATTTTTAAGTTTTATTACTAAAGTATTTAAACATAAAGCAAATTTCTGTTACCTTATGATAGAAAATACTGAATTATGTATGACATTTTTTTCTTTGCTTATATAGAACAAAATGCCAAGTTGTTGCATTATGAAAAAAAAGAAAATCTTCCTATCACATATCTTCCAAATCTTTCCCTGTAATCTCTTTTTCTTAAAAAAAAAAATGTGCTGAGCAGAGAGCTGGACTCAATTACCATTCCAACTTTTATGATTTTAGGATTCTATTTGCTCCTATTCTCCACTTATATTATAACTGGGTTCCCACCGCCCTTCCATATAATCCAATCCTTTAAAACAGGAGAAGTAGAAATTTCAAAACTCCTATGTGTTGAAATGGGGGAGCATGTGGGCAAAAGGATATTTGCAACGCAAATATCTTTTAACTAACCCAATGGATTTAACTGAACTTCTTCTGATTGCAGTAATTCTAAGGTACGTACTAAAGCCAAAGGAATTCATTACAGTCTATTCCAACAACTATTGTTTTTAAAAAACCAAACAGATACAGTGGTTAAGAAATCTATGATAAAGTGTCTCCAGCAAATCCCACAGATGTCCATTAGTATGACCTTAATTATGCAAATATAAATGTCATTATATAATTAGTTCTGATGGAATCTATTTTAAGTATCCATGATACTAAGCATTATGCCAAATTTTCAGTTAAGCATTTATCAAACAATAAAATGTTTTAACAATGATAAACAGATTTTGTTGGATATTTAAAAGTCAACAAATTTAGTGCTAAACATATTTTTACACATAAAGTACTTTATAACTTTGAAGATTTTATTGAAAAACATCCTGTAACACATATAAACCTCACTTTCTATGGAATATAAATAACTGAAAATTAGCCTGGACACATATGAATACTGTTCTTTTTTCCCTCAAAGAACCTCTTTTATTCTTTTGTTTTATATTTTTACAATGGAAGTAAACAAAGGGTTAAGATTTCCCACTGAGGTACAGTGGGATTCAAGCTCTAATCTCTTAACACTTAACCCCCAAAATCCTCTGTTATATGAGCTGTTCTTTGAATTCATTCAAACTGAATATTTATTTTGAATATTTATTTGGAAGTAAGTACAGGAAGTAAGTACCTCAGTACAGGTAGTCCTCGAGTTATGATAGCGTTGATTCAAATTTATGACACCTCCCCCTATGACAGTCCCAAATTTATGAATGATGCAACATCACTACAGTTGTTCACCCTTACAACCGACCACAGAGATGCTGCAACATTCCTGCTACCTATTCCCTCCCCATCCCGTCACCAATAGCCCGCTTACATTTAGAAGATCTGCAGAGTCAGGGCCATGTGGCAGAAAAGTGGCCATCTTCTTACATATCCTTTGCAAAAGCTTTTGGTGCAAAGAATAGAAGTGTCAGCCTCAAGAT
Organism: Hydrophis major; assembly: GCA_033807585.1. Classification (NCBI taxonomy): domain Eukaryota; kingdom Metazoa; phylum Chordata; class Lepidosauria; order Squamata; family Elapidae; genus Hydrophis; species Hydrophis major. Next base: position 62,339,213 of record CM066333.1, on the reverse strand, counting down.
ATCTTCCACTGTTGCTTCTCTGCTATTATGCAACTTTTACTTCTTTCGGCTGTCATGACAACGGTGGGAGGGGGGACCTTGGAGGGGAAGAAAGCTGGAGGTGTTTTGCATTCCTTTGTTGGGTTAGCAAGGGGAGGGGGGATTCTTTTCTTTAACTTTCCATTTCTTGGCTAGCTTCTATCCTCTTTTGCGCAACTGCGAACTTTTATCAAAATATAATAAAGGCCATTTGACAAGAAGCCTCATCAACACCTGGAGATGACCACATGATCATATTCAGAAGTTTTAATTGGAAGAATCATTTGAACTTTGGGGGGTGGGAGCAATTCTATTTCTTTGTATGTGTGTTCTACCCGCCAATTTCTCAGTTTCGGAATTGGATTTGTAGTTTCCACTTTATTTTCCAGTAAAAGGATAACTTTGCTCTACACCATGGAGTCTGAGTATTTCTTTCTTGGAATCTAAAGGGAGCACAGACTGACAATAAGCCTTTGGGGGCATCTTGTGCTCCTTCAGGCCTCAAGCCTCCATACCAAAAGCTTTTGCAAAGGGGATGGAAATCTTTCAAGGTGCGATCTCGTGCTTCTTAAGGCCTCTGGTCCCCTTTGCAAAAGCTTTTGGCATGGAAGACGGAGGCCTAAAAGAGCGCAAAATTGTACTCCTTCAGACTCACTGAGGCTGCCTGGTGCTCCAAAAGCGGATTGGGTGTCCTACGCAGGCAGCTTCGGTGAGTTAGTCAAGTTGAGCAGGATGGGCTGGTCCCACTCCCCCACTGCTCTCACAGCTCCGATTTTGGAGTGTCAAGAGTGGACAAAGAAACTGCGGTAGAAAGTCTGAAGATGAGAACATTCGTTGGATCATCCAGATCTTTGAAAGGTAAGTGAGTCTCTGGACTGGACATTTTCTTTGAACTGAAATTTGAGAATACTTGAATTGTAAGATTTTGGATTTAAAATGGGCGTTGGTCCTTACCTGACACGCCATTTCTCTGGAGCTGGGAGGATCATCCAGAGAGTGGGAGATGCTTCAGTCTGCGTTGTTGAAGGCTGAGCTTAATTACTGAGGAATGCTCCTCCCTCCGTCACGTGGCTCCCTTGCATTCCCCAGTTTACGCGAAGACGAGAGTGAAGAGAAGATCATGCTCTCATCTTACTATGCTAAGCGGTTCCTTGGCCAAACAAGACCCCACCAGACGGTGAACTTAAAAGGGTGGGGCTGGATGATCCTCCTGGCTCCAGAGAAATGGCGTGTCAGGTAAGGACCAACGCCCATTCTCCTGAGAGCCGGTCGGATCATCCAGAGAGTGGGACATACCAAAGCTTGGCTGTCCTACGGGAGGGACTCCGTCTGGTTCTGAAGTCCCCGCGGTTCCTTGAGGACTCGCTGGAGAACTTGTCTCCCAAACGAAGCCTCCGCCGAGGCAAATATGTCGATCTTATAATGCCTAATGAAGAGAGATGGGGAGGCCCAGGTGGCCGCCCGGCAAAAATCAGCAATTGGAGCCTGGGTGGCCCAAGCTGCCGAGGTGGCTGCACTCCAGGTGGAGTGTGCCGTTATGCCGCTGGGCACCGGCAGAGCCTGGGACAAGTAAGCTTTGGAAATAGTAGCTTTAATCCAGCGGCCGATGGTTGCCAGGGACACTTTGTGTCCTAAGGATTTAGGTTGAAAGGAAAGGAATAAGGATTCGAACTTCCTAAAGGGCTGGGTACGTTTAATGTAAATGCGGAGGGCCCCTCTTACATCCAGGGTGTGCCAAAGCTTCTCCCTTTCCCGTGAGGGATTTGGGCAGAAGTTCGGAAGTGTGAGTTCCTGTGCCCTGTGGAAGACTGAATTGACCTTAGGCAAGAAGGTAGGGTCTGGCCGTAGAACCACCCAGTCGGCATGGAAGATGCAAAGGTTTTCCTCACCGACAAGGCGGCTATCTCCGATATTCGGCGAGCCGAAGTAATGGCCACCAGGAATACGACTTTGAAAGTTAGGAACTGGAGTGAGGATTCCCTGAGATGCTCAAAGGGATGCTTAGTAAGGGACGTCAGGACCTTGTTGAGGTCCAGATAGGGTATCTGTGAACAGTTGGGGGACACAAGTTAGTTGCTCCCCTAAGGAACACCCTAATGCGAGGGTGGAGGGAGAGGGTACCCAGGTTGTCGCAAATAATCACAGTTGAAAGGGCTGCTACCTGACGCCTCAGGGTGTTCGGAGAAAGACCTTTCCTCAGACCCTCTTGGAGGAATTCCAAAACTTGAGCAATGGAGGGTGAAAGAGGATTGATCTGGAAATTATGGCACCACTTGCAGAAGCTATGCCAAGTGGCATTGTATATTCGGGTTGTTGAGGGCCGCCTTGCGGCTAAAATGGTATCAATAACCTGTTCAGAGAACTGCTCTTTCTTTAGACGTTCCCGCTCAACCTCCAAACGCTAACTGGAGCCACTGAGGGTCCGGGTGTTGGAGGGGCCCCTGGGAAAGGGATATCCTGTGCGGGGGAATTTTCCAAGGGGGGGCCACCGACAGATAGCAGAGGTCCGCAAACCATGGGCGCCTGGGCCAGTAGGGTGCCACTAAAATCAGCTCTGCTTTCTCGGATATGAGCTTCTGGATGACCCTGGGGATCAGAGCCAATGGAGGGAATGCATATAGAAGCCCTGTGGGCCAGGGGCAGCGGAGGGCGTTGTGATTCTCGGCCCCGTGGGAAGGATACCTCGAGAAAAACCTGGGGAGTTGGGTGTTGAGCGGGGATGCGAAGAGGTCTACTGACGGGAGGCCGAACATCACGGTCGCTTCCCTGAACAGTGACGGGTGAATGCATGCGCCACTAGGACTGGTCCACCGTGGTCCTGCTCAGCCAATCTGCTTGGGTGTTTGAGACTCCTGAGATGTGCTCGGCTTTGAGAGAGAGGAGATTGCGCTCCGCCCAACGGCAGAGGCACTCGGCCTCTCTCATCAAACTTATGGACTGGGTGCCCCCTTGTCAGTTGACGTGAGCCTTGGCGGTGACGTTGTCCGTGAGTATCAGGACATGCCGTCCGCGTACGTGGGGAAGGAAGCTGCGCAGGGCCAGGTGGATGGCACGAAGTTCTAACCAGTTTATATTGTGTGTGCGTTCTACCTGAGACCATTTGCCCTGTGTCGAGAGCGAGTGGATGTGAGTGCCCCATCCGGACAGGCTGGCGTCTGTGGTGAGGATGAGGCGTTGGGGTTCCTTGAAGCAGTGTCCCCTGTTGATGGAGGGACTGGTCCACCAGAGGAGAGACGTGAGGACCCTTGAAGGCACCTTGACCGCGGTCTTTGAATTGCTTCTGCCGGTCCTTTGGAACGGGAGCAGGAACCATTGTTGGGATATAGTGTGTAAACGGGCCCAGGAAACAATGGAAATACATGAGACCATTTTACCGAGTAATTTAGACAATTCTAAAAGTGTTACCTTTCTTGATCGTCTGATATGTTTGACAGTCTCCTGGATGCTACGGAATCTCTCAGAGGAAAGGAAGACCATTCCATGAACCGAGTAAATGACGGACCCCAAGTGGGTGATCCGTGTAGATGGTAACAGATGGCTCTTTTGCCAGTTTACTAGGAACCCATGATCTTGGAGGGCAGAAAGAGTAGCTCTGATATCCTTTTCTGCTTGGGGTCTGGAGTGAGACAGAATGAGGATGTCATCCAGGTAACAGTAGAGACGAACCAGGAGGTCCCTGAGGTGAGCCGCTAGGGCCGCGAGGACCTTAGTGAAGGTTCTCGGGGCAGAGGCCAATCCAAAGGGAAGTGCCACATATTGGAAGTGGTGATGATTGTAGCAGAACCTGAGGAATTTGGAATGGGAGGGCCGGATTGGGATGTGAAGGTACGCCTCTGAAAGGTCTACGGAGAATAGCCAGTCCCCCTGCCTGATGCCTGGTAGAATGGATTGTAGGGTGTGCATCTTAAACCTGCGGTAGGTCAGGTAATGGTTAAGGCATTTCAGGTCTAGAATAGCCCTCCATCCCCCTGAAGATTTGGGGACCATGAAGAGGTGAAAGTAAAACCCCTGCCTCCGCTGGGATGGTGGTACAGGTTGTATGGCCTGTATGGAGAGGAGATGGCGGATAGCTGAATCCATTAGGTTATGTTTGGTGAGATCCTTGGAGGGGGGGATGCCAAAAAAAATTCGGGGGGGCGCGCTGAAATTCAAGCGCGAGGCCCAGTCTGATGGTCTCCCTGACCCAGGCATCGGAGGTGGAAGAGTCCCACCGGACGGCGAAATGCTTGAGGCGCCCACCGATGGGGAGGGGTGGACGGGGTCTATCTGTTGCGCCGGAAGGGCTTCCCTCCTGAACCCCTGAAGGGGCGCCTGTAGCTGCTGCCCCTCCTGCTCCTGTCACCTGGATCGGCTCGATCCTGGGGCTGGAAAGGCCGGAAGGAGGGGGGTCTCGGGTACCTGGGCGGGAAAGGAAACTGGTAGAAAGGTCGTGAAAAACCTCTCTAAAAGGGCTGTGCTCTTGAGTCTGACCTACGGAAAGGGGGTGGGATTTTTTTTGCTTCTGGTTTCTGATAGAAATAGCTCCAGGACGGTGCCGAATAATTTGTCCCCTTTTATGAGGGCGGTAGCCAGCTTAATCTTGTTTTTTACGTCCGCCTGCCAGTGCTTGAGCCAGAGTAGGCGGCGAGCTGTAACATGAGAGGATATTGCTCGGGCAGAGAACTTAACCGCGTGGTATGTGGCGTCGGCCGAGAATTCTGCCGCAGCCGTCAATTTTGCTATGTCCTGGTGTGCCCTTGTGTTGGGGGGGGGACATGCTGCCTCAGTTGACGGAGTCACCGGATCGAAGACCTGGTGAAGAAGAAAGCGGCAGTGGCCGATCTAATGGCCCAGGTGTCCGCTTGGTGAGCCCTACGTAAAGCAAGCTCGGACCTCTTGTCCTCGGGCTTCAGGACCTCCAGGGGATCACTGGGGAGGACGAAGATGCCAAACCAACGATGGGCTCATCTACCTCGGGAGTGTTGAGCAGGTTGCAGAAGCTCGACTCAAGGTTAAAGAACCTCCTGTCCTGGCTGGATGGGGCAGGTGGGGCCCTTGTGGAGTCTAACTGGTTTGAGACTAAGTCATGAAAAATGGGCGGGGCCAGGATCACCTCCGCCTCCACCACAGGCTGCCTAAAGATGGCGTCCTCCTGTCCCTCTGCTGGGGAAGGGAGAGCCAAGGAGGACTGTACAGACAGGCCAGAAATGTTCCTGGCCTTAAATAGGAGTGATTTGAACATGTGCAGCTTGAACAGGCCCACAAAGGTGGGTTGATCCGGGGTGAGGCCCTCGTCCTCGGACATGTCTCCCTCCAGAGGGTCTATCTCCGATAGGGGCTCCCCCTGGTGCATAGATCCCCATTCCAATTCCTCCTCCTCCCCGAACCGATCTAGGTCCTCCATGGCCTCCTCCAGATCCCTTTCTGGGAAAGGACTGCTCTCCTGTAAAGGTACCTGACCAAAAGTTGGGTCCGATCTAGGCGAGGACCTGACTGATGGCGAGTCATGTTCGGGCGCCATCGAGGGAGGACCAGACCTGGACATCTGTTGCAGGTCCTCTGCAATCCCCTGGCGAATATCCCATTCCATCCATGCCTGCATGTGTGCAGGGATCTCAACTGTGGCGACCTCCTCATGGCGCAGACCAGCGGCCGTGGGCATAAATGTTGCTTCTGGCGTCCGCCTGGTCGTTGGTCCGGGAATCTGGTGTCCCTGGGATGGGCTGCGCCTGGAGAGGGAACAGCAATCTGGAGGAGGGGGGGTGTCTGGAGGTAGAGGGAGCAGAGGGTGGGGGCGCTGGAAATACCGGTTGTGTCTCTCTAGATCGTCTGTCAAATTCTTTCTCCAGTGCCCTATGACGTCTTAGAGTGTCCCTCTGAGAAGCTTCGGAAGTTTCTTTAGGGGCTTCCTTAGCCTGTTTGCACAGGTGGTAGGATTTAGATTTGGCCTTCAAAGAAGGGCCTTTAGCGGAATTGTCATCTGCCATTGTAGAGGAAAGGACTGTAATACAAATGTAAGGGCAGTTGGCTCGCCAAGAGTTCGACCTACAACAAAGGCCGGGTGTCCTTTCGCTGGCCCGCACCCCCTTTTGGAATTTTAAATGTATATAAACTAATATAATTATTAATACCTTTATGCTTAAGCGTACAATCAAGATATATAAGCCAACCAGTGTTGGCAACGTGAAATAGCCAAATATTGAAAAGATGTAATATATATATATATATATGTATATGCAAATACGTACATCTATCTATCTATCTATCTATCTATCTATCTATCTATCTATCTATCTATCTACATACGTACGTATGTACATACGAAAATACATATATATATATATATGTATAATTGTGTATCTAAATATATTTAGATATCTATGTAATGATAAATATTACTATTAGTCTTATTATTATTTATAATATTTAATCCAAGGTCTGGTTGGAGCTCCCAGGAAGGAGTGACCCCAGGAATTGCTGTTAAGATTGCCAATGTGCCAAATAAAACGCCTGAGGCTGGAGTGAGGCCTTGGGCAGCTGGAGCTCCCAGGCAACAACCGGGAGGGATAGGCTGCTATTTCCTGCCCTGAGCGTGCTGCGGAAAGCCAACAAGTTTGCCAATTTCCCTAAATCTCTGATAGCTCTCACAGGCTGGAAGGCCTATAATTAGAGCTAGTCCCTTCGCAGCTCAATGAGGCTTCTAAAAGCGGCGCCCGACACGCGGTGGCGCCCAAAATGGCAGCCACCCACGCTCCCTTACTCACGGGCTGCTCAGGGCCAAATTCAGCCTCTCTGGCACGTCTAGGGACTGAGAGAGGCAGCCAGGTGATTTTCACCCCTTCCTGGGGCGATTGGCGTTTACGGTGGGGGGGAATACCAGCCGCGCTATTACAGCGCGATCAAATAAAGCCGCTACGAGTGCGGCGTAGAAAAGCAGCAGGAAGAGGATCGAATTGGGGGGGGATTGGCGCTGGAGCGCGGAAGCCGCCCGCTGTGCAGGCCCCCCGGGGGCGAAGAAACGCGCTCCCCTGTTAAATCACTAACCCAATGTGCTTAGAGGGTAAGGAGAACCGGGGCAATGATAATCAAACCTGATGAATAAAGAGCTCTTGAATCAGCCAAGGAGTGGTGAAGTACACAGCCTATTCTCACGAAGGCTGAGCGTAAACTGGGGAATGCAAGGGAGCCACGTGACGGAGGGAGGAGCATTCCTCAGTAATTAAGCTCAGCCTTCAACAACGCAGACTGAAGCACCTTCCACTCTCTGGATGATCCGACCGGCTCTCAGGAGAATGGACATTACAGAGACAGTGACACGGCATATTTAACATCAGAGAAAGAGACTTAGTGTCTGAGTTTGAGAGATATCTGCTGGTCATCGAGAAGAAAAAAAACTGGTTTGAAACTGAAAAATAATATCTTTTTTTAAAAAAGTAAAGGTGAAAGAAGGGGGGAAATGGGTGGAAACACTTCTTGAAAAGTTGTCCCTCATCAGGATCCACTTCTCAAGTGCCAGGTGGTCAGTTAGAGCCACTGAGGCTCCGGGTGGACCAAGGCCCCCTGGCTGTCTTGAGGGATTCTCCAAAGCCGGGACACAGGGAGACTGACAAGTTCTGCATACCAGGGCTGTCTGGGCCAACAGGATGCGATGAGCAAGATCTCTGCCTGCTCCACGAGACGTTTGCTGATCACTCCCGGTATGATGAGTAGAGGAAGGAATGCAGATCATAGATAATCAGAGTTGGAAGGGAATGTATACAACAGGCCCCTGGGCCATGGACAGCAGAGGGCGTTGACTCCCTCTGTTCCCAGAGTTGGAAACCTTGTGAAGTATCTGGGCAGTTGCGAGTTTATCGGGGTGATGAATAAGTCCAGGACTGGGTGGCTGAACCTTTGGCACAGTTCCTGGATGATGTCCGAGTGCAGCCGCCACTCAGAGTCGTCCACCGTGCTCCGGCTGAGAAAATCTACCTGCACATTTGCCAGCCCTGAGATGTGCTCTGCCTTGATGGAACTCAGGTGAGTCTCTGCCCAGAGAAATAGCTGGTCTGCCTCACACATGAGAGACCTCGAATGGGTGCCCCCTGGTGGTTGATATGTGCTTTTTCGGCCACATTGTCTGTTAAGATTAATAGGTGTTGTCCCTCTACTGTGGCTTTGAAGTGACGAAGAGCAAGGTGGATAGCTCGGAGCTCCAGCCAGTTGATGTTGTTCTTCAGGTCTGCCTGAGATCATTGTTCGTGAGCCAGCTGCTGCTGAAGATGGACTCCCCATCCGAACAGGCTGGCATCTGAGGTCAAAATCAGGAGGCTGGGCTCCTTGAACAGTGTCCCCCAGGCTATTGCTGGGGACACCCACCACCTGAGGGACCTGAGTGTCTCAATGGAACCCTGACTTTGGTGATGGAATTGCTGCCCCCCGTTCTCTGGAATGGTAAGAGGAACCACTGCAAAGTTCTTAGGTGCAATCGGGCCCAAAGGGACTATGGCTATACACAAGACCATCTTTCCCAGAAGCTGAGAGAGAACTGCCAATGGAACAAGGTGTTCCATCCTGATTTGAGTGACTAAGGACTTGATACTGTCCTGTCGCTCCTGGGAAAGATAGACCTCGCACAACCTGGTGTCTATCACTGTTCCTAAATGGAGCAGTCGAGTGGTAGGTATCAGATGACTTTCATGAAAATTTATGGACAATCCATGCTCCTGGAGAACACAGATTGTCTTCTCCATATCCTCCTGAGCAAGCTGGGGAAGAGGACAACTGGATATTGTCCAGGTAGCACTGGAGGCACACTGGGATGGATCTGAGGTGCGCAGCCAGTGCTGCCAGGATCTTTGTGAAGGACCTGGGGACTGAGGCTAGACAGAACAAGCAGGGCTCTGTACTGGCAATAGTGATGCGAGTAACACAATCTGAGATATCATTGGTGCCGGGGATGGATGGAGATGTGGAGGTATGCCTCCGTCAAGTTGATGGATGACAGGATGTCGCCCTCCCTGATGCTGTCCAAGATTGACTGCAGAGAGTGCATTTTGAACCTCTTGTACATCAAATGGACATTTAACCTTTTAAGGTCCAGAATTGGTCTCCAATTCCCCCCTGAGGACTTCGGAACAAGGAATACAATTGAGTAAAATCCATGCCCCTGTTGATCTTCTAGGACTGGCTCGATGGCCTGGATGTCCAGGAGGTGTTGAATCACCTTGTTCATGAGGTCCCTCTTGATAAGAGTTCTTGGAGATGGGGCAATGGATAAAGTGCCTCAGAGAAATTCCAGAGTTAAGCCAAATCTTAAGAGTATTCAGAACCCACAAATCTGAAGTAATTTTCTCCCGCTGGTGGGCAAATGAAGTTAGACACCCACCAATGAGGGGAGAGCTCTGGCAGTCACTTGAAACAGTGAAAGGGGTGCCCCCCGCCACTCCACCAAAAGGCTGCTTGGCCTGAGGTTAATGTTGATGTCTGTACCTATCTCTAAAGGTAGATCTGTCCTATCAATCAGATCTGTGGGGGTAAATGCACTGGAAGGAGGAATGATTGGTAACATTGTCTGGCAGATGAAAGGAAGGCTGATGCCCATAAGGTGAAGCCTGCCTATCAGCCCTCCTAGTGACAGATGACAAGACTTTACACTTGTCCTTGTTCTCCATTAGGAATGGATTCAAGATCTCTCCAAAGAGAGAGGAACCCTTTTAGGGAGCAGAAGCCAACCTCCATTTGGTCTTGGCGTCCGCCTGCCATTGGTGAAGCCATAAAAGACGCTGGCAGGAGATGTTAGAGGTGAGAGCCCTAGAGGAGAAACGGGCAGCATGCAACGAGGAGTCAGCTGAAAACTGGGCTGCTATCACCAGTTTATTAATGTCTTGGTGAATGCGTGTCTCCCCTGGAGGAACCCTCACCTTGAGCCAAAGTAAGGAGGTTCTAACAAAAAAGAAAGTGGCAGTGGCCATCTTAAATGCCCAGGCATTTGCTAAGTGTGTCCGTCGAGAATTCAATTCTGCCTTCCTGTCCTCGGGCTGCAGAGTCTCAGCAATGTCCACAGAGACAGCTGAGCGGGAAACAAGAAAGGCTAGAGGGTCATTCACTGTAGGCAACTCTAAGGTGTCTGACAAAGAAGGAGCCATATTAAAATGCCTCCTGTCATTGCTACCCAGCTTGGGAAAAGTTGGGTGGTTCCACTGCCTCTAAATTACTTCCAGGGAAGAACCTGGGGCAGGGGATGCTTTCCTGCATCATGATGGGTTTAGAGAATTCAGCCTTGTCTGACCTGATGGTTCCACAGGTATAGATGAAGAAGTCCCAATCTGGGCCGTTGCCTTGGCCTTATGAAGGAGGGACTTGAACAGCGCTGGACGGAAGAGTCCAGTGAAAGGTGGGGGGTCAGGGGCCAGGTCAAGGTCATCGCCTGAGAACCCTTGTTCCACCTGGTCTACTTCCTCTAAGACAGATGCCCTGCTTCTGATTGAATGGGCGGGAGATGTAGCCCCCTGTGACCACCCAGCTTCCCTAGTATACATGTAGTGATGTGGCTGCTGAGGAGGTAACAGAAGCAGCACGTCTCCCAAGATGTAGGTGGCTACTCCTTGGGAGATAGCTTGTGAAATGAGGAATATGAGTTCCTCAGATAGACCAGGCCCCTGCCTATCTATTGGGCAGGGACCCGCCGTTGTGGGAGTAAAAATTGCCTCAGGGGTGAAAGCCCTCTCCCTAATCTGGGTATCAGCACCTTCAGAAACCCTATAGTCAAAGGGAAACTGCTTTGTCTCAACCTGACCTTCAGTTGGAAAAATAGAAAAATGTTCCCTATTGTCCTCTGGTGATCAGCTCATAGGAACTGCAACAGTAGTCTTGGAAAGCTGGCTTGGGGTGGGGGAGAATAATGGTCTGAGTCAAGGCAATAGAAGTGATATTTTCCTGCTGAGCCATCTCTTGCACTTTGGAAAACTGTCTCTCCAGGGCTTTCTGCCTTCTGTTGGCATCTTTCTCTTCAGTCCTCAATGGTTTTCTGGAGTAGATAGCCTTAGATTTAATTGTTTCAGCTGCCTCCTGGCTAGCTGATCTACCCCTTCTGGAGCTGGATCTCTTTTTGGGAGAAGAAGAAGAAGAGGAGGAGGCTATTTGCCATGCCATGCTATGGGCCGACAGAAGTTGTTCAGCCATCTTGACAGCTTCTTAGCCCCTTGATCACCGTCCTTAAAAATCGGGCTAAGTAAGGCTGGCCTCTGTGTCAGCAAACCACCACTGGTAGCCAGCATACCCCTCCTGTAACCACGCATTCCCCAAAAGGCTAATGACAGCAGAGGATGACCAAGTTTAAAAGGCCCCCCTTAATAGTCTCCAGAATGCAAGTAGCAATAGAAAAGGAGCCACTAAAGCTTCTAATAGCTGCAGAGCCGCAAGGGAAAGAAATTTTTTTAAAACAGGTGTTGAGAGGCTTGCAGAGCTTCTAAGAAGTGGCATCTCAGGTGAGCGGCAGGCTTTCTGCACGTAGGAAAATACTCCCCTCGCAAGCAGCTGGAAACTAGAGGGCTATAGGGAATGGCTAGAAATCCAGAAAAAGACAGGGAAAAAACAAGTCTCCGCAGTGCTTTGACAGTGCTGCAAGATCTAACCTGACAGCATTAAATAACGGACTGGAGAATCCACGCTTCTGACAGAAGATCTTGAGCCAATCTTTGCCACAACCTCTTAGGGCAAGACTGAGTCGTGAACTGGGGAAAAGTGACAGTTGACAGGGGCGTGGCAAGATTATGGACTCAAGTCTCCAGGCAGAAAGGCATCTGTCAACCCATCCGTGGATTCTCCAATTGTCGTGCTAGAGAAAAGATGGATTACTAAATTGTCTGCTACCAAGAGGCAGACAAAAGAAATATAAGTCAGAGATTTTATGAGACACTATGTAATGAAGATAATCACCCTAAAGAAGAAAAAGTGATAAGAAGCTTAAAGAAAGCAGAGCTCCCAAAAATTTCGGAAGAAAATAAAAATATGTTAAATGATGAAATTAGATTAGAAGTAATTATGGAGATAAATAAACAAAAAAATAACAAGGCAACAGGACCAGATGGGCTTCCACCTGAGTTGTATAAGAGTCAACAAGAAATATTAGGAAATAGGTTATTTAAAATAAAGTAATAAAGTTGTGGCACCAACAGTTTTAGAAGAGGCCAAGTCCCACAAACTTGGAACGAAATGACGATCATAAGTATTCCTAAAGAAGATACTGATCAGACAAATATTAGCAACTACAGACCAATATCCTTGCTAAATGTGGATTATAAAATTTTTGTAACAATGGTAGCTGACAGACTTAAAACAAATTTAAATTAATTTATTCACATAGACCAAAACAGCTTTCTCCCACAACGACAACTTAAAAATAATATAAAGATAATCCTGGATACTTTAGACTACTATGAAGAACATAATGGAGATCAGGTGGCACTACTGTTCCTAGATGCCCAAAAGGCTTTTGACAATGTCAAATGGAACTTTATCCTGCAACAAATTAGATATATGGACTTTGGGCAGAAATTTTTAAATGTGGTTTCGGCAATATATAATAATCAACAAAAATATTAATTAATGGGGAAATGACAAACAAATTTAAAATACAAAAAGGAACAAGGCAGGGATGTCCGTTATTGCTGCTCCTGTTTATTCTATCATTAGAAGTATTTGCAAGAACAATTAGAAAAGAAACACAAATAAAAGGATTAAAAATTAATAAAGAGTTTAAGCTACAAGCCTTCACAGATGGCTTAATCTTTATTCTAGAAGACCCACAAAATTCTGGACCAAAACTTATAGAAAATCTAGAAGAATAAGGAGAAGTTGTGGGGCTGAAAATTAACAAAGAAAAAACTAATTACTAAAATATGATGAATAAGCAAAAAGAAGCATTGACCTAGATAATGGACATCCAGATAGTAAACAAGGTAAAATATTCGGGTATTAAGATTTTGGCAAGATGCGTAACAATTAAGGAAGACAATTATATTCCACTAATGAAACACATAACAGAAGATTTGGAAAAATTGGATAATTTAAGGTTATCTTTCATGGGCAGAATAGCAGTCATAAAAATGAATGTATTGCCAAAACTACTGTTTATTTTCCAAAACATCCCCATAAAATTACAAAAAGTACTTCAGTGATTTGGACAAATTAATATTAAATTTTATATGGCACAAGAAAAAGCTCAGGATTAAATTAAGACTGTTGCAAGACACTTAAGAAAGAGGTGGCTTTGGCTTACCTGATTGGGAAATCTACTATCAAGTTGCAATGCTCACCTGAATGAGGGAGTAGATAACTTTTGATAACAGAAGAATGTTAGCTCTAGAAGGCCACAACCTGCAAGCAGGATGGCACAGATAAACAAGAGATCCACTGATACTTTCAAAGACATAAGATTAGGCAGGCATTATCATTGGTATGGAATAAAACTAAACAACAAATATACACAGAAGCACCAATATGGTTATCCATATTGGAAACCTTAATGCATCCAAAGTTGCTTCGCCGAGGAAAAATTATTACGTATGAAAATATTCTAAATGAGACGGGAAAACTAAAATCAAGGCAAGAACTGAAAGAGCAAACAATGGATTTGGAATGGTGGGCTTACCTACAAGTCCAATCACGATATAGGAAAGATATGAGAGATCAGGGTATTAGTAGACAAAAAATGAAATTAGATGAAATACTACTGGGAGATGATAAATTGATAAGGAAAATTTATAGAATATTATTGGAATATAAATTAGAGGAGGAACAAGTAAAAGAAACAATGTTGGCATGGATGATATTGGAGATGGTATTAATTTGGATAAATGACAAATTCTGTAGGAAAGAAATAAAAAAAAATAACACTGACCACATCGCACGAAGAAAATTTATACAAAATGTTTTATAGGTGACGCATTTCTCCAACAAAATTAGCTAAAATGTATCCAAATTTATCTCCTATTTGCTGGAAATGTTCCCAAGAAAATGGATTGTATATCATGTATGATGGACTTGTAGGAAAACCCAAGAATTCTGGTATAAAATCCAGAGATGGCTAGAGGAAATGGGTGAGAAATCAAACTTGAATATAAACCGGAACTTTTTTTATTGGGAATTAACATAGAGGTATAATAAAGATATGATGTACCTAATAATACATATGATTATGGCTGCAAGACTAGTCTACGCTCAAAAATGGAAACTTAAGGAAATTCCAGATGAAGCGGAGATAATTAAAAAGATATGAACATGGGCAGAAATGGATAAATTAACTGGAATTAAAAAATAAAGATGAATCTGAATATTATAAAGTATTGAAAAAGTTTTACTACTGGTTGGGAAAAAGGAAGGACTTAAAATCTAAATTAAAATGAGATAAGGATGTTAAGATAACATCTTATAAAGAATTATTGATATTGATGAATATACTATGTAAATATGTATTATTTATCATCCAAAATAGATATGTAAGACAATCAGGTGTGTCAGGATGATTACACCATATTCCCTGTTTTTAAATGTTTTTCTTTTTGTTCAATAAAAAAAAAATTAAAAAAAGAAAAGAAAGGTAAGTGAGTCTCCACAGGCCCAGTTGAGACCCAGTGGGGCAGAATGGGCATGTGTGTTATAGTATGAGATATCTCAGTGGGTCAAGGGAGGTCTTTGGTGGTCAGAAACACTAGCCCCCCCACCCCAAGGTTTTCCCCACCCTGAGATACCTCATGTGCACTTAACAACCTATGCATTCAATTAACAAATGCATTGGGTAAAGCTGAGGGTCACATTCATTTAATGAATACTCAGATAAGGAATGTAATTGACAGGCTCTATTACTTTCTTAACTCTAGGATTACCTGTATTCTGTGAGAAAGATGGGCACTTTTAAAATTTGTTGAATGAATGAATGAATGAATGAATGAATGAATGAATGAATGAATGAATGACTGACTGACTGACTGACTGACTGACTGACTGACTAACTAACTGGATTGATTAGACATATGGAAGATAACACAGACCAAATGCTTTTTCCTACTTTCTAAAGGAGTTTTAAAAATGAAGCCCAAATTAAAAATGTTGCTTGTGAAAATGTTTGCAAAAGATCCTATTTAAAAGAAACAATAATGGGAAAGCACCGGGTCCAGATGGGCTTCCAGCAGAATTCTATAAAACATTTCAAGAATCATTGAGCATCCAATTGTTAGAAGTTATGAATGAAGTTATGTTAAAAAAGATGATACCTAAAACATGGTCAGAGGCTTATATTACACTTATACCGAAGGAAGAGACTGACCCACTGCAAATTAAGAATTATAGACCTATTTCTTTATTGAACGCAGACTATAAAATCTTTGCTTCAATCTTAGCAGAAAGACTTAAAAAATATTTAAATAATTTTATTCACCCAGATCAAAATGGATTTCTGCCAAAGAGACAAATTAGAGACAATATGAGAGTAATTTTGGACACTTTGGAATACTATGAGGCTCATCCTGAAAAGCAAATGGCTTTGATATTCCTAGATGCTCAAAAAGCATTTGACAACGTGAACTGGAGATTTATGTTATTATTATTGGAGCAGATGGGTTTTGCTAAAAAATTTATTCAAGCAATAGAAGCCATATATAATAAACAGACAGCAAAGGTAATGATGGAGGGGGAACTTACAGATTTTATTAACATAAAGAAAGGCACAAGACAAGGATGCCCCCTATCTCCTTTGCTATTTGTGTTGACCTTGGAAGTGTTGAATAGAAATATTAGGGATGATAAAAGCATAAAAGGAATGAAAATTAAGAAGGAAGAATTTAAGCTACAAGCTTTTGCTGATGATTTAGCTTTTATTTTGGAAGACCCGCTAGAAACAGCTCCAAAGTTATTGGAAAGGATAGAGACATATGGAGAGGTGGCTGGTTTGAAAATAAATAAAGATAAAACAAAGATTTTGACAAAGAATATGCTATTGAGACAGAGAGAAGAACTGGCAGATCTTTTGAAAATTCAAGTTACAAATAAGGTTAAGTATCTGGGGATATATCTGACAACAAGATGTAGCACATTAAAGGAGAATAATTATATTAAACTTAAACAACAGATAACTACAGATTTGAAGAAGTGGGAAAACTTGCAATTGTCATTAATAGGGAGAATTTCAACAATTAAGATGAATATTTTACCTAGAATTTTATTTTTGTTTCAAACAATACCAATTAGGCTTGGAAAAGACTATTTTGAAGATTTAAATAAAATTATGTTGAAGTTTATATGGCAAGGTAAAAAAGCGAGAATAAAGCTAAAGCAAGATGCTAGAATTAGAGGAGGTTTTGGCCTGCCTAATTGGGAATTGTATTATCAAGCTGCAAGTTTGATGTGGGTCAAAGAATGGATAACATTAAGGAAACATAGGTTGTTGACATTAGAAGGGCATGACTTGCTGTTGGGTTGCCATGCTTTTTTATGGTATAAGGGAACTAAAACACAGGGTTATTTTAGAAGACATTATGTACGGGAGTCTTTGTGGTTAAATTGGGAGAAGATAAAAAGACAATGTTATTTGAAAATTCCAGTTTGGTTATCGACCATTGAAGCATTTTCCTATCCTATAATCTACAAGAAGGAACAAACAGTTAGATATGGGGAACTTTTGGATGAAAAGGGTGAACTTAAATCGATCCAAAACTTAGAGGAACAAGGTATAAGGATGAATTGGTTTTCATATGCACAAATACATTCAAGGTATGATGAAGATTCCAAAACGGAGGGATTTTATGATAAGCAGACTGATTTAGATAAGATCTTGATGGGTACTGATGAGAAGGTAATTAAAAAATTATATGGTTATTTACTGGGAATGAAATTAGAGGAAGAACAAGTCAAAGAAACTATGATTGTTTGGGGGAAGAATTTTGGATATGGGACTGATTTAGAGAAATGGCAGAAATTGTGGTCTCAAAATTATAAAATGACAATGTCAACAGCATATAAAGAAAACTTGTATAAGATGTTTTACAGGTGGCACTTTCCTCCGACAAGAATAGCAAGAATGTTTAAGAACAAATCTGAAAAATGCTGGAAATGTCATCAGATACCCGGCTCGTATTACCATATGTGGTGGACTTGTGAGGATGCTAAAAAATATTGGACTATAATTCGCATGTGGTTGGAAAAAATGACAAAGAAACATATAGACTTGAAACCAGAGAGCTTCTTATTGGGAATTTTACCTGATATATATAGTAAAGATTTGAAATACCTGATTGTAAATGTATTAACAGCGGCCAGGATTGTATTTGCTAAAAATTGGAAGAATGAGAAAATACCATTACAGGAAGAAATTATTAAGAAAATATTGGAATGTGCTGAGATGAGTAGATTGACATTTGAAATCAGAGAGCAAGAGGATAAACAATTTTATGAAATTTGGGATCTTTTTTATAAATGGCTAGATGATAAAATACGATAATAGAATATTTTAGATAGTAAGAAATATCTTTATCTTGCTATTTTGCTATTATTTTGTTATTTGATATTATATTTATAAAGGTTTTTTTTAAGGATTGATTTGGTATGATTATATGATTTGTTGAATAATTTGGTTAAAGTATTGTTAGCTCATAAAGCATGAATGATTAAAAGTATAGTCAAAAAAATTTTTTTTTTGTTTAGTGATTATGGGATATATAAGTTTGGATTGATAATATGAGTTGTTATGTAACATAATTGTAACTGGGACTACAGAATGAATGCACAAAAATGATGAACCAACTGACACACTGGATGTACATACGAGAGTTGAATGTTTTAATGTTTTGTTTGTCTTGTCTGTTTGTAGAAAATTAATAAAATTTTCTTTCAAAAAAAAAAAAAAGAAACAATAAAGTTTGTGATTTAAATTACTCTCCCGAACTTCTAAAGAGTTTGACATTATTTTCTGACGTCATCTATACCAAGGGTCGCCAATCTTTTGGACCTCAGAGACCACCAAACTCATACTTTTAAATCCCAAGGACCACTAATATGATTTTTTTTAAAAAAGCTAATATATTTAATATAAAAATGTTTTATGTTAAATATAAATGTAATAATAATTACATACACACACACATTTACACACAAACACACTTAATTATAACAAAAATGTAAATGCTTAATGATAACAAAATAAAACGTTCCTGCCTGGAAACCTCCCTCCACTTGGCACCTTGCAAAGACACAGAAGAGCAGAGCTGAGGGGCCTCAGGGCAACTGCCGCTGGAAGAAATAGAGACAGAAAGGGAGCTTTGCTCTCCTTGGGGGGCAGTGCCCCTTGGTCGCCACTCCAGGGGCTTCTCAGCAGGCATCTGCCTACAGAAGGACTGCCACCCTTGGTGATTAATTGGGGGAGGGGAGGAGGAGAAAGTGGGAGCTCCTTTCAGATCCCAGGTGGAGGATTGAGAGAGCTCAGATCTGCAGCCGAGGAAAAGCTGGGGGGGGGACCCTTCCAGCCTCACCTGGAGACAGGCAAGGAAAGGTGTCCATGGGGGCACTTCACTCACTTTAGCACTTCGCTGGAAAACCCAGCCACAGCCAGTGATTATTTGGGGGTGGGGGGGAGAGAAAGCATCTCTCGCATTACCAGGGAAGGAAAGGAGGTGAAACAAAGCTCACTCTTTCACCAAGACCTACAAAACGTGAATCTACTGCGTTCCAGGAGTTCTTCGAAATCACCAAATACTCCCACTTGCAGTTCTCACGTCTCCCGGCTCTTCGAGGGACCCTGGAGTCAGGTCCCTGAGATGCACATGCCAACCAGGTCCCACACATGGTAGCAGTAGCAACAGTCCCCTCCCCCGGCCCTCACTGTTAGTTCTCCCCATTAGTTCTCTAGTTTTGAATTGCTCCCACCTCTCTTTCCTTCCCCCTCTCTTTCCTTCCCCCTCCCCCCGTGCCCACATGCAGGCAGTCAAGGAAAGGGAGACGGAGCCGTGCGCAGCTCTCAGCTCCTGTAGTTCTTGCTGCCTCTCCCAACATCGAAGCCTCAGAGATGCAGGCAAAGCCACTGCAGCGGTAGCGCCCTGAGTTGCTTACTTCTCCACTACTGCCTCCTCCTCCTCCAGCACCTCCTTCTCTGGGTAGGGCAATTCTTAACTAACCAAGCATGCTAAGGCAACTTGGGCACTACCGCTCCGGTGGCTTTGCCTGCATCTCTGAGGCTTCGATGTTGGGAGAGGCAGCGAGGGCTGCAGGAGATGAGACCTGAGCACGGCTCCGGCTCCCTTTCCTTGGCTGCCTGCACGTGGGCACGAGGGGGAGGGGGAAGGAAAGAGAGAGAGGCAGGAGCAATTCAAAATGAGAGAACTAATGGGGAGAGCTGACAGTGGGCGCTGGGGGTAGGGGACTGTTGTTGCCGCCGCCCGTATGTGGCAGCTGGTTGGCACATGCATCTCAGGGACCTGACTCTGGGGTCCCTCGAAGAGCCAGGAGGCACGAGAACTGCGCAGCCAGATTAATTGCTTTTGGGGGCCATTTCTTCTGCGGCCCACCAAAATTTTTCCACAGCCCACCGGTTGATGACCGCTGATCTATACACCCCAGATTGCATAACCTCTATGAGTTTATGGCAAAAATGAGATTTAAAAATAGCATTTCTGGCTTTCTTTCTTAAGCAGAATTTTACATCCTAGTCTCTACCATTTCAGATTCCAAATTGGAGATTGCACGTATAAAATATTCCATGTGAAGTATTCCTTTTCTGTTTGACATTTTTCCTACTTTAATTTTTAGTGTGTTTCTGTTATCAATTCTGCTCAGTGACCACAATAAAATTCTTTTCTTTAGGATAAATGTGTGTTTGTCCTTCCTTTAAGATCCTTTTATTCTGAATTTATATGAAAGTAAAATTACAAACTCACGGAAGAGTCTTTAATTTTAATTGACTATTAGTCTTTTTTCAATAGACAAGCCTCCATTTAGTTATTTACTCATCAAACTTCTAGGCCTCCTGGTACCTCCTGACAATTCTGGACAAGTTCACAACTAAAAATAGATAGAAAACAGGATCACAGAAGAACAGAACAGGAGTCAACCACAGGGAATAAATTAAAAAGAACATCTGCTACATCCTCCAATTGAGATAGGCCAACTATTCACTAACCCAAGGCCTGGGGGATGAGCCAAAATTTAAGGGCCATTTAAAGATGGATGGCCATACAAGTATCCAGGGAGACTCTGTTGCAGATGGCAGGTGTAGCAATAGGGAAGGATTATTTCCTGGATCCTAGTTGTTTAATTAAGAGAACCCAAAGCAAGCCAACTCTGTTGGATTGTATGCAATGGGCAGATTCTATGAGAAACAGATGAGCATTTTGATAACGGTCTTCTGCCATATATGGTTTTGAAGGTAATACAAGAACCCTGAATTCCACCTGGAAGTTAACTGATTAAAACAGGTAATACAGCATAAGTATGACATGGGCAGATGTTTGTGCCACCTGTAGCTTCTGATTATCTCTTTAAGAATAACCCCATGTGCAATCTACTGTAACTGCAAGATGGTGAAGATTGGCTAAAAGGAGGTCCAAGAATGGGCACAATTCCCATATAGGCTGATCCTCTGCCACCTGCTCCTTGAGCTGGAAATGACAGTCAACCCAGATTATACTAGTTTTGATTGGGGCAATGCAACCCCATTCAGGACTAGAAGATTCATCGAACCAAATCAAGTGATTGAAGGAGAGGGTTGTCATAAGTACATTGAGAGCTCTTAAGCAAGCTCACCAGACCCCTTTCTCACGGGACCTATTTAGGGGAAATACAGTTAGCAGCCAGTTGAAGACTACACCAAAAATCTACATTCTTTGACTGCTCCTATTCCAAGTCCAGGCAATAGAAGATTTTTCTATCAAAGCCTGTGTTCCAAAATGTTGATGGCTTGCCATGTTCAACAAATGCCACTGACATTGGCAAATAACTTTTTCAAATCTTGCATAAATTTTACCATTAAGACAAATCAGATCATTAATCTATTATCACAAAAGCACAGTAACTCAAATAAGAACAAATAAAGTATTTCTGCCTGATATAAACATTTATTCTTCTTAAAATCATGAGATTGCTCCAAGACTGCTAAAATGTCTGTTTTAGAATACCAGTGCTGTTTGATTAAAGACTGATGCGTAGAGAATTAAAATCTGCTGAGAGATCCGTCAAAATAGAAAGCTTTTTATTTTTTTTAAAAAAATAGTAATTGTCATGCCCCTGGTGGAGACTGACTCTGAGGGAGGAGGAATAGCCGACCGGGAGGGGAAGTGTGACTCTGGAGGTTGTGGAGGAGCTGGGGAAGGGCAGAGGCCAGCTGAGCAGTCAGAGGAGGACCCAGGACCATCTCCTATCCATCCTAGGGCACGCAGGGAGGAGAGGATAAGGGAGAGACATGGTCTCCTCAGGAGGAGACGGTCTTGATCCTCTTCATGGGCTGCAGGTGTGACAACTGAATAAGAGTTTGGACCTACGTACTGGCAAATGCTGGAAACAAATCATGTAAAATCTCTAGCTTATAGTTCCTCTCTGAGTTTGGCATCCTTCCCAGTGTGTGTTATCTGTGGACATCCTCCAGCCCTTATCTTGCCTGGTTTGTGTTGCTTTTTTTCTTCTTCGTGTAACTGTGCGAGTGGTTTTTTTTGTCTTCCATCAAAGATGTTCGGAACTTGGAAGCAAACTGAAGGAATAAAAGGGGCTTCACCTGTTTTCTGTGACTGTGTTTGTTTTGTATCCTACCCTGGGTCATCAGAGTAATAAAAATATTTAATAAAAGTATTACACAAAATTATCTGCTACAATGTCATACCAGTCAATGACTACTTCAGGTTCAACTGTTTCAACTACAACAATAAAAGAACACACAACAGATACAAACTCAATGTAAACCGCTCCAAACTTGATTGCAGAAAATACAACTTCAGCAACAGAGTGGTCAATGTCTGGAACACGTTACCTGACTCTGTTATCACATCCCCAAATCCACACTCTTCCCCTCAAACTATCCACTATTGACCTCACCCCTTTCCTTTTTTTTTAATAAAAAGTTTTTTATTTTTGACAACAGACATAAACATAAAACAAAAAATAAAACCTTATTTCAGTTATATAGTGCGTTGGTTGGTACATATTTCTTGTGCGCAATATCTATAGTCTTTTCTTTTTAGGTTTACATTCATATAACATTAATTAACTTTCCATATCATATTTTTAAATTTTTAATAACTAGTACCTAAATGGACCAGAAAAGTGGTAATATAGAACTGGACAATTTCCTTCAAATCAAAGTCTCTGGAATCAAGATACAACTACAAGTTTGACTGCCATGTGCTAGAATGGAACATAGCTAGATTCTGGCATTTATAATAGTGGAGGTTGAAGGACTTTTAAAAAAACATTAATGGAATTCTCTTCCACTGCTATCTATTTGCCTACTATAAGTAACTAAGAAAAGCAAAAAGGGCGTTGGTATTTACCTGATACACCCGTTCTCTGTGAGCTGTGAAGAGCATCCAGAAGTGGGAGGTGCTTCAGTCTCTTCTGGAAAGGCTGGGCTTAAAACTCCAGAACACTCTTCCTCCTCCATGGGACACCTCCTCAGCATCCCCCAGTTTTGCGAAGACTGAGTGCCAAAGTCCGGGACTCATCACCTAATCTAGATCCCTGACCGGAATGGAACCCCACCAGATGGAAAGAAATGGGTGGGGCTGGGTGCTCTTCACAGTTCACAGAGAACAGGCATATCAGGTAAATACCAACGCCCTTTCTCCCATGAGCTGTTCAGAGCATCCAGAAGTGGAACATACCAAAGCTTAGCCTGTCCTTAGGGAGGGACTCCGTCTGGATCGAAATCCACTCCTAAACTCGATGGACCTCTGCAGGACTCTTCTGCCAAATGAAGCATCCGCTGAGGCGTAGACATCAATTTTAAATTTCTGACAAAGGGCGATGGTGAAGCCCAAGTCGCTGCTCTGCAGATTTCGTCTATGGAAGCCCGAGTGGTCCATGCTGATGATGTTGCTGCACTCCTTGTCGAGTGGGCTGTAATGCCCTTAGGAACTGAGATGGACTGGCATTCGTAACTTTTAGCTATGGTGGCTGTCAACCATCTACTAATGGTCGTCGACGATACCCTGTGTCCTAAAGGGGATGGGTTGAAGGATAGGAATAGAGCCTCAGATTTTTGAAATGCCGCCATGCGGTCTAGATAGATACTTAACACCCTTTGAACGTCAAGTCGATGCCATTGATGCTCAAGTCTATGAGATGGTTTCAGACAAAAATTTGGAAGCACCAACTCCTGCGCTCTGTGGAAGGCTGAATTTACCTTAGGGATGAACAATGGATCTAATCTGAGAACCACTCTGTCCACATGAAACACGCACAGGTCCTTTCTCATTGACAACGATGCCAACCCGAAATCTTCCTTGCTGATGTTATCACAATTAAGAAGACCACCTTATATGTCAGGAATTTGAGACTAGCGGTTCTTAAAGGCTCCAATGGGTCAGTTGTAAGTGCGGTTAACACCTTGTTGAGCTCCCAAGTAGGATAGCGGTGAATTACAGGTGGTAGTAAGTTTGCAGAACCCTTAAGAAAGCTGTGGATATGTGGATGGTGCGCTATGGAATGAAGGTCACCCCAGGATGTCACCGAGGCTAAGACTGCCACCTGTCTGCGTAAAGTATTTGGAGATAAACCCTTGGTCAACCCCTCCTGTAAAAAGTCCAATAACTGTCCTATTGATGGGGCAGTTGGGTCGATCTTAGGCCCCCAGCACCAGCGACAGAAAGCGGACCACAATTTGTAGAGGACCATCTGGATGCTTGTATGTTGGCAATGGCATCCTCTGAAATCTGTTGGGTCCTTAAACGGTTCCGCTCAACCTCCATACGGCTAGGCTGAGCCATTGTGGGTCCGGGTGAAGTACCGGCCCTTGCGAGAGGGAAACCCTGGACGGTGGAATTTTTCAAGGTTGTTCTCTCGACAGGTCCTGTAAGTCTGCAAACCACGTTCACCTGGGCCAGTAAGCGGCGACCAATATCAGTTCCGCTCGTTCCTCCAATAATTTCTGGATCAACCTGGGTATTACAGGGAGTGGAGAAAATGCATATAGAAGTCTGGGAGGCCACTGACATTGCAGAGCGTTGACAGCCTCCACCCCCTGAGTCGGGTACCTTGCAATATGCCAGGGCAATTGGGCATTGCGGGGAGAGGCAAATAGATTGATCACCGGTTGCCCAAACCTCCACACTGCTTCCTGGAAGAGAGACGGGTGTAGGCGCCACTATGTCTGATCTATCGAGGTTGAACCAGTCCACTTGTGTGTTTAAAGCCCCTGCTATGTGCTCTGCCTTGAGCGACAACAGATTGGCTTCAGCCCACTTGAACAACCTGGCCATCTCCAGCATCAGAAGTTTTGAGTAGGTACCCCCCTATCTGTTTACGTGGGCCTTGGTTGTAATATTGCCTGTCAAGACCAGAACGTGCCGTGATTGGAAAAGGGGTATACTGCATAACGTCAGATGAACTGCTCGCAGCTCCAACAGGTTGATGCTTTGTGATTGTTCAGAAATAGTCCAAATTCCCTGTGCAGTGTGGGATTGGAAGTGAGCTCCCCATCCTACCAGGCTGGCGTCGGTTGTGATCGTTGCTCTGCAAGGTTCATTGAAAGGACACCCCTTGTTTATCGTATTTTCTGACCACTAGCGGAGCAATTGGAGAACGTTGTGTGTTACCTTTATCCGGACGTTGGAAGTGGCTCTTCCAGATCGCTGGAAAGGTAGCAGGAACTATTGCAGATCTCTAGAATGGAATCGAGCCCAAGGCACAATGGAAATATAAGATATCAGTTTCCCTAACAGTTGAGACAGAACTGCCAGGGGAACCCTCTTTAAGGCTCTGAACTCTCTGGCCAAAGACTGGATACTATTCCACATATTCTGAGAGAGAAAAACCTTGCCCTCCACAGCATCTATCACTGCCCCTAAATGAACTAATCTAGTCGAAGTGATCAAATGGCTTTTATCCCAAATTTATGGAAAAGCCGTGACCTTGAAGGGTCACCAGAGTAATCTTGGTATCCAAATTTGCTTGATGTCTGGAAGATGACAAAATTAAAATATCATCCAGATAACATTGTAAACAAATAGATTTGATCCTGAGAGAGGCAGCCAAAGTCGTTAGGACCTTGGTAAAACTCCTAGGGGCCAAAGCCAGACCGAATGGTAGGGCGATATATTTGTAGTGCTGATCACAATAGCAAAATCTAAGGTATTTGTAGATAAGCCTCTGTCAGATCTATAGAGGTCAGGACATCATTCTCTCTGATGCTGAGCAGAATGGACTGGAGAACAGTCATTTTGAATTTTTGATAAACCAATGATCTGTTCAGACGTTTGAGGTCCAGAATTGTTCTCCAGCCCCCCGAACTGTTTGGGACCATAAACAATAGAGAGTAACAGCCTTGACCCCATTGTTCAGATGGGACCTTTCTAATGGCCCGAATATGCAGAAGATGATTGATAGCCTCCTGCATCAGCGCTTTCTTAATGGGGTCCGTGGACCTAGGGGTCCTAATGAAAAAGTTCAGAGGGGAGGATTGAAACTAGTGCCAAACCAAACCTAACAGTGTCCCTGACCCATGCATCAGAGGTGGAGCTGTCCCATTGATCAGCAAACAATTTTAGCCACCCTCCAATGGGAGCTGCTGTCAAGGACTCACTTGGGGCGACGAAAAAAATCGGCCTCCAGTACCTCCGGGTTTTTTCTGTTTTGGCCTCCCCACTGACCTCTGTCGGAAGATTCCAACCTATCCTGTCTAAAACTGGGTCTGTAGACTGATGTTCTTTGCGATCTGGGAACATATGGGCCTTGATAGTAGGTCCAAAAGGAACCCCTTCGAAACAACTGAAGCGTTCTGTTTTCAGATCTCCGAAAAAGAGGGGGAAGCACTTTTTTCTTGTTTCTATTCTCAATAAGCAGGGGCTCCAAGACACTGCCAAATAATTTATCCCCTGATATTGGGGCTGATGCCAGCTTGCATTTATGCTTGGTATTCACCTGCCAATGTCTGAGCCATAGCAGTCTCCATGCTGATACGTGAGATGCTATGGCTTTAGACAATAATTTGACTGCATTAAATGTGGTGTCAGCGGAGAATTCTGCCGCTGCAATAATCTTAGCAATGTCCTGGTGGGCTCTGACATTTGACGCCGGCAATATATCCCTCAAATGGAAGAGCCATCATAGGGAGGACCGTGTAAAAAAAGACGCAGCTGTAGCTGCCCTAATGGCCCAGGCGTCAGAAACATGTGCCCTACGGAGTTCCAACTCTGCTCTCTTTTCCTCCGGTCTCAGGGCTTCCTCGGCCTCGTTGGGAAAGGTTGAAGAAGAGGCCAGTGCCACAATGGGCTCATCCACCTCCGACGTTTTGAGAAAATTTGAAAATTCTGCTGCCAAATTATAATATCGTTTATCGTACCCTGTTGGAGCTGGGTAGGATGCTGCTGATGCCCATTGATTTTGTACTAATTCAGCAAACATACGAGGGACAGGAATAGTTTCTGCCTCATGAGCCGGTTGTGAGAGTATTAGATCCTCGGATTCGTCCTGAGACCCTGTTGACAATGGATGAGGGCTTGATGTGCCTAATTTAGCGATGTTCTTTGCTTTGAACAGTAAAGATTTAAAGGGGTACGGATAAAAAAGGTCAGAAAAGGTAGGTTGATCTGGAATGAGGCCTTCATCATCTGACATTCCTCGTTCTAGTGGGTCAGCCTCTGATAACCCCAAGTCCATCTGATGGATCGACCCCACCTCCATGTGGGAACATGCTGGTCATCCAATTCCACCTCCTCCCGAAGACCCCTGATATGTCAGGGATATTAGGGAATACCTGAGTTTGATGATGTCCCATATGCGCAAAGGATCGAACAGACAGGGATCCCACTTCTGAAGTAGCCGAAAAATGTCTGGTCCAGATGGATTGCTGAACTCCAGCTTCAATGCCCTTTTGTATGGCCATCTCCATCCATTGCCTCATTTTGATGGGAATAGTCTCTAATCCCTCCTCCTGTCTTAAACCGGAGGCCGTAGGGGTGAAGGTTGCCTCTGGGATTCGCCAGGCAGTGCTTATTGGAGGAGATATGCCTATGGGAGGCTGTCCAGAAATAGCCTGTCTGGGCTGGGTGGATAAGTCCAAGGGCCCCAACAATGTACTTGGGCCCTGATCCGATTGTTGTATCATAGCCATCTTGTCCACCTCCCTGGCCCGTTTCTGCCACTGCCTTTCCAAGGCTTGGTGACGTCTATGGGCATCCTTATCCGCCGCCTTAGAGGCCTTTTTGGGGCCTGCTGACTTATCTTGGGACTTATTTGTCTTGGAGAGGAAGACGTTGTCACCTTTCATTGTGGAGAACCGAATCTTGTGTCTCTAACTTTATTATTATTGTTGTTGTTGTTATTGCTGTTGTTGTTATTAATTTGTACTTAGGGGTGGTGCCTACCCTTGTGGTTGAAAGTAGGGCACTTCTCCAGGAGTGTAAGTCTATATATATATATATATATATATATATATATATATATATATATATATATATATATATATATACAAACACACATACACACACATACACACGTATATACACATATGCCTATATCCATATGTAAGCCCGTATATATGGGAAACAGTATCTAAGGGTCCCCAGCAAGGAAAACCCCCCAAGCGCTCCAAGCAAGAAATATTCAGGATCCCTGGTCCCCAACAAGGGAAATCAGCTATACATTTTTCCTGTCAAAAATGTCCCACTGTTTGAAATGGCACTTGAGACTTCGCTCCAATGTAACGATCCAAAAGCAATTGCGAGAGGGGAAAAAAAAATCCTGTTTAAGAACTAGCATGCTTATCCAACGCCAGCAGGCTACGAGAGAAATAATCCCAGGAAAGTGGAGTGGGAAAGTACTTGCCCCAGTCCCCAAGAAGGGAAACCAGCGGAGAATGGCGCCTGTAATATTTAGGCGCGAACTTGAAGCCAGCCATTTAAAAAGGCGGGAAGGCAGAATCTCCGATGTTAAATGCCTGACCAGTTTAACGAGCCACTGCTGCTGACTCTCCAAAATGTCAGACAAATGATCCTGTAAGGAGAAGTAAGCCGTGGCTGCGAGCGTTCTGGCAAGATCGCAAAGATAAGACAATCGGGGAATTAGATAGGCTAATTGCCTAAAGCGGCCATCTCAGACTGCCTGCGAAGTGGCAGGCTCCGCCAGTCACAAAGAGCTGCTCTCAACTGATCGGGGTGATAACCTATTAGAGCCACAAGACTTGAAATCACCAGATTAATAGGGGAAAAAATTTGCAAGCCGAATTAACCCAAGAGCAAACCTGAATCGTGACTAGCTGAATCAGAAACTGTTCCACTTCAGGGAGTGCACAACCTCGAAGGCTGAGCTAAAACTGGGGGATGCTGAGCTAAAACTGGGGGACGCTGAGCAGGTGTCCCATGGAGGAGGAGGAGCATCCCGGAGTTTTAAGCCCAGCCTTTCCAGAAGAGACTGAAGCACCTCCCACTTCTGGATGCTCTGAACAGCTCATGGGAGAACTAAAGTATATGACTGATTAGTCTCATAACTCCAAATATTCAGCCCACATTTTCAGATAGGACAAATCAGGGAACATTTAGCTTCTGATATATTTCTCACAGATAGTCCAAAATCATTATCAGTGCCATTTGCAATTAAGACCATTATGTATGCTTAACTGGTCAGAAAACTATGAAGAATCTTTTATCTCTGCTTGAGGCTCATAATACAAACAATTGTGATACCAACTATGATGAAAAACTACATGGCAAATCAAAGGGAGAAAATTTGAACCATAAGACTCAGAGATTATCTTGTCAATACCTCAGCCATTTCCTCATTACAGGCATCAATGAGAACTTAGTTAACATCAGCATTTTCTAAATAGCGAATTGGCAATGTTGATCCTTCAGGTGTTCCAGGTCCTAAAAGCCCCAGCCAATATGGCAAGCTATGAAAGATAATGGGAATTACAATCCAATAATGTCCACAAGGACATACACTGCTTATCACTCATATCAGTCTTCAGTTAACTCAAAGGTAGGGAACTATGGCCTCTGTATGACTTGTGGACTTCAATTCCCAGAATTCCTGAGCCAGCATCAATTTCAGCTTCAACTTCAGAGTTGAAGTCCACAAGTCATAAAAGAGTCATAGTTCCCTACCCCTGAGTTAACTAATCTAACTCCATATTACACATTCATATAGAGAAGTGTTGGTGAACCTTTTTGGCACTTAGTGCCGAAACGGGAGCATGTGGGTGGGGGGGAAACACCAGAAACCAGAAGAACAGTTCCCCGGTGCACGCATGCAGGAACACTAGAAACCAGAAGAACAGTTCCCCCGGCACGCATACATGAGCTGGGAAGGTGAGCTTCCTGTTTCTGGCAAGCGTATGCATGCTGGCCACCTGCTCTTCCAGTTTCCAGCAGTCCCCCATGTGCGAAGACCAGCTGGCTGGTGCGCATGCGTGCACCAGAACCCAGAAGGGCAATGGGCAACAGCAGGTGTGCCCAGAGAGATGGCTCTGTGTGCCACTTTTAGTATGCGTGCCATAGGTTCACCATCACAGATATAGAGGATAATAATCCAGGTAAAACTAAAAAGATTTTAGATTTTATTTGTCTATGTTAAAAGAACTATCATAGTTACCCATCTATCAGGTATCTCTCATAAAGATATCACAGAAATCATTAAAATCCTGAGGCATGTTTATCAATTGGCTTTTAATATTCTCTAAAATCACACATCTGCAGTAGACCAAGAGTACCTATATCTATTTTGGCAAGAAGATCTTTGGACTGTGGAAGAAAACATATAACACCAGAACCGCTATCCCAACATTTATCATTCTGGTGATTGCTAATGGGACACTTGAGATGAAAGAACTTCAATCCTCCTTATTAACTGCAACATAAAACAAAAATAAAACAAAATCACACTCTAGCACCGACACTGAAAGGCTAAATATGTGCCTCTTTCTACATTATTGTACTCTGCTGCTTCTGAGCATCAACACCATTAATGATCAAGATGATGCTCTCTGGGAAACTATATCCCCCAGGGAAACACTTAAACGTACAAATATCTACTGAGAATTCTAAAGTTTCAGCCATCCCCAAAATGTCTTGTCTGATTCTACTGACTTTGGGTAGTTAAATCAGTTATCATTAAAGAATTGTCCTGTTATGTTCCAAAGAAATGGCATTCTTTTACAAAAACCAAATAACCAAATTACATTGCAAGGCATACAAAACAAGAGCAAATTGATATGAAATCATTGTACTTTTCAGGTTTAGTTTCTACACAATTCAACGCTATTACTATATTTCCTTTTCTAGGATTCCTAATGAAAGGAATAAGAGTTTTAGTATTCCAAATGCAGAAAACTCTAGATCAGAGGTCGCCAATCTTTTGGACCTCAGGAACCACGAAACCCATAAATTTAAATCCCGCGGACCACTAATATGAATTTTGACTGATGGTGGCTTGCTGATATTGGTGGAAAAGTCAGTCCCCTATTCCAGAGCTGCAGTAGTCACAGGACTGGCCCTTGGGTCATCCCAGAGCAGCTGCTCCTCTACCCGGGTGCACCAGCCTGCCATGGACTGGAGTAGCTGTTCTGGGATGACCAAAGGACCAGTCTTGTGACTACTGCAACTCTGGAATATGGGACCGACTTTCCCACCAACATCAGCAAGCCACCCTGGGGTGGATTTCTCTCTCCAGCTGTTGGCCTTACCTTCCAGTTCCAGCTCGTGTGGCTCTACAAGGTAAGCTTTGCGCTCGGCCAAAGGGAGGGGGCCAGTGGGTGGGCGGGCCATGTAGGCCCATGCAGCCTTTTCTCTGCGGACCACCAAAATTTTCTTGTGGACCACTGGTTGGCGACCACTGTTTTAGATTGACTTAATTAATTCAAGGACTTCATAGAATAAAAATCGAACTGCATGTTTGCTATTTTAAGCAATAACTTTAAAAGACAGTAAACATTAACCAATGTTAAATCATAATATTTACATTAAAATGATCCAGCAAGAATTCTCAAGGTTAAAAATGTTTTAAACCATTTAATCCACAATTAAGATGTTAGTTTTTTAAATAGATATTAATTACCTTCAAATAAACTGAGGTCTCTTCGTAGCCTTGGTCCATAAAGCCCTTCTAAAATACTTTCAAAACCTAACAAAAAACAAAAATTAAACATTTTACTGTACAGTATATCAAATAGTTTTACAAATGTAGCAGCTGAAAATCACTGCACATAAGCACATTGTTACAGAAAAGAAAATATTTCTGGATACAGATAGTTTTTGGTTTATGATCACAATTTCAGTTGCTAAGTGAAACATTTGTTCCACTTTACTACCTTTCTTGCCACATTTGTTAAGTGAATCACTGCAGTTGTTAAATTAGTAACATGGTTGCTAAGTGAATCTGGCTTCCTCATTGTCCTTCCTTTTCAGAAGGTTGCAAAAAATGATCAAATGACCCTACAACATTATAACCATCATACATATGTGTCAGTTGTCAAACATCTGAATTTTGATCAGGTGACCATGGGAGTGCCGTGATGATCATAAGTATGAAAACCAGTCATAAGTTAATTTTTTTAGTGCCATTGAAAGTTTGAACAGTTACTAAATGAACTATTCTAAGTCGAGGATTACCTTTACAGAGATTTCAAAGAAAAACTCAATAATCAATGGTAAAACAGAGGTGTCAAACTCAATTTCACTGAAGGCTGCATCAGCATAATGGTAGCCCTCAAAGGGCCCATGCATGACTCATGTGGCCAAGTGGGCATGGCTGGCTGGTGGTAAGCATGGTTGGTGGTCATAGCTGGGTAGCCGCAAGTAGGTGGGCATAGCTGGGTGGGCATGGCCAGCTGACAACGCTCACTGAGCACGGCTAACTCAAGACACCTGGGTCGGGGTGGTACAAGTTGCACTAGCTAATTCAAAATGGGGACAATTTGGTGCCCCACAACTCGCCTCCCAAAATTTCTGGCAGCCAAAACTATGCATGCACACACACACCTACTGCATTCCAAGTTTGGAGACTTTTTAAATGTATATATGTATGTATGTATGTTTGTATGTATGTTTGTTTATTTATAGCTTTCCTTTAACAACCCTACATAATTTGTGTACAATGTATTATTGGCTGGGCCAATATATTTTTTACACAATGCTAACAATAATAATACAATTAAATATACATCTTTGTCTTCCAACCTTAATATGCACATTATAATTGTAATAAGATTCTTTTAAATATCAATGTATATAATACTATTTTCCCTATTTGTGCTCATTGGTTTTTTTTGTTGTTGTTAGGTTTTTTTCTACCGTGTTTCTCAGAAAATAAGGCTGGTCCTTTTTTTTTAGACCCCCTTAAAAAATGTCTAGGTTGTCTTTTTGAGGGATGCCTTAATTCCCCCACCCCCGCATGCACCCTTGTCTCTCCACTGGGCTGTTTCTTTAGTGGCCGTAAGGAGCACCCCATGAACACCCTTGCTTGCATATGTGTAGCCTGCCATTGTCCACACTGAAAAGCCTGGCCTGCACTGCTTCTTTTGATCCCTGCTTTCCCTGCCACAATCATCACTCATCCAAAGCCACCACCACCCCTCCCCCCCTTTTGTTTCTCACACACAAGAAAAGCGAGCAAGAAAAAGGTAGAAAGAAGGGGGGGAAGCACTTTTGAACACATCCAGGACTTTTCATGTTGTCATGATCATTGGATGTGGGTGAAGGGGGGTGTTTCTAGCAGAGATTAGGGGAAAGAGGGGATAGATTGGAAGAGATTTTCCCCATGAGAATGGGGAACGCAATGCTTGTAGATATGATTTATCCAGGCTGCCCTCTCCTGTTATCTCTGTTCTTGGAGGAAAAAAGGAGAAGAAATAGCAGCTCACACAACTTACTGAAAAGCTAACTGATTTGGGTTTGCAAAGGTGATTCCAATGGATTCTCCACCCCCCCTCCAAATCTCTTTCTCTAAAGACAAGTTGCTCCAACACTAAGAGCGAGGTAGAATAACGATTAATAGAGACACTGCATTGGATGGACACACCTAGAATACTGCCTCCAGTTTTGGTCAGCATACTATAAAAAGATGTTGAGATTCTAGGAAGAATGCAGAGAAGAACAACAAAAACAATTAGGGGCCTGGAGGCTAAAACATATGAAGATCGGTTTCAAGGACTGGGCATGACTAGTCTAGTGAAGAAAAGGAAACTGAATGTGAAAGCCCTGGATTAAATGAGGAGCCTGAACATCAGTGGCATCGACTCAGGTAAAGTCCTCTAGTCCATAACCTTTCCATGCCACCAAATACTGAAATCGGACCTACAACTGGTGTGAA
Source organism: Hydrophis major (assembly GCA_033807585.1). NCBI lineage: Eukaryota > Metazoa > Chordata > Lepidosauria > Squamata > Elapidae > Hydrophis > Hydrophis major. The sequence continues at coordinate 62,305,742 of CM066333.1, read as the reverse complement.
TCTCGGATACTATCCACTTCATATTCCTCCTCACTCAGAGGGGCTACTGGGGCCGGCTGAGATGGAGCCGATCTATACGGACTGTTGGGCGAGGTAGGGACTAACAGTGAACGATGAAAAACAGGATGGATATGCATGGCCCGTGGCAGAGAGAGACGATAAGCCACAGGATCACCGCCTCAGCTGGAAAAGGTCCCAAATAACAGTGATTGAGCTTTTTTGATGGTCGCGTCACTGGTAAATATCGAGTAGAGAGCCAAACCTGATTGCCGACCGCTAAAGGTGGAACATCGCAACGATGTTGGTCTGCAAACTGTTTATAGTCTTCCTTGGCTCTCTCTAGTTGATCGCGGACCATGTGGTGCACAGCTCTTAACTCCTGCAAAAACGTATCCACTGCCGGAACTGGGGAATCAGATGGGGCTAAAGGGAAAAGTCGTGGATGAAACCCATAGTTAGCAAAGAAAGGAGACATTCGGGTGGATGCATGTTGACCATTGTTATAAGCGAGCTCTGCCACAGGCAGCATCTCCACCTCAACCGCTAATTGTCTTGTTGAGTATTGCTGAAACAGTAGAGGTATTGCTCCAAAATATCATTCACTCTCTCTGTCCCCCCATCAGTTTCAGGGTGATGAGCAGACGAGAGACACGCCTGAACCTGCAGTTTCGCGAATAGGGTTTGCCAGAAGTGTGCCATAAATTGTACCCCCTAATCTGATACCATGCAGTCTGGTAACCCATGCAACCAGAAAACATGGGAGATAAACAATTGAGCTGTTATCTTGGCCGATGGAAGACCCGCACAAGTAATAAAGTGGGCCATTTTAGTCAACATATCCACCACCACCAAAATTGTTGTGGCACCATTCAATGGTGGTAACTCAACGATGAAATCCAATGAAACTGCCCCCACAGTCATTCTGGTGTGGGCAACGGCTGCAAGAGACCAGGGGGCGCACCAGGAGCATACTTGGCTTGGTGACAGATCCCACAGGATGCCACATATGCCGACACATCATGTTTAAGTTTCGGCCATCAAAATGTCCTAGAGATGAGGTGCAGTGTTTTGAACACCCCAAAGTGTCCTGCTGCTGGACTATCATGACATTAACGTAGAATAAAGCCATGAAGAGGACCTCCAGGCACATAAATGCAATCACGGAACCGCAACAGGTCCCCGATATATGCCCAAGGAGTCTCTTGTCTCCCATTCTCATCCAATTCTCAACGTCAAGCTGTCACAAATGGGTCTTGCCGCTGCGCCTCCTGAATCCTCACTCGAAGGTCCACGGGTTCTTTGGTGGCCACAAACCGCTCCAACAAAATCACCGTCCGGGGCAAGATTTTATCCTCCCTTCGGGTACACTCGGACTTCCGAGATAGGGTGTTGGCGCGTTGATTCCCTCCACTTCGAACAAAGGTCACCCGGAAATCAAATCGAGCAAAGAATAAGGACCATCTCACCTGACGTTGGTTCAATGTCCGAGCTGTACGTAGGTGTTCCGAATTGTGATAATCCATCCTAACCTCGATTTGGTGACGAACCCCCTCCAGGTGGTGCCGCCATGTCTCAAAAGCGACCTTAACTGCCAATAGCTCCTTGTCCCAAATCGTATAGTTGCGCTCTGGAGCTGACAACTTCCGGGAATAAGCGCACGGGAACAAGGTGCCTGCAGGAACATAGGCTTGGAGGAGAACCGCACCAACAGCCACATCGGAAGCATCTGTTTCCACCACAAATGGTTGGCCTGGATCAGGGTGTTTGAGGATAGGCTCAGAAGCAAAGGCAACTTTCAATGCCTCGAAAGCTGTCTGCTCCTCAGCACCCCAATGGAACTTCTCCCCCTTCTTAAGCAGATTAGAAAGGGGAGCAGTCAAGGCAGCAAAGCAGGGAATAAATGTGTGGTAGTAGTTCGCAAACCCCAACAGTTGTTGCACATCCATAACCCGCTGTGGAGGTTCCCACTCCTGCAACGATTGAATTTTTTCCAGGTCCATTTCCACCCCAGCAGGTGAAATAAGATGTCCCAAGAAGTCAATCGTGGTTTGTGCAAACTGACACTTCTCACATTTAGCAAATAGGTGGTTATCACACAAACGTTGCAACACTAGCCACACATGCTGCCAATGTTTCTGTAGGAAGTCTGAGTAAATCAAAATGTCATCTAAATAAATGACCATGAATTAATCCAAGAAATCATGGAAAACATTGTGCATGCAATGCATGAACACAGCTGGGGCATTGGTTAATCCAAAAGGCATCACAGTATACTCAAAATGCCTGTACCTTGTCCAGAAAGCTGTTTTCCATTCGTCCCCTGCACGAATGTGAACCAGATTGTAGGCCCCACACAAATCCAACTTCGTAAAGATCTTAGATTGACGAAGCCACTCAATCAGTTCAGGTATGGAGGGAAGCGAGTACCGATTCCTCACTGTGATTGCATTCAACTTGCGGTAATCACAACACAAATGTAGCTCCCCAGATTTTTTTTTTTCACAAAAAGCACCGGTGCAGCCAATGGGGAGGTAGAAGGCCAGATAAACCCTTTCCAGAGGTTCTTGTCAATAAAATCCTGCAACACGGCCAACTCCGGTTCTGACAGGGAATATATCCAACTCACCGGCAATTTTGCATCGGGCAACACGTCGATTGGACAGTCATACGCCCGATGCGGAGGCAACTGATCCACCTCCTTCTTCCCAAACACATCAGCAAAGTCCACCAACTCCGCAAGTAGATTCAGGTTCATGGGCATCGCCACACTTCCTGCACAGGAACGCAAGCAATAGTTGGCACACTTCCTATCAAGGAACTATACAGCTCCAGACAACCAGACAATCTGTGGATCATGGGCCTGTAGCCACTCCAAACCCAGCACCACCAGAAAATGAGGCACTGCAGCAACGTAAAACATGGTTTCCTCCACATGCTGCCCAATACGCATGCAAAGGGGTTTGGTTGCAGCAACCACAGGTCCTGAACAAAGGGGCCGACCATCAATTGTCTCCACCATTACTGGTGGGGATACCTGTTGCTGAGGAATGAACCACTGCTTGACAAAATAAGCATCCATGAAATTGCCTGTGGCCCCTGAGTCGACCAAAGCTGGGATCTCCACCGCTCCCACCCCAGGCACGAACACACTTGCTGGCAGCACAAGATGCTTCACCAGAAGCGACTGTGGTGAAGATATCGAAGATGTCTAAGGTGGCGAGGATGGCAAGGTTGGTGAAGATGGCGGGCCTATGGACTTAACACCCCGACCAGTAGCCCCCCGTCAGCTGAGCGATGCTCATTTTCCACCACCACAGGTGTTGCTGCTGTGGATGTCTTAACAGGACACTTGGCTGCAAAATGGCCTCGATTTCACAATAGAGGCATAAACCATCAAGATGATATCTATTCTTTTCTACTTGAGTCAGGCGAGGGCGACCAGCCCCCAACTGCATGGGTTCCTCCAAAGGCACTTCCACCAAGGGCGCCATCTTGCTGGAAACAGATACGGTCTCTGTCCATCATCACAACCGTTGCGGCTGAAGTCAAAATGTGATGACCCATAGTCTTTCAAAATAACCCAAAACATATATTAAAGTCCAGTAAAGACTTCAACTTAACTTCACTATTTTATTAGGCACAGTTTAAAAGTCACAAAAGTAAATGATGAAGCAAACAGAAAACCAAAACAAACTGCATTGATAAGAGTTCCGAAGGAAGCCAAGATAACTAATTATAAACTCCAGGAAAGTAACCGAGAAAAGTCCAAGGAAAGAACGCCAGCCTCTTTCAAGGTAAACACTAATTGACTTCAGCAATTCTAACTGCGCAGTTGCAAACTTATATACATAGCTCCCACCTGCAAGTCACGAGGAGGATCATGGTAATCTCCTCTTGAGTAGACCTCGCTTTTCCCTGATCCTCTGCTCCCCGCATGACCTAGGATGGATAGGGGATGGGCCTGACAATAGGTTTACAGAATATATGGAGAGATAAACCCAAAGACAAACCAATATATGTTCTATTTGAATAGACATCAATCATGGTCGAGAATAGATATGGCATGCTTGTCGTCAGAAATGAGAACAGATGTCCAGGAGGTAGATATAGAAATAAACATATGGGCAGACCACAATCCGATAAAAATTACATGGAAGGGACAAAGGAAGAAACTGAGATGGACACTGAATCAAACTATTTTAAAAGATAAGGAGTTCACACAAACAATGGAAAAAGAAATGGATTTTTTTCTTTTTAAAAAATAGAAAAGAAGAAACATCAGTGCAAACTGTTTGGGACACGGCAAAAGCATACATGCAAGAATTAGCAGTAGCATATATAGCAAGAAAAAGTAAGAAAAAGAAACAACAGCAAAATACCTTACAAGAAGAGCTTAAGAAACTGGAAACAGAATTGCAGAATGATCCACAAAAAATAACATAAAAGAAAAAGTTGAACTAATACAACATAAACTAAACCTAATAGTGTAAGATGAAATGGCACAAAAAATTAAAATAGCGAAAGAAAACTATTTTGAAAATGCAAATAAGCCAGGTAGATGGCTAGCATACAAGTTGAAAAAAGAGAAAGAGAAGAAAATGATATACAAACTGATAAATAAGAAGGGATAAATAAGAAAAAAGACAAAAAGAAAATATCTATGATTTTTTTTAGGAAACTTTATAGTCAAGAAAAAAGTCAAAGGTTACAATAATATGAATTGGCAGTTAATGACACTACAATTAAAATGTACAGATGTTGGTGAAAACTTCATAAATATGATCCAAGCAATATTTTCCAAACTAATGGCAAAAGTGATAGCAAATGGGGATATAACAGAAAATTTTAACATAAGCAAGGGCACAAAACAAGGATGTCCACTATCTCCTTTATTATTCATGCTAACTTTGTAAGTCTTGCTTAGAAAGATCAGACAAGATCCAGAAATAAAAGGTTTGGAAATAAAAAAAGAACATTACAAAGTACAAGCATTTGCAGACCAAGTATTTATTCTGGAGGAAGCCCTAGAAACAGGACCCAAATTAATAAAAGAATAGAAGAGTTTGGTGAAGTGGCAGGATTAAAAATAAACAAGAAAAAGACTTAGCTGACAAAGAATCTCACAAATAAACAGAAAAATGAACTGATGGAAAAGGTGGACATGCAGATAAGTAAAAAGGTTAAATATTTGGGAATCTGGTTAACAGCAAGATGTACGGCCATTAAAGAAGACAACTACATTAAATTAATACAACAATACAATAAAAAAACAATACAATAAAAAAGACTTGGGAAAATGGAGAAATCTACAGTTGTTGGTCGGAAGGATAGTCACAACAAAAATGAATATCCTACTGAAAATGCTATTTTTTATTTCAAGCAATTCCAATAAAACTAAGAAAAAAGTTTTTTGAGGATTTAAACAAATTGATTTTAAAGTTTTAAAGCAGCAAGGCAAAAAAGCAAGAATCAAACTGAAAATGTTACAAGACACCAAAAATGGGGGAGGGATTGGACTATCAGATTGGGAGCTGTATTATGAGGCCTCAGTGCTCACATGGGCGAAAGAGTGGATAAATTTGAAGAACAAAAGAATATTGACTTTAGAAGACCACGACTTACAATTGAGGTGGCATGCATTTATGTTGTATGGAAAAAGTAAAAGAGGCATTGGTCTTACCTGATACACTCCTTCTTGTTGAAAGAGAACCCAGGAATGGGTTAACTCCATCTTGTTCATTAGACTGAGTCTGTCAAAGTTGTTTGAACATGACTCCCTTGCCAACAGTCCCCAGTTTTGATGACGGCATAGTGACAGACTTGACATGTTTCTGGTGTGATTGTGGCCACTCCTGGACTCTGGTCCAGATGACCTCCAGGGTGGGGCTGGATTCTCTCAGCATACCAAGGAGTGTATCAGGTAAGACCAATGCCCTTTCTCCAGTGTGCTGACAAGAGAATCCAGGAATGGGACATACCAAAGCTGGCTTGTCCTTAAGGGCAGTGATCTGGTCCGGAGTCCCCAGTCCTGCATTCACCCTTTGGAGGACTTGCCTGCAGAAGGCCACTTCAGCCGATGCAAAGGCATCTATTGCATAGTGCCTTATGAATGGAGATGCAGAGGACCATGTCGCTGCTCTACAGATCTCATCAATAGAGGCCTGTGTCGCCCATGCTGCTATCGTGGCCGCACTTGTGGTGGATTGTGCTGTCACCCGCAGAGGCAGTGGGAGAGTCTGAAGCTCGTAGGCATTAGCAATGCATGGCCGTATCCCAACCCATGGTCGATGGCGTAACCCTGTGTCCCAGCATAGAAGGCTGGAAGGATAAGAACAGGAACTCTGTCCTCCTAAGAGAAGCAGTTCTCTTAATGTAGATACGGAGGGCCCTCCTAACATCCAAGGTGTGCCACTTTTTCTCCAGGGCATGGGATGGGCCTGGACAGAAGTCTGGTAAGATTATTTCCTGTGATCTGTGGAACAAGGAATTAACCTTGGGGAGAAAGGATCCAACTGCAGAACCACCCTGTTTGAATGGAACACACACTGGTCCTTCCTTATAGAGAGGACCACTAGTTCAGAGATCAGTCTGGCCCAGGTAATGGCCACAAGGAAGACTACCTTGCAGGCTGGCTGATCCTAACAGCTTGAAGGACGCAGAGGTGAGAGCTCAGCAGGTCCCAGGTGGGATATCTGTGCACAACCAGAGGCTTCAGGTTAGTGGCACCTTTAATAAACTGCGCACAACAGTGTGTTGAGTGAGGGACTCTAGATCTACGCATGACAACACCGAAGACAGCACTGCCACCTGCCTGCGTATGATGTTGGGAACAGACATTTGTCTAGCCCTTCCTGAAGGAAGCCCAGGATCTGGGCCACCAATACAGATAAAGGATCAATGTGACCCTTGGAGCAGCAGCCACAAAAGGCCTACAATTCGAATCATAAATCCTGTTAGAGGATGGCTGTCTGGAGGCCTGGGTTTTCTGTATCACCCTGTTGGAGAAATAACCCCATCTCAGAACTGTCCGCTCAAGTGCCGGACAATCAGTTGCAGCCATTGCGGCTCCGGGTGGACCAGGACCCCCTGAGGGAGATTCTGTCCTGAGGAATCCTCCAGTCTGGATACCAACAGGCTGACCAGATTGGCAAACCAAGGCCATCTGGGCCAGTGAGAAGCCAGGAGCAGGACTTCCATTCTCTCTGCCAGGACCTTCCTGGTTAGGGTTCTGCTCTCTCTGCCAGCAGCTTCCTGATTAGCCTTGGAATCAGGGGCAGAGGAGGAAAAGCATAGAACATCCCTCTTCTGCCCCCGGTGTTGGAAATCTGGTGTAAAACCTGTGCAGCTTGCTGTTTGTTAGGGTGGCAAACAGGTCCAGAATAGGGAAACTGAACCATTCTGATAGCTACCTGAACAGGTCTGGATGCAGGCGCCGCTCTTGAGTGGTTGAATGTGGTTCTCTTGAGCCAGTCTGCCTGCACATTCAATGTCCCTGACATATGTTCAGCTCCAATGGAGAGAAGATGCTTCTCCGCCCAGAGGCCCAATTGTTTGGCTTCTCACATGAGGGACCTGGAGTGGGTGTCCCCTTGGCGGTTAATATGGGCCTTAGTGGCTACAATGTCCATCAAAATGAGGATATGATGGCCCAAAATCAAGTCCTGGAACCTTCCAAGGGCCAGATGGACTGCCCTAAGTTCCAGTCAGTTTATGTTGTTCCCCAGGTCCTCCTGCGTCCAGTGTCCTGTGCCATCTGGGACTGGAAGTAGGCTCCCCTTCCAAAGAGGCTGACATCTGTGGTGATAGTTAGATGGCTGGGCTCCTTAAAGGCACATTCCCTGGTTATGGGCCAAGACATCCACCACTGGAAACAGCGAAGTATCCTTGGTGGAACCCGAACCCTGGCCGTTGAGTTGCTTCTGCCAGACATGTGGTAAGGCAGGAGAAACCACTGTAAGGTCCTGGGGTTCAGGCATGCCCAGGGGACAATTTAGATGCAGGACACAATCTTACCCAAGAATTGGGAAAGAAGGGCCAGAAGGACTCTTCGGTCTGTTTGGATCTGATTCACCAAGGCCCTCCTTGGCAGCGAGCGCCACCTCGCTGGACCCTCAGCTCATCCTGCCAGGGTCGCACCAGAGCCGTAAGGGCTGGGAAAATGAGCCGTGGGTGTGTGCATACCTCCTCCTGCCCCTCGTTCCCAGATCTCGCCGGGTGAGCCGTGGCTTCCTCACCTCTCAGCAAGCAGGAGGAACCGGCTGCAGCCCTCTCCTCTGCAGCACAGATGTTGACCTCGCGGGGAGAGAGAGGGAGAGATCCTCTCGGGTGAGCACCTTCCCCTGCAGCCCTCCGTACGAAAGGAGGACCCACCAATAGGGGAAACTGAGCCGCGGAGGTGGAAAGGACAGGCTGGCGGGTGCTAACCTCACTCGTTCTCCCCGTGTAGGGCTAAGGGTGGTGGCTGTTTCTGCTGCGAGTGGCTCGGATCCGCTGCTGCTCCTCTGCAGCCGCCCTCCTGGCCTTTCTTTGAGGTGAAAAAGCTCGCTGGACTGAAGGGACCGGCACATCAGAGGCGCGCAGTGTAGGGAGGTCGGAGAGGAACGGAAGAGGCCCCGGGAAATTAGCCTCCCCACGTGGGGTTGGGCTGCCCTCTCGGGCAGGGGAGGCTTTGTAAAATAATTCGCTTTACTTTTGAAAGCAAAGGGAAGACGGCAGTGCCTGAAGCCAAGTGTCTCCTCAGGGCTCCGGTTGCAGGAAGGAGTCCTGACTGGCCGCACATGGCTGCACCAAACACCACGGCAGCAAGGAGAAAGGCAACAAGGGAGAAGGGAAAGCAACGATGGAAGGTCTCCCGATATGAAGTGCCCCACCAACGCAGGCAGCACCATATCCGGACAGGCAACAAAAGTACTTCCTAATGGCAACCTCCCCCCCCGCTTTCCCCCCCCATTTCGCATGTTTAATATGGGGCTTAATTTGGGGGGAGGGGCTTAATTTGATTTTATGCCAATAAAACATGGTGGGGCTTCCTATTGGTGAAGGCCGTATTGTTGGAGAAACACGGTATAATATAATGTAATGCAATGTAAGTAATATAATGTAATGTAATATAATATATGTATGTACGTGTGTGTGTGTGTGTGTGTATATATATGTATGTATGTATATGTATATATATACACACACACACTCTGAGAAGCAAAGAGCTGAAGACCAAGCCTGAAGATGATGAATGAGACTTCATCGAAACGTTGCCTAGATACTTCCAATCTTACGCGGGAGAAAACCCGAATAACCAAAGATCCACATACAAATACCCGCGAGAGCCTCAGAAAACATATATATATATGTGTGTGTGTGTATATGTATGTATGTGTATATGTATGTAGGTATGTATGTATGTATGCATGTATGTTTGTATATGTATGTATGTATGTATGTATGTATGTATGTATGTATGCATGTATGTTTGTATATGTATGTATGTATGTATGTATGTATGTATATATATATATATATATATATATATATATGGATCTTTGTTCGGGTTTTCTCCCGCGTAAGATTGGAAGTATCTAGGCAACATTTCGATGAAGTCTCATTCATCATCTTCAGGCTTGTGTCTTTGGCTCTGTGCTTCTCAGAGTAATGTGAGCTTGCAGAGAAGCACAGTGCTGAAGACACAAGCCTGAAGATGATGAATGAGACTTCATTGAAACGTTGCCTAGATACTTCCAATCTTACGCGGGAGAAAACCCGAACAAAGATCCACAAATACCCGCGAGAACCACAGAAAAAACACACACACACACATATATATATGATTATATTGTGTATGAGAATAATGGTTATAATTATGGTGTGCGTAATATTATGTATATTCAAAAGAGATTGGATGTTGGTAGAATTATCTGAGATGCCCTTTCTATACACACTGCAAGAGAGTCCAGGATAGGGAAAAGCTCCTCCTCCTGCGTCATTTATAGTATGCCAAAGCCATAAAAGCCAGCGCCTGCTGCTGGCCCCCAACTTTTCGGCAAAGACTTTTGACAGACGTGGTGTGTCTGAAAAATAAAACAGTGAGAAGCCCCCTCCCAAACCATGACCAGACCAACACAGAGTGGGGCTGGACTCTCTCGCATGTATAGGAGGTAATTCTACCAATGCCCATTCTCATCCACGCTGCTATGAGAGTCCAGGATAGGGATATACCAAAGTCTACATATCCAAGGGAGGGCCTAGGTCTGGTTCCCAGTCCGACACTGGAAGAACCTGCTGAAGTACCCTCCTGCCAAAAACTGCTTCTGCAGAGGCGAAGGAGTCCAGTCAGTAGTGCTGGATAAATGGAGGTGACACCCAGGTTGCTGCCCTGAAGATCTCCTTAATGGACGCCTGAGCCACCCAGGCTGTCGACGTAGCTGCACTCCTGATAGAGTGGGATGTAAGCTTCTTGGGAACCGGGATAAAGTCTCATATGCTGTAGAAATACAAGCCCTGATCCATCCATCTGTCCATCATGGATGGGGAAGCCTTGCTCCCTAAGGAAGTTGGTTGGAAGGACACAAACATTGCTTCCGTCTTGCAAAAAGTTTGTTTTACATATATACAGAGGGCTCTCCGCACATCCAACATATGCTACTTGTGTTCCAACTCATGTCGAGACTTAGGGCAGAAGTCATATAGGATTAGTTTTTGTGCCCTGTGGAACCAGGAATTAGTGAAAAATGCACAAGTCTTGTCTCACAGAGAGCTGCCAACTCCGACACCCTCCTGGCTGATGTGATGGCCACCAGGAAGAACACTTTGAGAGTCAAGAAGCAGAGACCCACTGACCTTAGAGGTTCGAATTGGGTCCCGCCAGGGCCTGAGTACTTTTGGGCAGTCCCAAGTGGGATATCTATGAACTACCGGGGGATGCAAGTTTGAGGCTCTCCTCAAAAGCCTACATATTGATGGGTGGTAGGACAGAGAGTTATAATTATCCCATGACAACACTGAGGATAAGGCTGCAATCTGCCTGTGGTGTGTGTTTGCTGAGAACCCTTTATCTAGACCTTCCTGTAGGAACACCAACACATCAGAGACATTGGCTGATGAAGGAACTTGGTCAGCCTTAGAGCACCAACTGCAAAAGGCCCTCCATATGTGATTGGTGAATGGTTTACGTGATGCCTCGATGGTTTTTAATCACCTTATCGGGTAAGTTAGTCTCTTTCAGAGATTTCCACTCAAGCACCATGCGGCCAATTGGAACCACTGAGGTTCCAGGTGGAGTAAGGCCCTTGGCTGAGGGAAATCCTACTGGGTGGGATTCTCCATGGTCAAGCAACTGACAAGTTCACCAGGTCAGTGAAGCAGGGCCACCTGGGCCAATGAGACACCAGGAATACCAGCTCTGCCTTCTCCTCCAACATCTTCCAAATAATGGCCGGAATGATAGGAAGAGAGGGGAAGGCGTAGAGAAGACCAGGAGGCCATCTGCTCTGAAGTGCATTGGTCCCCTCCGCTTCCTGGGTAGAGAACCTAGTGAAGAATCCCTCTACCTGAGCATTCTGAGGGGTAGCAAATAGGTTGACTACTGAGGGATCGAACCTGTTGGACAGTTCCTGGAACAGGGATGAAGGCACTACTCCAAGTGGTCGACCCTGGCTTGACTCAGCCAGTCAGCCTGGATGTTGTTTACCACTGAGATGTGATCTGCTCTGAGGGACAGAAAGTGCCTCTCTGCCCACAGCCCCAGATGTTCAGCCTCCTGTATCAAGGATTTGGAGTGGGTCCCCCGTCTGCTGACATCAGCCTTGGCAGCTACATTGTCCATCATGATCAACACGTGGGACCCTGTCACCCTGCCCCGGAAATCTCTCAAAGCCAGAAAGATAGCCCTGAGTTTGAGCCAATTAATGGGGCAAGACCTGTCCGTCTGGGATCAATGACCCTGAGCTATCTCGCTTTGTAGATGTTCCCCCCAGTCATAAAGACTGGCATCTGTCATGATCATGAGTCTGTCTCGCTCCTTGAAAAAATGGCCTTTCCTGATGGCCTGGGACTGCCACCACCAGAAAGAACGAAAGACTGGTGGAGGAACTAAGACTCTCTTGGATGAGTGGCTGGTTCCTGCCCATTGAAATGGCAGCAGGAACCATTACAGATTCCAGGCATGGAGTTGGGCCCACGGCACAATGTCCATACAGGAAACAATCTTTCTTAGGAGCTGGGATAGTAAAGACAGAGGAACTGTATGCTGCTGTCAAAATCTAGTTTATAAAGTTGTTCAGACTCTCTTGATGATCCGGGGAAAGGAAAACCTCACAGAAGGTTGTGTTGATGACTGCCCCTAGGTGTAGGAGACAGGTGGTTGTTAGAAGATGACTTTTGCCAAAGTTTATGGAAAAACCATGTTCCTGCAGAATCCGTACCGTGTTCTGAAGGTCGTCATTGACAGATTGGGTTGAAGATGTCTGAATCGGTATATCATCAAAGTAGCATTGGACCCTCCCAGGGAGGGTGAATAGGAACGCTGCCAATGCCACCAGAAGCTAGTTACATACCCTGGGGGTATGAGAGGCGAAACAGAACGGCCCGATATTGATAGTGCTTGTTGTAGCAAAAACAAAGGAACTGGCTATGAAGGGCCAGATCGAGATATGGAGGTATGCCTCCGAGAGGTCTATGGATGAGAGGAGGTCACCCTCCCGAATGCTCTCCAGAATAGTCTGGAGGAACTGCATCTTGAAGCACCTGTAGGGAATGAACTTGTTAAAGGGCTTGAGGTTGAGGATTGCCCTCTACCCACCACCCCGAGGCCTTTGGGATCACAAAGAGCCGGCAGTAGAATCCCAGCCCCTGTTGATTCACTGGAACCACTTGGATGGCTTTTATATCTACCATATGTTGAATGGCTGATTCCATGAGGGCCCATCTAGAACTGTCCTGAGAAATTAGACAGCAGAGAAAAAACCTCAGAGAAGGAGAGAGGAACTCAAGTTGAAGACCCAACTTCACAGTCCTCAGAACCCAGGCATCCAAAATCGACTCCTCCCACCATGAAGCGAAGGCCAGATGACCTCCGATGGAAGGGGAAGGAGAGCAGTCATTTAGAGTATCGGAACGAATGGCCTCCTCTGCCTCAAAAGGGCCGTTTGCTGGAAAATTGCTGTTATCCGTCCGATCGATCAAGTTATTGCTCCTGTTGAGGGAACGCCCTCTGGCCCCGAGGAAAATGGGTGTTGGACTCTGGCCAAAAGAAAGATGGACAGAAGTACGGAGCCTGACAAAAATCCAATCTCTTTACAGATAAAAGAATCTACCTTTTATACCTGGTTTTGACCAGGTATGGTTCCAGGGTGTCCCCATACTCTCACCTGAGCTTCCATTTTCAACACAATTCTGCCTGCCAATTGCACAGCCACAGAAGGTGTCTCGCTGCCACCAAGGATGCCATTGCTTTTGATGCAAATTTTGCAGAGTTTAAGGTGTAAACTCTGCTGCAGCAATGATCTTATTCATGTCCTGGTGGGACCCGGTATCACTGGGAGGCAAATGATCCTGTAGTTGGCACAGCCAATGCAGAGAAGACCTGATAAAGAAGGATGGTGTGGTGGAGGATCGGACTGCCCATACTTGATGAATGCACTTATGAGTGTTTTGACCTCTTGTCAGTCTTAAGGACATCTTCCGGTTCTGTCAGAGTTCCAGGTGTGGAGACAGAGGCAACCACAGGAGCGTCAACTGGTGGCACTAGAAGGGCATTGGCCAAGGGCCTACATTATAAAAACACCTGTTATGGGATGAGGGCATGGCCCCGACCCTGGAGAGGTGTACTGTTCACACACCAGATCTAAAAATAACTTGGGTGATAGAAATACCTCAGCTTCAACAATTAGTTTTTTAAAATAAAGAATTGCCCTGGGGTGAAGGTTCCCACTTCATTAGATCCCAGCAGGGCAGTAACTAGGGCCTTGTGCAATGGAGATTTGAACAAGGATGGCTTTAAAAGACCTGAAAAATGGGTTGTTTAGGCTTTAATCCCTCATCTTCTGATAGATTTGAATCTCTAACCTCCCCTTCTTCCTCCTCAGACATGGAGGAGTGACTTTGGTCTGAAGGATCCATAGAACCCTTTTCCTGATATTCCCCCCAATCAGAATTGAGTGGAAGGAAACCTTTGCTCAGGGGGCCTTGAAAATACCTCTTCAGGAGGGACTACCTGAAGGAAAACAAGGGAAATACCTTAATCCCCCCCTCCCCAGAAGGTCAAAGGAGTTGGCCTTTATAGCTTTGGCAGACTCAGCTGGATGACATAGGAGGAATCCTTCCCTATCCTGGACTCTCGTAGCAGCATGGAGAATTGATAGATAGTACACAGCCGTTGCAGAAATGGAAATGTATAAAAAAGGAAAATATATAATAAAAAATATTTCTTTTTTTAAAAATGGGTGCTTTGGAAGCTTACCCAATTATTACAGGGGCACTTCAATTGCTCCCCATGTATCTCCTCCCTCATCTTTGTTCTTTTGGCCACTCTGTGATCCAATGGGCCCCATCCTCAGTTGATGTTCACCATCTTCTTTCTGCTGCCAACAAAACATGAATAGCTTGGACCTTCCTATGCAGCTGCTGGCTGGGCCAGGCCTTTCTCTGAAGGTTATGTAGGCTATGTACACTCTTGTCCAAATCACCATGAAGGCCAAGCCAGATATGTACCAGTATCAAGAGGAAGACGGAGAAGGCTAACTGGGGTGGTAGGGCCAGTGGAGCAGAGGGCAGCAAAGGCAATGGAAAAAAGTGAAAGATGCCCCAAAAGATAAAGATGGGGGAGGAAGACAATTGGGGGGAGTTGAAGAGAAGATCTCTTATGGAGGCTTGGAACTGGAAGCAACCAAAGTAGGAATTAGTTCAGGATGGGCTCTTGCCTAACTATCACTGGTAACTATGGCAACTCAAACTGACAGAATTGCTGTTGCTAAGTGATGTGGTACTGCATCTTATCACCACATTGCTTAGTGATGAAATTCCAATCCCAATTACCATCATAACCCAAGGACTACCTATAAATATAAGTGGAAATTCTGCATTTGGAAAAAGAACATAGCTACATTTTACTACCTCCAATACTAGAATTAGATTCAGGTGCACATATCAGGGTAGATGATTTCTATATTATTAGAGAGGATCTGGGAGGAGCCTATCTAATTCACACCTCATGTATTTGTTCTTTAGTTGTGTGGTATAGACTATGCCTAGATCAAAGGAGATAAGGTTTTCAGAAATTAGGTTATAGATAACCACTAAGTCTGGTAACAGATTTAAAGATCAGTTAATCAGATTGGTTTTTGGAGATCTTCTAATCCAACCCCCTGCTCAAGCATACACTAGAGGTGTTAAGTTCACGTTATCACTGTGGCACCATGTGATATATCTGACTCCCCCCCTTCATTAAACCGGGCATGGGTGTGGCCAGGTTGTGACACATCTGGCCCATGGGCCAGGAGTTTGACAGTCCTGCCCTATACCATTTCAGACAAATGGCTGTCCAGTATCTTCTTAAAAACCTCCAGTGATGAAGCACCCATAACTTCTGATGGAAAGCTGTCCCACTGGTTAATTGTCTTTACTGTTAGGTTTCTCCTTAATTCTTGGCTGCTTCTTTCCTTGATTAATTTCCATCCAGTGTTTCTTGTCCTGCCATCTGGTCCTTTGGAAAAGAAGTTGGCCCCCTACTCTTTGTGGCAGCCTTTCAAATACTGGAATACTGCTATCATGTCTCCCTCCATTCCTTCTTTTCTCTAGACTAGCCAAACTCAAATCCTGCAACTGTTCATGTTTTAGTCTTCAGGCCTTTAATCATCTTAGTTGCTCTTCTCTGCACTTTTTCCAAAGTCTCAACATTAATATTAATAATATTGTTTCTACAACAAATACTATTTCTAAATAAATGATATAAATTTGTCTGAAAAATCTTCTGCAAATAGAGAGTTCAAAGAACAGCCAATTTTCCTAGGCCAAGCAACTCCAGCAAATTCAACCCAACAACAGATTGCAAGATTATGTTAAGAAATATCTGTCCCAGAATTTCATGATGTGTAGCTTTGCCACTATCATGCTGAAATGCATGACCGTACTATTAGAAGTTGCACAAATCAGATTCTACATGGCAGGTGTGCCAGAAGGAAAACCACAGACTAAAGTTTGCTGATTGATATCCAGGTAAAGACCAGAACTTCTGCAACAATGCTTTGGACAGAGCAGCAAAGATGGAGTGTGTTTGGTGAAAACCAAATACAGCATTTCATCAAAAGAACTTGATACCAATTGTAACCCATGGTGGTAGAAATGTTTGGAGTTTGGAGCCGCTTTGCTGCATCAGGGTTTGGGCAGCTCATATTCACAGAATCTACTATGAATTTGTCATTGTACCAGAGGATCTTTGAGAACATGAGACTATGAAGACTGAAACTCAACCAAAAGTGACACTGACTAAACCAGGGTTTCTCAATCTCTGAAATGTACTTCCTTTGGGGAAGTGTAGAGTGTCCAGGTGAAATGTGAAGCAAATTTTAATTACTTTGTTATAATAAATCTGTATTTCCCAAAGTCTGTCTTGTTCTCATGGTTCATTTGTGAGTTTTTTGGTGTTTGGATTTTTAGGAGAGATGTGTATATTAAAGGGTATGCTAAATGGAGGCAAAAAAAATCTATAATTGCAATGTTTTACTTTCATCAAATGGCACT
The DNA here is from genome assembly GCA_033807585.1 of Hydrophis major. Classification (NCBI taxonomy): domain Eukaryota; kingdom Metazoa; phylum Chordata; class Lepidosauria; order Squamata; family Elapidae; genus Hydrophis; species Hydrophis major. The sequence goes on along the minus strand of CM066333.1, from coordinate 62,289,011 downwards.
CTGCTAATATTTCAATTTTCCAACTCTTGAAGTTTGATAGCCTTAAAATTTAGCAGAAACATATTAAGGCTAAGTGCAGTGCTTCAAGATTCCAAATATAGCAACAAATCATCTGTCCTTAACCTCTATTGTTTATCTAATGTAATGTAATGTAAGTTCAATTTAATAATAGAATTTATTTAAAAGCCAGAGTATTCAATAAGCTGCCAGCATACCACTCTAGTAATTTTAAAGAAATGTAATTCTTTACTATAGCCTTAGAATTTGTTAAAGATCAAATAAAGATAAAGAATTGACAACCATAGTCATTATGCCCCAAAACAGATAAAAGCAAATAATGCAATAAAATATATTTAATAAGTTCTACTCGGAGATCAAGTAGAATGAAATGAAACCACAGGTCTCAATATTGATTTTATTATCTTATTCACAAACTCTTCAATCACAATTTGAAATGTTTTATACAAAATACTATGGGATAAATAAAGTGCAGCTTTATAAACCAAAAGAAATCTAGGTTTTGAAACAAAAGAGGAAAAGGAATTAGATGAAAAATGAAATTTGGAACAAGCCACCTTGGTAGGAAAGGACAAAAGGCAACAGATACTGATGCAAAAGATAAATAGGACTCTAATGTAGTTTATACACAGGAAATAAGATGAGGCATTCAAATAGAAAAAAGCTATTTGAATCCTGAGCTATTGGAAATGGAGTTTAAAAAAGTAATGGGGGAGGGCAACTGAGAAACAACAGTTAGTGAAATGAATATAAAACAGAACAGATAGGGACAAATTCATTTTACAAATTTAACTAACCTGCATCCTAAAAAAAAAGCAAACTTAAATCATATACAGACAATAACCATTACAAAGATGTGAATGGATTTTGGAAGATTTTTATTATCAGTAAGAAAATAGAATAAAAGGATCTAACAGGAAGAGAAACAAAAACTGAGTGAAATCAAATTTGATTAGTGCATTTCTAATTAAACACCACTCAGAAATATAAGGAGTCCTGTCACAGTAAGAGCTATTGGAATTTCAAGATTAATTAGCATCCTCATATGTATTACCATCAATTATTTGCACAAGCTGCAAAATATATATACTAGCTGTACATCCCTTTATTGAATTCTTTGTTTCTATTTTTAGCAATATATTATAGTTACCAAGCAAACAAATCCATGTATAGTAATCAACAGGCGTCAAGCTAACAAGATGACTTTATACCTTTATTTCTGATTTGTAAAAAAGCACTCCTAGCCTCCTTTGAGAAGCAGACAAATTGCCCCAAAAGATATTATTAGGGGCTATGAATCATTTGCTGCAAAACCAAGATTTACTAGTCACACAGAGAATACCCATTTACTTAATCAATGCCATGATATGGTCCACCATGTATTCTAAATGCTCTAAAATATATTCTAAATCTTCTGTTAATATGTAGCACTCTTTGGAAGACAATTTGAACTAGAACTTTTTCCCAGATTTGTGAAGTTTGTAGTAGAATATATACAGTAAATTATATTCACATCACATCTCATTTGTCAAAGGGATATGACATCTCATTCAGAAAGTGCACTATGAAAAAGTGGTTCTTCTTTGCTTGTAAATAGCAATAGTATGCCTTTTCAAATCTTGAAATAAAAATGTCAGATATACAGAAATCAAATAAAATTTGCATCCTGCACAGAATCGGTTCTAATGCAAAATCTGTAGTTTCATCTTTTAGCATACTGTGCAAAAGATAAAATCTCCAGAAGCAGATTGAAAAATGAAACTTCCTCCTTTTTTTCCTTCTGTAGTCTTTCTTTCAGAAAATGACTACTAGGTTCAGCAAATGCTAAAAGCAATGGTTAGGATATTGGAATTTTTAGGCACACATGTAACCCCTCTGAGAAACTGCAAAATGTGCAAAAAAACCCAGAGGACCATGCATACTTAAGTTAGTTTGAAAAGGCCCCTCTACATAAAGCTTCTCAATGCTCTGTCCCATGCCTATCCTATTGATATTTTAATATCTTCCAATAGTCTATCAAGCTGCCCTGCTTATTTTGAGCTACAAAATAACTGATGTACTACCATTACTGATTTTTAAAAGGCAATATTTACAAAGCAAAGTCCATTTATCAACATAAAGCAATTCCAGAAACCCTACATAGCCAGATATATAGAAGGCATGTCTATTAAAAACCATACAAAATTATCTTTTCTGAAAACGGGGAAGGGCAAAAATGTTGAATAATGATGCTCCCTGGAAGCAAGGCAGTCTCTAATGTGCAGCTGGGCAAGATTACATTCTACAATTAAATAAGCCCAAGGATGCAACGCAAGCCATGGGGAGCGTTTGGATGAAAATACAACCCCCAGGCCATGCGCGTGGGAACGTCTCCATTGTGTTGGAGGGATGGGAAAAGTCTGCAGGTGGAAAAAGAGGGACAAGAGCGGACTTCCGGCTAGAGACCGACGCGGCCGTTACAGACCGAGGACGATGGCCTTCTCCTGCCGCCGCGCCCCCCCCCCCCCCCAAAAAAAAATCCCTTGTAAACCATTCTGGCCGAGTCTGTTGGGCGGAAAGTTCTCCCTGGACCCGGAACTTTGCAAAGTGAGATCCCTATTTCTTTTCTCCCTCTCATCCGGGAATGGCTCTCTGTTTGCAGCCAATCTCATCACCTGCTCTGGAACCCGTGGGCTGGAAGGGAGCCATCAATGTCCGTGGCTCGTCTCTGCAGCAGAACCTGTAGACCCGGACTAGAATCTTTCCTAGGCTGCCTGGCCACCATCCAGCCACCCCTCGGCGGGGGGCAAAGCAAAAGCCCACGTAGGAAGCCCCCTCACCGCTCGTAAAGACCAGATCGCGCCCGCGTTGGGAAAGACACACACAAGACACAGCAAAAGAGAGCCGGGACAGGAACTTCTTTGGGCCGCCGGCGCTGCCATCTGCTTCCAGGCCGGAAAGTTTTGGAAGCGGCGAGAAGGGAGGCGCAAGAGCCCCGCCGGACGCTGGCGGGAGGGCGGGCGACGAGGAGTGAGAACAGCCGTTGTTATGGCAACGCCAAGGAGGGGAGGGAGGGGAACTTCAAATCCCAACCGTCAACGCCGACTGGCTTTCCTTCTTAAAGGGGCCAGCGCACTCTCGTCCGGCTGCTCAGGACAAAAGGGATGGCGCCCAAGCGGAGGCAGCCGAACCGAGGGCCGTAGACTGGATCGGCAACGGCCGCCTGCCTTTCTCGGCCCGGTTGCGGAGAATGACCGCAGAAGCGGCGGCGCCGAGGGGTCAGTCCCTATGCTCAGCCCGCGTCCGCCCTCCCGCGCCGGGGTTAGCCCGGCCTTCCTTACCCACACAGTGCATAAGCCGGTGCCGCCAGGAGTCGAGCTCGCGGCGGACGCCCCGGCGCTCCGCCGTGCAGCGGGGGCTCCGGCACTGCGAGGCGCCCGGAGCGGGAGCCGCGGCGGCCATTCCGTTTGTTCCCTTTTCCAACTGCCACTGACCTCACGCCCGTCATTTGCATGCGGGAGCGCGCGCGTCCCTGCAGGCCCCGCCCCGCTCGGCGCGCGCGCGTATCCCCCCCCCCTCGGGAGGGGGACGCCGTTCCCGCTGCTAGCGGTGACAAGCTAAGGCTAGCAAGAGCAGGACCGGCACTGAAGGGCGCCAAACAGAGGCAGGTAGACAGACCCTGGCGGAAGCTTCATTCATTGATGGGACGCTTAATTAGCGCCGACTTTTCCCTGCCCTTAGACGCAGTCTCTCCGGGACAATCTTTCCCCACCCTGATCTTTTCTAAGTTGAACCCCATAGCACCTGAGCCATCCACCTTCCTGCTATGAGTCATCTACCCTTCCTTCTGCGTTTCCTAGAATATAAACCGCTTCTTCATGCTGATTATGTGCCGTCAAGTAGTGGCCGACTCCTAGCAACCAGATCGATTTTCTTCATCCTCTAATCTGTCTCTTCGGGTCTCCCAAAAATGCACATCACCCCCTGTAACTGAGTCTTATCACCTCACCCTCTTTACTTCCAGAGAGCTGGCTCTTTGCATTGATTGATGATATGCCACCAAATCATTTGGTGCTAGTAACCTACAAACCACATAGATTTTATCCAGGACAATCGGTCCCTAACATGATCACTGCAACTCAAGGGTCTTCAAACTTGGCAAGTTTAAGACTTGTGGACTTCAACTCCCAGAATTCCTGAACTATGACTGGAGGAGGGATTCTGGGAGTTGAAGTCCACAAGTCTTAAAGCTGTGTAACTGAATCCTTCCACCTTGCTGCTGGTTGCCCTTTCATTTCTTTCTCCCATCTTTCCCAGAATTATGGACTTCTCCAGAAAGCTAGGTCTTCTTGTGGATTGATTATATGCCATCAATTTGAGATGAACTCTTAGTGACTATATAGTTAGCTTTCCTCCAGTATGATTTGTCACTGTTCTGGTCCTTCATAACTTCCAACTGTGCCCTAATTGCTCCTGTATCTGAACACATCTACCCTGCTGTTGGTGCTCATCTTCCTTTTACTCTTTCCCAGCATTAGAGCCTTCCCTGGAGCAATAGCATTAGGCCATAAGTTTTAGTCCCAAATTAGCCATGAAAACCAGCTGGGAGACTTTGAGCCAGGCACTCTCTCTCACTCACCTCACAGGAGTTGTGGGGAAAATAGGAGGAAGATGTGATGGATATGTTGACCACCTTGAGTATTTCTAAAAATAATAAAGTTGGGATATAAATAAATACATCTCTTTGCAATAACATAGATAGATTTGATAATCTATCCCTATTCTAGTCTTTTGTTTGTTCTTGTGATGCACTCATTGCTGCTGTAAACTAGTTCCCCTTGCTGCTGATGGTCATATTCTCATTTCTTCCAGGACTTAGGCTTCTCCAGAGAGAGCTAAGTCTTTGTATAATGGATCCAAAAGTAGAATAATTTGAGCCCAGTCATTTGTTTGATGAGATTGGATATTAGAAAAGAATCTAACAGAAAGCACCACTGGATGAAGTTAACCAAGAAGATAGAAGGAATGGACCCTTTTTTAAACTTACGACTATTGTAGCAGTGGTGGGATTCAATTTTTTTTTTATGACCGGTTCTGTGGGCGTGGCAGGGGAAAGATACTGTAAAACCTCCACTCAGAGGTAGTATTTGCCGGTTCTCTGAACTGCTCAAAATTTCTGCTACCGGTTCTCCAGAACTGGTCAGAACCTGCTGAATATCCACCTCTGCATTGTAGTATTCCTCATGGCCACGTGATTTACATTTGGATGCTTGGCAATCAACTCACATTTATGGCAATTGCAATGTCCTAGAGCAGTGATGGCTAACCTTTTCGTCGTTGCATGCCGAAATTGTGTGCGTATGCATACATAATGCAGTGTGTGCGTGACCCCCTGCTACCTGCACATACATGCACAACCCCCCGTGTGCTCCATGCCTCTGTGCATGCATGTGAAACCTGCCTGCATGTGGCCCAAGCCCCTGCGCATGCGCGTGCATGTCCCATGTGCATGTGCAGCAGATACCCAACAATCAGTTGGCTGGCGGGATGCGCACAGGCATGCGCAGTGGACATGATCTGGGGTGACGGCTCGCATGACGGCAGAGATGGCTCTGCATGCCACTTCTGGCATATGTGCCACAGGTTCACCATCACAGTCCTAGAGTCATATGATCCCCTTTTTGCAACCTTCTGCTGAGAAAAGTCAATGGGGAAACCAGGTTCACTTAACAACTGTGTTACTAACTTAATATCTGCAGTGATTCACTAACAACTGAGACAATAAACATCGCAAAATAGGGCAAAACTCACTTAACAAATTCCCCACTTAACAATATAAATGTTGGACTCAATCGTGGTCATAAGTTGAGGAGTTGTGCCCATGCTGAAGCAGAATTCATTTTTAGCAGAAATTGGTATCTTTATTAATATACAATTAAACCTCTACCATAAGCTCTAGAGATGAAGCTGCACTGGAAGACAACTCACAAACTTCATTTGACTTAGCTGGCAAGAGTAAGCTGTTGTAGTAGTATAGTACTGTGGTGCAGTCATTTTAATGGTCCCCAGTCGGTTTCCAGATTCAATTCAAAATGATGTTTTTAACCTATAAATTTGAATATGGATTAGCTGAAGAGTACGTTCAAGATCCAAGCTAGAATTTTCCCATCTTGACTGTGCAGGGTGCATTCTGGAAGGTAAAGGAGAAGAGTCAGCTATAATATTAGAAATAACTTGCCTACCAAGGTTTGTTTAGCCCAAACTTTCTGGCCTTACATAAAGTTGACTATCCAAGTGATCTCATTCTGATGAGTTATTTAGGCAGAAGTTTTCATCCTGAGGTGCCTTTGGAGAATTTGTTCATTTTTAATGTATATATTATTTGTTCCAAATATTATGTTTGTATGTTGATTGTATGAGTTCATAAAAGTTATTTTTTGTAAATATCTTGAAGTCATCAAGAGGTGGCATACAAGCTATTATAAGTTAGTAAATAAACATAAGAAATAAAGATTGTATTTATTATTAAACTCATGAGGCCAAGCTTCAGCCCTGTATAGGGACTCACTCATGGTTCCAATGATAGCCAGGTCTTTAAATAGGTCAGTGGATAAGAGGCTATTAACAAGCCTATTGTGATCACAGCATCTATGAGAAGTACTTCTTAGGAATGGGACATTGGATTGAGATTTCAGGATAGCTTACTATAGAATTACCTGTAATAATATCTGCATTGCAAATGGCAAAATACATTTCACAGGCTTACACTTATTTTGGCTGAAGAGGGGGAAAGAATCAGGTTACTTTAAGTGTAGATCTCATGCAATGGGTACACCATTAAGTTGTGAGATTGAGCCTCCTATAACGGGATATTTCTCAGGTGCACCTGTATCTTTGAAACATGCCCTTATTTGTGCACCTGCTCAGTCTTAATATTTTCATCTGGTGTAAAGTAATCCTATTTTTTAAGGTGACTCCATCAGCAGGATTCTGTGTTTCCTTATGGTCCCATGATTTCATTATTAATTGTGGCAGTTTTGTTTGGTTTTTAAGTTTATTATTGTCATTCAGCCTCCAGTTGTAACATGGGTGGCTATACAAATTAAGTACATAAATAATGAAGTAACGCTGTGAATTTCATTGCAAATTATACTTTAGAGCACAGGTGTCAAACTCGATCACATCACATGAAATATCATAACATTTTTTGCCTTTGTGGAGGTGGGATGGAGACGCATCCAGCCTGCAGGCCACCAGTTTATACCCCTAAGTATAAGAAGATTATACATGGTATCTCCTACAGCTCTTGAAAGCAACTGTGTCCCTTATATTACATGCAACTACAGAGGGACTTTGATAGTGAGATAGGCAGCATAAAAATATAATGAAGAAATCCTGTGAAGAAATGCAGTATCTACTTTAATATTTTGTAGACAATACTATGCTAGCGGTCTTGTCTGCTTGCACCACTTCTTAAGTATTTTCAAAATGTAGCACATTCCTTGTATACTAGGTTAGGGTAGCTGAAAGGGAGAGGGAGAGAGAGGGAAAGAGAGAGAGAGACAGAGAGACAGAACTATAAGTCAGTAGAAAAGCTGACAAAAGATTATTTTTTAGTGAGAGAGAGAGAAAGAGAGAAATGTAAGTCAGTATAAAAGGTGATATATGATTGGGGGTATCACGTATACTAACTGGGTAGTATTCATTTTAGAATAGCTTTGTAAATTTGTGTTGCTCCTGGATCTAGATCCAGAATTGATTCTGTTAGTTGGGACCAAGATAATTAAAGGACCACTTTATTCTCTACACTCTATGCACAATTATTAGGCAGGTTGTATTTTGGAGGATTAATTTTATTATTGAACAACTACAGTGCTCTTGGTCAATCCAAAATGTTAATAAACCTCAAACCTGAACATTTAAGAAAGTAAAAGTGAAGTTTTGGCTTTCTTAGGAGAATAACTGCACAATTATTGGGCAACTATTAGCATGCAGAATTATTATGCAACTAAATGAAAAATAAAAAATTGCTCATCTCACTTGTTTATTTGCATCTGTTAAAGTGAGAATAATAAACAACTCAAAATGTACAAATAAACATTTCTGACATTTCACACAAAATCAGTGACCAATATAGCTATCCTTCTTTTCAGTAACAGCCATAAGCCTTTCATTCATGATATCTGTCAGTTTCTTGATCTGTTAATGATCAACTTTTTGTGCAGCAGCAACCACAGCCTCCCAGACACTGTTCAGAAAGATGTACTGTTTTCCTTCACTATAAATCTTCCATTTAGGAAAGGCTGACAAGTTCTCATTTGGGTTTAGGTCAGGTGAGGAAGGAGGCCATGTCATTTTTCTTTAAGGCCTTTACCGGCTAGCCATGCAATGGAGTACTTTGATGCATGCGAACTTTTGGCTGCACACAAGGAAAACAGCAGAAATCTTTCTCTCATATTCTCTCCTCCAAACTCTGCCAGAAATGAGTCTTTAAGAGACTCATCAAGCCAGCTCAGCCTCTTAAAGCAGGACCCTGCAAGGCTTGTTGTTATTGCACATGTGAATGGCAGCACCGCTACAAGCTTCATTACATTACACTGGCGCAGCTAATGTTCTGCCGCTCGTGGATGTGCCAGTATGTCGAACTTCACACTGCAAGGCTTGTGCTATTGAATCCAAGTGGTGGCACTGCTGTGAAGTTTGACATACCAACACAGCTGCAAGCAGTAGAATGCCAGCTGCGCCAGTGTGATGAAGTTCATGGCAGTGCTGCCATTCACATGTGCAATAACAACAAGCCTTGCAGGGTTCTGCTCCAAGAGGCCGGCACAGTCTCACAAAGACTCATTTCTGGTGGAGCTTGGAGGAGAGAAAGAAAGATTTCTACTGCTTCTCCTTTCCTTGTGTGCAGCCAAAAGTTTGCAAAAGGCAGCAAGGTAAAATGCCAAACTCAACCCATACCCATACCTCATGTATGGGCTGCCCCCGGTAAGTGCTGTGGCTGGGATAGGGTTAGGATGAGTCCTGTGTGCTTCCCACCTGCTTCCGCTTCACCTTTGGCACGGTGACAGGCCCTAGAAGGGTGCTGTCCTAAAGCCTCCCCACCCTTGTTTGGGGTGGATGGTGCCTGGCAGGCCCAGGTGTGGTGGGCAGGCAGGCGGGTGGAGCAGCTGCATGGCTCCCTCAAGTTGTGGGGCACTTATGTGACTGGGATTCCAATTAGTCTCTGCACCTTGTTTTTCCAACTAGTTCAAGGAAAATTGTTGGTGAGAAAACTGAATTCTCAACTTTTAAATAAAGTATAAGAACTGGTTTGGAAGATATCATTGAGGCTTCATCAATAATCAAACATATTTTGTGAATTTTTTTCAATAATTTTAGTCAATAAATGTTTTCTAATGTCTTTTGCACTGAAATCAACTATTTACATTGCAGTTTTACATGAATGCAATTCTGTTCCCAGATCTAATCCATTTTTAATTTGCAATTCTATCTCATCTTCTGGGTCTTAAAATGGTTTGCATCTTTGTGCCAGATTGTAAATTATATTAAATACTCTACAAGTACTACCTAAATATTTTCAGTCATCTTGAACAGTCCATCCTGCTCACATTGCTTTAACTTCTCTATACAAACCATGTGAGCTTTAGATGAGAAATGCTCTTTCATTTTTTCCCCCTAAGAGATGCTTGTTGCACCTCTTTAGTCTTCCCTGCTGCCTCAATTTGGAAATGTTTCCATTCCTTTGCTATGTGAACATTTTTTTTCTTTTGTTGCAATCTCAATTTTTTGGCAATACTTGCAACTTAACTGTTTTGGGGGAAACTTCCAGTCGATCATATTTCTCCTTAAAGTTAGGGTACTGCTGCAATGTCTAGCAATCGGGAAAATTGCTTTCAATGTCCAACTCAGTTCTTTCAGTAGTTGATGTGCTGCTTTCCCCAGACTCCAACGGTTGTAGTTATGACTCTTTTGGATCTCCTTTTGTTTTCTTACCAAAGAAAGCAGACAAACGCAGTTGCCTTTTCATCTTGGTAAGCTACTGCAAAAAAACCCACAACAATGTTGTGGTTTGGACTGTTGTAAGTTGAGTGGTGAAGGCTGGCAAGTGAAAAAAGCGAGCAAGGAGCAGAGATCAGTAATATTCAGTTACTTTTAAGCATGTCTGACACTACAGTTAGTGTTTAAAAGATGTTATGGAAGAAGAACAAGGTTCACCCAGACAAGACTAAGACTGAGCTGAAAGTGGATTTGAAAATGACATTCTGTCAAAAAGATGTGATACCATGTATATAAAAGAATGGCTGATATTTTCATGATTACAATTAACTGAAAAATAAACACTTAAATTGGATATACAATTAACAAAGCAAGGGAGTGTCAGGTGTGGCTCCATTTAAATTCCAAGAAAGAAAACCTTAGACCCCATTTTTATAGAGAAAAGGATTTTTACTGAAATTGAAGTGATAGCAATAGGAGAAATACAAATCTGAAGCAAAAGGCTTGGAAATTACATATAGAAAGTTATCCCATGACCCCACCCCAACAATTCAAACTGGACATCCAATCTGAGGTATGTATAATGTCAGGTGGATACATCTTCAAGTGGCATCTCATACATCTGGGGTTTTGTTGTTGTTGGGTGTGTGATTTGTTGTTCGGTTTCATATGGGGGTTGAACCATGCAGCCCCGTAGTTGGTCTATGTGCCTGTTCCATGTTTTCCCCCTTCTACCTCCAGTCTGTATGATCTGGGGCCAGTAATCTCAACTATTTTTGCTGGGACCCAGGCTTCCCCTTCTGTGTAGTTACATGCATACACCGTGTCTCCTGGTGTGAATGTTCTGCACTTCCCTGTGGAGTCTTGAGGGGTGTCATTTGTGTAATTTGGATGGATTGTGTCCAGGGTGGTCCTTAATTTCTGATTCATGAGCATTTCTGCTGGGCTCCTGTTTGTTGCTACACTTGACGTTATGTGTTGGGTTAGCAAAAATTTGTCAATTTTTTCCTGCCAAGCGCCGGAGCCTAATTTTGTTAGGAAATCCTTGGTCGTTCGGACCATCCTCTCTGCTTGCCCATTCACCGTCGGATGAGCTGGCGCCGATAGGGCATGTCGGATCCCCAAACAGGTGAGGAAGCTTTCAAATTGTTGTGAGGAAGCTTTCGAATTGTCTGTCTGACATCAGACTCCACTTTGCATATGACATGGTCCATGTAAATGTAGCGTCATGCATATTTAAAGGTATCATAAATTGGTAATTTCTTAACCTATTACTTTGTTTTTCTCTGGTCCTTTTCTTCGTCTAATTTTATCCATGCCTCTTCTTATTTGTTTAAAAGAACAAGTAAAAAAAGACTGGAGTTTCAGTATTTCCTTTTCCATATTATTCTCTTAAATTATATGGAGCTGAAATAAATGAAGTTGCCAGGGAAAGAAATTTGTAAGATCTAGTATACAGTGCAAGTTTTTTTTTAAACATAGTGGAAATAAAATTAATTAAGAAGCATAAGTAGTTATCACTGTAGTCATATTGTTAATAGTATAGTCCTGTATTATTAGACTATGCAATACCCCAAACCAGTCAAGAAAAGATAGGGCTCTTGTTTAAAACTCTAAGTATAGACATTTTCTGTATTCTGTACAATCAGAGAAGTTTGGGGTGGGTGGGAACAGTTCTGAATCTTCTGAATAATCCACATTGATATCTAATTCATCTCCCTAGAGAAGCAAGGTTGATCCAAACATCCTAGGCATATTCATAGATATCTCAATGAGCAGTTGAAAAGCAACAATCTGTCTCAATTTTCCCTATCCTAATAAAGCATACCAAACAAATCCCTCTTCAGGTTTTACATTCCGTCTTGCTTCCCTTTCCCTTTATATAGGGCAGTGTTTCTCAGCATTGGCAATGTTAAGATGTATGGCATTCAGCTCCCAGAATTCTCAAGTCAGTGTGCGCTCAGGAATTCTGGAAGTTGATGTTCACATATCTTAATATTGCTAGAGTTGTGAAAAACTAGTATTAGAGATACTTGCCAAATACTCACTGTTCCCTTTCATTTTTGAATAATCAATCAGTTCAGTCACATTTATTGCATGCTCATCTTCTCATCTATTCATTCGTGTCATCAAGCAGAATATTTTTTTCCTTTGAATCTCATTCATTAAAAATTTTGCAATTTTTCTCAAAAGTCACTTGCCACCATTATTGCTACTCAAGCATAAATTGCAACTATTATTAGCCTATGGATTTCAATTTTCATTTGGACCTCTAACGTCATAGATGACACTAGGTTATACTTTTAGGTATACATTTTAGCTTTCATTCATAACTGAACCTCCACCTTTACTCCCCTGCTTTCAGCAAACAACTCTACTCCACAGAAGCCCAGCATATTCATTTTTCTTTCTTTCTTGGTTTTATTAATTACTTCATGCTTTTTTTTACCATTTACTCCTCTTATATTCCAATTGCAGCTCCTCATATCCCATGGTTGTCACAGATAGGCCCATGGATGTTGTTCTTCACTGTCTCTTATAACTTTAATCAATGGGGGGTTTGACATATTTTTATTTTTAGTAAAATAGTGTGTACACTAAGTCAGCAGAATTAGAGCTTCAGTGCAGTGCAGTCAAAACTCAGTTTAACCAAAGTATACTCATGCAATTCTATGAAAACTTGATTCTAGAGACATCTTTGCAATCCAATATTCACATTTCTCCAACTCGGAAAACATAATGTATTGTATACCATTGTGTCCTTAAGATGTATCTTGGTTAAAGTACATCTCAGAGTTAAGTTAAATAGCTTGTTGGCTGAATATAACTTCTATTGTCTCATTCTAGCTCTAAATCTCTGTTTTTCCAATAATATATGTACAGGTAAACCTCAACTTTCAGCAGTTTGTTTAGTGACCATTTGAAGTTGAAGTGTGACTGCTTTTCACACTTACAACTGTTACAGCATTTTTTTGATCACATGATCAAAATTCAGATGCTTGGCAGCTGACTCATTTTTATGATGGTTGCAGTGTCCCAGGGTCACTGGGACACTGGTCACCTTTGGAAATTTCTGGCAAGCAAAGTCAATGGGGAAGACAGATCATGTTACGAATTTAACAAGTGCAGTGATTCACTTAGCAACTATGGCAAGGCAAGTCATAAAATGGGCCAAAACTCACTTAACAAATGTGCAATAGAAAGTTTGGGTTCAATTATGGTCATAAGTCCAGGACTACCTGTACTTATATTTTATTGCACTGTAAACTCTGTGTCTTGCTACCTAACTTTATCCAGCCTCGTGGGAATCTCATAGCAATTTATTTTATTCAATAATTGAATTACTTGAATCAATAAATGTTTTGGTTACTTTTAAGATGTATCTTCTATTAAAATGAATGCGTGCTCAGGAATTTGTAGTTATAATTTATATTTTCTTCAAGTGTCAGCCTCTCGTGAATTTTCTAAATAACAAGGAACCCTCTTAGTCAGTTGGCATTTTCTTGTGTTTTAATTGCCTGCTGTGATATAATTATTGTGACATTTGAGGATGTTTTTAACATCCTGAATTAAATATTCTGACATCCCGCAAAGCACTTCATGAAAATAACCAAATTGTATTTCTATCATTAGTAATCCACAGATGTCCTTTAGAAGTAAAACTATTTTTGACACAAAAGCACAGATGAAATGTGAAATGTTTACAAATGCTATTATAGGTCAAATTGTTCCTCTAAAATACCTGCATTTTTTGAAGTGGATTATCATTCTTCATTTTCATATTATTTGGTTATTAGTCTTTTACTGTAATAAATATTTGATTGATCGATCGATTGGATTATTTGTTGTTATTATTACTGAATCTATCTTAATGTATTTTGCAAAGTGAAAAGACAAATACTTAAGGAAGAATTACAAAACTAAACAATAACAAATAAAAAGAAACCGAAAGACATTTTTAAAAGAAAATTCTCTCTGTGTGTGCATGTGTGTATGAATATAAAAGCAATCTTAAAAAAGGCAAATAGTTTAAATAGCTATTTAATTTAATTTAATTTATTTAAGGGGCGTGCATAAGTGCACCATCGTGCCTACCGTCCCTGTCCTATTGTCTCCATTTATTCGTACCTATTTCTTGTATTCTTACTCATGTTTATACTTATATCTATTATCTTGTAAGCGATTGACAAATAAATAAATAATAAATAAATAAATAAATAAATATTTGTGCCCAATATTATTTGTTGTACAATTGTCAGAACAAGAATATTTGTTACTGTTGCCACACTTTCTTGAATAAAGGTGTATTTTTCCCCCCCAAAAAAGAAGTTGTCTTGTTTTTTTCAAGGCTTCAAGTCTCGTTTACTCCTCAAACCATTTTCTTGTGGCTTAGAAAGACAGGTTATTTCCATATTATGCAATGGATGAGAAGGATGTGTTTATTCTTTGATAGGTATGTTTCTTCAATAATAGTGTCCATTAGAAATTTTTCCTTGACTTATCTACAGACATTCTTCCTGTTTTTCCTCCTCCGCAATATCATCATCAGTGGTGGGATTCAAATTTTTTAACTACCGGTTCTGTGGGCATGGCTTGGTGGGTGTGGCAGGGGAAGGATACTGTAAAATCCCACTCAGAGATGGTATTTGCCAGTTCTCCGAACTACTCAAAATTTCCACTGCCAGTTCTCCAGAACTGGTCAGAACCTACTGAATACCACCTCTGATCATCACCACTGCCATTCATTATAAGTCAGACCTCTCAAGCATTTCTCCTTCTGTGTTCTGGAGCTGTCTACAAATTTATTGTAAAGGAAAACAAGAATCAAAAAGAAATAGAAAACCAACTTGACTAGCATGTCTTAATTTTGCAGAGAGAAATTTAATAATTCCAAAATGGAATGGAAACAGTTTAGAATGGAAGAAATCCAAATTAATTTGTTTCTCAGACAAGGCAAGATTATGCAAAATGAAGTAGCCAAAAGAGACAAATATAGAGGCAGTGAATTAAAATCAAGCTCTATCATGATTGTAATTAATATTTCTAAAGCACTGCCCAGCTTGTTATTTCATTACATTTATGTGGTACTTTCTGGCTTGGCTACCCAACACTCTTCCTCCATCATTCTGAAGCTCCAGGGCTCAAAGAACAAGAGTGCAGCTTATAGATTTGTGGGATAATAAATTCTGTTTCTCCTGGATAAATCTTGATGTGGCAGAAGAGCAAACAGAAACTAATAAGATTCAAACATGACCAAATTATTGGCAGCAACATGAAATACAGCATTAAACTTATCATTTCTTCCTTAGTTATATTTACAAACCCTAGATCTTTGGAAAAAGAGAGACAAACAATTCAGTTGGAAATGGACAGTCCATACAGTCTCTAACAAAGTCCATCTCCAAAGTCCATTGGCATCCTTTTAATGTAACCACCAGCTTGGTTTATATGCAAAGGATACCATTGCCTGGAAGCCTGGATCCCCGCATTTCTACTGAGCACACAAACCAAAATCTTTTTTTTCAACCAACTAGCCAACATGTCAAATCAAAAAGAAGCCAGCACAGATATCCACAGTGGGATGTATCAAAATTTGCAAGAGGGAGAATATGGGTCACAGAGAACCAGTGAACAATGAGGCAGAGAACCAGTGGGACACAGTATATTCAGTAATTGCCTAGACCCATGCTTCAAACTGCTTCTCGAAGGGACAGCCAGGCATCGCAGGCCCCAGGGCCTAGCAAACTTGAGGTAGCCTGAATACCACAGCCCTCCCCCTGGAAACTTCCATCCTGGCAGCCCTCCCCAATCATCTGACCCAAGTGCAGGACTTGATCAATATTCCCTCCCCAGCAAGATCAGCAGCCCCCCTCTCCTGCTAGCCAGCCCCACCTAGCAGCCCGTGTGATGCAGGACAAAAAGCCTGGAGCAACCCATCCAACAAAGGGCAATGAGAAATTGGGGATGGCAGAATCGGAGGAGGAGAAAAATGCAGCAGCAGAGACCGTTAGTATAGCAGCAGAGGTGCATTGAGTTAAGAGAGCTCTAATCCCTAAAATTGAATGGTGGGCTGAAGGGAGCAGACCAGATAGCAGAGCTGAGCTGACCAGAAACCTGAATGGCAGGTCGAGAGAGCTGACCAGAGCAGAGACAAGGCCAAAAAGATCCAAGCACTGAAGGACAGAAGGGAGTTGGCAGAGAAACAAGAAGAGCCTGGAGCAGCGAATGACCCAAGTGAAGGTAATAATTAAGCTTGAGGTCCCAATAGGAAAGGAGGGAAGACCCCGATAGAGAATAAAAATAAATACAGGAGAGAAAATAAAAACAAAAAGTCAAAGATAATAAAAAGTTTCTTCCAACATATAAATAACAAGAAAAAAGTCAAGGAAACAGTCAGTCCGCTAAAGAGAGAAGATGGCAAGAGAGTAACAGGCAACAGAGAGAAAACAGAGCTGCTTAAATCATTATTTGCATTAGTCTTCACATACAAATAAATTATAGCCCAACCTTCCAAAAACATAACTGTAAGCTGTGTTTAGAGTTCTAAAGGAGCTGGCAGGGGTCCTCTCAGAACCACTGTACCACATTTTTCAAAAATCCTGGAGCACCGGGGAACTACCAGAGGTCTGGAAAAGAACTGATGTGGTTCCCATCTTCAAAACACTGGAAAAAACAGACCCAGGAAACTATAGACCAATCAGCCTGTTAAATATTTGTTAAATCTGGTTATTATTATTTCCTTTGGTTTTATTCTTGTTCTAGAGTATATATCTTTTTAGTTCACTTTTATGTTTATATTTGTTCTCTACAGTCATTAGCATACTTGCAAGCGCCGCCCTGTGATTGGCCAAAGCGCACGGCGATCTCATTGGCCGAGCAAGCCGCACTGATTGGCCCGTAACGAATCCTCCGTGATTGGTGGAAACTAATCGCGGGAGATTCAAAGTGGTGCCATTGGCCTCAGCCGCCGCGGCCAGAGAATAAAAGCCGCAATTTTTCCCTTTGAACCCCAAGCCGATCTCGGGACCTAATAAAGAGCTGAAACTGAGTCACTGGCTCCAAGTCTCTTTCCCGTGACGGACACGACACTAGCGACGAGGGTGGGATCCCGAGACTAACCCCATCAAACACGTGTCCTGAGGAAGCGAGACCGACAAGATGGCCAGCATCGCACCCCCCGCACCCTTTAACCCAGCTACCGAGGACTGGGAATCGTACACAGACCAGTTCCTAATGTTCCTCGAAAGTAGCAACTTGAAGGATGCAACCGGGCAGAAGAAAAGAGCCGTCTTTCTAACACACTGCGGGCACGCAGTGTTCAAGATGGCAAAAGCTCTCGCAAAACCCGGGGACGTGAAGGAGATGGACTGGGCCGACCTCGAGCCGTTGCTCCGAAACCACTATGCCCCCGCTGTGCCCACCCTCATCAGGTGGCACGATTTCTAGTGGCGGGACCAGAGATCGGGTGAGAGCATCAGCGACTTTGTGGCTGATCTACGGAACCTAGGGGCATGTGCGGGTTCTTGGACATGGACGAGGCTTTGCAGGACCGTGTCGTGCTCAGACTCAGAGACCCAGTCCTACAAAGCCGGCTGATGGCAAAAGGCGACATCGCCCTCACCGACGCCCTCGCTGAAGCCACCGCAGCCGAGGCAACCCGGAAATCGGCAAATCGAATGCGGAGACCGGACACCGGGGAACGCACTGCAACCACCAAGACGGGCTGGGCGACTGAGGCCCACCCAGAAGCAAGCCACCGGGAAACCACCACCCATCATGGCGACGTCAACTCCGCCTCCGACACCACGGACGAGGAAGAAGAAATACATCAGCTCCAGACGGGACGAGATCGGTGCGATCAGCAGAGTCGTAAGTCGGGGACCACATGTGCTGGGTGCGGAGGCAACCACCCTCGATCAGAGTGCTGTTTTTCGATGCTATTTGCCGACACTGAGATAAAAAAGGTCACATTGCCCGAGTCTGCTGACTGAGAAAAGCCTACAGCCCCTGTTGGCGAGTTCACAGCAACCGGAGACGAGACGGCACATCCCCCAGGGCCAGAGACCGCCAAGCCAAAAATCGCTGGAACCGAGACGGACGGAACCGACGAAGTGGCGAAAACCGGCAGAAAGAGGAAACCTACCAGACAGTCGTCATCGGCCACTCATCAACCACAGATGCCCGAAAGGTATATGTGGAAGTGGGCATCAAAGGCGAACCATGCAAAATGGAGGTGGACTTCAGGTCCTACCTCTCTATGGTTGCCTGGCGAGAAATCAGGCGGTTGGTACCGGAAGTCCACAAGAGGAGGTTGGAAACCCAGAAACTAATCTTCAGAGACTACCAGGGGAATCGCATCCCGGTAGTCGGAACCGGACATTTCGAAGTGACCTTCAAGGGCTGCACAGCAAGGCTTCCCCTGACAATCGTGGACTGAGACCGCCCCAGCCTTTTGGGACTACAGTGGTTCGCACCACTCAGGATCGAGGTTACGGGCATCGACCACGTCGCAGATGCTGACTGGGAAGAGCAACTTGCACGGGCCTTCCAGGAAGTGTTCGAGGCACCTTAGGAAAGCACCGAGGGCCCCCTATTTTCTTCAGCCTAGACCCCAGCATTCCCCCAATATGCCTAAAACCACGGCGGGTACCTTTTGCACTCCAGCCCAAAATCGACGAGCAAATTGACAAGCTAGTCAAACAAGGGGTCCTACAACCAATCGATCATGCCTGGTGGGAGACCCCCATAGTCACCCCAGTCAAGCCCGATGGGTTGGTGAGAATCTGTGGGGACTATAAGTCCACCCTAAATTGCACCTTACAACAAAGCACCTACCCCGTCCCAGTAGTGCAGTACCTTCTACACTCACTGGGGGGAGGCAAGGTCTTTGCGAAGCTCGACCTGGCGCAAGCCTATCAACAGTTGCCAGTCGACGCAGAAACCGCTGAGGTGCAGACCATAGTCACCCACCGGGGAGCATTTCGCTGTAACAGACTCCAGTTTGGAGTCCGCGTGGCTCTGGGAATTTTCCAGAGCCTCATGGAGAGACTCTTGCAAGGAATTAAGGGGGTGGTGCCCTACTTCGACGACATACTGGTGTCAGCAGCCAACCAACAAGAACTAGATGGTCGTCTAAGGGAGGTACTAACCAAATTCAAAGAGGCCGGGCTAAAGGTGAAAAGAGAAATGCCAGCTATACACAGAGCGGGTCGAGTTCCTAGGATACCTCCTAAACTGGCATGGCATCCACCCGACCGAAAAAAAAATCAGAGCCATTAAAAAAGCCCCCACGCCGAAGAATAAAACGGAACTACAGGCATTTCTAGGACTGCTTAATTTTTATAATGTGTTCCTGCCCCAAAAGGCAACCGCAGCGGAGCCTTTGCATAGGCTTTTGGACAAGGCAGCCACGTGGACTTGAGGGAAACGTGAGGAAGCCTCCTTCAACAAAACCAAGGACCTGCTCACCTCAGATGCTGTCCTCATCCAATACAACGAGACCCTACCACTAGCCGTCACATGCAACGCATCACCTTTTGGCGTCGGTGCCGTCCTCAGCCACATTCTCTCCGACGGAAAAGAAGCACCCATCGCCTTCTTTTCAAGGACCCTCACCAAACTGGAGAGAAACTACAGTCAGCTGGACAAAGAGGCCCTGCTATCGTCGCCGCAGTGAAGAGGTTCCACGAGTACCTCTACGGCCGCACGTTCACCATCATCACCGACCACAAGCCGTAGTTGGGAATCCTGGCAGGGAACAGGGCCACCCCGAACATTCTATCTCCTAGAATGACAAGGTGGTCCGAATTCCTTGCCGCCTACAGCTACCGGCTCACACACCGACTGGGTAAGATGATCACCCACGCAGACGCCCTGAGCCGTACGCCGTTACTTGACCTAGACACCGACCCAGCACCCACAACAGCCACCCTCAGCATAAAGACTCTGCCCGATCTACCCATAACCGCGTCAGACATTGCCCGAGAGACTAATAAAGACAAACGTCTGGCGCGGGTGTTACATTGGGTAGAAAAGGGGTGGCCGGAAAAGGAGGACGACGAATCATTCAGGACATTCCAGAACTGGCAAACAGAACTCTCATTACAAAAAGGTTGTGTACTTTGGGGGGATAGGGTTGTTATTCCGGAAAAGTTACAAGGGAAGGTATTGGAGTTGTTACACGAGGGGCACTCGGGCATAGTTAGAACAAAAGCCCTGGCCAGGAGTTTTGCCTGGTGGCCAGGGATGGATAAGCAAATTGAGACTTGGGTGGCAACATGCAAACGTTGCCAAGAAACCAGACCGAGCCCTCCTGCAGCACCAATCCTGGAATGGGAAACCCCCCCAGGGGACTATGGTCCAGGATCCACATAGATTTTGCCGGGCCCACAAAAGGACATATATTCCTTATCACGGTAGATGCTTACTCCAACTGGTTGGAGGTAAGCAACATGAAAACCACCACCACGGAGGCCATGACCAAGGAACTCAGCAAACTGTTCGCAACCCACGGCCTCCCAGATGTCATCGTATCAGATAACGGGTCCCAATTTACCTCACTGGAATTCAAAAAATTCCTAGCAGAACGGGGCATACGACATGCACTGACAGCCCTGGCACATCCGGCGGCGAACGGGAGGGCGGAACGGATGGTTCAATTCACAAAAAAAAACCATCCAAAAAATTGAACACGGGGAAATCCAAGAAAAAATAAAATGCTCTTTATACAACACATAACCTCGAACACAACTACCAACAAAAGCCCGGCAGAACTATTAATGGGGAGGAAATTAAGGTCGACTCGACAGACTGCACCCCACATACAACCGGGAAAAACTCCTAAACTCTTCAAGCAAAAACTGAACATTTTCCCCAGGTGACGCAGTCTACGCAAAGAACCTTACCAGAGATCCACTTTGGGTACCGGCAACGATAACCCAGCTGACCAGTCCCCACTCGTACCAGCTGCAAACAACCGACGGACGAGCATGGAAACGCCACATCGATCAAATAAGATCAAGAACAACCACGGGAAACACAACCGACACGCAAACAGACACAGACAGCCCCCATAACACAAACCAAGAGGGGAGGGAATACCCCGGGAACCAAAAACCAATAGAAAGAAACCAGCTATACTCACCGGCAAGCAGCCAGCTCGAAGCCTCACCAGGGAGAAGCAGCCAGGCCAGCTCGACCAGCCCAGAAAGATCAGGCGAGAGCGGCAACAACCGCAGCTCAACCAGCCCGGGTAGATCGGGAGGGAGCTGCGACGAAAGGCCTGGCGAGGCCTTCCAGGCAGTTCCATCAACGAGGCAGAGAGCAACACAGAACCCGACCGAACCGGCCAGGAGCCAAGCAACAACTAACCTGCGCAGGTCAAATAGGCAAGTACGAAGCCCCGCCTACTTACGGGACTACGTTATGTAAGACTGTACCAAGAGGGGAGGGGTGTTCTGTACAGTCATTAGCATACTTGCAAGCGCCGTGCTGTGATTGGCCAAAACGCATGGCGATCTCATTGGCCGAGCGAGCCACACTGATTGGCCCGTAACGAATCCCCTGCGATTGGTGGAAACTAATCACGGGAGATTCAAAGCGGTGCCATTGGCTGCGGCCGCCACGGCCAGAGAATAAAAGCTGCTGTTTTTCCCTTTGAATCCCGAGCCGATCTCGGGACCTAATAAAGAGCTGAAACTGAGTCACTGACTCCGAGTCTCCTTTCCCGCGACAGACACGACAATATTGTACTTTAATATATTTTTAAACTACAGAATAGTCATAGATACAATAACAAACGCTTATCTGTTAATATTTCAAATTAATTATCACAGATTCCTGACTGCTGTAATGGTGAACTATTTGCAGTGCTGTGTCAATCTTGGGAATGAGTATTATGATCCAGGAATTGATGGAGAGAAGAAAGATGAAGAAATTAACGTGTTTTGCTGAATCCTAGTTAGATGAACATTAAATTAGAGCATTTGAAAATTCACAGCTTAGCCAAGGACAAGGTGGGATAATAAATTTAATCTAATAAACGTTTTAGTAATGATCTCACAATTTGTTCTATTGGTCTCTAGCCATCGCTATTCCTAAACCTTGGATAATGAATGCTCCAGGACTTATCTAATACACATTCTATTTGCTTCAGGCCATCCCTATTCCTAACTTTTGGCTGAGCTATGCAGGATGTCTAACTCTTTGTTACTGTTAAGTTCTCTAACCACCTAGAATTGCTACAAGTGTTACATGTGCATATTTTCTGTGAATAACTATTCTTTGTTCTTGCCAAACAGATTCCACAATTACAGACTTCCTGGTCTCCTTTCAAGTGTATGCCATAAACTTGTTTTGTTTTAGTAGCCAGCCGATCATCATGGTTTACAAAAACACAATCATAACACACTAAGATAAAGCCAAAAATAATCAAATCTTAGCTTAGTCTATTGGGTGTTCTTTATAAATACGTAGTTTCTGTTCCTAAACAACTCCCAAATGCAGCAAATAGTTGTTTAACATGACGCTACCTTTATGCTTACAATATTCTTGTTAGATGGCTTATTTGAAGAGTACCTAACCCAGGCACCAAAGGAACTTCACATTTACTCTGTTCATTCCTCATGATTACAGAATGGTAGAATGTATGAATGTGAAGGGGCCTTGGGACGTCATTTAGCCCAAAACCCTGTTAGTGCAGGGATCTATTAAACCAACACAACCACTATCGTTTCTTTTACTTTCTTTTCAAGTTTTGGAACTGTAGGAAGTTAGCACCCACCCCTCTCCTAGAAAAATGAAATATCCTGAGAAACATTAAAAAGGCAGAATATTTCCCCTAAAAAGAGTAGAAACTCAGAAGCAGAAACTCACCCCAAAGAGGCAGAAACTCACCCCCCTCAACTTTACTAATGGGCCATTAAGGCCTAGGCCAGAGTATTCTACATAATAAAGGTCTCTACCCATCTCACCACCTAGCCTGGGAAGATTGTATCAGCAATACTCAGGTAAAGCCATGTGGTCCAGACAAAGCCTACAAAGTTAGCTAAGACCCTCCCACCCCTGGGAGTCTGACAGCCAATGGGATACATTTCTTGCACAGGAACAGGAAACACTAAGGTGGGGCCCAACAGTGGGTATATAAGGGTCTCTCAGGAACTTGGCCCTCCCTTCTCTTTTCACCTTGAAGCATGTGATCATCTTTTTCATTTTGGAACACCAAGCCATGTGGTCCTGCCCACCATTAAACAACCTTTCCAAACAGCCTCCATGTTTCCAGTGTCTTTTTCCCCACTTGGAACTCAACCCAGACGGATATTTCTTTCAACAGAACATTGCCAGTTTCTATATTATTTGTATACCCTTTCTTTTGTGCACAGGCTTAAACAGCACCTCATGTTCTCTGTACCAAAATCATGCTTAGAAATGGGATAAACTGAGAGTTTATGAATAGCAAAAGGTAATCTCATAGGGATATGAAACTGAGTCTGCTTTGCTTCGGACTCCTGTATGCCTTATACTGTACCACAACAGCTCTCAAAATGTCTGATTATTTTAACTCTCTGGGATATAATCCACTAGCACCCCAAATATCACTAAAAGTAGTTTTGCAACTTGGTGCCCTCCAGATTGAAAGGCAGAAGGGGACCTATCATTGCATCATTTCAGCCAATTTAAATAATTGATTTCATGCACATTGTGAAGTAAAAATGATTAATGGCATTAGCAGCTTAGTGCATTAAAATCCTAGTCATTTTATTGTGTATCTCTTGAATTTGCATACTGTCATCTTTATATGTTTACTTTACTTTGGCAAACAAGGCCTAAATCTCGCCTATATAACAAGTGAAGCAGTTATCCGCAACAGGTTCCGTCCTTCCACACAGTCTTTGAAAATACAGTGAAAATACTATAGGACTCTGTGGGGATTAGCTCCATATCACCTCCTTGTTTTCTTTCTCTTGGAAATTCTGCTCCGGGGGAGAGATTTCCCTTCCTGTGGGCAAATTAAATTGGGAACTAACAATAAGTATATTATTTTTCTGTTCTCCAACTGTCTATCCCAAGTATGAAATGTGCCCTAACTGATCCATTCTTGCCATTCTTGTAATAATTCTTCAGTCAGTTAAATTTTGTCTTGAAATAATGGATTCACTTGTATGGTGAGATGGCATGTGCTATTAATTATGCTGCCAAAATGAATGAAGCTTTTTATATTAATGTGTGTAGGCTAAGGCATTTGACAGAGTCTCTGGATAGAAGGGGGAAGCCTGTTTTATTTATACAGTGTATGTTTAAATCCAGTATGTTATATACCAATTAAAATTTTTTTTAGAATGAAATAAAACTTTAAATTACTTGCATACTAAACAGATGATTCTCAGTTTTGATGCATTTGATTCTGCTTATGTACAATATAATTTGCATATTTAATGTATAAGCTTCAGTGTAGATTTGCATTTTCTAGTGGAATCATAGATTAACAGAATTTATCTTAAAAACAGTTTTAGTTTAAATAAAGAATTCTGAGATGTCTTCAAACCTTGGAACTCACTTGGATTGCTTATTTTTTATTTATTTGTTTAATTTTTGATACTGCCCAATTCCAAGCAACTCTTGCTAATGATAAAATTATGATTTTTTTTAAATGAAAAGGATAACAGAAATATCCTATAATATCTTGTAATAGGATAACAGAAATAGGATTTTCAAAAAGCAACTCTGACTATTTCTTTACCCTTAAACTGAGTGGTCAGCTCTTTTTTAAAAAAATATTCCCATAACTGTCCAAAAGTTGTATAGCTAAATTGTCCTGTTTTAGAATAGGGGTGTAAAACTCTACAATAATGAGCATGAATAAATAAATTCTATTGCACATTCTGGATTGTATATTTCATAACTGTTATTGTTAGGCTGCACTCCTTCATATGTGGTGCACATATGAAAGAAACCCATGGAGATACCAACTTATTACTGTATTTCTATAAAATGATGTTCAAAGTTACCTTTCTGGGGATCCCCATTCATGTTATTTCTACAGCCACAACCTTTTGAAATAAATTTTACATAGTCAGACTACATAACAGGCAGGGGGGAAACATTCTCCATAAACTATATTGAGTAACATCAGATGATTCATATGCCTATATGTGCCTTTGTTTTGTTGCAGGAAAAAAAGAAGTTAGAATACTGCAGAACATAGATATCTCTCCCTTTCCATCCATCTATTTACATCCAAATCTTTTTCTTCAGCCCTTTCTAGTCAACCAACTTTCACCATTTTTTTCTAGTCTGGAGAATTGGAGACCTTTGTTCGTCTTTATATAGTAGTTTTGTGTGGCCTGAGAATTCCTACCTTGCTAGATTCAGCTCTTAGAAACTGAAGGAGAGTGACTAACCCATGTCACCCACAGATTCCCATGACAGAGGATGGATTAAAACTTGCCTTTTCTTGTAATGGATTCACCATTACAACATCTGTCCCTTTGTGTCTTTCTTCAGCACTACTTACATCTATCTTCAATCGAGAGGTGTTCTGAACATACACTTTCATCTTTTTATCAACTTTTTGTCCCTATCTTTATAGGATGCTGATGGCAGAGGACACAAGATATGGCTAGACTAGAGGATCAAATAAGATTATCTTTCTCATTGCCATCTTGTTTCCACAGTATTTAAAGCAATTGATTTAATTCCTAGCCTGACAAATTTCCACTGAAATGAGAGAGTGATTTATAAACAAACAAGTTTAGTCATAGTACAGTTATCTAATATCTATCATATGTAAGCTAGATCACAAAGTTACTTAGCTGGCTAATTAATTTTGATCTTTCTATTTTATTCTTTTATTCCCAATCTCATAAAATGGTGGTAATAAATCCTTCATGGATATCAATGGACAAAAGCCTAAAGCTGAGTCAGCTCAGCAGCTCGAAGCATCTCATTAAGAAAATAGAAATCCTGTAGTTTTCCATATATATTAATAGAAATATTTAAACAAAAAAAAAAACCCTGCATGTTGTAAGAGATGACCAAGCTGAGTCTGAGGTAGCGGTCAAGCACTTTATCAGTTTAGAGTCCCTTCTTACCCACAAAAGAATGTAGTCCAGCTTTTCTTGAATTCCACTGACCCTTGTCTATCACCAATTTGCCTTGACCATTAATAATTGAGGTAGAAAGCTGTCAACCAAAATTTTTGTGGTCCATATGTGTCTGAGAACAGATGTGGGAAACAACTATCAGATATTGCAGTGGTATATGGGAATGATCCTGGGAGGCAGAGAGAAGAGAAGCAGTCGAAGAAACAGAAAGGAAAAAAAATAACACAGCTGAACCCATAGCTGAAGTGTGGGTGGAGAAAGTAGCCAAACCACCTAAGGGCAGGATAAGAAATAACGGGTGGAAGATTATTAAAGAGAGATCCAACATGGAACTTCTACAACTTACAGTATTTCCATGCTACTGCCATTCCCTCACCTTCCAAATCCTAAAAAGAGTAAAATTTGAACCACAAATATGAAAAACGAGTATGAAATGATCCAACAGGGAATTCCAAAATGGATGCTCCTTAGTGTTCTACCCATGCCCAAGAATCTCATTGATTCTCTTTGTGAGGAAAAGCTGATCCATTAAAACTACATATGAGCTTTCAATTTTTGACATAGAGACCTCAGGGTCAGAGCTTTCTTTGGAGCAGGAAATTATCAATTAATGTCTATTGCATGCTTATCAGACATAAAAATTAGGCAAAGCTTTGACATCCAATAGTTACAATATGGTCAAACAAGAGATGCCAAGGCTGAACATTGACACCTTAGAAATCAGCAAACTGAAGTGGACAGGAATGGGTGAATTTCATTCAGATGACCATCAGATATACTACTGCAGGCAAGAATCCCTCAGAAGAAATGTCATAGTCAATAAAAGAGTAGGAAGAGCAATACTGGGATACAATCCCCAAAATGACAGAATGATCTCAGTTCAAATCCAAGGCAAACCATTCAATATCACAGTAGTCCAAGTCTATGCCCCAACCACTGGTGCTAAAGAGGATGAAATTGACCGGTTCTATGAAGCCCAACAACACCTTATAGAATTAACACCAAAAAAATGATGTCTTTATCATCATGGGGGGTTAGAATGCTAAAGTAGGAAGCCAAAAGATAACTAGAACAACAGGCAAGTTTCACCTTGGAGTACAAAATGAAGCAGTGCACAGGCTGATAAAACTTTGTCAAGAGAATATGATGGTCATATCAAACACTTTTTTTCCAACAACCCAAGAGACGGCTGTACACATGGACATCACCAGACAGTCAACACAGAAATCAGATTGACTGTCAGGTTTCCAAGTGATGAAATCCATTGAAAAAGAAAAAAGCAAACTCCATCTTCCAAAACAATTTCTTTTATTTAGGAAAGCATCAAATTGGCAAAGTCTGTTGTAATTTTGGATCTGACACAACCCGGAATTATACCACATAATATTGGAAAATTAGAAACAACCTCCAACAGTCACATGCCCCAATAGAAGTAAATCAATGTTGCCTGGTGTCATCAATCTCCACCTACAGGTCTCAGCAGGGTCAACTTTTGTTCCCACAGGAAGGAAAACCACCTAGCCTAAATAACTCTCACTATCTCCACTCCTCCCACCTTAGGAATGTGGCAAGCCCAAAACCCTTTCCCCCATAACCAGCAAAGAGAAAGAAACAAAAGGAATATATAATAAGGCTAAATAAAATGGCTATGCATATGTCAATTTTGGGCTTGACATTAACTATGTGCTCTGTAGCCAAAGATGGAGAAACTCTATCCAGTCCATAAAAACAAGACCAGGAGCTGACTGTGGCTCAGATCATGAGCTTCTCATTGCAAAACTTAGGCTTAAATTCAAAAAAGTAGGGAAAAGCACTAGGCTACCCAGGTATGCTAAATCATATCCCTGATGAATATACAGTAGAGATGACAAATAGATTTAAGTCAGGGGTGTCAAACTTAAGGCCCAGCAAAGTACTTAGATCTGGTCCATGGGGGACCCCTGGAAATAGTGAAGGGCCAGCCTGTGGTGCCTCCCCACTCTGTTTTTGCTGGGAGAGTTGATCCCAGCTGAAAACAAAGTTTGGGAGCCTGTTTTCTCTGGCAAAGCACCTGGGCCACAAGGTGATGTCAAGCTAGTGATGTCAAGCTAGCCACGCCCACTCTGGCCATGCCCATTCTGGCCCCCAAGGTCAAACACAACCCTGATGCGGCCCTCAATGAAATTGAGTTTGACACCCCTGATTTAAGTGAAGAGGAACTAGAGTCTCTTGATGCAGGAAAATACTGTAGATGGGGAAGAAATTGAGGTAGTGACAGATTTTATTTTCCTGGGCTCCAAAATCACTGTAGATGGGGGCTGCAACCAAGAAATTAAAAGATGCTTGCTCCTGGGGAGGAAAGCTATGGCAAATCTAGAAAGCATACTAAAAAGTAGAGACATCACCTTGCCAACAAAAGTATGTATAGACAAGGCTATGGTTTTCCCAGTTGCAATGTATGGCTGTAAAAGTTGGACCATAAGAAAGGCTGAGCACCAAAGAATTGAGGCCTTTGAACTATGGTGCTGGAAAAGATTCCTGTGAGTCTCTTGGACTGCAAGGTGATCAAACCAGTCAGTCCTAGAGGTGATCAACCTGACTTCTCTTTAGAAGGCCAGATTCTGAAGATGAAACTGAAATACTTTGGCCACCTAATGAGAAGAAAGACTCACTGGAGAAGAGCCAAATGCTGGGAAAGATTGAGGGCAAAAGAAGGGGACGACAGAGAATGAGGTGGCTGAATAGAGTCACTGAAGCAGTAAGCATGAGCTTAAATCAACTAGAAGGTGGCAGAGGACAGAAAGGCCCGGAGGAACATTGTCCATGGGGTTGCGATTGGTCTGACATGACTTCACAACTAACAACAGCAAGAAGTTATAATATTATTTATGTATGATTCTGGATAATGATTCAGTCAGTTTACCCTACTTGGAAGGGCTTGTTGTGAGGAAAAGTAGGAAAAGTACTCTCCACTTCTTGAGTTTCTGAAGGAAAAGGGAAATATGAAACTACTAGCGCCCCCCCCCAAACACAACAAAAGATAAGTGAATGGCATGTTTTCCAGCTTGCAAATAACATAAAAGTCAAAATTAAAACTCGGAAGTTAGATGCTTATCTTTTATTTTGACTGTGATGTACTTTGCAATGTGACTCAACTGAACACTGCCAGTTCAGTTCTAGGAACACCCACTATTTAAAAGGGGTGCAGAAGAAGTTGCCTCAGGTTTTTTCAAGAGATTAACTTGTTGTACTACTGTGCAATAATTAACTGAAGTTCTCATATGTATGACTTAAAGAATGACAAAGGCACTTTAATCATAAGTAGTATATGATTTACTACAATTTGAGTCTGGGAAGCCATTTGGGAATTGCTTTGGCCTTTTAATAAAAGCAGAGTGAGATTAAATTAAAAAGTAAAGATTCCCCAACATTTTTTTTCAGCCTGGATAATTTAATATATTTGAGCTGTAGGAAAACTTTCTAATCAAAATGGCATTTGTAAATGTATTCATTTGCATCATAGCTTTTGATGTAATTATATTTATTGGCTTTCTGTTAAATGATTTTAGTAATTCTGAAAGAGAGGTTAAATTGAAGGGGTGTAACTACATCATTAAATTAGCTGAATACTAGCTTGATTATTTTTCTTTTAAAAAAGTTAATTCATGGGCTGTGCCAGGTATGATAAAAATGTTTTAAAATGAACAAGGAAAAATTGGTATATAAGAAAAAGTATAGGATCAAATAAACCACAAATTTATATTCTTTCTGTAAACCTCCACTCACATTTCTAAAATGGATAAATTAATAAATTGTACATAGTATCCATTATATTTCATTTATTCATTTATTTATAGTTCAAGATCTTGTCACGAAATTTAAAATGCAGCACACCATTAAACCTTATATACAGATAATACATATACATATAAAAGGAAGAAACATAGCTAAGAGTATAGATGAAAATGCTACTTCTTTCAAAACACCTAGATATTGACAGTTTAGTAAGAATGCTTCAATGTCTTGTTCATATTTCATCATATTTCATTTTTGTTATACAAAATGTCTTGAATACAGAAAGCTAGCATATCAAGGCAAAACTCCAGTTTTTCCTTTGCTGTGCTAGTTTTTTTATGCAAACATGATCTTCCACTGATCTTACCCAGCAATGAATTTATTGCATATTGGCCAATCTTTTAAGATTCCAAGGATTGGGATAAGCCTGAGAAGAGGTTCTTGCATATTTTGAACCACAGAATGATGCGTTTCCAATGCAATCTTGGGGCAGTTATACTTCTGATAATGTAGTTGTCATGGAGATTGGTTCATTGGTTTCAGATCCAGCCCTTTAAAAGCCAATTAGATCAATTTGATGGTTTAGAGCTGTCAAGCATTGTGTCTCTGTTAATATGGAAATAACTTCAAAATTAACAATATACTTAACATTAAATCAGGCTATAGAAAAACACTTCGATGTCATTCAAATAGCCAATGACTTATGGAAAACAATTGCACTTGTTCAATAACACTTGTAGGCAATCCGTAAACTTCAGTATATGAAAATAATATTAAAACTAAGGCTCTTAAAATGTAAAATAGCTTGTTGTGACATCTCAGTGGACATCTGGGCAAGTGGCAGATTTTGCCCTAAAAACATCTATCTCTAAGATTCTGGATTTGGGCTCTTTTGGACAAGATAGTGGGGTGAATAGCTACGTTGGCTTTGGCTACTCTTGTGGAAATGTATGTTGATCCATTTGGTGAGTAATGAATAATTTAATAATGTGCGGATGCCAAAAAGTATTGGACTAAAATACACACATGGTTGGAAAAAATGACAAAAAAGCATATAAACTTGAAACCACAAATATTTTTATTGGGAATTTTACCTGAAATATATAGTAAAGAATTGAAATATTTGATTGTAAATATATTAACAGTGGCTAGGATTGTATTTGCCAAAAACTGGAAAAATGAGAAAATACCAACACAGGAGGAAGTTATTAAGAAAATATTGGAATGTGCTGAAATGAGTAGACTGACATTTGAAATCAGAGAACAAGAAGAGAAACAATTTTTAAAAATTTGGAATCTATTCTATCAATGGTTAGACAATAAAACATGGTAATGAAATATGTAGATTTTTAGAACATAATGAATATATAAAGATGTATTTTTTCTTTATTATATCTACAAAATGACTAGGATAGATTTGAGATGATAATATGAACTGTCATAAAACAAATTAAGCAACATTCCATTCCAATTCAATTCTATCATTAATATTAATATTCATTAAAGTCTTAACATCTTTAACCTTATTTTTCAATTAAATATACCTCTATGGGAACAATTACAAGCTTTCCATAGTTAATTCCCCCCCTCTTCACTTATATTTTATAAAACATTAACTAATTAAAATGTTCCCATTCCTTCCTAATTCAATTTTCTCATTTATTTTATTTCACTTATTTTATTCACAAACATTTCACTAAATTACACTAACTATTTTATCCCTCATTTTATTCATACATTGTTTCCAATTTTCTAAAGTTATTTCTATTACTAATATAACAATACAATCTTATGTACCTTTACAGAATCCCTTTTTCAGTTAGATTTTCACCCATTATCTCTAAATAGGCCCTGTTTCTCTACATCTTGTTTCTCTCCTTTGTAACTTATTTTCCTTTCCTTCTTCCCTCTCTTCTTCTCTCTCCCCTTTTTACCCCCTTGTCTCTCTACCTCTATTTCTCTCTTCTGTATTTCCTTTTCTGTTGCTTTCCAGTATTATACTTATTTTTTGAATTATTTTTCTTTTCTTTGGTTGTTTTTTTAAGTCTTAAATTCTCCATTCTCTTTCCCCCCTTTCCTTTTTCTTCCCCACATAGAATTACTTGTTCATTAAAGATGGCTTCTTCTTTGTCCCAGTCTTCTTATTTTGCAGTCTTTTCTTGTTGTTTCTCATAGTTCCAAATCTCCATTTCTAAGAATTGAAAGACGAAGCCAAAAGAAACCTTCCCTTCTTGTGCATCTTCTTTGTACTTTTTAAGTTCCATTTTCAATTCATCCAGAAGTGATGCCATTGTATAAATTTTTAAACAGGAGATTTAGATTAGCTAGAAAGCAGGAAATGGTTGGATTTCTTGCTTTCTAGCTAGTCTTTAGATCTTCGGCCGAACCTCCCTTAGGACTGAAGTTTTTCTTGCAAGCAAATTCAGTGCAAACTCACAGCAAGCAAGTCATTTCTTCTTGAGACTGAGCTAGCCAATAGCAGATAGATAGATCACTGAATGATTCTGTGAGCAACTCAATCTGCCTGCTTTGCCTGATTTTGGGTAAAAGTTGCTCTTTTTTATAAAAAAAATCAATATTTAAATACGTGGTATGTTGTGAGTTAATTTTATGAGTTTGCTTGCAAGTAAATTTTATGTGACAGACTGAACTAGCCGATGACAAGATAGATAGATTTCTGAATGAATCTGTGATTCTGTGAACAACACAATCTGCCTGCCTGCTTTGCCTGATTTTGGGTAAAAGTTCCTCTTTTTTATAAAAAATATTATAAAAAATTTATAGTATTTACATACAAGCCATGCCCAGCCAGTCACATGACCAACAAGCCACACCCAGAAATTAGGCCACACCCACCAAACCAGTTAGTGGTCCCTGGGATCTAAAATTATGAGTTTGGTGGTCCCTGAGGTCCAGAAGGTTGGCGACCCCTGTTGTAGATAATGCTTCCACTCCAACTGGCTTGTGCATGCTAATGTGGGCACCTTCTCTTCCTTCCAGTCATTTCTTCTTGGGCTGTAGGTGTGCCCACCCTTTCAAAAAGAACCTTCCCCTATATAGTTTCACCTTGTTTATTTTTCAAGGTATTTCTTAAGCCTTACTTAAATTCCCGAATACACTGTTTTGTCAAGCAAGGCACCAAAGTGTAACTGAATAATTCAAGAATTTAATCTGGTCTGAGCACCTAATAACTTTTTTTTCCCCCTGCTTGTCCTGCAGAAGAATATTCCATGCAAATGAATGACAGTGCATTTTACCTATTCTAACACCACTTCACATACTCCATGAGCTATTTTTGAGTGCTGTAGCTGGAAAGCAAGCATTTTCTTATAATGCTTACAAATTCCAGATATTGAAAAGGTTGTGTAAATTTTTGAAGAATTGTTTCCCCTTCTAACGTGAAAAAAAAAACACTATAGAATATCCACTTGTCTTCTGTAAGACTAGTAAATCTGTTCAAAAGTAGCCCATCTGACAGGCCACTGATTGAAAGAATGAAGAACAAGTCTTTTGAAATTAATCAACTAAAATAGGCACTGACATCTCTTCTTGTAATGCCTCTTTATTATATATCTGTAATATTTCAATTTAGTTTGAGCAGCATATATTGACGTTTTTTAAAAGGTGACTTTTATTTCCAGTAAATTAAAATTAAACTTATTTCGTATTCAAGTGGTAGCATATCATCAAGCCCCACATAAAATACTTTGAAACAGCAATCCTATATTTATCAGCCAATTTCATAGGGCTTATTTCTGAAAGGACATGGACAGGATTGTACAGCATTTCATCTATTTTACTTCATGAGGAACGCAGTTTTTTGAGCCCCAAAATATAATCAATCCGTTTTCATAGATGGTACGAAAAATAGAGATCTCTCAAACTACCACTTGTTCGAACTATTTGTTTCTGATTCATTTCTGCCTTCCGTTCGGAAAACAGGATATCCTGCAAATTCATTGGTGGGGAATACTGCCAATCTGAAGTAATGATCCGTTGGAATGCTATTAAGAGGCGGGGAGAAAGGACTTTGAACCGCTAACGGTTTCATTTTCTTCTTAATTGGCTCTTTACTGGGGTAAGGAGGCGGGACGTGGTCTGAGAATGGTAGTTCTCAGTAACGACAGCTAGAGGAAAGCTGAGCGTTTGTTAATTGGCGGAAGCGTGAATAGAGAGTAAGGGGAAAGTCCTTCTTTCTCGGAAAGCCTGTTTAGAACACCAAACATCCATCTCGACCCTCATTTGGTGGGATTCTGCAACGCATGTGCAGATGGAAGCCAGCCTGACGTGTGCGGTGTGTCTGTCGCTCTTCGAGGATCCAGTCACGCTGCCGGCCTGCTCTCACAACTTTTGCCGCCATTGCGTCGTCGAGTGTCTCAGTCAAGCTGCAAGCGTCGCATTGCCCTCTTCCTCCGCATCGAGGCCCTCTCCTCGAAGCCGTGACTCACTGCAAGAGACCCCGGGCCGCCCGTCACGGGACGGAGGTTCGATTATTCTGTCATGCCCGCTGTGCCGCAAGCTCTGCTCGCTTCCTTCCGACCGCGGGGCCTCTGCGTTACCTGTCAACACTACGCTAGCCGAGGTAGTGAAACTGTTCAGGGCTGCCAACCCGGCGATGAAGCCTAGCCTGGAAGTGATAGCGGAGGTGGACTCGTCAGTTGTGATCCCTCAACTGGCTGCCCTGGGCGGGATCTGCAAGAAACACCCAGGGCGACCTCTGCAGCTCTACTGCCGGATGTGTCGCTCTGGAGGCTGCGGGCAGTGCGTGTCGGAAGACCACCGTGGCGTCTTCCATTCAGTCAACCTCATCGACACGGTGTACCAAGAGGAAAAAGTACGCGCTTATCTATAGAGGGAAGGGAAGGGAGCGATCCTGGAAAAGTAACGCGGGCCTCCCAAGAGAGACTAACATATACGCAGTTGTAGGAGTGTAGAATACTTTCCAGAAGGCCTTTCTAAGACCCAGCTCATTTGAAGAGCATCAGATACAGGGAAGACTGATAAAAGAGAATAGAGTTCTCTGTGATCCTAGGACAGACACACTCCACACATGAATCAATAAAATCTGTTGAGAAGTAGATGATGAAACTTTTACAAACACAAAACCAATACCATAAGAAAATATTCTAGAATAAGAATGTAAGGTTTTGTAGCAAGTTTTTTTAGTACTGCAGGTTTCCTCAACTTAGAACCATTTGTTTAGCAACTGTTCAAGGTTACAATGGCACTGAAATAAATGACTTATGACTGATCCTTCTGCTTAACAATCCCCATGGTCACATGATCAAATTAGGATACCGGCAACAAGCATGTATTTATGATGGTTGCAATATTTTGTGGTGGTGTGATCAACCACCTCTGCTGACTTCCAAAAAAACGGGAGAGTAAGCTAGATTCACTACTGCAATGATTTGCTTAACAACAATGGCAAAAAGATCATAAAATGAAGGCACAATTCATTTAACTGCCTTAAGCAGCAGAAATTTTGGTCCCAATTTTGGTTGTAATCTGTTCACAATTTAATTTAGAATATAAATGTGTACATAATTTATATACATGACATATATAAAATATATACAGTAAAATGCTTGTGCAAGTATAGCAGTATCTTAATTTGAGATAATCCAGCTTATTCAATCATAATAGTTAAATTTTATATGAAGATAGGAATACCTAAAAGATATGGACCAGCAGATCTTAAGGATGGATGGATGGATAGATAGATAAATAACACTGAGGGAGCGATAGGTCCATATAAAAATATTACCTTTCAGATAAATTGTTTAGTTGCTCCTAGAACTGTCTGAAGTTTCTCACTGCTGATGAATGGAATGGAAAAGCAAAAACTAAGCAAACTATCAAACTGGGAAGTGAAACAAAACTCTCCACGTATACAATTTACTAATGTAAATACTAAAGGATTTTGTTTGATTGCCATCTTATCCATTGTTTTTGTTATTTAGCCCATCTTTCTATTTATTATTATACTAAATATGATTTGCAGCACAAAAAAATGCATAGTGTAAGAAAAGCACTGGTTTGGTGAAGTGGTTAAGGCACGAGAGACCATGCATGGGAGACCATGAGTTCTAGCCCTGCCTTAGGCTTGAAGCTAGCTGCATGATCTTGAGCAAATTACTCTCTGTTAGCCCTAGCAATCGAGCAGTGGCAAACCACTTTTGAAAATATTTCCAAGAAAGCTTAATTAACTTACTAACTGAAAGGCACTAAATAAATAAGCAAAAGAAAATTGGGGTTAATATAAATAGTGAGTTCATTAATTTGCACTTTCCCCTTTTCCTTTAACTTATTAATTCTTATTTACTTTTACCAAACCTGTTGGTCTCTGGATTTTAAGTCTGATTGAGGACCTTAATTAAAAATGTAACTTGTAAGCCAAATTCTAAGAAATAACAGTCAAATTAGGATAGACTCCTATTTCTGAATATATTTTTGGAAATCTAAACCAGGCTGAATCTATATTAGCTAAACAACATAATACTAACATTAAAACTGAAAAACATTTTTGCTGATATTTTTAGTAAAAGCACAAAAATGAAGTAATTAGAAGTGATGTTTAAACAAAGTGTTGTGCATCTCAAATTGGTATAACTTTTTAAACTACCTTTTCTACAGCTAGCCTTCTTTAGTAACCTGAAGAAAATAAGAGAATTACAACTGAAAATGATGAATGAAATATCAGTATCTCCAAAGGATGAAAAGGTAAACTAAATTAATAAGTTGAGAAAAAATACTTCACCAAATAGATTTTGTACATATATACAGTGAAAATACTAACTTTTTCTTCAGTTCTTTCCTAAGCATATCTTACCATTGGTATAATGATATACAGATAGTCCTCAGTTTAAAACAATTCATTTGGTGACCTTTCAAAGTTACAATATCACTGAAAAAAGTGACATGACCATTTTTCACATAACGATCACAGCATCCTCATGGTCATGTGATCAAAATTCAGATGCTTGGTAACTGACTCATATTTATGATGGTTGTGTCCAGGGATCATGTGATCAATTTTGTGACCTGACAAAGTCAGTGGTGAAGCCAGATTCATTTAACAACCATGTTACTAATTTGCCAATTGCAGTGATTCACTTAACAATTGCGACAAGAAAACTCATAAAATGGGGCAAAACTCGCTTAACAAATGTTTCAGTTAGTAACATGAATTCTAGGCTCAATTGTGGTTAGCGTTAGGGTTGAGGACTACCTGTATATTATATTTTACAAAAAATAAATTAGATTTTCTTATCCAAAATATTTACAACCTAAAAACCCATTTGTATGTTCCACATCCATTTAAAAAAGATTAGATCAGGCATTATTTAGTTGTAGCTGAATATTATTTGAGAACAAAGGAAAAGATGTGGTGGCCATTAGATAACTCAGCATGAAGCTTCAGTGAATGATAATAGGGAAATGATAGATTCCACTACAAATGGAAAGATAAAAGGGGCTGACTAGTGAATTTTGAGAGTAAGGGTAAGAAATGTATATGAGATTACAATTGCATTAGAAGCCATTTCATGAAATTAAAGAGGAACAGCATATCCAGAACAGAAAGAATTCTTTTAGTGGTGAAGCTGGTAGACAGGATCAAAGCAAAGGAGGACTACATAAAAGAAAGCCGTGTGGTCAAAGCAAAGATTACTTGGGCCTGTAGCAGCATTTTTGGATGTTTTTAAAGAAGTACTAGTAGATTTAGACACAGACTGAACATGGGTCATCATGCATAGAAGAACATACTGTTGGAACTTGCAGGTAAGATAGATAGGAGCCTGATAGATAGGGTATTGAATACAAATATTAATTTATCATGGCAAAATCTTAATTGTTCCTTTCTCATTCTTGAAAAAGCTCTAATCCTATCCGGTTTCTTTAGAGCTCTGGTGGCCTTTAAAAATGTTCACTTGTAGCTCAAGAAAAGCATTATTTTACCAATTAATGGTAAGACAATGGAAAAATAGAGAAGGCTATTACATACCCATTTTGTTATTTTTAATGCAGAAAGAAAAGGAATACTATGCCATATTTGTCATCTGTTCACTTTTGCCAAAGTGGTGGTTTTATTTCTATTGTTCTGAAGCCTTTGATGAAGCTTCAAGAAAAACTGATATTATCCTTGTTCTTAATTTTATTTACAGAGAAAGCAGTAACATATCCAAAAACAGCTAGCTGCAAAAATATTTAAAATATTGAAGTAACTTGAATAACTTGAAGCACATTATTGATTCATCTCTTTTCTTCATTTCCATCTTCATTTTGATCTGTGTATTATATACACTGATACTGATAAACCTTTTGGTCCTTTGTTTCTGTTGGAATTGAAAACAGTCACATTTTCTGAATACATGTTAAAAATATATTTTTTAAAAAAATATGGCATGGATTGAGAGGTTTTCCGTAAAATGAAAGAAAATTTGTTTCCCATATTAGTTTTTTTCTAATATAGCCAATAATCATCTAATACTGAAACATAACATTAAATAAATGGTGGTAATTATAATATTCTCGGAGTTCTTTTTTTTTCAGGTATGCAAACATTTTGGTTGGGATTAAAATTCCAGGGAAAGTAACCCAAACTAACTTTTCCAGACTTCTATAGGTGAATTGAAAAAACTGGAAAAACCGCTATCACTTATCCTATTTATTGGTAATTTTGAAAGTTGGTCATAGTAATGTTTGAAGAAACTGAAATGGATGTAAAAACATAGTAACTCTAATACAGTACTTACAGCATTTAATTTTGGTAATAGTTGCAACCCAGTGACAGAATAAAGTAGGAAATCTGGGGGCTGCCTTCAGTTTCAAAACCTCTGAAGGATCTGAAATGTTCCAACTTTTGGCAGGTTTTGTATATATTAGGTAGAGGTGAGTGCTGAGAGCCTTGCATAGAATTAAAGCACATGATTTATCCTTTAAAAATCTGGCATAACCCTTATGAATAGTGAGGATAGAGTAGGGGATAATGTACAAATTAAAACTTCTTAAATATCTGCAAATGTATGTTACCTCACTACAGTGATAATATATTAGTTTGTCTCATGTGACCCTCTTCTAGATTGGTTTCAAAAAGAAATTGCAATCCCAAAGTCAAAAGAGATTGCCTACTTCAGACATGCAGACTTAATATTTTTGGCTTTTTTTAAAAAGTCAGTTGCCAGAAGTCAGCACTGACTTAAAAGCATCATGTGCGCACAAAGTATGCATGTAAACACACACACAAAATTTTAGTGCTTTGAACTGCTTTCTGGTATTTTGACTTCTGCATGGATAGGAGCATTTCAGTGCTCATACGTTTTTCTTTGTCACTGCTGCTATAGGCCCTAATGCAGAATGAAGAAGAATTGATTAAAACTGAATTTGAAAAACTCTGCAATGCTTTGGAAGCCAGAAAGAAGGAATTGCTTAAAAACCTTGAAAGCCAGAAGAAAAGAAAGGAGAAAGAGCATCTTATATGGAAGAATATGAAAGAAGCTCATCAAAAAACAATTGAAAATATTCTAATTGACTGTGAAAATCTTTTAGATGAATGTGATCCACAGCATTTCTTAGAGGTAAACACATTTAATTTTGGCTTTGCTATAAAGTGAATTGTTGTTTGTCCATATTGTTTAAAACAGTAATTAATATATTTTAAATATAATTTTGGGTGTGTGCTAAACAATAGCTACAGTATTTTATATTTTCTACTTGGATGTATACTGGGGCAATCCCAGTAAAAGTAACTTTTATTGTCTGCATGCATGCTCAGACAATTTTAGTAGATTATCTAAACGGTTGAGCCCTAATAAGCTTTCAAGACACCAACTCAGTGTTTAGATAGTGGATTCAGATGTGCACAACTAAATAAGTAGTCTGAGAGAAATGGGGGCATTCAGATAGATGTACATGATTTCTAGTGCAAGATGTACTGATATTGATTATTCATCTTGAAACATTTCCTTTCAAGATATCCAAACCAGTGGGATTCAAATTTTTTTACTACCGATTCTGTGGGTGTAACTTGGTGGGTGTGACGTGACTTGGATATGGCTTGATGGGCGTGGCAGGGGAAGGATACTGTAAAATCTCCATTCCCAACACACTCCAGAGGAAAGATACTGTGAAATGTCCGTTCCCTCTCCACTCCTGAGGGAAGGTTACTGCAAAATCCCATTCCCTTCCCACCCCACTAACCTGCTTTCCAGCTCCGTTCTCCTTTGCAGGACAACAAAAGAAGACCCAGCCTATCAGCTGGGACTTGGGAGGCAGAGAATAGATGGGGGCGGGGCCAGTCAGAGACAGTATTTGCCGGTTCTCTGAGCTACTCAAAATTTCTGCTACCAGTTCTTCAGAACTGGTCAGAACCTGCTGAATACCACCTTACCTGGAAAATCAACAAAACCCAGGTGGCCAGAAAGGCCCAACAAAGACTCCATTTCCTTAGGGTCTTGCAAAAGAATAAAGTGGAACAACAACCAATGACCTCCTTTTACCGGTCCACAATAGAAAACGTCCTCTCATGTTGCATTACGGTGTGGTATGCTGGATTGACAGCTGCTGATTAGAGCCACTGACATTACAGAGAGTGGTGAGCACAGCACAAAAGATCGTGGGCTGTTCCCTGATACCACTAGATGACATCGCTAGGGCTTGCTGCCTTAGAAGAGTGAGGAAAATTCTCAGGGACAAGTCACACCCCGTTCAGCACTTTTTCACTTTCCTACCATTAGGTAGATATAGAAGCATCACCAGCTGTACCAACTGACTGAAAAACAATTTCTACCTGTGGGCTGTCAGACTTCTGAACAGAAAATAACTTAATATTAACGTAGTATGATAGACTTGCGGGGCCGGCGTGTTGCAAAACAAGGTCACATTGTGTAATAAGATTGGGACTGGGTTGGGGACTTCTGTCCTCACTGTGAGTTGTGTTGGAGGGAGGTGCACGAAGAGAGGCTCAACCAATCTCATTGTTCACATGTACTCTGACAATAAAGGTTAATTACCTCTGAAATGGACTAATTTTAATAAAATTGGTGTAGAAAACAATGCATAAAATATTAGACTTCTCAAACAATAAAATACACCTAATAAACAAAGCAAGACTAAATATCAAAATGTTAATTCCAAATAAATCTTAATGGAAGGAAATGAGATAAACTGAAAAGCAACATAAAATGACACAGAATGGAAATACTTTTCCATGATTTAAAAGGTCCTAATTTTTTTAGCCCTGCATAAAATGTACAACATAGTTTCTCTTAGTTGAAGGAGTGATTGGACATTGAATACTCAGGCATGCAAACTTACATGACCGAATACAGACTTTTGGATGGTGGAGCTAGAAGCAAAATATTTGAGGATTTCATTGAATAGATGCCCAAAATATCTTAATGCCTTCTTTTCAAATAGTATATCAGATGTTCAATTTTTTTCTTGCTTTTACATGTTAAAATAATCAATATAGACTATTGGTTAATTATCCAATTTCTGAAAAATATTGTGATAATAAGGTGGGTTATCATATATAATTGAAAGAACTTAATTTTAATTTTTCTTAATTCACAGGTTGCATGCAATTTGAACCAAAGGTAAGAAGTTAAAATTGATTTAGCATTATGAACATTAGGTAATTGCAAAATCTTGAAAATATTTTATGTGTGAAAGGTACTTTATGCATAAAGCTAATTGTATGTAATTATATTCAATAGAAGAAAATGATTTTGTGGTTTAAAAAAAACACCAGATATTTTACTATTTGATTTTCCGTATCAGATTTTTATGTGCTGATTTGTGTAAAAATTTCTGACTATATTAAGTGAAACATCTTGGGAAAAATATATATATCAACATCTGAGACAGTGCACCATTTAAAGTGGCCACAATGCACTATTTCAGAGTTGCCACACACAGCAGGGGGAGGGGGATGTATGGGATCACAGATGG
Organism: Hydrophis major; assembly: GCA_033807585.1. Lineage (NCBI taxonomy): Eukaryota > Metazoa > Chordata > Lepidosauria > Squamata > Elapidae > Hydrophis > Hydrophis major. Next base: position 62,247,189 of record CM066333.1, on the reverse strand, counting down.
TGTCAGGTGATGGGACTCATGCTGGGAGAGGAGCCAGGAAGGCAAGCCAGCTGTAGTCGGTTCAGAAGCAATCCAGGCCTGAAAAGTACTTGCTGGAACCAGCCAGTGACCAACTGGGCTTGAAGAGTGCTTGCTGGAGCCAGGTCAAAAAAGTACTTGTTGGAGCCAGTTGGGAGCAACTGGGAACAGGAGGGTGGAGCGTGCTGAGCCCGTACAGCCAGCTGGCTAGCAGAAGCCAGTAATGCTGGCTAGAAACATTTTTGCTTGCATTGTTCACCATGTACCAAGCTGAGACTCCAGTAAAGAGACCTGTTCTGCTCACAGCAATGTGGCCTCTTCTTCTGATGGTTTGGTTTGGAACATTATGCTTATCAACTTCAGATAGAACAGTGATGAGTTCAATATTAGAACTTACTCAGGGGTGGGATTCTACCAATTCGAACCATTTCTATAGAACTGGTTGTTATGGTTCCCGGTAGTTTGAAGAACTGGTAAATTGGGCCTCTGGCTGGCCCCGCCGCTCTCTATCCGTTTCTCTGCTACCTGCCCAATCAGTCCCTATCGCACATGTGCAACATCATGTGCATGCGTGACATCCCTGCAGCCTGCTTGCCAAGCCAGCCATTGCTGCCTGCCTTTTGCTGCAGTCCTGCCTGATCTGATTGGGTGAGTGCAAGACCCGGTCACCTTTCCCCCTACCACCACTTGCCTTTTGTTTTGCCCCTTCCCTCCCACCACTTGGAAGGCCCAGCCCTCCCCTGACCTCTCCCCTGCCATTGTCCCCGGACCTTGCTGCGCCTCCCCTGGCCGATGTGGGGCCTCCCGTTGCCGATCCGGGGCTTGCCATGCCTCCCCTTGCCGATCTGGAGCCTCCCCTTGCTGACCTGGGGCCTCCCGTCACTTACCCAGGGCTTGCAATGCCTCCCCTCAACGATCTGGGGCCTCCCATCACTGACCCGGAGCCTTTGCCAGGCCTCAGGGTGATGCAGCAATGGTGGCAACTGGAGCATGCCGCGGCTATTCGCTGTCTTTGCTGTGCTGGGGCTGAGAGGGGGCGATGGACCTGCTCCCCCATAGCCACCGGGAACTCATTGGGGCTGCTTAATTTCAGTAACTGCCAAATCTGCCCAGCGCCGCCGCCAGATGAAGGGAGCAGCCCTGGGGGTTCCCCTCTCCTTTTTGGAGTGCCACCGCCGATTCCGCCACCCAGGAGAAGCAAATAGCAACGGAGGTTATCTGAAAGGGGGGGAGAACTCCCGGGGTTGCTCACTTTCTTCTTCTTCTGTCGCTTGTGTGTGTGTGTGTGTGTGAGAGAGAGAGAGAGAGAGGAAGGGAGAGAAAGAAAGAGGAAGGGAGAGAAAGAAAGAGCAAGGAAGGAAGGAAGAGAGAGAGGGAAAGAAAGAAAGAGCAAGAAAGAAAGAAAAAAGGAGAGAAAGGAAGTGAAAGGAAGAAAGAGGGGATGGAAGGAAGGGACAGAAAGAAAAAGAGGAAGAGAGGGAGGGAAGGGAGAGAGAAAGAGAGAGAGAGAGAAGGGACAGAAAGAGAGGTGAGAAAGAGAGAGGGAGAAGAGAGAGGGAAAGAGAGAATCCCACCCATAAATACTTCTGCCCTGATTGTTTTTAATTTAAAAAGTTAAAATGTTGTGGTGCAAGTCATCAGCCCTTAGCATCATCCACAAGGAAAACCTTTGGATACTGTTTCAGTCACATAAGTGTTTGTAGGAAAAACAAAATAAAATGTATAGCTGCAATTCAGAACTTTCTTTAGAAATGTTTCTGTTTTGTCTAATGAAACAAAAAGGGGATGAAAGAAAGTTAATGATAGGCAAATGGGACAATTTGGTACAATGCTAGCAGTTTGGATTCTGTAGATATTTTGTGACTCCGACCCACCTGGCCATTGTAATACAAATTGTAGTGTCAGAACATATTGTGCAGTTGCATAAGTCACAGGGTTTGTGTCATGATGTTTTAATTCTTATTTCATCACTAGTTGCTTATGTTTATCCCTGCTATTTTATGAGAATATTTATGACATGTTCCATAGCTTTGTCAGCTCTGACATAGATAAATATATATTATTTTTGGAGTAAGGATAGGATAAATTAAATGTAAATTTAGAAAGAACTCCATTTAATATGTAAGAGTTTATTTCTGAAGGTAATGTTAGCCTATAAGAATCATATTTCAAGGTACCCTGACTTGAAAAACACTATAGTGATTTTAGCATACTCTTAAAAATGTAAGTGCTGGCTTATATGACTCTACAGAAAAAAATATAGGAGTGGTGAAGAATTCATATTGTATATTATAATAAATAACATTTTTTGATCTTTTAGAGTAGTGATAATCAACCTGTGATAACTCTACATGTTACTCCTAATGCCCCTCACCAGTAGTCTGGTGTCCTGGTATCCTGGGAATTACAGTTTAGCAACATGTGAATGCCACAGGATTCTAATTCCTCTTATATTATTTTATGGTGGTGTTTTATTCAAACTACTAGATTAAAATGGTCATATAAGAATTGGAGAAACAAAAGTATGCTTTTCTTTTACAGGCTGAGTTGTTACAGAGGTCAGTATCCTATTCCTGAAACTCTTTGCTAAGTGCAACATTCCGAGCATTCCTAAAGCTACTCTTTAGATCTTCAGCTCTGTTTTTAAGCAGAGAGGAACCTTGCTCAGGACTGAAGCAGTGCAGACTCAGTTAGCTGATGGCAGGAACACAGATCTCTAAGTGAATCTGTGATTCTGTGAGCAACTCAATCTGCCTGCCTGCTTTGCCAGATTTTGGGTAAAAGTTGCTCTTTTTTTATTTAAAAAAACCCAATATTTATATCAATATTTATAATATTTACATACAAGCCATGCCCAGCCAGTCACATGACTACCAAGCCACACCCACAAATTAGGCCACACCCATAGAACCAGTTAGTGGTCCCTGGGATCTAAAATTATGAGTTTGGCAACTGGCAATTAAGCGAGGACCTGGTCATTAAGCGAGGACCACTTACATTTGGTTTGCCAGTCACATGGCCATCTGGCCATGCCCACCCCAGTCACATGACCACCAAGCCACACCCATAAATTAGGCCACATCCACAGAACCCATTGTTAAGAAATTTGAATCCCACCCCTGAACTTACTGTTTTGAGGCAAGTAAAAGTGTATTCTTAAGTATATCTTCGTAGACAAATATTAAGATATATTGAATAAGATTTTTATTCTGAAAAAAAGCCAAATAACAAGATTCCATAACTGGTCAAATTCTGAGTATGATTTATGTTCTTGTCAAGAAATCTACTTTCTTATGTGAAATGTTAATATTATCTACATAATTAATGAATATAGTTTAAAATTAGATTGATACAGTTATTAATCAGGTAGACAAATCCATGTTCACAATGTAAAAAATAAGTCATTTTATGATTTTTTTTGTTGATCACAAACCTACTTTACTGCTTACCTTCTTTTAATAATTTCTCATTTTTTAGTTTTATGGGGGGGTTTTTTTCCTAATCCTTGAGCTATTTGTAAATTCAGGATTTTTAAAATTAATTTTCTACCAGTGTATTTTCTTTTTTCTTTTTGTATTATTATTTTTATTGTGCAATTTCTATTATATATAAAATTTCCATATCTACAATGGCAATGTACTGTCTGGATACAATTTCTTTTAAATACAAATAACAAATCTTATGCAATTAATTATAATTATAACCATTAGTCACTCAATCTATTCACCATAATCTTCACTTGTCCTTATTAAACAGTTTCCATTATTTAATTAAACACTCTGTTTGATTTTATCATATAATTAATATCAAACCTTGTGAATATCACATTTATCACCATTATCCTCCAAATCTAATAATCATATTTCTTTATCCTATTTTTTCAACATTCATTATTTAATTATATGTTTACTTCATTTTTATTTACATATCCTCATAGTTTTTAATTTTGTAACTTCTGCTTCTATTTTCTAACCATTGATAAAATAGTTCTCAAGTTAAAAGATATTTTGTGTCCTCTTTATCCTTGATCTCCAAGTTAATCTATCCATTTCAGCACAATCTAATATTTTCTTTATTACATTTTCCTCTATAGGTATATTTTCATTTTTCCAATTTTGTGCATACCCAATTCTCGCTGCTGTTATCACATATAAAATTAAATGTGTGTTTTGTTTTGTTATATTTTTCCGATAAAATACCCAACAAAAACATTTCTGGTTTTAGGTCTATTTGTTGTTTTGTCATTCCTTCTAGCCACTGTTTTATTTTTGCCCAATTTTTTTTTTTTTTTTGCCTTTGGGCAAGTCCGCCACATATGATAATAAGAACCCTCTATCTGTTTACATTTCCAACATTTGGGAGATACATTTTGAAACATCTTTGGCATTTGCCACCAGCAAATACCATAAAACATTTTGTACAAATTTTCTTTATAAACTGGTGACATCATCAATTTATAATTCCTTAATTCTATGGTGTACCCAAATTTTTTAAACCATGCTATCATTGTTTGTTTTACCTGCTCTTCCATTATAAAATTCAATAAGTAGCTATATTGTTTTTTTATTAATTTGTCATCTGTCTCTAAAAATATCTAGTCTATTTCTAAAGGTTCTATATAGAATCCATACATTTTTGCATCTTTATTGTATCTTGATTGTATTTGGATGAATGACCACTAGGCCAAATCAATTCCTTGGTTTTCCAGTTCTTGTTTCGATTTTAATTCCCCTTGTTCATTTAGAATATCTTTATATCTTGTAATTTTTCCCAATTCAACAACTTTTGGATGAACTAGTGCTTCCATCGTGGGTAGCCAAATCGGTATTTTTTTTAATGTTTCTCTTTAAGCCTTTCCCATACTGATAATAAAGCATTTCTAATATAACAGAAATAACTGTGTATTTTATTTTTCCCATACCACATGAATGCATGTCACCCAGGGGGTAGGCTGCAACCAGTTTAACAACCAGTTCTGTGAGTGCGCGCAGTAATCCACTTTGCTGCACAAATCATCTGAGTTGTAAAAGAAGAAAATGGAAGACAAGATAGCGCAGGGGTGGATCAGTTGGCCAACCTGCTCACCCAATCGTCGAGGGTTTGCTAGAATGGTCCAAACCTGCAGCAGTCTACCACTGATGCCACCCCAATTGTAAATCATGTCCTTCTAAGGTCATTACCCTGTTATTCCTCAGATTTACTCATTCTTTCACCCATGTAAGCACTGAGGCCTGGTAATACAGCTCCCAATCTGGTAACCCAAATCTTCCCTTGTTTTTAGCTTCTTGTAACATTTTCAGTTTTATTCTTGTTTTTTCCCTTGCCAATTGAACTTTAAGATCAATTTGTTTAGGTCCTCAAAGAACATTTTTTCAGTTTTTATCGGAATTGTTTGAAACAGGAATAATAGCTTCAGTAAGATACTCATTTTTATTGTAGCAATTCTTGCCACCATCAATTACTATAGATTTTCCCATTTTTCCAGATCTAGCTTTATTTATTGAACTAGTTTAGAATAATTATCCTCTCTGATAGTAACACATCTTGCTGTTAATCAAATTCCTAAATACTGTGTATTACTTTTTTAGTTATCTGAATGCCCAACTTTTTCGTCAATTCGTTTTTAAGATTGTTTAACAACATTTTGGGTTTTTTGTTTATTTTTAATCATGCTACTTCATATTCCTCTATTCTTTTTAATAACTTAGATCCTGTTTCTAATAGTTCTTCTAGTATAAATACTAGATCATCCACAAATTCCTGCAATTTGTAGTTTTATTTTTTTATTTCAATACCTTTTATTTCTGAATCTTGTCTGATCTTTCTGGTCAAAACTTCCAAAGTCACTATAAATAATAAGGGGGACAAAAGGCATCCTTGTCTTGTGCCTTTGCTAATGTTAACATCCTCTGTCATATCTCCATTTACTGTCACTTGCAGTTAGAATATATTGCCTTAATCATGTTTATAATTTTTTCACCAAAGTCCATACATTTTAATTGAGATATCATGAATTGCCAATTCAAATTATCAAAGGCTTTTTGCGCGTCTGGGAAGATCAGCACCAACTATTTTTCAAAGTGTACTTCATAATATTCTAAATGTATTCAAAATAATTATCATATTTTTAATTTGTCTTTTAGGTAGAAAGCCATTCTGATCTGGATAGATAAATTCATTCAGAAGCCTTTTAATCTCTCTGCTCTTATTGAGACATATACAATGTAACCTTGGGTCACAACCATAATCAGTTCCAGGACTTTGGTCGCAACCCGATTTGCTTGCGAACAGAAGTGGGACTGACTGTGCATGTGCCTACAATTCTGCACATGCGCGGAAGGAGAAATCACTGCAGCTGTATTTGATCGGCACCCAATGATCTGTTCGTGACCAGAAGCAACAATTTTCTCAAAATTTTGGTCGTCACCCGATTTCGTTGCGAACAGAAGTGTTCGTGACCCGAGGTTCTACTGTATTTTGTTGTCTACATTTAATAATGCTATTGGTCTATAGCTTTTTATCTGTTGTAAGTCTGAATCTTCTTTTAGTATTAAATAATATTTACTTCTGACCAAGTTTTGGGGAGGTTGGCCAACCCTCCAGTATTTTTTTCTGATAATTCCATAAAAATCAACTTTTACTTACAGTTATTTTATTTCACTTAGATTAGTTTTTTATCCAAGTGCAGTTTTGAGTTTGAATGCAGGGTCATAAGATTTATGTGGAAGTGAATGGCTGAGAGTAATGGGGTTTTACATTTTTAAATTGCATAGAGATCATTGTATGGTCGGTTGTGTTTAGTTTTAATTTAATTTAATTTTTTTTCTTTTAGTGGTGTTTGTCCAGTTTTTACTTGTGGAAGAGCATCTCATTTCGTTGCATACGCTTGCGAGTGTAATGACAAATAAACTCTTATGTCTTATGTCTTGTGCTTGGCACAAATAAGTTTCCTTATTTAAATATTTTATTTGTATAGTATTCTACGTTTATATATGTTTTTTATATACTTCTCAATTTAAAACAAACTACAACAGGAAATCTCATATAATTGTATTTTTGTTGTTGTACAGAATGAAGACTCAACTTGAGCTGATTCAGATGGCATCTGGTCATGAAGATCAGCCAGAATGCAAACAAACACAGCTAGATATCAAATCTATAATAAAGGATATTTCAGCCTTGACTCTCACTGAAGTTTGTTTGGATATGCCAAAAGGTAGGATTATACAGCTATTGAAATGATTCATACTTATTTTTAAAGCTTTTCTTTACATAAATAGGGAACTTTTTCCTGTTTTTCCTGTTTCATTTGCTCCACTAACTGTAAACAAGGAAATTATGGCTAAAACTATTTCGGTGTATTTAATATAATCATCAGTATATAAGACAAACTTTTTTTTTTACCTTTCATCTTAAAAGCTGATATTCCTTCAGGAAATAGTGAACCTTCTACATTTGCAAATCCTGAAGACAAATGGGAAGATAAAATTCAACAAGATAAGTTCCATGTAAGTTACTGCATATAATAGATGGTAACAGATATTTCAGTTGGTCTATCAAAACAGTTTTTAATTTAAATATCTTTTTTTAGCCAGTACCAGGAAAAGATGTTTTGGAAAATGGTAAGAATATTCCAACTCAGTATATGTCAGTATCAGCAACTGCTAAATTTCAAAACATGAGTCATGAGGTAAGATTACATGTTTAGTCTTAATGCCTTTGTAATTCAAATATAAACTGGGTGGCATGGATATTTGAAGGGCTCCTGATATCTGGCTGGATATTATCCTTTTTAACCCAATTTCAGTGACTCACAAATAGAGACATTCAATAAAATATTCATATCTTTTCTCTTTTCATCTTGAAGCACATTGTTTGTGTCAGAAGCATCACAATTAAAATAAGGCATATTATACAACATAACATTTAAAATATAAAATAAAAGATTAAAATATGTACAAATTAAACAGATCTTCTCCAGAAACTAGCAATATTATTTGTGTTCAGTCGTGCTGCCATGAGGTCCTCAAGTGTACACTGATCAGGACAAAAAGGGCATGTATACATATAAACGAGAAAAGAAACTTGTGACTGTGGGATTTGAATCCATAATAGGAATAATTCCCAAATTTGAAAAAACACACAGTGGTATAGTCCAAGACGGAATATATTTCGGGAGCGGTTATTTAACCCCCTTGTTCACCCGCGAAGTCCAATAAGGCAATTGTTAGAAAGTGTCAAACCCGTTAATAAACCGTCCTAAGCAGTGATGTCCGTTGCTCTTGTTTAATCCGATTGGCTCATTGAAGCCAATGGTCGGTTGTCACGTAGCTGACTTTTCCTTGTCACTAGAACGCAATTTGGACCGTTGACCCTGCCCCCTGATTAGCCTTAATTGGGCTATTAGGGGCTTCCAAATTGTGCTTAGGTGAGCGGCGTCAGCTCGGTTGCACACGTTGTCAGTTGCGGCAATTAGCAATTGCTCGCTTACTCGTCGCTCCCGGAAGTTATTTTGATGTTTCAGCAATACTGCTGGTTGATTGAAATTTACGGTGTGACCTGTTGACAAGGCATGAGCGGCAATAGCCGACGAAGACTGTAATTGTTCGTGCTCTGCCATTGAATTAATTGTTTTTTGGCTTAGTCTTCGGTGTTCATCACATCTAGTAGCTAACGCCCTCGATGTTTCTCCGATGTACGAGACTTGGCATTCTGAACAGAAAATTTGATAAACTACGTCTTCCATCATAGTAGCGGGTTGTTTGTCCTTAAGATGTGTTAACTGTGATCCAAGTTTGTTTGGTGCTGAGAACACCACCCGGATCCCAACCTGGTTCATGATACGTCGTATGGCTTCACTTGTATTGTGTTCATAGGGGATGACAATAGTCTTGGGGCGCTCTTGTTTAGGCTGACTAGCATTAATCTCTTGCGTGCTCGGTCGGGACGTCGTCTCCTTCAGATGTACTTTTTTAGCTTGTTTGATTAGGAGGCGCTTGGGGTAACCGTTTTTTTGTAGAGTTGAGATAATTTCTCGTTCTTCAATCTTGCGGTCAGCCTCTTCGGTACATAGACGTGACGCTCTTGTAAATAGGGAGTTTGCGATGCCTAGTTTAACTTTCACACTATGGCCAGATTCGTAATTTAAATAGCGGTCTGTGTGAGTCGGCTTTTTAAAAACTGTTGTTGTTAATCGTCCTGAGCTCGCCTTTTTCACCAGGCAATCCAGGAAGGGAAGGGTATGCTCTTTTGATTCCCCTTCACAGGTAAACTTTATCGATTGTTCGCATGCATTAAGGTGGTCTAGGAAAGAGTCCCTGTCCAAATTGTATAAAATTACAAAGGTGTCATCAACGTACCGTAGCCAGACTTTTGGGGGCCGAGTAAAGCTCAACAGCGCCTTTTTTTTCAAAATGCTCCATGAACATATTGGCTAGAATTGCTGAAATTGGTGAACCCATTGGTAATCCATCTGTTTGTCTATACAATTCCTCCTTAAAGGTGAAGAACGTTGCATTAACACACAGTCTTACCAACGAAACAATATCCACTACTTCCAATGCTGTTCTTTGGGGTAGCGTGGAATCCTCTTCTAATCGTGATGAAATGATTTCTAGAGTTTTGTTAATGGGGACGTTTGTGAACAATGCAGTCACGTCGTAACTAACCATACTGTCCTCCTCTGTCATTTCCACTTCGCTCAACAAATTGACGAAATGTTTTGAGTTTTTAACATTGTGCTCCGTTTTACCTACAAGTGGGGCTAGTAGCGTTGACAAAAATTTCGCCAACCCATATGTCGGTGACCCGATGAAGTCGACGATGGGTCTGAGAGGGGCGTTTTGTTTATGTATTTTTGGAAGTCCATAAATTCTTGGGCATCTATTGTTCTTAGGTTTTATACGGAACCACACGTTCTCTCCAAGTTTTGACTTCAATCGGGAAAGCGCCTGACATGCGTTCTTTTTTAAAATGTTCATCACCGTAGACGCCGACTTCTTTTCGATTTTTTCATACGGCCCTTCAGCAAGATGTTGTCTCATTTTGTTGATATAGTCACTTTTATCCATTACTACTGTACAGTTTCCTTTGTCAGCTTTCATAATGGCAATGGATTTGTCAGCACGTAATTCTTTCAACGCCTTCCGTTCCTCTTTAGTTAAATTCAACTCACTTTTTGTTCTTTTATGGAGTATCCCTGCTACCTGGGTTCGTACTATGTCAGCTTCTTCTGACGATAATTCTCCTAGCGCCGCTTCCACTTGTGGGATGATTTCGAGTGGCGATATGTTTTCCTTCAGAATGTTAAAGTTGTGTCCCTTTGCCAGCAACCCCGTCTGATGTGTAGAGAGCTCTTTGGATGAGAGGTTTTTTACTCCCATGCTACCTGTGGGCGTTTGTGGTGGGTGTTGGACCAGGTTCAGTCGGTCAAATTTTGCCGCCTGTCTTGTTCTACATATTCTGTCCATTCGAGTCTGCCATACATCTGCCGTGGTTAACAAAATCTCAAAATCTTCCTTAGCCAGTATGTTGCGTAAGGACTCGGTTATGTGTGTCCTTTTTTGTCTGATGCCTCTCAATTTATCACAGATCTCGTGAAGTCGGGCTTTCAACAGCTTTCGCTGGGCATTTTTTATAATATTCTGAAAGATCTGCCCTCCTGGTGGTGTTTTCAAACACAGAGAGGTTGGGATGATATGCGCGAGTAAGCATCGGCGGTTAAAAATCCTGTGGTTGGCAAACCGGGCTTCCAGCTTTGCCTGATTGATTAAATCTCCGGCGAGTCTCCGGACAAATAATCCGTAGCGTTCACGTAAACGAGAAAAGAAACTTGTGACTGTGGGATTTGAATCCATAATAGGAATAATTCCCAAATTTGAAAAAACACACAGTGGTATAGTCCAAGACGGAATATATTTCGGGAGCGGTTATTTAACCCCCTTGTTCACCCGCGAAGTCCAATAAGGCAATTGTTAGAAAGTGTCAAACCCGTTAATAAACCGTCCTAAGCAGTGATGTCCGTTGCTCTTGTTTAATCCGATTGGCTCATTGAAGCCAATGGTCGGTTGTCACGTAGCTGACTTTTCCTTGTCACTAGAACGCAATTTGGACCGTTGACCCTGCCCCCTGATTAGCCTTAATTGGGCTATTAGGGGCTTCCAAATTGTGCTTAGGTGAGCGGCGTCAGCTCGGTTGCACACGTTGTCAGTTGCGGCAATTAGCAATTGCTCGCTTACTCGTCGCTCCCGGAAGTTATTTTGATGTTTCAGCAATACTGCTGGTTGATTGAAATTTACGGTGTGACCTGTTGACAAGGCATGAGCGGCAATAGCCGACGAAGACTGTAATTGTTCGTGCTCTGCCATTGAATTAATTGTTTTTTGGCTTAGTCTTCGGTGTTCATCACATCTAGTAGCTAACGCCCTCGATGTTTCTCCGATGTACGAGACTTGGCATTCTGAACAGAAAATTTGATAAACTACGTCTTCCATCATAGTAGCGGGTTGTTTGTCCTTAAGATGTGTTAACTGTGATCCAAGTTTGTTTGGTGCTGAGAACACCACCCGGATCCCAACCTGGTTCATGATACGTCGTATGGCTTCACTTGTATTGTGTTCATAGGGGATGACAATAGTCTTGGGGCGCTCTTGTTTAGGCTGACTAGCATTAATCTCTTGCGTGCTCGGTCGGGACGTCGTCTCCTTCAGATGTACTTTTTTAGCTTGTTTGATTAGGAGGCGCTTGGGGTAACCGTTTTTTTGTAGAGTTGAGATAATTTCTCGTTCTTCAATCTTGCGGTCAGCCTCTTCGGTACATAGACGTGACGCTCTTGTAAATAGGGAGTTTGCGATGCCTAGTTTAACTTTCACACTATGGCCAGATTCGTAATTTAAATAGCGGTCTGTGTGAGTCGGCTTTTTAAAAACTGTTGTTGTTAATCGTCCTGAGCTCGCCTTTTTCACCAGGCAATCCAGGAAGGGAAGGGTATGCTCTTTTGATTCCCCTTCACAGGTAAACTTTATCGATTGTTCGCATGCATTAAGGTGGTCTAGGAAAGAGTCCCTGTCCAAATTGTATAAAATTACAAAGGTGTCATCAACGTACCGTAGCCAGACTTTTGGGGGCCGAGTAAAGCTCAACAGCGCCTTTTTTTTCAAAATGCTCCATGAACATATTGGCTAGAATTGCTGAAATTGGTGAACCCATTGGTAATCCATCTGTTTGTCTATACAATTCCTCCTTAAAGGTGAAGAACGTTGCATTAACACACAGTCTTACCAACGAAACAATATCCACTACTTCCAATGCTGTTCTTTGGGGTAGCGTGGAATCCTCTTCTAATCGTGATGAAATGATTTCTAGAGTTTTGTTAATGGGGACGTTTGTGAACAATGCAGTCACGTCGTAACTAACCATACTGTCCTCCTCTGTCATTTCCACTTCGCTCAACAAATTGACGAAATGTTTTGAGTTTTTAACATTGTGCTCCGTTTTACCTACAAGTGGGGCTAGTAGCGTTGACAAAAATTTCGCCAACCCATATGTCGGTGACCCGATGAAGTCGACGATGGGTCTGAGAGGGGCGTTTTGTTTATGTATTTTTGGAAGTCCATAAATTCTTGGGCATCTATTGTTCTTAGGTTTTATACGGAACCACACGTTCTCTCCAAGTTTTGACTTCAATCGGGAAAGCGCCTGACATGCGTTCTTTTTTAAAATGTTCATCACCGTAGACGCCGACTTCTTTTCGATTTTTTCATACGGCCCTTCAGCAAGATGTTGTCTCATTTTGTTGATATAGTCACTTTTATCCATTACTACTGTACAGTTTCCTTTGTCAGCTTTCATAATGGCAATGGATTTGTCAGCACGTAATTCTTTCAACGCCTTCCGTTCCTCTTTAGTTAAATTCAACTCACTTTTTGTTCTTTTATGGAGTATCCCTGCTACCTGGGTTCGTACTATGTCAGCTTCTTCTGACGATAATTCTCCTAGCGCCGCTTCCACTTGTGGGATGATTTCGAGTGGCGATATGTTTTCCTTCAGAATGTTAAAGTTGTGTCCCTTTGCCAGCAACCCCGTCTGATGTGTAGAGAGCTCTTTGGATGAGAGGTTTTTTACTCCCATGCTACCTGTGGGCGTTTGTGGTGGGTGTTGGACCAGGTTCAGTCGGTCAAATTTTGCCGCCTGTCTTGTTCTACATATTCTGTCCATTCGAGTCTGCCATACATCTGCCGTGGTTAACAAAATCTCAAAATCTTCCTTAGCCAGTATGTTGCGTAAGGACTCGGTTATGTGTGTCCTTTTTTGTCTGATGCCTCTCAATTTATCACAGATCTCGTGAAGTCGGGCTTTCAACAGCTTTCGCTGGGCATTTTTTATAATATTCTGAAAGATCTGCCCTCCTGGTGGTGTTTTCAAACACAGAGAGGTTGGGATGATATGCGCGAGTAAGCATCGGCGGTTAAAAATCCTGTGGTTGGCAAACCGGGCTTCCAGCTTTGCCTGATTGATTAAATCTCCGGCGAGTCTCCGGACAAATAATCCGTAGCGTTCACGTAAACGAGAAAAGAAACTTGTGACTGTGGGATTTGAATCCATAATAGGAATAATTCCCAAATTTGAAAAAACACACAGTGGTATAGTCCAAGACGGAATATATTTCGGGAGCGGTTATTTAACCCCCTTGTTCACCCGCGAAGTCCAATAAGGCAATTGTTAGAAAGTGTCAAACCCGTTAATAAACCGTCCTAAGCAGTGATGTCCGTTGCTCTTGTTTAATCCGATTGGCTCATTGAAGCCAATGGTCGGTTGTCACGTAGCTGACTTTTCCTTGTCACTAGAACGCAATTTGGACCGTTGACCCTGCCCCCTGATTAGCCTTAATTGGGCTATTAGGGGCTTCCAAATTGTGCTTAGGTGAGCGGCGTCAGCTCGGTTGCACACGTTGTCAGTTGCGGCAATTAGCAATTGCTCGCTTACTCGTCGCTCCCGGAAGTTATTTTGATGTTTCAGCAATACTGCTGGTTGATTGAAATTTACGGTGTGACCTGTTGACAAGGCATGAGCGGCAATAGCCGACGAAGACTGTAATTGTTCGTGCTCTGCCATTGAATTAATTGTTTTTTGGCTTAGTCTTCGGTGTTCATCACATCTAGTAGCTAACGCCCTCGATGTTTCTCCGATGTACGAGACTTGGCATTCTGAACAGAAAATTTGATAAACTACGTCTTCCATCATAGTAGCGGGTTGTTTGTCCTTAAGATGTGTTAACTGTGATCCAAGTTTGTTTGGTGCTGAGAACACCACCCGGATCCCAACCTGGTTCATGATACGTCGTATGGCTTCACTTGTATTGTGTTCATAGGGGATGACAATAGTCTTGGGGCGCTCTTGTTTAGGCTGACTAGCATTAATCTCTTGCGTGCTCGGTCGGGACGTCGTCTCCTTCAGATGTACTTTTTTAGCTTGTTTGATTAGGAGGCGCTTGGGGTAACCGTTTTTTTGTAGAGTTGAGATAATTTCTCGTTCTTCAATCTTGCGGTCAGCCTCTTCGGTACATAGACGTGACGCTCTTGTAAATAGGGAGTTTGCGATGCCTAGTTTAACTTTCACACTATGGCCAGATTCGTAATTTAAATAGCGGTCTGTGTGAGTCGGCTTTTTAAAAACTGTTGTTGTTAATCGTCCTGAGCTCGCCTTTTTCACCAGGCAATCCAGGAAGGGAAGGGTATGCTCTTTTGATTCCCCTTCACAGGTAAACTTTATCGATTGTTCGCATGCATTAAGGTGGTCTAGGAAAGAGTCCCTGTCCAAATTGTATAAAATTACAAAGGTGTCATCAACGTACCGTAGCCAGACTTTTGGGGGCCGAGTAAAGCTCAACAGCGCCTTTTTTTTTCAAAATGCTCCATGAACATATTGGCTAGAATTGCTGAAATTGGTGAACCCATTGGTAATCCATCTGTTTGTCTATACAATTCCTCCTTAAAGGTGAAGAACGTTGCATTAACACACAGTCTTACCAACGAAACAATATCCACTACTTCCAATGCTGTTCTTTGGGGTAGCGTGGAATCCTCTTCTAATCGTGATGAAATGATTTCTAGAGTTTTGTTAATGGGGACGTTTGTGAACAATGCAGTCACGTCGTAACTAACCATACTGTCCTCCTCTGTCATTTCCACTTCGCTCAACAAATTGACGAAATGTTTTGAGTTTTTAACATTGTGCTCCGTTTTACCTACAAGTGGGGCTAGTAGCGTTGACAAAAATTTCGCCAACCCATATGTCGGTGACCCGATGAAGTCGACGATGGGTCTGAGAGGGGCGTTTTGTTTATGTATTTTTGGAAGTCCATAAATTCTTGGGCATCTATTGTTCTTAGGTTTTATACGGAACCACACGTTCTCTCCAAGTTTTGACTTCAATCGGGAAAGCGCCTGACATGCGTTCTTTTTTAAAATGTTCATCACCGTAGACGCCGACTTCTTTTCGATTTTTTCATACGGCCCTTCAGCAAGATGTTGTCTCATTTTGTTGATATAGTCACTTTTATCCATTACTACTGTACAGTTTCCTTTGTCAGCTTTCATAATGGCAATGGATTTGTCAGCACGTAATTCTTTCAACGCCTTCCGTTCCTCTTTAGTTAAATTCAACTCACTTTTTGTTCTTTTATGGAGTATCCCTGCTACCTGGGTTCGTACTATGTCAGCTTCTTCTGACGATAATTCTCCTAGCGCCGCTTCCACTTGTGGGATGATTTCGAGTGGCGATATGTTTTCCTTCAGAATGTTAAAGTTGTGTCCCTTTGCCAGCAACCCCGTCTGATGTGTAGAGAGCTCTTTGGATGAGAGGTTTTTTACTCCCATGCTACCTGTGGGCGTTTGTGGTGGGTGTTGGACCAGGTTCAGTCGGTCAAATTTTGCCGCCTGTCTTGTTCTACATATTCTGTCCATTCGAGTCTGCCATACATCTGCTGTGGTTAACAAAATCTCAAAATCTTCCTTAGCCAGTATGTTGCGTAAGGACTCGGTTATGTGTGTCCTTTTTTGTCTGATGCCTCTCAATTTATCACAGATCTCGTGAAGTCGGGCTTTCAACAGCTTTCGCTGGGCATTTTTTATAATATTCTGAAAGATCTGCCCTCCTGGTGGTGTTTTCAAACACAGAGAGGTTGGGATGATATGCGCGAGTAAGCATCGGCGGTTAAAAATCCTGTGGTTGGCAAACCGGGCTTCCAGCTTTGCCTGATTGATTAAATCTCCGGCGAGTCTCCGGACAAATAATCCGTAGCGTTCACGTAAACGAGAAAAGAAACTTGTGACTGTGGGATTTGAATCCATAATAGGAATAATTCCCAAATTTGAAAAAACACACAGTGGTATAGTCCAAGACGGAATATATTTCGGGAGCGGTTATTTAACCCCCTTGTTCACCCGCGAAGTCCAATAAGGCAATTGTTAGAAAGTGTCAAACCCGTTAATAAACCGTCCTAAGCAGTGATGTCCGTTGCTCTTGTTTAATCCGATTGGCTCATTGAAGCCAATGGTCGGTTGTCACGTAGCTGACTTTTCCTTGTCACTAGAACGCAATTTGGACCGTTGACCCTGCCCCCTGATTAGCCTTAATTGGGCTATTAGGGGCTTCCAAATTGTGCTTAGGTGAGCGGCGTCAGCTCGGTTGCACACGTTGTCAGTTGCGGCAATTAGCAATTGCTCGCTTACTCGTCGCTCCCGGAAGTTATTTTGATGTTTCAGCAATACTGCTGGTTGATTGAAATTTACGGTGTGACCTGTTGACAAGGCATGAGCGGCAATAGCCGACGAAGACTGTAATTGTTCGTGCTCTGCCATTGAATTAATTGTTTTTTGGCTTAGTCTTCGGTGTTCATCACATCTAGTAGCTAACGCCCTCGATGTTTCTCCGATGTACGAGACTTGGCATTCTGAACAGAAAATTTGATAAACTACGTCTTCCATCATAGTAGCGGGTTGTTTGTCCTTAAGATGTGTTAACTGTGATCCAAGTTTGTTTGGTGCTGAGAACACCACCCGGATCCCAACCTGGTTCATGATACGTCGTATGGCTTCACTTGTATTGTGTTCATAGGGGATGACAATAGTCTTGGGGCGCTCTTGTTTAGGCTGACTAGCATTAATCTCTTGCGTGCTCGGTCGGGACGTCGTCTCCTTCAGATGTACTTTTTTAGCTTGTTTGATTAGGAGGCGCTTGGGGTAACCGTTTTTTTGTAGAGTTGAGATAATTTCTCGTTCTTCAATCTTGCGGTCAGCCTCTTCGGTACATAGACGTGACGCTCTTGTAAATAGGGAGTTTGCGATGCCTAGTTTAACTTTCACACTATGGCCAGATTCGTAATTTAAATAGCGGTCTGTGTGAGTCGGCTTTTTAAAAACTGTTGTTGTTAATCGTCCTGAGCTCGCCTTTTTCACCAGGCAATCCAGGAAGGGAAGGGTATGCTCTTTTGATTCCCCTTCACAGGTAAACTTTATCGATTGTTCGCATGCATTAAGGTGGTCTAGGAAAGAGTCCCTGTCCAAATTGTATAAAATTACAAAGGTGTCATCAACGTACCGTAGCCAGACTTTTGGGGGCCGAGTAAAGCTCAACAGCGCCTTTTTTTCAAAATGCTCCATGAACATATTGGCTAGAATTGCTGAAATTGGTGAACCCATTGGTAATCCATCTGTTTGTCTATACAATTCCTCCTTAAAGGTGAAGAACGTTGCATTAACACACAGTCTTACCAACGAAACAATATCCACTACTTCCAATGCTGTTCTTTGGGGTAGCGTGGAATCCTCTTCTAATCGTGATGAAATGATTTCTAGAGTTTTGTTAATGGGGACGTTTGTGAACAATGCAGTCACGTCGTAACTAACCATACTGTCCTCCTCTGTCATTTCCACTTCGCTCAACAAATTGACGAAATGTTTTGAGTTTTTAACATTGTGCTCCGTTTTACCTACAAGTGGGGCTAGTAGCGTTGACAAAAATTTCGCCAACCCATATGTCGGTGACCCGATGAAGTCGACGATGGGTCTGAGAGGGGCGTTTTGTTTATGTATTTTTGGAAGTCCATAAATTCTTGGGCATCTATTGTTCTTAGGTTTTATACGGAACCACACGTTCTCTCCAAGTTTTTGTATACATATGTTTTATTCTCTATATGTCACCACAGCTAGCTAGATCTTATCTAGAGGGTAGGTGTTTTTTTTTACAGGTAGGAAAGGATTTTAATTTCACTTATTGCAGCAATAGTAATAGCACTTAGACTTATATACTGCATCACAGTGGATTTACAGTCCTCTCTAAGCGGTTTACAGAGTCAGCATAATGCCCCCAACAAATTGGGTCCACATTTGAGCCACCATGGAAGGACGGAAGGCTGAGCCTGGAGAGATTCAAACTGCCAAATTGCAGGCAACCAGCAGTCAGCAGAAGTAGCCTGCAGTCCTGCATTCTAAACATTGCACCACCTAGACTCTTCCTTTTACTACTATTTACAATTATCCCTTAACTCCTGTTGACTTTGTGGGATGGGTTGCTTCCTTAAACTATATCAGAATTGCCAGTTGTGGCTTCAAAATGGGAACCTTTCCTTGAAGGACTGGATTGCTGACCTGCGAGGGGAGCAAAAAGATATTTTTGGCCACATCTGGAATCTTGCAAACCAACCTTTCCTGGAGCTAGATGTTAAATTAAAGGCTGCAAAGGATGAGCTCCTACAGAGCTCTGGAGCCTTTTATTTGGCCCTTTCATGACAATCTTCTGAGACCCCCATGTAGAAGACTTTTTGTGCTTGACAAAGGCCACCAAGTTGTGCTGTTGCAGGGCAGGAGGAATTAAATATACCTATTTATTGCCCTTATTACTTTCCTTCCCTTTTTTATTTTTTTATTTTTGGTATATTTTTATTGAGTTTCTTTTGTTACATCGTAAAACATCATGGTATCAACAGTGTTCTTGGTGTCTATATACAGGTTTTTGGTTTAAATATCATAATTATATTACATTTGTCTAATATTAAATAATAGCTTTAACTATGATTACTATTCTTATATCTTTAGTTTACAAAATTTTGTTTTACTTTCTTAAGGATTATTTCAGTTAGGCTTTTTGTCTCATCTTAGTTCTGTTTGTTAACCATTTATACCAATTGTTCCAAATTGAAAATAATTCAGAGTCATCTTTTTCTTTCAGTTTCATTGTTAGCATGTTAATCTCAGCACTTTCCGTTACTTTATTTATTATTAGTTCTTCATTAGGAGTATTTGGGGTTTTCCATACTTGCGCAAAGGCTATTCTGGTGGCTGTTATAATGTGTAATAATAAGTATTTTACTTCTTTCGGTTATCTATCTTTGATGATTCCTAAGAGGAAGGTTTCCAGTCTGAGCTCAATCTGATATTCAGTGATCTCTTGTAACCAATTTTTGATTTGGATCCAGTATGTCCTGGTCTCGGGGCATAACCACCACATGTGATAAAATGTACTGTCAACTTTTTTACATTTCCAACATTGGGTATCTTAGAGGGTAGTTTTAAGGCATCCAGTAATAATTCTGCTTGCTTTATTGAGAGCAACATCTACTTTCCAAGTGTGTACTGATTTATACCAAGTAACAAAGAACTAGAGGTATTGTCTTAAGGAACCTCGGTTGGTAGAGCTCATTAATCCTGAGGATGTTGTTTCATCCACTGACCTTCAGTTTAGTATTGGTGCAGTGCTGCTTATTATGTAAGGGCCCTATCTTGAGTGACTCCTAAATATATAGGGCTGTAGCAATTTTCCAGTAACTTTCCACTCCATATAGTAAGCAGCTTTCTAGCAGCCTACTTATTTCCAAGATGGAAGGCACATACCTGAGGTTTTGCTGGATTTGGTCTTAACTGGTTATCACAATGGTATTGATCCAGCTCTACCGGGGCTTCAGTTAAACAGTACAGCCATTGCCTGATCATGAGCATATAATTGTTAGTACCTTGAGGGAGCAGCTGATCATTTGTATAAATATTAAAAATAATTGGAACCAATACACTACCCTATGTTAAGCTGTTTCTTTGGAAGCCTTCCCCCTGGAACTCCATAAAAAGTATACAGTTATCAAGCAGATTCCTGATGATATTGGTATTTAAAATCTTTAGTCATGTCTTTCTGCTTCAGTCTCCTAAGATCCTAAATATCATATGTGGCTGTGAGATCTGTGAATGAAGTTCCTATTACATTGCCCTTTTGGAATCCATATGTGATATATTGGGTTAAATTCAGGATCTGTATGATGCAGCTTTTTTCAGGCAAAAGCCACCCTGCTGTGGTATGAGAGTATTCTACAGCTATAGTGAGGTGATTTTTGTATAATTCTTTCAAAGATTTTGCAGGTATGACACTCAGGTTATGTTAATTTTATTGAAAAAACATATTAAAATATTTATCCTTGACTTTCTTATTGCTGGCAAGATAAGAATGTCAGGCTCCCAGGGCTGACAAAAATACTTAACGGTGCATAGTTTTAAAATATTCAACATGCTTCTCATATATTGTCTGTTAAAACAAACTAATGTGATAAATCAGTATTTTTATCCATCCTGAACAATGGTTTGCTGAGACTTACATTTTCTTAATCAACTTTTTAGTAAACCATCTTTCCAGAATGGTAGTTGAGTATAACCTCTGATTTCCAACCCAATTTCAATTACTGAAATATTATAAGAAAAATCACTATAAAATGAAGGATTCATTTGCAGACTCCCCCTTGATGGATGTGGATGGACTTGAGGGAAAGAAATAAAATGTTCATAGTTTTTAACCTAAAAAAGAGAGAGAGAGAGATAAATGGGATTGTAGTTAGGGTTATTGGCATCTTTACCTAATTTTAAAACTGCTACAACTGTAATATTTTTCCAGACACTAGGAAACTTATATTGTTTGAAGCACTCAATTAAACATTTCTAGTAGACATTGCTTTCAGCCTCAATTGCTTTATCTTTTCAACAAGGATGTCATACAAACCAGCAGCTTTCAGTGGCCTACTCTTCTGTATAGCCTCTCAGTTCTTCTATAATAAAGGGGGGCGATAAGTTAGTCATTTCATCGTCTTCATTTCTATGGATCTTAATCTTCTGTTTTGGTTGCCTTTGATCTGGGTTGTCATCTTAAGAAGCTGACTGGCTGTTAGATCTGCAGACATGTTGGCATAATCTCTAGAGCAAGTTGCATCATTATTCAGGTGGCTCAACAATCTCCAAACTTTCTGGCTATTTATGTGTATGTCCAGTTCCTCTATTGTTTTAATCCAGCTTCAGCTGTAGAAGTAATTAACCGGGGCATTCACTGTGCCCTCTGCATCAACTTCAAAAAGAGCAAGATACTTCTGTGGTTTGTTCTTTGTTTCCACTGTAAGGCCTTGATATCATTGGTTTTACAACCCTGTAGGACTGATATCAGGGAACATTTTTAATGGCCTCCACAAATTAGTTTAATAGCAATAGCACTTAGATTTATATACCGCTTCACAGTGCTTTACAGCCCTCTGTAAGTGGTTTACAGAGTCAGCATATTGCCTCAAACAATCTGGGTCCTCATTTTACTGACCTTGGAAGGATGGAAGGTTGCCTCAATCTTGAGCTGGTGAGACTTGAACTGCTGAAATGCTGGCAGTTGGTTGTCAGCAGAATTAGCCTTCAATACTGCATTCTAATCATTGTGCCACCACGGCTGTTTAATTCAGCTTGCTTTAGGTATTAATTGAGTAAAAGCACTGTCCAACAGTCTCTGAAATTTAGGTCAGTCAGCTTTTTTAAAGTTAAAGTTATACTTACATCTAAACGGGATTCTATGAGGTCGAACTGCAGCAGTAACCTGACACATAATCGGCTGGTGCTGAGTATTTGGAATAGGTGAGCAAACTACTTTAACACATTGCTGGATTATACTATCACTCACAAATATCAAATCTGGGTTATATCTTCTGCGCCACTGTTAAATGAAGCTAGTAATTTGTTGTCATGTAAAAGAGTGAAGTTATTCAAATCCACCCAGTGTATTAACAGCCTCCCTATTTCTATCGTCTTTTATATGAAGTATGTATACTGCCCATATTACTTGGATCACATTTTGAAAAAAGAAAAATTATGGTTCACCCTATTATAATAATACAACCTTATTCTTTGCACATTGTGCTATTTCTGGGTATTTATTTAGTCATGTCTAACTAAATTTAAGTACTGTAATGTGTAACTTAGTAATATAAAAAATCCTTCAAGTCAGTTTTGACTCCTGTTGACTACATGGGTACTCCATGTAGTTTTGGGGGGCAATAACACAAAATTGGTTTGGCATTGTTATCTTCCAGAATATTTTTTTCAACTTGGGGTATAACCTACAGTAGAGAGTTGGGATTTCCTGGTTTATTAACAATGTTCAGCATTGTTCAGCTTTTTTAAGATCACCCAAAGTTGATTGAGTCAGGTCACTGCTACATTTTAGATAAATCTGAAATGCTGGTAGAAAATAGTTATAATCATTTTGGGAAATTTGCAATAAGTATGGTATCCTCTTCTATTTTAGGAGCTGCGTTTTATACATTACATGAAACGTGAAGTACATTCAGATGAATTACATGCAGAGAATTTACATGAAAGAAATACATTGCCAAAATTTTGCTTTTCAAAAAAGGTAATTTCAGGAAATGGCTTGTTTTGTCTAGGTGTTGAAGCACATAATCCGAAGAAACAAAATACGCAAATACTACAACAACAAATTGCCAATAAATGTAGTTTATCTAATTCCCTTGGTTTTGCATTCAAAACACAAATCTCAAACTTCAATTTTTGTGGCTCAAATAGTAGTTTGAATGTATTAGATCCAAAAGACACTCAAAATGACACCAAGAAAAGTAACCTGTTGGAAAATACCAATAGATGTCTTAAGACAGAAAAATATTTGCCAACTCCTGTAGAAACCTATCCTTCTAAAACCCTGTTCTCATTTACTGCATGCCCAAATGTATCTCAGACAGTCATACAACCAAAAAAGACTTTAAAGCCAGTCTCAACAGAAGTTATGGAGCATTTTTCAAATTTTGGTGCCAATTTGAAAAAGTCATCTACTTCATCTTTCCAAAAACAAAAGTTAATGTTGTCCAATTCTTTTCTGGAAAATCCTAAAAGCAAAGTTTGCAACCTGAGAAATATAAATGAGAAAATCTCTTCATCCTTCCCTACAAAAATTGCCACTACTACTACTAGCACAGCCATTAATTTTAATCCAAATGTTGTTCCTGGAAAACATTTTTCCTCAGATTTATCTTCTGAAAGCAATTGTTTTGAGCTATCTAAACAGAACATTTCAAAGCAGTCACCAATATCTATAAGTTTCTTTTCAAATAATTGTACTTGGACAGGGAATGCTCCATGTATCAAAGAAGCTTCCAGAAATAATTATGAGGCTTTGATTTCTCCAACAGTGTCTTTCAATAAAACTCAATATGTTTATAATAAATCAGAAGTTAACTCCAAAGCTAAAACTGCATTTGAAAAAAAACCTGTTTCATCCAAAAAAAATGGACCTCTGTATCAAAAACAAAAAGCAGTATGTCATTCGTTATTTTGCACGGGAACATGTCTAAACTCTCAAAATGATAGTATTCTTGTTTCTCAGCAAAATTTAGTCTGTGATTCATATGCAAGCAGTACTTCAGTTTCCACTGATCATAATGAAATTAATGTTTTAGAAAGTCACCCATTAGCTGTTCAAGAATATGGATCTTCTTCAATACTTAATGAAACAAGTTGCACAGCAAATTCAGATCCTGATGTTGAAGACATAAATCAAGTGTCCACTGCTAGTGATCAAAGCACACTATCAGATTATTTTTCTGTTTCTGAAGATATAACGACCCAGCTGGAAACTGAGAATGTGTAAACAGAATGAAGCAGAATGAAATATAAAAATAGTTATCAATTTTCCTTCAGAGGAAAATGATCAAATTAAATTTCTTTCATGATGTTTTAACAAAATCAGATACAATATTTTGAAGTATAGTGACAGCATTTTTTATTTTTTCACATTACATGTTTATTAGCATTCTCATTTAGAATAATTATATGGGCAAATAGAATTTTTAGATACCGATTTTGTAAAACTTATATAAAACACTAGATCTGGTTTTGAATATTAATTCATTTTCAAAAAAAATCAATTATTTATAAAGACAATAATGAACACTATTTTTATTCTTGTGAGTTAGCTTTACTCAGTCATTTTGTTTTTTTTTAGAGTTTATTTTCATTGTGATTAAAGTCCAAGTTAAATCAACATTAAACCTCATGTCTATTTCCAATACAGAAAGTCATGTTTCATAGTAATGAATTGAACTTTCAAAGCCACTTATAAAAGCATTTATGTTTGTTTCCCATTCCAAGGCTTAGAAAGCCATTGTCTCTAAAGCTGGAATACATAAGTCTAATGCAAAACCATATAACACTTTCATTTTTATTTTGTATCTGTTTCTACCATAGAAAGATTTTCCTTTAATAATTACTTAGTAATTCTATATTTAATAATTATGGACTTAGATATTTTATTTATCTGCAAATATAGCTTCCTAATATAATATGGAAACTTTTGTTAATAGAATTCTGCTAAAACCTGTTGGAATTAATAATCTATCTACTTTGGACAGCTGCAGAAATAATATATCCAGAACATGAAATATAATTCAATTAATTTAGAAGATTAAGGTACTAAAATAAATTGCTTTATATACAGTATCTCATAATGTATTCCCTATGTCATGTTGACCACACTAATATATGGAAAAAGTACTTAATATTACAAAATAAAATATTACAAAATTAAATATCACTAGTATATTCTATAATTTTTTTAAAATGCATTTCTTTCAGGAACAACTGTACCCTTTTATCAAGGCATTAATTGTAAATAATAAGATTGCAAATTCTGTTTTTTCACTCCATGTTTTTGTTTCATTGGCACTGATTCCCCAAATTGGTTACAGAGCAATATTGTGGAATTTTCTATCAGCTAATTTGTTGCAATTAACTACATTCCAATTTTCAAAACTTATCAAACCATTCCTCGTTTTGAGGCCCTTGGTTATTTTGATTCTGTTTTGTGTGATCTTTTGTGTATTAATTTGCACTGAAGATAGTTAAGAATTGCTTCCAAATAAATCTGCATTAAGATTTTACTGCTAAGAAACATAGCTGGTGTTCTCTTCTGTATTTATTCTAGCTCAGAGGCTATTTCTTGAAAATTACACTGCTTAATCATATTTAATTCTTTTGTAAGGGTCATTGAATACCTTACCTGCCCTTCCCCTTAAACTGCATCCTTAGACGTCATATTCTAGAGCAGTGGTTCCCAAACTTTTTTAGTCCACTGCCCTCTTTGTGCTACAAACTCATCCTCAGTGCCCCCCACTGAGGGGTGGAATTTAAATTTCTGTGGGCATGGCCTAATTTGAGGGCATGACTTGCTGATCACATGACTGGGTGGGCGTGGCTTTCTGGTCATGTGGCTGGCATGGCTTGCTGATCATGTGACTGGCTGCCGTGGCTTGCTGGCTGGGCATGGCTTGCTGGTCACATGACCGGGTAGGTGTGTTTTGATGGTCATGTGACTGGGTGAGCGTGGCCAGATGACTGACAAACCAAATACAAGTGGTCCTCACTTAATGGCCGGTTGTTTAGCAAGTGTTCTAAGTTATGACTGGCCTCTACAGAGCTACTTGACCTGTTTTTGGAGTTTTGACAGCCATACACACTCATATACACACACACACTCCCTTCCAACCCTGCTGGAACAGGTCATTGGACTAGAATCAGCAAAGCATCTCTGATTAGATTCTAGTAGTAAATAAAATCTAATCAGAGATGCTTTGCCGATTCTTGTTGATGTGTTTTATTTGTATTTATTTTATGTTGCTGAATTGCATTGACGTGTGACCCTTCTTTTGCACAACCCAAAAGCTTTTGTGATTCTTTGCAGCAAAAATTACTGACTTCTAGCTTTGCTCTACTTTTCAGACATGCCGCCGCTGCCGCGTTCTAGGTGCCAGCCCCGCAGGTCCACCCCATTGAGCCCGCTGCACTGGAGGGACCTGCCCAAGCAAGTCCAAATGAAGCAGTGCACCAAGTCAATGGGGTGAGCCTGAGAGAGGCAAAGAGAGAGAGAGAAAAGAGAGAGAAAGAGAGAAGGAAGAAAAAAAAGAGAAAAGGGAAAGAAAGAAAAAGGGACAAAGAAAGAGGGGGGGATGGAGGGAAGGGGTAGAAAGAAAAAGAAATAAAGAAGGAGGGAAGAGAAAGATAATGAGATATCTATTCTAGTCCAATCACCTGTTCCAGCAGGGTTAGAATGGAGTGTGTGTATGTGTTCTTGTAATTTACCAGTACATTTTGGTTTTACCTTCTTCAAAATTAGCACTGTAATACATTGGGGAAAAGTAATTTTTTAGGGTGGAGATCTGGTCCAATGGATCCTGTTTAAAGCCTCAACAAAATGTGAGAGCTTCTTGATAGTCTTGACCATGTTTCATCCACAAAACCTTTAATAGAAGCCAAAGATGTTTCAATGTGGAAAAGGGCCTCAGTCTAAACTAGGCCTCATTTCAATCTGATGCATCAAGTCTCTCTCTTTCCCTCCCTCCCTCTTTACCTCTCTCTTTCTCCCAAACTGGCTTTGCTCTATTTTCCCGATGTGTCTGCTGGGCCGGCGCTTCGAACATGGATGGATGGATGGATAGAGAGAGAGAGAGAGACAGGTAGATCGATAAGAAAGGTAGGTAGATAGATATATTGGTAGATAGGTTGGTAGGTGGGTAATTAGGTAGGCAGGCAAGCAGGCAGGAAAACAGACAGACAGTCCTTTTGGATGGATGGATGGATGGATTGGTAGGTAGGTAGGTAGGTAGGTAGGTAGGTAGATAGATAGATAGATAGATAGATAGATAGATAGATATTGGTAAGTAGGTAGGTAGAAAGACAGGCAGGCAGATGGTAGGCAGGAAGGCAGGCAGACAGACAGAATGCGACAGCAGTGGCACTTTGGGAAAGTAAAGCAAAGCCGCCGCCACTGCATTCGAGGCGCCTGCTCCGGAGCACTGCAACAGTCAATGGGGTGAGCCTGCAGTGCCAGCGCCTCGAATGCCCCCCTGTCACATTTTAGCACCCCTCTGCCGGCCCCCTTGGGGGGACTAAGAGGTAGCAGGGGGGCATTTGAGGCGCTGGCACCACAGGCTCACCCCATTGACTGTTGCACCGGAGCAGTGCAAGGGGCTCAATGGGGTGAGCCTGCGGAGCCGGCACATCGAACTACCCTAGAGTACGGAATGAGACTCCATCTGCCGCCATTGCCCTTCTCCTAGGGCAGGCAAAGAGTGAGGGGGAGGGGAGGTCGAGGGGCAGAGCCAGAGCCAGAGCCAGCCAATGGTGGGATCATCTGACAGGGAGCAGCAGGAGAGGGTCCAAAGGGCCATGTGCGGCATGTTGCTGATCCTTATCCTCGGTGATCCACGGATGCCATTGACTGTTGCACGGGAGCGGTGCATCGGAGCTGCCGCCTTCGAGGCGCTGGCTCCAGAGCGATGCAACAGTCAATGGGTTGACCCTGCAGGACCGACGCCTTGAACGTCCCCCTGCTGACTCTTAGCACCCCCTTGCTGCCCCCCTTGCCTCTTAGTGCCCCCCTAAGGCATCCCACTGCCCCCCAGGGGGTGGTACTGCCCACTTCGGGAACCACTGTTCTGGAGTAATCTACATGTCATAAGAAACAATAGGTAGTAATAATGGATAGAGCAGGATAATGCTTAATAAATCTGAGATCCTTACGTGCCCATATTTTTGTTTGTTGTTTGCTATAGCACCAAACTGACATTGGTTGATCTTTAAAAAAAAGTAACATAGTTTGGATCTGTTTGGTATTAAGATGGAAGACAGTCAAAATATTCCAGAGCTGAATACTGGGAAGGAAAAACATTTATTTTCATATAAATGCTAAGAGAAGGAAAACATATATGTCCATGTTGTCAAAAGGAGTCAAACTTGACTTGAAGGTCTAAAAGTCCTTTGAGACTGCATTTTTTCTTTGATGTGCTACAATAATTAAGTATTTTAAGGAATAATGTTCTAGCCTGTTACGCAATTGAACCCAGCATTTTCCACAGTGATGTTTTTTCAGTTATTTTTGCACTGTATAATATTTAGTAAATTTAGTCTTTCACGTTCTCTAAAATTGAAAGTCAAAAACATATTTTTAAAACTCAGTTGATTTCACAGGATTTAGTAATCCAATGGACTATGGTAACTTTAAAACTAGAGCGTGCCAAAAATGGGAAGAGGGTCAAAACAGATTATCCAAAAATCAATTACTAAGCTTATTCCTTCCTATAGATTCATTGAAGTACAGTGCAGCACGATTTTGTACTTGGAAAAGAAGCACTTGGACAAAAGACAGAAGCTTTTTTTATTTTCAAAGCATTTCACACTTGACATCCAGAAAAACAAAGCAAGCAGAATGAAAAAGCAACCAAAATGGGTCGGTGTGTGAAAGAGGGAACTTCGCTATTGGTCCTCCTCACAAAACAAGATGGGCAGCACCTGAATGAAATAATAAAATGTACAGATACAGTTGGCTAGATCTTATATTCCTTTCTGTCACAATACTCTTATACAAAGATGTACAGTTTATTTTTAAGCTACCTTTTAGTTCCTTCAACAGTTAATTAGGTTTACAAAAACAACAGTTACAATTAAAAATCAGTAAATAAGGACTGAGATTATCAAAACCTCACATTTACTACACTGTTCCAAACAAAAAATTTTTATCCCAGTGCCCCCCAAACAACGCAAGTTTTTAAGTGCCTTTCTAAAAAGCCAAAAGGTTTGGGGTAACCATTCATTGAGGGGAGGGAGATCATTCCAAAGGGTAGGCAACTAAAGGTACACCTCCTAGGTCCCTTCAGATTGTTTTGTTTCCTTGTAGGGCATGTGGGTAGGCAGATACCATTGAAGAAAAGGCAATCCTCTTAATAGCCTATCCACATTAGACCTTTACAGGTGATAACATCCTGAATTGTATCAGGAAGCTTGTAAGAAGTCAGTGCGGCTGGCTAGTGGGGTTTATGTGGATGTACTGAAGTATGCTAAAGCTATGATTCTTCAGTGCCAAAATGGTATATCCAATAAAGTTATGCCTTTGGGATTACAAAGTTCCCGAGTATGCCTATTTCTTTTGGGTTCATTAGTCGGACCATTGACACTAGTTATGTTTAGCCTAGAAAAGAGATGGTTGCAGGAGGGAAATATGATAGCTGACTTTAAATATCTGAAGGGCTGTCAGACAGGAAGATCACTTGGAGTGTTCCAAAAAACAAGCCAATAAACAATGCATTTGGATGATAAAAGTAGGCTATGGCTATCAGAGCTTTTCAAAAATGAAACAGATTGCCTCAGGAGCGGAGGAACTATCATTTACTGAAGATCTTTAAATAGGCTGGAGTGCTTTGTACCAGGTAGTGGGATGGACTAGAAGGCCTCAAAAGATTCCGCCCAAACCTTGTGTTCTATGATTCTGTGAATGAAGAACTACTGTGTTTCCCCGAAAATAAGACCTAGTCTTATTTTCTTTGGGGCCCCAAATAAGTACCAGGTCTTATTTTCTGAGGATGTCTTACCCACTTACCTTAGGACCACCGCAGCCAGGTTTCCCATTCCCTGACACCTGTCACACCAATGCCTGACTTCTGGGCCCACTTGTGCCCAGAAGCTGCTTGGCTTGTGCTGGTGCTGCTGCTCCCAGCAGGAGGCTGCATGGCACGTTATACCATTGCGCACATAAGCAGCAGCACTGGCACGATGTGCAGTACGGCATACTGCTGCAAGCTGCGGCACTGATGCAATGAGCCTCGCAGCATCTTCCCGCGAGCAGTGGCACTGGCGTGACATGCCATGTGGCCTTCCATGATGAGCCAAGTTATCTGCTGTGAGTGGCAACACTGGCATGATGCACCAGATGGCATCCAGCCGTGAATGGCAGCAGAAGTCAGGCAGCAGCACAACAGGTGTTGGAAGCCTGACTGCAGTGGTCCTAAGGTAAGCAGATGCAGGGTGCTCCACCCACCCCCAACCCTAGCTTGATTTTTATGCATGCACCTCGCCCCACCTCATACAACCAGATGGTGGGCAGGGCTTAATAGGGTTATTTTGGGGTAGGGCTTATATTAGGTGCAGGCATGAAAATTGGGCTAGGGCTTGTTTTCAAGGTAGGTTATATTTTCAGGGAAACATGGTACGAAAAGGAATATATTTCAGAATTTAGCCACCTTTTTCTAACTGGTTGTTTATATTGCTTTTCAACAGCTATCTACCAACATACATCATAAAATTGGTTGTCCCTAGTGCCAATCCCTGTAATACAGCAATTGCATACCATAACATTGTCCATCCTATGGAGAAAAGAAAAAAGGTGAAGGAGGAAAATGTGTTCCTTGGATAGTATATGAACAAGAAAATAATTTGTTTTACCAAGAAGCCAGGAAAAGCATTAGAGAATTTATAGAGGAAGATAAAGTCAAACCCTTGATATACTTTTTAAAAAGTAAACTACATTGTGACTGATTAGCGTAAAACCAGGCTCTAATTTCACTAGCCAAATTAGACATAACCAGTTTAAAAAAGTAAAAGGAATCAATTTTTAATAATGTCTTGACTCACATGATACACTTAAGACAAAAACAAAAACAAAAACTAATTGTAGCTTAGCATGCTATATTAACAGTCTGTCGTATAAACCCAAAAGATTACTTAGTTGTTACTTGTCTCATAAGAATTCCTGTAACTGAATTGATTGAACAAGTAAGTATGCAGACAACACAGATGTAATATAGTTTATTAAATAACATACTAGGAAGCCTGGAATATTCCTGCCATCACCTTCTGGAGCACCTGTTTCTTGGCCAATCAAAAGGGACGATGAAGAAAAAAAGATTGAAGACTTTCCAGCTCTGGAAATTCTGTTCCCAAAATAGTCTCAAGCGAAGTGCCTCTTTACTTTACACACATTCTCCTGTTCACTTTCCTGGGTTGTGCCAATTTCCCTTTCTTTGTTTGATTTAACAGTCCATTAAAAATATACATTTTTGGAAAATCCCTATTGCACTTGCTCTTTTGTTTTATCTTCTGTTTAGCAGTAATATTTCTGTCATCAAGGTAGAGCTATCAAATGACTTTATTCCTTCAAAGTACAGGTAGTCCTTGGCGTACAACAATTCATTTAGTGTCCATTCAAAGTTACAACAGCTCTGAAAAAGTGACTTATGACAATTTTTCACGTGATCATTGCAGCATCCCCAGGGTCATGTGATCAAAGTTCAGACACTTGGCAATTGATTCATATTTATGACAATTGCAGTGTCCTGGGATCATGTGATCACGGCTTGTAACTTTCTGACAAGCAAAGTCAATGGGGAAGCCAGATTCACTTAACCATGTTACTAACTTGACAACAGCAGTGGTTCACTTAACAACGGGTTTAAAAAGGGACGAAATTAGCTAAGCAAATGTCTCATAACAATAGAAATTTTGGGCTCAATTGTGGTCATAAGTCAAGGACTACTTGCATATACCTTGAAATACACTGCTCAAAAAAATAAAGGGAACACTTAAACAGCACAATGTAACTCCAAGTCAATCACACTTCTGTGAAATCAAACTGTCCACTTAGGTAGCAATACTGATTGACAATCAATTTCACATGCTGTTGTGCAAATGGAATAGACAACAGGTGGAAAGCATAGGCAGTTAGCAAGACATCCCCAATAAAGGAGTGGTTCTGCAGGTGGTGACCACAGACCACTTCTTAGTTCCTATGCTTTCTGGCTGATGGTTTGGTCACTTTTGAATGCTGGCGGTGCTTTCACTCTAGTGGTAGCATGAGACAGAGTCTACAACCCACATAAGTGGCTCAGGTAGTGCAGCTCATCCAAGATGGCACATCAATGCGAGCTGTGCCAAGAAGGTTTGCTGTGTCTGTCAGCGTAGTGTCCAGAGCATGGAGGTGCTACCAGGAGACAGACCAATACATCAGGAGACGTGGAGGAGGCCATAGGAGGGCAACAATCCAGCATCAGGATTGCTACCTCCGCCTTTGTGCAAGGAGGGACAGGAGGAGCACTGCCGGAGCACTGCAAAATGACCTCCAGCGGGCCACAAATGTGCATGTGGCTGTTCCAACAATTAGAAACAGACTCCATGAGGGTGGTATGAGGGCCCAATGTCCACAGGTGGGGGTTGTGCTGAGAGCCCAACACCGTGTAGGACGTTTGGCATTTGCCAGAGAACAACAAGATTGGCAAATTCGCCACTGGCGCCCTGTGCTCTTCACAGATGAAAGCAGGTTCACACTGAGCACTTGTGACAGACGTGACAGGGTCTGGAGATGCCATGGAGAACATTCTGCTGCCTGCAACATCCTCCAGCACGACCGGTTTGGCAGTGGGTCAGTAATGGTGTGGGGTGGCATTTCTGTAGGGGGCCGCACAGCCCTCCATGTGCTTGCCAGAGGTAACCTGACTGCCATTAGGTACCAAGATGAGATCCTGAGACCCCTTGTGAGACCATATGCTGGTGTGGTTGGCCCTTGCTTCCTCCTAATGCACAACAATGCTAGACCTTATGTGGCTGGAGTGTGTCAGCAGTTTCTGCAAGACGAAGGCATTGATGTTATGGACTGACCTGCCCATTCCCCAGACCTGAATCCAATTGAGCACATCTGGGACATCATGTCTCGCTCCATCCACCAATGTCACATTGCATCACAGACTGTCCAGGAGTTGGTGGATGCTTTAGTCCAGGTGTGGGAGGAGATCCCTCATGAGACCATCCACCACCTCATCAGGAGCATGCCCAGGCGTTGTAGGGAGGTCATACAGGCATATGGAGGCCACACACATTACTGAGCCTCATTTTGACTTGTTTTAAGGACATTACATCAAAGTTGGATCAGCCTGTAGTGTTTTTTTTCCACTTTAATTTTGAGTGTAACTCCAAATCCAGACCTCCATGGGTTGCTAAATTTGATTTCCATTGATAATTTTTGTGTGATTTTGTTGTCAGCACATTCAACTATGTAATGAACAAAGTATCTAATAAGAATATTTCATTCATTCAGATCTAGGATGTCTTATTTTTGTGTTCCCTTTATTTTTTTGAGCAGTGTAGTTTGTTGGTCCTTTGATGAAAACTCATGATTTAATGAAGTAAGAAAAATATATATGTTATCATTGTCAGCACATTTAATGGCATTAGATTAATTGAACTATATTTTTAAAAATAACTAGATTGTACACACAAGATTTATTTTTAGATTTCAACAAGTTGCAAAGGAGTAGGAGTAAAAGACAATAGTATGACAAAGATATCTATACTGTTGATTGTGTTAAGATTGCTCTCAGATCCAGGCTTAACTGATATCTGAATGCAAACAATTCATAGATATCAAAATCTCTAAAACAATAGATTACAAAGTTACCCAGCAATATTTATATTTCTACTTAATATAACTGCTAAAAGTGGAAAGACAAAAACAGGAATGATATGTACAAGTAATGATTTCGTAGGAGAAGATGTGTGCATGAAATTAATCTATAACCCACCCTGTGCATTGTGTATCTTACATGTATATTTTCTACCACAACAAACCTGTGCACTCTATTATAATTCAGTAGTTCTCCACTAGAAGTAAAGAAGTCTAAAAAAGAAGTCATCTGCTTGAATTTAATTTTTTTTTAATTTTAATCTTTGCTATCCTATCCTTCAACTAAAGAATAGCTTATATCTATTCAATTTAAAAAAAAAAGTCCCTGCCTTACATGCTTAGAGTCTAAAATGCATATCACCGAATAAGAACAGAATGAAGAGGAAGATTAAAAATGAAAGCTAAGTCTAATTAAATTTAAAAATTAATTTTACATAATGACCATTGCAAGAAAAAGATAAGGACCTTGCCTTTCAACAGCTTACGGAACAGTCTGCCTTCCCATGTCATCTCCCTTGGTTACAGGCTGATTAAATGATCTATTTTTAAAACATTTTTCATAGCAATCTATGTAGCTGAAACCAGGTGACTTTGGTAATACAAGTTTAGACTTATTTAAAACAACCCATCTAATTCAAGTATATCGAAATGTTCTCTCAGATCCTTTTATCTGAAACAAATTCTGCTTGTTCTTTGAAGGCCAAGGTTCTATTCAAATAGGTAGCAGGATAAGAAATAGGTGTTTATTGTTTTTTCTTTGCAATGTATTCTGTGTGAATGTTATTGTATCTCATTATCTTTTTCTTGCTCTGCTTTATTAAGGAAAAATTGTGTTAATAAATCTGCCAATCTAACAGACAAATTTCATGCTGATCTTTTTTTTTTTTTTTTGGACACCCAAAGGATGGCTGTATAGCACTGCAGGAAAGCAAAGAGAAATGGGCCAGAGATAAAGTCTGTGACAAAGGTCCCCTTAGCAGGGGTCTCCAACCTTGGCTCCTGGAAGCCTGGCGGACTTCAACTCCCAGAATTCCACAGCCAGCTTTGCTGGAGTTGAAGTCCGCCAGGCTTCCAGGAGCCAAGGTTGGAGACCCCTGCCTTATAGGAATAGAAGGGAATGATGGGATTTTCCCCATGACATGGCTTTTTGGCAAATGGATATTTTGAAACTGATCATGTCCATCAAAGTAGCAATTTTATAAGAATATCCATGACTTGTTTTTGAAATTCCAAATGTGCTCCCCAGCTTGTTAAAGTTTTAGAATAGATTTTGACTATCCCTGAAGGTCATATATAAGCAGTTTGAATAACATGGAGTGGGAACAGTTGTCTTACTGTTATTTTAAAGTTCATCCTGATATGGAAATGTCATATGTTAAAACATTCCTATATAATGCATTCCTGGGTACTACTGGAAAAAAATTGACAATATACAGTAATTGCTTGATTTAAGGATAGGATGTCACATGGTGTAGACTCTACACCAGTGGTGGAGAACCTATAGCATGTGTGCCAGAGGTGGCACTCAGAGCCCTCTCTGTGAGCACATGCGCCATCGCTACAGCCCAGCTCCATCATGTTTTCTCCATTGCATTTCTTGCCATTTGCAGGGAAACAAAAGTTTGTGGGACTAAAAAAAAAGTTTACTCAATCAATTCCAACTTCTCATAAAAGAAAAAGAAAATGCCCAACAAATATATCTCTGCTTTCATGTCAATATGCTATTTTATCATTTTTTCCAGCCATATATGGATTTTTGTCCAATATTTTTTCACTTTTTGACATGTCCACCACACAATGATAATACAAGCTGGGTGCCTCGTGACATTTCCAACATTTTGAAAACTTATCCTTAAACATTTTTGCTAATCTTGATGGTGGAAAATGCCATCTATAAAACATTTTATAAAGATTTTCTTTGTACAAAGTAGGCATTGTTAATTTATTGTTACTATCCCATAGTTTCTGCCACTTATCTAACTCAATCGGATAGCCAAAATTAGCCAAATTTTTTAGCCCATACTATCATTGTCTCTTTTACTTGTTCATCTTCCATCTTAATACTTAATAAATAGCTATATAATTAATTATTTTTTCATCTGTCCCTATTAACAACTGATATTTCTATTAAGTCTTTGTAGAAACCATACATTTTAACATCCTTCTCATATCTAGATTGTATCTGCAAATATGACCATCATGTTATCTCAATTCCTTGATCACTCAGTTCCTGTTTGGTTTTAAGTTCCCCCTTTTTATTCAGAATATCTTTATATCTTTATATTCTCCATATCAATAATATTTGGTAAATCAATGCCTCCATTGTGGACAGCCAGACCAGTATTTTCAGGTAATGTTCTTTAATTTTCTCCCATACAGATAGTAGTGCATTTCTAATATAATGTCTTTGGAAATAGCTATGTATTTTATTTTTTCCATCTATACCATAATAAAAGCATAATAAAACCCAGTTGGAGATCATGTTCCTCCAAAGTCTATAGTCTTTTGTTCCTCAAGCCAATCCATTTTTTTCATCTGGGCATCAAAGCCTGATAGTACAATTCCCAGTCTGGTAGTTCAAGTCCCCCTCTATTTTTAGAATCTTGCAACATTTTAAAATTTATTCTTGCTTTTTCCCCTGCCAAATAAATTTTAATATTGTTTTGTTTAATTCCTCAAAGTATTTTTCCCAATTTTATTGGCATTGTTTGAAATAAATATAATAATCTCAGCAAGATATTCATTTTTATAGTGGCTATTCTTCCCATCAATGACAATTGCAGATTTTTCCACTTCTCTAAATCTGTTTTAATTTGTTGCGCCAATTTATCATAATTATCTTCTTTAATTGTTACACACTTTGCTGTTAATTGAATTCCTAGGTATTTTACTTTCTTAACTATCTATATGCCTATCTTCCTCATTAACTCTTTTTTTGTGTGTATCTGTAATGTGTTTTTGGCTAATATTTTAGTTTTATCTTTATTTATTTTCAATCCTGCAAGTTCCCCATATTTTTCTATTTTTAAAAATTAATTTCAGTCCAGTTTCTTGTGCAGCCTCCAAAATAAAAATCAAGTCATCTGCAAACGCCAATAACTTGTACTCTTCCTTTCTTATCTCCATACCTTTAATTTATTTATCTTGTCTAATATTTCTGTTTAACACTTCTCATGTTAATATAAATAAAAAAGAGGATAATGGACATCCTTACCTTTTTTATATTAAAATTCTCTGTCATATCTCCATTTACCATCACCCTTGCCATTTGTTTGTTATATATTGTCTTAATCATGTGAATAAATCTCTCCCCAAAATCCATAAATTTTAGTTGTAACAACATAAGTTGCCAGTTTACATTGTCAAATGCTTTCTGCACATTCAGAAAAATCAATGCCATTTGTTTTCCAGGATGTGCTTCATAATATTCCAATGTGTTTAAGATCATTCTCCAATTGTTTTTTAATCTGTCTCTTAGGCAGGAAGCCATTTTGATCTGAATGTATACATTCATTCAAAAACCTTTTTAACATCTCTGCTATTATTCAGGCAAATATTTTATAGTCAGCATTCAGTTAGGATATTGGTCTATACTTTCTTATCTGCATTAAGTCTGAATCTTCTTTCAGAATAAGAGTAATGTTTGCTTCCATCTACGAGTTTGGTACTTTCGCTTCAAACAGTACTTCATTGTAAACTTCCAGCATTGATGGGCCCAAAATATCTTGTAAATGTTTATAAAATTCTTCTGGCAGCCCATCTGGTCCTGGTGTTATTTTTGTTATTATTATTTTGCCTCTTAATTGCTTCTAACAATTTCATCATTGATATCTATTTAACATGGCTTTCATTGTTTCTGGTATTTTAGGTAGATCTACTTTTTCCAAATATTGTTTAATTCTCTCTTCTGGAACTTTCTCCTGCTCAAACAATTTTTCATAATAATTTTGAATTATTATTTTTTTGTCCTTGTTTTTTCTCGCGAAAGAAAAAGTTCTCGCAAAGTTGGAATTGATTGAGTGAACTTTTTTTTTTAGTCCCACAAACATTTGTTTCCCTGCTGTCAGATCCATGTATCTGCCATTCTTCAATGGAAGAAGAAGGGGGGAAGTGTTGATACAAGTAATCCTTTTTTTAAAAAACAAAATTATAAGTTTCTATTTATATTAATAGCATTGTGTCCTTAGTAACACATATCTTTGCTTTTATACCTATACATAAATTATTTCTATATTCTGCCCATTTGTACCACCTATCCTAAACTGCATAATAGTCCGATTCATCCTTGCCTTTTAATTCCACTGTGAATTTATCCATTTCCACACAGACCATTATTTTTTGTATCACATTGTCTTAGGATGGTATCTTTTTTGTTTTCTAGCCCTGCCATGATACCAATGCCCTTCTAGAATTAACCACTGAAACATTATATTTCTCTTAATCAATTGCATTGCAAGAAATTTATAATATCTTCTCTGTTCTCTTACTTTCTTTGGGATCTGTTTTAAGGTTTGTATCTCTTTGTGTTTATATATTAGAGGTTCATCCCACGTTATCTTAATATATTATGTCCCTTACTTTTTTTTTCTAGCAAATCTAATGTGGACTTCTTGTGGTAGTCTATTATGTCTTGAATAACTAGTATGAATTCTGTAGGCTTCATCAATTTCTAGCAGGATCTCTTGACTGTCTTCTGTAATGCTTGTGCAATTAGCTCTGCCATGATGATACTCAGATCTTCCTCTTTGCTTTCCATAATGTTCTGGAACCTCAGGTAGAACGCTGCGCAATCTATCTCCAAATGAATAATTTGTTCCTCTAATTCTTTGTTCATTGTTTTCATTTTATTGTCCACTAAATTCCAATTTCTTCTCATTCTGTATTAATCTAATTTCCACCAGCTGTAATTTTTGTTCATTCTTCTCGGTGGCTTGTTGTATTGTATTTACTTTGGCTTCTAATTTATTAATGACCCCTTTCATTTCCACATGATTCTTTGACGTATTTTCCTGCATCTTCATCATGGTTTCTTGAATCGCCAGCAGCATTGTCTGTATTGATTGTATATTAGATGTTGCGCTTTGTTTTTCCACACCCAACATTCCCCCAATTGTCTTTTGGCCAGTTGGAGATATAACTGTTAATGATGGGTTAGATGTTGTCTTCTTTGCTGTTTTCAGAGTTGTTGTTATGGCACTTGTCACATTTCTTAAACTTCTGTTTACTTCTGCCCACACTACCATCCACTTTATATTTTATTTAAAAAATAATTTATATTAAGTCTCTTTTCTCTGCTAATTTCTCTACTTATTATTTTAATTGTCTTCTTCCATGTTGTAATTTAGTCCAACCTCTTAGATTCTCCTTATTATTTAAATACTTAAATCTTTTAATTTCACTATATCTCTACCTATCCCAGAATGTACAAATACCACAAATATTTACTTCTCAGTCCAACTTCCTCTTGAAACTCTTATCTTATATATAATATATTACTTAATTCCTTTTAGTCTGTATACTAAGCGTTATTAATTAATTCTATTGAATAATAATCTTAGATAATAATTCATTAATAGTTCAGTAAATAGAATAATGATTCAACAGTAACTTGTCTATTACAATCTTATCAATCTAGCAATCTAATTAAGCAATATCTCTATTAGGAAAAATATAATTACAAATAAGAACTTAAATATATACAAATATGAATTGTATAAATATTTCAATATAAATATATAACTGTATTTATAACTGTATGTGAGTAATATATAGCTTTTATAATTACAATAAGCAAACAGTATATGTAAATCTATATTTTTTCCAAAGTCTCTTCACTTCTCTTAATTTAAGCTTAATAGGTAGTCCAATAATTCTACTTAGTCATTCACTGTCAGCACCATCACACACTGTCTTTCAATATGGTTCTGTCATCTCGGGTGTTCCTCTCTCTTCCTCCTTCAAATCTCAGCTTTATTTTCCACTTTCCTTCTGCTACTTTCTGTTCCTTCTATCACTCCTACTCTTTTCACTTTCAAATTGGATCTCCGGTTCCTTCTTCCAAACTCTGCCTGGAGACCAATAATGCAGAAGAAGCGAGAATTCTCATTGGTCCTTTCATATTTGTGGCTATTCAAAATTCTGAAGTTCAAGGAGAATGCTCATTCCCCTCAATCCAGACCCATTTATTCCTCTGGGGCAGGAAGCATTCACGTCTTTCTCCACTCTCTTTGGGAGTGCTTGAGGGGCAGCATCCATGAGCTCTGCTGGGATCCCCATGATGCCTCAGATTTGAGGCTCTGCCTCTTTCTGTGGTGCCCCTCCCATGCCCAGGTTCCCTCACAGGGGTTGTGTTTGCACAAGTGGGTGGGGTGGGTGGGTGGAGGGAGGCAAGCCAAGGCTCAGGTAAGGGAGTGACTCACTCCTTTGCCCCAAGTGGTGCCTTCACTCCCCCAGAGTGGTAGGAGGAAAGAGAGAGAGGCCCATGGAGTCCTTGGCACCTTTCTTCAGCGGTGTCTCAAATCTATGCAGGATGGCAGGGCAGATCCGGGCCTGTGTGACGAACTATGACACTGGGTGATCCCCAGAGACACACACAGAGAGGGGGGATAAATGGGCAACTGGGTGCGCAGCTGACAGTTGGCTTCCAGCACTGGACAGGGTGGGGAAGGGAAGTAGCTGGGCTGCTACTGCCTTTCATTGGGGTGTGTGGAGCAAGGAGGGCTCTTCTTGCCATCTCTTCTCCCCTCACCAGGCATGGCAGGGCTTCCTGCCATTCACTTAGCCACCCGCCACCTTTTATCGATGCAATTTAGGGGTGACGGATGGGTGGGGGCAGGGCAGGGGAGGAAGTCTATTCAGCCAGTACATCAAACTTCAGAAATTTTTTTGCTACAATTGCTAGCGAACTAGTGCAAATCGGCTGAATCCCAGCACTGGTCGTAAGTTCCGCCCTGAAGAAAGAATTAGTTGATCAGTTATTTTGTTACCTTTTTTTTTTTTGCATCTTTGTTGGTTAATAAAGAG
Organism: Hydrophis major; assembly: GCA_033807585.1. Taxonomy (NCBI): domain Eukaryota; kingdom Metazoa; phylum Chordata; class Lepidosauria; order Squamata; family Elapidae; genus Hydrophis; species Hydrophis major. Next base: position 62,206,569 of record CM066333.1, on the reverse strand, counting down.
AAATGAAGATTTAGAAACAGTGGAAAATGGAATGAGGTATAGAATGAAGAAGTCTTGGTTGCCTTTTAAGAGATAGTGGTAAGTTGTTAGTGTTGAATATACAGTACTTATTGGTTTATTTTTTTCTTATTTTTTCTTTTATTGGGGGTGGGGTTTCTGCACTTTATAAATATATTTTCTTTTTTAAAAAGAATTAGGATTTGCATTTGTTTAGTTGTTTATTGTAATTTGTGTTACTTGTTTAATATATTTAATAAACCTATGCTTAAAAGAGAGGAAAATGCAAAAGGAATAAATATGTTTAAAGTGCATTCTTCTAAAATAAATTCCAGAATGGGACTTTTTCTCAGGTATGTAAGACTAGAGATTCAGAAATTAAAATGTAGTCATATGGTGTACGCCAGTGTTAAAGAAGGGATACAGCTATGAAAATGTTAAAAGACATTTACAAGCATAGTCAGTTTCATGCATTAATCTACTATGTACTCTCTGATATCACAAAATAAGATTTTATTGAGTCATTTTTATTGCGAGAGTGTTAACACAATATAAACTACTGGTGTAAAAGGTTCTTAAGATTAAAAATGCATACAAGGCTAATTTCCTTCTTTTGTTTTCCAAAAAGACATGTTGGTAAAGAAGCATAAAGGATGAATTGTTTTCTAATACCAGAACTATGTAAAACATTTCTTATAGATAGCTCTAGTTGTGTCACATTTTAAAATTCTTCAATAGTAAATAAGAATATGGTTATCAGCAATAATATGATTTGTTATAATCAGCAGCAAGCTATTCAAGTTTTATTGAATGTTTAAGGTTGAAACATTATTCAAACTTATTCGTTCTTCTAGGCTCAAGTCTATTATGCTGAAATTCCAGATAGTGGCAGTTCACTGAAACATGAGTTCAGTTGCCAAATATAGATGAGAAGGACAGGAATTGGATAGTCAGAGAAGACAGATGTAACTCAGAGGCCATGATACTTACTGTGGACCAAGCTTTCTTGAAATGAATAGCTAAAGCAGCTCAAACTTTCTATTTTCTTAAATAGAAAACGGTTATGCTGAAGAGTCCCATTATCCTGCATGAAATTCTTCACAAAGTGTCCTGAAGATTTGAAAGGTTTGTATGATCTATTTTGCTTCTTCATTGATTATCTTTAATTATATTTATTTAATATTAAGCATTAAGAAATATTATTTCATATTTTGCTGCCATTTTTAAAAGCTCCTACTGATTATTATTATTCTTTTAAAAATTGTTAAAGATTTTTATTAATAGAGTGCTTATACTTTTGTCTATTTCATTCCTCTTTCTTAATTATCCCAAAAACAGTCTTAGCCAAGTATTTACTTGTGCTCAGAATATTTATTTTCTGCCTTATTTTCACAGGATATAAATATTCTGTTAACATAACTAAAGTTGTTTATATAGAATTCATGGTTTCTCTCAGGATATTGTCTGAGGTTTCTTGACATATAAGTATTTCTGCCAAAATATTGTTTGCAGATTTAATAATATTAGAAAAATTGAGAAAAAAGTAAGAGTGCGTGTGTGTGTGTGTGTGTGTGAGAAAGAGAGAGAGAGAGAGAGAGAGAATAAAACAACATATTAAACAACTTGTTTTTCAATACAATATTTTACCATCATTATTAAACTTCTTGGTAATATGAGAAAAGCATTATAAATATGCTGGTGTCTAATCAGAGAGCTCTAGAAATAACTCATGGGCTAGTTCTAATTATGATCATGTCTGCTATTTGAGAGGGTTCAAGTGTTATTTTAACTAGATTAGCTATCATTTAAATTAGCAGAGCTCTGGCAAAAGAAATCTAGATTCCCTGTATTGCTGTGGTCTGTATCCTGACTCCTCCCCAGTTCAGCATTAACTTCAGATGCCCACAATTAAAACACAGTGTCTGAAGAATTTTAATTCAAAGCAGATTTAAAGGTATTAGACTGATACTAAATTATACCACAAAACCTGCTGGCCAGACCTTAAAAGTAATGGAACAGTTGTAGCCCTTGAATAGTAAATACCCCTCCGTTCTTCCGTTATTAAAAATTATCTAGTTTCTGCTTATGGGCTTCAATAGTTGCAAGATGCCTCTTTTTAAGCACTTTTGAATACATAGACAAGGGTGACTTTGAAAGCCTTTTCTCTTTCATTGGAATTATTGAATAAGCCATTTAAAAGGCTAAGACATTTTTGCCTGTTATCTTTTATTAAGCAGGTTTCTAAAGAGATGCAAAGGGATTTCTGTGAGATTGAAGCACATTTAATACACTCACACTTCCCCCCCCCCCGCCGTATTTTCTGCTTTGTTGGAAGGAACAGATATTCATAAAGAGAATGTCCATTGATTACATACACTAGACTTTCTCAGATTTAAATTGTTTGTCACAGTGATGACAAAATAATGTTTGCAAAATATTAACCAAGGGGTTTAATCAAGTCTGAAAAATGCACAAAATTAGTAAAATTATAATCTATATACTACTAAAATTCTAGTGTCTGTTTGATACTTTGTAACCTTCAATTGGGCAAAATGCTGAATCCTAGGGCAAAACTTTGTCAACAAAGGTACCTCAAACAGACTATCTTCAAGAATGGCAGGACCAGGGGCAGGATTCAAATTTTTAAACAACTGATTCTGTGGGCATGGCTTGGTGGTCATGTGACTGGGTGAGGTACCAAAATAACCCATATGTCTCCAGCAGGGGGTTAGACTAGATGACCTCTGTGGTCCCTTCTAGCCCTGGATTGCTGTTGTTAGATCGGAGGCGGATCGGTTCGACAGAGACGCGAGACCATTCTGTGAGTTCAGCTCTTTATTAGGTTTAGGTAAAGGTCTGGGGATGCGAGCCGTGGCAGCCCTTCATATAGGGCTGGCTCACGGCTCGGCAGCCAATGACAGCACTTTGAATCTCCCGCGATCGGCACAGCCAATCGCGGTAGATTCCTAGCACTCCAATCATGGCTGACCTGTTGACCAATCAGGTCTTCGCTGCTCCGGACCAATCGGGTGCGAGGGTTTCTGAGTATGCTAATACTGTACAGCTGTGCTGTTTCAAAGCATCCACTGAAGTTGTGTCTTGTGCCAGGGTTTGTGGTCCTTCCTTCTGCTCCTTTTTCTCTCCCTTCCACCCTCTATCCATCATCCATCCATCCATCCATCCAGATCTCATTCACTTTCCCTTCCTTACCCTCTTTCTCCTTTCTTTCTTTCTTTCTTTCTTTCTTTCTTTCTTTCTTTCTTTCTTTCTTTCTTTCTTTCTTTCTTTCTTTCTTTCTTTCTTTCCTTCCTTCCTTCCTTCCTTCCTTCCTTCCTTCCTTCCTTCCTTCCTTCCTTCTTTCCTTCTTTCCTTTCCTTTTCTTTCTTTCTTTCTTTCTTTCTTTCTTTCTTTCTTTCTTTCTTTCTTTCTTTCTTTCTTTCTTTCTTTCTTCCTTCCTTCCTTCCTTCCTTCCTTCCTTCCTTCCTTCCTTTCCTTTCCTTTCCTTTCCTTTCCTTTCCTTATCTTTTCTTCCTTCCTTCTTTCTTTCTTTCTTTCTTTCTTTCTTTCTTTCTTTCTTTCTTTCTTTCTTTCTTCCTTTTTTTTTCTTCCTTTCTCCCTTGAAGGCCTCCCTGGAGCCTCCTGGCAGCCAAAATGGGTGGGGGGTGGGTGGGCGGTGCTGGACAACCCCCTCATGCCCCATTTTGGGCCTGGAAAGCCTACCTGGAGCCTCCTGGCAGCCAAAATGGGGCATGGGGGGGCGGGACCAGCTGGTCATCGGAATTACCAGTTTTGAGAACTGGATGTAAAATTAATATCCAGTTTGCCTGAACTGGCTGAATCCCTCACCAGGCCAGGATCCATCAGTCCTGAGGCAATGAAATTGCTTCAACCCTGTTACACTGCTGCTGTTCAACATTGCCATAGTCCCTAGCAATCGGCCAGCACCTGGATTGGACATCATGACCAGTGATTTGGAGGGAAAGGTAAAATTTTTATTTTTAATTAGGTGAAAGCCATGGGAAACCTCAGTCAGCTTTCACCAGTTCATGCCAATATGATTTATTCCAGGTTTATTAGCATTCTGAAAAAAAAAATTTTTGCTCTTTTTAATTTTTGTCTTTTTCCATTATATTTAACTTATGCTTAATCATCTCCACTTGGTTTTTTAAGTTTACCTTTTATGGTTCTTTTTGTAACTCTACTTCAAGTCTTTTATATTCTGCTTTTGATATTGTTTCTTTTTCTTACTTTTCTTCGCTATATAAGTTATAGTTAGTCCCTAGTATAAGTTTTCTCTGTATCCCACATGTTTTGTAATGAGGTCTCCTCTTTTCTGTTCTCTTTTTAAAAAATCTGAGATTTCAGAATATAGAAGAGAAATTCCCCTATGAAAAGAAAAAAAAATATTTTTCAAACTACAAAGATTAAAACTGGACATAATACCACTTCAAGAAGTACATATTAAAAAACTCCATAATAAATTATTGGAGTACCCTAAATTGGGAAAACTATTCTCCTCGCTATCACACCAAAAAAGAAGAGGGTTGGCATTATATATTAAAGGAACAATAAGTGCCAATCAAATTTTCAAAGATGAAGAAGGGAGAATTTTGATGGTGGAAGTGATCTTAAACCAAAAACAGATACTCTTAATTGCTATCTATGCACCAAACAATGGACAAGAAGAATTTTATTAAAAATTTCATACTTGAAGATACTTGAAACAGAATATAAAAAGATTTGTCTTTTAAGATATTTCAGTGCAATAGTTGATACAAAACTTGACTATAAAAGTAGCAAAACAAATTAAAAAATTAGAAAGTTTTTACCTAGAACTTTTGTTAAAATGATAGAAGAACTATCTATACAAGATACGTGGAGAGAAATGAACCCAGGGAAAAATCAATACACTTTTTTCTCTAACACACATCAATCTTGGTCCAGAATGGATATGATTCAGATGACTTCGGAACTAAGTGCAAATATGCAAGAGATAGAAATAGAAACAAATTTATGGGCCGATCATACTCGAGTTAAAATTAGCTGGAAGCAACAAAGAGAAGAGTAAGATGGACTTTAAATCAGTCCATATTAAAAGACAAAGAATTTATACAGATAAGAGAAAGAAAAATTATAAACATATTGTTACTGCAACAACCTGGGCAGCTAGCCCCCCCCCCCCCCCGCCTCCATCAATTCAATCCATTCCAGGGCCAAGACAGAACCCACTGATATGTTGAAGAGCAGCTAGCCTGCCCAGACAGCTCCAAATTCCACCGGGTTGGTAGGTGCCTCCCTGTTGCCTGCCTCCTTACTATCCTGGGCACAGCTGGGTCCAAGCCAGCTGGGCCCAACGGACCCCTGCCCTGATGCCACTGATGCCCCTAGCAGCACCTGCACCACCAGCCTGGCGGAGTGGATGAACCAACTACACAATGAGGACGTGCCAGAGTTGGGAAATGTCGATTCTTGTTTCCTACAGGAGCTGAGGGACAGATTTAAGGATGAATCCCAAGCCCAGGAAGCTGAGGCAGAGATCAAGGAGATGAAGCAGAGGGGCTGCCCTGCCAAAGAATACACCCGAGAGTTCAGAAGAGTTGCTGGCAAACTGCAGCACTGGCCAGAGCACCTCCTAGTCTACTTTTTAAGGAAGTTTTGGACAAGGAACTGCACCTGGATTGCACAGCATGACCAATGACTTGGGGGAAAGGGGAAAACTTTTACTTTTAATTAAGTGAAAGCCACGGGAAACCTCAGAATGAGCTTTCACCAGTTCATGTCAATATGATGTATCCAATGAACTATTATTTAAGAAGCTTGAGTGCCTCAGAGTTTGTTTTCTATGGGCGCATTACTTAGAACCCTGAAACCAGTCTAGTGTTATCTGCACATTTGATGAGTTCCCCTTCTATTCCTTCATCTAAATCATTCATGAAGATGTTGAAGAATACTGGGCCTAAAATGGAACCTTGGGGTACCTCACTGCTTACTTCTTTCCATGTAGAATTTATTCCATTGAGGATTACACATTGAGAACAGTTTGTCAGTCAGTTACATATCCATCTGTTGGTGATACTGTCTATTTCACACTTTTTAGCTTACCAAAGTGGTCTACTTTGTAAAATGCCTTATTGAAATCCAAGTATATTATGTCCACTGCATTTTGCTGGTCCAATAATTTAATCACTTTGTCAAAGAATGAAATAGCAATAGCACTTAGGCTTATATACCACTTCACAGTGCTTTATAGCCCCCTCCAAGCTGTTTTACAGAGTCAGCATATTGCCCCCAGCAATCTGCATCCTCATTTTACCCACTTTGGAAGGATGGAAGGTTGAGTCGACCTTGAGCCTGGTGAGATTTGAACTACCAAATTGCAGTCAGTCAGCAGTCAGAAGTAGCCTGCAGTACTGCACTTTAACCACAGCTCATCCTTGGCTTACCAAATAAAATTTGTTTGGCATGATGATCTATTTTTGAAAAACCCTTGTTGGCTTGTGATTATAACTTTGCTTGCTTCTAGGTGTTCACAAATCTGTTGCTTGATTATCTTTTTCAGGATCTTCTCAGGTGTTGATGTTTGGCTGATTGATCTGTAGTTCCTGGATATGATTCAATGGTTATGAGATCACATCTGCCAGATCCTTCAGAAATCTGGGAACTAATCCATCAGGTCCCAGTGATTTGTACTCATCCAGAGTGGACAGGTATTCTCATACCATTTTCTTTCTTATTTTAATTTGTATTCCTAGCCTGTCTTTTATAGTTATGTTTTTGGAAGGTTGGGTTGTATTATCTTTTTGTGTGAAGACAGATACAAAGAATGAATTCAGCAGCTCTGCTTTCTCTCTACTGCCCATTATTTCCTTCCTTCTCATTAGTGGACTGAATGTTTCCTTGACTTTTGTTCCAAATCTTACTTAATTCTGAGCCTTAGCTTTCCTGACTTCATCTTTGCAAATTTGGGCTATTTGTTGGTATTCTGCTTAGTTATGTGTCCCTCTTTCCATTTTTTGTACTTGTCCTTTTTGTCTTTCAATTTATCAGAGAGTTTTTTTTATGTAGCCATGCTAGTTTCTTCTTGGATTTCTTGTTTTTCTTTTTCAGTAGTATTGAGCTGGACTGGACTTTTATAATTAATTTTTCAGAGTTTCCCAGGCTTCTTGAGTTGCTTTCCCCTTTAAGATTTTCATCTATGGAATCCTTCACAAACTCTCTCTAAGTTTGTTGAAATCAGCCATTTTAAAGTCTAAGACACCAGGTTGATTGCTTGTATTCGCATTGTACTGAATTCCAATATGACATAGTCACTCTCCCCCAAAGTTCTGGCAACTTCAACCCTCTCTATTTCTTGTTGTCTATTAATAAGAATTAAGTCCAATATAGCTGTTTCTCTAGTTCACTCCTTTACCTTTTGGATGACAAGTTGTCAGCTAGGTTGGTCAGGAAGCTATTTGATCTCCCACTTGATACAGTGTTTGTCTCCTAGTTGACATCAAGGTACCGTGTTTCTCCAACAATACAGCCTCCACCAATAGGAAGGCCCAGCATGATTTCTAGGCATGAGGTGAAATTAAGCCCCGCCCCCAAAATTTAGGCCTATTCAAACCATGCTATTCCCCACCATTTCTCACATTATTTGTTAGAACTGCACGAGGTGAAGAGAAATGGGCGGGGGAAGAGCAGGGGGGATAGGGAGAAAACTTGCCTTTAGGAGTGCCCTGCAGGTAGCCTAGGCTAGAATACCCCAATAGCCAATAGAAGCTCCCTTGAAGGCAGAATTTCCAGCCACTTCGGGGCGAGGCGGGGCTGCCCGTGTCCCCTCACCTTTAGCCAGTCTTTTTCGGGCGATGGAAGCTGATGAACTTGAAGATGCCTCTTTTCATAATGTCTGCATGCTTTTTTTGCAGGGGAAGGCTATGAAATTGATTGCTTAGCTCAAAAAGGGATGGACTAGACAGCAGGGACATTGTTCTTGGTTGCTGTTTTCTTCTATGAATGACATATCTCCATCGGTCTTCTTCCAAGGTTCATATACAGCAGGGGTGTCAAATTTGTGGCCCGCAGGTCAGATGCATCATATGCTGGCCACGCCCACCCCCAGTTTAGCAAAGGAGGGGAAAGTTATGATATGTCATGATGACAATGTGTTATCGCAAGTTTGAATATACAGGGTCATTTCTTTTAGAAGTTGTTTGTTCTTTTATTATGTTCAGTTTGGGTATAGTCTTCTTGTTTAGGTTGGAGTTTCTCATTTTGTAGGTTGAGTTTCAGAGTGGTCAGAATTTCTCCTAGATCTCTGATGTTGAACCTATGGCACGTGTACCAAGGTGGCACGCAGAGCCATTTATGCCGGCATGCAAGCTGCAGGCAAACTTACCTCACTGCACATGTGCACGCCTCACAGCTTATTTTTCGCCAGTTTGAGGCCTTTTTTGGCCTCCCAGAGGCTTCAGGAAGGATTCTGCAGGCTCTTCAGGCTGAAAACTAGGCTCATTTCATCACGTCCTTTTTTGCCTTCTGGGTGCCTGCATTCAAGCGCAAGCGTGCACACAATTTTTGGCACAGGAGCCCCAAAAGATTGGCCACTACTGTTCCAGATCCTATATTTTCTCTTCTAGTATAGATAGTCCTTGATTTATGACCACAATTGAGCCCAAAATTTATGTTGTTAAGTGAGACATTTGTTAAGTGAGTTTAACCCCATTTTATGAACTTTCTAGCCACAGTTGTTAAGTGAACCATTGTGGTTGTTAAGTTAGCAACACAGTTGTTAAGTGAATCTGGCTTCCCCATTGATTTTGCTTGTCAAAAGTTTGCAAAAGCTGTTCACATGACCCCAGGACACTGCAACCATCATAAGATCCACATTTTGATCACATGACCATAGTGGTGCTACAATGGTTGTAAGTGTGAAAAATGGTCATAAGTCACTTTTTTCAGTGCTGTTGTAACTTTGAACAGTCACTAAATGAAGTAAGTTGAGGACTACCTGTAATTCATTTAGATTACATTTAGTGCATGTGTAATTTGGGTTTTGTATGGCTATAAGTATATACATAGAACATATGGTACAAAGGAGAACAATGTAGTCTCTTTCTTCATAGCTATGTTTTTTTTGCTAGTTCATTTAAGGATTAAAATTTAAAAAGTTTATAAATGTTCAAAATGTAAAAGATTTAACCACGGATTTAGAAAAAATTCTAATGTAAAAAATTAAAATTCTAAAAGTTCATTTAAAAAATAACAGTATGTAAAAGTATGCATTTTGTTATGCACTTCTTTTTTCAGGAAATCTCTGACTGTTTTTTAGGATACAACTTAGATAAAATTCCTGGATTTTTTGAGACAAGATTTATTTTTTGTTCCAGCATGCAGGACACAAGTTGTGGGCAGCCTGTCCCTTTCTCTGTAATTATGAAAGAGCCTCATCCTTTTGAGAAAAGCACTTATGTTGGAAACTATGAAAATAATTCTGAGGATTCATCATGTTATGAACTCTTTTATGATTCCCTGTCAGATATACAAGATGGGGACTTTTCACATGAACTATCGGCCTTTCTCAGTGAAGATGAGAAAAACAAAAGCCTTGAACTTGCTCATAAAGCCATTAATTCTGTTGAAGAAGAAGTTAAGCAAGAGTACTCTTATCTTAACAGTTCTTCAAACTCACCAGAAAATGCCTCTTCTGGGCAAGCCAGAGCACATGACAATTATCCTTCCAAGAGAAATGGCGCAACCAGGTCCACCTCCTTGTGCCCTTCATCTCAAACTCCATCGGAGCAGCAGGATCAGAATGCACATCCACAAGAAAATAATGGTATTTTAAATGTTACTGGTAAACAAGCAAGTGCTTTTCCCCTGCTGCCTGCAAGACCCAGCTTTATCCGAACTCTCAAAAATGCTGAAAGGCACAGTTTAAATGGCCAAAAAGTAAGCCCTAAATCTAAATCAGTTTTGACAAGTAATGTCCACTTCAAGAGTAAGCTATGTGGTAAAGCTGCCACTTTGATTGAAGAACTGTCATCTATTTTTCATGAAGCAGCCAAGATGAAAGTTGAGAGTCCAAATGGAAATTCTTCATCTCCAGATAGTGGCTATCTTTCTCCTAAGAGCAAGCAATTAGCTTTGTCAAATTCTTTAAAGAATTCAGTATTTGAAACAAGTTTAGAAATCACACCAAAAAATGAGATCCCAGAAGTCACTCAGGTTAAAGAATGTGTGCTCCAAAGGAAGGAAGACTCTCAGACTGGTGAGACTGTCTCTCAAAATGAAATTGCAAAAGAAAGTCAGAATCAATTATCTCCCCCTCGATTTATCCAGAAACTGAGCAGTCAAGAAATTCTTGAAGGAAGCAAGGTTCTACTTCAGTGCAGGGTTGCTGGAAACCCAGTACCTCAGATCAGGTAAGTTTTGAATACTCATCTTTGAGTAAGTATTCATTGATATACCTTTTGTATAATCTTCTAATTCCTTTCACCTGGCATTTTCCATCTGGCACATCTATCAGTGGATCGATAGGAAAAAAACACATACACCCAACAGTTTTATATTCCATTCTGTCAGTTAGATTAGAAATGAAACTTACAAAATTCAGTTCTACCTGGTGAGAAAAAAGAAAAAGTATCCACCTGTGTTATTTTTTTTAAAGTGGTTCCCTAGTGAACTAATAAAAAAAGATTCAGCATTTCAATGACCCACGATAGGAAAACAGACAACCTAGTAATTCAGGATGGAATGGTTGTGGACTATTGTGACTATAGGTCACAATGTTGACTTACAACAGTTCATTTAGTGATTATTCAAAGTTACAACAGCACTTAAGAGCATTTTTCACACTTATAACCTTTGTAACATCCCCATGGTCACCTGATCAAAATTCAGATGCTTGGCTACTTGTTCATACTTATGACGGTCTCAGTGTCCCTGGGTCATGTGATCCCATTTTGCAACCTTTTGACAAGCAAAATCAATGGGAGAGCGAGATTCACATAAGATGTGTCAGATTGTTGTTATCTCTTGTATTGTGCCTAAGGTGTGTTACCAACTTATCAACTGCAGTGATTCACTTTACAACCATGGCAAGAAAGGTCGTAAAAATGGGGGGGGGGGAAATTCACTTAAATGTCTCACTTAACAAGAGAAATTTCGGGCTCAAATGTGGTCGTAAGTGGAGGACTACATGTATTGCCTGGACAAGATCGGGTGTTTCTACCACAGCACCCAGTAGCCAACTGGAGCAGATTCATTTGCATATAATGAATATGTTGAGCAGCCAGACCACAGAGTACTATTTATTTTGGCAGAGCAAAGAACCTACTTTGGATAACAAGAGAATAGAAACTTTGCAATGGATGTGCAGTTTGAGAGTGCTGTTATTATTCCAGTTCTAATGAAATGATGAAGAGACTGTGTTTGTATTGAGGGCAAGGAGGATGGCAGATGAGCTTACCTGAACCCGAATGCAATTATACTGTTGTTGGAAGAAATCAGGCTTGCTTACCCAGCTGGGAGTGCAAATGCAATCAAATGAAGCTGTGAACCCAGCTGCTGGAGGTCTTTATTTGGGGGTTCAGAAATGATACAAGTAGCAACCTTTGTTACTTGGATAGTTTGTTACTTGGACAAAGTAACCTGATGAGGGCATGGATTTTTATATACTGTAATTCTAGAGCAGGGGTGTCCAACCCTGGCAACTTTAAGACTTGTGGACTTCAACTCCCAGAATTCCTCAGCCAGTTGGCTGAGGAATTCTGGGAGTTGAAGTCCACAAGTCTTAAAGTTGCCAAGGTTGGACACCCCTGTTCTAGAGCTTTGAAATTGAAATATTTTGGATTGTAAAATGTTTCTTGAATGTGTGTGTGAAGATGTGTCAGATTGTCGTTATCTCTTGTATTAAGGTGTTATGTCCTGTCTTTGAAGGCAGATGGGAATATACATTTAAAATAGTATTTTATCTTTCTCTGTTAATCTGCTTTGTAAAAAGACTGTGGTATCAGAAGTCTGTTTCTGGATTTGAATAGTTTCCTGAATGAAAACTAAGTATTCGTTGGGTTCACTAGAGGTGTGAATAATGCCTGAGGCTGTTTAGTGCTATTGCTGATAGAGAGGGACCAGGCATGAATCATTTTCTTATTTTAGGAAAGTTTTCCTCTTTGATAAAGGCATCTTTCTATCCTTAATTTTTTGAAGGGTAAATTCTTTGGGGAGAGAGTGCCTTCTTACACTGTGTTTACCAGATAGGAAGAAAATTCTGATACTTGGCTATATTATCATATTATAAGTGAATCTAAAAACCTCTTTGCATTTTAAATCTAAATTTGATAAATAAGGAGGATTCTTTTCAGGCACATCCAGTGTTATTATAGGCTACTTGATATAGTCCATTTGTCTGAATTATCTGTGTTAACAGGAATACAATAATGCCAAAGATGAATTCTCCTCTGAACATATGTGTACACAAACTGACAGAGTCTCTGTGTGAGAGAAATAGTCAGTATCTCATTTATTCTGAATATTTCTTAAACACTGGCCCAAAATAAATCAGTGGTTTATGTGTGGCAGTTTGATCCACCATTTCTAGCTAATCTCTTTTACCATTTCAGGTCTTTCTTGATGTTTGGTTTTAATTAAGTTTAAGCTAGAAGTTCTGATTCAAAAAACACTGCTTTATTGAAAGGATCTGTTGGAAGAAAATTTCCTGAGTTTGTTCCTAGCTGGGAAGCAGTCACTGATGCTGAGAAGAAATGACACAGAAGTGAGCTGCCAGAACGCAGGATTCTTTAATTCAGGAAGGCAAGAAAAGTAGTGACACAATTGGAGTATTCCTGGCTTGCAAGCAAATTGGGGGCATATGAGCCTTTTATGCTTAATTCCCCTTTGAAGCTCCTGCAGCTTGATGGGTTTTGATATTTTCTGGTTGCCCTGGGTTTTGTTTTCCTGGGTTAATCTAGGTACCAGGTCTTTTGTTTATCCTGTCCTTGGGCTCTAATCCTTTGGGGGGGGGTGTTTAAATTTACCTGGGAGAGTCTATTTTTAGCCTGATTTCTCCTTATTTTAATGGCTCTACTTAAGTATTTCTGTGGTCAGCTTTTGTTACTTTTGTAACAACCCTTAGCAGGCTGCTCTGAGTGTTCCTTTCAGCTGGTGCTTAATTTTGTTAAAGGGAAAGGGCTGACTTGAGTCTCTTGGCACTGTTTTCTGAGGTTTCTGATTCTGTGGGGTTTTTGGCACTGTCCTTTTGGGGTGTACTTCCCAAAATCCCCCATTTTGTGCTAAGGCAAATAATTTTTGCCAATTATTTCACTCTCAGCACAATCCTGGGAAGTGTCTGAGTATACTTGATAGTCATGGTCAATTTGAATTATCATTAAGAAAAACTGGTTTCTCTTTTCATTGTATTTTGGAGGGGTGAGACTGCAGGTCTTAAGGCAGCTCAGGCATGGGGGCAGGAATACGATGACAGAGGTAGCAGAAAAGTATCCCTTGGCTCCCAAGAGGGGAGCTTTCAGCCATGAAGGTCTAACAGCCAGGGTAAAAATTCTGGAAAGAAATTTAAAGTGTCTAATTTTCTATGCCAATTATTTTCAGAGGTTTGATGTCACTTTCTGTGAGCTTACAGTTATGTTTGAAGCAAGCACAAGCCCCAAAATGCTTTACAGCCATGGTTTTGCTACAATTACAAAGGTTGTTTCTTGAACCTGCCCTAGCTCTAACTTTTGTGAGGCCAAATTGAGGTTAGCCAGTATGCAATCCAGGCTATTTATTTTTCAAATTACACACAATGAGCTCTGGGACTTCTTCTAATGAGACCACCGTGCAGCACATCCTGCTTTTACTGGGCAACATCAATTGTGAGTCACAATCAGGGCTTGGGGTTTGGAGATCTCTTTTCTGCTAGTTCTTCAAGTGAGGGAATTACCTGAGGGGATGCCCCCTCACCCATGAAATTGGCATAGAGGTATGACTGTTTGGGCCTTAGTGCAACAGACAGAACAAAAAACAAAATTAGGAGCAGCTTTGTGTGGGGATAGGTGAAAGGGATAGCCTCAGTCTAATTCTGAACACTCTGTGTGTGTGTGTGTGTGTGTGTGTGTGTGTGTGTGTGTGTGTGTGTAGCTACTTCTGCAAGATAGACAATACAAACATGCTGGACAAATTTTCCTTCCACCAGACCAGTCCAAGATGTTCAGAACTTACTGTGTCAACCACTCCCAAATGCCATCCCTCCATGGGTCCATTTAAAATTTTAACTGATTACAATGCAAATGAGACAAGAAAGGAAACCTTACAATGAATTTCCATCCTCCCCCATTGTCTTTCCAGCTGTCTTCTGGGGATTGAAAATAGTCTTTAGTCTTCACTGGTCAATCTCAGGGTCCTCTCTTTCAAGTCTGTTAGGCTTGATTTGGTGGTAAGGCCAATCAATCAGGCTTGGGAAGGTCTGCTCCACTCTGGTTGCTGTGATGGATTTCAGGTGGATGGTGGATCCAAACCCAATTCTCTGGCTCAAATGAGGCAGCATCTGGGTCAGTGTTATCTGCTTCCACAGGTTGCAGAGTCATCTGTGCAGGGCTGAAAGACATGAGAACAAGGCTCCTCTCACCTTTTGTGGGTGATCCTCCCAGGAAAGGCACTGATAAGAGATGGAGAGATAGAGTGGGGGTGGTAGATAGCTTGTAGGCAGTGTTTGAGGAAGAAAAAAATCAGTATTGTGGTTATTAAACAGACCAGTTATAACAAAATGGGGACATCACAGTGGAGAAAAAAAACTGGATTCACATGCTTCATAAAAAGGATGGACAGATAAAACCATACAGTAAATGCAAGAATGGTTTTTTTTCCTATAAATGAATTTAAAATATTCCCTCATAACCTTGGGCTGTTCTTAAAAGTACAGAGGGAAAGAAACTTCACCCTGTTCTGCTGGCCAGGCAAGCTCAGGGTGAAGGCATTTCCATTGCTTAATTCAACATTATTTCTAACAATTTAATTATTATTTTTCTCCTAGGGATCAGAGACATTTAACAGTTTCATTTACCTTGAGGGAACACGAACGCTTTGAACACACATATACACACAAAGATAAGAAACAAAACAGAAAAGGACCCCGATCTGGGTACCACTATCTGGGACTTTATGGTAAAGTCCCAGATGGCTATATTTACCATCATTAACTTTTTCCGTATTCTAATAGGAAATAGAAATAGGGAGCCTGATCAATATATTTTAGCACACATACAAGCATCAGATTTTTTTTCCCATTTACTGTACTAGTAAAGACATACAAATGCAAGCTATTACTAGTTTCTCATATGGCCAAAAGGGGGTGCTGTGTGATCAGAATAACCTTAGCAAGGCTAAACATTCTCCTTGACAAGTCACAATATTTATTTATAACTGTTCTCCTGCACAGCTAGTTATAACATGGATGTTGATTGAAAGTTCATTTCAGAGTTTGCTTCCATACACGATTATCACTATTAAATGTAGATTATAAAATATTTGCATCAAAAGTGGCTAAAAGGGCTAAAAAGTTCTTGAATGAATATATTCATTCAGACCAAAATGGATTTTTACCAAAAAGACAAATTAAAAATAATATAAGAGTCATCCTATACATGTTGGAGTATTATGAAGTCCACTATGAAAAAGAAATGGCACTGGTTTTTTAGACACGCAGAAATCCTTTGACAATGTAAATTGGCAATTTATGTTACAACAATTAAATTGTATGGATTTTGGTAAGAGGTTCATAAACATGAGTAAGACAATTTATTATAAACAAATGACAAAAGTAATGGTTAATGGGAACTATACAGAGAATTTTAATATAAAAAAGGCACACGAGAAGGATGTCCATTGTCCCCATTACTATTTATATTGACATTGGAAGTACTAAACAAAACATCAGACAAGATCAGAAATAAAAGGCATAGAAATAAAAAGGGAAAAATATAAATTAAAAGCATTTGCAGATGACCTGGTATTTATTTTAGAAAAACCACTGGAAACTAGTCTCAAGTTAATGGAAAGAATAGAAGAATATGGAGAAGTGACAGGACTGAAAATAAATAAGGAAAAATTAAAGTAATAGTTAAAAATCTCACAGAGAATCGGAAAATGAATTGACACAAAAAATAGTTCTACAGGTAGTGAAGAAAGTAAAGTATTTTGGAATATACTTAACAGCAAGATGTAAAACAATTAAATAAGACAACTATACAAGGCTAATACAACAAATTAAATTAGACCTGGACCTTGCAATTGTCAATGGTAGGAAGAATTGCAACTATAAAAATGAATATCTTACCAATATTTTTGTTTCAAACGGTTCCAATAAAACTAGAGAACAAATATTTTGATGAGTTAAATAGAATAATTTTGAAATATATCTACAAGGCAAAAAAGCAAGAATAAGATTAAAAATGCTGCAAGAATCTATAAACAATGGGGGATTTCGATTACCAGACTGGGAGTTTATTATCAAGTATCTCTATTAACATGGGTGAAAGAATGAATAATGCTCAGACACCAAAGAGTATTATTTTTAGAAGGCCAAGATCTCCAACTGGGATGGCACACTTTCTTGTGGTTCAACAATAATAAATACATAGATACTTTTAAAGACATGTAAGGAATGCCTTACTTGTAGTATGGGAAAAAAATAAAGCAAAAACCTATATGAAAATACCAGTTTGTCTATCAACAATGGAAGCATTTATCCATCCAAACATCATAAATCTGGAAAAAATGTAATATATGAAGACATTTTGAATGTAAAAGGGGAGCTTAAAACCAAACAAGAAGTATAAAACTAAAGTGTGGACTTAGCATGGTGGCCATATATGCAAATACAATCAAGATATGAGAAAGACAGTAAGACGTATGGCTTTTATAAGGAACAAACAACATTTCACCAAATATTATTAGCAACAGATAAAAAGTTAATAAAGAAATATATAGCTTTTTATTAAGCCTAAAAACGGAAGATGAACAGGAGAAAGAAACAATGATTATTGATAGGTTATTGATATGCATTCTTCAACATAAACCCAACATTTTCCTATTAAGTCTTTGCTGGAAGCTATCATATCCATTCTGACTGGCCTTTAACTTATTTCAGATGCTTTCCCTTTTCCATGAAAAGAGAATATACATATTTTACATTGACACATACTTTTATAACATTCCCATTCTTTCTATCTATATATTAAATATTTGATGAAGAGGCAAATACTGTAGTGGTTAATAATAATACATTTTGCCTGCAAGCAAAAACTTGTGGGACCATAAAAAAGTAATAGAAAATGAAATGGCTAAAGTGCTCTGAGACTTTAGAATTTAACCAGACAGGGACCTGCCACATAATACATCAGACTTAACAATTGTTGATAAGAAAAGCAAACAGTCTGGATAATGATGTGGCAGTACCTGGAATCACCAGAATAGAAGAAAAATAATTGGAAAGATTAACGAAATGCAAAGACCTGCAAATAGAAGTAGAAGTCTGTGGCTAAAGAAAACAAAGATAGTACCCATAGTAATAGTCACCTTGGATGCAACATTTGAACATCCTTGACACTGACAAGTTCATCATCAGTCAATTGAAAAAGGCAGCTTTACTTGGAACAGCTTATATCTTTTGACAATGCCTCTAAGAACATAATACATCAAAATCTGCCTATCCCACATCCTTGGGAAGGACTTGATAGCAATAGCACTTAGATTTATAAACTGCTTCACAGTGCTTCATAGTCCTCTCTAAGTTGTTTACAGAGTCACCCTCTTGCCCCCAACAATCTGGCTCATCATTTTACCGACCTCAGAAGGATGGAATGCTGAGTCAATCCTGAGCTGGTCAGGATCAAATCCCTGGCAATCAGCAGAATTAAACTGCAATACTGTATTCTAACCACTGCACCACCATGGCTAAAAATGCCAAATCTAGTATATAAGCATTGGGCTGACTGTGCAACAAACCACAATAATGTTTTCCATTCTTTCACAAAGACATTTATAGAATTCAATATATCTTTCTTCTAAAGTAACATAAATGCAATAGGTGAACCTAGTCAGAACCCATTTTAAAGAGGCTGTCAGTCCCCCATCCATCTTGATTCAGATTTGGGGCTGCCACAAGGGAGGATGGGTAACCCTGGGAACGAAAGTAAAATGAGAAGGGAGGATTAGCCACAACAACATTCTTCCAACAGAGCTCAAGGTCAAGTTGCTGGAGTTTGGAGGGGAGTGATCGGACTTGGTGGGAGTTTAGAATGGAGGTCGATTGGAGAGAGTGACTTGAGGGTCATCAGTAAGGGGGGTTGGGTGTGAAGTTAAATTAGCAGGAGATTTCAGATTCAGGTTTTTCCAGATGTGTCAATATGACTTATCCAATAAATTCTTACTTGGATGGACTTTGTCTCTGAGTGCTGAATTGAGATGGAGAGTTTGGTTGGAATGCTGACATTAACCCTAATCCCCTAAAAAAGAAAATCACAGTGGTTTTTGCTATGCGGTACTGCTACCCAGGGTCTTAAGCTCCAGAATGCTCTCTAGATGCATCAGGAGCATAAAGGCTCAGGGGAGATGGAATATGAACTGGAGACTGGTGAAGGGGCCACCGGACCCATGCAGGAGGAAATCTGTGAAACCCGCTGTTACCTTTTGGAAGCAGAAGCAGCCTGGCAGAGGCCATGCAGGCTGAGATCCGGAGCGGAGCGAGACCCAAAGAACTGATCCTTTGGCAAACCCCACCAACAGAACCAATGATTGGTGTTCTCCCACCTTTAGGAGTACCGTGGCCACTGGGAACAAGAGCTGCCAATGAGTGGAGATGACTGCGATCCCTGGAAGCTGGCAGAATTCACGACTGGAGCCTTCAACCGGCATCACGGAGTCAGTCGCTAGCCAGATTACCTGAAAAGTTTGAATTACTCAGTATGGGTCCCACAGTTCAAACCTCCCCACACACAACTCAGCCCGGATGGGTGCTGCCATGACTGGTTTTCCATTATCCGGAGCATGGAGCAATCAGAGTGGGGCATCTGTGTTGGCTCATGCAAGGCTGCCCAGCCCAAGGCTAGGAATCCAGAAACAAAGTCCCTCAGTTGCGGCTGCAGCCTTGTCACCTGCCAGGGCAGGATGACCCCAAGGGCCAGCAGACTGACCGAGCCCAGGGACCAGAGGCAGACAGGGAGGCATTTCCAGGCCGATCCCATGAGCTCCACCAGCACCTCTGGGGATGCGGCCTGCAGACCAGGTTCTTCCCTAAATGGGCTTTTTACCTAGGACATGAGTGAATCCAATACCAGTGGATGCCAGCTCCAGCGCTGCTGCGAATTCCCCCAGTTGCAGCTGCACCCCCTCCAGCCAATTCCCGGTCACTTTTGATGGCACCCCAGAAAAACTGGCCTATTTCCTCAACCAGATTTGGACTTATATTGATTGTTATGGGGTACAATATCAATCAGACCAGGACCTGATTACAGCCATTTTGGATAACATGGAAGAAGGGGAAGCTTCCAAGTGGATTTCTATCTATCTACCTATTTGTTGCCCAGGCCTGGTCTAATCTGTCAAAGGTGTGGCCTATTCCTGCCTGCTGCTCACTCTCCCCTCACCAGTCACCCACATCATCCCATTTCCCCTCCTTCAGAGGCCCCAGCCCTTAATCTCCCTGCTTCCTCCCCCACGACCACCTCTTTCATCCTCCTGCGACCAGGACCTTACCTTCCTCCCATGGCCAGCTGCCAGGGAAGGCAAGTCAGGACTGAGCTGTTGTGGCTGCTGGGCTCCTCACCAGCCCGCATTTCGCCCCCTTGTTGCGAGATGCTGGTCGCCACCGTGTTTTTTTTTTTCAGTGTGGCTGGAGTCCAGCTGCACCGAAAAAAACATGCAGTGGCTGCAGGCTTCTTGCAGTGAAAATTACTGACCTCCAGCTCTACTCCACTTCTCCAACCTGCCATCACCACCATCGCCCTGTTCTATGTGCCAGTTGTGCAGGCACAGCCCATTGCCTGCTGCACTGCTCTGTTTGGACTCGCCCAGGCAAGACCCTTCAGTGCATTGGCAATCTAAAATCCCACATTTTACCCACCCAAAATAAAACCAAAAGTTCCTTCCCCTGAATCCACATCTGCATCACATGGTCCAATCAAATCAACATCCCAACTTCAGCCAACTTCTATTATACCCTCCCAGGTGCAGGCTGGACATCCTTGTCTCCCAAGGGAAAGAATGTTATGATTATACATCCCACACTATCTACACCTCCTTCCTTTTGTTCCCACAGCTTGCTGAGCCATCACTCTGGCAGCCTTGTAGAGTCTCGCATAAGATGGCTATAGAGCTGACACATTGGAACTGACGAAGCTTCAAGCCCTTGCTTTCTGGTCCCTCCAAAATATATTCTTGCCTGTCTCCCCTCCCCCCCCCCCAGTGGCCATGGAAGCTCCTACTCCTGCTGCCACTCTCACTCCCTCTGGTCCTGGTTTCAGATCTGAAAGGCCCCAAATCTTGAGCACTATTCACGTTCTGCTCAAACCAGAGGTCCTCCCAAAGCATGACCCACACTGTTTTCATCCCATTCCCAAGTCTGAATCCTGACTGAATATGATCCAGATTATTTGCTTCCTCTGAGGTCCTCTGAAGCTGTTGCACATTATGCACAACTATCTTCTCTACCACCTTCCCCATAAAAGACAAATCAAGTCCCATATTGTGAATCTAGTGATGGATTCTTGCAGAGGGAGTGAACAGTAGCCTTTACCAGATTTTGTCACTTTATGATATCATTGCAAAAATATAGTGTTACAGAAAATAACTTATAAGACATGTCTTATAAAGAAATGTCTGTCAAATACAAACCCACTACAGACAACACCCAAATGTTTCAGATAATTTGATTCTTATTTGCAAGAGCATGAAAATGGTGATTCATCCCTGTCTCGAGAATGCCAGTATCTATTAAATTATATGGTTTTCACATACTAAGTACTCATCATTATAGATGGTTATGTTAGGACAGCCTATTAGTTCTAGGAGCGTCTTCTGCACAAAAATTAATCATCCATTTCAAAGGATTTTGAAAATCGTTCTACTGAACTGATTAAGCTGAAAACAGTGACAAGTGCATTTGATCTTTCTTTTCTAGCACCTGTAATATGTCATGTAAGTTGAAACCCGATAAACATGTTTGGCAGAGAAAATTAATTGAAATTGCAAAGGCATATCTAACATTGTAAGCAAGACAAGTCTGCAAATATTTGTTCAGTGGTAAGTCAATCTATGTTCAGCTGAGCTTATTTCTTAGCCTAGTTTTCTCAAGGACCCTCAAGACAGCTGGGACTACAAATCCTTAAATGGTACAATTATAAATCACAAAATTGTATTTCTAATATATCTGGAGAGCATCAGGTTGAAAAGGACTGTTCTAAGTCAGTGCTTTTATATTGCAGGCTTAGATTTACTGGACTTGTTTTAAAGAAGTAATCCTTTAGATACAACTTAAAATATTTTTTTTACAAAACAAGTTATTTTTCATTAAGCTTGCTGGGTAGCCAATTATTCTCAACTTCATCCTTCCTCTCTTCATCTTATCACTAAATCTATATTAACTATATTGCCAACCATTACTACTGGCATCATTCTCATTGAAACTAAGAAGCCCCTTATCACGGCAAGCTGGAAATCCCTAGGAGAGATTAAAGCAGTAAAAAATCAATATTGGCATCTGATGAAATGTGCTGTTTCCATTTTATGAGAAAAAAACACAGAATTATGATATAATTGTCAAAATCTGGTATATTACAAAGATTCCCAAGTATAAACCTAATACTTATTTGAATAATTTAAACATTATATATGTTGACAACAAAGAGATATTCAGGTTTATTTTGGCACTATGATCAACAGAAATGGATTTTTCCCCAGAATGGAATTGGCATTATCTCTAGGTTGGTTTTTTTATGTGTGTGAAAATTTTATTCAATTTTCACATATTAGAAAAAGAAAAAAAATCTTTTTTCAGTGAACAGCATGATTCCAGGTTAACACATTTCCATTACAAACTTGACTTACATTTCATATTCATCTTTCACACTTGATAACTTATCTTTTATTAAACTTATTTTATATATTTTCTTTAATGTTAATCTTCAAGTTTTCCCCATCTTATTTTATAATTTTTCCAATACATTGCTTGATCTATTTCTTCAAATCCTTAATACATCATTATATATCTTCAAATTCATTATATTTTATCTTCTTTTTGTGTCAGGTCTGCAATTTATTCATCTTTTAATTCATCATTCCAGCAATTCACACATTTTCAACATAGTAATAATAATAATAAAGAAATAAGAACAATACCCCTATTTGCCAATTCCAACTTGCCATCCCTGTGGTTAGACATGTCACATAATTAATCCCCCCCGCCCCAAGATTCCCATAATTTTAACTTTGAGTTAACACTTTAAAAAGGAAGAAAAAGACACAATAATAATTTTCTAGTAATTACTACATTACATATATCTCTTTTAAATTTGGGTCTGCAAGTTCTCTTTCTCATTACCTTAAGAATATATCTAGATTAAAAAAATTAGAGATAAAACAAACATAATTAATCCCATCATTTCATAAGAACTAATATTGTTTCCCCTTTGACATTACTCCTACTCTATTTGCCACAACTTATTAATTCACGTAGTATTATTGATATCTTTATTCTGATTACCACTCTTAATTTCACAACATAAAGGGAGAAGAAGCAAACAATCACTACAATAGCAAACAGTATCAATCCCCATCTCCCATCTAGGTGCTCTATATTCCATTGTTTATCATTTCTTATGTTATTGCTTATTAATTTATTTAATATTATTAATATCTTTGAGTTATCTCTCTTAATGTCATCTCATAAATAAAAAAAAGCAAGCAATCACAGTAATACCAACACAATATCAGTCCCTATCTCCCCTTTTAATAATCTATATTTCACTATTTTCTAAACAATCTTTATCATTTCTATTTGTTTAAACTAGTCCTTATACTCTTGCAGAAACCCCTTCTTTATAATTCTCAGTCAGCTATTACCTCTGTGCCTTTTAAAAATGAGCAATTCCATTTCATTGGAATATGTGCTTGCCATATTCCTTTCTTTCCAAATCCCATTTCATTCTTGCCCTTTTTTTAATCACTCCAATTTCTATCACCCTTCTTTTCCATTACTCTCCCCTGAAGTTTCCTTTCCTGTTGTTTCCTTTTCTTTTGTTTGGTTTTTAAAATAAACCCCCTTTTAATTACAATGTTGAAGCTCCTATTATTAATTCTCTTTCTATTCCTCCTTTGCTTAAATTTCTGTTGATTCAAGTGTTCATTTAACATGGCTACTTCTTGCATTGATTTCTTCTTCTTGTTTTTGGTACTTTGAAACTTCCATTTCCAGAAATTGCAATGTGAAATCAAATGATTTGCCTTCTTTTTGTAGTATGTCTTTCATGTTTTTAAGTTCCAGTTTAAGGTTCTGTAACATTCCTGCCATCTTACCCATTGCTTAAATTTCTCTCCTCCTCTACATCTCTCCTCCTGCACAAACTTATTCCAGCTGTCTCTTCCCCTTCAGGATGGCCATGTTGGACCACTGCTTCAGATGTCTTTGGGTGGGAATGTTTGCCAAGCCAGGGAGGGGGTATGCGGCTCTCCTCTACCCGGCTGGCGGTCTCCCCTTCCTCCACTGCCCCATGAGGTGGCTTCTGCCCCAAGTCTGGATGATTGGGGCTGTCCGATGAAGAAGGCCATCGGATGATCGCAGCAAAGGTCCACTTCAGGAAATTCAACCGGAAGACTCCCATCTCTAGGTTTTTAAAAGTGTAAAGGTTTGAACAATTAGTTGTTTTTCAGCTTCTAAAAAGTTACAGGCTTTAAAAGTCAGTTTGGAATGTTCATGTACATCATGAAGTTAATGAAATGTAAATAAATAATTGGCAGGTTCTATTCCATTCGTAATTCAAGGATTACCTGTATAATGAGAGGGTGGGAGGGTCTCAGGGAAGTCCTGCCTTAGTTCTTGGCCACAACAGGTGTCCCCCCAAGTCCAGTGCCACGGCCATAATGGCCACAGCCACCCCAGCCACAACCCTGAACATGCCACGTTCCCACCGGCACTCTGAGGTCAAACACAATTCTGATGTGGCCCTCAATGAACTCAAGTTTGACACCCCTGTCTTACAGATTACTGGCAGCTCATTGGAAACAAGTCACAACTCCCAGTTCAAACTATGTTGCTCACACCAGGTTTATAGTTTAACTATTACAATATCAGCATTACTTACAGGATTATACTTTAATCACAAAAACTTTTTAGTAAGCATTTCTTAAGGCAATATATACAATATTTGCAAAGGTTTTTTTGTATCTTTTTCACTGTAATTACATTTGTAGAAGCAATCTGGGGGGAAAATTCAAACCCCACTTATATTTGGCTGGTATATATGATTAGACAAGCTGAAAGAACAGTACTTCAGAAATTAGTTTAATGCTTTTGTGTAACACTAGTTGATTTTTTTTAAAGGTAAGGTACATTACTCAGTTCAAATAATTTCACATGACATTAAAGTTTGTTCTCCAACAAATGTTTCTGACATTTTTATGGGGTTGCCAAGTATATTATCTGTTTCTGATTTATTTAGGTCTAAAAGAATTTTCATATAAGAAATTGCCATTGGGTACATAGTACAACCAAA
This sequence comes from Hydrophis major, assembly GCA_033807585.1. NCBI lineage: Eukaryota > Metazoa > Chordata > Lepidosauria > Squamata > Elapidae > Hydrophis > Hydrophis major. The sequence continues at coordinate 62,181,829 of CM066333.1, read as the reverse complement.
GGTTATAAAATTACCTGCTGTTTTTAATATATAAAAATCTTGAGGAATTCACATTTCATTCATTAGGAACTACCTAGCTGTTGCAAAAGCTTTTTCAGTCATCTCCAAAACTAACTAACCCACACAAACTGGTTGGTTGATTTCCAAGTTAAAGGAAACAGTGCAGATCAAACAACCTGAGGAAGCAGAATACCTGCAGTCGGGCACAGGCAATTTGATGCTCCCTAGATGTTTGAGATTTCAGTTTCAATCAATCCCATCCATTATAGCCAATGGAAAGAGAATGTCAGACTGTACTCTGAAGTGTATGAAGGTTCTAAGCCATCTGCTCCTTATTTTAGTATGTGCATATAAACACCAGTATCTTTTTGAAGTTTGGCTTAAGAAAATATCTGACTAATATTGTTCCCCTGCTTTAAATTTGCACTAATTTATATTTCTTAAATTAGGATTTTTTTCTAGCCTGTAAAGAAGCCTATAAGAAGTTGGAGTGATTTTTATGATAGTGGAGAAATTTAAAAAGTACAGAGGACTTATTCTGAATAATTTTTGAAACATGCCCTATATCCTATGTAGAAATTACTACTGAAAATTAATGGGCATTCCAGGCCTGGAGGTACTTCCGTAGCAAGACTGCCAGCTTTACATTTTTAGAAGTACCTACCAGGCCTTCTAAGATGCAAAGTTATGAAGCATTTATTCCTGTTTTTCAGTAACCTCTCCCCCCAGTTGTTTTCTGAGGCTTCAAAGAGAGTCTTTAGTCTCCACTTGTCCATCTCAGGGTGCTCTCTTTTAAGCCTGATGGGTGGTGTTGGGCTTGGCTTGGTGCTAAGGGCGGTCAGTCAGGCTTGGGAAGGTCTGTTCCACTCTGGTTGCAGTGATGTTTTTCTACCAATTCCCTGGTTCAAATGGATGGAGGGTCTCCTCTGGGGGCAGTGTCTGGGTCAGTGTGCTCTGCTTCCACAGGTTGTGGAGTCATATGGGCAGGGCTGAAGGATATGAAAACAAGACCACCTTCCCCCTTTGTGGGTGACTCTCCCAGAAGAGGCATTGTTGGTCTGACATGAGAAATGGAGAACAGAGGATAAGAGATGGAGAGGTGGAGTGGGGCAGATAGCTTGCAGGCAGAGTTTGAAAAGACATCAATTAACATTACAGTTGTTAAAGGAGAGATAAACCAGTCATAACAAAATGTGGGCACCACAGATGAGAAAAATGGATTTTGATAATAAAGCAAAAGATGTCTTGTGATAAAAGAGAACAAGAAAAGACAAAGGGTGTCACCTCTAAAAATGAATAAATGCATAAAATTTGTAAAGCATGTATTAAAGAGGACTTAAGGACTGGCATCTTTAGAATGCTGAAAGTTTCAAATACTTTTATAAGCCTAATATTTTAATGTGTACAATTTGTGAGGGGCATGGAGAATCTACCTTTAACATTTGTTTTAAAATAGACCACATTATTTTAGAGATTGAAAAATGCTTATGTGATCCAGAATTAGTTTCATAGTAATTTTACTGATTACTGATAGGATAAGAAAAGTAAGCTAAGAAGGTTATTTCCCTACCCAAGCAAACTTGAATTCATGAGGGTCTTGCGGATGGATATACTTCATGTTCCAGGAAAAGGATAGATAGATAAAATCCATTGATAGCACATACAGAAAATGCACAAATATTTTTTTCCTCTAAATGAGCTTAAAACAGTCCCTCCTGACAACCTTGGAGTGTTCTTAAAGGTACAGAAAGGGAAGAAAAAAAACCTAACACAGTTCTCTACATCCTTCCTGGCCAAGCAAACTAGGGTGAAGGTATTTTTCTTTTCATTGCTTATTTTAACATTATTATCTAACAGATTCTTGTCTCTGAAGATTAGAAACATTTAACAGTTACAATTACCTTGAGGACACACAAAGACTTTGACATACACAAAGACAAGGGAAAGGGAAAGAGAAAGAAAAAGAAAAAGAAAGCAGAACTCTCAGGTTTATACACCCTGGTCATTCTCACAATAAATCTCAGTTAACTTTAGGAAAAACCAAAAAAAAAAAAAAAAAAACCTTAACAAACATATTAATTCCTCAGTGATTGCATAGAAGAGGAAAAAAATCAATGTTACTTGTTCTGTTGCCACTATACGTTATTCTGTGTGCAGCTTGAGATGCAGCTAAGCCCATCTATCTTTCAATAAACCAGACCATGTGCATAGATATGAATGCTTTATTGGGAGAACAGGATATAGTGAAACTGAGGAAAATAGCAATACATACATTGAGAATCAAATATAAGAGACAGTATTAAGTTACTGCTGAACATAACTATTAATAAATGCAAGCAGTTTGAATCTCACCAGAGATTCAGAGTCCTTGGATGACCAGGTGCCACAGATTAAAATGGCTGCTCTTTGTGCTTCTGCCTTCTCCAAATGCTAAAGGAAATGGAGTCTGGCTTTCCAGCCTACACTTGGTTTGAGAGTGCAGGCTGATAGGTAAATGTGTGGAGTCAGCTATAAACAATATAGTTGGGGCATATTCGTTTCTCCAGCCACTAGATGGGGCTAGCGAGTAACAACAGTATATAAAGTTATGGCATGGCATTACTATATTTTCATTTTCTTTTAAATACCTTTATTTAGCCAAATTAGTTTTCCAGCTTCGTCCCTGAGCAAAGCTAACACTTTGCATAATTTCCTTGCTCATTTCTTCTTCATACCAGGTAAGACAGGCAACTGCCTCTCATCCCAAGCACTGAGCAAGTATCCTAGCGGGGATTCTGGTGAAGCTCAAGCTAGAGCTTCCCATGTTCCCCTATTTCCAATATAGGGGTTCAATTGGCTCTGCCGGGTGTCTTTTGCATCCAAGCTTCCTTACAAGCTTCTGATCCTGCCTGACATTTTTCGGACCAAAAAAACGGAGTCCAGGAGGACTCTGGTTCCCCATCACAGTATGGGCACCTCCTTCCCTAGGACTTTGCTCAGCTACTTTCCAGCTGGTTGCCCAGGTTTGACCCTCTCACTCACATCCTGTTCTTCCTTCACACAGCTTCCCTTCTCCTGATGGAAGGTCCTGTGTTCTGGACAAACCCCCTTGCTGTTGGTTGAACAGATCTGTTTGAGGCTAGGAGAGGCACAGAGGGAGCAGGATCTAGGAGATGGGGAGAACGGTCCTGTCACTCACACACATAGGCATACACACATTTGTCTCACTCTCCTGGGCTTTAAAGTAAAAATTTAGAGGTATTCATTGAGCTCAAGACTCAAAACTCTCTTTACTATCCTTGCTTCAAATGGGCATGGTCTGGAGAATCCACCCACAGACACAAGGGGTCTGCTGCCAACAAAGTGGAGGCTTACTCTGGCCAGGTCTCTTGATCAGGTTAGCTCGAAGTACCATCTTGTAGGAAGAAAAATCCAGTTTGATTCAAAGCCGGGAGAATGGCTCTGGAAATAAAATGAAGGCTGATTGCAAGAAAAGAAGGTTTATTTGTTTTCCAGAAACTTCAGTGTAGCAGCAATGTTTCTTAGGTGGCTGACTCCTTGGCTCGATGAATGTAGGGATATTTATAGGATTCTACAATTTTATTATTGAGATATTCCAGGGGGTTGTGCAATGTAGTGAGCCTTCTGTCTTTTGATATTCTAATGGTGGTGGGTAAATCCTATTATGTCCTAAAGGTCATGTCCTGTCCTTAGACCTGGGTGGGGAATGTAGATTTTAGGAGTCTTTGTTTTTTTACTTTTAATCCCTTCTGGGAGAGTTGGGATGAAGGCATTTTGTTTATGAATAGGCTGGCAGTATGGAAGGCACTATTTTCATTTTCACAACACAGTTGTAATTTCCCTTATCTGGGGATCCCTGGAAGTCTTAGCTTGTAATTTAGCCAGTGCTGAGAAGAGATTGTAGTCCAAAACAGCAGCAGATTGAAAAAGACTACTTTGGGATGAAGCTATGCTCTGGAATGCTAACTGCCACTGGCAGTTAAAACTGCTCAGGAGTATTGGAAGATTAATGTATAACACATAATAGATTTTTCAAGTTCAACTAGGAAGAAATGCTTAGGGAAACATTACTTAAATAACTGCTATCACATAGCGGGAATTTTAAGTAAAAAGAACTTCAGTAATCACATTTAAAATTTTCTGAGGTAGAAAGTATATCCCTAAACTAAGCACTGGTGAATAAAATTACCTATCTCTCACAATTTTCTTGAATATGGAGACTTAATATGGCATCAACCCTGGCTGGGTGGTATTAGATGAGGCTAATAAGTGACTATGGGGAAATAGCTAAATGCAGATTGCAAGCAATGTTAAGAATGGGAAAAATGTCACCAGGCCCGAGGATCTCAGGAAATTAGAAATCTGTCTCAATGACTCCACTATTGGAATGGATATATTCATTCTCTCTCTGCCTGGGGTTTGCATATTTTTTTGCTATTTGCATTTAGGCCATTTCCCCATGTCACTTATTAGCATCTTCTAACACCATCCAGCCAGGATTGATGGCATATAAAGTTTGCCCAGTCCTCATTCCTGTTATATTGATATACAGTACAGCCAGTAGTATCCGTGCAGCAGCTTGAGAGCTGGAGGTAGCTGACTGGTAGCCAAGTCACATGAGTAAAACCCATCTGATCAGATGATCAAAACATATGTCCTACATTTGTATATTAAACAGTCCCATTCAAGTCAAAAATCGATTTCCCCCACAACTGAAAAACCAGTAGGCCAGGGATGGGGAACCTTTTATGGCTCACTCAGGAATTCTGGGAGTTGAAATCCATAAGTTATAAAAGAACCAAGTTTCCTGGCCTAGGTTGTGCATAAGCGCACCAACGTGCCTACCATCCCTGTCCTATTGTTTCTTTTATTTTTTTTATTTTTCTTATATGTATCCATGTATTCACAACTATGTTTTACTTATACCTATTATCTTGTAAGCAATTGACAAAAACAAACAAACAAACAAACAAATAAAAAGGTTACAGAGGACAAACCAACTCTTATATAGAGTTCAGCAAGTCTAAGCCACTCCCAGGCTCCAAATTATCTCTTATGGCCCCATACAAACAAATACAGTCCCCATTGGCTGACCCGTTACCAGGTCTATTCCAATTCATGAACTTTATGCTGACAGACAGTCTCACCGTCAGGCGATAACGGAAACGCTCTAGTTCTGGCTGGGAGAGGATCAAGCCTGGTAATTGAGTGTTAATTGACCCTGAACACTTCCTTTTCTCAACTTCCCCTGGAAGATTCGGGGGCCCTGATAAATCCTCCGATTTGAATACAGCAGGTTGGAGCTCCTGGAATGGAGTTAACAGAATGTCCCCACTCCCAGTTAGCGTCTGTGGCATTTCCCACTCCACCCACGACCTTCCTTGAAAAGTTCCCAAAGAAGCCCCCCGAGGAAAAAGACAAAGCACGTTCCCTCCGCACCACGCCGAGGAGAGGACGGGGCCAAAGGAGGCAGAGCGCTCCGGTGGTTTTGTTTTTGTTTTGTTGTTTTTGGACACCCTCCACATTCCGCCTAGACGCCAACCCTCGCCTTCCCACCTTCAGCTCCTGCCTGCTTTACGAGAGCGCACACACAAACGTCCGCTGCTCCTGGGCTGCAATAAGGGGAGCGACAAGCTGACCGTCCGCCAGAGGACTTCAGTTCGCTTTTTCATCGCTGTTCTCAGCGATGTTCTTTGTTCTCGGGCCGGATTCCTTGCCGGCGAGCGGTTGCTTTCGTTTGCTGCTTGCTCCGTGGAAGTAGCTTCTCTGCTGTCGGCGGTTCCCCGCTTCCTCGGTCTGCAAAGTAGCCTGAATTTAGAGGAAGGCGAATAGCCGAGAGGCAGCGAGCTGTAGATAGATAGCCGCCGAAGAAAGAGGCCCGAGGGGGCATTTTCTCATCACAACGTAAGTCCCAACAGCTATACTGTATATCCAAAGTCTGAGCGAAGTGATGGGCTTAAAAGATGCAGGGATAGAGAACTCACGCGAGATATTTACTCGGCATTTACTTAAAGGAATTGCAGACTTGCACTACCAAGTAGCAAAAGTTTAGCTGTGCTGTGCCATTTTAAAATTTCCACTAATTTTAATGGGAGACAGTTTCACCTCTCCTTGATTGTTTTTTCTTGAAATGGTTAAGTCTTAAACTATCTGCCTTATAAGGCAAAGCAAGGGGTATGTAGCAGAAAATAAATATTCGAACTATATCTTTAAGATTAGAACTGGTGTCATTTAAATGGTCTCCCAGTCAGTAAAACTATTTCAATTATGCAGGAAAACTACTAACAGTTGTGTTTATAGAATGTTTCTGTCATATGAAATGAGCATTAGGAGCTACCTTTAGCAACAAAGTTGGCTCCCTTGGATTAATAATTAAGCTGCATCTGTGAAAGAAGAATTTCCCTTAAGACAGTTTTCTTCATGATAAATTAATCTTAAGTTTTCTTAATAAATGAAGTATCTTCTGATTTTTGGCACATGCTGAATAATTATTCCATTAATCTAATTAGCTGTTTGCTAATGAGGATTGTAAATTTTCTTCTTATGTGCCTAAACTTAAAGTTTATGGGGTTGTTTTTTTTTTGTACAATGGTTACTTTGTGTCATCTTTGTACTAAAAAAGTCTCTCATCTTGCATGCTGTTAGTCTATTTATAAAAGAGAATTTGCTTAGATGGAACTGAAGACTAGGACCAAAAATTCTTCAGAGCTAAAATTGGAATGGTGCTTTGTGGAATTGTGTTCCTCCTTCTAGCATAACGTTCAACATTATTTTAGCATATTTTCATATCCAGAGCTGTACGCTTGATGCTAGAAATATTCAGCTTCTACTGACAATTGTTTATAATTACAGGGTATCTTTTTTAAGTTGTAAGCCTTATTGCATGAATGCTTAATTCATACAATAATTCATTTATAGCATATTGCTATAAATGTACTTAGAATTCCAGAAGTGGCTTTCCTAGAATTAGAAAGGACCAAATGTGACACATTACCTGAATAACTTTGGCACCATGAAAATGAACAAATGTGCAAAATACAGCCCAGTTCAATCAAAAAAACCCCTTCTGACCCAAATTATAGGGAGAATGTGATAAACTAAAATCTAAGGCTGAACCATTTACAGAGGTGAGACTTCATGAAAGTGCTTCCCTGTCTATGGAACTCATGAGATATTTTGGACCCCTTAACACAGGTGTGTCAAACTCAAGGCCTGTGGGCCCATCCTGGAAAGAGCAAAGGACCAGTCCCATTGTTGGCCGTGGCTCTCCCGGACCCCATTTTCAGTCTCCTGCAGCCCTCTGCCAGCGAAAACTGAGCTGAGGGGGTAGCGCACAAGCTCTCTTTTCACTGGCAGAAATAAACTAAAAACAAAAAAAGGAGAAACATTTCCCCTTTTGCATTTGAGCATGCAAGAAGGGATAGGAAAGGAGAAAGGGAAAGAGGAAAGACAAAGAAAAAGAAGAAAGCAGAATGAAGAGGGAAGGAAGGAAGAAAAGGAAGGAAGGAAGATTATAATGAGAATGAGGGAGAGTCTGAGGGAAGCCCTGCCTTAGCACTTGGCCACTGCAGGTCCCCCCCCACGAGTGATATCGAACTGGCCACGCCCACCTCGGACTCCTGAGGTCAAACACAACCCCACTGTGGCCCTCAATGAAATTGAATTTGACACCTCTGCCTTAACACATATTAGTTGTCCTTGTGAATTTCTGAAATCAGGACAAGGTAAAAATATATTAAATGCTAAATTAGTCTCTCGAGAAACTTTAGTAAGAACTCAAGAACATTTTTTGCCAAACCAAATTGAGATAAGGTTGGAAAACCTTTTTAATTAAAAAATCATTTTCTCTCCAAGTATACATTGAACTGTTGGAAACATTTTCCCTATATCAGAGTATATTAACATTCATTTCATACTTTATCAATAATACGCCTTACCCATCTGGGAACAGGTGCGAACCACTTGTTAAGTAGAGTTAAATTGTCTAAATTATTGGCTTACTAATAAAGATTACCGTATATACTCGGGTATGAGCCGAGTTTTTCAGCACATTTTTTGTGCTGAAAAAAAACCCCTCGGCTTATACTCGAGTCAGATTCCCCTCTGAAAAAAAAATGGTGTGGAGCTCCGAAGCTGGGCAGCCGCTTCCCTGCCTCCGTGTTTCCTTTGCAACTTTTAAGCATGGGGGTAATCGGAAGCAGAAAAGTTCTTGCTTGAGGATATATTGTTTTTTCTTTTTTTAACTGTTTTTAAGGGGGGGAAGACCCACCGCCATGTGAGAATGCTCACACACGAAATCTATCCGACCGAAAATAAGTGTGTGTGTGTGTGAGGGGGATTTTAACAGAGGGAAGATGTAGGCAGAAGGCAAAAGCGACGGAAGATCCTTCAGGGGAAACTGAGGGGGAGACTCACCCTTGGTCCAGATGAGCCCCCTTCCCCTTTCTCTAGGCTGAAAAAACAATGCGAGCCGAGGTTGCTTCGGCTCTACTCAGCTTCGTTTCCTCAGCTCCAGCTGCTTTCAGTCCACTTGGGAGGAGGGGGAGGAGGAGGTGATGGTGGCGGCTCGCGTTGTTTTCTGATAGTGAAATCATCTCCCAAATTAATTGATTCACTAACCCAAAAGAAGAAGATGTTGATGACAGTGGGAGGCAGGAGTCACTCTCTCCCTTGCAAGAAAAAAGCAAGAGCTGTTCTTATGATCTCTCCCTCTCTCTCTCTCTCCCCGTAATACAGTCAAGCCCTTTCCAGCACGCGGGATCCACCTCTGCTGCTTTGCACCTTGCAAATGCAAAAACCCCAGGATTTTGCATTTGCAAGGTGCAAAGTGGCGAAGTGTGTGTGTGTGTGTGTGTGTCTGTCTGTCTCTCTGTGTGTGTGTGTGTGTGTGTGTGTGTGTGTGTCTCTCTCTCTCTCCCTTCCTCGCACCAGCGCGCCTTCCTTCCACTGCTACGCATTTGGGCTGCTTTGTGCCCCCCTCCCTCCCTGCCGTCTTTTATTTTCTCTTTTCCTTTAGGAGGTGTCCTAAAGGGCTGGAAGAGCGAAGAGGCAAAGTAGCTTCCTCGAGCGTTTCTTGCCGCTCCTCCAGGCAAGATTTATTGGCTGGAAGCGAGGAGTGAGTTGCTCGCTTTCCTAACGAGGGTCTTGGAGCAACAACACCCCCTCCCCCGCCGCACCCCGCATCCCCACCCCCACGCTTCCACCCGAGTTTGGAATAAAAAACAAAGGAGTGAGTGTGAACTTGGTGGGGACTCTCCGCTCGCGAGTTTTTGTGTCGCTTTGGGGTAGTGCTCGGTAAAAGGAACTGGGAGGAGGAGAGATGCTTAGCCAAAAGTCTGCTACCCTTCGCTCAGAAACGAGCTTTTGAGTTCTTCTTCCGCAAAAGCGGCAAGTTCTCTGGGGAGGGGTTTAAGGAAAGGAAAAGTAGTCAAAACAATGAGGAGGAGGGAGAGGAGGACGGGAACTTTAGGCGGCTCGAGAATCTCTCCGACCGGAGGAACAGACTGTGTGGGACAAAAGTGTGTCCGTCTGTGTGCGTGGAGGGGGCGGATTGTCGGGGGTGAGTTTCTAAAATGGGCTGACTTCATATGAGGAAAGGCGAACAACTCTTGACTTCAGCCAGCGCTTCGGAAAGCCATGGGGGCCGATCGGAGCAAAAAAAAAAAAAAAGAGCTGCCGATTGAAAGGGACCCACTTGGGGAGTCCAGAATGGGTGCGCGGTAGGGCGGAGGCTGGGATTTCTAAAGTTGAAGCTGTTTGTGGTTTACAGCATACGGAACCCCTGCCTGCTTAGGCTGACGCGACCACGGGGGCCCGAAGAGAGGCTGTAGCAGTGGGGGTGGGGGATCTTCGTGCGGTCCTCCGGCTCTGGCACTTTCCAAAGCAACTCAAAACTTGGCGCGTCCTCGCCTTCCCTTTCTGCCCCTTCCAAAAAGGTCCCACTCCGGGAGTAGTGAGATACGAGAACCTGCTTTCTGTTTCGGAGCGGGGGAGAGCGAAGGCGGGGGGGGGGAGAGTCTTCCTATTCACCCTTCCTTTATAAACTTTAAGATCATTATCTTATTTTCCAAACAACCGTTCCCCCCCCCGCCGCTTTGCACCTTGCAAATGCAAAAACCCCAGGATTTTGCATTTGCAAGGTGCAAAGTGGCGAAGGCAGATCGCGCATGCTGGAAAGGGCTTGACTGTATTACGGGGAGAGAGAGAGGGAGAGGGAGAGATCATAAGAACGGCTCTTGCTTTTTTCTTGCAAGGGAGAGAGTGACTCCTGCCTCCCACTATCATCATCATCATCTTTTGGGTTAGTGAATCAATTAAACCTTTCATGATAGTGAGATTGTTTCCCAAATTTCCCTTAAATCAAGGAAGAAATCAGAAACAAATCTTTGGACTGAGAATAAGCCTGTTCCTATGATGCCATTTTTGTTCACTGCAGTGTGAAAAGTGTGAAAAAACACACTTCTTTTTCTTCATCTTCTTGTTCCCTATTTACTGGTCTCTTTCAAAGAGGAAATTGTGAACATCAAACTTATTCTCAACTGTCCTAGTGAAAGTTTTTATTGGTATCTATTTTTATTTTTGAAATTTACCAGTAGCTGCTGCATTTCCCACCCTCGACTTATACTCGAGTCAATAAGTTTTCCCAGTTTTTTGTGGTTAAATTAGGTGCCTCGGCTTATATTCGGGTCGACTTATACTTGAGTATATACGGTAAGTTAATCAATCTCATGTTAAAAGTATGTGTGCATGCATGAGAACTAGTATTATGTAAAGTTTTAAATGCATTTTTTACTAAAACAACTATTCATATATCCTGAGAGAGCATTAACAACCTGGCTGTAAGATTGAGACTTTTTTGGGGGGGGTTGGTACAAGTTGTGATTTTACAAGCCAACCCTGCCTTTCATAATGCTGGCTGTGAATGAAAAGAAGTGTAATCCACCACTCTTAAGAGGGTACCAATTTGGGGAAGTTTGGGCAAAATGATATGCCACTTGGCACAATTTAGTATGCTCATTTGACCTGGAAGTGATATTGCAGTTCAATGTTCATTAAAAAAAGAGAAAAAGCTTGTAAAATTAGGAAGGTATACCACAGAAGTATCTTTGATTTGTAATAAAATGAATTCTAAAACTCCAAGGATTGTTGGGTAAATCAGCTGTACTTTGTCATCTTTGATCCAAACATTTACAGGTAGTCCTCGAGTTCCAACCACAATTGCACCCAAAATTTGTTGTTAAGTGAAACATTTGTTAAGTGAGTATGCCCAATTTTATGACTTTCCTTGCCACAGTAAAGTAAATCATTGTGTTTGTTAAGTTAGTAACGTGGTTATTAAGTGAATCTGACTTCCCCATTGGCTTGTCAGAAGGTTGCAGAAGCTGATTGCATGACCTCAGAACGCTGCAACCATCATAACTATGAACCAGTTGCCAAGCGTCTGAATTTTGATCATGTGACCATGGGGATGCTACAATGGTTGTAAGTGTGAAAAACGGCCATAACTCACTTTTTTTCAGTGCCGTTATAACTTTGAATACTCACTAAATTAACTGTTATAAGTGGAGGACTACCTGTACTTGTTATTATCAAGGAAGTTCACAATGGTTTGGCAGTATCATTGTCTAAATTATTTCATATTTGAAAGTATATATACATGTTACATATATAGGACATAATCTGAAGAGCACAACTTTTTTAAAAAAGCACCTATGTAATAAGACTTTATCTCATATTTTTAAAAATGAAGTCACTAGGGCCCATGTTCTTCATCAATTGGCTGTTTTATATATAGCTGGGTTTAGGAATAAAAAAACCATCTTTGGTTAATGACATCATTCAGTGTATTTGCCAAATAATTGTGGTATCTATGTATTTCAATTTTAAAAAATTGTTCTGTCTGAGTAGTATTGGAACAGCTGTGGTTTGTGGTATCTTGTGATGACTTTACAACAGTTCAGATTCTTTCCACTCTGGGGTGAATGAACCATGATGTCATTTTCTGCCTTCAAAGCTTTAACCTTTAAGGTATTCTTAACCCTAGGGAAGTGGAAGTTGCCCCAAAAGTCCATTCTAGCATGGAACTGTTGATTCAAGCACATTCCAGTGTTTAAAAGCCTCAGCCACCACATGTCTTTTTGTGGTCAAACTAGCTAGAAATGATATCTTAAGAAATAGGGAACAGACATTTTACAGAATATTATTTTTTGTATTAATTTCTTTTCCTTATTGAGACCACATGTCTCTGATATGGCATATTTTAATGCATGCTGTATTTGATTAGAATGCTTAAAATGCATTGTTTTTAATTCCTTGGATAGTTTTTTTTTTTTTTCAGAAGATATGGGTCAGGTTTATGTATATTATAATAGTCATTTTGAGCCAACAATAATTTCTTACTATGGATATGGATATGAACCAGAAGAGCTAATAACTTCTTTTGATTTTTGTTCTAATAGGGCAGCCTAAGATTTAGGGTACAATATGTATATACACACATACATGTTGGAATTGTGGCTGCTTAAGGGAAAGAGAACAATAGTCTCTTTATTTCTTACAAGAAATGATTAGCCTTTGCCAGGAGGAATATATGTGCTGAATTATGTTTTTTAAAGTTCTACAGAGTTGAACTACCATTCTTTATTATAACTTATCTTTCTTTTGGACTTGGATTTTCATTTCTTTGCATATGTGTGTGCAGTAGAAAGCAGGACAATGAAATATCACATTGCTGATGTGATCAATGCAAAAGAAAGATTTCTAGTTTTTCTCACTATATGATATTGAAAAGCAGAACAGGTATATGACTTCTGGGAAGAAATGGTGAACTGAAGATAATTCTGCTAAAAGCATGTAGGCTAGTTCTTTCTGACAAAAGAGGATTTGAGATTACCTGCAAGTGCTTTTAGATGGTTACTCTTCACAAGGAGACTACAAGACCAGGGTCTCTATTGGCTTTAGAGGTCTGGGAGATTTTAATATTGGACATTTTGAATGGTATTTTTGAACAATGGACCCAGAAATTAAGATTGCCTTTCTCTGTAGATGGACTGTGTTTAAAATGTTATTGAAGAGGAACAAGTTTTACTGGACAAGACATCTTGGTTTATTCCAAAGATGTGTTCTTGCATGTCACCCATGTAAAAAAAAGAAAAGGTATTGCAAAAATTATTACAGAATAATTTTTTTGCTAAGCTAGAGAAATGTACATTTGATCTGTGTCAATTAGACTATTTGGTGTGCAGAATTTTAGCAGATGGCATAGATGGATCCAGAAGAAGTACAATCCATTCTATTTCAGTAGAGGCACATCCCTCTCCTCATGTGAAAGAGGTGCAGTGTTTTATGGGCTTTGCTAACTTCTACTCACAAGTCATCCCTAATTTTGCTGATCATGTAAACCCACTATCTTAGCTTTTAAGAAAGAGTGGTTGGTTTCAGGGGTGGGATTCTACCAGTTCTCACCTATTTGTTAGAACCAATTGTTAACATTTTAAGCAGTTTGGAGAACCGGTTGTTAGAAGAAACTACTGGCCTAATCCTGTAAGGAAGGCAGGAAGGAAACTTTCTGGTGTTGCTTACAGAAACTTCCTCTCCGTTAACCCTTATTACATTCTTGGCAGGACTAGACCTCCTGTCTCAGGAATTTCTCTGGAGTTTTTTTCCTCCTTTGCTGGTACTTTGCTTGTGTGGAGTGACCATTCAACGTTACAATGGCACTGAAAAAAGTGACTTATGACCATTTTTCACACTTACGACTGTTGCAGCATCCCCACAGTTATGAGAGGCCAGGTGAGGAGATGCCTGCCTCAATGTGAGCGATATTGAGTTGGCCACGCCCAGCCAATAACATGACCCACCAAGCCATGACCACCAACTTAGCCACGCCCACAGAACCAGTTGTTAAAAAATTTGAGTCCCATCCCTGGTTGGTTCTCTTTATTGACTCAATAGGAAGCAGCATTGCAAGAACAACCTTGGGAGATAGGGCAATGAGATACAGCCAAGGATGAAGAGTTAGATATAAAACTGCAGCAGAATATGAATACAATAGAAGGCTCAGAGCAAGACCCTAGTATTTTGGGGCTATAAAAGGAATGGCAGGGAGAATTGTATTTTCAAACTTGCAAGATTTTGTAATAGTGATGAAGAATTAGCTAATTTGGTCCCGTTTCCTGTATGGTCTACCTTGAAAGTCCGACACTGTTCAGGAATAGGGTAGAAAGAGATGGGGAAAGAAAATGTGGAGAAGATTGGAGTTGATGGTCTGATACACTTGTCTGAGAGCCCATTAAACAACTGTGTTCATCTTGAAAGGCAGTGAGTGGCCTCTGGCTAAGTTTTGAACTGCTATTGTAGATATTTGTCAGCAGTTTCAACTATCCTCTAAGAGCTTGACATTGCCTAGTAAATACAAAATAAAACTTATACTGTCTTTACATATTTTCATATACTAAGTCAATTATAGAACAGAGAGTAGAATGCATTTATCTTAACTTCCAAGAAAATTATAATAATTAATACTTCTAGAGTCACATTACGATGATCTCCACAAAACAGTTGGAGTCATCATTATTTATAAAATGTTACTGGATGTCCAGATGGAAAATTTATAACTTAACTGGAGAATGAATTATTAATTTTATCCATTATTTTTACACTTGTGACTTTTAAAATATGTGTATTAATCATGGTTCCTCTAAACCTTTGCCCTAAGTTTGATTAATATATTTATATTGTTTCTAGTTCTCAACTCAGGATGAACTTTGTTTTTATTCTGTCGACTATTCTTATATTTCTCATTTAAGTTTTAGAAGACTGTGACTGTGGCCTTGGAGGGAGGGGGTGTTGGTGTTCCTGGGGCTTGGGTTGGGAAGCAAGCAGGTGGGAGAGCTTTACCCCAACTCTGGCCAGGATGAAGTGCCGCTCTTCAGCCTGCTACTGAGAACAAGCCAGTGGAAACCCCCCTACTTCTCCCAAGGGAGCGCGATTACTTCCTGGCCAGCATGCCTCTTACCCCGGCGTCGGACAGACATTTCTCCCATGGAGTCAGCTCCTGCACAGCCCCACCTCCCCAGAAGAGCAGCAGTGGCATCCACAATAGGATGAGAGACAGGAGCAAGAACCGCTGCTACCCTTTCACCCCCAGTGGTGACAGAACGCTGATGGGGCAGCGTTTACTGGCTGGCTGGTCAACTGACCTGCCCACTGGTCCTGCTGCCATCGGGAGACCAGCCAGTCAATTCGGGGAGGCGTCTTACATTGCAAAAGAGGTGGCTACTGATCTCCAGCTTCGCTCTGCTTCTCCAGTGGTCCAGCACCGCCCTGTTCTATGTGCGGCTGCTCAGACTTGCTGGGCCCAATACATAGAACAGGGTGTGCTTTTTTCAGTGTGGCTGCTGGAGTGCAGCCGCACCACAAAAAGTACACAGCAGTGCAGGCATCTCGCAACAAGGGGGGGGGCGAGAAGCCCCGGGACATGTGGCCACCTGCTGGCTGGCAGGGCCGGGCTGGGCTGTAAGAGGCACATCTGCCAGGAGAAGAAAGCATGCTCTGGGAGGACAGGCACCAGGCAGGTGCGAGGATGTCCAGGGACCACTTAAAGGTTGACTTTAAGAGCATCTCCAAGGAGTGTGAAGCAAGGCAGACACCATGCCTCTGAGGAAAAGAGGTGCTGAAGCCCTGGCTGTCACCCGGAAGGGGAGTGCAGAGGGACACATCACGCACCTTCCCTAAAAATCACATACTACTGTCAACTCATCACTGGGAGAGGTGTAGCCCCTGAATACACGAGAAGTCTTGGGCAAAGTTCTCTGACTTTTAAAATGCATCCGTGTGGTGTCTGCCTCCCTTCATGCTCCTTGTGCACGCTAGGAGCACCTAACCGGAGCAAGAGAGAGCGAAATTGGCTGCAATGAGGCGAGTGCCTTGGCTTCCCCTCTTGCTCCTCACAGTCGCCCTGAGCCAGTGCAGTTCTTTACTTGGGCAGCCAGACAGCTGCTGCAGCACCTGCAGCAGCAACAGGCAGCGCCGCAACAACAAGCTACAGTAAGATTTGGCGGTGCAAATTTATCTCCAAGGGGCTTCAGCAGGCAGACTCAGCAGGCAGTTGTGATCTTGGGCTTTTTTTTTTTGTCAGCCCAAGGGAAGGGGGGGAAAGGTACGTAGGAAATCACCCTGTCTCTGCAGCATTGGTCATGTGACTGAGTGTGCATGGCCAACTCAACGTCACTTGCTGCAAGTTGCTGCACCACCTTGCCGAGTTGGCCACGCCCACCCAGTCACATGACCACCAAGCCATGCCCACCAAACAAGCCATGCCCACAGAAAAATTTTGAATCCCACCACTGAGTAGGACTCTTTGTATACCTGAAAAGGGTATCACAAAGATAGCCCTCATCTGAGAGGGCAGAACAAGCAACAATAGATTGAAGTCACAAGAAGCAAATTTCTAACTGAACATTAGCAGAATCTTTCTGCTACTCAAAGTGGTTGTGGATTCTGCTTTACTAGATATATCAAGCAGAAGCTGATACTATCAGGGATACTTTAGTTTGGATTCCTGCATTTAGGAGACATTAGACTTGATCTAAACAGACTTTATTTATTAAGTATGATTTCATAAGTCTCTGTACAATGTAAGGCTAGTTATACATAATCATTTATTGGAATGCAAACTGGTAAGGTTGCTCCCTGCCCTAGTTTTCTAGGATGCTCTCAACTGTTCTAGTACTCATGTTTGTTTGTGTGTGTGTATGTTTCTCTTTCAAAGTGTGTATATCCATTGATTTTTTATAAAATATCTAAGAAGCTATGTAGAGCTTAGAGTTGGTTTGAAAATAAAGTATGAGATAGAAAAGACTATAGTTTTATAATTTTATGAACAAATAAAACAGGCAGGCTGGCTCACTGCATTTTGTTTTTCTAAATTTCAGTGGGATACTCACAGGGGTGTTGTGGGGAAATTAGAAGAAAATATGTTGAATATATTCGCTGTCTTGGGTTATTATCAAAAAATAACACAGATTAAATAATACAAATTAATAGGTAGAATTTGAATCCAAATATTTGGGAGGGGAGACTTATCTAAGTTACTTGAAATATTGAGGACTTTCTGCTAGCTTTCCTTGAGGCAGAAGATGAATTGAATTAGCAGAAATGAATTAATAAGAGGCAGGACAAAAGATACTCATCTTATATGCAAGTAAAGTGTGTAAAAATAGAAACTCTTTTTATTCTGAACATCTATGTGAGTTATATGTGACAAAAGAAATTTTACTGCAACCATTTATATTTAATCCCAAGCTCATATCAATTTCTTTACCTTAAAAATAAAAGCTACTATATAAATAATGGGGAAAGTAATAGCTCCTCTGATGAAGAAACTGGAAATTCTAATTGTGTTTTCAGTTCAATTCAACCTTCAGCTGTTTTAAGAAGTCATTGGCAAAATCTTGGTAAAAGCTGGGATAGCCAAAGCTCATTTCATTCTACCCGTACCCAATTCTCATGCCTGGTACAGATTCACTCTTTAATTTGGCAAAATGTTTCTGAAACAAGAATAAGAACAAAAATTAGCCAGATGCCTTAGGACTTTATCTTGCGATGAATTCCCAAGAGATTTGGAAAGTTGTATTTATGTGGAAGTCTTTTGTTGTTGTTAAATTAAATGAATGAATAATGGGCATTTGGTATCATAATTCTTTTATTTCAATTCATGACTAGTATGCTGTGAATCCCGGTCCTCTTTTTGGGAAGTTCCATGTTGGCCTGGTTGTATCAGTTGTTGCAGGCACTTCAGAGTCATCAGAATTTAAGAGTTATTAATAGCCCAACATTTTAAGATTGGATAGGTGTAATATTTTACATGCATCCGAGTTGTATATTTAGCATGAGTTTTTAGTGAATTGTTTAATGTTAGTGTTATATTATTGCTGTACATTAAGAAGATGGATCACCTTGTAAAGTGCATTTTATTATGGAAATGGGGGATGCAGTGGCTCAGTAGCTTAATGACGCCGAAACTGCTAACCAGAAATGGTCTTCACTCTGGAAATTCAAGCCCAGCTCCTGAAGTGGGTTGAGCTCCCACCACTTGCTCATCAGCTTCTGTCCACCTAGCAGTTCAAAAGTGTGCAATATTGCAAATAGATAAATGAGTACCACATTGGTGGGGAAAACCTAGCTGCATTTGTATGTACAGAGGGGGAGGGGGAGGGACGGGGCCAGCCAATAATGGGACAGGGAGCCACAGCAGAGCACCCAAAGAGCCCTGGGTTGCCGGCACCCGACCTAGACCTTAAGGCAGCTTTCTGTATATAAAAATTTCAATGTATAAATCTATTCAATTCCAAGCCAAGATCATCAACCAACCTTATACAGTACTATTACATTGCTGTTTTCCATAACTTAATGCCACAGTATCTTTTTCAGTCTTCCCTAAAAATGCTTGGTATGTTTTGTATGCTTTGCATGTGTTCTGCTTTGTTGGGGAGGAGGGAGAAAATTGCTTTGTATGCAAAAGGTTTCAAGTGTCATTTTCTGGTATGGCTGTCAGAAACTCTTCATGAGCCTTTCTGGAAAATTGCTGCCAATGGATACCCATGTATAAGGCAATTTCCTATGTTTCTATATTCTTTTTGTCGTGTCCGCGAAATGACGCCAGGAGTCGGTGACTTAGTGCAAAGCTCTTTATTTGATTTGCTGGAACTGAACTGCCGAAAGGAAAAAAGCCCGCGGCTTTTATTCCTTTCGCTGCGGCGGCCGCGGCCAATGGCAGCACTTTGAATCTCCCGCGTTCTGAACGGACCAATCGCGGGAGATTCTTAACGAGCCAATCGGCGCGGCTCGCCTGACCAATAGGAAAGCCCCGCGCTTTGGCCAATCAAAGCGCGGGGATTTCAAGTATGCTAATGAAGGACAGAACACCCCTCCCCTCTTGGTTCAGTCCTTACGTTGCGTAGTCAAGTAGGTAGGCGGGGCTCCGTCTGGTCCTACTTGACCTGCGCAACTCAGTTGTAGGCTGGATCTCGGCCGGTTCGGTCGGGATCTTCGTTGCTCCTGCTGCTGCTGTGGGAACCAGCTGGTCGATCGGGCCGGTCCTTTCTCCATAGCTCCCTCCTGGGCCTTCCGGGTTGGTTGAGCTACGGGTTTCGCCGCTTCCGCTCGGTCTTTCCGGGTCGGTCGAGCTGGCTTGGCTGTTCTTTTCTGACGAGGGGTCGTGATGGCTGCGTTCCGGTGAGTACCGCTGGTTTATTTTTCCTTGGATTCGGTCCCCTGGGTATTCCCTCCCCCCTTGGCTTGCGTTACGGGGGTTGGGTTCGCTTGCGGTCCGCGACCTAAGTTGGTCGATGTGGCGTTTCCACGCTCGTCCGTCTGCTGTTTGTAGCCGGTACGAGTGTGGGCCTGTTGTTTGGGTGATGACGGCTGGGATCCATAGAGGGTCTCCCGTCAGGTTTTTTGCATATACGGGGTCCCCGGGTGCGAACGTTCGGTTTTTGGTGCTTGAATCTGGGGGCCTCTCCGGGTTATACGTAGGGTGTAACCTGTCGAGTGGGGACCTTAGCTTTCTACCCATTAGTAGTTTGGCTGGGCTTTTGTTGGTTGTGGTATTCGGGGTTATGTGTTGGGTAAAGAGTAGTCTGTTGATTTTCTCTTGGATCTCCCCGTGGTCTATTTTCTGGATGGTCTTTTTAGTGAATTGGACCATCTGTTCCGCCCTACCGTTCGCCGCCGGGTGCGCCGGTGCTGTTAGTGCGTGGCGGATGCCCCTTTCCGCTAGGAATTTTTCGAATTCCAGCGAGGTAAACTGGGGCCCGTTGTCGGAGACGACGACGTCTGGGAGGCCGTGTGTTGCAAAGAGTTTGCAGAGTTCTTTGGTTACGGCCTCCGTGGTTGTTGTCTTCATGTTGCTTACCTCCAGCCAGTTGGAGTAAGCGTCAACTGCTATGAGGAAGGTGTGTCCATTTGTGGGCCCGGCGAAGTCTATATGGATTCTGGACCAAGGTCCCCTTGGGGTTTCCCACTCTAGGACGGGTGCTGTGGGTGGGCTGGGCCTTGTTTCTTGGCATCGTTGGCACCTAGCTACCCAGGCCTCTATTTGTTTGTCCATCCCTGGCCACCAAGCGTAACTTCTGGCCAGGGCTTTAGTCCTTACGATGCCAGGGTGCCCCTCGTGCAGCATTTCTAAAACCTTCCCCTGTAGCTTTTCCGGAATGACCACCCTGTCTCCCCATAGTATGCACCCTTTTAACAACGAGAGTTCCGTTTGGCGGTTTCGAAACGTTTTGACGGACTCGTCGTTGTCCCTTTCCGGCCACCCTTTCTCCACCCAATGCAACACCTGCGCCAGACGCCTGTCTTTATTAGTCTCTCAGGCAATGTCTGACGCGGTTATGGGCAGGTTGGGTAGAGTCTCTATGCTGAGGGTGGTCGTTGTGGGTGCTGGGTCGGTGTCGGGTTCCGGTAGCGGCGAGCGGCTTAAGGCGTCTGCATGGGAGATCGTCTTACCCGGTCTGTGTATGAGTTCGTAGTTGTAGGCCACCAGGAACTCGGACCACCTTGTCATTCGGGGAGACAGAATGTTCGGGGTGGCCCGGTTTCCTGCAAGGATTCCCAGCAACGGCTTGTGGTCCGTTATGATGGTGAAGGTCCGGCCGTAGAGGTATTCGTGGAATCGTTTTATGGCGGCAACTATAGCCAGAGCCTCTTTGTCCAGTTGGCTATAGTTCCGCTCTAGTTTGGTGAGGGTCCTTGAAAAGAACGCGATGGGTGCTTCTTTTCTGTCAGGAAGGGTATGGCTGAGGACAGCGCCGACGCCGAAGGGTGATGCGTCGCATGTGACGGCCAGAGGCAGGGTCTCGTTGAATTGTATGAGGACGGCGTTGGAGGTGAGGAGGTCCTTTGTTTTTTGGAAGGCGGCTTGCTCCCATTTCCCCCAAGTCCAGGTCGCCGCCTTGTCCAGGAGCCTATGCAAGGGCTCCGCCGCCGTCGCCTTTTGGGGTAGGAAAACATTGTAAAAGTTCAGTAACCCCAAGAATGCTTGTAGTTCAGTCTTTGATTTAGGGGTGGGGGCTTCTTTGATGGCCTTGATTTTTTTGCTTGTGGGGTGAATGCCGTGCCGGTCTAGGAGGTAGCCCAAGAATTCCACTCGTTCCGTGCAAAGCTGGCATTTTTCCCTCTTTACTTTTAGTCCCGTCTCTTTAAATTTAGTTAGGACCTCTCTTAGTCGACCTTCTAGTTCAGCTTGGTTGGGTGCCGACACTAGGACGTCGTCGAAATAAGGTACCACCCCCTTGATACTTTGCAATAGCCTCTCCATTAGGCTCTGAAATATGCCCGGTGCCACGCTGACTCCGAATTGGAGTCGGTTGCATTTGAATGCTCCCCGGTGGGTGACAATGGTCTGTGCTTCTGCCGTTTGCTCGTCGACCGGCAACTGTTGGTATGCCTGGGCGAGATCGAGCTTGGCGAAAACCTTGCCCCCTCCCAGTGAGTGCAGTAGGTGTTGCACTATTGGGACGGGGTAGGCACTTTGTTGCAGCGCGCCATTTAGGGTGGCCTTATAGTCCCCACAGATTCTCACCGACCCGTCGGGCTTGATCGGGGTGACTATGGGGGTCTCCCACCGGGCGTGGTCTATGGGCTGCAGTACCCCCTGTTTGACGAGCTTATCAATTTGTTCGTCTATTTTGGGTTTCAGTGCGAATGGCACCCGCCTTAGTTTCAGGCGTTTGGGGGGGACGTTAGGGTCTAGGTCGAACGAGATAAGGGGCCCTCGGTACTTGCCCAGGTTTCCGTCGAAGACCTCTTGGAACTCCTGGGCTAGTTGCTGTTCCCAGCCGTCGTCGGTGACGTGGTTGACTCCCGTGAGGGCGATGTCGAGCGGGGCGAACCATTGCAGTCCCAGTAGGCTTGGGCGGTCGCGGTCGACGATCATTAGGGGGAGTCGTTCGGTGCGCCCCTTATACGTTATGTCAAAACTTTTGGTGCCGACTACCGGGATGCGGTTTCCCTGGTAGTCCTTCACAATGAGTCTCTGGTTGTCTACGTTCCTCCTTTGGAGGGTAGGCACCAACCGCTTTATCTCGTGCCATGCAATCATGGAGAGGTAGGACCCGGAATCCACCTCCATTTTGCACGGCTGGCCCTCGATGCGTACCTCGACGTGGATTTTCCGGGCGTCGTCGGTGATGGCGTGGCCGATGGTGACCGTCTGGTGGGTCTCCTCTCTCCGCCGGTTGTCGCCGCCTCGCGAGGGTCGTCTGTTCCGGTCCCATCGGCTGTCCGAGTGGCGATCTCTGGTCCGGGGTGGTGTGCTCTCCCTCCTCCGGTCGCTCTGGTCCCATCGAGCCGGACTGCGGTTTTTCTTCAGGCGGCAAACCCGGGCGATGTGCCCCTTTTTGTCGCAATGCCGGCAGATGGAATCGAAAAACCGGTATTCTGACCTGGGGTGGTCGCCGCCGCAACCGGCACAGTTGGTCCTTGACTTACGACCTCTCCGGTTCCGTTGGTCGCGCCCTGTCTGGAGTCGATGGATGTCCTCCTCGTCTTCGGACGTGCTGGATGCCGAGTGGAAATCGCCCTGGTGTGTTGTCGTCTCGGTTTTTGGTTCGGTCGACCTTGCCGGGTTGTTGTTTCCGCCGCGGTCCCTCGTGTCCGGTCTGCGCATGCTATCGGCGGAAGTTCGGGTTGCTTCTGCGGCTGCGGCTGCAGTGAGGATGTCTGCTAAGCTGATGTCGCCCTTAGCCATCAGCTGGCTCTGGAGGGCGGGGTCCCACAGACCGAGCACGATTCGGTCTCTCAGGGCGTTGTTCAGGTTATCAAATTCGCAGAGCCCCCCTAGGCGCCGCAGCTCGGCGACGAAGTCGCTGACTCTCTCACCCGATCTCTGGTCCCGCCGGTAGAACTCGTTGCGCCGGATCAGGATGGGTACCTCTGGAGCGTAGTGTCGCCGAAGGATGGGTTCAAGGACGTCCCAGTCCATGGCGGTCGCATCGGCGGGCTTGGCCAACGCTTTGGCCATCTGGAAGACCTCGGTCCCGCAGTGGGTGAGGAAGACGGCGCGTTTCAGCGGGCCCGAGGCGTCCTTCATGCCGGTGCACTCGAGGTACATGCGGAATCGGTCGGAGAACGATTCCCAGTCCTCGGTGGCGTGGTTGAAGGGGGCTGGCGGTGCGATTTTTGCCATCTCGGTGCTTCGTCTGGCTTCCGTCGGACACGTGGTTCGGTTCAGGGTCTGGATCCCACCCTCGTCGCCAGTGTCGTGTCCGCGAAATGACGCCAGGAGTCGGTGACTTAGTGCAAAGCTCTTTATTTGATTTGCTGGAACTGAACTGCCGAAAGGAAAAAAGCCCGCGGCTTTTATTCCTTTCGCTGCGGCGGCCGCGGCCAATGGCAGCGCTTCGAATCTCCCGCATTCTGAATGGACCAATCGCGGGAGATTCTTAACGAGCCAATCGGCGCGGCTCGCCTGACCAATAGGAAAGCCCCGCGCTTTGGCCAATCAAAGCGCGGGGATTTCAAGTATGCTAATGAAGGACAGAACACTTTTGACCATCACAATTCCAAAAACTATTAGTCATATTTTATGTTGGAAGTAACCCAATGGATGAAAATTGTAAAGGGAAAAACAATTCAAGAAGCTTGGGAAACCTTGAAAGATTATAAAAGCCCAGTCTAGTTCAATACCACTGAAAAAGAAAAATAAGAAATCCAAGAAGAAACTAGGATGGTTACACAAAGAACTCTCTGATAAATTGAAAGACAAAAATGATATGTTCAAAAAATGGAAAAAGGGACACAATAACTAAGGCAGAATACCAACAAATAGCCCAAACGTGCAAAGATGAAGTCAGGAAAGCTAAAGCTCAGGATGAAGTAAGACTTGCAACAAATGTCAAATATATATTTTTTGTAAGTTTCTTTCAACATACAAAAAACAAGAAAAAAGTCAAGGAAATAATTGGTTCACTTATGAGAGAAGATCATAAAAAGTGATCACATGAGTCTGAGACACAACAATGGTCATAAATATGAACCAATTGCCAAGCATCTGGATTTTGATGATAATGGGGTGTTGCAAAGGTTGTACCTGTGAAAAATGGTCATAAATCACTTTTTCCAGTGCCGTTGTAACTTTGAATGGTCACTAAATGTTGTAAGTCGAGGACTACCTGTACAGCCCAACCTACCAAAAATACAGTATAATCATAAAAGACAGACTAGGAATATGAATTAAAATGAAAGAAAATGGTAAGAGAACACCTGTCCACTCTAGATGAGTTCAAATCACTGGGACCTGACATATTACACCCCAGAATTCTGAAGGAGCTGGCAGACATGATCTTGGAACCATTGAACCATATCTTTCAAAGATCCTGGAGTACTGGGAAACTACCAGAGGACTGGAAAAGAGCTGAAGAGGGTAATATGGAACAGATCCAGGATACTACAGACCAATCAACCTGACATCAATAACTGGGAAGGTACTGGAAAAGATAATCAAGCAACAGATTTGCGAACATCTAGAAGCAAGCAAAGTTATAACCAAAAGCCAATACAGGTTTGTCAAAAACACATAATGCCAAACAAATTTTATTTCATTCTTTGAAAAAGTGACTAAATTGGTGGATCAGCAAAATGCTGTGGACATAGTATATTTGGATTTCAGTAAGGATTTGACAAAGTAGACCATAAGATACTTCTTGGGAAGCTAAAAAAAATGTGGTATAGACAGAATAGCCACCAGATTGATTTGTAAGTGGCTGACAAGCTGCACTCAACATGGAATGGAACTATATCTACATGGAGAGAAGTAAGCAGTGGTGTTCCCCAAGGTTCATTTTAGGCCCAGTACTCTTCTTCAACATCTTCATAAATGATTTAAATGAGGGAACTCATCAAATTTGCAGATGACACCAAGGGTGGGATTTTACTGGTTCTGTCTGGCTCTGTAGAACCGGTAGCTCTGAAGAGCAGCAGACACAGAACCGGTTCTGTGCCTGCTGCTGTTTTGGCCCACTCGCCTGCTGGGCTTATGTATTCCCTAAGTTTCAGGAACATCCCTGGTGGGAAAGAAACAGTTCCTGGTATTTGTTGGTAAATAATTATTGGAATGTTTGCTGTCCTGTATTGCACTGACAAATATTTTGTTTTGCTTTCTGGAAATGAGTCTACTGCAATAAGAAATTAGTCACTAAATAAGAAACCTCCTTCTGCTACTCTATACTTCCTGACAAAGTACTCCACCCAAGAGAATCTGGTCCTTAACTGCATGTGGAATAGTTCATGTTTTTGATATAAATTAACTTTTTGAAATACTTGAAACTGAGCCATTTGGTTTTTCCAGAAGCAAATGTTCTGTCAACTCAAGCCTTCTTCTCTGAACCTTTATCACATGCACCATTAAATACTGTAGTTCTGATTCTTTGGTGGTATGAAACTGTTATCACCTGGAAGTTGAATGATCAATTTATAAATGTGATCTACCTCTTAGGGTGATTCTTTTGAAGCAGGCATCTGTGCACAATATGGAAAAATCTTCCTTACCATTTGGTAAGCTCATACAGGAAACCTTGTTACTTATTCCAAGTCCAAAGGACAACCATTCACCTGGGGATAATTTGATTATCCAGACTTAGGTGTAGAGAAAATAATTAAATATAAAAAGAGAGAAGTAACCGCAGAACAACAAGCAGATTTCAAGCTGTCACTTGATATACAAGACATTAAATATCTAATGTTTTGATTTCCACCCCCCACCCTGGTTTTTCTGGCACAGGATATGCATACTGAAACATAGTCATTAATTTGATGGTTGCATAATTCTGGTACTGCTAATGAGAAAACAAGAAGTACAATAGTCAAAACTTGATAATGTAGGCATTATAATCATTGTAAGAGAATAATGCAGTATCAGTATGGTTTACAAACTTTCTCTTACAGTTTTAAAGTTATACAAGTTTTTTTGATTTGAAAGAGAATTTATATGTTGTAGAGAAAGGCTGAAATTAAAATTATTCACAGATCTTAATGGGACATAAGCATATATAATTAGATGCTGGATGCAAGCCAGCGCCCTTTCTTCAGACGAAAAGGAACAAAATTGAGGGATCAACCCCTCATCATCATTAACAACTTTGAGGAACCACCATTACAATTAGCACAATTATTTATAACGTATCTTTTTGTGTTTTTCATTGAAGAAAGAAATTCATAAAATAGAACTGATGTGTAAAAAGAAGCAGGGTATTAAAGCAATAAAAATTCTTTAAAAGACATATTTCTGTTTCTCCTATTCAGTACTACAGAATGGAAGAGGAAAACTAATTAAAAGAAGCTTCATTTTGTAATATCTGGGTGCTAATTTATTAATTATTAAATTCCAACCTGAGTCTTTTTCTTAATAAGATTTATAGGAGCATGTTTCCATCCAATACTTGCTCTACCCACTTGATAATCTTTTTACATGCAATGTATAATCTGATTCATTTTGTAAAAATTAGGATTTATTTGAAACTTAATGTTTATACAGTATCTACATTAGAATGGCAAATGAATTGTATGGCTGGTAAAATATGATAATGCTGCATTAGGACAAATTAGTTAACAGGTTCACAATTCATTTTGCTCATCTGAAAAAGTGGTATGCAGACTAGAGTAATTTATGCCAAATTCCAGATAATATGACTTTTTAAAATCTATTTCTGACCTCCGCAGCCTGTTCTCTTTTATTTATCTAAATAATAAGATCTTTAATGAATAAAAGCATATTAGAGAATTTCTATTTCACTTATAATTAAAGTTCAACAGAGGAATAATAAAATTCAGTCTCTTGGCACCTTTAGAAGTTTTAGTTTGAATAGTCCCTGTATTGAAAAAGAGAGAAAGAAAAAAAATAAGAGCAGCCTAACTTGCAAAGTATATTTATTTGCAGTGTAAATCTAAATCACATGAGTAAGCAGTAAAAGTGATTCTGTGCAAAAGTGATATATTTTGTTCTTTGACGCAATAGGGCATATGATAACAATTGATTAGATTTTAATTATAAGAAAATAATATATTGTAGTGCCAAAATCATTTCCTAGCCTCAAGGATTATATTTTTTTCCATGACTTACATTTGTAGTTTTTCACCAGTATCAATGGTAATCACTTGGTATGTATAAACTCTATTGTGCATTGATTAGACAAAGGAATGTTCTATAGTGGCCTGTCCTTAAAATATAAATAAACATGATTTAACTGTACATTTTTTGTCTGTGTGGATATTGCTATTTTATTTATCTCTTGCAAAGAACAGATGACATGCCAGATGGCATTTTCTTTGTAGAGATTCTTGTTTTAGAGACTTGGCAATGATTAACATTAATTATTGCATAATTAACATGAATTAATAGTGGGATGATTTCATAAATATATATAATCACTAAAGCGTAAGACAGTGTGTTCACGGACAAGTAACTTCAATGTTTGAAGAAGGATGGATCAAAGCTGATATATGAAATATATAACAAATCTATAATTGTTCATAAACAAAATTGGATACAAAGAAATACTTATTTTATTTGCTCAGCCTTCCCAGATGCCCTCCAGATGTTTGTAATTTTCAGAATTTCTAGCCAATATTGCTAAGAATTATAAGCTAAATGTATTTAAATGAGCACTGTTAAGCCTGCCAAGTTCTCCTAACCATGTCAGATTTATAGAGAGACAGGATTTGGGATATTGGTTTCAAGCTCTCCTCTGAAATGTTTAAGTATATCTATCTAAATTGTCTGACACCTTCTTACACAAGTATGTTCTATGTAATAGAATTATAAGAAGGACTATTTTGTAGTAGAATTAAATTGTCTATGAATAAGGTTACATACAATAGTCCTCCCCAATTCTCAGCCAAGGGAGCCTGCATAGTCTGTAAATTTTTCTGTCATCATGTGGCCAGCATGAAAATACAGAACATGGTAACCTTCCCACCAAAGTTCTATCTATTTATTTACTCACATTTGCATGCTTTTGATTCACTAGAAAAACCACAACAAAACCTTATGCCGTCAGATTAAGGCAGAATGTACTAATTACTACTGCAAACAAGAGGAAAAACTATTACACACAAAATCCACCCGTGCCTTCTATAATTTTGTAAACACCAAACTCAAAGGCTTGAAAACCATGCCACCCCTAAAAGGGCCTAACAGGAACGACTGCAATGATGAAGCCATTAAGACCAATATTTTGAATACGTTTTTAAGTTCTGTCTTTGTCAACAGCAATGACTCATGCTCCACATTTCCTAATCGTACCACAACTAATAGCAATGATCAACTACATATTGATTTTACAGAAGAAAATGTTGAAAAGGCACTATGCAAACTAAAACCATCTCTATTGGCCCTGATGGATTATGTGCCTACTTCTTAAAAAAGCTTTCCACTGCCATAGCTGAACTACTAAGCACAATCTAGATCCAGCTCTTTGCCTGACCTATGGTCATTAGCCAATGGTCATTCCTGTCTTCAAAAAGGGACACCCCAGCCTAATTTAAAATTACAGACCAGGACTTCCAGTGGTGATGTGTGGTCGTGGTTGGAATAGGGAAACAGCGCTCTGCCTCCCGTTGCTGATTTTCAGCTGTCTGTTGGCCTTCTGAGGCGAGGATCGGTCTGGGGGGGATCGGTGAAAGAGAGGGGAAACTTCAGAGGTGAAGCGGGGAAGTGCGATTCCCAACTGCATTGGAGAAGGATACCTCGAGTCTGGAGCTGAAGAGGCTGTTCTTGATGGCCAATCCAGGGACCTGACATCCCGCAAGAAAGAAGGAAGTGAAGAGGACGAACAGTGCAGTGTAAGCGGTGGGAGCAAAGAAGAAAGAAACCGTGAGCTGTCAGATCGTTGGTGAGAACAAGCCCAGAGGAGTGATGGTGAAAGTGAAAGCTCTGAGTGGCACATGAACAATAGGAATGAAGAGGAGAATAAAGAAGGAAGAGGGTGAAACACGGAGCCAGCAACAGTGAAGGAGAAGAAACAAAGAAGTGAAAGTGAGTGAAATTAAAAGTAACTGAGAGCAAGCTGTGTGAAGAAGAGAAAGTGGAGTGATTAGAACAGAGCTGCTAAACTTTTTGAGCTTCCAAAGTAACAATATTGCAACAGCAGAAGAATCAAAGAAACAGGAAGAAGGACTAAGGTTAGTAGAGTGACAGTGCAAGTTTGACAGGACAGACATTTTGAAAATGAAAAGGCAATGGTTAACTCTGTCAGCTCCCAGTTCTACAGTAAGATTTAAACAACTTGGTTGGAACTCTTTAAAATATACTTCAAAAGAAAGAAACTTTATATGTAAATTTACTTCTGTCTAAAAGCTAATTCTTGAGCTTAAATACAATATTTATATTTAAAATTACATTGATAAATCTTTTTCTCCTATAGCTATATTTCTAGTGATAAATATATTTAAATTTATATAACTACATATAGGTTGAAACTTAAAGAAAGATAAATATTTACAATACTACATATTGTTCATTATGAACTGACATAATTATTGCTAACTTATAAGAACTGTATTGATTGAAAATTAGAGAAAGTTATGTATTTATTCATTATACCGACTGTTCCTTTATCTTAATTCTTTATTCATTCTAAAGATTTATTTAAATTTAGAGTTATAGTTTATTTAGTTTATAGTATATTTATATTGATAATTAGAGTGGAATAAATTAAGAAATTGATTTTCTAAGTAAAACTATTAATTAGTTAATTAACTAAGTATTTAACTATTTAATCTATTAAGTAATTAACAGAGTATATATAAGAGTTTACAGAGTTAATATGTACTTCTTTTGGTAGTTTATGGCATCTGGAATAATTGGTGTGTACTCTGTACACCTTGTCTATTTCACTCTGGATTTCTTGTCTATCTCTTTGTAAGGCTTCCGCTATCAATTCTAATATAATTCTTAAATCCTCTTCTTTACTCTCCATTAAGTTTTGAAAGCATAGGTAGAAAGCAGCTCGTTCCATTTCCAGGTGTATAATTGATTCCTCCAAATCTTTATTTATCGCCATCAATTTTCGATCCACTAATTCCAGTTTCTTTTCCATCTGCTCTTTTCTATTTTGCACCATTTTTATTTTTTGTTCATTGTTTTGATTGTCTGCTGTATTGTACCTATTCTGTCATCAAGATATATCATCTTTCATCTCCCCCATCTCATTCTTCATCTCTTCATGATTTTTAGTCATTGTTTCCTGCATTTTCATCATTGTCTCTTGTATCGGAAGCAGAGTCATCTGCATCATCTGCATGTTCAATGCATTACTCTATTTTTTGGTGCTAAGCATACCTTCTATGGATCTTTGGCCTGAGGGTGACACTGATGTCAGTGATGGGTTTGAAGGTGTTTTTTTTCCCAGTTCTTAAGATAGTTGTTGTAGTTGTCATCTTTAGAATTTTGTAAATATCTTTCCACACCACCATCCACTGTATATTGATCGGTTGTTTTAATACTCTGATCACTATCTAAAAATTAATTTCAATCAATTTCAATCAATCAGCCCTCACTTCTGAGTTTATCAAATCTATTCTAAATAATTCAATTTCAGAGTACTCCAACTGTTACTATCTATCATAACATTGTTCTATATAATAAATATCAATATAATAGTTAAACAATAGATAAATTCCTAATAATATATAATGACTTCTTTCAATATACTAATTATGTAATAGGTAAATATGTAATGATATATAGTAATGTTAGACCAATAGGGTAAGCTATAGTAATAACAATATATAATAATCTAAAGTACTATTTGGCACTTAAGAGAGCAACAATTAAACACCAATTAAGGAGCAACACTTTAAGTTAATAGTTAAATATTTCATCTATCAGTCAGGACCTTAAGTTCAAGATTCACGATCAGTAATCAAAACCACTGTAATTATCACAATTTATGTATAAAAATATGCTTAATAAATATATATGCAAGTCTCTATAATTATAACACGTAACGTACTATTAGTACTTAATAGAATTTCAACTGCTTCAGTTCACAGATCAATTTGTTTTGGCCACAGAGTTCTTTTTTTCCCTTTCTTTTCCTTTCTTCCTGCTATTCGCTGTCTTCTTGTGATAATAATCTAGACAGTTTCTCTCGCAAAAACCCTTAAACAACCAATTTTCCGTATCGAATGTCAAATCAGTACTGTTCTGTTTCTTCCTGTTTCAGTGGCCATATATGTCTCTCTTAACACAGATTTGTCCTATATATTGTTTTTCTGTCATCTTTCCTTTCCTCCGTTTCTCTTCTTTGGTTAAAATCTTTTCCTCTCTCCAAATGCTGCTCTCACTGCCAAATCACAGCCAGTCCCAGAGGTTTCTACCCTCTCCAATTAGAGACTTACTTTTTCACCATTAATCCATCCAGATCTTTTCTCCTCTGCACTCTTACGGCACTGGGCTTCACCACACTAGTCAATGTCTCAGTCTGTTGTCTCTATTCTTCCTTCCTCCTGTACATCTGGCTGTCATGACCACGAATCACCCATCTCATGGATGACTGCTCTTTTGTACTGTGTTTGTAGAGTGCCTCTTCGTTGCAGCGGGTGGTTTCCTTCCACTTCATTGCTCCCTGAGCTTCCCCACTAATCAGCGAATCCCTCCAGGATCGATGTGCCCTCAGAAGGCATCCAGACATGAAAAATTGGATCTAGGTGCAGTTCTCTGCACCATTGTGATATCACCACTGGAACATAGTAGAATTTTAATACTGAGGCAGTGGTATAGCTCTCTAGCTGAGCACATATTTTGTATTGGGAATGTTTGTGGTATTTCCAGATAGGCTGGAAAAACATGTTTAAAACTGCACCATTCCCAGTGCGCCTAGGAATAGGAACCTAGCTCCTATTAGCCCTAGCTAATACAACTAGTGGCAAGATATTGTGAGAATTACAGTTCAAAACTCTGGAAACTTGTGCCAGTATTTGCTCCCAATGAATGGGCTCCTGATAAAAATTGTTTTCTATTCTCTAGTGTTTGAGATTACTCAGCATTGTATATTCCACGGATTACACAGAATCCTATAGATCTGAGTTAAATGGGTAACTTGTACACTAGAGTTATTAGATTAGATAAATATTCTAGAACTTCTTACATCCAGAATGGAGTGTATAATATTCTATCTATTTTAGTTTTGAACTTATCTGCAAAACCATGTGATAATTATTTGATAAAAAGAATGCTAGTGATTCAATTTTATATTAGTCTGAGTAAAGAAAGTCCTTATCCTTAAACATAGATTCAGAATTTTGTACGTAGCTCATTTAAAATTTGGTCTGCCAGATTGCTGAGGGAATATGAGTTAAGACTAAAAAATGGTCTACAATAAAAAGGCAGAGGGCAAGGATCTATCTTAATAGCATTAACTTTAAAATAGTTAATATTTATGGTCATAATTTTAATATTTCTAATGCAGGTCATAATTTCATGAATCAAAATGCTCTTTATTAATTAGATTTTTTTTATCAGTGATGATGATTTTAAGGAAATTAAATTAATTTCCTATAAGAAGCTCTGTTTTCAGTTTATTTATTTTACTCATTTTGATGCTATCCAACTGCAACTGATTCTGGACAGCTCATTATACATTAAACCAGATAGAAGCAAGCAACATACAACAAAAACAAAACCAGAAAAGAAAAAAAATAACAAGATAGTGAACCTTTCAGGCACTCTAAAACATCCCACCAATGTTTTAGCATCCAGATAAAGGAAACATTTTGGAGTTCTTTCTGGGTATATTGTATTAATTAATTTGTTTGAATGCCTTGGGGAATTGCTGTAATAATAATTTTTATTTATATTATTTACAAAGATAAAAATGTTAATTACAAAGATAAAAACCAATACAAACCAAAATGTAATAAAAAGAAAATATAGAAAGCAGAAAAAAACAGAAAAATATCTACTACTTTTAACAATCTTGATCTTTCGTCCCTTCAGATAATGTCTTAAAACTTTATTCCTATTCATTTCACAAATGAAAGCAAATATACTGTTATGTGTCCCAGGATAACATTTCAGGATCCAATCTGGGTCTGTCATTGGAATTAGAAGTTTAGTCTTCCAAGCTTTCAGGACTGGTGTTGGAGTCCATCCTCGGAGAGCTTCTCTCTACCAGAATGTGGTAGAGACACGTTCTGTGGTAGAAGCACATTCTGGTCAAGAAAAGTTTCCTGAGGATGGTGGGCTCCAACACCAGTCCTGAAAGCTTGGAAGACTAAACCTCTAATCCCAGTGACCGACCCAGATTGGATCATTTTCATTTTTTTTCTTTTTCTATTTTTACAAAATTCTTCAAAGCTTTAACAAGCTTATTTTCTAAATCTGACACAGGAAAATTATCCAGGTCATTCTCTTGGTTTTTCTATTTGTTTTTAATTTTAATTATTAACACATTAGCCAATTTCATATGCGCATCCAGTGTAGCTTCTTTTCCCATATTATTTTTGTGACCTATCTGTTTTAAATCCATTTTCAGATCTTGTCCTGTAAAATTTGTTCCTCTTCCATAACATCTTTTCAATGCAGTCTATCTATGAAGCAAATATTCTTAACACTTAACTTTTTCATCCATTGTTCAAAAATATCCTTCAATGTTTTCAGTTAAAATATTTTTTCTGTTCTGTTTCAGTAGGTCAAATTTAAGTTTTCTTCTCTTTTCATTGTTGTCAGGGTTCCGACAGATGCCCTAATTAATCAATGAACCTTGGGCCAAGTTTCAAAAGAAATCCAATTATTTATTAAGTGCAACATGTCATCACTTTTCCCAAGTGCAGTCGGTTTTGCCCTATGTAATTTACTGCCTACCTATGGCCCTATTTCCCCCCTCCTCCCAAATCCATCTGGACTTTTAGTCTGTTTGTCATTTTCCAAAATTAAAGGTCAAAATACCATTTTGCCTTTTATTTCCCTCCATTAAGTCTTTAAACTTGTATTTAAACTTCTTTCACTAAGGATTGAAGGAAAATCACCTGGTACTGAACAACCTGTTGATCCAAAGACAGGTTCCTAACCCATTGGAGGCTGTGTCTCCTTGTGAGGAGCAACTATATAGTGGACAATTTGAAGTCATCTGAAAAGGATTATGAAGAGCTGGTCTGTTTAACAGGCTCTTCCTTCTGCTGTTAGTGGGGCCATCTTCAGTTTGCTATTTCTTCCCCAGAATTTTTTTTTTTTTGGATTGCTGAATTGTGAAAAACCATTTTATCAGGATAGTTTTCATGGTGGTTATAACTAATACATTATTTTGAGTTTACAATCAGAGAAATATTTGCAGAGGATTAAACTAGATTTAAATGAAATGCTATTAGAAATAGCAGTAGTTTGGATATATTAGTCTTAAGTATTTAGATAATGTCAGTTATTTCCAGATACCTTATGCTTTATGAAAAATTCCTGAAATGTACATTTCAAAAGGTATGGTATTATTTCAGACATACATTTTTCAAAATTTTGTCCTTATTTTTCACTCCTTAAGTTTTACCTGTCAAGTGGGAGATAATATTGCAGATTTAATTTTATAACTTTTTAATCTTTTTTTGTTAGAATATAGCTTAAATGTATATTTTCTGATTTTATCCTCATAAATATTTAAGTATAAATAATTTGTGTAATACTGTATGACATAAATATGTATGTGGTGGTTAGATTTGATTAATATAAAGAAAGTATATAGTTTTTTTTCTTTTATATATACACACACACACACAAAGTAATAGTGTAATATGCAAGATGATTGTATAAATATATACATTATATACATTAAATCAATAAGAAAACTGCAGGCATACCAAACAAGAGAATGATAACAAATGTTAAGAAAATTTGTATATATGTGTTTAGTAATAGCTTTAATCTTTGTAACCTCTTCATTTTTTTCATCTCATATAAAAGAAATTGGGCATTGGTTCTTACCTGATATGCCTCTTCTCGTGGAACTGTGTAGAACATCCAGAGAGTGGGAGGTGCTCCAGTCTTCACTTCTCACAGGCTGAGCTGAAATTGAGGAACGCCCTCCTCCTCCACGTGACTCCTCCATGCGTTCCCCCAGTTTTAACGAAGACGAGAGGACAACAACAACCCTCTAATCTTAAGTAGTATACAACTTGAACTACAACACTAGAAATCATTGGCCGAAACAGGATTCCCCCCCTACAGACAGACCAATTAGGGTGGGGCTGGATGCTCTACGCAGTTCCACGAGAAGAGGTGTATCAGGTAAGAACCAACGCCCATTCTCCGTAGAACTGCTGCGAGCATCCAGAGAGTGGGACATACCAAAGCAAGTCTGTCCTACGGGTGGGAGTCTGTCTGGATTGGAACTTCCCCAGGATCTCTCACCACTTGCTGCAAGAATTGCCTGCCAAAAGATGCCTCAGCTGAGGCGTAAATATCAATCTTATAATGTCTTATAAAGGGAGATGGGGAAGCCCAGGTGGCCGCCCGGCAAATATCAAGAATAGACGCCTGAGTAGCCCAGGCTGCCGAAGTAGCTGCACTTCTGGTGGAGTGAGTGGTAACCCCACTGGGAACTGGAATAGCTTGAACTAAATAGGCCTTGGATATAGTAGCCCTAATCCATCTACCTACCGTGGATGGAGAGACCTTACAGACTAGCGTCTTTGGCTGAAAGGACAAAAATAGAGACTCTGTCTTCCTGATGGACTGCATGCGAGAAATGTAAATACGCAAAGCCCTTCGAACATCAAGGGTGTGCCACTGCCTCTCTTGCTCGCGCAGAGGCTTCGGACAGAAATTAGGCAGGACCAACTCCTGTGCCCTGTGGAACGCTGAATTGATTTTTGGCATAAATGTTGGGTCTGGTCTCAGAACTACCTGATCAGAATGAAAAATACACAGGTCTTTTCTCACGGATAGAGCTGCAATTTCAGATATCCTTCTAGCCGAAGTAATAGCCACCAGAAATACTGTTTTAAAGATAAGAAATTGAAGTGACGCCTCTCTGAGAGGCTCAAACGGAGATCTAGTCAAGGCCAGGAGAATTTTATTAAGGTCCCATGTCGGGTATCTGTGCACTACTGACAGGCGCAAATTAGAAGCCCCTTTAAGAAAGGACTTGATTGGTTAGCATATAAGTTGAGAAAAGAGAAAGAGTCAAGGAAAATATCACAGTTAATAGATGATCATGGTCAAATTTGTTATGGTAATAAGGAGAAAAGGGCAATCATTCAAGATTTTTATGGACAATTATATAAACAGGAGGATCTTGATGAAGGAAAAATTAAACAGTATTTATAAAATGCTAACCTACCAAAGATACCTACCAAAGATGAAACTCGGAAAATGTTAGAAAGTGCTATAACAATGATGGAATTAACTGAAGCACTTAACAGACAGAACAATGGAAAAGCACAAGGACCAGATGGTTTCCCGGCAGAATTTTATAAAATATTACAAGAATCGTTGAGCATTCCACTGTTAGAAGTCATGAATGAAGTTATGATAAAAAAGAAAATACCTGAAGCATGGTCAGAAGCTTATATTACACTTATTCCAAAAGAAGGGGTTGACCCATTACAAATTAAAAACTATAGACCTATTTCTTTATTGAATGCAGACTATAAAATCTTTGCTTCAATCTTGGCAGAAAGGCTTAAAAAATACCTAAATAACTTTATTCACTCTGATCAGAATGGATTTTTACCAAAGAGACAGATTAAAGACAATATGAGGGTAATCCTGGACACATTGGAATATTATGAGGCGCACCCGGAAAAACAAATAGCTTTGATATTCTTAGATGCCCAAAAGGCATTTGATAATGTGAACTGGAGATTTATGTTATTACTATTGGAACAGATGGGCTTTGCTAGAAAATTTATCCAAGCAATAGAAGCTGTATATTATAAGCAAACGGCAAAAGTAATGATAGATGGAGAATTCACAGACTCTATTAATATTTAAAAAGGTACAAGACAAGGATGCCCATTATCTCCTTTGTTATTTGTATTGACCTTGGAAGTTTTAAATAGAAATATTAGGATATAAACATAAAAAGATTGAAAGTCAAAAAGGAGGAATTCAAATTGCAAGCCTTTGTGGATGATTTGGTCTTTATTTTGGAAGACCCTTTAGAGACAGCTCTAAAACTATTGGAAAAGATAGATACGTATGGTGAGATGGCTGGTTTAAAAATAAATAAAGACAAAACAAAGATTCTGACAAAGAACATGTTATTAAGACAAAGAGAAGAGCTGGCAGATTTATTGAAAATTCAATTTACGAACAAAGTTAAATATTTGGGGATATATTTGACGTCAAGATGTACTACACTGAAAGAGAATAATTATATTAAGCTTAAACAGCAAATAGCATCCGACCTGAAAAAATGGGAAAACCTATAATTGTCATTGATAGGTAGAATTTCAACAATCAAGATGAATATTTTATCCAGAATTTTATATTTGTTTCAAACAACACCAATTAGGTTAAACAAGGATTTCTTCGAAGAACTAAATAAAATTGTGTTGAAATATATATGGCAAGGCAAGAAAGCGAGAATAAAATTAAAACTTTTACAGGATGCTAGAATTAGAGGAGGATTTGGCCTTCCTAATTGGGAGTTGTATAATCAAGCTGCAAACTTAATGTGGGTTAAAGAATGGATAACGTTAAGAAAGACTAGATTGTTGACATTAGAAGGTCATGATTTATTATTGGGTTGCCATGCTTTTTTATGGTATAAGGGAACTAAATCACAGGGTTATTTTAGAAGCCATTATATACGGGAATCATTATGGTTGAATTGGGAGAAAACTAAGAAACAATGTTATTTGAAAATTCCAGTTTGGTTATCAACTATTGAAGCTTTTTCGTATCCTATAACTTATAAGAAGGAACAAACAGTTAGATATGGGGAAATATTGGATGAAAAGGGTGAACTTAAAACGATGCAAAATTTAGAAGAACAAGGTATAAAGATGAATTGGTTTTCACATGTGCAAATACATGCAAGGTAAAGATTCTAAAATAGAAGGATTTTATGATAAATTGACTGACTTAGATAGGATTTTGACAGGTACTGATGAAAAAGTGATTAAAAAACTATATAGTTATTTGCTGGAAATTAAATTAGAGGAAGAACAAGTTAAAGAAACAATGATTGCTTGGGGAAAGAATTTTGGATATGGGATTGATTTAGAGAAATGGCAAAAATTGTGGTCACAAAATTATAAAATGACAATGTCAACAGCATATAAAGAAAATTTGTATAAGATGTTTTCAGGTGGCATTTTCCCCCGACAAGAATAGCAAGAATGTTCAAGAATAAATCTGAAAAGTGCTGGAAATGTCATCAGATACCTGGCTCATATTACCATATGTGGTGGACTTATGAGGAGGCCAGGAAATATTGGACTAGAATTCGCATATGGCTGAAAAAAATGATAAAGAAACACATAGATTTGAAACCAGAGATTTTTTTATTGGGAATCGTACCTGATATATATAATAAAAATTTAAAGTATCTGATTGTAAATGTATTAACAGCAGCTAGGATTGTATTTGCTAAACATTGGAAGAGTGAGAAAATACCATTAGAGGAAGAAATTATTAAGAAAATATTGGAATGTGCTGAAATGAGTAGATTGACATTTGAAATTAGAGAACAAGAAGATAAACAATTTTATGAAGTTTGGGATCTTTTTTATCAATGGTTAGATAATACAATACGATAATAGAATATTTAGAAATTTAGGAAATAATGAATATATAATTTTTCTTGGTTTTGATAATTTTTAAGAATATTTTATTAAGATAGATTTGGTATGATTTGTCATAAAATAATTTAACTTAATTATAGTTATCTCGCTTAAGTATGAATTAGTAAAATTAAAGTCAAATGATTGTTCAATAATGATATTGGGATATTTTATTCATGATTGATAATGTGAGTTATTATGTAATATAATTATTCTGATGACTTTGAAATGGATGCACAAAAGGGAGTGGTAAACCAACCGATACACTGTAAATTTATGAAGAATGTTATAATTTTTTTATTTTTTATTTTTTTTATGTCATGTTTTATGTCTTATATGTTTTTTGTCTGTTGTTAAAATCAATAAAACTTTTTTTTTTTTTTAAAAAAGAAAGGCCTTGATTCGAGGATGGTGGGAAAGGGGACCGAAAGGACTGCCAGCAACCACCGTTGAGAGAGCCGCTACCTGCCTCCTTAAGGTGTTAGGTGATAAACCTCCATCTAGGCCATCTTGTAAAAAGGCCAGGATCTGCGCAACTGAAGGAGAGCGTGGATCGATGAATGATTTGTGGCACCAGTTACAGAAACTGTTCCAGGTTGCATCATAAATGCGAGTGGTAGAAGGCCTTCTAGCTGCCAAAATGGTGTTAATGACCTGGGCTGATAAGCCTTCCTCAATCATCCTTTCCCGCTCAACCTCCAAACGGCCAACTGTAGCCACTGTGGCTCTGGATGAAGCAGCAGGCCTTGCGACAGTGAAATCTGATCTAACAGGATCTTCCACGGTGGAGTTACTCACAGATTGCGGAAGTCCGCAAACCACGGCTTCCTGGGCCAATATGGTGCCACCATGAGGATTTCTGCTCTCTTGGCTATCAATTTTCGAATCACCCTGGGGATCAACGGAAGCGGAGGGAAGACGTACAGTAGCCCGGGAGGCCACGGGCAATGCAAGGCATCGTGATTCTCTGCTCCGTTGGAGGGATAACGGGAGAAGAACCTCGGTGTTTGCGCATTGAGCGGAGATGCAAAAAGGTCTACTAGGGGCTGACCGAACCTGGCTGCTACCTCTCTGAACAGGTGTGGGTGCAGACGCCACTCTGCCTGATTCAGGGTTGCCCTGCTGAGCCAGTCTGCTTGGACGTTGGAGGCTTCGGAGATGTGCTCCGCTCTGATGGACGAAAGATGTGCCTCTGCCCATCGACACAGTCGCTCGGCCTCTCTCATGAGAAGGATGGAATGGGTGCCCCCTTGCTGATTGATGTGGACCTTGGTTGTAGTATTGTCCGTTAGGACCAGGACATGGCGCCCTCTCACTCGCTACACTGTGCGAAGCTCCAACCAGTTGATGCTCCGACTTCGCTCCGCATGAGTCCAAACTCCCTGTGCCGAGAGAGACTGCAGGTGGGCCCCCCATCCAGAAAGACTTGCGTCTGTCATGAGAATAACCCTTTGAGGCTCTTTGAATAGCTGTCCTCTGTTGACAGATAGTCGCGTCCATCGTAGGAGGGAGGCGAGAACCTTCGGCGGGACCTTCACTACAAACCTTGATGTGCTCCTTCCTGAACGCTGGTACGGCAGGAGGAACCATTGCAAAGATCTGGAATGCAAGTGAGCCCATGGAATAATGGAAATACAAGAAGCTAGTTTCCCGAGCAACTTGGATAAATTGAGCAAAGATGTTTTCCCAGTTCGCCGGATATCCCTGATAGTGGTGCGGATACTAATAAGCCTCTCCTGAGAGAGGAAAACCCTCCCTTCAACAGAGTCAATCACAGCCCCCAGATCAGATATACAAGTGGAGGGGGTAAGCTTTCTCTTCTCCCAGTTCACTAAGAACCTGTGGGACTGAAGCACCGAGAGGGTAGCTCTAGTATTGCTCTCGGCCTGATGTCGGGAAGGGGATACAACCAGGATATCATCAAGGTAACAGTGGATCCGGATAGGAATTTGACTAAGGTGAGCTGCAAGAGCTGCCAACACCTTAGTGAAAGATCTGGGAGCTGAAGCAAGACCAAAGGGAAGGGCTACATACTGGAAATGCTGATTATTATAGCAAAATCTGAGGTATTTGGAATACGAAGAATGAATGGGAATATGGAGATAAGCCTCGGAAAGGTCAACCGATGTAAGCCAGTCCCCTTCTCTGATGCCCTGTAAAATAGACTGTAGAGTCTGCATTTTGAACTTATAGCGTACGATAAAATGATTTAACCTCTTAAGATCTAAAATGGGTCTCCAACCCCCGGAATGTTTAGGCACCAAAAATAAAAGGGAATAGAAACCCCTTCCCTATTGGGAGGGAGGTACAGGTTGAATGGACCTAATATCAGATAGATGTTTGATGGCGGAGGCCATAAGGGCCCGCTTAGCAGGATTCCTAGAGATGGGTGAAACCCTGAAATGCTCGGGGGGGGGGGAGTGTGAAACTGGAGGGTCAAGCCAAAGTGCACTGAATTTCTGACCCAAGTGTCTGAGGTGGATTCCTCCCACTTGTCGGCAAAATGCCTGAGGCGGCCGCCTATGGTAGGAGAACCTGCAATCCTACCTGGGTCGGCGGGCCGCCCTCCTCCCAGAACCCCTAAAGGGCCTTCTGTAACTGCCCCCTCTCCTGCTTCTGTCTCCCAAGTCACCCCAGTCCTGGTAAGACGACCAGAATGAAGGGGAGCCCTGAAACCTAGGAGTGAATGATGACTGGAAAGGGGGACGAAAGGAGCCCCTCCGAAAGGGCTGGGAACCCTTGGCTTCCTGCCTACGAAAAAGAGAAGGCAGAAACTTTTTCTTATTTTGA
Source organism: Hydrophis major (assembly GCA_033807585.1). Lineage (NCBI taxonomy): Eukaryota > Metazoa > Chordata > Lepidosauria > Squamata > Elapidae > Hydrophis > Hydrophis major. The sequence goes on along the minus strand of CM066333.1, from coordinate 62,140,264 downwards.
GTTTCCAGAAGCAATGGCTCAAGAACAGGCCCGAACAATTTCTCTTTTGATATGGGGGCTGAAGCCAACTTAGACTTATTTTTGATATCAGCCTGCCAGTGTTGAAGCCAAAGCAATCATCTGGCAGATACATGAGAAGATATAGCCCGGGATGAGAACTTAACCGAATGAAAGGTGGCGTCGGCTGCAAATTCTGCCGCCGCCGTGATTTTTGTGATATCTTGATGGGCTCTGGTGTCAGCTGGGGGGATGTGTTGCTTCAGCTGTCTGAGCCACCTGATGGAGGACTGGGTGAAGAAAAGCGGCCACGGCCGACCGGATAGCCCAAGCATCAGCGGTGTGAGCCCGCCGGAGCGCCATCTCCGCTTGCCTATCCTCCGGCTTTAGTGCCTCCAGTGCATCGGTAGGATTGGAAGAGGAGGCAAGTCTTACAATCGGATCATCTACTTCCGGTGTGTCTAACATAGCGGAGAAATCCGGATCCAGGGTAAACAACCTCTTGTCCTGACTAGAAGGGGCCGGAGAAGGACCCACCGAGGCCAACTGCTTTGCAACCAGATCCGAGAAGATTGGGGGGGCCCGGAATAATGTCCGCTGCCACCGCCGGCTGCCTGAACATAAGGTCATCAGGACCTTCTGGGCTCGATGGAAGGGGGTCAGAGGGAGACTGAGAGGCCAGACCTGAAACGTTCTTTGCCTTAAATAATAAAGACTTAAATAGATGGGGTTTAAAGAGACCCACAACAGCAGGTTGCTCGGGGGAAAGACTCTCATCTTCCGACATTTCTCCCTCCATTAGATCTGCCTCCAGAAAGGGTTCAGAATACTGTAAGGAACCTCTATCAGAGCCTTCGTACTCTCCGAATGGTTCAAGGCCCACTACCTCTTCTTCTTGGGTATCCTCCCCCTCTGGGAATGGGGCATCCATGTGAGGAGGTACCTGACCATGTTGAGACGCTGGTGCAGAAAGAGACCTTCCGGATAAAGATTCAGCCTCGGGAGTCCTCCCTCGGGAGCCCGGTCTAGACAGCTGCTGCATTCTTTCGGCTATTCCTTGATGGATGGCAGACTGCATCCATTCTCTAATGTCATCAGGTATAATGTTTGGAGTAGGATCTCCAGAACGTAGGCCTGCAGCGGTCAGCGTAAAGGTCGCCTCTGGCACACAGGAGTGCTGGCGGCCTCGGGTGGAGGTACCGCCCCTGGAGGAAGAGGATTGGCTTGGCGGGGGGGGGTAGAAGGAAAGGCAGGTGTTATAGAGTGTGACTCTTTAGCCCGCTTGCTAAACTCCCTTTCTAGGGCCTTATGACACCGTAAAGCATCTCTTTGAGAAGCACTGGAAGATTCCTTGTCCCTTTTGTGAAGGTAGTGCGTTTTTGATTTGGCCTTCAGAGAAGAGCCAGTAGGATTAGCCTCTGCCATAGTATTTTTTTTTTTTTGAAAATTTTATTAATTTTCTACAAACAAACAAGACAAACAAAACATTAAAACATTCAACTCTCGTATGTACATCCAGTGTGTCAGTTGGTTCATCATTTTTGTGCATTCATTCTGTAGTCCCAGTTACAATTATGTTACATAACAACTCATATTATCAATCCAAACTTATATATCCTATAATCACTAAACAAAAAAAAAAATTTTTTTTGACTATACTTTTAATCATTCATGTTTTATGAGCTAACAATACTTTAACCAGATTATTCAACAAATCATATAATCATACCAAATCAGTCCTAAAAAAAACCCTTTATAAATATAATATCAAATAACAAAATAATAGCAAAATAGCAAGATAAAGATATTTCTTACTATCTAAAATATTCTATTATTGTATTTTATCATCTAGCCATTTATAAAAAAGATCCCAAATTTCATAAAATTGTTTATCCTCTTGCTCTCTGATTTCAAATGTCAATCTGCTCATCTCAGCACATTCCAATATTTTCTTAATAATTTCTTCCTGTAATGGTATTTTCTCATTCTTCCAATTTTTAGCAAATACAATCCTGGCCGCTGTTAATACATTTACAATCAGGTATTTCAAATCTTTACTATATATATCAGGTAAAATTCCCAATAAGAAGCTCTCTGGTTTCAAGTCTATATGTTTCTTTGTCATTTTTTCCAACCACATGCGAATTATAGTCCAATATTTTCTAGCATCCTCACAAGTCCACCACATATGGTAATACGAGCCGGGTATCTGATGACATTTCCAGCATTTTTCAGATTTGTTCTTAAACATTCTTGCTATTCTTGTCGGAGGAAAGTGCCACCTGTAAAACATCTTATACAAGTTTTCTTTATATGCTGTTGACATTGTCATTTTATAATTTTGAGACCACAATTTCTGCCATTTCTCTAAATCAATCCCATATCCAAAATTCTTCCCCCAAACAATCATAGTTTCTTTGACTTGTTCTTCCTCTAATTTCATTCCCAGTAAATAACCATATAATTTTTTAATCACCTTCTCATCAGTACCCATCAAGATCTTATCTAAATCAGTCTGCTTATCATAAAATCCCTCCGTTTTGGAATCTTCATCATACCTTGAATGTATTTGTGCATATGAAAACCAATTCATCCTTATACCTTGTTCCTCTAAGTTTTGGATCGATTTAAGTTCACCCTTTTCATCCAAAAGTTCCCCATATCTAACTGTTTGTTCCTTCTTGTAGATTATAGGATAGGAAAATGCTTCAATGGTCGATAACCAAACTGGAATTTTCAAGTAACATTGTCTTTTTATCTTCTCCCAATTTAACCACAAAGACTCCCGTACATAATGTCTTATTTTAGAAGAGCCTCTGCCATAGTATTGAAAAGGGAAATGGCGGTTGGCACGCCTAGGAGTTTGGCCTACTTACATAAACCGGTTTTCCTAAGATTGGGTCACGTCCCCCTTTTTGAAAGAAATGTTATTCTAGAACAGTAATTAATTAAACTAACTATCTATCTGTTTAAAGATCTTTTTTTTTTGAACTCTATGCAATAAAAAGGAAAGAAAAAAATCTACCCAAGGTTATTAAATATAAACCCTGAATATATACACTAACAATTATTATTCAATTGAGGGTCGGGTTCAAGTAAGGAAGACCAAACAGACCCAAGAAATAACAGCAAAAATACCTACTAGCAAAGACCTAAATTCCAAATGGACCAAATGAACGCTGAGGCCAAGCCAATATACAAAAGGCAAGACAAAAGGGGCCTCTGCAGGCAGCCCCCCAACAACAATGGGGAGTACGTGCCTGCGCCTCTGAACTAGCTACAGGCCAAGGAAGAAAGCCAACAATATCTAACCAAGAGGGACAACAGGGCACGGAGCCACAGTGCCCTCCAGGTAAAAACGGAGGCTCCATGCGGCCTGACAGTCCCGCTAAGGGCCTACAAAGGCCTCGCAGCTCACCCTTAATTCCAAACAATAAGTCTTACTTGATAAGAAAAACAAAATGGCACCGGCCATGAGGCGCGCCCAAAATGGCCGCCCGGCTCAGAGCGCACAGTTCAGAAGCGCACCAGCCCACTGCAACTTCAAAGTATGAGAAGGAGAAAAAAGGGCTGGGAGAGGAAGCGCTGCCTCCTCTGAGGCGTTCTAGGGGGGAAGACGCAATTGCGCACTAAATATATAGCGCGGAGCCAAGCGGCTGAGCCCAGCGCGCTTGGAACGGCAGAGGAAAAATGAGGGGTGGGGGGGGCGAAAAGGCTCCAAACCCCTTACCTCCCTCCTGAGAGCGAAATCGCTCTGTAAACTAAATTTGGGGCCACACTACACTCTGCAGGGACAAGGAGGAAAGAGAGAAATCAAACCTGAAGCTAAATGCAACACCACCTGAAACGGCCAAGGAACGGAAGAAAAGCTGCCTGTCTTTCTCGAAGGCTGAGCTAAAACTGGGGGAACGCATGGAGTCACGTGGAGGAGGAGGGCGTTCCTCAATTTCAGCTCAGCCTGTGAGAAGTGAAGACTGGAGCACCTCCCACTCTCTGGATGCTCGCAGCAGTTCTACGGAGAAAATGGATTAACATTCGTAGTTAATGCTTCAAAGCCATATGTGTGCATATGTCTGTGAGAGAATTTTAAAATATCCTTTCCAAATCTACATTTTTCAATCTCATGTTCTAAACCTGCTTTATGATTTGGGCATCTTTATAGCTAAATATACTGTGTGAAAGTCATTCTTGCTCTTTGAAATAAAAAAAATGGCTATTGAATGGGAGCCATCAAACTAATGGAATTTGAAACATTCCTTTTTTTTTTTTCAATATAACAAATTTAGGGTGAAGGAAGATATCTGTATTCCATTATGAAATTCTCTAAAAAATGTGGATCCCTCTGCCACAACTCCTGATTTAAAAATACTGTTTTTTATTCTTGTGAAGACACTTTACTGCTTTTCTTTTATGGCAGTGCTGTTTCTTTTATTGGACTCATTAATATACACCAAACTCTGTTGCTTTCTAGGTATGCTTGGTTACCACTAATATCGCCCAGAGTCATCACATCCCAAGGGAGAAGTTATGACCACACATATTTGAATGGCTGTATAAATATTGTTTTGATTTTGATACTATTCCTGCAACTTTCCTTAAACCTTTTACAGTAATAAATTCAGTGTGTTGTGAGATGCCAAGCAAAAACATGAAAATGCTGAAAATGATATACGCCAACATTTTTAAAAAGTATCTAGCCATGGACAGTTTAGTTATTTTTTGACTCCCAAACGTCAAGAATATGGGACATTTGGGAACAGGAAAGTAAATTCTATGAGTTACTTTCAATTTCAATGCATGCATTTAGGAATCTATTTCTTTACTTAGAGCTTTGTTTTGCTGGGTCCCTTAATACATAGCAATATAGCTGTCTTGAGTTGTTTCGTTGAATGCATGTAGGCTACTGGAGCAGCAAGCAACGTGTCTTAAAGATGTTTTAAATGTCCATTCATTCCCAGCCAGCAAGACCAGTGGCAAATATTTGTGGAAACTATGCTGGAAACCATCTGGAGGATCCCTACATGCCTATTTCCTTCATGTTAGCTTATCAAAGCAAAGCTAATGAACAATTCTTAACAACACGCTCATTATTATTATTATTATTTTTTAATACAAGTTTTATTAATTTTTTACAACAAACACAAACACAGAAAACATAGGACATAATATAAAATATGTTACAACACGCTCATTATTATGCCTGCCAACTAGCAAGTAATGCTCTAAATTCATATAAACATCTGTTTCCAGAGAAGTCTGCAAAATGATCCTAACTTTGTAACAATTCAAATGCCAGTATCTAATGATGAAACAGTAGATTCTCGTGTAAAGGTCTGTTGCTGTTTTATAATGTTTTTATTATCAATATTGCTAATGACTTTTTTTTTTTGTCTTTCACTGTGCAATTGACTGATCAAAGGTGGTTCTGTGAAGGTAAAGAACTACAAAATTCTCCTGATATTCAGATTTGTTCTGAAAGTGGAGGACTCCAGACACTCATTATAGCAGAAGCTTTTGAAGACGACACAGGGCGCTACTGTTGCCTGGCCTCCAATTCCCTTGGCTCTAGTTCTTCTTCAGCAGAATTATTTGTGGAAGGTAAGAAGATATGGCAATAAAAAGATCATGCATTGGGTTCTGTTTCTACTACCATATTTATAACAACAACTCTAGCTTTTACAAGTTTATGGGTCTGCACTCTGCAATCGCAATCTGCATGTCTAAATTGTCAGTGTCTACAATGATTAAAAAGCCTAATGTTAATTGTTATAATTCTGCTATATATAGCAGTTCTTCTATTCTTAATTATGCAAATTAGACTTTAAAAACTGTTTTTAAACAAAAACTGAGATGTAAAACAAAGCAGAAAACCTTTTTTCCACAGGAGGGTACCCTGTTTATTTTTGAAGTCCAAGAACTGCTGGGGCGACAGTGATGGGTGTGGTCATGTCTATAGTGGCAGCGAGTTGTATTTGATATTTTCAAAGTGTGTTATAAGCAGTATAGTTCTCATGAAGGCTTTCCAATTCATAACATGGTCTGACTCAAAGCAACATTTTCTGGCAAAATGGTTTCACTCACCACCACCCATATCCATGTCAGTTACAAATTTGTCACCTTTCCATCTCTGGACATACATACAAAGCACTAAGATGAGGTTTCAAACTCAATTTCATTGAGGGCTGCAGCAGCATTATGATTGCCTTCAAAGGACAATGTAAGACTAGGATAACTCACAGCGGCCAGATCGGCATGGCCAGGTGGGCACAACAGGGTCACTGCAACTAGGTGGACGTGGCTGGGTGGGCATGGCCAACTCGACATCACCCACTGGGCGTGGTTCACTCAAGACAGCTGAGTCAGGATGGAACAAGTTGTACTGGCTAACTCGATATGGGGACAATTCAATGCCCCACAAGCTCCTTCCCTCCTCCAACTGCTGGCAGCAAAGTATCTGTGCACATACCCACACCCACACTCTGAATTCTAAGTTTGGGAACCTTTATCCACAGAAGGAGGAGAGAACTGCTCTCCAAGCCCAGGCATGATTAGCAGTCTGCAAGTTCAGGTGTAGATAAAGGCTCTAAGCTTGGAATGGGGTGTGTGTGTGTGTGTGTTGTGTGCGCCCAAGTACAGCACACCAAAGGAGACTTTCTTCTTCCAATCCTAAACATTGTTGGTGTTTCTCTGTCCGGTGCCCCCACCCAGCAAAGTAGGAGACAGAAGATGATGCTGTTGCATGTGGAAGTATGGAGAAGAAAGTTTGAAGAAGCAGTTTCTTCTGAGTCCAACTTCTGCCTTGATAGATCTCTGGAGAGCAAGAGGAGGAGGCAGGGAAGCAATGCTCCCCAGTCCTGCATGAGAGAGGCTGGCCCTTCTCAAAAGGAATCCCCATTTCCAATTATGTATGGTAAGGATGCTGGCTTATGGGGGCAGCCTTCCCTCATGCAGCTCCCCCCCCAGAGATCTGTCAAGGCAGAAGTTGGACTTGGAGGAAACTGCTTCCTGAAAACTTTTTCCTCTACACTTCCACATGCAGCAATGTCATCTTCTGCCTCCTGTGGAGGGCCAGGCAAGGCCGGGAGTGGGGATCCAGAGGTCTCCAGCATAGGTAAGGTGAGACCAGGGTGAGCTCCAAAGCTTTGTCCACCAGAGGAGCCTTGCCATACCTCTCAGGCCATGTGGAGGATCCCCGGATGGCAGCATAGGCTGCCTGGAGCCCTGGGTAGCAGAGGGTAAGGACCCACCTGGTCCTCAAGCTTTTGGGGCACTGTGACCCCACAGCCCAGCTCAGCCCAGCCCGGCTTCTGGGGCACCTGGCCATGCTTACCTCCTCCTTGAGGTTACTGCTGCTGTGCTCGCTCTTCTTGGCCAGGTTGTTCATGGTGAGTGTGGGAGGGCAAAGTGCATGGGTGAGAGGGAGGCCCACTCCCTCTCCATACAAGGAGACCTGGCTTTATAAGCAAATCATTCTCAGCAATCAGATGGGAGACCACCAGAAGTGGGCAAGGAGATGGCAGAAAGGCAGCAGGGTTGCTGGCGGCCAAGTGCTAGGGCAGCACTTCGCTTAGACCTTCCCACCCTCTCATTCCAATCTCCTTCTTTCCTCCCTCCCTCCCTTCATCTCTCCCTCCCTCCTTCTCATTCCCATCTTCTTCCTCCCTCCCTCCCTCTCTCCGTGCTCAGGAAGGGACAAGGGGAGGGGGAGAAAGTGGCAGCACTGCTGGTGGCCATTGCTTTACCACACGGGGGGTGGGAGGCAGAGTGGGGGCCATCCCAGTGAAAGGGAAGCGCTAATGGGTTGAGGGCCCAGCGGGGCAAGGCTGAGCAGGTGAACAGGCCATGGAGACAGCAGAAACACTGGGTGTAAGGTATGGCACTGCTGCCAGGGCTCCACTATATGCCGATCTGCAACTTCATGGTTGCCACCCCGAACATGGTCAGCCTTAGATCTGGGCCATGGAGCTACCCTGGAGACAGCTGACCCCAACTGCCTTACCCCTGGCCTGGACAGGGCATTCCCCCTGGGCATATACATAGAAGCAGTGGTGGGATTCAAATAATTTAACAACTGGTTCTCCGCCCTCATGACTGGGTAGGCGTGGCCAACTTGATTGGTCTCATCCTTAGGAAATTTCTCCTTAGTCCAACTCACAATAAAATAGCAGAATAAAATAGCACTATTCCAATATTTAGAATAGAATAGAATATCAGAGTTGAAAGGATATTGGAAGTCTTCTAGTCCAATCCTCTGCTTTGGCAGGAAACCCTACACCAATTCAGACAAATGGTTATCCAATCTCTTCTTAAAAACTTCCAGTGTTGGAGCATTTACAATTTCTGGAGGCAAGTTGTTCCATTGATTAATTGATCTGTCAGGAAATTTGAGGGGCTCCTACAACAATGAGGGAGTCAATCTATTTTCCAAAGCACCAAAAAGCACAACAAGAAACAATGGATGGAAACTAACCAAAGAGAGAAGCAACCTAGGACTAAGGAGAAATTTCCTGAGGGTGAGACCAATCAACCAATGGAATAGCTTGCCCAGAAGTTGTGGTGCTCCATCACTAGAGGCTTTCAAAAAGAGTGAGGGAAATATACCCCGAAAGGAACCACTAAAACAATGCAGAAAACTTAAAACAGCCATTCCCCCTTTAAAAAAAAGTCAACCCCAAAGCAAATGCAGCAGCTAGGAGCAGCTGCTCATGTTAATTGAAAGCCTGGGTGTGCTGCCAAAAGCCATCAACCCTTCCAACTCTTATTCTATGTTCTCTGTGTTCTAAATTGGATGCTTCACAGCAGAAGCAATAAAGCTGGCTGGACCACACATGCATTATATTCATGGCCTGTATGATCAAACTGCATCATTGTCCCCTCCTGTATTTTTTCCCCCAGGAAGAAACAAGAAGTAGCCAATACTACAGCAGCTATAAAAGGTCTTGGGGAACTCAGGGAGTATCAGCTGATCACAGAAGTGTTACTTAATACTCTTTATAATGAAAATGTTTGTTATCTTGTCCTTCTTCCTGAAGAGAAGAGGTTCATCCCATCCCAAGATGGGTGATTGATGGGTTTCCCTGCTCTAATCCTGTCAGTTTCTGTTGTTTATTGGCTTGATTCAGCATGTATTGGCTGCATTCCAGCTGCAAGTGGTTCTTGGCTATTAACTGAAGGGAGGGACAGAGAGAGAGAGAAAAAAAACTACTCTTGCACTTTATTTTTAACCAGTTCTCCGAACTGCATGAGCAATTAACTAATGGTTGGGGTGAACAGGTGAGAACTTGTTGAATCTCACCTGTGCATAGGAGGTGGAGAGTGCTTCTCCATTGACCATCTTGCCCCACAGACTGAACAAGTTCAGAGTACTTCCCTTTCACTGGGGACATCAGTCCCTAAATGCTCACTGCTTCCTGTGTGCCACAGAGAGTGCCTGGCATGGTTGGGGTGGACACTGTCCCTGAGCAGGCCCTTCATTGTCTCCAGGGCGATCCTGCAAGTGAGATCTAACCACATTTTTGGTCTGGCTCTGGCCTGCGGGCTTTGAGTTTGACATTTCTGCACTAAGATAAGGACACTTATTATTCTTGCTTTCCAAGAAAGTAGATGGATTTTGTATGGAATTCAAGAGTTTTATGAGAACCAGACATAAATTCTAGCTTTGTAAACCACTAATTTCTTTTCATGTGTCTTAATATTAAAAACTTTAAATTTAATACATTACAGTAATTGGATGGGATAAGACTGGTGAGCACCAAAGTGCCATGGAAATTTTAGCAATACTGAAATCATGAAGATTGTCTTAAATATTCTGTTTATAAACATGCAGCTGTGTTACACCTGATGTTATCATTAATGATTCTATTTCCTACTTTTCTGCAGGTGGCAGTTCCTCTGATTCTGATAGTGAACATTTCAAAACAAAATCTGGAACCATGCCCCAGTGAGTTTACAGAACAAAACCAACTATGTTGTGTTTAATGTTTCTATGGCCATCTGAAAGGATAATTGCTAAGCTGTTCTGCTTCATATCTTCCTCCTGTAATCATTTTACGCAGGGAAAGAATTAACTACTGTTAATCAATAATCAAGTGCTGTTGATGTATTGGATTGAACCTTGACCATAGGATGACTATGAAGGCTATTTTTTTAATATTCCCAAGATGGATTCCAAGCATATCAGTAAAATTATCTTTGTTTTAATGTATAACTGGGGTTTGTTTATATGTAAGAAATATTTCCTAAAATACAAAGAATTTGATGGGGAAATATTAGTGTTAGAGTTTCATTGCTGCACTGGAAATATATTAAGCTGCGGTTTTCTACTTATTGAAGAAATAGACAATGGAAAATGTAGCTAATTGGTTACAGGTCCCTAATCAGAATGTCTTATACTAAGTAATCAGCTGATTTAAGCAGCCTAGCATACAAAAGTTACTACTTTTATCTATAAGAGCAGTGTGAATACTACGTCTGAATTGGATGGCATAGAAATGGTGTACTGCAATGATGAGAATGCCTTATTTAATTTAAAATTTTGACAGCAAATTTACTAAGGAAAAGATCTACACCCACAATCTTTGTATGACTGTTGAAACAAAAATATAACCATCACTTCAAATGTGGAATGCCTGTTTTTTTTTTTTAGAAAAATGAATGAAAAAGATAAAAATTTGAGAAATTAGCTTTGAAAGGAAAAAAAAACGCACTTGCTTTACTTTAAGATGTGTATAATTACAGCTTGGAGCAATTTCTAACATTAAAGTGTTAGCTGATTGAAGAATAAGGGTTCAAAGCAGTGCCGGTAGCACCGATGAGCAGCAGAGACCAAACCGTTTATCTCCGATGCTCTGGCTGTTGGACCCATCCTCTCCCACACTAACCTTTATTCCTATTCCCTACCACTTAACAGGGTGGAAAATGAGTGTGAAACTTAGCGATTGAATTAGTCATGAGAATAGAGTCTACGGTGTTCTATTTCATGAAATGGGAAGCATTGTTTGAGCACACTAAATGACTTTCTCTCTGCATTTTGATTTGTCCGTTTATTCAGAGCTCAGAAGAAAAGCACTTCTGTTTCCTTGACAATTGGATTGTCATCCCCAAAATCTGGAATTACTACAGCAGTAATCCAGCCTATCTCTGTGCCTAATCAGCAGGTATATATTTATGTGCTACTTTAAAACATAGAATATTTATTACATTTATTATTATTTATGTATTATTATTTAGCATAGGATGAGAATATGACAGAAGAAAAGTAAACATATAGACACAGTCCATGTGATTATCAATATAACATCTGTGGAGGTGTGCAGTGGCCTCATAACTGGATGTCCACCTATCCAGGCAATTGCCCCTGCCATTGCTTCATGCAGATCTTCTACAGAACTGGAGAATTAATTAAATTATTATTAAATTAATAATAACATGTAGATATATCCTGCAACTATAAGAGCTTTCCTTCTTTTCTGCCTTGGATTCTTCTATTCTTGATGCACTTATTTTATGAAGTGTCCTTTCCTTCCTGAACAAGTTTCAGGTATGAGACCATTAATGTATAAATAATTTTTAAGGGAACATGGCAGACTACAGGTAGTTCTCAACTTACAGCACTTCATTCAATGACTGTTCAAAGTACAACACTGAAAAAGTGACTTATGACTATTTTTCACAGTTAACAACTATTGTAGCATCTCCATGGTCACATGTCCAAAATTCAGATGTTTGGCAACTGATTCATATTTATGATGCTTGCGTGTCCTAGGGTCATGCGATAATTTTTTATGACCTTCTGACCCGCAAAGTCAACAGATAACAGATAATCAGAGTTGGAAGGGACCTTGTAGGTCATCTAGTTCAACCCCCCTGCCGCCCAAGTGGGAGACCCTACACCATTTCTGACAGATGGCAGTCCAATCACTTCCTGAAAGTCTCAAGTGATGGCACTCCCAGGGAAGGGAGATTTACTTAACAATGATATTAATAATTTAACAACTGCAGTGAATCACTTAATAACTGTGGCAAAAAAAGGACATAGAATGGGGCAAAACTCAAAAATTTTGGGCTTAATTGTAGTTGTAAGTTGAGGACTATCTGTACTTGCATTTGGGTATTTGCATTCATTGATTGATTCTACAAAACTAAAAATTGAGCCTTTTGTGGTAAATTTATTATAGATACATTCATAAGGAAGATAGAATTAGGTATGGTTTTATGTAAGTATATCCATGAATCAGTGCTTCTCATTTCCTGACATTACCTGAAAAGCTTGATAAATAGACAGAGTTCCCCAAAGATTGAGGACCATAAATTTAAAATAATCACTTTTGGAAATTGTCTTTGTTTTCTTAATATGCAGTATCTTCCTCAAGTACATATTTTTCCATGTTCTTTTTTATGTTCATTGCTTTCTTCACAATTCAATATATTTTTTAAAGCCTTTTTTTTTTTTTAAAGAAAATTAAGCCACTACATTCAGTTCTTCTCACCATACAGAGACTCATATAACATTTGAGCAGCCAGAAAACTACTGTGGCTCATCCTTCACAATTCCAGATCATAGTTGAGAACACTGCAACATAGCACCTGTTTGTACTAACTGAATATCAATACTCATGTAGCTGGAACTTCAAAGAAGCATATAATGTAGCTGTTTAAAGTAATACCAGAAGCTGTTCTGAGACCTTGAGTGTGACATATTTCTCATCTTTCTTTTTTCAGGGATCATATTTCAATATTTGTTCAGACTTTCCCAAACTATGGTGTTTAATGTTGTAAAAGTTGCAAGTCAATATTAGTAGTGGGATTCAATTTTTACTACTGGTTCTGTGGGCGTGGCTTGGTGGGCATGGCTTAATGGGTATGTGACTGGCTAGGCAAGGCCAGCAAAAAGAAGATATACCAAAAAGTAGTTTATTGAACTTCAATTCCCAGAATTCCCAAGGCAGCATGTAGTTCTCCCCTCTTAAACTTGCCAAGACTGAAAAATGCTGATCTACAGAGTGGGATTTTCCCACTCCTCTTTTACTGGTTCTTACTTGTAAGCAATCATAATGCAAAATCCTCACTTCAATCCCATCCAAGAACAAAGATAATGCAAAATCCTCACTTCCACCCCATTCCAGAGCAATCATCATTCCTTCACTAACCTGCTTTCCAGCTCCGTTCTCCTGTGTGCAGGGCAACAAAAAACCATGTGACTACTAATTTAAAAAAGGTTCAGTCAGACCCTCCAAACTTCTTGTGAGAAGGGAGATCTCACAAAATTGGAAGGTCTGACTGAACCTTTTTTAAAATTGGTAAGTCACATGGTCTTCTTTTGTTGCCTTGCACACAGGAGAACGGAGCTGGAAAGCAGGTTAGTGAGGGAATGATGGTTGCTCTGGAATGGAGTGGAAGTGAGGATTTTGTATTATGATGGCTCTGGAATGGGGTGGAAGTGAGGATTTTGCATTATCTTTGCTCTGGGATGGGACGGAAGTGAGGATTTCGCATTATAATGCAAAACCCTCACTTCCACCCCATTCTAGAATACCCACAATTCCCTCACTAACCTGCTTTCCAGCTCCGTTCTCCTGCATGCAGGGCAACAAAAGAAGACCATGTGACTATGAATTAAAAATAGTTCAGTTAGACCTTCCAACTTCTCCGGGGAAAAAAAGATCTCGTGGATGGTCTGACTGAACTGACTGATTGGCTTCCCAGCTGGTCCATTGCTACCTCCCAGCTGATCAGCAGGGCTCCCAGTCATGCAGCCTCCCCACCTGAAAGGCAATCCCAATTCAACAAGCAGGTAGATGGTGGGGGCAGGGCCAGCCAGAGGTAGTATTTGCCGGTTCTCCGAACTACCTAAATTTTCCGTTACGGGTACACCAGAACTGGTTCGAACCAGCTGAATACTACCTCTGGTCTTAGAGCATATAAATTAGGAACCACAGATTTCATGGAATTATATTCTTAGTGACATTCATATTAATTAGGGTTCATATAAATTATCAAAGTGTAAAAAGCTAGGGACACTTTTGAACATGGTGTATCACCATTGATAATTCAGTGTCGTTGCTTAGTCACATAAATATATCTTTATGAGTTCGGTCTGAAATACTAATTTTAATATGTTTATGGTATATTCACCAATAGAAAATGAGAATAGAAATATACTTTATATTATTGTTTAAATTGCACTTTATATTATTAATGGTGCGTATATGCTTTAAAATATCTGCATATGATATTTTACAGGTTCAAAGTCCTACTTTGCATCTCTGCAAATTAGATGGATCAAAGCCTAGCCATGCTGCACCTATTTTTACAAAGGTCTGTTTTCTCAACCAATATTCTGTCCCAAAATCATGTGACTATGCATAATTTAAAGCCTAGAAGAGTGGTAAACAAATATAATTGGGGGGTTTTTTTGGTCTTTTTTGGTCTGCCAATTTTCCCAATGGGGTACTAAGCATTCTTAGGAATTATGGGGATTGAGAGATGGCATTTCTGGAAAGCAACTGGTTTAGAAGGGTGGTTTATACTATTTGAAAAAAAAATGGATTTTTTTTCCCAGAAATACTTTTTTCTGAAATTTTAGCTTCTACTACTTGCACTTTATAAGATGGCATGGGCTAGTCTTGGACTGTGTGCAACTTTCTAACATCTCAAGCTTTGGAAACTGAATATGGTAAAATTTGGTACACTTTTAGGTGCAGTTTTGATACATGGTACATTTTTTTGTTTTTTTGTCTTCCACAAAATTAAGAGCTGGAACAAAAGTGGAAGACAAAATGCCCTAAACCGCACCCTTAAATATTCCACAAATCCTGAAAAAAAATCCCTAAGTTAAGCTGTAGAATGGTTTCTGGACCTTAAGAGATTGGGGTATAAATGTGAAGATTTTAGGATTCAAGTCACTCCATAATTACTTCTCACCACCCTAAGAGCCCTCTCTTCATCTTTTTAACTAATTCTAACAGTGTTTAATCTTCCTGGCCTCCTTCTAAATTTTTAGTTGTTACATGCTGCTTTATTAACATTTTATTGTATAGTTCCTCTCTGAGGGAGATGGGTGATTCAAAAATGTCAGAAATAAATAAAAAATAAAACAGAAAGCCAGAACATTTAAAATTTTTGCAACTTTTTCCATTCACTTTTTATTTTCCAAATTACAATTTTTGTATGTTTTTTGAAAATATTTGGATAATGCATAAGTACTTATACATAAAGTAATTGCTACTAGTGGAAAAGGTGCTGCACAGATATTTTTTTTTTCATGATTTTTTTTCTTGATAAAGTCAAAGGTGGAAAACGTTATAAAAGACATGTGGGTTGGTGTAGAGTATAGAGATGGCCTTGAAGATGGAATTGAACTACCATTCATCAGCTTTAGGCTGGAGAGAATGTGGGAAAACTTCAACATTGCTTTCCCTTAATTCTCTCAGTATAAGAGCAGATGGGAAGGGAAAGAATTTTTATGAGACTTTTAAGATTCTGCTATTGTATATTATAATTTTATAGTAGACTGTATAGTGTAACTCTGTTTCCTGACCTGATCTCCCTCAAAAGTCCTATCGTTCCACATGGTAGATAACAGTTGTTTTGGATCTCCTATAAAGTTTCATAAAGGAACTACATCAATTCCACAGCAAAAAGCATTGTCTAGAAATATACATTGTTATAAAGCTTCTGCACATTGAAATTTCATTTCCTCGATATTAACTTAGGAAATATCTGTGTTTCATAGATGCTGAACGATAGATAGATACACAGACAGACAGACAGACAGACAGACAGACAGAAAGACAGACATAGGCAGGCAGGCAGGGAGGCAGACATGGGCGGGCAGGGAGGCAGATAGGTTAATAAATGAAATTTCCATAGCTGTAAGTGTGCTGTCCAGACAGTATATAGGTAATTGGGAATTGAGATAGTTAAGTTAGAATTGGGAGCTGTCCCCTTAAGGGAATGCCTCATGGTAAATATAGTTAATGCATCATGGGAAATGTAATTCATGTCATGTGGTCTCATCTGTAATCCAGATTGGTCACTGAATTGACCCTTGCTTGGTTGGGGGAGTTTCCTTTACACTTGCTCGGACCCCAGCATCATGCTGGTGTCTCACCCTTTGCTCCATTATTATGGGATGAAAGATCACTATTCTTTTACACTATGAAGTCAGCTGTGCAAAAAGTTGGACGTTAGATGAATCTCAACATAACCATGAGTTACACCTTGAGAATGCCTTGTGATCCAATAAAGAAACTTTGTATGGAAGCCTTTATAGAGTTGACTGTCTGTCTGTCTTTATATTCAGCCAGCAGTCTAAAGACAGAACAATAAGCATCTGATCACAACATAACTTGATCATCACAAGGTTTATGCCAATACTGGGACTCTTTGTTTAGAAAAAGTATTTCTTTTTTCAGAACCCAAGAGCAAGGTTCCTCAGTAACTTATATAATATATATAACAAGATATATGAACTTCAACTTGCTGGGAAATCTGTTCAAGACAAGACGAAAGAGAAGAGAGTTATGTTGACCTAGACCAGGAGTGTCAAACTCGATTTCATTGAGGGCCGCATCAGGGCTGTGTGTGTGGAGTGTGTGTGGCCAGCTCAATATCACTTGGTAGGGGGCACCTGTGATGATCTGGATGGATCCATTGTCTCCAGCGGAGGAAGGCGAAACTAGGACGAATGTCAAACTCTTGTCTTCCAGAGGAGCCTTGCTGTCTGCTGGTGGCCAAGTGCTAAGGCAGGACTTTCCTTCCTTCCTTCCTTCCTTCCTTCCTTCCTTCCTTCCTTCCTTCCTTCCTTCCTTCCTTCCTCCCTCCCTCCCTCCCTCCCTCCCTCCCTCCCTTCCTTTTTTTCCTTCCCTCTTCATTCTCCTTTCTTCTTTCCTCCCCTTTTCCCTTCATTTTCCTTCCTTGCTCTTTTTCTTTTTCTTTGTCTTTCCTCTTTCCCTTTCTCCTTTCCTGTCCTTTCTTAGATGTTCAAATGCAAAAGAGGAAATATTTCTCCTTTTGTTTTGTTTTGCTTTTAGTTTGTTTTCCTAGCCCTTTTTGCCAGCGAAAATGAAGGGGAGGGGGGTTGGCCTAGACAGATTCCTGAAGCCCTCTGCCAGCCTTGCTTTTGGCCTGGATGGCCTCCTAAAGCCCTCTGTGAGTAAAAACGGAGCCCAGGGGCCACGCTCAGGTCCATTTTTGCTGGCAAAGGGCTGGAGAAAGTCATCCAAGCTCCAATTTTGCTGGCAGAGATACCGCAGGCCAGTCCTTCATCGTTTTCATGGCTGCCCCAGAATTAAGCACTCCATGGGCTGGATCTAGCCCACGGCCTTGACTTTGACACCCCTGACCTAGACTTAAGACTCTAGTTCAGCAACCCCAAACCTTTTGTTGGGGATTACCAGGGATTGGTTCTGTGGAGAGAGGTTTTTCCATGGACCAGAAGGGGTGTAGTTTGGTGTACTGCCTGTATCCTGCAGATGGAGCTTTGCTTTTTTGCATGATACGGTTTCTGGCATGCCGTGGATTGGTGCTGCTCCATGGACCAGGGGTTGGGGACCCCTGCACTAGTTTAGTTGGAAATAAAAGCTGCACTATCCAAATAAAGAATTGGAAAAAATAATAACATAATAAATAATAAACAAGTAAAAGATTTCAACAGCTGCTGTTAATTGCCAATGTTGGTGTTATAATTTGCCAATGTTAATGTTACTTTTTCTGATTGACACTCTGTATTTTTCTGATAAACATTCTGTATTTTCTGTATTTTCATTAGCTTATTTGTATATCAAACTTTCAGGAACTTCAAAATTCAACAGCAAATGAAGGACAAGTAGTTGTATTTGAGTGTAGAGTAAGAGGAGCACCTTCCTTGCATGTTCTCTGGTTTCGTCAAGGGGTAGAAATTCATGATTCTCCAGACTTCCGAATTCTTCAGAAAAGTAAGTGCCTGCCGAAATGAGTAAATTGACATTTGAAATTAGAGAACAAGGGGATAAACAATTTTATATGATATGGAATTTATTTTATCAATGATAAAAAGACATGGGAAAGAAATAGTTAGTAAGCCTTATAATAAAAGTTAATACAATATAAAATATATAACCATTGGATTAATATATAAGATTAAATCATAATGAAAATTAGAATATCTCGTATAAAATGATGGAAAAATAGTCAAATGAATATTTAATAATTGATATTATATAAGCACAAGCTAGATTGATAAGGTGAGGATTTATATAACTTGTGAGTAATGGTAAAAAAATGATAGCACAAAAGAATGTAACCAACTGACACACTGTATGTATATAATTGAAAGAGGGTTTTATGTTTTTATGTTTTGTTCATATGTTTGTTGTAAAAAATAAAAACTTTGTTTAAAAAAAGAAAAGAAAAGCAAGTGCCGATTATTTTCCCATTAAAGTGGACATGCAGTAAAAATATACAAATGTGAAATGATTATTGTTTTTAACTGTATTCTGAATTGAAAGTTCTTAAAATTCTAAGGCTTGTTATCTTTTGCATAATAACATTTCTAATGTACTTTATTCTTCCTGCTTCTCTTCCTTAACCTGTGGTTTGGATGATGTCATAAATAGAACCACGTTCTACAGCAGAACCTGGTAAGCATCACATTTTTAAAAGTATTGATTTCTTGTGTCGTAGTTAAAATATTTTGTAAAGAGCTAAAATATTTTGTAAAGCAACTCTTTTGGAGGCAGTCTTTTCTTCATATGATCTTATAAATATTAGTTTCTTTGGAGGGATGAGGGTTAAACTGGTACAGCTTTGGAGCTCACTCTTTCCAATAATAACTTTATAAGAATTAGGGAAAACTAAAATACATATTACAGCAATATTACAGTTCATGGGGTTTAGTTGAATGTTTATTCCAGTCCCCAAGGTGGGTCTAGAACAACTCACTGTAGCCAACGTGCCACTGCCAACTTGCCACAACCAATTTCCCATGGTCAACTTGCTGCAATACAACTTGTCACAGCCAACTCACCATGGGACAACTCACTACAGGCCAAGAGTTACACTAGTATCAAAGAAATGGTGGAATAAAATCATTAAAGAAAGGATGCAAAAGGAGGAATAAAATGAAATGGGAATGTCAAAAATTAAAATAATTTATAAATTCTTTTTAAAAATTAAATTGAATTTCTGACCTGTCCTATGGTGAGTTGTTCCATGGTGAATTGTCCCGCAGCAAGTTGGCTGTGGTGAGTTGGCTGCGGCAAGATGGGTGGTGTTGAGTTTGCAGTGGTGGGTTGCCTCATTCTGCCCCAAGGGTTTATTTTTTGTACTGATGGTCTGTTTTAAAAACCTACAGTAATAAATAGGAAACAGGATAATTACTATTTATACATCTCTGATACATGACATTTGTAACTTACCTCCCCAAAATCTCAGTTGACTATATACTAGTGGTTAGGCACTAGGGAATTAAAAGCAGAAGAAAGGGGAAGGGAAGAAACTTTGGAGATTCAGGAAATTGAAAATCTATGAAACAGATTTTTTAAAATCATTAAGTTCTATCAGCTTAATGTGTTTTACATTCCTTTCTTTGTCTAGACAGAAATCAGCCTGCAACAACAAATCTTTTCAGACTGTTTGAAAAATTAATAGCCAGACAAATTATTTAAGGCCAACAACACAGTTTGTCAAATGACCTGTTCAGTACTATGTTATTTTGACATTTTGACTTTATGTGGATTGACTCCTTCAAAGTAAAGTTCCTTTAATGAAGGAGAAAAAGAGATCTACAGAATCATTTGCCAGCTGCTGATGCTTTGGCCATTACTCAGCTGCCTGGAAGGAGCCACAAAGAATATTGAATTTCTTTAATACAATTGTATTTTGATACATTAAAAAAATCTTTATCTTTTTCTTTTTTGGTCAATGGATCATCAGGGACTTGTTAAATAATAAAAGTTTTCAGAATACTTTATTTCATTGGATTTATATTTTGAACATTCACATAGCAAAACCCACTCCAAGTTTTTATCAAACTCTCTTAGTCTCCAACTATCTTCTGTTTTCATGGATCTAGAAAAGGCAAACAAAATCTATATATTAATTGCAGAAAGTATTTAACCAGCTCTCTGTAATTTTTATTGCCATATTAATATCACACTATTTACTGAGAATTGTGCCGTTGCTAATCAATATAATTGTTTTATCAAGATACATGAAATTGTATTCCACATAATAATCACATTGAATTTTACAGAAATAACTTGTTTAATATTGCTTATATCGTAAGATCTCTGTAACTGGGGGAGACAAATACAGTCTGCTTATTTTTTGTATTTCATTGTTGTTTAGATCAGCTAAAAATAATGCATGTAATACCAAGTAATATCAAGCCTTACCATATTTTTCAGACTATTCTGTAAGTCAACAGAAACTGAAGTATCCAAAGGACATACCGATTTTTTCTTTTACATTCAGGCCATCTCCAACATAGGTTATCTTCAATACATGGCTATGTACCACTATTTCCAAAAATGAAAACGGTTTCAAATAAAAATATGTCACCGACTTTAGGGAGAATGTGTTTATAGATCTTAGATTGCAGTTTAGAAGTAAATCATGAACACATATTAGCTAATTAAAGCTGAATTTTAAAAACTTGGCTCAAAGGCTGGTATTCTCAATTAATATGAAACACAATGGGGATGATGTAATAAACTTACTATTTGTTAGCTGCAGCCAATACTTAACATTATCTATGCATTGGATCATTAAGGTTTGACTAAAAACTATGTTTAAAGCAAATCATGTATGAACCTAGACACTTTTTGCCATTAAACAGAATTTATTACAGTAATAAGATGGGAAGGACTTGTAATAAATGCGGGGATACAAGCTTTTATTTTGGTCTGTGTCGGCAGACAACTAGTATAGAAGTCCTGAATTATGTAATCTATTATTATTAGAAAAGAATATTCAGAATAGCAGATGACGCTGGAAAGCCAAGTGATAGTTAGTTCAGGCTGGCATTGCTTCTAAATAAAGGTACAGTATAAAAAAGATTGAGTTAGATTGTATTTGGGTGCAGATTTTAGCCCTTTCTTAAATGAATAAAAAGGTTGGAATGTAAGCAAGTACCCTGGTTGCCCAAATAACCAGGAGTTTTCAGTTGTACTTCTGGCTATTGGGAAAAAGGCTTTTATGTGCTATCTCAAGAGCCTTGATACCCATCTGAACTGAATTATTTTAACTAGAATTTTTAAATTTTATGGATGATTACATAGTAAATACATTATCTTAATCTTATTTGGCATAAGCTGCTTAAGAATGGCTATAATAGAAGATATGTACACACAAGTGTACATACAATTGTCATACTATATGTACAATTGTCATACTATAAACCATTAGTGCTTCTAAATACATGAGTATCTTGGGTAAGGAGAAGAATTAGTCCTGAAGCAGTCACAGGAAAGGCCAACTGAATTTAGAGGGAATTAAATATTATTCCATATGTTGTAATTTTTTATCAGCATCCAATTCCAAGCCAATTTTAACGTAAGGTTCATCTGCAATAAAATACAGGCAGTCATTGAGTTACAAATGTAATGGAGCCTGCCAAGTACATTCATAACCCAAGGATTTGTAGGAGTGAATCATGTAACTTGACTGCGATTACTCCCTCCTTTCACCCATACATTTGCTAATCAAATGCGCTGGTTGTAAGTGCACATGAGGCCTTCCCTCTGCAAAGCCTTTTGCAGTGGATATTGTGCAGGCCTTGGTTCATAGAGAACAGAGGCCTAAAGTACTGTAGTGTGAGATCATGCAAGATCAGTAGCGTAAGATTTCGAAAAGAAGAGATATATCAGAAAGACCAGGTTACTTTATCTATTTGTAAAGTTAATTACGAATGACAGCAGAGATTTCACACTACTGATCTTACATGATCTCTCACTACTTTAAGCCGCTATTTTCTGCATATGCACTGAAGCAGGCAAAGGAACTGATGGCTCACTAGTTTGTAACAAGGTAAGTGAGTTTCCACAGGCCCAATAGCTGTGGAGTCCCTGTGGAGGTGGGGGATAGGCAGGGTGAATGCTGTAGTGCCTCTGCTGTCATTTGTAAGTGTGAATGATGGCCATAGTGCTGTAACATTTGTAACTTTGTAACTTGTAACTCTGGAAGTGCTGTAACATTTGTAACGTGTAACTCTGGAAGAGGTGCATGGCTCAATGCGTCGGCGTGGGGAATGGCTTTCCCTGGACGATGTTGCAATTTGTAATTGTATGCCGCCAAAAATTCTGACCAGCGGGTCATTCTGGGAGATAATATATACGGTGTTGGCCTATCTCCCACAATTATTCCCAGCAAAGGTTTGTAGTCAGTCACTATGGTAAATGCTCGGCCACACACATATTGATGAAATCTCTTTACCGCGGAGACTATAGCAAGGGCCTCCTTGTCAAGTTGACTGTAGTTGCGTTCTGTTTTTGATAACGTCTTTGAGAAATAAGCAACAGGGGCTTCATTACCGTTTGGCAAAATGTGGCTTAAAATGGTGCCCACCCCGAATGGGGATGCATCACACGTGATCGTTAAAGGCAAAGTCTCGTTATACTGCATCAGGACAGAGTCAGAAGTCAATAAATCTTTTACATGTCGAAACGCCTGTTCTTCTCTACGTCCCCATACCCAGGTTGCTTTTTTGTCCAATAAACGATGTAGCGGCTCAGCTACGGTTGCTTTGTGAGAGAGGAAAATGTTATAAAAATTGATAAGGCCCAGAAAAGCCTGGAGGTCGGCCTTGTTCCGGGGTTTTGGGGCGTTCTTGATCACCCTGAGTTTGTTATCGGTGGGGTGAATGCCTTGACTATCAATTAAATATCCCAAAAATTCTACGCAATCCGTACACAAATAACACTTGTTCTTTTTAACTTTAAGACCGGAGTCTTTAAATCTCTGGAGAACCAACCTCAGGCGTTCCTTTAGTATTTTCTGGTTTGGGGCTGCGATTAATACATCATCAAAATATGGAACAACACCTTTTATCCCTTGTAATAGCCTCTCCATTAAGCTTTGAAAGATTCCCGGGGCTACGCTCACTCCGAACTGGAGCCAGTTACATTTAAACACGCCTCTGTGCGTAACGATTGTTTGGGCCTCTGCCGTTTTTTTGTCAACAGGCAGTTGTTGGTATGCTTGGGCTAAGTCTAGTTTAGCGAAGACTTTTCCTCCCCCCAGGGAATGGAGGAGGTATTGTACCACCGGTACTGGGTAAGCGTTTTGTTGAAGGGCGTGGTTCAGGGTGGCTCGGTAGTCCCCACAAATTCTTATTGATCCATCCATCTTGATGGGCGTTATGATTGGGGTTTCCCAGGGAGAGTGGTCGATTGGTTCTAGCACTCCCTGGGCTATTAATTTATCAAGCTGCTCGTCAATCTTTGGTTTAAGGGCAAAGGGAACTCAACGAGGCTTAAGGCGGATGGGAGCTATTTCGGGATTGAGGTTAAACAATATCGGGGTCCCCTTGTACTTGCCTAATTTTTCCACGAAGACGTCCTGGAATTTGTGGACGAGGTCTTCTTCCCAATCGCTGCTGTAGGTTCGGTGAATGCCGGCTACTTCAATTCCAAGTGGAGCGTACCATTGGAGGCCTAACAAACTAGGCCGATCCTTGTCGATTACAGT
Organism: Hydrophis major; assembly: GCA_033807585.1. Lineage (NCBI taxonomy): Eukaryota > Metazoa > Chordata > Lepidosauria > Squamata > Elapidae > Hydrophis > Hydrophis major. The sequence continues at coordinate 62,116,600 of CM066333.1, read as the reverse complement.
CAGGGGTAAAAATGCTGTACGGTTCTTAAATGATACCCGTACTCGGCTGGATCCAACAACTGGGATTCGATTTCCTTGATAGTCCTTAAGTATAAGTCTTTGGAACCAGAGGTCTTGCCTACGGATAGTGGGGATGAGCTGCTTGAGGGTCTTCCAGGAAACCATCAAGAGGGACGATCCCGAATCGACTTCCATCAGGCAGGGCTGGTTTTCAATGGCCACTTTCACTCGGATCTTTTTGACATCCAACGACGAGGCGTGACCGATCGTGATCGTTTGGTGAGCCTCTTCTCGCTTCGTTGGATGGTTTAGGTTTTTGTTTCTGTAGGAGTGGTTGTTCCATTGGTGGTTTGCGGGTTCTCGCTTCATGGGACAACTTCCTGTCGGTTGGCGATAGTTAGCCCCCCTTGAGGGCTGGCTGGGTCCTGGCTTGCTTCTACAGTTCTATGTGGCCTCTTTTTCCCGCACACATGGCAGAGCGCATCGAGGAACCTGCATTCCGACTGGGGGTGGCTTGCTCCACACCCAGCACATTGGTACTGTGATTTCTGGTGTTGGTCCCGTTCGGACCGAAGTCGATGGACCTCTCTCTCGTCGCTATCTGACGACGAGTCGAGGTCCTCGTGGTGGGCCGTTTCCAGCTGTCCCTCTGACTGAGGTGAAATGTTGCTGGCTCGTTGGCGAACCGTGGCGTGTGTGCAGCGCATTTGGGCAGCCAACTTCCTGGTTGCTTCTGCTGCAGTAGCTTCAGCTATGGCGTCCTTAAGGGTGATGTCGCCCTTTGCCATTAATTTACTCTGAGTGCCTGGTGCATCTAATCCCAGAACGATTCGGTCTCTTAGGGCTTCCTCTAAGTCAGTAAACTTGCATAGGCCTCCCAGATTCCGGAGATCCGCGATGAAATCAGCAACGCTTTCGCCCTTCCGCTGACTTCTCTGATAGAATTCCTGCCTTCTCACGAGCGTTGGCACGGTCGGTGCATAGTGAGCCCTTAGTAGTGGTTCGAGGACATCCCAGTCCATAGTCTTTACTTCTGCTGGTTTTGCTAGTGCCTTGGCCATCTTGAATACAGTTGGCCCGCAATGAGTTAGGAATACCGCTCATTTCTTTCCGGTAGTGGCATCCTTTAAATTGTTGGTTTCCAGAAACATCTGGAAGCGATCCATATATGAGTCCCAATCTTCTTGTGCCGGGTCGAATGGAGCGGGTGGTATGACGCTGCCGGACATGGTTCCGCCGTTGGTGCATTCAGCCACGTGCTCGGTTATGGTTCTTCGTCGTTCAGCAAGCTCTGATGTCTCTACATCCCACCCTCGTCGCCAGTGTTATGTTCTGAGCATGGGTGCAAGGATGGAGACGAGCCAGTGAAACTGTGAACTTCAAACTCTTTATTTACATGTTAAACAGCTCAGCTCAATGGCCACGATGGGCCCCTTTATATAGGCAACTCTTATTTAACCAATGAAACACAGGGAGTGCTAGCTCCGTTAACCAATGGGAGAGGCTCGTTAATAGCCAATCAGATTCCCCTGAATGGACCAATCTGATGTCGCTATTATCGGCCAATCAGAAGTGCAGGGCCTGAACCCTACACTTTACTTCAAGCTCTTAATTATCTTTATTAAGCATTTATTGATTCACAACAGTAACTTTATGATGCACTACAGCTATTAGTTGCTTTGCCATATGCATCAATAGCTTTTTGTATTTATTCTTGGGTTAGATGGCATTATGTGGTATAAAGTTGTTGTCACCTCTTAGATGACAACATAGATTTTTTTCCATGATGATCTAGCTGTAATCTGATCTTTCTGATATACCTCTTCTTCTCTTTTCTTCTACTATTCCCACTATTAGAACCATCTCTAAGAAGCTAGGTCTTCACATAATGTATCCAAAGTAGGAGAATCTGAGCTTAGTCACTTGTATCTTGAGAACTCTGGATTGATTAGATGATAAGCTTGATTTAGACTGCTTTTAATACCTATTAAATGGTTTAGGATGGAAAGAACAAAGTGTTTGCTTTAACTACTTATAGCAATTTAAAAGAGCAGAGGGCTAAGATGCTCACCAAGAAAGGCAGCCTCCCAATAAAGCAAATCATTGTTGTACATTTTATTTTTGTCCTAGATCTAAGATTGAGGCTAAATATTGTGAATTCCAAAGCTAATTATGTGAAACCTAATGCAAAATTGTTGTTTTTCTTTTGATTGCCTTTTAGAAGAGATATGTACTTTGGTGATTGCAGAGACTTTTCCTGAAGATGCAGGAATCTTTGCGTGCATGGCAAGCAATGATTATGGATCAGTCACAAGCACTGCCAAACTGACTGTGCTGTCAGGTATTCAGTTTTTGGGTGGGTTGTATTGTCTACAATATAAATGAAACAGAGTGATGTTTGGACCCAGCTGCACCACATAACTTTTAGAGTACTATTGTATGTTATCTTTCCACATACTATTGTATGTTATCTTTTACTGATGATGTATTACTTTACATCAAGGTAAAAAGAATGTATAAAGTATAATGTATAATGACATATCTAAAAGTATTCTATATAATCCTCTAAAATAGGGGTTCCCAATCTTGACAACTTTAAATGTGTGGTTGGGGAAATCTGGGAGCTGAATTTTGGGAGTTTTAAGTCCACATCTTAAAAGTTGCCAAAATTGGGAACCCTTGAACTAAATCTTACTAATTTGATTTCTATTTCACCCATCTTGTCCAGAGGTAGCATTAGGAAATGCAGTAAAATAAACTCTGTGGATCCAACTACTAAAAATACAGCTACTAATTATAAAAGAAGAAATTTGACCTCTGTTTCAATTGGATTACAAACTACAAAAATAAAAATGTAAGAAATGTACTGATATAGTAAAAAGCTAAGTTATGCATTAAATTATCTTGCCATTATGGGTGCACAATTATATTGAAAAATGAAACCATTTCCTTTCCTCATTCAGGTGTATTGAAGTAAAACCCCCATGGTTTCTAGCTAGCACAAAGTAGTTCTGCTTTTTTTAAAAAATCTACTTCAGTCGATATTTTTTAAATTATGAAGAAATTAATGAATAAAACATTTTATGTATTAATGATAAAACATGAAGTCAGCTGTATATTTCATTATGATGTCAGTTATTCCTATAAATTCTGGTTTCCGTAACTGCCAGGAAGGAATGTGTAATGTGGATATTTTATACATTGGCACCGTGTAAATTCCTGAATAATTATCCATATCCCCCCCTTATTTGTTTTATTTTCTACTACATAGAGGGAGAAATTAATTATAAGTTTGATCAAATTTTAACATTAAGATTTTGAGGCTAGGTGGCAGCAGAGGCAAAATGGAAAAAGTGAGTAACTCATACTTAAAAACAAAAGCCAACCCCACCCCCCGGTAATTTTCCTGTGAGTATTAAATTTAAACCAGAAATGCATACAAAAGTCTTGGAATAAGTTGGTATTTTTCATACACAGTGGTATTATATATCTGTGATTAATTCAAATAAGATTGATACACACAATTCATTCACTTAACCAATACTGAGCATAGATTAATTACTATTCTCAACTCAATTTCCACTTGTAACATGAATAATAACAATAAATAAATATTTATTTATGATCCTTAAGTTCAAATATTCATGAGAATTTGAAAATGACTGACTTTCTTGGCATAACAGTTCAATGTAACTGATTAAGTAATGATCTCATTTTCAATGAAATAAAACAAGAGGATAATTCAAATAATGTGTTATGATGTTGTGCTATTTTTTTCCTTTCTATTTTAGCCAGTTGCAAAAGTGCCAGCCATGATTTGTCAACGAGAGCGCAGAATGAGGATAACTTTCAACATTTCCCACCTCCACCTTCATTTCCTGAGATTAATTCTGTAGAGCTTCCTCCAAAGCATTCAGAGTACTCCAAGATCAGTCATTCCAGCTCAAGTGTAGCAGCTTTTGAATTACAACTTAACTCTGTGGAGAAGAAAACCAATGGAATTCATCCTACCCATGGAGTCAATGGGATCATTAATGGCAACACCAAAACTGACAAATCCCACCCTGGTGATTTGCTTTCACCCACAAAAACACCACCACCCGTGCTTGCTAAGCCAAAGCTGTGAGTAATTCTTTGTCATTATATATTCTAATATTATGAAAAGGTATTTTACCTTTGTGTCACAGGGCCAGAAATTTAGCAGATAAAATTTCAAGACATCTAGAAGACACAAAATTAGATAAGTCATGTTAGCTAACTAACAGTGTGCATAAGGTCATGAAGTATGAAAAATTATAATGCTTCTGTAGATATTTTCTTCCATGTGGGGATACATTGATGTAATGGGAATGAAAACTCATCTTCAAATCATTACTTGACAACAAAGCTTGGTAGGTGGCTTTTGGTTAGTTATCTGTCATCCAAACATGAAATGCTTGGGATGGAGGGATAGAAGCACTCTTGCTCACATCATTCAATACCTTATATTGCATAATATAAATTTAATATCTGTTAGCAATGTGCCTTCCAGAAGGATATTAAAGGCTAGTTTTGCCGGTTGGCTTGGGAACCCAAGAGGGGCACTCAGCATTGGTTGACAGGGTAAGAAGATCTCAACCCTATGACATCCATATCTTTGATTTTAATTTTTATATACTTTTTTTAAAAAATTAATTGTTTTATATTTATCTGCTTACTGTTTGTAAATAGGCCAAAGTCTCTTTATTGTTGAGAGGCATGGCTTCTAAAGATTCTAAATAAATCTACATTCTAAATAAATATTTAGGACAATGGCTTTTATTTTAACTTCTTTAATTTAGGCCAGGGGTGTCCAACCGTGGCAACTTTAAGACTTGTGGACTTCAACTCCCAGAATTCCTCAGCCAGCAAAGCTGGTTGAGGAATTCTGGGAGTTGAAGTCCACAAGTCTTAAAGTTGCCACGGTTGGACACCCCTGATTTAGGCACTACCTAACTTCAGACTGAATGAGGGTGGTCTACAATAAAACCAACCAAATTATAATACAAGCATTTGTATGCCTCCCCAATGTTCATGACATTCTGGGTGGCTAACATTAATCATACAGCTGATTTTTTTTTCTGCGCAGCCTCAACTGATAATATAATTCAGACTTCCTTATCCAATGTCCTGCAGGTGTGGGAATGATTATAGGAATTGATTAGGATAATTACTGGATTTGAAATACAATCCATTTAAAGGATAATACTTTAGGAAGATGAGTTTATATGTGGATAAAGCTATATATGGGAAAAATCACATACATGCTAAGCAAAATTACATACATATTTCATTTTTAAAATTTTTCTACATTTCTTCCTTCTCCTTATTATGTACTAGTCCTGTTGTTCTATGTAATGAATTATTTTGATACCATTTTCTTATTCTGATCAGCTATACTTTTTATCTAAGTGTGATGACCTGTAGAATAGTATAGGCATTCCTGAACCTTAAAACAAAGACAAAAAAACCCAATTTGAATAGAAATTTAAATGTAATACTCCTGTTGATTGATAACTCCCACATTTTGCATTGAGACCTCATTCTGAATCATAGGTATTATGGATCATATATTTTCTTGTTTAGATATATATTGTGATATTGATCAGAGTATTTTAAGTTTATATAGGCCTTGTAAATGCCACTATTTCTTTGTACTGGATTTGGAGCAATTCTGTTGGGCAAATGCTAGGTACCATTATTGTCTCCAGATTTTGATACAAAATATTGGTTTCTTGTCTGAGAAACATGTTATAGCTCAATCATGTATTCATAATTTGTTGCTTAAGTAATAGAATTACTATTTTGAAAATGAGAAATGTGTTAAAACTTAAGGAAAGAACATGTATAGCCAGCCAGTGTAACCATATTCAGTGCTGAACATGGGAATTGTAATTCATTGTGCTCTAGACTCAGTTCAATATGTAGGTTTTTGGAGGCAATGATGGTTTTGGGGGGGAGCCAGATTTTTGAAAAGTGCTAAGTAAAGTACTTTTTTCCTGGTTCCTGGTTTCCAGAAAATGGAAACTCATCAGGATGAAAAAGATAACTGTTGTTCAATATCTTATCTGGAAATTTTAGTTTTTCCCTCTCTTAACAAGAGTTGAAGCCAGAGTTAAGTTGTTGGCCATTGAAACTGATCAAGGAGACATTCAAGCTAGAAATAAGAAGGAATTGCTAAATTGCTCTGACCTCATTACCTTATTTCCAGGATTACTGACATACGTACCTTTTATAAATGAACTTTGTTTTTAGTTTGCTTAATCTCTCTCTCTCTCTTCCATATCTATTTTTAAAATATGTCTTAAATTTGTATTCAACCCTTATAAAAGTTGGTCTAGTGATGGGCTCAGTTGATTGGGGTTCTTTCCTCTGCAGGATCTGTCCTTGTATCTGAAAAGAAAAGGAGTGAATAAAGCTATCTTCTGAAATTGTTACTTGTTTTTCAGAATTGAAACTGGACGCTACTCTTTTTTTTAAAGTTTTTTTTAATAAGCAAAAAATAATAATCATAATCTAAAATATCACTACAATAATATGAGATTTGATCATTGCCGGTTACCTGTTTTACAATTAAATGTTAGTTCTTTGAAATGGAAGAAAGAGAAAGATGGGCCAGATTGGCAAGAAACAAGATATACTTTATATCTTTATAATCTCTATACATTTAATGTTTTTGTAGTTCTGTATCCACTTGTTTTGGGGGTTTGGCCTTTCTTCAACAACTGAGCACATGAAATCCCATTACTTTATAAGAGTTCCACAACATTAATAGTGGAGCAGCCAGTTGGGTGTTTTCCTAGTGACAAAACTCCCCACCTCATAGCTTCACCTTTCTTCCTTTACTGGTGGAGCCAAGGTGCTTTGATGCCTAACTTCCATATCTCTATGCTTTTTCCTTGGAGCCAAAACGGTAGCCATCATTTCAGTATACTACTTAATGGCAGCTTCATTTACTTCCTTATGATTTTAAATACAAAGAGACAAAGGCAGAGAGCAAAGCTGAATGCTGGCTGGAGTGTCAATTTTGCAACTTCCCATTAATCAGTGAAGGCAGCATTTGTCAGTTTCTGGGGAATACTGAATATGTCTGAAGGTTTGAAGTAAAAAAGTGAAGATGGTTGATGTGTGGAAGTGCCTGTAATTTCATATGTTGGAACATGACAATGCTGGCAACATTGAGGATATACAGCAATTTCAGATAAAGAGAAACTGTTTCTTAAATCTGTAGTTATAAGTGTTCCTGTTAAGAATAAGCTGTATTGCACAAAAAGGTTAAGGAATGTAAGCTCCCTTATTCAAATAGCTTCCCTAGTATATTTCCAAGTGCAATTCCAAGTATATATTTTCAGAAAGACAGACTATATTTTCTCTTAGAAGACTATCAGGCTTTTAAGATTTTCAGCACCCATTTGCTCTAGTTTACAACATCAGTTTGGGCTGCTGCTTTTAATATGTTCTTGCTTTTTTATTTCACTTTTATTGTGATCTTGAAAAAAAAATTCTGGATTAATAAACAGAGATAGGATTTTGACTGTCATATTTTCACATGCTTGTACTTCTTGTCCTGGATAATCAGAATATGATAGCTATTCCTAATTCCATATTTTTGTATGGACATCATGAAGAAACAACCAACTGAAATTAAATGAAACTTTTGAAAATTCAGTAGGGAAAAGAAGTAAGCATGTGTAGCAGTATTTATTACATTATTACTGGCTGAGGGGGAACTTCTTGCATGAACTATTTCAGTGCAATTCCTTGTTAATTTTGTCCCTGTTTGTCAGATATTCATATCATCTTGCAATAAAAACATTCCTTCTCAGAATGCAGATGTCATATTTTATGGCTGCCAGAATTTCATAATTCCTCTGAAAGAATACATAAAGCATGCTCCCTCATTTTATGACTCCCTCCTTAATTGTCAACTTTTAAGTCAGTCAGTGGTGGTTAAACATCTTTAAATATGCACTTTGGTTCTGAAAAGATATACAGTCCTCTTTCTTATGTAAATGGGCTTTCAACTAAGAGGCAAAGTTTTTTTTTTTTGAAGTATCATCAAACTGATGTAACAATCTGATAAAAAGATTCAGTGTTTAGCTTTGTCGGAAGTTTTTTATCGCCAGATATTGCTGAAAAATCCTGGTATCATATAACTTCACCCTCTGTTTTGGGAAAATTTATTTGTGTATTTGGGATCTCTGAGCTTTTATAACAATGATAAATAAATATTGCTAAACAATATTCTGATTTCTAACTTGTTGTTTCAGCAGTATCATTACCATAGATTTCGGTGTAACATTGAATTAAATGCAAGGGATATATTCCACAGGATCATTTTCAATGAAAATTCTATTTTTTAATGAACTGAATTTGTGTGTCTCTTATTTATTTAGTGGAGCTTCTTTGGAAGTCAAATTTCCTGCATTATGCTTTAATGATTTCTGAGGATTAATGGAGTATTTTGTTGTACTAAAATAGAAGATATATTGCTTTGTGAATTTTGGCTTGATAATAAGCAGAGAATTATGATTGACAGACAACTAAGACATACCGTATATACTTGAGTATAAGCTGAGTTTTTCAGCCCATTCTTTGTGCTGAAAAAACCGCCCTCGGCTTATACTCGAGTCAGATTCCCCTCTGAAAAAAAAAATGGTGTGGAGCTCCGGAGCTGGGCAGCCGCTTTCCTGCAGGCAAGCCCCACTTCATGGACTCCGTCCATCCTCGCTCCCATCCACCCATCCACCCACCCAAAGCGACGAAGTCCCCCAATCGCGCAGCCCAGAATTGCCCTCCCCTCAGGGGGCAGCAACGACGCCCGGTGTTTCCTGAGACAAGAAGCTCCACCGTGCAATGAAAGCGCCCTGGCTCTAGGCTCAGAAAACAACGCGAGGCGAGGTCGCTTTGGCTCCGCTGAGCTTCGTTTCCTAGCTGCTTTCAGTCCGCTCGGGAGGAGGGGGAGGAGGTGGTGGCCTCGAGCTCAGAAAACAATGCAAGCTGCTGCCACCACCTCCTCCCCCTCCTCCCGAGCGGACTGAAAGCAGCTAGGAAACGAAGCTGAGCAGAGCCTAGAGCTCAGAAAACAACACGAGGCGAGGTTGCTTCGGCTTCGCTGAGCTTCGTTTCCTAGCTGTTTTCAGTCCGCTCGGGAGGAGGGGGAGGAGGTGGTGGCCTAGAGCTCAGAAAACAACGCAAGCTGCCGCCACCACCTCCTCCTCCTCCCGAGCGGACTGAAAGCAGCTAGGAAACGAAGCTGAGCGGAACCGAAGCGACCTCGCCTCGCGTTGTTTCCTGAGCCTAGAGCCAGGGCGCTTTCATTGCACGGCGGAGCTTCATCTCGAGAAATACCGGGCGTCGTTGCTGCCCCGAGGGGAGGGCGATTCTGGGCTGCGCAATTGGGGGACTTCGTGGTTTTGGGTAGGTGGGAGCGAGGACGTTGACTTTAAGCGCTGCCGACCAAGTGTTTCACAAATACCAGTGGGACCTCCGTCCACCACCACCCCTCCCTCTTTTGCCTCCTTCCTTCTGATCAATCAGGTTTTCCTAGTATTTGCTTACAGCTGCGTTTTCTCTTCTGCTGTGCTAGGCATTGAACGCGGGGATTTCTGATTCCCCTTACACACGCGTGGATATGCCGTGGGGCATTTTCTTCCAAATGCCCCACTGGCAGAGAACACTGACTTTCATAATAGTGAGATCATTTCCCAAATTAATTGATTCACTAACCCAAAAGAAGATGTCGATGACAGTGGGAGGCAGGAGTCACTCTCTCCCTTGCAAGAAAAAAGCAAGAGCCGTTCTTATGATCTCTCTCTCTCTCCCCATAATACAGTCAAGCCCTTTCCAGCACGTGGGATCCGCCCCCGCCGCTTTGCACCTTGCAAGTGCAAAAACCCCGGGATTTTGCACTTGCAGGGTGCAAAGCGGCAGTGGCAGATCGCGCGTGCTGGAAAGGGCTTGACTGTATTACGGGGAGAGAGAGAGAGAGAGAGAGAGATCATAAGAACGGCTCTTGCTTTTTTCTTGCAAGGGAGAGAGTGACTCCTGCCTCCCACTGTCATCGTCATCTTCTTTTGGGTTAGTGAATCAATTAAACCTTTCATGATAGTGAGATCGTTTCCCAAGTTGATTAATCTGTTTTTTTTTTGAAATAAATATTCAAAAACATTTAATCTACTGATGCCTCAATTAATGTAATTTTATTAGTATCTATTTTTATTTTTGAAATTTACCAGTAGCTGCTGCATTTCCCACCCTCGGCTTATACTCGAGTCAATAAGTTTTCCCAGTTTTTTGTGGTAAAATTAGGTGCCTCGGCTTATATTCGGGTCGACTTATACTCAAGTATATACGGTACTTATTCTTCAGCAGATGAAATAAAAGTATATTTGCACCCTTTGCTTAGGCACCATGGTGGTGAAAAGAATGTTTTTGTCTGTCTGCAAGTCCTGCTAATGAAAAGCACATCTTTGGGAATGAACCTGAAGTTGGGAATGGGTGTGGGCTTTTATGCCAAGATGGTTTATGATAAATTAACTCATAAGCCGTGAATTGGAATACAGAAGGACTCATATAGGACTGCATATAATACTGCACAATATAATCACTTTAGTATATAAAGAATTGTTAAAATATTAGAAATGTGCTTTTTTATCAGGAAAAAAAGCAGATAATTTATAAATGATATGACATAGCTAAAAATAACTGGAAGGATATAACATTACATCTTTTGATGTAGCTGGAATCTTTTCATATTAAGTTTTCTTTTGCTAGTTCCCACAAAAAGAATGTATCATGTCAGGTCATTTTCCAAACAGGTCTCAGTGATTCTATCACGAACATTTTGCTTGTTGGAGGAGCCAGTAGTCGTTATATAAACCATATATTGTTTTGAATATTTGAGACTTGCTAATATTCTCAGCATATATGTCAATTAAATGTACTGAGTTCTGTTAGGAACTGTATTAGCTTTATTTATTTTTTCTTCTTTCTAAAGAAGGATTATATTTATTACAGTTTAGTATTAATTGCTAAAATTTCATTGATTGAAAATTGCTGCCCCTATAATACATCTGTTAGTACTAGTAAATAACACCTTAACACTGCTGTACACACCTACAATCATTATGTTACTCTGCAACCATTTTTAAAAAACATTGTAGGAAAGAAACCGGCTGAGCCAAGGCAGGGAACAAGTAAGATGGTGCTGGCTGGCTGGTTGGTTGGGGAGGGGCAGAATCATGGTTGCTTAGGTGGCCGAGCTGAGGCAGAATGCTAGCAGAGAAGCAGGCACAGCCAAGGTTAGGAGCGGAAAAGCCCTAAACCCCCTCAAAAGCAGTGACTGGCAATGGAGGAAAACAAAAAGTAATAATAATAATAATCATCATCATCATCTAAACCCAGAATTTATTTCTATCATTAATTTCTTTCTAAATCTGCTATCCATTCCCAAGCTTCAATTCAACTTACATCTCCTGACAGTCCACTGTTGATCTGTATTATCAGTTATTAACTAAGAAAGTGTGTATTCTGTACCAGATCCTTTGTTATTTGATATTAGTCAATAAACCCTTTAAATGTAAAAAAAAAAAACCATATTAAAAGCCTGTCTAATATAAGAGTAAGTGAAATGGGCAAATTCTTCTGTCCTTAATTGTAACTTTCAGTACTGGATGTGTAATATGATAGGGTTTTCTCATTCATGAATAAGTTAATTTATTGAATTAGACAGAAAATGTTTCCACTTTGTGGCATAGAACAACATTAAAACTTCTATTGGCTTGCAGGTTGCATTACCCTTTATGCAGCATTTTGAGGACCATCAGTCTAAACCCCTATATTAGGGGATTCCATGGATCTGTGTCTTAATAACTTACAAGGTGTAAGTCATGTTTTTGCCAATAGCCACACTTGGGTGCCTCTGGGAGTATAAAGTGGGTTCTGTTGGAATATTGCTAGGCTATTTCTTCTTCTTCTTCTTCTTCTTTTTTTTTTTGCAATTTTAGACTATGCCAAGAATTAAGGGGCAGAAATGACAATAGCTGGTTTCTCCAATCATATAAATAACTTAATATGAAGTGTAATTCTACCCAATCACTAGTTTCTGGATGATCATAGATTAATGTAAAGCATTATTATCTACAATATGCTTGAATAATAGAAGAAAAGGAAAGGCTCAATTGGGGTTTACAGAGTAGCAGCTCCCCCATTTGATTTTCTGTTGTACAAGAGCCAGGTAAATTATGCCTCAATTTTTAGCAATTGCATGGACATATCCATATTCTTTTCATAGTATCAGTAGAAAAAAGTTTCCCATTGCCTTCTTCTATTTTCCCTCCAAATGTTTTCATTGTAGTTTATACTTCTTGGTGGTCTCCCAAGAGATAGCTAAAGGTCTGTGGTTTGTGTGTCTTTTTCTTTTTGTAATGGACAAAATACCTACTCGCTAGAACAAATATGCTCGGTAACTGCCAAGAATGTGTAGGAAAAGAATGCTAAATATTTTCCTATTAATTCATCCTTTTTTGCATTCAAAGCTGTTTTGATTGAGAAAATGATTAAAAGGGGTGGGGGTGGGGAAACTAAGACATTTTACCATTTCAACCCCACCCTACTGTAAGCATAAATTATCACAATTGTGTTTACCATTATTCTTTGCCCAACATACCAAAGAGTGGGACAATTTGTTTTTTTGACCCTCTTCCAGTTTCAAGCATAATAAGTATAAACAAGAGTAGCTAAAGCTACACCCAAATAAAAACATTTGTTTTTGTTTTTTTAAAAAAACAAGGATTTATGTCAAAGTAATGTTATATCCCAAAGTTTTTGCCATTTAAAATTTCTTGATGTATTTTGTAGAATTCTTGGATGGTGCCAAGTGCACCTATGACAATGGTTATCACTGTCACGTGTTTCATCAATAATCGCATAGTTTCAATGTTGTTATTATTATTATTATTGATTTAATCTACAATTCAATTCACAGTCTGGGACTGGTGAAAACTTAACAGTTCAGTCCTAACCAAGGACCTAAGAGCTGTTATGGTAATACTTGAGTATATAGGCAGTTCCAAATAAGTGGGTTTTTTTTTGCAAAGTCAAAATATTCAGGTCTGATAAATTCAAAATGTCCATGTATCTGGGCAACCCTTTTGATATTGCTCCAAGAGTTCCTAATACTATTGGTACAACCATTGATTTCTTCTTCCACAATCACTCAACTTCAATTTGTAGATTGCCGTATTTCGTTATTTTTTCTGGTTGTTTCTCTTCAGTTCATGCATCACCTGGTATTGCAATATCAATAAACTGGACTTTTTTTCCACAATAGTGATGTCAGGTGTGTTGTGGGCCAGATCATTTGGACTCAAAAATCCCACAAGATCTTGACCTGTTCATTTTCAAGAACTTTGTCAATTTGATGTTCCCAGTAATTTTTGCTGCATTGAAACCCAAACTTCTGGCAAAGCTTCCAATGTATGATTGTAACAACTCAATCATGTAGATAATCAGTTTGCAAGATTTTGCTGTAGCCACTGATAAGGTGGTCCACTGTTTCATCTTTCTTGTTGCATAAGTGACATTTGCTGTTGCTATTGACATGTTGAGTTTTTGCTTTCATGGAATTGCTCTGCAGGGCTTGTTCTTAGGCAGCCAAAATGAAGCCTTCAGTTTGTTTCTTCAGCTTCTCTCAGTTTCTTTATTATATACAATGCCAGATGATAAATATACTACTGTATTTAGACAAAAAAAATAGAATGGTTTTTAGCTATGCTACATCTTTGTCTGTCAAGAGGTTGTCAGGCTGAAGGGATGATGAAGATGATGATGATGATGATGATGATGATGATGATGATGATGATGATGATGATAATTTCACACAATTAACCAGATTTTCAGACTGGATTGGGCATTTTTGTCTACCTATTGAGTCCTTACCAAGGACCTGGTATAGGCAGATCTGGATATTTGATGGTGTTAAAAATATTGTCACAGGATGGAAGCTGAGCCACCTTTTGCAATTGACTGATGGCAAATTTTTCAATGCTAAGAGTGTTCAAGTGGTGGTCCAATTGTTTTGGGATTGCATCCAAGGGGCCTATTCATACTATTAATACTAACCTTGCTTGCCTTTGCTTCAGTCTTCTGTTTCTGTTTGTAGGTCTTTGTATTTTGCTGTCTTCTCCAGTTCTTTCTCTTCTATTTAGCATCTTCAGGCATCATCATTATCATCATCATCATCATCATTATCATAATTATTAAAAAACACAAAACTTTAACTCGGTAAAAAAGGAAAAGTAAACAGAAAACCTAGGCTTAATCCTACCTTAAGTGAAGTTTAGTGAAACTAACAGTAATCATATCCAACTAGTCACTAAGCCATCTGATCCTATTTTTAGCAACAAAAAAGGTAACATCACATAAAAAAATAAAAGTTTAGATATTATACTTTCTCAATTTTATTCTTATATTTTTATATTCTTATAAATTTGAGTTAGTTAAAATAAACTAAGCTGTATAATGAATTTTGACTATAGCAGCTAAATAATTGGCTGAATAGTATCTCATCTGCATAATGTAGTTTCATGTGATTTTAGATTTCTGTTTAATATGTGAGAAAGAGTCATACTGAAGAGTCATACATTGAGGGATACTTTGGAATAGAGACTAAAATACTTTTGTTACAGATTTCTAAGGTGATTTGGAAGTCTTTGGTTAGCTTGCACATTGTAGTCTGTTGGAAATCTGTATCACTGTTTTTGTTGGCTCAGTGTTTTAAGATATCAGTCCATATGTGGGATTTTTCTGAACTGCCTGGATGGGTGGTTTGTTTATTATGTTCAAGCTGTGATGGAATTTAAGAAGAATTGGGATTGTCTTTTTGAGATAATAAAATATACAGCTCCAGATGATAAATATACTATTTAGCATTCCTTAGACAACAAAGAATGTTTTGAACAATTTTAGCTAAACAACATCTTGTGCTGTCAAAAGTTATCAGACTGAAGGTAATATTGAAAGGTTTTGGTTTCTGTCATGTCTTTGGCAATCAGATTTAGAATGGCACACATCCATCACAAAACAGAGATTACCTATGAGAAATTGATCACCCCATTAATTTATACCTAGCTTTTAACAAGACCCTTGTTACATATTTGTAGGCATTTTGTTGTTGATTTTATAGCTGTCTGACTAGTTCAGATTGTTTTGTGATATGTTTTTGATGGCATGTTTCCCATCCAGTTGCAACATAATTGTATGACTATGGCTGACTTTGGACCAGACACTCTCTATCAGCTCATGATTTTCAGCTTGGATGACAAGTTAGTTGGTTCATCTGAAAAAAAACTGGATGGACTCTGCACTTGCAAGACAATGCTAGGAAGAAAAGAAATGGACTGTATAAAGGAAATAATGTGTTTTAGTAAACCTAGCATGAGTGCTGTCACTGTTGATTCATAATGAGCCTTTGATTGTGGACATCAGTCTTGGTTATAAGTTGAGGCCTGTGAAGTTTCTGCTCTGAACAAAAGGTTAGCATTGGGATATTTCTCAAATAACTCTGCAGCTGGGTTCATACTACATCTAGTATTCTTGTATTCTAATTTGGGCACTGCTTTGCTGGATGGAGCAACAGCACTTCTGAATCTACCATTTTTGCTCTTTTTCTTTGGATTGAATCACCTGGCCTTTGTAAATTGTAGAGACGCTCTACAATTTCTTGGTATCAACTTTAGTACTACTGTACTATGCAGTATCTGCAGCTTGTCAGTTTGGATTAAAAAGTATATTTTTGTTCTGTGGGCACCTATGTTTTTGTTTGTTTATATGTTGGCTTAGAAACAGCAAAAACTACAGCATTTCTGTTTTAAAGGAATGTTGGAACTCTTGCTTTTCAACTTAAGGAAAACTATATCTGTGTTTTAAAGTGGAAAGAAGCCCTATTTTTGTTCTCTTGCCTTATGAATGTAAATTACAAATTATTCTTCTTTTTCCTAGATGAAATCCAGACCTCTTTTTACCGACAATTCTTAAACTATTTGACTAGGATCTGAATTCTCTTATGAAAAGAAATAAAGGTTACAGTCTACTATAATGTTTGCTATGGCACCTTTGCATAACCTTTTTGATCATGTATTCCATGGGTAATCATGATCACACTTTTTGCCTTAAAGCTCAAAAGTAGAATACTTTAAAAACAGCGAGATGAGGAGTTTTAAAAACAAGATTGCTCTATTTTAATCTCTGTAATTCTTGTCAGCTAAACAATATACATGCATATAAAGCATGTAAATAGAGGAATCATAGTCTTATTTGAGAAGACAGAAAACTTTCCATTTTTTGAAAGAAGAATAACATGGTAGATAGAATACTTCATAAGACATTTTAATATAAATGTAGAATTATTTTTACCATGAGAACAGAGCAAAAATATGTTGTTTTTTATTGACTAATCAAAAAGTTAGATTAGTCATAAAATAACAAAGCATTAATATATGTAAGTCTCAAAAGATGTTATATTTGTTTCTTTGGATTAGAGGTTGAAATTAAGTTATCTAAGGATTAATTCCAAGATGGCATCAGAAAACATCTTTAGTACATATTTTCTTTTTGGGCAACAGATAAAATTGAGGTATGTTAATTCACATAATGCTTACTTATTACTGCTGTTTTTTGGAAGGGGGTGGGAATAACAGAACATATGTTTGTTATAAATGTGTAAGTTTGCATAAGATTTATAGTTAATATTTTCATGTTAAAAATGTTAATGTTATTTTGAATTATATTCCAAAATTCTGGAATTTGACCTTTTTTAGTTTTTGAAGACATTTTTCCCAACTAATGAAAAAGTTATATGGTAAGTTTCCCTTTGGAATAGATTTCATAATGTTTTATAACAATAGATAAACCTTTATGTGTGGTTCGATACAGTCTTATTTACTCTATATGTCATTTTTATGTGATAAAAATGACTTCAGTCATCAAGTGAAAGAGTCTTACCATTTTGTATTGCAGGTCTAGAGCTAATCTAATCTAAACTGATTATCATATTTTAAGTAATAATATAATGTATTTGATTCTGTTTTATAGTGCATTATTGAAACAAAATCTCCATGAGATATCTGCACTAATTATCAAAACAAATAGTTGTAAACAGTAATTAAAGTCATTGACTATTATCTCTGACTCTAGTTTTTCTTGAAATGGGCATGTTGGTAATAATAAAAAATCTTTTCCAAAATATTACATTGAATATACTAAATAAATAACTTCTGGTTTTTGCTGATAATATTTGGAGAAGCTCGTGTTATGACAGTCTTTTCCCAGTAATTTATCTAGTTCTTATGAAATGTATTTTAAAAATACAAACACTCAACACTAATCTTGGGAAATATTTTATCTTGTTTTTCTGTTGTATTTGTGTTGTCAGAGATAATCTTGATTACTTTCTTATATGGTTTCCAAAGTTTATAAATCCATCCATCCATCCATCTTAGTTTTCTAGTTTTCTTTTGCATTAATTTCCAAATAAAACGAGCCTACATGTCTGAATTTTAGTAGAATTATTATAATCTAGCAACTCCTTATGCAATAAGTGCTTTTAACATTTTAGGCTCAGTATCCTTCAATATCTTCATAAATGAGTTAGATCAGGGAATAGAAACGGAACTGTTCAGATCTGCAGGTGATGATACTAAGCTAGGCTCAAGATCCAGATGGATCTTGATAAACTGGAACACTGGGCCCTATCTAATAAAATGAAATTCAGTACAGAAAAGTAAAGTTTTATGCAAATGTACATGTAGAGCTTAGTAAAACTTGGCTCAATAGAAATAACTCTGAGAGGGATCTTGGAGTCCTACTGGACAATAACTGTTGCCAGCAGTGTGTGGCAACAGGCAAAAAAACCAATGCAATCTCAGGTTGCATTAACAAGGGGTAGAATCAAGATCACATAAAGTGTAAGTACCATTTTATAAAGCTTTAGTAAGACCACATTCAGAATACTGCATCCAGTTATGATCACCTTATTATTAAAAAGATGTCAAAACCTTGGAAAGAGCACATAAAAAAGCAACAAAGATGATTAGTGCTGGAGGCTAAAACATATGAAGAACGGTGCAGGAATTGGGTATGTCTAGTCTATTAAAAAGAAGGATTGGGTGACATGATAAGTGTTCCAATATTTGAAGGGTTGCCAAAAAAAGGAGTCAAACTATTTTCCAAAGCACCAAAAAGCAAGACAAGAAACAATGGGTGAAGAGACACAGAAAGAGAGAGAGAGAGAGGCAGAGAGGAGAGAGGCAGAGAGACAGAGAGAGACAGAGAGAGAGACAGAGAGATAGAGAGACAGACAGACACAGAGAGAGGGAGAGAGACAGATATGCAGAGGGAAAGAGAGAGAAGTGAACAACACACTGGAGGCCGGATGTGGCAAGAAGTAGTGGGGAGGGGAGGGGCAAATAATTTAACAACCAATTCTCTGCCCTAAACATGGCTAGGGGTCATGTGACTGAGTGGGAGTGAGTGACGTCGAGTTGGCAATGCCCACCCAGTGACACCAATTGTTAAATTATTCGCTCCCGATGTTTTCTTTTCTGTGGGAAATGGGTCCAAATGGCTCTTTGAGTGTTTAACGTTGCAGACCCCTGGTATAGGGTCTCCTGCTTGAGTAGAGAATTGGATTAGAACAAAGTTCCCCAGTATTTCCGGGTTTGCGAGAACAACAAGTGGGGCTGTGAGTGCCTGCAAAGAGACTAGAGTGTGTGGGCGCCCACTAGGGTCACTGCAAACATTGCCAAATGTTAGGGATAACATTGTTTACCCTAACTGGTTTAGGTAAAATAATAAATATGTTATCATGGTTTATTAGTTAAAGTGTCTGCAACTTTAACTGTAGGAATGTAATTAAGGGAGTGGTTGTAAAAGCACCATAAAGAAGCAAGACAACGACAGCTTGCTCTCTCTGGCTTTATGATCCCTAATTAGTGGATGGATTCAAGACTGCGTTTTTCCTCTACTGGAAAGGGAGAGAGAAAGGACTGATTTGTAAGTGAACTGACATAGGATATTCTACACGGACTTTGCTAATTGAATATCCTTGAATGGACTGACTAAAAATGATACATGACTAACGGACTGTTAGTTTGACTATGCTATATAACTCTAAATGGAATAAACTATATTTTTGATAACACAAGAGTATCTGTTATTTTTACTGTATGTTAACAAACATACAAACTTATCTCACACATTTATCTGTATGCCTATCTGACTAATGCTGCACATTCTGTTTAGCTTGTCTCCTTAACCCTGGTTAGGGAACCCAGGCTTAACACCACCAACCTGCAAAAGTATGAGCGCCCATGATGACACTCATGCAAGTGGGGTTGTGGGCACACAAAAGTGCGCATACTGGCTGGCCACTCACACAGCCCAGTAGCAATTAGCCCATGGCCTGGCAGTGGCCCACAACCCACAAGTTGGGGACCCCTGGATTAGAAGACCTCCAAAGTCCCTTCCAGCTCTGTTTTTTTTTTTGTTTACTCAAAGAAGCCCTTAAGACCCTTATGTAGAGTGGATAGTAGAACTCTAGTAGGGACAATTGATTTCAATTATTAGAATTTGTGTTATTTTTCCCAATGGTTGTTTTTGCATTTGTATTGTTGTTATATTCTGCAATACTCAGAGTTGCAATGGAATTGTGTGTCCTATAAATTAAAAAAAAAACATAAATAGCTTGTTTTTAACTCTCTCTCTCTCTCTCTTTTGCAATAAATTACTGAATGTATTTTACTTCCTACATGTTTAGGTATATCCCGGAAATATTTTTAGACAATTTCTATGTAATTGAACCACTCATATTGTTGTACTTTTGCTGTCCAGTTATAGTTGCTGAGCTATTCCTGGCTATTGGTAAAGAATGGGGGGATGTTGCCTATTTCATTAAATGAGTTAGTAGGGAGTTATAAGGACCAAAGTTAATGAGAAAGAGAAATTCAGGAAAAACAGAGAGTGTATTGCATGTTTAATTTATTTGTGTTCAATACAGGATTTTACCCTGTGCTAAGTGTAACTTTTTATAGTCAAAACAATGTTCTTAATGACTGCAGTTGTTCAGATCATTTTATGTGAATCTTTATTTAATGGACTTTTTTAATGCTGGTAAGATCACGTTGATTGTACAAGATGATTTCAAAATTAAAGGGCAGACACGGCTAAGCTTTTCCAGCATTGCAAATGGTTCAATTACAGCACAGCATAAACATTAAAAAAAAAATTCAGTTCAAAATTACAAGCCTGCAGTTAGTTTATTTCCTGTATTGGATTTTTTGAGGAAAAAAACCACAAGAATTTAATTATTTTTTTAAAGAGCAACAATGAAGGATTTCAAATATATGGGCTATAGCTGAAAATACCCTGTACTTGGTATTCAAAAATATAATAAGCTTTCCAAATGAGCTCAAGAGGAGAATTTTTTATAATGATCACAATATCAAATTGGTATAAGGTTTTGTGTTTTGTTTTTATTAGAAAACTTAGTCCCAAACCATTCCATGACAATTTGAATTTTCAAAATGCAAGAGCAACCTTAAATTATGCTTTCACAAGTGTTCTAGCTGTTACATTCTCTTTCATCTACATTTTCTGTAGCCTTCTTCAAGATTGTTGCAAGTAGAATGTATAATTATAATCTCACATTGCACTAAAACTAGATCTTTTTTTATTCTTGCTATTGCTGTCAAACCAATATATACCAATTCCTTTCCGTCATATGGCCTTCTGCAGAGAGAAAGTTTGTGATTAGAGCCAGATCTATCTTTTCAGATATGACATCCATTATTTTGACTTATCTCGATATTTTGACTGCTACCAGAACTGCTCTTTCAGGCACCTGCTGGAATCTTGATGCCAACCATTTTGGTATAAACCTGCTAAAGGCAACAGGCTAGAAACCAGGAGACTCTCAGTTCTAGTCCTACCCTGGGCACATAGCCAGCTATAAGCTTAGACTAGACCAGGGGTGTCAAAACTTGATTTCATTGAGGGCCGCATCAGAGTTGTATTTGACAGAGGGCCAGAGTGGGCGTGGCCAGGGTGGGTGTGTCCAGCTCGACGTCACTCATGTCAGGGGGCGCCTGTGGCCCAAGTGTTCTACCAGAGAAAACAGGCTCCTGTGCTCCGTTTTTGGCTGCAACAGCCTCCTGCAACCTTCTGTCAGTGAAAACGGAGCTCAAAAGGCTGCGTGCAGCCCACTTGCGCTCTGTTTTTGCTGGCAGAGGCACCGTGGACCAGTCCTTTGTTTTTTCCAGGGTCACCCTATGGGCCAGATCTAAGCAACCCATGAGCCGGGTCTGGCCCCTGGGCCTCGAATTTGACACCCCTGGACTAGACTCTCCCTCTCAGCTCTAGAAAGGATGTTACGGTAAATAAATTATTAAAGATCTTGCCAAGAAAACTTGTCCAAAAAGTCTAAAAAAAGAAAAACATATTTGAAAGGCTACTTGTCTGTATTTGGATTCCAAATTTACAAAAGCTCTAGGACAGGGGTAGTCAACCTTTTTATACCTACCACCCACTTTTTCAGTAGTAAAGTTTAGTAGTAAAGTTTTTTGCAGTAGTAAAGTTTAGTAGTAAAGTTTTCTCTAACCGCCCACTGGTTCCACAGTAATGGTGATTTATAAAGTGGGGGACAAAACCCCTACCGCCCACCATGAAAGCTGGAACGCCCACTAGTGGGCGGTAGAGACCAGGTTGACTGCCACTGCTCTAGGACAATGTTAAAGCAAATTGTTGGGGCACATACATTCTGATCCAGTGTGGTTGATGAACAAACAAAAAGTTTTAAAGAATATAATTGTCTTGTAAATTATTGTTTGCGAATTCATTCCATCATGTGTTGTTAATTTCTTAGACTATGTAAATAAATAAAATAAATAAAATATGTAATTAGTCAAGAAAATTCCAGGCAAATTTGATTAATTTTTAACCATTTTGACATCAAGGGCAAGCTAGTCATATTGATTTTAAACATATTGAATTTCAACATAGAGAAGTTTTATGCATGTTTATTTAAAAGTAATTCCAATTTATATTAGTGGAATATATTTCCAGATTAATATTTATAGCGCTGTAATCTTTCTTTGATCTAACCCAGCATTTAAATTAAAGGTACTTTACACTCCCACTCCACCCCCATGCCACCTCTATGTGCCTCCTATGAGATTTCGGATGCTTGCCACTCAATGACTAATTCCTTTTGGTGTTATACAGGCAACCAAGACTGCTGGGATTGTCATTGCAAAGTGATAAGGTTATATGACATTGCACTTTACAACTGTATTCCAGTGTTTCTCTGTTCCACTAATTTAGTCACTTTATATATAAAAAAACAACAATAAGATTTGTCTGGCATGATCTCTTTTTACACGCCCATGCTAGCTTCACTTTTTAAATTTCTAGATGTTCACAAATCTCCTGTTTGATGATCTTTTCCAAGAGTTTCTTGGGTATTGATGTCAAGCTGTTGGGTCTATAGTTTCTTTGGTCCACCTTCCCCCCACACACACCTCTTTTTGAAGATTGGAACCACATCAGCTTTTTTCCAGTCCTCTGGTAGTTCCTGCATGCTCCAGGAGCTCTGAAAGATTTTGTTTCGTGGTTCCCAGATCACATCCATCAGCTCCTTCAGAACCCTGGGATATAAACCGTGCGGTCCTGGCAATTTGAACACATCTAAGTGAATAGGTGTTTTCTTATCAATTTCTTAGCTATTTTGACCTGCATTCCTGTTCTGTCTCCCATGGCCCTGCTTTTGGGCTATCTTTTTTTTTCTTTTGTGTGAAATCAGAGGCACAGAATGAATTAAGCTGTTCCATTTTCTCCCTGCTATCAGTCCTTATGGCCATCTTCTTTCATTGGTGGACCAATCATTCCTTTGAATTTTTTCTTGTTCCTTACATATTAAAATAAACTTCTTGTTGTTATTGTTTTTGGCATTTGTTACAAGTCTTAATTCAATCTAAGCCTTAACTTTGCTGACACTTTGCAGATTTGGCTTGTTTGCTGGCTTTTGGCTGTGGTTATGTGTCCCTTTTTCTATTTTTTATACTGGTCTTTTTTCTCTCAGTTTGTTAGGAAGTTCTTTATGCAGCCATGCTCGTTTTGTCTGGGATCTCTTGTTTTTGTTTCTTTATGCTACAGGTAATCCTCGGTTTACAAGCCCAAAATTTATGTTTCTAAGTGAGATGTTTGTTAAAT
This sequence comes from Hydrophis major, assembly GCA_033807585.1. Taxonomy (NCBI): domain Eukaryota; kingdom Metazoa; phylum Chordata; class Lepidosauria; order Squamata; family Elapidae; genus Hydrophis; species Hydrophis major. The sequence goes on along the minus strand of CM066333.1, from coordinate 62,093,317 downwards.
GAGTTTTGCCCCATTTTATGACCTTTCTTGCCACAGTTAAGTGAATCATTGCAGTTGTTCAGTCAGTAATATGATTGTTAAATGAATTTGGCTTCTCCATTCACATCAGGAGTTTGCAAAAGTTGATCACATGATCACAGGACACCGCAAGCATCATAAATATGAACCATTGTCAAGCCATCTGTGAATTTTGATCACATGACCATGGGGAGGCTGCAATGGTTGTAAGTATGAAAAAAGGTCACTTTTTTCAGTGCCATTGTAACTTTGAACAATCACTAAATGAACTGTTGTAAGTCAAGGGCTACCTGTATTGTCTTTAATTAAGTTTCCCATGCATCTTGAATTGTTTCATGATGTTAGATAATATACATTGTTTTGTTGCTCATAATTACTGCTGAAATAAATTTGAAACCATATATATATATATGCTATGTATGTATGTATGTATGTATGTATGGTATTCAGCTTTGTTGGGGTATTTTCCCATGTCATTATAGTTGTGCTTTTAAAGTTGTAGCAACGTTTTGACAGAATCTCATCTGCCATCATCAGGTTTCTGTATAGTGTTCGTCTTTAAAAGCACAACTATAATGACGTGGGAAAATACCCCAACAAAGCTGAATACCATACATATAAATATCCATGAAAACTTAAGAAAACACACACACACACGAATAGAACTACTTAACTGACATTTAGCTCTACTATTAGTGTATGATAGGATATTGAAATAATGAATGATGTAATGAGGATGTATTATTGAATCGTACTTTTCAATAGTCAGGAATATATATAGATGATCTTGTGCAATTTCATTCCATCAGTATGCCAATTCCAGTTTATGATTCCTTTTTCTATTTTTATAATAATGAACCTCCACTGCTAACTCTAGTCTCTTACCTTTCTGAATGCAACTTTTTTTTCCTTGTCAATACCTTTGTCAGTGATATGCCATGGATAATTTTATTGCTTGGTGTTAAATTTGACACTTGATCCCTATTAAATTCTATCTTTCTCAACAAATGGAGTCAAGGATCATTTCTATTTAGAGGTTTAAGTTGTGGCAGGTCAGACACTATCTATAAAACAATCAGCTAAGAGACTGGATAGTGGGGCAAGGCAGGAGACTCAGAAAGGACTCTTCTAGATTTTCAGGTTGTAAAGAAGACTGCAGGAGAATTCTACTTTTAACTTGTAAGATTTAGTTAATGTAACCTTACAATAAGGTAAAATTAGATGTTCATGTTTCCTGATGGACAATTAGATAGTTTCCCAATGGACAATTAGACAATTAGATGCCTCAGAGCTTGATTTGACATGTATTAAAAGTGCATCAAACTGTGAGCTTCTTAATCTTTCTTATTTTGGTTTAATAACAGAAAGAAAAATATATTTGTGGGGCTTTTATCATGATTCATTACAGATTACACTTAAATACTGTAAAGAAGCCCGCATAGAGACATTTCCATCCATAGGGCTATAACCACAACAAAACATAATATTGATAACAGGATATTTAGAATACCTTTCAAAATACTGAATGGTATTGTAATGGTTTATAAGAATGTCACTGAAAAATTGGAAGAGGAATAGAAAGAGGAGCAGCAATCTAGGCAGCAATTAGCCTATAAAAACAGTTGGGGTATGGCAAATGTCTCAGAAGGGACATTCCCTAATTTCTTGGCCTGCAAATGCGATGTTAGAGAGATGTACCTTCAGATTTGCAAAATATTGTTACTGTAGCCTTACAATAAAGATGGTATTTTGATGAGAGAAAATGTACCATGGCTAAACTCATGGTTGAAGCTTCTTGTCTGGAGTACTTTTAAGAACTGACAGATGTTTTACAGATATGTTGGGAGTATAATTCCCTGAAATCCACGTCTATACAATTATCATACTAATTAGAAACCTGGGAGTTTGTAGTTTCAACAATCTTGAAGGCAGCAGATTGGAAAGGCAGACCATATATTTAAATTTGGAGGCAAAAGGGTAATAGATTTCAGATCAGCCGTAGATGCTGTTTGTTCTGAAACACAGAATCTGGAACGGTTTTGCCCAGCGTGATCTCTTTCAACTACAATTCCAACCAGCATAACCAGTGACATTTCATCTCATCTCAAATATACCAATTTGGGAAAGTCTCTGTTTGGTTTGGACTTTTAAGTAGACTCAACTATTTTGTTTCATTTATATTATGAGGTTCATACCTGCCATTTATCTTCATGAGATACAGGTGGGTGGATATTTGTAGTTTGCATGGAGAGTCTTCCATGGAGGTTTACTCTGGAAAAGATGTTACTTAATAGATACATTTTATCTCATCAAAATATTAGGTCAGGTTACAAAATTCATTTTGCTTGGACTAAGAAAATATTTGTAATATTCTATAATATTCTGATTAAGGGAGGATCTTCAGGCCATCATTCATCCCCTAGTCATCTCATGGCACAATTATTGCAACACTTACTACATGAGTATTATGACTATTAAATACCACTCAGAATCTTCCACTGGTCGAGCATACAATGGTGCAGACATGCATCAATATGCTCATGTACTCTGAAAGTTGCATTGGTTACCAGTCTGCTTCCAAATGTAATTTGGAATATAAAGCCCAACATGGCATTGGAGAATAACGGTGATGAGTGCCCGAAACTGGAACAATGGCAATGAGTGCCCGAACTGGAACATGCATGCATGCACATGCATGTGCATGTGCCAGAGCGCCAGAAAACCAAAGACCAGCTAGCTAGTGAACGTATATCTGATTTTTGCCCATTTTTGGGCCTGTTTTTGGCCATTTTTAGGCAATTTTTCAGACCGGTTTTGGCCCAAAAACAGTTTGAAAAAGGCCTGAAAAAGGCCTGAAAAATGGCCTATTTTGGGGATATTTTTCAGGCCATTTTCTGGCACTCCATTGTCCACGAACACCAGCTGGCTGGCGTGCCAGAAACCAGAAGAGCAGTTGGTGATGATGCACATGCCCACTGAAAGGGCTCTGCATGCCATCTCTGGCACATGTGCCATAGGTTCACTATCACGGGCATAGGATCTGATTATTTGAGGGACTGTCTATCTCCCATAGTGTCTACCATAGTGAGCTGACTGGGTTGCTGCATTATAGGTTCCCTTGATTAAACAATACTACCTGTCAGAGCCCAGAAAGCATATCTTCTCTGTCAAACACCTTCCCTCTGGAAAGAGGTTCCTACCCAAATCAAGATGGATCCTATCCTATTTGTTTCTGATGACCTCTCTATTCTCCTAGACCTTGGGTCGTGTGGTTGATGCCCCCTTTATTAGATATTGTTGGTAGAATGTTTTGGGATTTCCAGGTTTTACTGAACAACTTCGACTGTTGCTATATTGTCTATGTTTACAAATCACATTAAACTAGAAGCAACTTGTATGGTTTTGTCCAGCTTAGTATGGTAATGATATTAAAAATAGTTGTGAAGAATGCCTTTCCTGTTTAAGGTTGCCATTGGTATTCTAATATTTAAGTCAAACAGGGACATCTCAGTTAGTTCAAAAATGAATGTAAAATGCATAAATAAGGAAAGAAAGCAGGCAAGGAGCCAAATATTTTCATGAAGTCTGTTCTGTAGTCACAGCTAAAAATACAGTTAGAGATTATTATTAACATCATTATTAACATCACTGATGGTTTATAAGGTTTTGCCATTTTCCAGAGCCATTAGCTCTGGAAAACACTCCTTGTGAGAATATGTCTTATAAAGAGGCAATATATGGAAAGTGATGTCTTCTAAATATCATTCTGTGACTGAATTGGAGATTTGCTCCAATCCAGTAGAGCCTGATTGCAATATATCCCCTTGTGTTACTACTTGATTAAAGTGAGCTTCCTCCCCTCCTCTCCCCGCTACTGATGCTTTGTTGATTAAGAAGCAATCTCTTTGGGATTGCATGTTAATGTATGGATGGGATGGAAAGGTATAGGATGAGTCCAGAGCCAAATTTACAGGGGCACTCTTTTCCGCCACTTGTTCCATGAAGAATCTGAAACCGGGCATACTGTGTCAGATGAGCATAGGTTGATCATCAATCTATGACTCAATCTATCTAATGATTTATGGAAATTAGATCAAGGCTACTTAAAATTAGATTATGGATCTCATCTGACCAATTAGCACACAAGAGAGTTATAATGCAAAAGCAGTCATACTTTGAATTCATTGAGGCTTAAATAATCATGGCTATCTGAAGTTTCATTGATTTCAGGGGTTCTACTCTGACTACCTCTGGATTCGGACAAGTTTTGTAATTGCATGCCATTATTTTGGAATGGTTACTCTCTCATACACTATGTTTTCTCAAAAATAAGACCTGGTCTTTTATTTTTTTATTTTGTGTGTGTGTGTGTGTGTGTGTGTGTGTATCCAAAAGACACATTAGGGCTTATTTTAGGGAAACATGATATTAAGTTGATCAGCCTGGTTGGGTGCCCCAGACGAGGTGGTGAGCATATGGGGGGGGGGGTGATGGTGTCCAGCAACAGCTGCAGCCCACCAACCCCTTGGTCAGCACACTCTGGGACTGCACAGCCCATGAAGCACAGGTGAGTTCATTACCTGTCCAAGCAAGATGGAGGCAGAGGTGCGGGAGGAGGCACGCGATTTAGACATGCCGCACGGGTTGCAGGAAAGCTGAGAGTCACATGCTGCGCAGGTCATAGGCAATAGGAGAGACACAAAGATGAGCCTCCCAGGGCCACCTGCCCATTCCATCCCATCATTTCTCGGCTTGCCTGTAGCTCACATGGTGTATTTGAAATCACCTGCCATCCCCCCGCACCTCTGCCTCCGTATGCTGCTGATGCCGCAGAGCGAAGATGAGCTTCCTGCAACTGGCTGTACTCTCTGACCCATCGACTCTTGGCGTTCCTGCAGTGTGTGCAGCATGTCCAGATTGTATGCCTCCTCTTCCTCTACATCTACCTCCACCTGCTGCTTGGACAGGTAACCTGTGCTGCACAGGCTGCGACTACTGCCGGACACCATCACACCCCTGCAGCTTCGCTGCTTCCATTCTGGCCACACCCACCCACCCCAGATGCTGATGACTTTAACTGGGGCTTATTTTGTGGGGAGGGCTGATATTAGGAGCATATTAATCAGACTAGGGCTTATTTTCTGGCTAGGTATTATTTTCAGGGATTATTATTAAGTATATTCCTTTAAATAACATGTATATAATGACTTCTCCAAAATAAGAAATGAGCAGAGGAAGTGGCTAGAAGAAATTCTTTAGTTACCAATCAGGGGTCATAATGTCAGTAGTGTTAAGTAGCATGTTTATTTCTTAGCAACAGTTTGACTGTATTTTCACAATATATCTGATTTAGTCATCCCTTGCCTTTCATTACTTGACATTTATTTTTTCTTTCCGCAATATTGGTTGCAGCTCATCTTTCTCATTTCTCCTCCCAAAGGAGGCTGCAATTTGTTCTAATTATTTCTGTTTTTACAAAGAGAACCAGTTTGGTGTAATGATTACAGTGCTATTCTAGGTCCAGCCTGGGTACACTTGGCAAGTGACTAATATTTGTAATGGTTGCAGAGTCCCAGGGTCATGCAGTCTTTTTTGTGACCTTTTGAGAAGCAAAGTCAATGGAGAAGCCAGATTCTCTTAACAGTTGTGTTATTAACATAGTGACTACAGTGATTCATTTAACAACCTTGGGAAGAAAACTAGTAAAATGGGGTAAAATTCACTTAACAACTGTTTCGCTTAGCAACAGAAATCTTAGGCTCAATTATGATTGTAAGCCAAGGACTACTTGTGTATGTTTTGGCCTTATTTTTGCTTCCTACAATCTATATATTGAATTTGTTATCAGTTGTGCATATTGCACTAATGGTTGAGTTGCATCTTCAGGAAATAAAACTTACACAGTATTCTTTAGCTTCCTGCAATTTAATCTATAGTGCCAATTGGATGGCTTTGGGCCACTCACTCTCTTACAGCCTATCCACCTCACCAGAGTTATTGCAGTGGGGATAGGAGGAGGATTAGACATGTTTGCCACCTTGAGTTAGTTATAAAGGTGGAATTTAAAAATAAGAAAAATAAACAAAAAGGAAGCAAAAGACATGCAAAAGCATAACTGAAGCCAGTGCCTCTTCAGAATCAGGAAGGGGAGTTTCTTTTTGGCTTAGGGGTGGATGAAAAGGAGAGAGAGCAGAGTTCTTAGGCCCTCTGTGGGCTATGGGTCCTCTTTAGTTTTTCTCTAATTCAGAATTGAAGAAATACAAAGTCTAGTAAATAGTACGTAAAACATGGATGATTGTAGGGTTAACATAATTGTCTGGCTTTGCCATGAGAATGAATTGCTTGTAACTGGATTAGGTTGTTTACACAACAAATTAGCCTCATCACCACTAAATTAAGGGTGTTATGCAAGCAAAACCTACCCTGTTTCTCCAACAATACGGCCTCCCCCAATAGGAAGTCCCAGCATGTTTTATAGGCATGAAATGAAATTAAGCCCCTCCCCCAAATTAAGGCCTATATTTAAACATGTGAAATGGGGGGAATGGTTAGGAAGTACTTTTGTTGCACACCCGGATATGGTGCTGCCTGCGTTGACCCTGATACGAAGTACCCCACCAACACCGAGGTCAACATCAAGCCATCGCTGCCCGCCTGAAGATGCAAGTGGGGGGGGAAATTAAGTCACCACCGAAAAGACAGTCAAGCCATTTTTTCAGGGCTCAAAAAAAAAAAAAAAAAAAGACCAGGCCTTATTATATGAGAAACACGGTATATGTCAGGGAAAGTGTAATAGCAATATTGTTATTTGGGTAGTTCTGTCATCAGCAAAGAACTTGTCGTGTCCGCAAAAGATGCCAGGAGTTGGTGACTACGTTTCAAGCTCTTTATTTAACAGTTGTGAACCGAACCGGCGAAAAGGAAAAAGCCCGCGGCTTTTATCCTTTTCGCTGCGGCGGCCGCAGCCAATGGCAGCAATTCAAGTCTCCCGCTCTTGGAGTGAGCCAATCACGGGAGACTTCAATCGGGCCAATCAGCGCGGCTCGCCTGGCCAATCAGAAATCCCCGCGCTTTAGCCAATCAAAGCGCGGGGATTTCAAGTATGCAAATTAAGGACAGAACACCCCTCCCCTCTTGGTATAGTCCATCACGTTGCGTAGTCACGTAGGTAGGCGGGGCTCCGTCTAGTCCTACTTGACCTGCGCAACTCAGTTGCAAGCTGGATTTCGGCCGGAGCGGTCATGTTTTTGGCTGCTCCCTCTTCTGTGCGAACCGGCTGGATGATCGGGCCGGTTCTTTCTCCGTGGCTCCCACCTGGGCCTTCCGGGTTGGTTGAGCTACGGGTTTCGCCGCTCCTGCTTGGTTTCTCCGAGTCGGTTGAGCTGGCCAGGTGGTTCTTCTCCGGTGGGGGATCGCGATGGCTGCGTTCCGGTAAGTACTGCTGGTTTATTTTTTCTTGCGTTTGTTTATTCGGGTATTCCCTCCCCCCTTGGTTCGTGTTTTGGGGGTTGAGGTCCGTTGCTGTTCGTGACCTGAGCTGGTCAATGTGTCGTTTCCAGGCTCGCCCATCGGTGGTTTGGAGCCGGTACGACCGTGGACCTGTGATTTGAGTGATGACGGCTGGGATCCATAGGGGGTCCCCCGTCAGATTTTTCGCGTACACTAAGTCACCGGGGGCAAAGGTCCGGTATTTTGTACTTGAGTCTGGGGGTCGCTCCGGGTTATATGTTGGGTGTAACCTGTCGAGCGGGGACCTCAGCTTCCTACCCATCAGTAACTCGGCTGGGCTTTTGTTGGTAGTGGTGTTCGGGGTGATGTGTTGTATAAAGAGGAGTTTATTTATTTTGTCGTTGATCTCCCCGTGGTCCATTTTCCGGATGGTTTTTTTGGTAAATTGTACCATCCGTTCCGCCCTACCGTTCGCCGCCGGATGCGCCGGTGCTGTTAATGCGTGGCGGATGCCCCTCTCCGCCAGGAACCTCTCGAAGTCGAGGGAAGTAAACTGGGGCCCGTTGTCTGAGACGACGACGTCTGGGAGGCCGTGTGTGGAAAAGAGTTTGCAAAGTTCTTTGATAACGGCCTCCGTGGTAGTGGATTTCATGTCGCTTACCTCCAACCAGTTGGAGTAAGCGTCAACTGTTATCAGAAAGGTATGCCCATTCGTGGGACCGGCAAAGTCTAAATGGATCCTGGACCAGGGTCCCCTTGGTGTTTCCCAGTCCAGGATGGGTGCTGTGGGTGGGCTGGGTCTGGTCTCCTGGCATCGTTGGCATTTGGCTACCCATGCCTCTATCTGCTTGTCCATCCCTGGCCACCAAGCGTAACTCCTGGCCAGGGCTTTAGTTCTGACGATGCCAGGATGCCCCTCGTGCAGCATCTCTAAGACCCTCCCTTGCAACCTGTCCGGGATGACCACCCTGTCACCCCACAAAATACATCCCTTGAGTAGTGAGAGTTCAGTCTGGCGGTTTCTGAATGTCTTAACGGATTCGTCACTGTCCCTTTCAGGCCAACCTTTTTCCACCCAATGTAAAATTCGCGCCAGACGCCTGTCCTTAATAGTTTCCCTGGCAATGTCTGACGCGGTAATGGGTAGGTTGGGCAAATTCTCGATGTTAAGGGTGTTTGTCGTTGGTGCTGGGTCAGGATCAGAGTCTGGTAAAGGCGAGCGGCTTAAAGCGTCCGCGTGTGAAATTTTCTTACCTGGCTTGTGTAACAGTTCGTAGCTGTAGGCTGCCAGGAACTCGGACCACCTTGTCATCCGGGGTGATAAAATGTTCGGGGTGGCTCGGTTTCCTGCGAGGATGCCCAGCAACGGCTTATGATCTGTCACAATGGTAAACGGGCGGCCATAAAGGTATTCGTGGAATCGCTTAACGGCGGCAACTATAGCCAAAGCTTCTTTGTCCAGCTGGCTATAGTTCCGCTCCGGTTTAGTTAGAGTCCTGGAAAAGAAAGCGATGGGTGCTTCTCTTTTGTCGGGGAGAGTATGGCTGAGGACAGCGCCGACGCCGAAAGGTGATGCGTCGCAAGTGACAACCAAGGGCAAGGTTTCGCTGAATTGAATCAGGACGGCGTCGGAGGTGAGGAGGTCTTTGGTTTTTTGGAAGGTGGCTTGCTCTCGTCTCCCCCAAGTCCAGGTTGCCGCCTTATCCAGGAGCCTATGCAAAGGCTCCGCCGCCGTAGCCTTTTGGGGTAGGAAAACATTATAAAAATTCAGCAACCCTAAGAAAGCCTGTAGTTCCGTTTTAGACCTTGGGGTGGGGGCTTCTTTGATGGCTTTCACTTTTTTAAATGTAGGGTGAATGCCATGCCGGTCTAGAAGGTAGCCCAAGAATTCCACTCGCTCTGTGCATAGTTGGCATTTTTCTCGTTTTACTTTAAGTCCCGTTACTTTAAATTTTGTTAAGACCTCCCTGAGTCGGTTTTCTAATTCGGCTTCGTTTGGCGCCGCCACTAATACGTCATCAAAATAGGGCACCACCCCCTTGATGCCCTGCAGTAAACGTTCCATCAGGCTCTGAAAGATGCCTGGTGCCACGCTGACTCCGAATTGGAGCCGGTTACACTTGAAGGCCCCCCGATGGGTAACGATGGTCTGGGCTTCCGCTGTTTTTTCGTCGACCGGCAACTGCTGATATGCCTGGGCGAGATCGAGCTTGGCAAAGACCTTGCCCCCTCCCAGTGAGTGCAGTAGGTGTTGCACGATTGGGACGGGGTAGGCGCTTTGTTGCAACGCGCCATTTAGGGTGGCCTTATAGTCCCCACAAATTCTCACAGACCCGTCTGGTTTGACTGGGGTCACTATAGGGGTCTCCCATCGGGCATGGTCTATCGGCTGCAACACCCCCTGTTTGACGAGCTTGTCGATCTGCTCGTCAATTTTAGGTTTTAGGGCGAATAGTACCCTCCTAGGTTTTAGTCGCTTGGGGGGAACCCTAGGGTCTAGGTCAAATGAGATAAGGGGCCCCTGGTACTTGCCCAGGCTTCCGTCGAAGACCTCCCGGAACTCCTGGGCTAGCCGCTGTTCCCAGCCGTCGTCGGCGACGTGGTTGACTCCTGTCAGCGCGATGTCAAGCGGGGCGAACCATTGTAGGCCCAGCAGGCTTGGGCGGTCGCGATCGACGATTGTGAGTGGGAGTTGTTCGGTGCGGCCCTTGTAAGTTACATTAAAGTTCTTAGTGCCCACTACCGGGACGCGGTTTCCCTGGTAGTCTTTTATAATGATTTTTTGGGCATTAATGTTCCTCTTATGGAGGGTGGGCACTAGCCGTTTTATCTCGTGCCATGCAATCATGGAGAGGTAGGACCCGGAGTCCACCTCCATCTTGCATGGTTGGCCTTCAATATGGACTTCTACGTGTACCTTTCTGGTGCCGTCGGAGATGGCGTGGCCGATGGTTACCGTCTGGTGGGTATCTTCCTTGCGCCGACTGTCGCCGCCTCTTGAAGATCGTTGGATTCGGTCCCACCGACCGTCCGATTGGCGATCTCTGGTCCTGGGCGGGGGGCTTTCCTTCTTTCGGTCGTGTTGTTCCCATCTGGGCAGGCTGCGGGTCTTCTTTTGGCGGCAAACTCGAGCGATGTGTCCCCGTCTTTCACAATGCCTACAGATAGAGTCAAAAAATCGGCATTCTGATCTGGGGTGGTCGCCGCCGCACCCGGCACAGTTGGTCCTCGACCTACGACCTCTTCGGTTCCGTTGGTCGCCGCGTCCCGTCTGCACACGATGTATGTCCTCCTCGTCTTCTGACGTGCTGGATGTAGACTGGAATTCTCCGTAGTGTGCAGTTGATTCGCTTTTAGGGTCGGCCGACCTTGCCGGGTTGTTGTTTCCGCCCTTCGCGTCTGATTTTCGCATGCTGTCAGCGGAAGTGCGGGTTGCTTCTGCGGCTGCGGCTGCGGTGAGGGCGTCTGCTAGGCTGATGTCGCCCTTGGCCATAAGCCGGCTCTGGAGTATAGGGTCCCATAGGCCGAGTACGAATCGGTCTCTTAGGAGGCTGTTCAGACCTTCAAACTCGCAGAGTCCTCCTAGGCGCCGCAGCTCAGCGACAAAATCGCTCAGTTTTTCGCCTGGTTTCTGATCTCGGCGGTAAAATTCGTTGCGCCGGATCAGGATGGGGACCTCGGGGGCGTAATGGCGCCGCAGGATAGGTTCGAGGACGTCCCAGTCCATGGCGGTTGCGTCTGCCGGCTTGGCCAATGCCTTGGCCATCTGGAAGACCTCGGTTCCGCAATGGGTGAGGAAGACGGCGCGTTTTAGCGGGCCCGGGGCGTCCTTCATTCCGGTGCACTCGAGGTACATGCGGAAACGGTCTGAGAACGATTCCCAGTCCTCGGTGGCGGGGTTGAAGGGGGCGGGCGGTGCGATTTTCGCCATCTCTGTGCTGAAACTGGCTCTTGTTGGACACGGGGTTCGGTTCAGGGTCGGGATCCCACCTTCGTCGCCAGTGTCGTGTCCGCAAAAGATGCCAGGAGTCGGTGACTACGTTTCAAGCTCTTTATTTAACAGTTGTGAACCGAACCGGCGAAAAGGAAAAAGCCCGCGGCTTTTATCCTTTTCGCTGCGGCGGCCGCGGCCAATGGCAGCGATTCAAGTCTCCCGCTCTTGGAGTGAGCCAATCACGGGAGACTTCAATCGGGCCAATCAGCGCGGCTCGCCTGGCCAATCAGAAATTCCCGCGCTTTAGCCAATCAAAGCGCGGGGATTTCAAGTATGCAAATTAAGGACAGAACAGAACTAATCATTATTTTTCCCTTAAAAGTGCTAATATAAATGAATTGATTTAAAGGAAAAACAGTTGACTTTATATAAGAGCAAAATAATTCTCCTTTTGTGATCTCTGAGAAGCAAAGTCAATAGGGAAGCCAGATTCACTTAATAATCATGTAATTAACTTAACAATTGCAGTGATTCACTTAACAACTGTGAGAAGGTCGTAAAATAGGATAAAATTCGCTTAACAACTGTTTTGCTTAGCAACAGAAATTTTGGGCTCAATTGTGGTTGCAAGTCAGACTACCTATATACATGTTTTTTGCCTTACTGTATTTTTCTTTCCTGCAGCCTGTATATTGAATTTGTTATCAGTTGTGCATATTGCACAAGTGGTTGAATTTCCTCCTCAGGAGATAAAAGTTTCATAGTATTCTTTAACTTCTTGCAATCTAATCTATTATGTTCCTAAGCAAGGTGCAGTACCTCTAGGGGAATGACTGGAATGCAGGATGAGCTGCTTCTGCTTTCAGTCATCCCCACTTAGCATCACAAATTCCATTTGGGACCTTCAATTCACCCCTTACTATATTGGATTAATACTGTATTGGCTGTCTGTGAAAATAGCTGGATAAAAAGGAAGGAAAAGACACCATAGTACAAACATATCCAAATGAGAAATAAAAGTATTAACTCTTTTGTCTATATTTCTAAAAAAATAATAAAAAATGGATGGTCATAATATTACTCACCAGGATTCCAAGAAAATGTCACGCTTCTGAACTCAATAGAATTATTCTTTTTATGAAGTTGAGACTCTCAAATGCTTTGAACTATGCCTTCCAAAATTGTTAGCCGGTATTTTGGAATAGTTGATGCAATATTACAGTGCTATTAATTCTAGACATAGATATGTGTCTATACTACTCTATGAAAAAAATCCTGATTTGACTGTCTTGAATTTTTACCTGTTTGTTCTCTTTACTGCCTCTTCCATCTAGAAAACAAACCACTCAGTAGATGTGTATCCAAAATGTAAGGAGAATGTGTCTTCTCCGTTATGTACAAAATCTGGGGTCCTTTATTTACCGACTGGTGGGAGCGAAGAGATGGCAATATAATAGCTGAGGAGAGGTGAATTAGTAGGGATTAACAAGAATGCTGTGTTCATGCATTACTTCTTATTCTGCCCTTTGTGTATTAAACATATGAAAAATGGTTAAAAATAAAGCACAACTGAATGTCTACACCATAATCAATAAAAAAAGCTCCCTTATTGCAGTCCTAATTTCTACCTGTTAAAGCAGGGGTGTCAGGTGAAGGGGTGGGTGAGAGGGTTGACTTCAACATGTGAAGAATTTTCAAGAGTTAAAACTTTATATGACCAGGGCTCAAGGTCCTCAATAAGCTCATTTGCATCGGTAATTTCTTGCCAACTGAATGAATTAATGTCAGAAATAGAATTGGAGAGGCTGTGTAGCCTCCATTGACTACATCTGTAAATCTTTATAACTGTCCTACCTCACTGAGATCTTTAGAGATTTCTTTCCAAAGAATGTGTGATGATATGTACACTTATGCCTTACAGCATATATATACTTCCGCTCTCCATACAGGTAGATAGAAAATATTACTGTACATTCAGCTTTCAGCTATTCTACAATGTAATAAGTACAATCAGCAATTGCATGATAAGCATTCACTTATAATGGTACTCAGGGAGGGTTCCTTTGGCATGCTAAGCCATGAAAATAGAATGCATTATAACTTAACATATATGTAAATCAAACAACATATAAGAATAGAGGCATTAGCTATTTCCACAAGTGGCCTAGTCGTCATCTGTGACACATAGGAAGGTTTTTTGCCCAGCATTGTGATCATATCAACACATTAATTATTTAAAACCATGTGAAATGGCCAGGTTTATATTTAACTCAACCTCTTAAGCTTCTTTCTGTGTCTGCTTTTGCTCTATTCTGCAGTTAAGCATCTTCCGGTTGCTTTTTGCAAATATAAAATCTGACTATCCAAGATGAAAATACTGGGATTTTAGACATGAGATTAGTATTAAAGCTCCATTCATCCTGGATGCCAAATGGCTCCGTATGTGCCCACAAGTATAGACAGAAAGAAGAAACTAGTTTCTCTGTCTTTTGTAACTCCAAGAAAGATGCTAGCAAGGCACATTTCAGGAATTATTTGCTCAGCAGTTGTCTAATCCTAAATTATTAGAATTAAATAATATGTCATACCAGCATCATCAGTACATTTCCCTGAAAAAAATGTAGAAAGATTATGAGATTTATATATTGCCAAGGCAAGTTGATAAATCATTAAAATACTTACTAGTGCCTGCTTTGGTGCTCGGGGGACGTGGGAAGTAGGTTTAACTATATACTAATTAAATTAAAATGTTAAATCCTCTTCCCCTGCTCCCCAGTTCCCTGATCTCAGCCATTGGTATCAGTTCTGCAGTATACTGAACTGCACAAGAAAAAAACCTGAAGAATATTTGGGCACCTCTTATTCGTTGAAAGTTGAAGGCATTTTCAATATATTTTCTGGATAGTAAGCCTAAGAGAGTTCAGAATATTTATTTTGAGCAAATGTGCTAGAGATCCTACCATAAACATGGGCACAGATATGGCTAAACTACAAAGAAATAAGGAAAACATGATCCCAAGTTAGTATGTGTTTAATCTCTGCTCCCGTTTCTTATAGAGATACCTATTGCCCTGGTTTCTCAGCAAAAGACAGGAATGTATAAAATAGAAACGTGTGGTTTATGCTCATTTGAGATTTTGCAGCAGAGCGAACACTTTTCCAAACAACTGAAAAATCCCTTTTGCCCTGCTGATTTCCAAAAGGAAAGGTACTCCATAAATGGGCATAACCAGTGTGTGATTGGTTTGTAAGCTACAAAGGAGGCTGAGTCAGAGTGATCTGCTTGAAGCCAGACTGAAAGGGGGATGGGGATGGAAAGGCTGTGTGGAGGGAGAGTAAGCAAGCAGCTTCATCAGAATGTTTGAACAAGACAAAGAACAGCTCCAGCAACCAAATAAGGAAGTTGGAACACTGCTATTTCAAAGTACAGGCAACTTGAGAATTTGAGGGAAGCTCTGGGAGAGATAAATAAATGTATTGGAAAGAGCAGGAAATGTTTCTATTCTTATCCTTATTAATAAACTGTGACAATCTTGGTGTCACTTTTTATCACATTAATTTAAAGATTTTGTATAAAACATCAACTGAGAATTTTTATTGAAGACTGATTGAATTGTGTTTCTCTTTAGATCTGCAGAATAATGGGCATTTACTTCTCTCAGTATAACTTACTTTCAAGTGTGAAGTGCTTGGAAAAGATGAATATTTTAAAAATCAGGAATTCCAACAATATTTTAAAAAAATGAATTTTCAGATATTTGTGTGTGAGAGAGAGAAAGCTGGGGGAGCAGTCCCATGGCTTTTGCTTGGTTTAATTGTCAGTGTAGACTAGGGGTGTCAAACTCAATTTCATTGAGGGCCACATCAGGGTTGTGTTTGACCTCAGGGCCCATAATGGTTGTGGCCACAGAGGGCATGGTCAGCTTGACATCACTTGTGTCAGGGGCACCTGTGCTGGCCAAGTGCTAAGGCAGGGCTTACCTCAGACCCTCCCTCTCTCTCATTATAATCTATCTTCCTTCCCTCCCTCCCTCTTCACTTTCCTTTCTTCTTCCTTCCCCTCTTTTCTTTTTTTTCCTTCTTTGCTGTCTTGCCATTTTTTTCTTTGTCCTTCCTCTTTCCCTTTCTCCTTTCCTGTCCTTTTTGGGATGCTCAAATGCAAAAGGGGAAACATTTTTCCTTTTGTTTTGTTTTTAGTTTGTTTTGCTAGCCTCCCCCCAGGCTCCATTTTCGCTGGCATAGGCACTGTGGGCTGGTCCTTCTCTGTTTGCAGGGTGGCCCTATGGGCCAGATATAAGCATCCTTCAGGCCAGATCTGAGCCCCAGGCCCAAGGCCTTGAGTTTAACACTCCTGGTATAGCCTATTATGCTCTATACAGTAATGTTTTGGGGAAAGCTTTGAATTGTCCTGTAGATACTGTACCCATGGGATCTGCATTTAGAGTATATCAGAAGATGGAAATCGTATATTGAATATGTTAGTACCCCATGGAATTTGCTTGTTTATTTCTATATGAAGAAATAATTGGTGGTTTTTTATTTCTGAAAATACAAAAGGTGTCTGAATATAAGATTTATCTCCTGTCTGGCAGAGAACAAAAATAGATGACTGCTTAATTTCTGTAGAGCTGAAAATTATTTTAGGTGGCATACTACTGAATTTAAAAAACTTTATCTTTAAGTTTGATATATTAAGCATATGTATTCCATTGCTGGGATATTAATATGTTCAAGGGAAATTATTTAAATGAATGTGCAAAAAGACTGGTTTGAGGGAAAATGTTTTCTTTTTTTATATATAATATATTTTTATTAAATTTCTTTTGTTACATTGTAAAACATCATGGTATCAACAGCATTCTTGGCATCTATACAGGTTTTTAGTTTAAATATCATGATACATTATATTACATTTGTCTACTACTAAATAATAGCTTTAACTATAATTACTATTCTTATATCTTTATATAATTTACAAAATTTTGTTTTATTTTCTTAAGGGTTGTTTCAATTAAAATTTTTGTCTCACTTCTTAGTTCTGTTTGTTAGCCATTTATACCAATTATTTCAAATTGAAAAGAATTCAGAGTCGACTTTTTCTTTCAATTTCATTGTTCACATATTCATCTCAGCACTTTCTGTTACTTTGTATATTATTAGTTCTTCATTAGGGGCAT